>JAGSMU010000026.1:13082500-14385405 GCA_029286865.1 Teinopalpus imperialis | reverse complement strand
CTTTTTCCGTCGCCTCATTGTTTTTGCTTGGTGCTTGACATTTTCGGAATTCTGCCATTTACATAAATGCCTTGGCGGCTTTGTTCAGCCGCTGCGGCGCCGTTAAGGAACTGGTCGAGTGTACGTTTCCACAATCCGTGGAAACAGGAGGATTGTGGACACGTGCAATGGTTAAGGGGATTTCGTGTGTCATTTGTTTTATTGAAGAAAGTTTCTGGAGTGAAAACCATGTATTGGTTGTCACAGCGTTGGAAGACACCTCACGGAATACAGTGACCACGTATGCAAGTCTGCGGGGGGTCGATTGATGCAGGTGGCTCAGGGTCGTGCTTAGTCTGTGGAGTCTATGAGGATAAGTGATGGACTGAACTGATGATGATGAAGACAATGGAATTGACGTTGCAATCCGCATTATAATAAAGATAATTATAATAAAGGTGCATTGTCATTCCTGAGGGCCGAGATGGAATGTCTCGTCACCAGTTATGAGGGTTTCATCAGCATTATACTATTTAGCGCTGGTGTTCTGTGTGGGCGTAGTCGTTCCCCGTCCCAGGCAACCATACATGCTACCAACGTCATATTAAAGTAGTATCAATCTTCGTTGTAGTGTTTGTTTTTTTCTTGAACTATTAACAAATACAATAAAAGTAAGGCTGTACCTATATACAGATCCCCGTGCTGGGCCTCTTCTCTAGAGGGGGAGCATATTCCACTGCGCCATTCCATTGAGTATTGGGGGAAGCGGATCTTCGAAATATATATTTTAAGACATATTCTATGTCTTCTATATTTAGAATTGCAATTAACATCATCATTGCCTGCATCAGGGATCGAACCCGGTTCTCTCGAGTACAGTGAATTAAAAGCTGAGACACTGAGATACCACGGCTAGTACAATAGCTGTATAAGTAAATAAAACAATATATAAGTACGTGTGCTTATTTACGTTCTTTAAGTAATTGAAAGATTAATATCTCGTTTTTTTTCATTAATGGGCTCTTAAAATCTGAGAAATTTACCATCGATATCTAAATTTCTAATAAATATCTAATTTGTTTTAGTAAATAAAAAATGCTTAGTTTTAATTGAAAAGATTCAGATCAAGATGTGTAGTACTTTATAGCTAGATACGATCTGCAGCATGAACGGGTGATGTGGGTGATGGATCCTCAGACCCATACCGACGATGAGATGTTCTATCGTTCTGAGAGTTGATAACGCTTTAAAATCTTATGAAAGCGCTGAATTATATTTTTAATGCGCCATTAGGTTAACTTTGTGCTCGCTTGTTCACCGTCAATGCGCTACCAGGGCTCGAAGCTAACCGTAGGAAATGCGAAAATCTCTTTTCTTTTGTTTCTATTCTCTTATAATACTTTATTTACACCCCGCCGGCCCTGGCGCCGAGTTTTTGACAGTCGGCCCTTTTACTGTCAGAATCTAATTACCAAAGTTGCATGACCATTATTCATATCCATTCATCTCTATAACAAACCGGATAAGGTGTATTTCGGCTTGGACGACTGTTGTTTATCTGGCAAGGGTTTTGCAGGTCGTTCTTTATTGTATGGTCGGTCAGCTGTTCTTTGTGTTTTGTTTCTCGACTAACTTCTTCATCCACGACTCGCGCGGTCTTAGGTTCTAAAAATCATTTTATAGTAAAACTTTTATATGAAAGCAATAGTTATATAAAAAATTAGTTACTATTACTTAGTTTAAAATTTAGATATTTTTTAGTTGGGTAGTTTAGAATTTCTCAACCTTGGGGGTGTTATTAAAAGGGGTCGCAATCTGTTCAATAAATAAGACCTGCATTTAATAGATTCGTTTGTTTTTTTTTATAACCATTTTAATAAACTTGCAGCTGGATTTGGGTAAATAAACTACTGATTAAAATGTTATGTGAAGGGGTCGTAAGGCGTTTTCGCTATCTTCTTGGCCGTACATACACCATGAGAACCATCGATAGTGGTGCCCCCCGCCCAAATAGTAACACTTTTATAGTACGATACTTATGTTAAAATTATTAAATATATATATTAATATAACATATACTTAAGTGCCGTTAATATAAACACAGACTCGAGTCGTAAATTAGAATCGACAGTTAGTAAATTACTTCAACATTGTCTTCAGATTTAACTCAGCAACTCAGACATGACATGGGCTTACTCGACCGGAGAAAGACCATGAGCGTCATATAGCAATTGAACGCTCCCGTGTTTCGAATGGCACGTCTATCACGAGCTGCACTGCAGTTTGTTTCTAGCTGCAGAATGAAAAGGTCAGCTCGACCAGGGTAGGAACACACCATCACAAAATAGCAGCATAATGTTGCTATGTTTCATCTGGTGAGTGCAGGGATCTGGAGACCTTTATTACTGGGGACAGGCATACCATCTCAGTCCTCGAGAGTAATAATACATCTGCATTATGATTCCTTGCCAAGGATGAATGTAGATGTCGTAGGCCGCATGAATCACTTGCTATCAGGTGAACTGGGTGCTCGTTTGTTCCCTATTGTATTAAAAAAAAAGTTCCGGAGAACCAGCAGGTATTCAATCTCAATCCTCAGGGGCAACAACATGATGCATGGATGTAGACTTCATGGTCAGCAATTATGACCATCAGGCGAACTGTGTGCTCGCTTGCCATCATTAATATTAAAACAAACACTGCTGTGTTTCGAATGGTCAGTGTAGGAATAATCAGATCAAAGTACAGGTCAGCAATTCCATCTCAGTTCTCGAGAGCGACAACACATCCATTCTTGATTGAGGACGTATGTAGCTGTAGTGGCCTGCTTGCTGTAGTGGCGTGCTTGCTGTAGTGGCGTGCACTTATTACTGACCATCAGGTTAACTGTGTGCTTGTTTGTCACAAATAATATTATAAAAACAAATAGATCTAGTGGAGTGGTAAATGATCCTAAAACCGTTAGGATTAGAACGTCGCATTACTTTTACGCGAATTGGAGCAAAAGTCAAGTCGGGCAAATGTTAGGTTCCGCTGTAAATGTCATCGGAAGCGTAAATTCTAGATAGGCTTCGAGAGCGGACGATTGTGAAATCAGATTCCTACATTCGTACAAACACTCGATCCGTGCATCACGTTTATAAATACATAGCTCTCGCTCAACATCACCCGCTCACAAACACGATGTGTGACCCTCAGCCACCTGCTGCCATCGACTGCCATCCCGTGATGGCCAGCTAATATGAGTGAATGGGCTTTAATTTAAATATTTCGTACAGTTTTACAAAACTAATAGAACACGCAAATTTAGCTATTGTATTTACTATATATACTCATCGGTTCTTTATATGTCCTGCACCTTCGTGCAATCTTATTGCAGATGCATTACGTCAGAATAGTTAAAGGGACGACGAATGAGTGCTTGTGTGCTTGCGCTATTGCTTGCGGCAATAAGCAGAAGATATCACCGTGATCACAATCGACCTGGAGTACATCATTATCGTGTCATCGTCTGGAAAATTTTAGATTGTCAAATTTAAGACGTCTGGAAATGGATGAAGATTGAATTGAAAGCGTCCATTATATAACTAGACATAGGTCAAGTTATTGTGTGTTAATAAAGCATAAAGAGTTCTGAGTTTCAAGTATATACAGTAGAATCTCAATAATTCGGCACTTAAATAGACCGACACTCCTAATAATCCGGCACCCTAGCCCGCGCTCCCCTCGGCTAAAAAGTACTACAGGTTGCACAAAAACACATCTCAATTAAGGATTTTTTAAAACTGTGTGAAAAGTGTTCTGAGGAGTTGTTCGGATTAATTTCAGCCGCTGAGTTTAAACATCGTACATCACGACAGAATTCAAAATTTCATCCTCATCATCTCGATGTTTGGATATCCACCACCGTGCGCTACACGCAAATTTCCTGCCACGCACAACTACTCTGTGGTATGAGCTGTCGCCATCGGTGTTTCCGAACCAATACGACTAAGGGACCTTCAAGAGAAGAGCCTACACCTTCCTTATAGGCTGACAACGCATTCGCGACTCTTGAGACTGTGAAATGCTTTATTTTATTTGTTATGATTTTTTCTATATAATCCAGTAATCTGAACATTGTAATAACTGTATTGTAATATGGTGGAGCCACAGTGTAGCTAGTTACTAGATGCAACATCAATGGAACGGCTCGATCGAGAACGTTCACAAACTAACAGAATAACTGCGTAAAATGCCAACTCCGCGTGCTACGTTTGGTGGATTGGATTGGTGATGGATTCAGACCGAGATCTATTCATGGGAATACCTCTTTACTAGTAATTTGGTGTATTTGTTCATTCATGAAATGAATCAGAAAAGTTTTAAATTACAATATATATAAATATTAATTAATTTTATATACGACAGACAGACAACGGCTTTCAGTGTTTCATATATACGGATGGGGTGTTAGGTTGGATAAAAAAGGCGGCGCTATATCCCGAGATTAATGGTTTGGAGAACACATTCCTAAGATGGTTAGTGATTATTTAGAAATTGCGAAACTAGCCAATTAGTGTTTGATATACGTTTTAACTCCTTATAGTATTTTTTTATTTTATTTAGTCAACGTTTTAGGGCTCTTCGCCTTTAATTTTAAAAAAAATTATCACCTTTTTTTAAATGGTTGCAACTGTATCATTACTAACATCCCCGTTAGGTACTCCAACTAAGTTTTAATTGCTAGAAGATGGTTCACGACTATAGTCGAATGACGGATTCGAATCTACGACTATAAGTTTGGCAGGATGTAAACTAAACCATTAGGATATTGACGCTTCCACAATTAACTTAATGTTAAATATTTATATATAATTGTAAGAACAAACTATAAGACAACCGAAAGGCAGATAGGGATTTCAAAGCATGCAAGAGGAACTAAAAATCAATTGATTTTAAGAAAATGCCTATCAGGTCCCCTTCGAAAAATCAGTCAGATTTCAATGTTGTATTTAATATGGTCTTAAGGTGTTGCTATCAGTTATGGAGGGAAGAAAGTGAATATTACGTCAATATGCTAGGCTTTATGGTAGCTTTGTGTCTAAGCACCTTGGACCTTGGTTTTGGATACCTTCTTGAGGATAATCACTCACCATCAGGTGAACCGAGTGCTCGTTTGTAACCCTCAATACAATAACCAACATGTGAAGTAAGCCAATCCACAGCGAAGTTGCGTTTTTTTATTGTTTAATTACATCGAGAGAAACGAACTCGCACACAGTTCATCTGATACCTGGAGCCCATGACATCTACGTTCATCCTTGACAAGCGATGTTACCCTTGAGGTCTGATATGGAATGCCTCGTCACCAGTAATAAAGGTCTCCGAATCTCTGCACTCTTAAAATGCAGCAACATTATGATGCTATCTTACGCTGGTATTCTGTGAGGGAGTGGTACTCCTACCCCGGTCGAGCTGACCCATTCATTCTGCACCTAGATACAAACTGCAGTGTAGCTCTACCACTATCAAACACCCTCTTTAAAGGAGGCCTATGCCCAGTATTTTGAGATCTATATAGACTGTTACTTTATGCTTCTGCCATTGAGGTTAGAACATACTGTATATATTTCACCGTAGGAGGAGTTGTTCGGATTAATTCCAGCCGCTGAGTTTAAACATCGTACATAAATACAGAAAACAAAATATCATCCTCATCATCTCGATGGTTGGCAATCCACCACTGTGCGGTTCACACAAAATTTCCTGCCACTCACAACTACTCTGTGGAATCAGCTGTAGCCAGCGGTGTTTCCGAACCGATACCGACTTAGGGACCTTCAAGAAAAGAGCCTAAACCTTCGTTAAAGGCCGCCAACACATTTGCGACTCCTCTGGTGCTGCGGATGTCCATGGGCGGCGGTGATCACTTACCATAAAAGTAGATTTTCGTATGACCTATTAAAGTAACTATTCAATAATATTTTAACTACAACTTATGTCCGTTACGTTTTAAATTATCGATATCAAAGTCCATTCTGTGAATCTTGATTAATCGTTCAATCAGCGAATGCATAAGCGACCCAGATGTCAACTTCTTATACTTTATTTAAACGTAATTGCAGAAGGAGACAAGGATTTCGAGGAATTTTGTAGAAGATAAGGTTGGTTGAGAGTTGGAATGCCTTTACCATGGATTACAAGTGAGTAGATTGGAAAAAACAAAAATGTAAAAATAAAAGAAATTTTTATTTGACCTCATTTTACGAAAATTGTCGAAAACTTCGTAATTGGCTTGCAATGTTACGCATTCCGAAGTACTTAGTATGGAATACTGGTGTGCAATTGTAAAATAAGGCTGCTGGGTTTCTCATGGTCAATATAACTGGAGATGTCCTCAGGAATGATAACGCATGCACATCCCGAATCTTTGTTGAGGATAGATATATGAGTATGTTTGCCACAATCAAAAGTTTGGCATCATAGACACTTGGTATAGCTGAGACGGACAGCAAAATTAACGATGGGAGACGTATGTTTTGGCTTCAGCTCGGTTTTATTATAATAAAGGGTGTACAGATGTACTAACAGTGGTAGAGCCACGCTGCAGTTTATATCTAACTTCAGCGTGTTGTTTGTTTATGAATGGGTCAGCTCAGCCGGGGCAGGATCACGTTCTCACAGAATACCAGCGTTAAACAGCAGCATAATGCCGCTGTGTTTCACTGGTGACTATGCATTTCATCTCAGTCCTCAAGGATAGCGCATCTGCGTTATGATTCTTTGTCAAAGATGATTGTCGATGTCATGAGCCGTAGGAATCACTTACCATCAGGTGAACTGTATGCTCGTTTGTTTCTGTCAATCAAAAATAAAGGAATGTGGGATCTCTAGATATTGCTGGCGTCTACCGTCGTCGACTCTCATACTCATGTTTGTTTTACACGACTGGTCTAGAGGAGTTTCATTTACCACTATTCATTTTCAAACATATTTCATTAGTGTTGCTAAAAAGGGACACAGTTCACCTGATTGTAAGTGATTCCTGTTGCTCGTGACACCCACATTCATAGACAAGGAATCATACAGCAGATACGATCACCCCTGAGCTTTAAGATCGAATACCTCGTCTCCAGTAATTGGTCTCGGGATGGAAACACAGTAGCGGTATGTTGTTATTTTAAGCTTGTATTCTGTGAGGGCGTGGTCCTTCCCAGAGGAGAGACTTTTTAAGCCACGAAACAACGTGGCCTGTTCACTTAAAAATGTTTGAATATTTCAATTTAATTGAATTCACCGAACCGTAAACATTCCCAGACGGGAGCTTAGTTGAGCTTACGATCCGATACTTCGTCAGCGGGACCTCGAGCGATTCAGTCCTTGTGAGCTTCGTGCAACGTAAATTAGTATTTATTATGCGAATTTATGTCAATTGGTCGTTAAAGTGAACGATAAATCACTATCGTTAAGACACTAATGAACGAATCGCGATGAAAGGTTCAACTGGGAGGCGTGAGGTGGAAAGATTCTTTATTGAAATTGGCCCTTAAATGAACCAAGACGTAGCTTTGGTCGAAATGTAGGTATTAAGTATACGTAAACTTCCCTGGAGTAATAAAAGTAAACATAGCTCTACATTCAGAGATAAAATGTGCAATGATGAAAATGATTTACAACGGCAATAATTATGCTAAATATAAGCCTTGAGGTGGAACTTCTTAGGGCGCCATGTGAGAAAATTTGAATGTAAAATTTCTATTTGTAGTATATGCCAGAACATGAGCGTCAAATAGCAGCATAACGCTGCTGTGTTTCAATCTGGTGACAGATTAACCTCTAAACTATCGACAGTGTAATTCTGGATGCCCATACGGAACTTATGTCGTATGGGTTTGTAATGGTGAGTGGTAAAGATAAGAATAATAACTTCTTAACGGCTGGCAGCGTAACTACGACTCCTCTGGTGTCGCAGATGTTCTAGGTGACTTACTATCAGGTCTGCTGATTACTCATATGCCACATATTCTATAAAAAAATAGCTAGATCAGAAATTAAATTATTTAGCAAATCTAGAATCTTTTATTCTAGAATATATAGTTAAGAATTTTAGACCTAGTAGTTTCTAGGTCATATGTGTGGTTAGTCTAAAGGTCTACACCATTATAACATCCCCGCTACCAATGAAGGTATATCAAATATAACATAGTTGAGCCTGAGCGTGAGTGTTTAGGATATGATGCAGTGGAAATTGAAGAAGACACAGTGCATGCGACTTAACATCCGTTTATTACGTTGATAAGACATTACTATTTTTTGGTACCTAGTTTATCTCTAGTTTCTTCTATAGTCTAAATTTTAAATGTTATTTATGTTATTCAAGCTACAAATGATTCTATAGTGTAATTTCATTAATAACATACAAACACCATACAAATGGTGTTAACACATCTTGTATTTTATACAGAGGGTAGGGATGCTATCTTTTTTTTCTAAAATCCCCCCTTTTTTTGTGTGATTATTGCTGTTGGTCCAGAGACCTTTACAGCTTTATCTATCTAATTAGAATCACGAGCAGGAGGACTGCGAAGTTGGACTGTTGCTGCACCACCGCCGCACTCCAGCCCATGTGGACGAAGAACGTCGACGACAACATAGGGGGGTGATAATACGATCCAAGGGCCCCTCATAAGGAGGTACGAAACCTCGACTCGGATCGCTATCTCAAGGGAGGACAGGTCGATATTTAGAAGCGGCCTAGAACACGAGTAAATCTTGAGTAAGCTGCTGTGCGAGGGAGAGGAAGCCGCGCTCGCCGGCGTGTGTGGTGTGGCGTGTCTGAATTTACGTGTCTGAATTTTAGTGTGTGTGCGCGTCGGTGACGTTGGTTGGTCCGCGGTTGAGCCTTTGCCGCTCGGTCTACCACCCCCCTAAGAGTTTAACAAATATACCAATGTACATCGAATACGTACATAAAATTCCAAACAACTGTTCCGCTTTAAAAATGAAAATGAAATTTGCAAAAAGATGTCTCACCACAAAACTGTCCGCACCTTAATAATTGGATTATACAGTTGACATCATGGATGGAGATAAATTACGTTTTTTACGTAATTTCCGTGCATTATGTAAAATATGCGAGGACGATTACACTGCATGTGATTCAACACTTTACGAGACGTGTGCTGGAAACGTTTCAGACTTAAATAAACTCCGCGAGAGAATTGAGCTCTCTTTGATTACAAGAGAGATTACGGGAATTTTTTTATTACATAGAGTGCCAAACAAGCACACAGTTCACCTGATGGCAAGTGATTCATGTGGCCCATGACATCTACATACATCTTCGGAATCATAATCGAGATGCGTTGTCACCCTAGATGGCTGAGTCGGAATACCCCGTCATCAGTAATAAAGGTTTAGCATTATGCTGCTATTTTACGTTGGTATTGTGTGAGGGCGCGGTCCTAACCCGGTCGAGTTGACCCATTCATTCTGCAGCTAAATACAAACTGCACTGTAGCATTACCACTGTCAAAACAAATCTATTAAATATTTAATCCTGTAGATAAAATATCTCAAAAGACCAGCTCAAAATAGCAACGTAACGCTGCATTTCAACTGGTGAGTGTCCCTACACTCTCCAGCTCCGTATTGTTGGTCTTTTATCTTAGTTTTCACGGTTGACAACGGGTAATGATTCCTTATCGAGGATTAATTTGTGTGCCTTGCAAGAAATCACTTACCATCAGGTGAATTGTATAATCGCTTGAAACCCTTAATACAATGAAAAAAGCTAAACAGGAGAAGAAAAAAAGAGCGATAGAAGGTTTTAAAGAACTTAAGAAGGTCGATTATAGACTTGTCTACACGAGTGAGATTTCATTTTAAAAATCAACTCTTCTCTTACCCTAGCCACTTTGCATTTGATGCTTTTATATAAACCAAACGTGAGAAGAATGTAAATGTAAGGATTTCTGTGTATTGTGTTATGAAATACATATATATATATATATATATATATATATATATATATATATATATCTAAGTATCCAATTTAAAAATCCAATATAAGTATAAATATTTGTATATGCAACAAGTACTACTAACCAAGGTTCCTTTTATGTGTCTGGGATCGTAGCCGTAACGTGACGGCATTTTGCAACAGAAATACGTGACGGCGACGGAAAAAGTCAGTCCCATCTAAATATAAAGTGTCGGGATACCGAACCGCCATCCAACGTCGGACGACTGCAACTTGGAATGGACGTTTATGAATGAAATTTATTACAGTTGCATAAGTTTTTTTTTCCCAGAGTGTACTTTGCCAGATTTCAGGACAAAGAGATCGAAAAAACAATTTAATAGACCAATAAACGTTTTTCTTTTTTTTTACCAACGCGTGATTTATTTAAGTGCATTTTGGAAGATTTAGTAACGGGTATATCTATTTGAATACGTAATTTTGTGACATTCACATGCGTTTCCTCTTAATTATTGTATGTTTAGTGAAATATTGTCAATATTATATAAAACTATTTTTTTTTTCAATCTGAAAAAAAAAAAAAAAAAGAAAAAAGTAAAGTTGAATTCAAATGAAATATAAATACTGTTTAATATGACGATTATCATTTACTCAATTTTTACTTTTATAATATTAAAATAGTTATAAAAATTAAATATAAAATGCATTATATTACTGACAAGTAAGTCACCGTGTTGTATGTACGATAAATACAATTTCGCGCCAATTTCGGGCCACGTCATCTGCGATCAAATTAACTGCAAATAAAAGATTTCCGAAAACAATTCGCAATTTTCGCACCGTTTCGGAGAAAAGTCGATTTTCAGGTCAAATGCGACTTTTTTTTGCGAATACATCGCGTAGGTTTTTAAATGCGTTCACTCCCAACAAATGATACATGGCAACGTATAAAGTCTTTTAAATGAAAAACATTTTTCAATGACCGATATAAAATTATTAAGATATTTGTAAGGTAATTTCTTATTTGCTTTGATAAATGAGTATTTAATAGCGTAACATAAATTCGGTTTTTTTTTATTTGAAACCTGATATTGCAAATTTTAACACTTATAATTTTGTTTATAGCTTGAAAAAATGTAATATTGCTCAGTACTTACTGTAAGTGTGTGTTCGTTTGTATCAAACTTTGTTATATGATGCGAATTTAAAAATTGAAATAAGGGTGTGCCACGTCATCGATAGGAAGTATTCGTTCATTTTTAATAATATAAGATACTAAAGAGTTTACATTTTATATACCGTTCCGAATTTACCATGTACAATATCAGAATATCAGGGAGTGTTATGAGGAGTTGTCGGATTACTTCCAACCGCTCAGTTTAAACATCGTATATCACGACAGAATTATAAATTTTATCCTCATTATTTCGATGGTTCGCAATCCACCAATGTGCACTCTACACAAAATTTTCAGCCATGCACGACTACTCTGTGGAATCAGCTGTCACCAGCGGTATTTCCAAACTGATAATACTTGGTGCTCTTCAAGAAATTAAAAGTGTAGGCTACACCTTTCTCAATTGGGCGGCGGTAATTAATGTCTGTGAGACATTTGCTACTAATTCTATACAGAAAAAAATGCAACATGAATGGTGTCTCCACCGCGAAGGTCCTTGGTGTCATATACAAGGTCAAAATAGCTGAGCAATTGTGTTTCGTGTGGTGATCGTTAGGATCCGGTGACCTAACTACAATCAATGAGGCTTTTCATCTAAGGAATACAATAGATATACATCTTGTATTTTCGTTGAGCAGGGATATATTTTTTTTTAGTCGTCACTTAGTTCACCTGATGGCACTGTGTGCTCGTTTGTCAACTCTATTAAAAAATCTTTATAAAAATGCATGTCTTGTGTAAGTGTTTTTTTTATATACTATATACAAAGCTGCATAATCGGCAAAAGCGGCATAAATAATATATATATATATTATTTATGCCGCTTTATATATATATATATATATATATATATATAAGCCTCTTCTTTAAAGAGGGTCTTACGGTACAGTTCAATACGCGGCTTCACTGTAAATTGACGAGCTACGTATTCAACTTCGAAACAGCACTTAAAGTGACAATCAACAATGTCGTTGGTGGATCGGGGATCGAACCAGGGTCTGCTCGTGTACCGCGGCTTAAAAGCGAGCTCTTAGACACTGAGTTGCCACGGCCGGTCACGTTATACGTAATAAGTGCTATTTATGAAAATCGGTAACGGGACACCCACTCTTGGCCCGTTTGTATGTGGAAAGCGTGTAATGTCTCAATTCGAAAACGGACTATGGGAAAGAGAAAAAAGTTGTGTAGGGTCAGCAGAAGTGCGGGCTGACGCTGAATTATATGTACCCTTTGTTAGAAAGAAGGAAAGATTATGTTTGTTCTTAACAAAACTATCAATACGATTAGATGTCTAAAAAAGTAAGTAGAATAAAACGCTAGTCACGAATCGGTCTTAAATCAGCATATGCTCGCTGCACTCATCTTACGTTGGGGCAGTTTGGTGACGACCCGATAGAACTAAGATGAAATAAACAAATTAAACTTATAACATATTGATTTTTTCTTTGATTTGACTCACAAAATTTTTAATTGTCCCAAAATATCTACTATTTAGATTGATGTATTATATACGTAGATCTTATTTGATAAAGCCAAAGAGGTAGACTATTTCAACATTTAGACACCCTCGGGTTTTACCCAAGGTATACCGCGGTGTGGTCGAGAGCGCGAACACGAGATCGTAATCTACAACAACCCAGCTTTGGTGACCAGCTTAGCTTATCATACGATTAAATATACGATGGAGGACTTTTGTGTTAGTGTAAATGTTTACGGCACTAAAATATATCTTGTGCAGTTGACGCTATCTGGTAACAGCTAGAAAACGATTGAGAGGATATCATCATTAGATTAAATATACATTAGTAATCTTATTTCGAAAATATTACTTCTAACACAACGGTTCCCTCAATATTATTCTCCAGTGTAAGTAAATAGTATGGTTTTTTTTTATTATACTGGTGACAAATGACTGATGAACTGTGATCAGATGATAAGTGATGTCTGCAGGCCACGGCACCTACGTCCATCCTCAACAAATCAAGATGAACATGCGAACCTCCTATGACGAGTATGAGATGAAATTCCTCGAGACACCAACGGTATGTCGCTAAATCAAGTTGATATTCTGCGAGGGCCTTTCCCATGTCAAGACGACTCAATTATGCCGCATCTACAATATAGCTCCCGCACGGCGCGACAATTTATTAGGATTCATTGAAACATCATTATTTTATCGGCAGAGGGACATTCCCATATATTGCCACAATTACAATCTTCAATCACATGTCATGTCGTTAATTTTTAACCGTGGGAGGGCAACGGTCCAATTTGTTTCCAAGTGCAGCATGGATAATTCAGCTCGACCAGGTAAGGACCACGCCTTCACTAAATATCAGCATACAACGCTTAAAGAGTGTCGCTGGCGAATAGTTGGCCACTTATTGAGACCGGTAGAACGAAACATCGCTTGAAGGAAAGACGAACCATCGTCTCTTAGTTGTTACCTAACCAAGCTCTTTGATTTAATGAAGTGTCCCACCGACTGCAGGCGACGGTGGTTAAAAATAAGCTAGCATAGAAGATATTTATCGTCTTAATAAATTAGATGAACGTAAATTCTTATGAGATGTGGACATACCGGGATGTTTGTAAATATTTTCTTGGATTAAACTTATTTATTTATATATGTGCATATGCCACTAACATACAGCGTTATTTATTATATATTAAGCTGTATATAATAAACAATCACGATGGGCTGGTCATATATTAGAACCGATAACCGATAAGGAAAAGGTTTCTCAACCTCCGACTGGCAGTCGCAGCGTAGGTCCCTCCATAAGTTTGCTGGACGTCGATGGAAGCAGCTGGCTTTTCTCTTCTTTTGGGAAATGAGTGTGTTCAGTAGGTCATGTGATAGGTTATGATGATGGTGATCATGATATAATATACCGAAGAGTATTTTTTTTTCTAGATATTACACCGAGTGCCGCCGAGACATATTTTAAAATTGACATATCTTTTTTATGTATCAACCAATTTTAATGAAACAAACACTAAATAGTAATCCAAGATTACCTTAATACGTCTGTGTAAACTATTGTGGAGATAAACGTGCATAAACATATAGACAAACAGACAGAAGACAGTTTTATTATATCTATAGAGAAGTAAAAACGTAACAGCTTATATATATTGTAGATTCCAACAGGCCTCCTCTTCGGAGAGGATATTGGAAAATCAGTCACGAAGCTTTAGGGAATTCATGTCTTGAAACTTTTATTTTATCTCCAAGACATGCAATGTTTCCTCACGATATTTTCCTTCACCGTCAAGCACGTGGTAAAGAGGCACGTAAAATTGCAAATAATAATTACGAGTACATTGGCGTCAGCATTGGGAATCGAAATCGTGTGAAGAAACTCATGTGTCTATAATTTGACTAAATTATATAATTATCGCTGATATAAATATATATATATATATATACATACATATATATATATATATATATATATATATATATATATATATGTATATATATAAGCGAGCGTCTAGAGATTAACCTACTATGGCATTAGTATAGTTTAGTATAGTTCTCTTTCTTTAGTGCGATGTAATGAAACGCAATAAGATCATGAAGTCAAAGACATGAAACTTACTTCATCATAGTTCAGAATCGAACTCAGGACCTGCGTTGTAGCATCCTGGTACTCTGGCTTTTGCACTACGTGGTCGTTAAATACTGTATGATGAGTAATATTAGTTATGTTATTCTGTATTTTACTATCTTTTGGTTACAGTATGTATAAATGTCATGGAATCATACAATTCAATTTTCACCCACTGCCAGATATCTGAATTCTAAAAATGTTAAGTAATGATGATTATAGAATAATTTCTATTATTTTTACGGTTTCGATTTTTTAAACTTTAAAACGATCGTCATAGCTATAGAAAAAAAACACAGCACTATATTTGCTGACTCTTCTTTTTTTTTTGCGGCGATTTTCGGACGATTATTTACGCTGCTGTCGGTACCCGACGGGCCGTCTCGCGGGCGCGCTATTTCTAGCCGCGCCCGCCCAACTAAGTTTATTGACTCGAGCCAGGCGGCTAACGCCACTCCATGCTGTTCCCGGATTTTACCACTTACATACCTTTCAGCGTTCCACGTCTAACCGGTGCGTATTCACAAGACGCGTGGAGTCCTCACACGTACAGTTAAGTACATAAAAGGCTTTAAATATTACATTCAATTGAGGAGTACCACAAGGATCACATCTGGGTCCATAAGTCTTCGTTATGACTTGGACTCTATATGCTATATATAGATGTAAAACTTCTCATGCTGATGTTAAAAAGTACTTCAAAATACCTTTCATAACAAGAGCCCCGTGGTGTAGTGCTAAGAGAACCTGGCTGTTGCGTCGCGGGTCCTGGATTAACAATATTTGTGTATTACAAATTGTTGGTTTTCGGGTTTGGGTATATTGTATGTATCTCCCGTCTATCTGACACTGCATCTGAACCATCCTCCGACGTTATTGCCACATGCATTACACAACAAATTCATCGGTGCCGACGTCGTGGATCGAATTCGGTTTGCTCGTGTATCGTGAATTTGTAGATGTAGTTCGGCAAATGATTACGAAGTTCGAGTATAAAATAATAGTCTTCATTCCCACACACAATAGTTACACCAACACAAACAGCAAGAGTCGGAGGGGAAGAGTAAGCGACAGTTACACGCTAATACACGAACACAAGAAGATAACTGAAACTACAGTTCTAGCACAGTATAGTAAAAGCAAGAAAAATCTACGAGATCTATATGTCGAAAGGCGCTTTGACACTGTTGCCACGATTTTTTTGTACATTTAGTATTTTATTTTCTGGACTGGACGCGTCCTTTACGAGACTAATTATGAATATTAATATGAAAGAACTAGACGCCATATAACTGTTATATATCTCATCTCGGTAAGGTTCACATGAAAAATCATTGCTAGAAAATTTTAGGTCTCATGTGTATTTATAAGTGGATGTAGGTTACTGTAGTGCTGTCCTCCAGGACCACTTTGCTCCTTTTTTCACGATTATTTTGTAGATATTATTTGATGTCAATAATTGTGATTTGAAATAGTAATTAAAATGGAATGGACCTGGTCGATTTAGACTACGGAAAACACACTTAACTTCATGACATAAACTATAACACAGGATATATTATAGTGCCGTAAGAATTTGCACAAATACAGAGATCCTCCCTAGTCTGAAGTATGTGCAATAAGATCGTAGGCCAAACTTAAGTTCAGTGTGGACGTAGTTTTCAGATGCAGTAGCAGTCAAATACAGCACGTGCATATAATACACCCACACTTGAAAATCAACAATATGTGGTACACACATATAGTTCCGTAGTTGGGATTCGAATTTAGACCTACGACGCAGTAACCGAATGTTATATAATGATTACACGACGCGGCCGTACGTCAGTTTAGTTCAGTGAAACGTATACAGTGTGTTCTAACCGCAATTAATACGCAACGTAAAAGACGGAAGCACATGGTTACAACCTAAATATATATCCCACTCTTGTATATAGACCTCCTCTCTAGAGAGGGTGTTTGGATATAGTCCAGCACGCGGCTTTTTTTTTAATGGTATGGAAAGTGATAACGAACACACAGTTCACCTGATGGCAAGTGATGCCACGCAGCCGACGCCCCACCATAATCAAATGTTGGAAATAAATTATGAGTTTAGATGCAACTTAAAAATTCAAATACGTGTAACAGTTTTATATTTGTCACCTTTTTGTGACACTTCCATATGCAAAACATCGGTCATAAGCATCTGACTGATAATTTTAAGATTACGATGTTAAATGTAAATAATTAAGATTGTATTTTGTTATTCTTTTTTTACGGCTCATGGCCACTGTTAGCCATCTTAAAGGTTCACCTGGTTGAAAGGTGGTTAAGTGCTTAGGGCACTCAGCCGTAATCTTTATTTATGGGTAAACAGAACAAGAGTTTCTGAGAGATTCGGGAGAGTCACGGTTTAAATAGTTATTCTGCGCGCGAAAGCAACTGTTACAAGGGTGATCGCAAGGGACGAACCTCGGTCCGGTCAGTTTCTTCAGATTAACAAAAATAAAGGTATACAACAAAATTTGTTCAGTGTTAAAATAGAAAGATATATTACATTTGATAGTATTTGTATATTCTTTTTATATTATAAGGGGTGCCTAACGAGTAAACAGGTCAGCCGATGGTAAGTGACAGCTGCCCATCATATCTAAATATATCTTTAAAAATGATTCAATATCTATGCATTGTCATCTCTGAGGACTGAGGTGGAATGGCGCGTTACCTGAATTTTTTTATCCAGCTGATCCAAAAATGTTGCTCCCTGTAATCAACTTAAATCTACTAACTTTAATGTTTTTTTTATAAACTAATATTTCGGTTAACCACTCCAACTAAGCTGAAAACGCTTGTCCTAGCTGATGGTTCATGACTGAATAGTCGAGTGGTAGATTCAAAGCTACGACCTTTAGTTTTGCGTACCCTAAGCCATTAGGGTATTGACGCTTCTCTGTAAATATAACTTTATACTAATTTAACCATGAAGTCTCTTAAACTAACTAATAATTATGAACTGTCGATTAAATCAGTCGTTAATTACAATCGTAATTTTCCTATTTTTTTTAAACTTAACCTATCCTTATCCTAATTGCGCAAATAAAACGTAATAAATCTATGTTTACATGGCCATTCTTAAGTATACGATATTCAGTATTACAACATTTCTGTCATTAAAACCTACAGCTAATAAATTGGAAGCAATTAAGTCGAACATACATGAAGAATATAAAAATGCATTCGTGAATATTAACCAACAACATTTCTAGTTCCGAAACAAAGGAATAAAAGAAAAAAAAAATACAAAATGGAATTAAACATTTAACATGTTTAACAAAAAACTCGAACACATAAATATGTTTAACATCATCGGCGTAACCTCTCGTACGTAGTACACCTTGCGTTAGTTAGTTACAAGGGCAAAACAAATGTAGTTAAAAGGTGAGGTTAAAAAAATAGTTCGGGATACGATGGGGCAGATGTGTGGGCATCTGTCGCGAGTTGCGCGTGCGCACGATGTTACCACTGCGAATTTACGAAAGCGAAACAAATACAGTAGCCGTTTTATTATTTTATACATTTTACTAGGAGATAAAATAAACTTATGTCTGTATCTCAAAAGTGTCGAATAAAGGTAGATCAATCGTTCAGCCTCGGGCTTATAGAATATTACTAGTAGCAGTGCTAGGGGTGGAAATCTTCCCCCGGGACGTACTTAGGTATATTGCAGGGGGGCACCGGTGCGTTCCATAGGAGATCTCGGAGCCCCTACCAATGTATTGAACTCGCCCCCCGTGTTTTAGTGGGTACAAATCTCACATAATCTTGTCAAGGTATCTTTTGGAGATTTCCTCCCCAATACCAAAAAAAAAATGTTTCAATAAAATGCGCTAAGAACGATTGTTAGAATTTCACAATGGAAATCGTGCAGGGAGCATTTCGTAATACTCAGTATGTTTACGGTACTTAGTCTTTTTTTATATAGTATAGTATAGTATAGTATAGTATAGTATAGGCTGGAAACGAGCAAGTAGCTCGACTGACGGTAAGTGGTTACCGCCGCCAGTGGTCATCAGCAACAACACACGAGTCACACATGCAGCCGGCCTTTAAGAAATGTGTAGGCTCTTTCCTTGAAGGTTCCTAAGTCGTATCGGTTCGGAAACATCGCTGGCGACAACTGATTCCGCCGAGTAGTTGTGCGTGGCAGGAACTTTCGCGTGAACCGCACAGTGGTGGATTGCCAACCATCGAGATGATGGCGATGAAATTTTGTATTCTGTCGTGTACGATAGCCCTTTTATGTGATCTTGTTAAAAAAAAGGTCTAATTACGAGTCACTTGAGGAGGGTAGATGGCGTCTAGAGACAGGAGGAGGCATGAGATCCTTTCATCTCCAGGTTTAGGGTTGCCGAGTGATGCCCTCACTGCCAGGCGGTTGCATTATATAACCGTCTGCTGACAGAAATGAGTGAATTAACGCAGTACAATTTTAGTAATAAATGAAAAAAATTCTAATAAGGGATTACTTCTTCTGTGGGACTGCTTTTTTTGCTTTTGTACTTCTATCTCGGTTACACTCGGTACAAAATGATAAAATCTTAAAAATAGAACTTGACTAATGATATAATTTTTTTTTTCTTGACGATCAGGACCATGTTTCAGATCCGTAAGTCATCACTGGCAACACGCCCTGATTAAAGAATTTCGTCTTTAAGTATATTCGACGAGAAAATAAAAAATGCAAACATTGACAGAGCATCCTTTCTATTGGTCCTGGTCGGTCACCTAGCGTGACGTCACGCGTCAATAAGGATCATACGTGACAGTCGCAGGAGTCCTAGCGTTAGCCACGAGTGAAGTGCGATAATAGGCGCTAACGACCCGCGAGGGAGTTTTTGTAGAGTTACTCGTATTGTTTCAGTCAGAGTTCCCACGTTCAAGACGCACATTAAAATCTGGCTTTTTTTATGTTAATATCACTTTTTTTTATATACAGATGACCACGTTAAACGATTCAGTTTTTATACGAGTATTGTTGAGTGAAAAAAAACATGGATCAGACGATAAAACGCGCGATGTGACCGATTTAACGATTCTCGATGAAATTACTTCATGTGCTAGTTGAGAAATGTGACGTTCTATTTGTCGTGGAGAGTCGTAAAGCTTGGGCTAGTTCATCTTTAATTTTGCGTGTGTCCCATTACTGAGTCGTTTAATTCTTCGCATATGCAGTTTTCGTTGCAGGCTATAGACTTATAGATCGTCGAAAAGCGGAGGTTCTGCACATGCGTAAGTCACCTCTGAGGACTGATTTTTTTTTATTACATTGAGGTTAACAAACGAGCACACAGTTCATCTGATGGTAAGTGATTCCTGCGGCCCATGACATCTACATTCATCCTTGACAAGGTATCATAATGTAGATGCGTTGTCACCCTTGAAGACTGCGATGGAATGCCTCGTCACCAGTTATAAAAGTCTCCGGATCCCTGCACTTACCAGACGAAATACATCAGCATTATACTGCAATTTTCCTCTGCTATTCTGTGAGGGCGTGGTCCTACCTCGGTCGAGCTGACCCATTCATTCTACAGCTAGAAACTACTAACAGACAATCCTCCAATTACTAACGTGAGCTCTGCGAGAGGCTGGGAAATTTTCTCACAATGTGAATCTTAGTAACTACTTACAAGAAGAGCTATACTATTTGTTACTAAGTGCAATATGAATATGATGTAGTATAACGAGTAATGCTGCTAGGCCTTAGTAACTAACCCTCACAAATTTGTAATGTAACGCTGCTATGATTCGTATGGTGATTGCAGAGATCTTATTACCTGTCACAAGGCAAGGGGTGACAAACGCATTCCATTATGATTCGCAATCGAGGATTAATGTGGGTGTATTATGTCTACTCACTTATCAACACCTTGAATACAACACTCTGTTCAACATATGGGGTAGGTTAGGGTCGATCCAGAACTAGCAAATCGGCGGCCAGCGTCCAATTGCCTAACTTAACGTAACACAAAATCTTGAACCTTTATTTTATTATTATCATTTACTATCAGGTGAACTGTGTGCTCCTACTTCATTAATATACTAATATAAGAAGAAAAAATGATATTTACTAGGTTAGTGTATTTGGCGAATCGATGCCAATATATTGTAGGTAATTAGTTAAAAGTTAGGTCAAGGGCGTCGCTGCAAGTCGCTGCCAATTTTATCACGTTCGCATCGACTTATATTTTCGACGCTTTACAAAGCGTATTATTTGGGAAACTTGTGAAAGATTTCTCGTAATACTTAGATTATAAATAAACGTGCCTTGTGAGAAAAAAATAATAATTTACGAGCACACATCTCGATGTGGATATGGACTCGCGTGTGTGTGCGTGTGTGTGTATTGTGTTTTGTTAATTTTCACTTCTGAAAAGCGTTTTCTGCTCCAGATATTTTGTTCGAATTACATACGACCTCGCCATCGTTATATAATGGGTACATTTCGTTCTTGTGAACACGAAATGCTATTTCGTTCCTGTTGTTTGTATGTAGAGTCACTCTACTCAAGACTCTTGGTTAGAATTTTATCAATAAAAAAATACGTGCATCAAAATGTATTAAAGGACTTTTCAAAGGCTGAGCTAAAAATATAAATCTTTAAACTAATATTAATAATTACCTATGAAACAGTGACGTGATCCTTCACTAGCCTTATGAGAACACTCAAACCCACTGAGCAAGCTATGGACAGAGCTTGGCGTGTTCTGCATGATCACGGATTCTTAACGTGGTTAATCGCAGAAACAGTAAGGTAACCGCGAAGCTCGTGGAAATGATTATATAGCTTGTAGAACCGATTACTGATGGAATGGTCCTTGAGTATAGGATGATGCTCCACTAGATGGAGTGAGGCCCCATGCAAGCCTGCGGGAAGTCGATGGATGCAGGCTCAAGATCAAACTCTGGGGAAGTCTTTGAGGGTGCCTTTGCTAAGCAACGGACTAGTGATGGGCTGTGATGATGATGATGAATCTGAACGAGGTCTTGATTAAAACTCCTTTCAAAAAAAGTTTAATAATCATGAAGAAATAAAATTTACATTTACATCTGGGAACTTTCTTGAGGGTGGATGTGGGATCAATGGGATGCAGTCATCACTTACCGTTTGAAGAGTGTGCTCGTTTGTCACCCCTAATTATATAAAAAAAAAACTAAATATACGCGTAAATTACGTTTCGTTTTACTTCAAAGTCAATAGATTTAATTTCAATTTCGTCGTTACAATTTTTATAATTAATGATATACACCTGGAACTGCGTGTTCGTCAGTCACCTTTCATATTAAATTAAAAATGTAAACTTATTCACACACTATGATATATGTTATATTTTTTAAAATAGGAAATACTTTAAGTATTTTTATTTAATGTAATTGAAGATTGTATTGTCGACATTTCTGAACAGTGCGTAAGTAAAGCAGCCAGCTGCATAATGACGGCTTCGTATGACGATGTTTTGATTATAAATTTAGTAGACACACGCCCACACAGACACATTTCTTGTTTATGTTAATACACTCGATATGTAATAATAATAATAATATTGGGTAGAGACTATTTGAGTGCTCTGGTGAAGGTCAATGTCTACTTACATTATCTGATAGAATATTTCATTGACTAATGTTACTTTGTCAAACGCCGCGAGAGCTGCCAGCTGATGATGCTGTTGAATTCGACCGCGGTGATATCTTATCGGATGACGTCAACTGTTCAGGATGTGTTATAGTGCCGTATGCATTGGCATAATGAATATATAACACAGAAGCAAGCACTTATCATATCATATCCTTCCTTAGTCTGATGTAATGCACGTGCCATAAGATCAGACGTTTCTTTACTTTTATTGTAATCAGGGTATACTCCTCGCAGACAGTTCACCTGATAGTCAATAGTTTTTGTGACCTATGCCAACCACATTCGTCCTCGGTTTGACTCGAAGAGAATGCCTAAGGCATTATACAATCCGTCTTTATTAAATAAATAAATAAAGCAATGTAATATGTATCTAATGTTGTGCAATATTATATATTTACGAATATACATTAACACTCTAGTGCGGCGTACTTGCTAACTGATAAATTAGTGTTACCTATTTAAAAATTATTCATACACAATTTTACGGTGGTACGAGAAAGTGGTCCTTTTCCGTTGTAGCCGACCCATTAATGCCGATGTTAGAAACAAACTGGAACGTGGCTGTGTGTTCAATCTTATCATTAATAATGTTTTATATTAAATAAATTACTGAAATATAGAACATGAAAACTGTTAATTTTATAAATAGCCATAGACGTATTTTTAGACGAAACATTACAATTTAGTTTTGGGTTCAAAGTTCAGCGACCTCCCGCTTGCGTCATTTAATGCCTATCATAAAAAGTCCTCGCCGAGGCTGATTAAAGTCGCACGTAATTCGATTTAACGGCCACCATGGAGGCGGCCCATATTTGTTTGTTTTCCATCTCTTTCTTGAAGTTAGACATCACTACTAACGGATCTTTTTATAGTTTTCTTTTATTGTGTTCACAAACGACGGACTTGCCGGATAGAATTTGTTGATTGTTAGAGTAATTAATGCTTCTTTTATATGATGCCCTGCATGGTCGGTTTAATTAATGGCAACATTGTATTATTATTATCAAATATTAACAGATATGTGTCGCTTTCTTGATATATCCAAATATAATGTAATTGTAAAAGAACCAAGAACAATTAAAAATAGTTTTTCAATTCTTAAATATGGTTGGTCATAAACGAACACCAATCTTTACTTAACTAAATATGTCAATCCTTTCGACACATTTGAGTTATATCCGGATGGATACCCAGACAAAAAATATTCAAAATATTCAAGTTTTCACACCTTAATAATAGGTTATAGAATAAAAGTTAAAAATTATTTACTCAGATTAGGATAGTGTTTGTTAATATAAAAATGTATTACCAGTTAAAAAGTTATTACCCAAAAAAAAAAACAACAAGGAACTCCCAAAATGTTAAGTAATTTTATTTTCCACAACGTTAATGGATTTTGAGAATAAATAAAACAGTAAAAATAATAGGACCAGCGGATAGCTAGTGAAATAATTCAAACGAAAACTTTGATTGTCTACGAAGAGTTTCGTTAAGATTTTCCTTAGTGACTAAAGTCACTCATGTGCAATGCAATGCCGGGGATGCAATGACATTAGGCATATGTCTGTTCCAATAAGACATAAGGCTAATGTCTGTTCCAATAATACATAAGGCTTGTGTTTGGCCATTGAACTACTATGGCCTTCCATATACAGTTAAATAGACACCAAATTAATCGAACATAACAGATTTAATATTTTAGAGCCAGTCAACCACCGTCGCTCGTAAACTAGTAACTGTTTATCAGCAATAAGCAATGCGCTTCGCGTACAACTTATTCGAAACTGATTGATTGCATAGTAAAATTGTTACGATCATAACATCTTTCAAGCGCGCCTTAAAAATTTCTGAAACTGTCCGTCGGGTTTATGCGATGATGTCGTAACTCTACGAAAGCCTTTTATAGATCGAAATTAGACGTATTTTATTATTATATGTTATACTTATAACTCGACAGGCCACCGAAGTTTATAATAGTCTGCTAGGAGTATTCTCCGGTATTGATAAGTAAGATGTCACGAATGAAATAATGTAAAGAAAGTTGTGATAAATATAAAAGGTAATATACGATAATAAAATAAATATCAATTGTTTTTTTTAGTTATTACACATGTAATGACCGTTCAGGATACGTACTTCGTAACCAACTTGTCAATTGAATTGATTTTTATTAAATAATATGTTTAGTATGAATAGCCATGTGATATAAACAAAACGGTATGACAAATAAACGATAGGATGAATTCGCAATGTAAGACGTAATGTATGTAATGAAAGCCTTTAAAAATCGAATGGATATTTAGGAAGGCACTTTATTACTTGCAAGAAGTAACTATGAAGTATATGCATTACCAACAAACAAATAGAATTACATAAAATCGTTGTATATTATTGTTAGAGATTTAAGTGCTCTCAATAATCGATTTCATTCAAAATAAAAAATGATATAGATTTAACTAGCGATCGTTTCCTCCAATCGATGTGCGATCGAGTAACCATAAGAGCTTTTCATAATGTAACTCATAATATTAGTGGTATTACGTGTTTATTGACGTGTGGATATGAAAAGTGGAGAATACTGAATCAACAGACGCATCTGTTATACCCTCTTTATTACTTACTCTAAGTGAGCGCTGAGTTAGTGATGTGCGCACGTCGGCAGTCTGTTGTCGAGTCGAGTGGCTCGCTTTGATCGTTGACAGGCATCAACTGCTTTTACAATTGCGTTTTAAGAGTTCGATACGTTGAAATGTAAATTATAGAGTCAATGGAAGTTGTTCTAAATAATCATTTACTTTCTTTTCATTTGTTTTAAGTCACATGATACTGATAATTAAACTATACATTAAACGAGATTCTGTATCTTATGATAATTTGGATGTTCGATAGAAGGTTATTGATATTTTGTAAATAAAACCTTTTGAAAAGTTTATAAATTGAGTATTTATAATGGAAACTTGTAGATGTCACTCTGGGTTAAGCCTGTCGTTTATCAACCATGTTATTATAATATTAAAATATTTAAGTGCCAAGTAGATTATAGATAAAACGATTTTTTATTCAATGCCTGAATAAACGAGGTTTTTAAATTTATAAGTGTATGCAGAATTAACGATGCGCGATGCATGTTCTTTATTATGTTTATTTTTGTATGAATTTAAAATACCTCTATATTCGCTCCACAATAAATTGCAGACGCTACCGACAACATTGGTAATAAAGTAAGAAAAGAATGTGCTGGCAAAAATAGAGCACACAATATATTAAAAAAATATCACAAACTTTATTCAAACCGCCTGAATGTCGATGTATGAGACATGACTAAATGGTCATTGTGTAAATTCGGATTAACAGCAGCTTAGAATTTTTTAATTCATACTCTAACCTGATATCCGAAATACTCTTATTTGTCCGAGAACTAGACTTCAGTTAATCATTAGTTTCAGAGCATACTAAGTTAACTTGCTTTATTTTTACATTTTTGATTCATATATTCTATATATTGCTCCCTTGCTTACTGATCATTTGAATTTTGTCGGTTACCTTATTTCTCATATCTGATATAATTATTAAAATATTTTTTGTCTTTCAAACGACATTGGCCCCGAATTGAGCCTTGGACTCGCGACTGATGTTCTGACTAGTAAGTCACTTGAAACACACAGGACAGGTATTATTATTTTGCAGTGTAATTAATTGAGTCACTAGGTATCATCATGCTTTATAATACGAGAATGCACGTACAATTTTGCAACTGGAAAATTTGTTGGAAGCATTCCAATATTATTCGAACGCACAATATGTTGTAACCGCTGTCGAATTAGTAACGTTTAGATTAAATGTAATAGGCATAGGCATGAGGAAACTCTTAACTCTTACAATTGTGTGTCATGTTAAACATGTAATAGTAGTAAGGCCAAGTACTCGTGAGCAATCAACATTAAAATGGATGTAAAGAAGAATGAGAGAGAACGTCAGTATCATGGAAAACTGTATATCGGCAGATATCTCTGGGTGACCTAAAAACTTTAAATGTTGTTAATAATATTAACAAGTTTTAGAGTAATATCAGAAATATGCTATTGATTTTTTTTTCATAATACAATGAGAATGAAATTTTTGTTATTAATTTATACGTATAAAATAATTTTGATTTAAGAAGTTTATTTAAGAAAATTAATTACTCCATATCAAAACTAAAAAAAAACAATCGATAATTAAACAAACGGACAGCCGCGCAACACTACCGGGTGTCACGTTACCGCACTTTTGTCTGTAGCAGCGCGTCTCGGCGTTTGTTGTGACTGCGCGGGTGTTTTTTTTTTATCGTCGACCGGAAACGAGCGGCCGTGAGCCACTCGGCCGGCACTAATGACTATCTGGCGCTAGCCGACGACGACTCCCGCCTCACCTGCTTGCTGCTCTTGCATTCGCTTGTTTGTTTTAAAATACTACGGTGCAACGGGAGCTCGTGTAAACGTGTTTGGCCTTTCAATTTTTAATCAACAGCTAAATGTTAAAGTCGTATGTTTTTTTTTTTTAATGTTTCCGTTTATTTAATAACACAGGGCTTGCGCTCTTTCGGCAGTACTAGGGATGTGATGAATCATGTACAAATTATTTTTACAATAGTTTTATTATTACGATTGTAGAATATAACAATCATATCTGTATTTATATAATATTAAGCTGATATTACAATATTTTTAAGTAATATATATTTCTTTAATAAATTGTAGGACATACGAGTTCCTGTCAAAATTATTTATTAACCGATTTTGAGATAGAATAATTAATAACATAATTCGTTTTGAAGTTTATCTGAATTATTTCATTGAAAAAAGTTATTATTTAGAATAGAAAAAAATATAAACCAGTTTGTTAATTCTATATTGAGTATGTAAAGTAATTTATTTAATAAATAATTAATTGAAATGATTATTGTTAATGATATATTCTTCTTTATGAAATGTATTAAATTTTGTGTTATTTATATTTAGACATTAGAATTAAATAATTTTGTTAAAAACAATCAATAAAGCGCTACTATTATCGGCGCACCGAGGGTTCCGTACACCAAAATATTGCATATTGTGTTAATAGTCATATTGGAATGCCAACGTCAGAACAGACAAACAGAACGCTCGTTTGCCTCTTAGCTGTTATAAAAAAAAAAAAAGAACGAAGAATGCCGTAATATTTTATCCAATAGATTGCACGTCTAACACTGTGTGCAGTCAAGTAAGTACTAGCATTCATCAAAATTATCTTACTGGAATTCTAAAACTATAGGAAGGTAAAAAGGTAAATATTGGACGAGCTTAATTTGTCAATAGAAAAATCTCGTTCATGCAGCGGCTTACATCACAACTCCTCCAACTGCGAATGTGTTGTGTCGCAATTTTTTTTATGTGATATACAACATATTATTACAACATGCAACAAATTATAATTTTTTTACTTGTGCCGTGAAATCTTATATCTTGACAATATTTCGTAATTCTAAGTCAACGGGAAATACTCTGTAGGATTATGATCGCGTATTATAATATATGGCGTAAATGGACGTCTAACTATCTTTTCGTTGGCTTGATTTAAAGTCTTGAATTTATTTCTAAGCGATCTTAGATCTTAGTATGTCACAATAATTTCAACATCTTGACGCTAACAGTTCCTGAGAAAAAGGATCTTGAGAGACGAATAGATTGATTGATAACAAGGGTTCGGTTTTTATCCTTTTGAGGTACGGAACCCTACAAGCCGAGAAAAGTTTGCCGCGAATGAACTGTCATTATGAAATAATCTTATAATTAATTTATCTTTACCTCGTTCAATAAAAATGTGTAAACATGACAGTTGTACAAAGCTCCTTAGCTAATCGTTATCGACACCATCTGTCTACAGTCTACTGCGGAGCATAAGCCTCTCCCATGGATTGTGCTTGATAGAATACGCGAAGATATTCGCAATAGAATGAGGGTGACCGATATTATCCGACTGAAGACCGATGGCGAAGAAAACTTTTCCAGTCCCAAATTCGGAGTTGCTGTTAAAGTATAGGACAACCCCCCACTAGATGCAGTGACGAACTATGCAAGTTTGCAGGAAGTCGATACATGCAGTTGTCTTAGATAGTGCTTTGTGGCAACCTATGGGGTAGGCCTTCGCCAATATTTGATGGTAAGTGATTCTTGCAGCCCATGATATCTACATTCATCCTTGACATGGAATCATAATGCAGAGCTTTGTCACTCTTGAGGACTGAGTTGTAATTCCTCGTCACCAGTAATAAGTGTCTCCAGATCCCTGCACTCACCAGACAAAATACGGCAGCATTAAGCTGCTATTTCGCACTGGTGTCAGTTGATTTACAATTTATTAATTTTATATCACCAACAATATGTACCAATTCCCTGCTGTACATGTTTTCTCCTACGGCTAGCGAGGCGAGACTTTCCGTGGGAAGTAGATGAGTACTGTGTGATGGGGTGCGTCTGTACGAGCCGCCCTCCAATGCATTTGTACAATGGTAGAGCTACGTTGTATTTGTTTGTAGCTTCATAATGAATGGGTCTCTCTACTCGGCCGGGGTAGGACCACGCCCTCACAGAATATCAGCGTGAAATAGCACCGTAATGTTATTGTGGTACCTTTTTTTTTTGGACCTTTATTGCTGGTGACGAGGCATTCCGTCTCAGTCATCAAGGGTGGCAACGCATCTGCATTAGGATTCCTTGTCCTTGTCAAGGATAAGTGTAGACGTCTAGGCCGCAGGAATCACTTGCCACCAAGGGAACTGAGTGTTTGTTACTCTCGATGCAATAAAATAAAACAAAAAATAGAGCAGATTTTGGTGTTTGAGCCATTCTTCATTATTAATTATATATAAACAAATTAGGGTATTATTTTCAAAAAAATCTTGGACACATGTTACAAAACGTTAATAAATTAGATGTGTTGATAGAATATGATCTATCTTTATTGTGAAGTTCTATTAGGAGTTTATGATTTATGTTCTAGAAAAACATTAATAAAGTATATATATTTACTAAATAAACAAACCACATATATTGATTAGTACTGTATATAAAAAGATAGTATAGTAATTAGAAAAACTTAGTAATTCCGAGTGATAGTGGAATCAAAAGTGTCACAAATCCTAACAGATGAACGTAACTGTTAATTCAAATGGCTTAGGGTGCGAACTAAACCTGACACACTTAACGCCGTAGGTTCGAATCTATTTTTCGACTATGGTTGCGAACAATTTCTTTAAACGAGCATTTACATTTTGTTGGTGTGCGTACCTGATGACGGATGGTATCCGCGTAGAGGTGTATCATAGTGCCGTATTTGCACTAATACAGAGGCACGACCTGTTCGTGCTTCGTCTTTTCTAACCCGAAGTAATCGGACGTTGTCCACGTCCAATAACATAGGAGGAAGATTCAAATGCAGTGTTAAAGACACGAGACAGACGTACATAACACCCAGATCCGTAAACCAACAATTTGTGATACACAAATATTATTCGGTCATCGAATCCAGGACGCGTGTCTAGCACAAGATACAAGATTGGCTTTGTTTGGGAACTAAAGCTTTTATTTATCACTTTGTTTAATATTATAGCAAGTAGAGTATTTTTATTGATAGCAAGGTTTATGCTTCGCGGCCGTCGCTGTAATAAATAAGGATTGGTAAGCTGCAATGATAAAGGGCTGGCCATGTAGCTCGTAACTGCAACCCCGGACTGGCGGTTGCAGTGTACGAACCCCCATTTGATGAATCGTCGACCTATGCAAGTCTTCTGGAAGTCGATCATAGCAGCTGGCTGTTGGTCGCACTCTATACCAGTCTGTGTGGGAGCCCTATGTTCAGCAGTGGACTAGTGATTGGCATAATTGGTGATGAAGATGATTAATATAAAGTTTAGTCTGTTTAACTAGTCAATATATATGACAGAATATAACAATAGTTTCGTACGGGGTTGCATTTATCAAAGGAACGCGACGTTTTACGTTCGAATTGTATTCCGCTCGTCCAATGAAGCGTTGAGATGTGTATCATAATAGTGACAAGCGTGATCTCGATACGAGCATTCGAGTGGTCACACATGAACAAGTCCAGACGGTCGAGTCCGAATGACTCACAACACAACCTTCCACGACTGATAACGTTCTAATCCGAAATTCAATCCTTTTTATTTTAATCAGACACTATTGGCAGTTAATTTAGTTATAAATGGAGCAATATGGCCGCGTGGACGCAGATAATAAGTTCGATTCCCAGTCTATGAACTATATTTATTGTTATTATTTATTACATTGAGCCAAACGAGCACACAGTTCACCTGTGATGTTGTGAGATTCCTGCGGCCCAAGACATCTATATTCATACTTAAAAGGGTTCATAATGCAGATCACCAGATCACCCTTGAGGATTGAGATGGAATGCCTCGTTATTATGCTGCTATTTTACGCTGGTATTCTGTGAGGGCGTGGTCCTATCTCGGTCGAGCTGACCCATCCATTCTGCAGCTAGAAACAAACTGCAGCGTAGCTCTACCACTGTTAAAGTTTATGTATAATTTTTGTGTTTAAACATAGTATTTTCAAATTATCATCCTCACCGTGTCGATGGTTGACAATCCGTGAAGGTATATATATACTATATGAATTTTTCTCCCATGCTCTACTCTGTGGAATCAGCTGTCGCCAGCGATAGTTACGATCCGATACGACTCAGGGACCTTCATGTAAAGAAACATCTTTCCTAAAGTCTGGCAGCACATCTGCGACTCCTCTGGTGTTGCTGAAGTTTATGGTCAGCGGCGATCATGTACGATAAGGTGAGCTGCTGTGAGGTGCTCTGCCTTTGCCATCTGCTCTATAAAAAAAATTACTACATCAGATTCCATCGGACTAGGAAAGATGGCCTTTGTGCTGGCTACATGATGTCGTCTGGTATCAGAAGATATCTACGTTGTCTAAATCGACCAGGACGTGATCATCCCAAAGTGTATCTGAGACTAGCACCATATGATCAATTATGCTAATTAAAAATAATATATATTTTATATAAACTCATTAACATGTCTATGGATAACCCCGAGCTGCTAAGCCAAATATCTTTTAAAGTTCCCTGTCGTATACCGCGATACTCTACTCCACTCTTTACCCATAAATTGTACAAAACAAACCTAGCGCTCCATTCCCTAATACCTAGGCTTTACAAGGAATTTATCAGTAAGGATAGGTCTATTGACCGGTTTGTGACAATTTAGAAGCTTTCAAAGCTAAAATTATTAAAACTCAAAATACTCCTATCTATGATCTATGCTCAAGGAAAACGTGTCGCTATTGTTAATTCATAATTAGCTAGTTTAGTTTATTTAAATTATTAATTTTTATTTTACAATGTATAAATAGCTCATTTTCTCTTAATCTTAAGTTATCGTACAACTAGTTTTAATTTGCATGATGTAACTACCTGTAAGTGGAATTATATGTATTTAGCAACCATTTTTTGCTACAAATCAAGTCACATGTAATTCTGTTGGTGGTTTTATTAAAATAAAATTAAAATAAATCTTTTTAATCGTTAAGGATTAGCGTTGTAGATTGTGTCATCGTTATGATCACAGTATGTTGTTACACTAGTGCATAGGCCTCGCCTATAGATTGTGTGTCATCGTTATTATCTCAGTATGTTGTTACACTAGTGCATAGGCCTCGCCTATGGATTGTGTGTCATCGTTATGATCACAGTATGTTGTTACACTAGTGCATAGGCCTCGCCTATAGATTGTGTGTCATCGTTATGATCTCAGTATGTTGTTACACTAGTGCATAGGCCTCGCCTATAGATTGTGTGTCATCGTTATGATCTCAGTATGTTGTTACACTAGTGCATAGGCCTCGCCTATAGATTGTGTGTCATCGTTATGATCACAGTATGTTGTTACACTACTGCATAGGCCTCGCCTATAGATTGTGTGTCATCGTTATGATCACAGTATGTTGTTACACTAGTGCATAGGCCTCGCCTATAGATTGTGTGTCATCGTTATGATCACAGTATGTTGTTACACTAGTGCATAGGCCTCGCCTATAGATTGTGTGTCATCGTTATGATCACAGTATGTTGTTACACTAGTGCATAGGCCTCGCCTATAGATTGTGTGTCATCGTTATGATCTCAGTATGTTGTTACACTAGTGCATAGGCCTCATACCTATAGATTGTGTCATCGTTATGATCTCAGTATGTTGTTACACTAGTGCATAGGCCTCGCCTCTATAGATTGTGTGTGTCATCGTTATGATCTCGGTATGTTGTTACACTAGTGCATAGGCCTCATACCTATAGATTGTGTGTCATCGTTATGATCTCAGTATGTTGTTACACTAGTGCATAGGTCTCGCCTATAGATTGTGTGTAATCGTTATGATCACAGTATGTTGTTACACTAGTGCATAGGCCTCGCCTATAGATTGTGTGTCATCGTTATTATCTCAGTATGTTGTTACACTAGTGCATAGGCCTCGCCTATAGATTGTGTGTCATCGTTATGATCTCAGTATGTTGTTACACTAGTGCATAGGCCTCGCCTATAGATTGTGTGTCATCGTTATGATCTCAGTATGTTGTTACACTAGTGCATAGGCCTCGCCTATAGATTGTGTGTCATCGTTATGATCTCAGTATGTTGTTACACTAGTGCATAGGCCTCGCCTATAGATTGTAATGTCATCGTTATGATCACGGTATGTTGTTACATAGTGCATAGGCCTCGCCTATGGATTGTGTGTCATCGTTATGATCACAGTATGTTGTTACACTACTGCATAGGCCTCGCCTATAGATTGTGTCATCGTTATGATCTCAGTATGTTGTTACACACTAGTGCATAGGCCTCATATAGATTGTGTCATCGTTATGATCACAGTATGTTGTTACTGGTGCATAGGCCTCGCTATAGATTGTGTGTCATCGTTATGATCACGGTAATGTTGTTACACTAGTGCATAGGCCTCATACCTATAGATTGTGTGTGTCATCGATATGATCACAGTATGTTGTTACATCTAGTGCATAGGCCTCGCCTATAGATTGTGTCATCGATATGATCCCAGTATGTTGTTACACTAGTGCATAGGCCTCGCCTATGGATTGTGTGTCATCGTTATGATCTCGGTATGTTGTTACACTGGTGCATGGGCCTCGCCTATAGATTGTAATGTCATCGTTATGATCTCAGTATGTTGTTACACTAGTGCATAGGCCTCGCTATAGATTGTGTGTGTGTCATCGTTATGATCTCAGTATGTTGTTACATAGTGCATAGGCCTCGCCTATAGATTGTGTGTGTCATCGTTATGATCTCAGTATGTTGTTACATAGTGCATAGGCCTCGCCTATGATTGTGTGTCATCGTTATGATCACGAGTATGTTGTTACACACTAGTGCATAGGCCTCGCCTATAGATTGTGTGTGTCATCGTTATGATCTCAGTATGTTGTTACACACTGGTGCATAGGCCTCGCCTATAGATTATTAATGTCATCGTTATGATCACAGTATGTTGTTACACTAGTGCATAGGCCTCGCCTATGGGTGTGTGTCATCGTTATTATCTCAGTATGTTGTTACACTAGTACATAGGCCTCGCCTATAGATTGTGTGTCATCGTTATGATCACGGTAATGTTGTTACACACTAGTGCATAGGCCTCGCTATAGATTGTGTGTCATCGTTATGATCTCGGTATGTTGTTACACTAGTGCATAGGTCTCGCCTATAGATTGTGTCATCGTTATGATCTCAGTATGTTGTTACACTGGTGCATAGGCCTCGCCTATAGATTATTAATGTCATCGTTATGATCACGGTATGTTGTTACACTAGTGCATAGGCCTCGCCTATAGATTGTGTGTCATCGTTATGATCACAGTATGTTGTTACACTACTGCATAGGCCTCGCCTATAGATTGTGTGTCATCGTTATGATCTCAGTATGTTGTTACACTAGTGCATAGGCCTCGCCTATAGATTGTGTGTCATCGTTATGATCACAGTATGTTGTTACACTAGTGCATAGGCCTCGCCTATAGATTGTGTGTCATCGATATGATCACAGTATGTTGTTATACTACTGCATAGGCCTCGCCTATAGATTGCTACAAAAATCAATTCTAAGCCATCTGTATCCGCTATCCATTGACTTCCAGCAAACTTGTAAAGGCCGTCACAGCACCTAGTGGGGGGATGACTCCCTCAAGAACCATACTTCCCCATTGGTTATGAGTTCTACAGGTTATAATGCCAGCCATTTACCACTACAGCTTGCTAATCTTTTAAGCTATGTCGTTCATATATGTATATAGACCTAAACTAGGGACACTACTAGCCTTTTCAATTTAAATACGTACTAAAGGTGATTTATATATTGTGTTTTTACTATCACTAAATGTAATTAATTTATCTTTAAATCATAATTTTCCATCATATGATTATCTCTGTGATTCATTTGAAGCGAGCGGTCAGAAGCTGTCAGCCGAGCAAGACACAAAAGTTCCGTAATATACGGACGATAATACTCGTATAATTTTAAATTCACTAATCTGAAGATAAGAGAAGCCAAAACTATTAAAGTAAAGATAGTGTTATCGAAAGGGGAAAATAAAAATATATCCAAGAATTAATAACCATAAATTTAATAATATTTAAATAAAGATATATAATACAATGAGGAATATGTTTAAAATATATAAAATATATATTTCTATCTGATGATTCATTATAATAAAATATTTATTTCCGTCCATCGCTTAACATATGAATTTATTTTATTTCATAATATGGTGGTGGAAACGAGGACACAATTCAGCTGACGAGCGCGGCCCATGAGGTCACCTCTGTTATCACCCCTAAAGACTAAGATGGAATACTTCGTTTTCTGTAATTGGGTCTCCGCATCCTAAGCCACAAATGTAAGGTTACCTCATTATAGATTAAGTTCAGCATTACATTCTAGTTATTAATTACAAATAGTACATTTGTTTTTTGAAAAGTCTTGGGACATTGGTAATGGAAAGGTCTATGCTAGTTAGCGGTAAGTCGCTGGATGCAGGCGACTCGTCGTGCTATTTGACAGTTTATGAGGGAGGCGTGTGTGTAGGAGCAGCTGTGATGATGATGATGATGAAAGATGAATGCTGCACACTGTGGACCATTTACTCTTATTCTTGGCGTACAACATAAAGATGCGTTGTCATTTTAGTTGTCGCCCTGGACAAACACGCGCACAGTTCACCTGGTGGGATATAATTCCTGCAACTCATGACATCATCAAGGGGTCATAAAGCACATGCGTTGTGTGTTTTTTGAGCGAGTGGTCCTGCCTCGAGCCTATCAATTCACGCTGTAGCCAGAACAAAATTGCAGTGTGGCTGTGTGTGCATTGGTACTGTCCGTCGTAATATTGAACTGGTTAAACGAAAAATTCAGATGCGGCTCCACGATCCGCGTGGGAAATGATAAGGTGGGCGCGATCATCGACCTGCTAGGAAAAATCGCCAGTGACAGTTATGTTAATTAAAAATCTCTTTGTTTCAGTTCACACCTCGGTTCACGGTATCTGGTTAGATTATTTCGACACGATCTTTTTCTAATCGCGGCATATAATTAGCGTGCTCGGTGCGGACCAAATCGATGGCCGACGCAGCGGGGCGACGCGTATTGCTTTTTGTCTAGGTTTTACCTTTGTTTCATAAAACTATCAGCCGACGTTATTCCACATAGACCAGAGAGAGCTATATTGTAAATAGCGTGTAACACCATATACATCTATATTGTGCTAATAGCTTTGAACAAGAAATAAGTAACGAAGAAAGCTACAGAAAACGTTTCGTAAAAACTTTAGAGTTTTTTTAAACAAATGCATTTCTTAGAAGTGATTTCTGGACATAAGGCTGGACAAACGGCACACATTTCACCTGAATGAAGACTACGACCCATGACTGGATCCATCTCGAACTAACATTCAAGTCCAATTCCTTGAGGGCCTGGTCTTTTCTCTTTTAAAAATTCCATAAAATCCCAGCGAAGTTCCTAAACTTTCATAATTTTACTGCTGTATTTTACTAAAATAGCTTCTGGAGAAAGAAAGGAAGTTCATTTAAAATCAGCTTGGATGCTGTAAGTTCGTTGATGACATTTACCGTAACTAAGCCAAAGCACACTTTTGTATTGTTATCAAAAAGTCAACGCTGATATTTCAGATCATAATTTCACAACAACAAACTTAATATTTTTGTTGATCATTCAAATCGTTAAAGGTTGATTATTATAATTAAAGGAGGAAATACAGCCAGCGTTCTGGTTATCCTGCCATTTAATTTTTTTTTATGTTATTAGGGTTGGCAAACGTTTACCTGATGGTGATTGATGTTTGCGGCCAAGACATGTACGTACATACATCTATCCTCAACAAAGTTCAAGACGCACATGCGCCCCTGACGATCACTACACACCATGCTATTTCATGCCAGTATTATGTTAGGCGGTTCTCCCCCGAACTTTTCATATTGCAGCTAGAGTCAAGTCGTGTAACTTTGTGAACAAATTTAGAGCTAATAATAAAAAATATAAAAAAATAACAAAAATATTAACGTACTAAACCAAAAGCAATGAGTCGATAAATTTATACGATAGCATAGAGCTTCTATTTTATTTTATCAACTTATTGTCTAAAAGGACTGAGGGCTAATGATATAAAGAAATATAGTCGTTGAATGCACTTTGACAAGCGAGTTAACAATAGGCGGGTTACTCACGAGCCGTTTCGCCGGTGAGTTGTTGAGTGTATAAATAGCGTGAGTACGTAGCCGATATGATGTTTGTACGTGTATTTATAGATACCGGGTCATACGGCTCTGTGGTGTCGATGTAAGTCATTCTAAACGAGCTTTCGATATCGGAATAGATTGATGCTCGATTTTCGGGATCAGCGAGTGAAGACTGCGCCTTGTATCTTTCATTGGAGCACTTGCTTTTATCGAAAAGTTTCGAACGTATTAAGGCTAGACTTTTTTTCACTATATATATATTATAAATGATTGAAAAACAGTAATAGAGATACGTTGCAGCCGGTCTTTTGGTGAGCGCGCGGGAAGGACTTTAAAATTGACTTATCTATTTTTTTTAACTAATACAATTTATTAACAAACACTAAATATACGGCCAATCCTTATCAAAATCGGTTCAGTCATTATCAAGATTAGCCTTTTTTTTCTTTTTCAGGCTGATGGCCGCTGTTGGCCCGAGGGTTTTTACAGTTTCACGGGGTTGAGAGGTGACCGAGCGTGCACGTAAACCTATACATGATTTTATTATATTGTTGTATTTTTTGTGTTTAATTTATTTATTACCATTCAGCCCATTACTAATCCACTGCTGAATCAAGTTTTAATTAAATTGGTACGTTAGAAGTACGTATTTAAATTATAAGTTAGTAGTGTAGTACTAATTAGGTTTTCTAATAAAGATAAATATGTATATATGAAAATATATGTGTTACTACCGAGCAAAGGCCTCCTCTCTAGAAAGGTATTGGAGCATAGTCTGTCGGCTCCAATGATTGTCGGACTTCACATTTCTGGATTTTTTTAAAAATATATCTAAGTTACACAAACTTCCCATGAAGTTTTCCTTCCTTAGCCGCCAAACACGTAAGCGCTTAAAATTACAATTAACAATTTCAATGCTTCAATGAGTTAAAGGCGAGCGTTTAGACACTGAGCTAGCCCAGCTTTTTCCACCGATAAATACTTACTAATTCGAGCATAGGATATTGCAAAATAAATAAAATTAATTGGTCGCGTAGGAATCAAATAAAGCTTAGACATACCACAAATATAAAAAGGGCAAGTCAAATAATGCAGACATTTAGACACAAGATAAATAAATAAAGGTTATTTTTAAAATAAATTATTTTTAATTTATACGAATTTACATTAAATGTAATTAAAATTCAATTTTATCAAGTTATTAATATAATTTCCTTAAAATAAATAATTTATAAAATTATCTCTATTACTCTTATATTAGCAAGTTTAATGTTGTCAGAATTATATTAAATATACATTATACAAAAATAAAATAAAATAAAATTTATTGACCAAAAGTTTGAAATAGGTTTTTCAGTATAAATAGTTCTGACATAAAGACATTAAGATTAACTAATGACTGTTAATTAAAAAAATAATAAATTGAACTAGTTATTATTAATTGACATTAAAACTAAATTTTATCATGTTATTGATATAATTTATTAAATATAAATCAATGTAAAATACAATTATCTTCATTACTATTATATTAGCAAGTTTAATGTTGTCAAAAAAAAATAATTGATCTAAGCTTAGATAGACCAAAAGTGTGAAATAGGTTATTCAGTACAAATTGTATACTTTAAGACATTAAGATTAACAAAGCTGTAAATTAAAAAAAATAAATGAGTGACTAATTTATTGTCATTTTTACTTAAAATTTAATTTCGATTTAAATTTATCAAATGTTTTAAATATAATTTACTAAATATAAATAATCAATATAATATATAATTACAATCCTTAGTTAATATATAATAATTAGTATTTAATTAATGTTTTTTAATGTAACACGATTATTGTTATTTTTATATTTAATTTTATATTCAATATTATCTAATATTTAAACCAATTTACGTTGAACGTGAGACATTTAAATAGTGATTAAATACTTAATTGTTTCTTATATTTATAAAAAATTAATTAAATATTTATATACTATATTATTATTTACCAAAAAAATATTTTTTAACTTTAAGTTAAAAGTAATTGTTGATAATTTAAAAACCTTTACAACACCAGGAGGAGGACTGACGTATTGATGCACTGATATCATAGATAACCCGAACTACCGTCATATTTTAATTATTTATTTTTGTTTCGATCTATGACTCTAACTCAGTCTCTTGCGGTGTTGAGATGTTAAAAAAACTGTTAAAAAAACAGAAGGTAATGATTATATATATATATATACATATATATATATATATGTATATATATATATATTTATATATATAACTAATATATTTAACACACTCACACACAGTTCACCTGAAAGCAAGTGGTTCCTGCGGTCCATGACTTCTACATTCATCCTTGACAAGGAATCATATATCGGGATCTAACTCGGTCTACTCGTGTACCGAAATTAAAAGCAAGCTTTCACGGCTCTCTCGAATATCATATATTTATATATAATCTGACAATAACGTAAACAACATAGTACGTCTACTTACATGTTCGGACGGACACAAGAAACGCCTAGGGGGGTACGCGTTCAAGTATTACGTAAGCAGTTCAGTTTTTTCTTACCTTTACTGTCAAAGGAAGCGTAGGGAATATTAAAAATCTTAAGTAACATAAAAAACTTTACGTTACTTAAGCAAAATAATAAAAATATTTTCAAAACATTATTTTGAATTTTTATTATAAATATTATTTTTATACATATATATATTATTCTAATTATAATAATATTATAATTAAATTGCGTTATAACCAGTTTTTTTTTCATATTTCAATCAAATAAATTAATGAGTTATCCGAGAATTTACTTTACTATACTAAGTATGGAATTTATGTCTTCTTCTATTTGCCTTATCGTGTTATTTCATATTGAGGGGTGGGATACTAGAATCATTGAAAGTTTGTTTACGTAATACTTATACATATTTATCGAGGAGCGTATATGTCCGGCCCCTGGTTCGTCGCTTACCTTAATGGTGTGATATATAGGCGCAACTTGAGTTCATAAAAGGCGCGGTCGTGTCTCGACGTGTGCGACGGCGGTGTGCGTGTGTTCACAGTGATCTATCTCTTGTTTGTTTACTATTTATGATAGCTTATTGTTGACAAGTGCTCGCCCAGGGATCGAATGGGTATTTTTTTTTAAATTACATTGAATGTAACAAACGAGCACACAGTACACCTGATGGCGAGTGATTCCTGCGTCACATGACGTCTACATTCATCCCTGACCTTGAATCATAATGCAGATGCGTTGTCACCCTTGAGGCCTGAGATGGAATACCTCGTGACCAGTAATAAAGGTCTCCGGAATCCTACATTCTCCAGATGAAACTGTGAACTAATGTAAACTTTTTTTTCGTGAATAGGTGGCATTCGACCATAAAGCTGTCCTGATGGTACGTGATCACCGCTGCATATGAACATCTGCAACACCAGATGCGCTGCGGACCTTTAAAAAAAGTGTAGGCTCTTTATTAAGTCCCTAAGTCGTATCGGTTCGGAAACATCGCCGGCGACTGATTCCGCAGAGTAGCTGTTCGTGGAATGTCCATTGAGATAATCATTACGAATTTCTTATTTTTAAAAGTTTTAAGAGGTTTAAACTCAGCGACTGGAATTATTCTGAACACCAAAGAATGGGGAGTGCCCATGGTGAATTCGGTATAGAATGCATAGAGATGCAACATCTCTTCACAGTGCCAGTGAATCAAGTAATTCAACCGTAATTCAGTAAGTTACTTAATGTCGAACTTTATTGTGGTTCTATTGTAATTTTTTAGATATATTATATATATATATATATTATAAATTAATAGACACATTATCATAGCAGATACATTTCTTTGAATTTTGTTCTATTGCGCCAATTACGAGCGTTTTACTTTAATCTATATGTAATACAATACATATAAATTATTTAGCGATAATGTCTACTTTGTGCGTCTGTTTGTACACTGATTTTTTTATATGTTTGAAATTTAATATAAATGTTTCTTTTTTATTTATTAAATTTATATTTTTATATTATAAATATTATACATTTTATTTTTCTTTATATAATTATGCAAAAAACCAACATTGCGCGCAATGTGCTTATAAAGAGGTACAAAGTTTATTCTTCTCGTATAAATATATATTATAGATATTCTTAATGTAACTCTATATTACCATTCGTAGAGCTACACTAGTTTCTTTAAATATGAATATCTCCGACCGACCGGGGAAGGACCACGACCTCACAGAATACCAGTTTGTAATAACAGCATAACGCTACTGTTATACGTGGGTGGTGTAGTGAGTGGATTGGTGAAGGACTCCACGACTCAGGGAACCAATTACAGTACAAGTCTCCTCGTCTACGTTGAATGTGGGTGTCGTAGGCTAAATGAATAATCAGGGGAACTGTGTTTTTTATCCCTTTCCATAAAACGAATTCAGTCGTTCCCCGGTTGAGCTGACCTGCCGACCGACTGGTTCTTTTTTATTATTAAATTGAGAGTAACAAACGACCATGACATTTGATTTTGACACCCTTGAGGACTGAGATGGAATGCCTTGTCACGAGTAATAAAGGTCTCCGGATCCCTGCACTTCAGATGAAATACAGCAGCATTATGCTTCTATTTTACGCTGGTATTCTGTGTGGGCGTTGTCCTACTTCGGTTGAGGTGTACCATTCATTCTGCACGTACGCTGCAACGTAGCTGCACCACTGCTGAAATGGACATCAAGCCGTCTTAATGAAAGGAAATGAATGTCAGCGCTCCAGCAAATGTTAAACGTAACAAAGCACGTGTACGTATTGTCCTTTATTTGTGCTGAAACCAAGAAAACTGCCTTTCAGCTCCCAGTGGTGCGGGTTTAGTGAAACTAGCCGTCTTAGTGTATTCTAAGAAGCGGCGCGGAGTCGTGGCGCCAACATTCTGCGCAGCACTCAGATAAACAAACAACCAGAGCCCCGAACGGCACTAACATAGAGAACCAATAACTAATTCTACTTACTTCAAATAATATGTCTATTATCCCGATTTGGGTTAGACCAAGATCCACTTTGCCACAGCATCGATCTAAATTAATGGTACTGGTATCTATATATAGGTACGTATTCTTTACTTAAAATAATATATAACCTGTATTACTGATTGGGGTAGTTAGAGATCCAAATTGCCACAGCATATATATATAAATTAATAGTAATTGTGTCTAAACATAGGTAGTTATTCTCTAATTAAAATAATTACAGCTTATATATTATTGATTGGGGCAGATAGAGATCCAAATTTCCACAGGAGATATCTAAATTAATGGTAATTGTATCTAAAATAGGTAGGTAATCTCTACTTAAAATAATATGTAAGCTCTATTATTGATTGGGGTAGATAGAAAACAAACAAATTGCCACAGCAGAGACCTAAATTAACGGCACAGTTGTCTGTGTATAGGCAGGTATTCCGTTTCCATTTAAGGGGACTAAGTATCAAACAACTGCAGAGGAATGTGCCCGAATGCTTGAAATAGTGGGGGCCAATAACTAAATCTCGAATTAATATATAAGCTTTATTATTGGGGTGGACAGACACAGATATTGCCACATCATATATCTAAATGAATGGTACTGGTATCTATATAAATGCATATTCCATCTTAGTCCTCATAGAACTTACCATACGTAACACAGCAACGCTGCTATTTCAAGTTTGTGTTGTGTGCGGACATTTTGCACTGTCAGAATGGAATAGAGTCGACGTTTTTACAAGTACATCGGTGTGAACAAAGAAATACGCATCCGTTCTACCTTTTCTTTATCAGATCGATTATGGTATGGCGGAGAATATTAATTGAGTGGCATGAAGAGCCACCTGTCAGAGGATATTGCATATGCAGGGAGCAGTGCGACATTAAATATATAAAAGTATTAAATGATTTGACCGTGTCCAGGATCTGTCTTCCGCCAGTCCAGTACAGAACATACTGAACACAGTATAATATAATGACCCAATTAAATTTGATGTATGTAATACATACGTATTTATACTCAAGTAATTCAATTTAGAAAAAAGAGAAATTGTAATATATTTTTAAATATTAGTAACAAGACGTAAGAGCAAGTATTTGCTCAATAAACGAAATTAAAAAGTTTGTTTGTAAGTAACAGATGACGGAATAACAGAAGTCAGATCAGATATAAATTAAATATAATAAAAGCTATACACCGCAAGGTTAAGACGAATTTTAATATTTCCTATTCAAAGACAGACAGATGTACGTTATTAAAGGAAACCCTCACAATTTTTCCTTAATTGCCTATTAACAAACATGTCAGGTCGATTGTTTGTTTTTTTTTTAAAGTTTTAGGCCAATGATTAATCGTTGAGTTGTATATTTCCTTTTATTAAGTTACTTAGGGGCCTTAAAAAGAGCCTACTCCTTTCTCAAAGTCTGCAAAGCACTTGCAACTCTTCTAGTGTAGCTGACGTTCGCAAGGGTGAGACGTCGGTACGTTTACCTTCTTATTCTTTAAATAATTACATACATTCCACCCGATGGCGAGTAATTCCTTGGCCCAATGACACCCACATTCATCTTTGATAAAATTACAAAATTTTACATTACTAAATTACAGTAATAACCAACTAAAAAAAATCTCATACGGAAAATCGCTCAAATTCCAGTACAGCTTGCTCGTATTAATGACGAAATACTCGCACGATCTGTTTTGGTGTATATGAATAACCGAAGCATAGAAATTGACGGATCTACTCTGTAAGTATTGTGCATATATAGAGGCGTTACCTTGATCGCATATGACTCGAGCTCGAGCTCTGCGAGTTCGCATTTCGTAGAACCCGCGCCGAATCCCCGATGCGTTGACCCAACTGTTTACATTATATACGATCTGGCCCATTTAAAAAACTTGTAAAGTTATATATAAACTAGTTTTCTCTTCACGCGATTCTCGTCTAGACGCAGTTTATAATTCAGCCATTTGATCTAAATTCACTTGGGATAATGTCGTCCGAGAGTCCGGTCGTATGAGGTATAGGTGTTTAAAATCGTTTGGTGATTTTCGTGTCCAGACTTATTAATGTGGAGGCGGATTTTATTACAAGCCTGGTCGTCTAACGCTCGTTGGAATTAGAAAAATAAACGTTTAAAGTTATTACTGAAAATATTTCCAACTGCAATGTTGTTAAGGGTCGTTTGTTTGTTCGTTTGACTACTACGTCCTTCTTTCTTTCACTATCTGATTAATATTGCATGTCTATTAAATGGATTTAGCCCTCACCGATGATATTTCCGAACAGATATGACTTAGGGACTTTTTAAAGATCTATGACATGCGATACTATGTACTCTGTATTCCAGAATGTTGATGCTGTCCTCCTGGTAGATTTCGACCATGTTGATATCTTCTGGTTATTGCCGTGAGCGTTGGCGAAAACTCGTCGTCTCCTTTCGTATTCCGATCTAATGCATGTGTAATTAGATCCGAGGAAGGTTCAGATGTAACATCGGGGACACGGGACACAAATACAACACACCCACACTCGAAAACCCTAAATTTGTGATAGAAAAATATTGTTTCCTAGGTAAGGGAAACGAACCGCAGCTATTCTAGCCACTATACTACCCCTTATTTCAGGTAGTATGAGTAAGCAGATCGCCTGATGGTAAGTGATCACCGTCGCTCATGAACATCCGCAACACCAGAGGAGTCGCAAGTGTGTTGCCGGTCTTTAAGGAAGGTGTGCCTACACCTTCCTTAAAGACCGGCAACACACTTCCTCCTCTTATCTTGAAAGACACTGCTGGCGACTGCTGATTCCATAGAGTAGTTGTGTGTAGCGCACAGTGGTGGATTGTCAACCACCGAAAAGATGAGAATGAAAGTATGAATTCTGTCATGATGTTCGTATGATGTTTAAATTTAGCGAGGTACTTATTATCTCTATACTACTCCATAAGTATTCACCAATACGAATGTAACAAAAATCTATAACTTTTTTTTTTAATTGTTAAAACTGTACTTAAAAGAAACGGAAATAAAATGAGATGAAAATAACAAAGAAGAAACTTAATTAAACACAAAGAAACGAACCAAATCATAACATGTCAAATAAAATCTAATAGACGGCTTAACCAACTCATACGATCATATGATCTTAAATTGTTATAAAAACAGAACGTAGACGAAATTCTTCAACTGATAAACATAGATGTGTTAGCGTTGTTTAAAATTTCTCGCCTCTGAGATTAATAACATTCATGGCACATGCTTGTTTGGCATTGGGAGGCGCGCTGGAGTATTGACGCGAGTAGAAGGTTCGAAATATGAAGTCAATTTGGTTATTTGAAAGGTCTTTTATCTAAAGATTTTTATATTAATGCAAGTTGCTACTTGTATCAATGGGTCTGCTTAGACCAAAGATTAACTTCTTAACAGAATATTAGCCTAAAATAGCAGAATTACTCTTTTTATATGGTCAGTGTAGTGGCATTGCGTATCAGCTCTTACGATCAAATGTAAAGGAATGTTTCGTATGGTGGACGAAAGGAAATCTCAATTGCAAGTCATAGAGGATTTCATCTTAGTCCGTAGAAGTCATTCTTCGGCGTATCTTGATTTCTTACCACGGATGGATAGTGGATGTTATGAAATCCAGCCTATGACGTACCTTGATTCCTGGTTCTATCGGGAACTAAATACTATAAGTTGAACTGTGAGCTCTTTTTTACTTACTGTAGTCTTTCTCCGTTCAAACTGATTCTGTAGCCACATTGTACTGAGTGTTTAATAATAAAATAATTATCTCTTTAAATTTCTTTACGCTCCTTCAGTTCTTTTATCTATTTCTGCTAAACATTTTGATTTGTGGCAACGACGCCCACCTTTTACTCAAGACGTACCAACTATGTATAATATTTCAAACACAAATACCCTATAGCAGACGCATCCTGGCGTCTAGACTTCACAAAAGACTAGACTAAACACCGAGCCCTACGTCTGAGGGCCGTCTGCTAAACAAGCGGACAGTCCGGGGAAGTCATGCCAAATGGGGAAGATCATTCTAAAATTTAGAAACACTGGGTTTCCTCCGTTAATTAAAACGCGTAGAGTAACCATTATTCATTATAAATATTCATATCTTAGAGATTCTCCGTAACTAGTTTATCATAGATTCTGTCAACGAAAAGATTGTGATTTTATTCTCATTGTTGTTTACACCTTTTTCTACATCATTTTCTTCTGTTTCTTCTTTTGCTTATCGAAGTCTACACACACAGACATATATTTATTAAAAAAGAGCCATCGAACCCTAACAATTCGTTTGCAATAGTAAAAGCATATAGTATTTATGATGACTTTTATCGTCAGCTAAACTTTAAAACATTCTCCTGAATTTGTAAAAACATTTAACAATGTGAATGAGGATTCAGTCTCAAAATAGTTGTATTTACAATATATGTATTAAATGAAATATTATCTAGTCTAAGTAAATTATTAACCTTTGTCGGTGAATAAATCTAAATGGAATTGAAAACAAATAAATATAAAATACAACCAATCTGCAAATAATAAGGCAGATAATTGCTGTAAGTTAAAATCTATTAGATAGATTTTTCTTGCGCAAGTTTTCTTCTTAATTAAATAATCTTTGGTTAATTTAAATTATTAGAAATGTTTCTAACGATACATTTGACTCTTGGTCCGTCAAGTCTAGAAAGGATAAAGAATTTACATTATTTCTTGTTCGGTCCTACAAGGACTAAACCTAGACATAGTTTTTCTAACCTTTGCAACTGTGTAAGAGGAAGGAATTATTCTATTTTTATTAGTGTTTCGTGCTGCCACATAGACATACAAATGTTTAGCATTTTGTTAAACTAGCATTTTTGCAGAGCATACGCTAACGAGGTGGTATTTATGATAATTTAAGTATTTATATTATCAATCGTTCGGTTGATTACAATTATTATTTAAATTACATTGACTATTAATATAATAGAACAGAATAAATATATTTTTTTAATTATGTCTAGTTTTTGGTTGAACTGGAGGATTATCGTTTAGTTATTAAAGTTCTCATCGTGCTGGGGATACCCGAAGGGTTAATTGCGAAAGGAAAGGAAAACTTTTCAATAATATTATTAGGGGGGTGATAGACGAGCACAGTTCACCTGATGGTAAGTGTTGACTGTCGCTCATGACTAAATCTTGTCAACTCTGATGAATGGCAGAATCTCAGCTGAGACACTTCCGATTTACAATCAACCTCTCAAACCGAGGGATTACGGTCCCAAGAGCTAAGTTCCGCAATGGAGTATTTGTAAAACGAAGAGAGATCTTCGTACATACTCAATAACCTGAAACTTTGGGCTATGAGATAGCTGGGGATTGAACACGGAACTCGCGTTTTAAAAAATGTAATAACTTTTAAAGCTAAAATCAATAAACCACTATTATGACAGAGAATAAGCCACACTGCAGCTGGATTTTAGATACAACATTAACACCGCTGTGTTTCGTACGGTGATTGGTTCCGTGGTTCGATTACACGTAACGGCCTAGTTGCCTTTGCCTATTCCTTAGCGGTACTCAAGATTGACAATGTATCTTCAAGATGTGCTTCTCTGTGTGTGATCTTGACTCTTTCTTGAGGTTGGATGTGGATATCATATGCCGATGTCTCTTACTGAGTTCTACTTACTGAGATATACTGTGTGCTTAATTGTCACCTCTCATATTATGACAATATATAAAAAACACGTGGTCATCAGTGAATTTATTTGTAAGAATATTGAATTATAAAGCGTAGGGAGGATTGGATCTTCAAGTGGTAAAGCCAAGCCGTAGTTTGCTTCTAGCACCAGCATGGCGGAATGACATTAGAGAATACTAGTGTACAACATCACCTTAGCGCTCCTGCGTTTCGTATGGTTAGTGTTGCGATACGGAGACCCTTGTTACTGTCCGAGACGAGTCTGCATTATGATTTCTTATCGAGGATCCATGTGGGTATCAAGGGCATCACATCAGCTGTGTGCTCATTTGTCACCCTAAATACAATAAAAAAAACAGTGCAATGTTTATTCCACAAATTGCAAGCTAATCGAGATCTAACTGCATTTATATTGGAATGGTTATGACGCCTCAAGCGAACAATTGACAAGCAATAGCGGAAATAATCAAGGAATCTACATTGGATACAAGTTAATGATCGATATATTTTTTATTCGTTATATCATATAGATTTCGTATCCTTAGATATTTAAGCTTAACATTTAACAATTATAGTTCTGTTAAATATCGTGGTTACAGTGGTCGAGCTGTAATGCAGTTTGCATCTCGCTGCGGAACGTCCCATACATTAGTTCGACTGGGGTAGGACCACGCCCTCATAGAATATCACCGTAAAATAGCAGTATAATGCTGCTGTGTTACGTCTGTTGAGTGTAGGGGTCCGGAGACCTTTATCCGCAGGCATTCCATTCAGTCCTCAAGGGTAACAACGCATCTGCATTATGATTCCTTGTCAAGCATGAATGTAGATGTCATGGGTCGCAGGCATCTCTTGCCATCAGATGATATGTGTGCTCGTTTGTTACTCTCAATTTAATAAAAACAAAAAAAATATATAAAAAGTGTCCGGTGTCATATGGAGGGATGATGGCCGACACATAAGTTAATACTGCTTGTCGTATTTTTAGTAATATTGGACAAACACCGGACACATTGGACCGTGAGTGGTGAAAAGCACGGGAAACACGATAAAAAAAGTTTAAAATAAACGCAATGAAATCAGAAAAATAGTTTTCTTTATATATGTATATTAAGGGATTTATATCATTTTATTGATATATATTGAAAACAACATTTTTTTTAAATGGGGGCTTGAATTAAATTCATCGTTTTGAGATATGTGTAAATTTTTTTTCCCTCCACGCTGTACTTCTATCACTTGTGCCGGGTTGAGCATAGTATGGCCGAGGTCGCCCTTACATATTAGGCGGTGACCAGACTATGTGAGTCGCGTTTGCAATGAAGCTCTGCGTTACTGCAACGAGTTTAAAACTTTTTACCTCCAACACTTCGAAGCTAAGTCACAATGTTGAATTTCCTAGAAGCCAGTGATCTATATCTTCGCTATGTTTATTTCTCATGGATAGATAAACAGTGTTCTTTCAAAGAAGTTACAATAGCCTTATAGATTAGCGTGCGGTGTGCGTAACTTTAGATCGTAAGTTCGAATCCACCATTAGACTATTCTTGTGAACCATCACCTAGCACAAGCATTTTCAGCTTAGTTGTAGTGGTTAACCGGAATATTAGTACTAATGGCTTATTTATTATTTTATAAAAAGCCATCAAGGCGCATACATCGAGCATATGAAGAGAGTGTAATTGAAGACGATTCATAAATCACAATGAAACAAGAGGAGAAGAGAAAGAGAAAAGATAAACAGTGTTAGAGTCAAACTGCAGGTTTTTTCTTGCTTCAGAAGGAATGAGTCGGGTCGAGAGGGGTCACACTCTTACAGAATACCATCGTGACATCATAACGTACCTGTGTTTCGTATGGTGAGTGCAGGAACCAGGGAGCCTGACTTCAGGTAACGAGGCATTTAGACCTCTAGATGTAGAAGGAGGGAGGGGGGAGTCCCGGGTTCATCACTTATCAGGAACTGTATGCTCGTTTGTAACCGCTAGTTAATGTGTAAACATTCACTTTATTGTGAAAGAAATGTCCATAAGAAACTCTGTTATTTCACATTTTTTTTAAAATTAAATACCAGACCAATGCAACTTAAGTGAACTCCTGGAAGTCAAGCACAGGCTCGTTTTAAGTTAAATATAATAAAAAAAAATATTTCTGATTTATTTTCCACTGTATGTGGTGATAAAAATGTAATTTTATATGTTGTTTGTGTATTGTTTTTAAGATAAATAAATGTTAAGTTACGATATGTTCTCGAGGCATTGCTATACAGAAGTGTTATTAAAACAAATAATATAAACAGTGACTAAAAATAAACATTGAAATTAAGAACGAAGAGTGTGGTAGCTCGGGTCCGGACGCTCTATTTTAACTCCATGTAAGCGAACGAACCGAGTACTAGCCCCGGTGCTGCCGGGACCAGTGGAATTGTTAATTGATATTTTGCCCTGTTGATGATGTGGTTGGCGGTGAGGAAAACATCGGCATCTTCGAAATATGTCTATAAAATATTTATAAACATATTTCGAAGATACGTGAAGCCTGTAACGAAATCGCTTGACGGATTATGCTGCAAGACCCTCCGAGAAAAAGTCCAATGGGATCTTTATAAATATTTTTTTTTAATAATGTTAGGTTAATGTTATTAAAACGAGCACACATTTTCACATGATGATAAGCGGTGACAGTCTGACAGGCTGTCATGACATTTACATTCGTTTCCAACAAAGATTCAAGATCACTCCTTAAGGACTGATATAGACGTTACCTGTAATTGGGTCTCCCACTCCCTACACTCACCATTCGAAAGAAAGCGGCATTATGCTGTTTCTTGACGCTGGTACCCTGTGAGGGAGTAGTTCTTCGCCGATGGAAACAAACCGTTAATGTTGCAAACACAGAGGCACTCACTCATCGTCCCCTTCTCTATTCCGTTGTAATGCATGCGCAATAAGATCGGAGAAAGGTTCGGTTGCAGTGTCAGAGACACGAGACATGTACACCCAAACCGGAAAACCAAAAACTTGTGATGCACAAATACTGTTCCTCTGTTGGGAATCGACCCTAACGCACTACGCCGCAGCCAGGTAATCTAGGACGACCGTATCAAGTAATACACAATAATTAAACCTTTTGTCAGTCAAAGTCGTGTAAGCGAGTTAAGTCTAAGCTTTAATATCATTAGACTTAAAGGAATTTTAATAACTTTATTACGTATATTAGATACCGTATAAAAATACCGCATTTGTACCGTAATTCAAGAAAAATTAAATAAATATACGTTAATATTTCAAAAAATTCCGTATATTTTTCATAATTAGCAAATACTTACAGTGGAAACGATATAATATTTCTTAATTCCAGACATTTCAAAATGGACGCATATCTTTTTTATTATGAAGAACAAACACGAGTGAATGAAGAAATAAGCTTCTTTTTGTGTGTTTGTTTCATTTTATGGCTGAATTAAAAAAAAAAAACAGTTTGTTTAAATTCCCGTGGTAATATTTCTAGTTTTTATCGTCGTAGAATGATTTTAGAAAAATTTTAATATTTTCAAGCAAAATTCTGTATAAATACCGTTCTGGTAATTAAACACGAGGATTCTGTGAATTTTTTTCCGAATTCACGGAATTGTCACACAAATTTCTTGTCCGCATTATAAGGATAAAGAATTATCATTATGATCATCTTTTATCTTAAAAAAAATATCATTGCAATAATTGTTCATACGCAATTACTGTGTATAAAATAAAAATGTTACCTGATGTAAAAATGTTACCTGATATAAAAGGCACTATAATAAAATAAAAAATATGTCCAGCGCATTTGATGTCATTGGTAATATATAGATTATATCGCAGTCTAAAACGACCAGGGGGACTCCATAATCGTTATTTAATATTTTTACGGACGAACAATCACGCACAAAGATGTCGTCCGGTGTGTTCCATTGACTAATTACATTAATAAAGTAAAGTAATAAAAGTAACCACTCAAACTAAGTTTGAAATGCTTGAGATAGGGGATAGTACACGACAATAGTGGAATGGCGGATTCGAACATACGACCTTAAGTTTGGCAGACCATAACCAAAACCATATTCAAATCATAAATTACATAATATTGCCGTACCGAGTATCCTCAGCTCCGTATAGAGGTCAGCAATAATCTATAATACTCGTACGTTAATATATATCCTAATTATAACTTAAACCCAAAGCCAGCGACAAAAGTTGAGTAGGTACTTTAAATATTTCGGAAACTTTTGATGATTAGTATAATTCTTAAATATTATGTAAAAAACTAAGTTTAGCTATATAAAAATTGCTTTCTGGACTTAGGTCTCTAAGCGGGGTGTTAGTAAGTCCAACACTACATGCGGCTCTACTGAGGATGGACGGGCGTTTTTTTTTTATTTATTTCATACGACGTTCATGTTTCCTCACGGAGTTTTCCTGCACCACGGAGTATTTCAAATAAACGATTTCATTGGTACCGTTTCAAAGGGGATCGACCTCGTTTTGAACGCATATCGTGAATTCAAGCGAGGCCTTATACACTGAGCTACCACAAATTTACATAAATATATATATATATATATATATATATATATATATATATATATATATATATATATATATATATATATATATATATATATATATATATATATATATATATATATATATATATATATATATATATATATAAATATACAATTGTTAAACTATTCGTTATTTTATAGCCTTACGTATCGTTGTTGTTTCATGTCCAAAGAAGTCCGTTTAGTTACCGGTTCGAGTCTTTTGTGAGAATGATTTAAACACACAATTATGTTTTATCTGTAACGTTATTGCTTTTGTTAATATTTATTGCCGTTTAATATAAACATTCATGCGCATACCTTCATCCAAATTAAGATAACGCGTCGCGTGGGAACCAGAAGCGAACTTGCAAGTTGGCATTGCAAAAAAAGAGTCATTACTTAGTCGTGACCTTTGAGTCATGGCCACGTGGCTCATCGAGTAATGTACTCGTACTAGTCATTTAGTTCAAATCCCAGTCAGACAATACTTCAACGTAATAGCAATTAATCATTTTTTTTTCTGTGACGAAGCCAAACACTGAACCCGTCTAAAGTTACACTGTTACAGTGGTAGAGCTACACTGCAGTTTGTTTTTATGGCTGTAGCTGCAGAATTAATGGGTCATCTCTACAGGGGTAGGACCACGCCCTCACAGAATACCAGAGGAAAATAGCAGCTTAATGCTGCTGTGTTTCGTCTGGTGAGCACAGAGATCCGGAGACCTTTGTTACTGTGACGAAGCATTCCATCTCAGTCCTCAAGGGTGACAAGGCATCTGCTTTATGATCCCTTGTAAAGGATGAATGTAGAGGTCATGCGCCGCAGGAATAACTTATCATCAAGTGAACTGTGTGCTCGTTCGTTCGTGTGTGATGTTTGCTCTTAATGTAATAAAAAAAGAAAAGCCATATCGAGCCCAAACGTGGTAAAGCCACATTGCAGTTTATTTCCGGCTGTTGCACGATGTTGTGAGATATGTAAGTGTAGCAATAAAAGAAAAGACTAAAAATAATAATACATACATATACAGATATTAAACATAATACATATATAAATACAATATAAATATATATATATATATATATATATATATATATATATATATATATATATATATATATATATATATATCGTAGAAAACAATACAATAGCAGTAGCTACCAATGAATTCCAAATGTAAATAAAGAAATTATCTGAGTAAAGGTAACTTCAGTAAGAAGTCATGAAACAAACTTTTAAAACTGATTTAATTGCTGACCTTCTTGACCTTACGGAACCCAGAGTAGTGTAACTGTAATTATATTAAGTAAAAAGGCGAAATCGGTCTTTCACGTTTTTACTTTACTTCTTTTACTTTGTATAGTATGTAAAAAAGGTGACCAGCTAATTTTTTTAAAAGCCCAATACAATTATTTTCTCCATGCGAAAGAAATCGTTCTCTCTGATGCTGTATAAACGTTGCAGCCATTTATACAAATTCGGCTCGACCAGAAAAAAACTGACCCATTCGAATTCCCATTACGTAACAATTTTTACGATACGTCCCCAAATTACTCTCGAATTACAAAATCGCCAGTGAAATTATACGACATACGCGGTACATACGAATTGACAGACAGATGTTGGTTAATTGCTTGGTGACATTTACCGCCAATTTAGCTATTAAATGCAATTGACGAGTTTAAAGTACACGGCTTCATAATCCCGCTTTTTAATTTCACTGATGAAGTCGGTATCAATCGATTTGTTTCGTAAAATGGTGTTATTATACCGTATAATAGATGGTCTTCGTCTATCTATCTAATTTTAAAAGACCATTCAAAAACATGTAGCCAACAGAGGATAATTTAATGTTATAGGCATGGTTAGTTTACCTGTGGTGATTTATTATCACCGTGGCCTGTAAACTATCTGTGCGGTTCACAAAACATTGGTTTCGAAACAAATATTTTTTTTTATGTATGTGTAAAGGCACAAGCACACGGGCTCTGGGGTAAATATTGGTAATCGAAGATAATTGATGTTGTTCTGATCGATTTCAACCACGGCGATGTCTTCTGGTTATTACTAGATGACAACTCCGCAGGATATAATATAGTGCCGTAAGCATTTTGGTAAAAATTAAACTCGCCCGTTACCCAATTCATTAGTACGATGTAATGTATGTCTTAATGAATTGGGTGATTTAGTTCTTTGGCTGGCAATGAAATCATTATACCACGCGATGATCGCCGCTGATATTTAGTTCGTAGTGAATCCTTATGGTTAGTTTCATGTCCTAAATTGACGTTCATTAAATGTGGAATAGCTATGTATTATAGGGCTTATAGAATGGGGCTAAGGCATTACATCCTATGCCTGTCCTATAAAGCGACTACAACAGGGTGGGGACCCGGATCGTAGCTTAGCAAGGGTGGTGATTAAGGAGGTGTTGTCGTCCCGGGAACGTGCTTTGACCCAGTGAAGAGGGAAGATGGTGAACTCCTTAGGATATTTCGAAGCCCCACCTCATTCGTGTACGGTGTGGTGACCAATGGGATATTAATGTATGACGTCACTCCCAGACCACCAAACCTTCTTTGCAAACATGAACGCTCGATTAACAACTACATTGGATTCATTTTTGCCTTTAGTAATTTGCTGAATTTTTCAATACTTCATCAACTTGAGTGTCTTACCATTCGGCACAGGCACTATTCTAGAAATTTATGTTTCCTTACCTCTTAAATCTTAAATTATTCATCTTTGACTTTACATTTTTAGATAAGTTTTCTTCTCTATGCACTACACCGGACCTTTACTTATTCATTAACTGTTAATGCTACATACCTCTGGAACACCTTTCAACGTAGATAATAGATATATAAGAAATATATATCTATTATCTACGTTGAAATATAAAAAAACCCTTTTCTCTCAATACTAATACAAGATATAGGTATCGCGAGGCATATTTTCGTAATAGTATTATTTTTATTATTTAAAGAATGCTAGTGATTATTAAAACTAAAATTCCCTGTACCCACTTGAGCTAAACTAAAATGCTTGTGCTAGCCGTTTTAAGTTTTGCAGACCCTACAACCATTAGGCTTAGATAATATTGAATCTTTATAGAGCGTATAACTTTTTCTTCTAGCCTTCGTAACCCGAAAGCCCGTGACAAAGGTAGCGGTCGAAAAATTGAAAGTGATTTACCGATCCGCAAAGACCGCGGCCAACCGTGTGACACAAACGATTCCACTTACTATACGGGCCCCTCCGCATACGGACGGCCAATAATCGTATCGGCTAATATGGAGGAGGCTTCTTTTTCTGCTCGCTCGCCTTCTGTCACACATATTTCGCTCGGTCGCGGGCCCGTTACAGTCCTGCAAGGTAACTTTTACGCTTGAACAAATCGATTTTCGACTTTATTACATATTGTTTACGGTTATTTATGCAATCATACGACGATGACGATAATTTGTTTGCTAAATAAGAAACGAAAAGATTTCATTAATTCGTGCAATTAATTATTGTACGTATGTTAGTCCTAAATAACCGCATAACATTGTCCTGTACAATGTCTTTCATATGACAACTTTTGTGAATTGTTTTCGGTAATGTTTACTAAATGGATAAGTATCTACTAGAAATACGTGTAGTAATTACTTCTAAATTCATAGATTTATAGAATATTGTAGTCGGATTAATACGGGGCATCGGTTAAGAGCAACCTTCTGAGAGGTATGTAAGTACTGCAGTCCATACGTTAGGGATCAATATCCAGAATCATGGCCATGCCATCATACAGGGCTATGTTCGAAACCTGGTTACCAGTCATTCCTTTGGTAACCTTCCCGTTGATTTTCTTCAAGTTGATTTCGAACAAGGTGACATTTTCAATTGTTTATTTGGTGATTCCAATAGCGATAAATATCTTAGGAATCGGAAAGTATGAAAGAAGAAAAAGAATCATGATAGGAAGGAGGAAGAATTCCAACAATGATAGAAAACAAACTAGTGGTAGAGCTGTGCTGCGGTTTGTTTCTAGCTGCAGAATGAATGGGTCAGCTCGACAGGGGTAGTTCGATTCCCTCGCAGAATGCCAGTGTGAAATAGCAGCATAATGATGCTGCTTTTAGTCTGGTGAGTGCAGGGATCCGGCGACCTTTGTTACTGGTGACGAGGCATTCCATCTCAGTCCCCAAGGCTGAAAACGCGTCTACATTATGATTCTGATGATGATGAGAGGTGAACTGTGCGTACGTTTGTTGCTCGTAATGTAATAACAAAAAAAAAATTAGAAAAGAGATAGTTAAGTAAAACATCCAAATACCAACAATGTGTTTCACAAAGTTTTTAAACAGGAATCTTGATCGGATTCCGCAGACCAAAATCCTGGTATGACTGATTAACAGTACAAGTGGTAAATGCTTCGACGTTCTTTTAAATAAAAATTATGGCAATTATTTCTTATATTTACGTTACTTAAATAAAACTTTTATGGATTTTGTGTTTATATATAACTTCTTTATAGACGACATTAAGAGTGCTTGCTACCACATGGTAGGGCTTAGGCGTCGAGTCCTGATGTCGTAGTTAACCCGAACAGCCAGAACAACCCGAATCATCAGCTTTATTTTATGGACCGATCTACGCAGAAGGAGCTCACAGTATCTTGAGGTCTTGCAGTGATATTTCTTGTTTAGGAGTTAATTTCATTAATCATAGGATCTAGGATAAGCCGAACACCAGCTATCTTGTCCATTGAAATTAGGATGTTTTTATTTTAATTTCAATAGCCAAACTTGGTAGGATTTGTAATTTATCAAATCTGATGTGAATGGTGGGAATGATAACAAAAAATTGTAAAATACTCAAGCTGAGTTCAGTTAATTTATCTGGTAAGAATAACTAAACTAAACAGAATAGAACGAAACTATAAATAAATGATTAAAATCCCTATTGTGTGCTTAGCGGGTGAGTGGGGAGTGAAATAAGCGAGTGAACACGACATTTGATTCTAGTAGTAAGTTAGTAATGGAGTAATATACTGTATAACGGATAGACCGTCTTAGTAGACTAAATAACAACACATAACAAGTCACGATGTAACGATCGTAGTTACAGTAATAGAAAGGACGAACGAGTAGACACGAAACCTGATGGTAAATGACTGGAGCTAATGATATCTAAATCCGTCTTCAAAAAAGATTGGAGATACTCTATCATGCCTGGGGACTAAGATGGAATGTATCGTTGACTGTAATTGAGTTTCCTGATACTTACTCTCATCATACGGAACATAGCAGTGATATGTTGCTATTTTACACGATTTTTCTGTGTGGTCTCTTCTTGTGTTTGTTCTAGAGCAATAATTCTATCAACTAAATAGTCTAGTAACTGGACCTCCTGTCTTCACCGCTTCTACTATTTTTTTTTATTAAATTGAGAGTAACAATCGAGCACACAGGTCATCTGACGGCAAGTGATTCTTGTGGCCCATAACATGTACATTCATCCTTGACAAAGAATGCAGATGCCTTGTCAACTTTGAGGATTGAGATAAAATGCCTCTTCACTACTAATAGGGCCCTCCGGATCCCTACACTCACGAGAAGAAACACAGCAGCATTATGCTAATATTTCCCTCTGGTATTCTGTGCTATACTGTGATAGTGTGATTTTTCCTGTTAAACCAATTATATCACAGTCCTAGCCATTACGTATGATACAGGACTGCTGTAATACACGAGATATTACCAAACTTTACCTTAAAACCGCGTCCCAACTCTGTAATTATAACATCGGTTGCGTAACGCAAGTGGCTCGAACTGAAATATTATTTTCAGAGTTCAGAGACCGACTACGAACGTGGAACTATGGTCGACCTTTTCGACTTGATGTTAGAGTTCGTTTTGCGAGGGTTGGGAAGCTGCGGGATGTGTCGTTTCGCTGTCGGCGTGCCACGTGTCACATATCACTCGTCGCGTCGCTTCCTTTTGGACAATATTAGAGAAGGTGCATGTTCTTATTCTGCTTTAATGCCGAAATAAAAAGTGATTCGATTTTTAAAATGTCGTCGCTTCGAACCGTTTCCTATGATATATTTTTTTTCTCGTTTTATGAGTGCAAATAGACGAGGTATATAAGTATGCGCATACGCAGCTTTCGTGGGTTTCGATCGTATCGATTATAATCATGTCACAAATTAATTTATGATTGCCACGTTTCTTCACTATTGTTCATAATTTTATAGTTATCATTTTACTATAATAAAATAAAATATTTAATAATCTGCCAGCAGCTAGAGGTATTAAGTCAATATTAAAAATACATAGCTAATTAATATGGATTACTAATTTTAAATATAAGTTTCGTTATTATACTGGTGACAAATGAGCACACATGTAATCTGATCGTAATTGATCAGGGACATCTATGTCTATCATCATTGGTCCCCCCTGAATTGTTTTGGAATGCCTTATTATCAGTAAAGGTGTCTGGATATTCCTACCCTCACAAAAGAAGCACGACATCGTTATGCTGCTTTTTAATCCCTTTATGCTGCAGCCACAAACAAACTACAGTGTGGCTTCAGTACCTTAATAATAAAGTTAAAATTAAGTCACGCATTTAGTAACATTCTATAAAACAGATCAACTCGAGAAATAAAGGATTATGTTTATTGAAATATTGAATTGAAGGATATGTGTAAATTCAAACAATGTGGATTTTTGTATCCGTGTTTGTATGTACACTTATTCAGTGTATATGTGCGTTGTTTTTAATAATTAGAAATTTAACAAATAGGTTTGGATTCGATCTTCATTTTCGCCACAATTAAGCTTTTGTAACCACGCAGTCGTTACTTTTTAAAATTTATAAAAAGTTAAATGATGAATGAAAAGTATATTACATATTTTAATACACATATATGTGCCCAAATAGTAGATTATTAGATATTACATTAAGTGTTACAATCGAGCACACAGTTCACCTGACGGTGAGTGATTCCTGCGGTCACCAGTAATAAAGGTCTCCGAAAATTCAAGATGGACCTGCTTGGTCACTTCTGAGGATAGTTTACCTGGATCTCATACACGAAACTCTCAACGTTACGCTACTTTTCTTCAGTTTTTATTTATATTTGTATTGGTATGGTGAACCAATAAATTTAGTAAAAGGAAAAATACAAATTTTCCAATCATGCCAATTCGTAGACCGTCTAACCCTAGCCAGGGATACTGACGACCCCATCAATGAGGATTTCGCGCGAACAAGGCCGTCGCCTACCTGCTACGATGGCGGGGAGCGACGTTAATTTTCGAATCAATAGAAAAACCGCATCGCCCTTTAAGGAGACGGCGCCAACGTCCGAGGCGGTCAGCTCGATCGGTCGACGTGCCTAGGTTACTGCGAGCTGGATTATACATACTGGTGTTATTGACGTTCAGATATGAAATTTGCAGGCAGGCTTGGGACATGTGGCGAATATGACAATGCGATCTATCTATAAAAAAAGATAATGCTTTTCGTTTGTAAGCGCGCATCACTCGAGAACGGCTGGAAAGTATTGGTTGTTTTATTTGATTCTTTATTGTCACATTATGGTTTTATGGAAAGAAAAATTGAAACGTTTGCTCGGAAAATTGCCATTCTCGTGAAAAATTTAAAGTGACGATGGATAACTTTTACAATTTATCAAAACTTGTGTGCGCTCGTAAGCTAGTAATTAATATTTTCTATCGACTACAAATTGGTGGAGATTTGTGTCTGGGTTTCTGTCCCGTGTCTTCGATACTGATTCCGACATTCCTCCGATCTTACTGCACATGGAATGCATTGGAATAGAGAAGCGAACGTCGAGTCCCTTCTTTATGGTGTCCTCATATTTTTCACGTACAACTTTTTTCGTCTAAATTTATTAATCCCAAATTTGTAAATAAATCAAGAATAAGGTAAGGACATCACTAAGCATGGTAGCGTATGTTCCATCTCGCCCTACTCGCCTAGCAGTGAATGTTTGTTATGCATAACAAATGTTTTAACAAAAACTACTATCTACAAGACTCTCAGCACATACTTTAATAGTGATGGTATCATGCAGGGAGTACATGTAGGGGACCACTTAAAGAACGAAATAACAGTATAAACACTAAAGCTTGAAGCGTCAATAGCCTAGTGGTTTAGGGTTCGGTCTGAGAAACTTAAGTTCGTAGATTTGAATCCATCATTCGACTATTTTCGTGAACCATCTCCTGGCACAAGCATCTTCAGCTTAGTTTTCATGGTTAACCGGAATATCAGTAATGTTAAAAGCATTGCTAATGTTCTTTAAAAAAACACTGCTTTTTTTTGTTCAGTGTTTTTGTTGACTATCGATCTGAAGACTCGATTAGACTTCGACTAGGTATTTGATCACACACCTCAAGAGTGACAACGCATGTGTATCTTGATTCTTCACGAGCCCTTGTTTCCATCTGGTGAACTTAATGATCGTTTTTTCCTTACTATTTTTTTTTATTTGAAAAACTTAATCATCATCTCGATCCACTGCTGGTCGGCCTCCCTCACACTCGGCCACTCCCACGAAGTACGACCCTGAACCATCTGCATTCATCGATTTCTCATACTTGTATGCGAATCTATTCAGGGCAACAGCAATACACATACTACAAAAACCTTCATCTAATGGTGGTTCGTTCTACGCTCCGAAGGCCAGGACTTAGCCACTCGAGGACTTAAAAAATACATACAAATACATATTTAATTTCTTATTTATATGATTATAACGTCGTATGATAGGTATACTGGCAATTAATTAAGGCATTTTCGAACAAATTTCCGAACAACAGTTTTGACACCTGAACAAAATATTTGTGTCCGACAAGGGGCGCGGTACTTTCTTTAACGCCACATTATGCTCGGTAGACATTTTCACTTATCCGACCGCGCCTACCAATTAATTCTAAATGTCATACGAATTGGGGTTTTAGTTTAATTTAAGCGATAAGAGAATGGCGATAAGCGTAGCGGGTAGCGATTTTATGTATAATGTTTAATAAAAATATAATAATTGTGGGATTGGGGATTAATGGTAAAACCTCTGGTACACTTTACTAAATGTCTTATCAGTCTTTGACCACAAGTCAGCACATTACAGTTTTTGAATGCGAAGCCCCCAATCTCATAATTGTGTGGGCTCGTCCGGTACATTATGCTCACATATCGCATTATCATTTATGGACTTGAAGACAAACCAAACGGAGCCAGTATGTAATCGAATTGCCCGTGGTGGGTTACAAGGAAAGTAAGCTTAACTGACTCTTCGCTCACCTTTAAATGAGAGAAGACATTTTTCAAATCTAGCACACTAAAAAATTGGCATTCCTCAATTTATCTATCAGATGTTCGATTATGGGCAATGGAAACTTATCTTTCACCAGATTTTATTTAATAATCGATAATCTACACATAATTTATTGTTTTAAACGGCCGTTTGCTTTCATATTTTATTGTATTGAAGAAAGCAAACGAGGACACAGTTCAGGTGGCTGATACCTGCTCTCCATGACACCGAAATTTATCTTTGATAAGGAATAATAATGCAACCCTGAAGACTAAAATGGACCACCTCGCATCAATAATAAAGGTCTCCGGACACTCGCCAGACGGAACACAGCAGTGTTATGTTGCTGTTTTACGCTAGTATTTGGTGAGGGTGTTATTCTTCCCCTGTCCAGCCGAGCATTTATTCATGCCGTAGAAGAAACTATAGACAGAAGCCTATATACAGGAGTAACCTGGCATGAAGAAATTTTTAAGTAGTAAATGTTGCGAAACGAGATGTACAATCCATCTGCCATACTTGGCGTTGATGGCTAATCATGACAATTAGAAATATATCATTAGAACAATAAATATTTAATAGTTTTTGATTACAAAACTAAGAGTGACATTTAAGCACAACCTTCGACTGTTAGTAATACTGAGATGAAATAGCAGCGAAACACGGCTTCGTTTGATAAGTGAAGATCGACCCGGGAGAAGATACTTGAATATAGTATTATTATTATTTAAGCTCGACAAGGAATCATAATGCACAGGCATAGTCACCCCTGACTACACGTGCATTATGATACGATTACTAAGATGGAATTCCACCATAAGAGTAAGTTGTGTGTAATGTTTATTTATTTAGCGTCATTCCCGCTGACTGCGTACAACTTGCGCTCAACAAATATGCCCTCGACATTTGCGAGTGGTAAATTCTGCCGAAACCCGCCCGAAGGTCGGCCAACAGTTGCGCAATAAGTCGTCCACAGGCGATCATTTGCGATCATTAAATTCATGAGGGAAAAATAGACTGCGGTAAAGAGCAACCGCTTAAAATTGCACCCGGGGTAGTTTGTTAAGAACGAGTTGACGAGAAGTGATGGCTTAATAATTACTACCAAAGTTTAACTCATTAATAAAAGTATTAATTGATTACATTATTGATTAAATAATCAGTACATTAAGTTATCAATCGTCCAATAACGGCCAACAAGTATTACTAAGTCGTCTGAAATATTATTTTCTTAAGAAAATATCATAAGGATTAGCATGATACAATAAAGGATATAAGGACACTATAGGATAATGAAGGACACGATCACGGTAGAGTCATGCCGTAGCTAATTACTGCAATAATACAAGGAAAGACCACACTCCCTTTCTCACAGAATACCAGTGCAGTATACCATGAATGATGAGTGTATGAATCTGAAGACGCATTTATCCAAATGATCGAGTCCGTTGAGACGGCCCTTATCTGTTTAAATACAGTACAGCTGCAATATATATATATATATATATATATATATATATATATATATATACATAATCATTTATTTGATTTGTTGAGACCACATTATATTATTGCTGTCGGATACCATTGTATGACGTAAAATACAACATACTATCTCTAAAGATAAAATGACAGCCTGAGTTTTCCATGCGAAATTATGCAGTAAATTGCTCAATACATAAATGTATTGTCGTCAAGATGAACAATGAAACGACTAACGTCAGAAAAATCAGATGTAATGCCGCAAGAATCTAAAACGTAGGAGCGTGGGAAAACGCTGGAACGGGTCAGCTACGCTAGTTGGCGAACGCGTGTCTAGTAGCCTGAGAGCGTAATCTTTACGAGTGGAAATTTCTCACGTGCGTTCAACGACAGCGCAGTAAGTACAGTATTCGCTTTTGAGACGTTGCTAGTGATCAATGTATGTGATATTAATCGAAATTAACGTTGCTTATTGGATATTGGAAGTAGTTTATTAAAAGCCCTCAGATGTCAGTATGATGGCTTAGTAGTAAGCTGAAGCGACAAAGGCTATAATATTTTTTATAATACATTTTCAATAATTTGAACAAGAACGGAACAATACGTATATTTAAAAGTTCTCTCACGCATAGGAGATACATATTTGCGCTTATTAAGTAGTAGGAATAGGAAGTAACAATACTAATGTAAATAAAATAAATGTTTGTTTTATTGTATGGGATATATATATAAATATATATTAGTGTGTATATGTATATTTATTTTATATGTATTATTATTTATGTATTAATTAATAAATTTATGCATGTTTGTAAATAAATATGGTCCTGTATTTAATTTAATTTTATTATCATTAATTTTTTCTCCATTTTTCTTTATTTCTTTTTTTGTGAGTTTTGCTGGAACACCAGGTTTGCTAGAAGAGATTTTTATTGTAAATAACCTTTCTTATTTTACTTCCTTTATAAATGTTTTTTGTACATAAAACTTAAATAAATATAGTTAAATAAAATTATATACGTTAAGGTACAAACAAAAAAGACATTTCTATTTTAAAGTTGTTTTGCGCATAGAAGACAAATATTTGCGTGTATAAGGTCGCAGGTACAAATGTTAATAAGATGAAATAAATATAACTAAAATAACTGTGATAGAAGTGTAAGAGCTCACTTTTTGTTCTATGAATGCACGAGCAAACGAGTTCGTACCCCGATGGCGGCACCAATGAAATTGTTAGTTGCGAAGCGTCAATACCCTAATGGTTTAGGGCACGGTCTGCGAAACTAAAGGTCGTAGGATTGAATACACCATTAGACTATTGTCCTGAACCATCTCCTAGCACGAGCACTTGCGAGAGCATCTACCACGCGCTCGGCGGTGAAGGAAAACATCGCGAGGAAGTTTGCATGTCAAACAAATAAATAAAAAAATATGCATTTCGAAGACATGCATGAAGTCCGCCAACATACTCTTTCGTCCGACTTTTCTTTTTTTATTTAATAAATAAATAAATCGATAAAAGCCCGAACCCGCTGTTCGCTCGTTACTGCGAACACACGCTGATTACGTATCCGCGGGTGGCCGCTAATGTCCAACCTGATTACGCACTGCCCCACCGCAGTCCGGGAACATCTCCTATATGCCCACTGATTATATATCGAACCCGTAATATTTGATTTATCGATACTTAGCACGTTCTTGTATAAGGCGTCCTCCGCCGAGACGGCACGGGCGTCAATGCAGATACGAGCCTCGTAGCTATGAAATTTCCCTTACGCTAATGATTCGTGATTAATACGAATTGTATACTCGCGGAATATATTTACTACCGTGTAATTTGTTCACGTTAAAATACCGGAATGGTTATTATACTTTTTATGAGTTGCATGAGAGTTTATCATGCTAACTCGTTCTGTAAGGGCGATAAGGGTTTAATGCCAAATTTGCAGGGACCTATAGAGCCCAGGTATAAATGGTAGATCTGGTGGAGATAGTTTGTTGGTGCTGTGTGAATGGGTCGGCTAGACGGGGGAAGGAAGAAGCGATCACAAAATACTAGAAAGAGATAGCGGCATAACGGTGATGTTTTTCATATGGTGTGTGTTGGGACCCCGGAGACCAGATTTTTTTGTATTACTATAAGAGCAACAAACAAACTCATACTTCACCTGATGGCAAGTGATTCCTGCGGCCCATGACATCTACACTCATCCTTGACAAGGAATCATAATGCAGATGCATTGTCACCCTTGAGAACTGTGATAGAATGCCTCACCACCAGCAATAAAGGTCCCCTACACTTACCAGGCGAAACACAGCAGCGTTCTGCTACTATTTTGCTTAATCATCGCTTACTATTATATGTTGTGTGCTGTTTTATCACCCCTGATATTATATAAATAGTAACGTGTCTAAGATGACAGGAGTCTAAAACTATAATCGGTTTATTTGTTATTGGATTATAGTTTTTTATTTTATTTTATGGCTGATGATGAATAGTGGCCGTAAGCCGAGGGCTTCACCGAGTTGAAAGATGGCCTGTATGGATGGATTAATAGGTAACCAGCCGTGGACCTTGAAGGCCTTGCCTTGAAGGGCTTGGAGCCTTTGACCGTGCCGACCTTGAGGGTGCCCGAGAGGGCTGAACCTCGGTTAGTTACTTCTGACGGATTAAGGGATCATTGAATTCACCAATATGCATATATAGCAGCTTTAAAAGGACAAATTACAAGGCGTGATACTTTTAATTTAAGCTCATTGTCGTCCAAAATTCAAGCAATCTTGTGCTAAACCTAAGTAAAGGTAAAAATAAGTGGCCTTTATATATAAATCTCAGTTCTGGCCCTAGAGAAGATGTTGCAGAACAGACGGTCACGCGACTCGCGACGATTGGCGATCTTCATAGCTCTTCTATTTTTTTTTCTGACTTACATATTATATTAGCTATTTTATTTTATTATTAATCCGTCGAGCGCGTGCAGAAGCATTTGAAATTGCAATTAATTGGTGCCGGGAATCGAATTCAGTTTGTTCACATACCCTAGATAGCGAGCACTCAGAGACTCTGAGCTATAAAAGTTGTAATCTAAACTGATGTTTAGTGAAGATTTTTGCGAAGAAAGAATTTCGGGATTACAAAATAAAGAATCTAATTAAATAATTAAATAAATTAATCTAACTAAAAAGAAGAATTACAATATAAAGATCTATATAAATTAACTCTGATAAATATCAGCAAAATTAGACGCACCATTCGGCAAATTGATAGCTTCATACCAACAATAAATTGACAGCTTCATATTCATACCAACAATAAATTTACGCAATGTTGCCACATTCACATTAAAACTACGCCCCGTCCAGACGTGCGGAATTGCCATTTAGTAATCAAATAGAGTAGCACGAAAATACCGAGACGTCGTAATGTGTCGCCAGAGAATTCCGCTCGTCAAACTCATCGACCTAGTGAAGCCGAGTACAACGCTAATGGTCCTTATTATTATACGTGAGGCGGGAAAACGGCCGATACATTTTATTTATATTAGGTTGCCAACTACGTCCATTCGGTGTTTTCTTTTTAAATTTTACCGCTTTCTCTCAACGTTCAAAAAAATTTTCAATAACTCGTTGTCAGAAATCACCCAGTTTCGACTCGAAAAATTCATCCAACCAGGATCTCATTTCTATATCAGTATCAAACGAAACTCCGCGCATAGTACTCGAAAAACATGGTAAGAGGTGGAAATCCAAATGTCTGAATTCGAACAAGACGAAACATAGATTTCGGTAGAGCATAATTCCCTTTCAATCTTAAACATTATAGTTAAAACATTTAGTATTATGCAGAATATTAAAAAAAAGGAAAAGTATATAATTGACAATCTTATATTTTATCTGGGCTAAGTTTAGTGCTGTATAGACAAATAAGACATAGACAAAATTAAAAGTGCGGATTTCCAACAAAAAGTAATTGATTCCATAATTTTCTTAGGATATAGTGGAAAGCGGCCATAGCCTAGTAGGTTCGAATGTGTTTGTTCTATGAACAGAATCTATAAAAAAAGGAATAGGCAAGAAATTTGCTAGACACACTGATAATAAGTGATCATTAAGGGTAACAAAGTGGTAGGTGTCATAAACCAGCTTCCATATATTACATTTCCAAGGCCTATTCGGAATCACAATGCAGATACGTCGTCACCTCTGAGGACTAAAGTGGAAGAGCCTCTTAATAATAATAGTCTCCACATTCCTACACTCACAAAAAAGGTGAGGGATTGGTTCTGTCCGGTCGAGCCGACTCATACATGCTGCCACCTTATTCACTGAAAATCCTTGAACATACAGTGTTTCGTGCGGTGAGTGGCACCCCAAAGTTATTATGGACCGCCCCGTTAGATCGACCAGTAAAGCCTCCCGTATATTTTCTTCACTAGACGAAACGCTGTTAGTATAAACTACTGTTTTACGCTGCCATTCTGGACATCTTCAGCTACTTCGTAACTGCCGGCCCACTAGCCCACTAGCCCACTGCTGAATAAAGGTCTCCCACAAATACTGCCGCAGAGTACCATCCCGCACCACATGCATTCATCGACTTTAGCAGACAGACAGGGGGGTCGTCCTACACTGGTTAGCTCTCGAGAACCTTTCTTCCACGTGACTCTATCACGTAAAAGTAACTTATGTTGAAATTTAATGAAAGCGTTTAATTTTTTTTTCATCTTATCGCACTCAATCCGTTTGACCTTTACTTCCGGTACATTCGACCTGTATTTGTTACACGAATTTCTCGTGAAAGTATATCGAAAATAGCGTAATTAATGTTGTCGTATTTTATTTTGGAAAGCACTATATAAAATGTTTTTGTTCAATCTTGAGACTAAAAATATATCAAATATCACAATACTTGTCTTTTCACAATATGTTTAAAGATTTTTACGTATTTAGGGCTCTGGTACATAAGAAAAAATGAAAACACCTATAGAACTATTTTAGTGTCTTTCTGTTTATTTGTTCGTCTGTAACTTATTTTGTCCGAATCTTGTCAAAGAAAATTTTGAAACTTGGTCTGGATAACGTGAGCTTTATATATATAGTCTAGAATATCAATTAACAATTTTTGCCAAGATTAATATTTGTGTCAACGTAAAAGCCGCCATCTGTAAATTCGGGTTCTGTAACAGTATTAACAAAAAAAGGGTGAAGCGCAGGATTTTTATTAAAAGAGGGTATTAGAACATATAGTCAACTCAATCAACAATAAATAAAAGATTAACTATTCCATTGGTGTCAGAACTGAGGATCGAACTCGGTTAGCTCGCTATCCGTGCACAAAAGGCGAGTGCTTAGACACTGAGCTACCACGGCTATATTATATACCAAGCTAGCAATACTACTTACATTCCGGTTAATCATTGCAACTTATCTTAAGATACTTGTGCTAGGAAATGATTTAAACAATAGTCGAATGGCGGATTCGAAACTACGATCTTAGGAAGAGCTTGTCCTGAAACATCAGACGATTGGCTTGTTTACAATATTCACAACTAATATTTGAGTCATTTAGTGGTATATCAACTTGCATCGGAAGAGCGAAACAGTGGCTCGGGTCGCGGGGGATTCATGCCGACATCGATGGCTGGACCCGAACAATGGCGACGGCTGGATTATTGGACGGTCGGCCTTGCGGTTAACGCGTACATCCGCACCCGTCGATATAATAGTCTCGATTCAATGCTCCCATAGATTAATTGTTGGTATTTTTTTTCTATAGACGCCACCGTCGTCGCTCAAACAGGCCGACGGGGCCACCGCCATTGGCCCACCCCCGAAATGTAAATGTTACATTTGAGTAATTCCGTTTCATTGTACCGAGTGTGACAAACGAGCACACAGTTTTGGTAGTAAGTGATTTCTGCGCTCCATAACACCGGTCATATGGCACATATGACGTTGGCTATTAATAATGAACCCATTGTTTTTCTTGTGCAAATAAACAATTGATTAATTAGTTACTTAAGGTGGTTTTTTTTATAGTATTTAGGGTGACAAACGAGCACACATTCCACCTGATGGTAAGTGGTTCCTGCTCATGACACACATTCATCCTCGATAAGAAATCAATGTAGATGCGGTGCGGTGTCATCCCTGAGGGTTGAGATAGAATTTCTCTTCGAAAGTAATAGGGGTCTCTTTGTTTTTGTTAGTTCATTTGGAATATAGAAATACTTCTGTTATTAAATATAGAATATAGAGATGAAAAGAGCAGAATGTAAATGCTTTGAACGGGGGAGTCTTTTTAGTCGTATTAATTTAAATGATATACCGGCGAATTGATAAGTGAATTTTAATTGCAAATACGTCAAATGAATATATTTATATAAAACACTTGTATTTCAGGATGGTATAGGAGCATATTGTTTATTGTTTTTTGGTTAATAATCTTACTTTATCTTTGTCAACGACATTGATACTGTGAATGTGTTGGGTATATGAACTTACTAAGTATGTTCATACACCCAACTATTTTAAAGTGAATATTTTATAAACACCCACATTGTACGATTGCTTATTACCCAAAGGTAGAGATTTCGAGATAAATATTAATAAATGTATCAATACGGAGGATTCATTTGGTTTTTCGGTTACCCGACGGTAGCAAAATTATTTTAACATTAGTTTGATTTTATTTTTAGTACTAATCTGTGTGTAATTTATAATTATATATAATAACATAGAGAGATGATGTCTTCCTGGTCGACCATAGCGATATTTTCTCGTCATTGCCAGACGACATCAACTACACAGGAGTTTTTATAGTGCCGTATGTATCCGCACAAACTCAGCAGCACTCACTCGTCGTCCCTTCGCCTACTCCGATGTAATGCATGCGCAATAACATCGGGGGAAGGTTCGAATGTAGTGTCAGGGACACGGCACATGCAACACACCCAGACCTCATAACCAACAATTTTTGATACACAAATATTGTTCCTGGGCTAGGGATCAAATATTAAAATTGTAGAATTACACTACGCTGCCTTCAATGAGTGAAATATGCTGCATATTCATATATGAATAACAAATAACTTTTCTTACACATTTTCTACACATCAATTCACTCCCGTAAACAATTAAATTCAAATTGCGTAATAATACTAGAATATAGTATAAGAATGTTTCGAAGCATTACAACACAACAAACAGACGGAGGGAATTTATCCGTGCATCTACAGTGATTAAAAATAACGCTGATAATAAAATATTATAATACGACTCATGTTAATATTTCTAATAGGACTCTAAACGCGCCGAAGCGGAACGAGCATAATGGAGAATTGCCAAGCCGTAACGGCAGACGGCCGCTTTCGTAAAATAAAAGCTTTTTAATAAAATGCCGAGTACTACAGAAGACTCGGGTGATGTCGACGCGAAGTTCCATATCGTCCACACCACTCATAATGTTAAAATAAACTATCAATACAAGAAACTAAAACAAATTTTTGTCCTTTATTTTTCGCTTAAAGGTACAGAAATCTATCTTGGTTAAAACATGCATAATTAATAAAATCCCGTAAATAATAATTGATACGACATTAAATAGGGTAATTCTGGGTAAAATAGCTATTCAAAAAATCGTACCACTCTTTTAGAACCACTCAGAATATTTGGCCTAACAAATGTGTTTGGATTTCAGCTTTTAGCTCTGGGTTCAAAATTGACGACTCCTGGGCTTTTCGTAAACACTTTTGTAGAGCAACTAGTCAAGTTTCTTGCCGTTTCTCGCTAACAGTTGCCTTCCGAAGAGGTGATAGAGACCTATTTGCGATCTTCACGATCCAAAAGTGTTTCGCATCAGCCTACTTGAATAAAGCTTGTTTTAAGTTTTGATTTGATTTAAGTTTCTTTTCGTGCACCTACAATATTTCTGAACCCAAAGGTAGGCTAGGAGAGAACGCTTTTGGTATTAAGTCCGCCTTTATGTACAATGTTTGTTTTACTTGTGCAAATAAAGAATGACAAATAAATAAATAAAATTATATTTCGGTATAGTCGCAGCGTAAATCTCATTAAATGATCTAAATATAAAAGAAGAAATAGACTGACTCAATACTTACTGCGAAGTAATATATCTTCTAAATATACAATCAAGAGACAAACCCCTGACTCAGAGACCCAACGTTAGGTTTGATCTATAAATTGATATATAGGTTTTGTGGAATTACTGAATTTTGGGCTATTCGTTTAAAGCTTCATAAGTCACAATCATTGTTTACTTAGAATATCAGTATAATTAAGCATAATAATTAGCGAAATTTAACTTATCTGCATCTAATAGATAATGATTTAGTTTGTAATTCTACTATCGAATGAAGATATCGAAGCGCAAACAATCTCGATGTTTATTTTAAACACGTTTAACATAACGTTAAATAGGTAACCTACTGCTAAATGGAAGTGATTCTTTCTTCCTAATTCAAACAGTGACAGCAAAGAGTCGAGAACGTTATATTCAACGTTTGTGATGATAATTATAAACCGGAATATTCACTACGATTAGATGTTTAGCAATCCAGGAATGGACTGTCTGGTTTTAGAGCACTTTTATTCCCGAAGATTAATAGCACGGAGAATGCCAATAGTATAAACAAGGTGAGATTATTTATAGGTAGCAAAAAAAAATTGGTAATGTTGGTTAAGTGTACACCGAGCGTGCAGTTTTGACATGAGGTTTACGATTAAAAGTTTATAGATCAAACCCGAGATAGATTTACAATCGAATAATGGAAGTGAAACGAACATTAACAAAGGAAAAACGATGGACAGCATCCAGAAGGGTAAACATTTAGTTAACAAGTACGCGGCGGAAGAAAAACATTTGGGAGACTACAAGCGCCAGTTCCTCGCAATCTCTACGATGAAGTGCTATCAAATTTAAAATCAATTAACGCTACGAATAGTCTGTAATGTATTTAAGCTAAATTTGTAGAAAAATAACTAATAAAAATAAACTTTATAGAACTAAATTACGGTTTAACAGAGTGACGCCGCAGATATCTTCCAACTGTATGGGTCGGCTAAACCGGCGATAGACCACGCTCTCAGAAAATAACAGTTTCATTGCTGCTGTGTTTCGTTTGGTGAGTTATAACAAGTAACGAGAGGCGTTCTTAGTTCTTAGGGGTGACAGAGCATCTGCAATATGATTCCTTATTGAAAATGGAAAGTGGGTGTCATGGGACTCACGAATCTCTTTCAGGTGTGTTTGTTTGTCACCGTCGATACAATAATAATAAATTATAATGAGAACTGTAAAAATGTATAATACAAAACTCATTCTTGACTTAATGTTATTATATTTAGTTTATACACTTTGGTCTTCAAGTGTTAAATGGCACTTTTCATTGAATACATGTCATAGCTATTGAAGTTTAATGTTTTTTTTAATAATATTCGATTCACAACATCTTTGATTTAAATCAAAAAATATTTTTTCACGTCGCGTCGCGTCTGCGAGACCAGTAAAAACTTTATATATCCTCATCTACGAGCTAATCTCAACGCAACCGACTTTGGATTCAGAAATTTTAAATCGAAATAACTTAGAATCATTTTGTAATTTTTGTCACTGATTATTTTTTGAGTGGTACACATTGCATGTTAGAGCTGGCCTCGCTAGTGTCCAGCTCTTACATGCAGGGGTCTACCCGACCGATACCTCACGATACCTCGGTTTACCTGATGTGTTTCGTACAGTGACTTTCATTGTTTTAATTGCTCTAATAGCACTTTCAACATTTTATTTTACCAACAGAAAAAAATTGGTTTCTTTTTATATACATCTGTAATTTCAAATGTATTTAAAATGATTTTGGATTTATCGATGAACCTCAAACAAGTTTTTGTGGATGCAATATCATTATAACATTATGGGTGACAAACTAGCACACAGTTCACATGACGGTTAGGCATATTTTTAATCATTTCCAACAAAGATCAGGTATTTCAACCCTTAGGGGTAACTTGTGCATCTTAAATCTTGTGTGTTGGATTTTACCCCTAACATTAAAATTTTAACTTTAATTTTACTTTTAGTGCCTCCGAGGAACTGATAGCTAATTCCTCGGTGCCATTAGCCCATGGATGACACTTCAATGGAGATGACGTCATCGCACGCTCCAGTTGCGACCTGTCACCGTCCGTCGGTCATATGTAGCGTAACGATCTCCTACGCGAACTCTCGCGGATCGGGTTTATTGGTATTCTATCTCCGATATTTCCGGAGCTGCGTTGACTCTAAAAGGTTTTTGCTGTTGTGTACATTGCGATATATATATTTATCTGGCATGTTGGAGTACCTGGCTACAGCGTTCTGGGTTTCCAGACGAAGAGAAAAATTTGTGCAACACATAATGTTGGTTTTCGGTGACTGGGTGTGTTGTGTTCCGTGTCACTGACACTGCATGTGAACCTTATCGATCTTAGTATACCATCTATGCCCATGCGTTACATCGAAAGACGACGTAAAATAATTTTGTGCAATAACCGAAAGATATCGACGTAGTCGAAATCAACCGGGAGGACACCGTCATCATATTAATAGCTAATTATAATTTAATTTCAAACTATTATCTTATTATATGAAAGAGTTTAAGCAACGTAAATAGTTGTACCAACTATGTTATACAGATCTGCGTGCAACTTCAAGTAACTTTATTAAAGTAATGTTAAGTGATACACGAAGATAATGAATATAGAAGAAAATAACCTTAATAGTATGATTTCATCGTGAACAATAGATTGCTTTTTTGTCCTCTCACTCATCACTGGATCGCGTAATCGTTGTTGATTCTACTCCTAGATTGTGTCTTCAATTTGCGATAACAGTCCACACGTGATTATAACGTTGTTCTCAGTATTTTATAAGTACACCGGTAACATAACTAATAGCACAAGTATGCATTATACAATTCGTTCTGTTAGAGTTGGTTTCGATGTTGTAGTGTTTATGAATTATGAACGTTTTTAAGTGATATTAAAACAAAACGTGGACTTGTTTACAGGCAGTAAATCCATCCAGAAAGGAAATAATTATTACATTAGTTGCTAAATAAGACTTCCTCTCTATTAATCGATTTGTTTATCTAGAATCTAAATTATCTAGCTGGTCATCAACAGGCTTTTCGAGTAATACAACTTAGGGCACATTTATTTCAACAACCACGCTTAAACTTAGATAATTAAGGGAAACCTGTTGTTGGCTTTACTTTTTAATTTGTATCATTTGTTTTAAGTGTGTAACAAAACGCTGTTGGCTTTTCTTAATAATAAATAATAAGGAAACGCTAGCATTAACGTTATCAAGTTCAAATGAACCACTGCAGCGAGTCCACAATTGTATGTCCTGTACTGAGACACGGTTCACGACAATAGTTGAATGTCGGGGCAGAACCTACCTTGATTGTGGCCATACCCCAAATCATGCATTGCCACTTCGATAGTTTCCTCATATTCCTCCGATATTGTTTCCTCTACGGTTGTTACTCGGAGCCTTGTACCCGCTCGACCCGACCGTTAGCAAGGGTGCATAAATGAGACCCACGGGCGCGCTCTTCGCGTCTTGCTACACTTGACACGCCGCTCGCCCACTATTTACTCTTGCGCCTAAAATGGACTTGTAATAGCTACTTGTTCCTCCGATGCACCTGCCGACTGCATATTTGTTAGCAGTTAAATTTATTGGCATATTAAAAAATATAATAATAGAATTCTACTTAGCTAATGCTTTTCTATTTTAAATTTTCGACCAAAGAGCCGACTGTGCTTCGAGTTTAATGTTCCATTTAATATTTTGTGGGTGCGTGGTGTTATGTTAAATACACAGTAGATACAATATATAATAGTGAATAAAATTTATATTTATCATGCGAAGACCGCATAGAAGTTTTTAGACGTTCAGACTTTCAGAATCGCAATCCTGGAAGATTTGAAGAGCTATGATCGAATCGAACTTTAGCTTCTATGCAGTCCAGATTGACAGGCTACGAGACAAATACAACACTCACTGTAGCCCGGCTTGTAGACAGCGCGGATCCTCCGCACCAACTTGGCGGTGCGTCGCAGCGGCGGGCCCAGGGCGACAGCCGCGTGCCCGCGCCTCTCAGCGAACACGATATAGTTCTTTCTGTTCTGCAACGGCACTTCGAAACGTCCCGAACACTCCAAAGCTTCCTGGGGCAGTTTGAGGCGGACGATGGAGTCCTCGCGGGGCCAGCGGCCTTGGCGGCGGAGCACGCGGCGCACTTGTACCGTGGCGGCGTCGTGGGCCAGGGACTGGACGCGCGCCTCGAAGGCGGCCGGCGCGCGGTAGGCCCGCCACGCCACGTCGGCGCGCTCGCAGTAGAGGCGGCGCGGCGCCGCCAGGCCACCGGCGAGGCACAGCAGGGCCCAGCAAAACGCCGCGCGCCCGCACGCCCTCATCGCTCCATCGCAACACGACCGGCGCTCCCCACACGCGATGCTCACACGTCGGCGGCCGGCGCGCGACTGGCCCCTCAACTTGATTCACGCCCCGCCTCCACCAAAATAGTCTCGGAGCGAGCACGAGCCGATTTATCTCGCGCGATGATTAATTTGCGAGGCTCGTAATTAGCGGGTGGCGGTGGCGCTCTAACGGGGGCGTCAGGGACAGACCCCGGGGAGTCGTGCCGGTGACGCGGTTTGACCTCTAGTGCCGTAAAGGATGCGTGCTTTCAAATTATAAATCATGTGTTAGCTTTTTTTTTTACATTTCGGTATTTAGTTATATTAAACTAATTTAGTTTACTTAGTACTTGTTATTCAGAATTTTATTAATTATTAATGATAAAACATGAGCTTTTTGTTGTACAACTAGATAGTTAAAAAACTTTTTGCGATGTTTTAAAACGCGTGTCTAATTTATGATGGGCAATTGTGTCTTAATATAGAATAGTACAACGTTGTGTTTATTTTTATATTGAGGCTTATTGTGAAGTTACATCAAACGACGAATGACGGTATTTTTCAGGGGTAATATTATAATAATGGCATTGATTATTAGTTATGTAGAGATACCAGTTACGGTAAAAAGTTTATATGACGCCGCTTTTTACTTTTCCTTTTTTGAAAATACGATTTATTGTAGGATTATTATTATAAACTATGCAATATGCCTGTTCTATTATAAATTCTAGTATTATTCATTGATTATTATATTTAAAAATATTTTTTTAGTATAAAGTATATATTTTTTAAAGAAAGCTCTAAATGTGAGACTCTAAAAGCAAAACTAAAACAGGAATATATTTTTTTATAAAGATTAAGTAAACATTGATTAAAATTCATTTTGAAGTCAAATTAAGTAAAAAAAAATAATCTTGCAGTCTCATCTTTTTTTATAATACAAATACCAATGACAAGTGACAAATGAGCAAACATGTCATGATAAGTGATTCCTGCGGCCCGTGTCACCTTATCCTGGATAAGGTGAATCATGATGCAGATGTGCTGTCACTACTAACTAACTACTACTAAGACTAAGATGGAACACCTCGGCACCAATGTGTCGTCAGTAATGTGGATCTCCAGATCCCCACACTTACCAGTCCAGACACAGCAGTGGCATTCTGCTATTTTACGGTGGTATTCTGCGTTTATCTCTTCCACGTTTCCTATTATATAAACAAGGCCTACTTTAAACTGGTCTAATCGATGTCAATCTTTTTCTCTAATTCTGTATTTGACTTTTGAATCTATATTTAACCTTTTCAATGTCGTGTAGTCATTAATATGTGGCTCCTACAGGGTCGTTCGATTTGTCTATAAGAAATTATGGGTTTTCGGGTGTGTGGTTGTAGTTTATACGTCCTATATCCTTGACGCTGCATTCGGACCTTCTTGATCGACTAGCAAATGGAACTAATGAGTGCCTATGTTAACGCATTAGATTTCGTCACTATATGATAATATAATATAATATAATATATACTCCAAAGTAATCAGGTCGCTTTCTGGATCTGGAGGATTTCATCATAATCATCAACACTTTGCGGATTATATAGATTAATGTTTTATAGGATATGCAAAACTGAGTGCAGACTTTTTTAACTATCATATTTTTTTGTATGCTCTGTAACGATTTATACGATTAATATTACAGTGAAAGTTTTTAGGTGTAACAGAAAGGTTTCATAGTCATTAAAACCGTTTAACCAATGAGGTAGTTTGACAAAAATCTGTGTTGTCTCTTCGTAGTTTTGTTCAAAAGCATTAAGTTTACATGTGAGTAATGGATACTTTAGCTTCGTTTGGCTTTTACATCGAAAAATTGTCGACCTGACCGGGGCAGAAGACATGACATCATCCCTTTATTTAGCTGTATTTCGTGTGATCGATCAAGAACTGGGTACAAAGTATCGAGTTAGATATGTGGTGGATAAGAATTGTAATTTTTATACATTTTTTATATAAGAATGACAAACAAAGTTCACCTGATGGTAAGTATTTTATTGTGGCACATATGGGTATGTGCCACAATAAAATACAAGAACCACATGCATGGTCACTTTTGTGGACCGGATTCGAACACCTTGTTACCTGCAATTAGGGCCCTGATCTCTACACTCACTATACGAAATATAGCAGTGATGTGCATAAAGCAGTCATGCTGGTTTTTAACAGATTGATCCTTCCCCGGTCATACTTGTTGAAGAATTAACCACATAGCCTCTACCGCTCCTCCGGGCTTGTTGTATCTTTCCTACATCAGCTTGTTGTGGTCTATGCTAAGTTAGGCCTTTTTGCTTATTTAGTTTGGTATTCTTATAACACATATTCATTTCCCGGTAGAGTCATGGTACGATCTACGATAACTAAGTAGAGGCGAATTCGTATTGACTACGGGGATTTCTTGATACTTCATGCAGGAAAAACGTGGTTGTAAATTTATATGACTATAATATATTTAATCAATACGTAACATATATGCAAATGCGATATATGTAGCATTGAAAATAAATTTATATAAGTATACCATACCATTAATAAATATTAAATATTATAACTATATTTTTTTAATATCAGCCAACAATGTCTGTTTGTCATAAAATTAAAAATGTATGTTTTACTATTGGATATATCTAAATAATTGAATACATATATTTATGTGTAGTAAAAAGTATTAGTTTAAAAAAATTAAATATCTTAATAACTCCAAATAAAATAACATTTTTTTTTAATTTCATACTTACCTAAATCAAACAATTTATTTTATGTTACACGATATTCGTAAGAGTTTCATTAGCCTAACATACAAAATTGTTTCGTAGCGGAGGTTTTCTTCTAACGACTTTCGCTTCGTAGCAGATCTACGAAGGCGGCTGTAGCGCGTAGTAGTGTTGTAGCTTCGACACGATAACGTGTGCCATATGTATTTGCATTAGAGATAGAAGAAAAGGTGTTGTTAGTTTTAAATATTATCAGTCTTTATAAAGAATAATTTTTTTAAATAATAGTAGCATTGCTATGAAGATTACTGAAATTACTGTTAACCACTCCAAATAGTATTAAATGTTTTTGCTAGGATAGTTCACGACTATAATCGAATGCCGGATCAATGATCTAAAGTTTTTTATTGTCATAGTTAAGCCATAACGAAAATCACAGTATAGGATGTTTAGGCTAAGATTTATACTGAATGAACGGCGGCCTTCCATAATAGATTTTTGTGCAGTTTTTTGGATGCAGTGGCGAGCTATGTAATTTTGTGGGTAGTCGATAGATGCAGGTGGCTCAAGATTTTTGGCAAAATATGGAGGAGACCTGTGGTCAGGAGTCGACTGTGGACAGGTTATGATGATGAAGACGATAATGATGACATTGTCATAGATTATGACTTGAATTAAATAAGCACGTATGTAGTTATTATTGCGAAATATAGAACTACAGCATACGATGTACATCAGTGTGTCATAATTCACGTATAATATAAATATAATAAGGTATTCCATTTCCGCCCACAGGGGTGGCAAACAAGCAAAAAGTGTGTGTGTTCCATGAACACCTCCATCGATCCTTAATAAAGAACACAGATGCCTTGAAGACTTACAAGGGATATCTCTTTAACAGTAACTGGATCTTCCGACCCCTACAGACATCAAACAAAATACAGCAGTGTTATTCACTTTTTACACGCTTTTCTGTAAGATACCTTTATCCTACCCAGTCGAGCTGACTCATGTAAGAAGCTCACTCTGGAAAGAAGTTGAAGGCCTTACTATAAAATTACTTCCTGATTTATATAGTACATGTACCAGTGTTTATGTTTGTTTGTATATACTATACTACTATACCAATACTCTTTTGTAACGTGCCTAAAAATTTAAATGGCAGGCAGACACAATTGCATTGCTATAGGGTACTTCCCGAAAGTCCGGCAAATCACCAAAAAAATTTGTCGCTTAGTATAGAAAGTAAAAATGTTTCCCACACCCTTGCTATAGATTTTACAGGTAATATAGTCACTTCGCTTTTTAATGGTTCCGCACAAAATATTAGTATAGGTTTATATACCTTCTCTTATTAAGCGTGAAGATAACGTCGCGACCGTGACTTACATTTTAATTAATACCATAATTACACATTTTGCCCGCGCGTAACAAACGCAACCCCAAAATTGAGAAACGACAACTTAGAGTGTAGCCGTACAATAGGAATTCAATGTTTTAGAAATTCAAGTTTATGAACAAATTGCGACACATTTAAGAATATTAAATACAAACAAATGATTTAATGTAATAATTCCAAATTGTAAAAAAATTACGAAAAGTGGTAGAGCCACACTGTAGTTTTTTTTCTAACTGAGACATGAATGGGTCGGCTCAACCGGGTAAGGACCACGCCCTCACACGATACCAGTGTCAAATAGCATCATAAATATGCTGTATTTCATGTGGTACGATGAGGCATTCCATCTTAGTCCTCGGTTGTGACGACGCATTTGCGTTATACTTCCTTAAGAATGTTCCATAATGAATGTTAGTCATGGGACACAGGAATCATCCATAAGATGAACAGTGTGATCATTTGTCACCCTCAATACCATACAAAAAAATGTGTTAAAGGTTTAATCGAAGCCAAAAGGAACCCTAACTGCCGATCGAATGAGGTACAACCTAACGGACACCAATTAGCCTCACATCCGGTCCTAAAAAAGACAAACAAAAACGTCAGAGGGGCTTATTCCGACACCCCTAAACGTACGAGCCAGGTAGCGCATTCATTCATAACTATGAATGAATGACCGGCCTTTTTTACAAAGAAAAAAAAAATGGTGTGATTGCGGCTTCACAAACCACTAGCTTGGATCAAGATACCTGTCACGCAGTACATTGTAATTCCATCCATATTACCTTTTATATATGGTATAAAACTAATAAAATTTATATAAATTTTTTGACCAATGTCTTTAAAGGTGTTAATAATTGATGAGATATTTAACTTTTAATTAATGCTGAGAATCTGGAACTCTTTGCTTTATTGACAATTAAATGTGAAGGCGGAAATATATGCTAAGTTATTTTTTTAATATTCGTAATGTTCGTACTTATGGTATAACGAATTAGTTCTGTCCTAAATAATTATTAAAGTATTTATTAAATTATCGTTTTCTTCATTACGTCTAATTCTAGTCAACTGCTGGCCATAGGCTTCCCCCACAGACTGCCATAGAGTTTCGTCGACTTTCTGAAGACTTGCATAGGTCTTCGCTTTATCTGTTAGAGGATCTAGGGGATATAGGGGGAGATCTTTATCGTCCTACGCTGTGATGGCCGATTATTCGATCTTCCCCATCGGCTATTCGTTCTACGAGCTATATGGCCAGCCCATTGTCAATTCATCTTACCGATACTTTAAGCTTTGTCGGTTACCTTAGTTCTTCGGCGGATATCTACGTTTTTTATTAGATCACACAGAGAAACACCGATCATAGTTTATTGATTATCGTTTCATCTCATATTATTTTCATTTACTTGTAAAGTAAGTTGGTTAAAAGTAGTGTTCAAGTAAACCACAATTTTAAACCCAAAGCGGCTTATAACTTACCTTTTGCAGGTACTGCATGTTTGAAAGAAGTTTTTTTTATAATATATCTATGCCACTATGCCACTGATCTTATTAATAGGTTGTTTAGCTTCTTGATAGTGATCGAGCAACGTTGGAGATTGTTTCTATCTACAGCAGAAAAGACCATGGTCTCAGAGAAGACTAGCGTGCTTACTTGTTACACATCACCCTTATAACAGTATGTTACATATAGTAATATGTATACTAAAATCAATAGATAGTCATGTAATAGATCCATGTTTCTATTTCACTGCATATTTATTTGTCTATTTATTTATTTATATTTTAATTTATGTATGTACTGTTGGTCATTATATTTAACAGACTTTTTATTAATAAACTAGCGTACAGTTCTCCTGATGGTAAGTAATTACTATTGTCCCTATAAATTTTTCCTAGACTAGATCACAACTTAAGACTAAGATGGAAGGATGCAAGTACTAGGTATTTGCTTTTGCCTGTTGCCAGAGGAGAAACAGTATCAATAAAATGCTATATTACGTTAGTATTATATGAAGTTTGTTTCATTAAACTAGCCGATATCTTGACAGCATGTGTGAAATGTTTTTTTTATCACTTAATAACATTAAGCAGTCATTGTGAAACTCTCAATAATTAAGTCAACGTATTGTTTTTTAAAAAAAAAAAAAATTACGACGCGTATCCGTGATCCTGATTCCCGTATTTCCTCTCCGTCGAGAGACACATACCTTATCAGCATCATATTGTGGTTGTTACCAGAAAGGGCAGATATACATATATGATAAAATGACGTATTAGAACAGTGATTCTCAACTGTGTTGCGGCACATTTTTATGGAAATATTAAACATGTTTAAACAGGATAATATATTTTATAATTATATATAAGTTATAGGTAAGTAAGTTAAGGTTAGGAAAACTTTTAAAATTATCTTTTACTTGTGTGCGGTCAAATTTTGACAGCGTGCCACGACAAAGCAAGTTGTGAATCACTGTATTAGACCAACTTTTTTTTTTTTTTCGGGCTGATGGCCGCTGTTAGCCCGAGGTTTTTACAGTTTCGCCGGGTTGAGAGGTGACCGACCGCTTATGCCGCTCAGTCTCGCCTCTATAGTGGGTAACCAGCACAAGGGCTCCCGAGAGGGTGTCTCGGCTTGGACCATTACCCTGTTCCGCGAGAGCGTCTGACTCGAGGGTGACCGAAAGGGCCAAACCTCGGCTCGGTTAGTTGCTTTTGACTAAGAATTATTTATATTAATATCTTTATTATTATTATTGGCTATATGTACCACCACTTCGGAATCCGCGGGCGCTAGAGAAGAAGTGGCGCAAGATACTCCAGCGACGCTTCTTACTGTATTGACTGGAGAGGCCTGTGACATGGCGGTATCGCGAATAACATTGTTTACTACGCCCTCGCCGTCGGCGGGGGCGGTATGAGGGTGCAAGGTACGCGTGTAGTGTTTTTTGAAGAGCTTGGGCCCTGGTGGTCGCGTCGTTGGGTTCATCGAGGGCGTGACTCGGTATCCTTCGGACGCTGGTGAATCTATGATGCGCGATGGGATTGTAAGTGGCGGCACTTACAATCAACGGGTTTGTATTAGACCAACCTAAGAAACAGAAATCTCGACCTTTTTCTTGTTCTGAAGTCTCATTTTTGGATTTAGTATATGTGATATGGAACAACTGCCTTCAAGAGCGCTGCTGATTTGCCACCTGGTGTTTCATCAACATTAGTTAAGAATCGAACTTAAGAGTTGCCCGTCAGACGTTGACTACAGTGCCCAAGAGGTCACGCGGTCCCCAAAAGATAGTAGAACACATATGCGGTATACGGTCACAAATTATTTTAAACTCCATCGGTTAAAGTTAATAAGGTTTTATGCTTTTAAACGATGAGAAAATTCTCAAGGAGTGTACGTAACAATGTCCAAATAAATTCAAATTAACTTAACTTAACTTAACCTAACTTAATTGGAAATGATTAAGTATATTCTCAGGGTTGAAGTCAAACGAAAATATGTTTTATTTTCTATTAGAAAAAGTTGTATTTACGTTATGCTTTATAATAATTTACTATAATATGTCGCTTTCATTGTTTTAACTGCTCAGATAACACTTTCAAGATTTTATTTTACCAACAAAATAAAGATAAGTTAATCTAATGTTGGTTTTTTATGACGAAATACAAAGTTGAATTATCGTTGACATCTTTTCTAATTTGGATTTAATAAGCGACGACTTTGATTTTATGTTTAAACTTTATTAGCATTTTCACAATAAAAATTATAAATTTTGTGTTTTACAGTTTCTTAAAAATATTTTTAAAAATACAAAACATTAAGTATATATACCTACATCTATATCTATACGTATATATCTATTGATTGAATCTATTTAATACGATTTTATGCCATGAATGAGATTCAATTCAATACAAGTTTTTATGGTACATACAATTTTACACCCGCATATCGCCCCCGCCGACGGTGAGGACGTCGCAGACAAGGTTATTCGCGATACCGCCATGTCACTGGCCGGTTCTCTCTAGTCCATACAGATAGAAGCGTCGCTGGAGTTTCTTGCGCCATAAGCGCTCGTTCAACTCACAACCTGGTGAAACTGTAAAGGCCCTCGGGCTAACAGCGGCCATCAGCCCGAAAAAAAAAACTAAAAGATCAAGGGTGACAAACGAGCACACAGCGCACATGATGGTAAGAGACGCATGGCGCCAATAATCCATTTCCGTCAAATATCAGGATAGAATGCCTCAGTTTATAGCGGTAGTGGGGCGTGTACATTTTGAATTGACACATGCGAGCATATGTCATTTTTTTAAAAGTATTGGTTTTATTTTTTTTATTGGGTTTATTTTTTTACAGATTCGTTACACAGTGAGTTAAAGAGTATGAATCGAATATGATACAGCTTTGGGATTTTTTTTAAATAGTAGGGAGTGAAACGAGAACAGTTCCCGTTTACATCTAAATCAGTCTTCCACAACTATTCCAGATGTCTAGATGCTCGTGCGTTGTCATGAGGAAAGGTGGAATGCCTGTTTACCTATAATCAAATCCCTTTTTTAGTCATCCATAATTTCATCTTTATGCCTCATTTCATGAGCACGGCACTATAAAATACACTCGTGCTGTTCATATTTTCTGCTAATAACTGGTAGATATGATATCACCACGATGGAAATATACAGGAAATCATGTAATTTATTAATTTAAATAAAACATAATTATTGCCATGCCAAAAAACTTATGTTGATGACATATTATAATTATATAATTATGGTTATAACTAAAGTAATAAATATATAGTATACCGGTTAATTATAACGTTAAAATTTATTCTATTAGATAAGATAAAAATTTAACTTGTTTTTGGAACGAAATACTGCCAACTGAGGTATTCGCTAAATAGCGCTCAGTTGTATGGTTTAAAAATATTTGGTCATTATTATAATTTATTAAGGAGATTTGCAGAATTCTTATCTCCTAGCCAACAATGGGTTAATTTAGTTTAAAAGTGTTCAAAAATTTTGTCCGCCAATTAGTCGAGGTGTGGGAAGGATTTAATACAATGGACTGATTTCTGACAACTTCGCTAAATGTCCATTGACTGAGTTATATCCGAAACAGATGTTTGTTTTCGTGCTTTATGGCACCTGTTATGCCTTTAATCTTCTTGTCTTCGAGGTCGTTTGGCACAGGTGTAGCACCTGCTTTATGTTTCTTTTTTTTTGTACTTGCTTCTTTTTTAAAAAAAAGCGTTCGTAACTGAGATGTAATGTAAGTAAGATGTGTTTTTGTCTAAAATATCATTTTGCGGATAAATCAACTTCTTGTATACGATATGTTCTCATTGCATTGCAATACGAAAATCTTATAAAACAGCATATATAAACAGTAACTAAAAATAAGCGTTGAAATATAACAAAAGAGCTATGGTTGCTCAATGTCATGGCGATTGCTTTTAATGACGCGGTGCGCGATCCCCGATTGAAATTACTAATTACTAATTTAACTGATTTTTAACATTGTAACGTGTTCGGCGGCTTTTTTTAATTTATTTTTCGGATTGATGGCCGCTGTGAGGAGGGAGGGCTTTTACAGTTTCACCGGGTTGAGAGGTGACCGAGCGCTTATCGCACTCAGTCTAGACCTCTATTAGTGGATAACCAGCACAAGGGCTTCGGCTTGGACCGTTGCACTGTTCCGCGAGAGCATCCGCCTCGAGACGGCTCGGTCAGTTACTACTAAGAATTATCTACATTAACATCACTATTATTATTATTGGCTATCTGTACCACTACTTCGAAGAAGAAGTGGCGCAAGAAACTCCGGCACCACCGCTCATGCTCGGCGGTGGTTGAAAACATCATGAAGCAATTTGCATATAAATTTGCATATAAACAGTGAAGTATATTTCGGATATGTCTGAAGTCTGCCTACTTCACCGTAGAGGCGTGACTGCTCCAATACTCTGAAGAACCCGTGCATGGTATACTAAAACAGTGGCTTATATACAGGTGAGTATAAAGTATGACTTTACTTTTGTTATATTTTTTCCTAAAACTAAATTTTATCTTGAAAAAAAATCTTAAAATTATTTTATGAAATAAATCAAGAAAAATACTTTATTCGTTATCAGTACTATATTTTTTTGCAGGCGTATAACAAACAGGGTTGGCCAACAAGCCGATCGCGAAGCTATTTTTGCTCGGTCGCGGCCAAGAAAATAATTCTCATTAAAATTTAAATGAAAAAAGGATGTTTAACATTAACATTCTAATCACATTATTGCCTGAAACGCTTACTAAGCGACCTTTTTTTTTAGGCTTCGTCAGAATTAGGGGAACACTGGTTCTGTTGGTGTGGCCCAGCTATTGGAAAGGCTGTCTTGTTTTAACAAGTTGATCGCGACAAATTCTCAAGGAAAAAAGTGGATCGCCACTATACAGAAGTGGCCAACCCTGGCGTATAGCAACGAAAGTGTAAGGCCGATTTCAACAATGACGATACGTACTGATTGTAATCAGGTGACATGACTGCGCAGTATATATTATAGTGCCTCTCTGTTATCTACCCTACTAGAATGTTATTTATGTGCAATTAGAATGGGCGAAGGTTTAGGTAGGAAGGGGGGCGTATATACACTATACAAAAATATTGTGCCTATGTTTGGAATCGTACCCATGGCTAGCGAAGTAACAAGTTATTCATATCATTGCGTCATGTAGCCGTCAAAGGGGTTGTGTTGGTTTATACTTATACTGTATAAAGACTAGGTACAATTAAATGTTTTCCAATCAGTATCTTATAGTTTATTTATTTAAAATTTATTGTTCACACCGTATAAAAATTATAGAAAGAGCGGACTTAATGCCTAAAGGCATTCTCTAACGTCAACACGTGGTGTCGAGAGCAATTGTGATAGGTTCGGAGCTTAAATTTGAAAATATATCAAAATTAAAAAAATATTCTAATAATAACTAGTATCAGCAAGTAAAAAAAAAATTAATACTATAAAAAATATTTGATGTAGTTTTTTTTAAAAAAAATAATATTATATAATAAGATAAAAAAAATCACAATTTCTGTTCACAGCTATAAATAAAAAAATATCATGTTGAAATTCATTAATTGAGTATCAAAAAAAAAATTCAAAAGATTTTTATTTTTGTTTGTGAACAGAAATGGTGATTTTTTTATCAGTCACTTATCACGAGTGACTGGGCGAACGCGCCAATTGAAATAATTTTATCAGCAATTCGGATGTGCGTGAAGAGAGTGAATGCGCGAATCTTACCTGTAACCCTAGCCCAAAAACATGTTAAAACAATTACGTTTTTGTATATAAATGATTTGACATGACAGTCGATTAGTTACGTTAGTTTTTTCGGTATTGTAAATCGGATTATGTCTTAATTATCTTGAAGTCGTTATTATATGGTATGTAGCAGCTAAACGTTACATTCACCAGCTCAGGAAGCTCAGTGTGCGAGTTGCTCCACTAAAGCGAAAAAATAAGATATTGCCGCATTGGAATCTCCACGCGTAGTAAATTGAATGATAAATCTGATTTATACGTGCTTACGATAGCGATGTAATTTATGAATGTAGACAAATGGGTTATTATGATATCTCTGGTGCATAACGTGCGATTGATTTTCATTAATTAGGTTATTGGTTATAATATGACATAATATATTGAATGTTGTTTATGTAGTTTATTGTTATGATTTGTTTTTAATTTACATTTACGTCGTCCGGATAATAAAAAGTTCAGTCCAAAGTTTGGAAGAGGTCGCTTAAGGTGATAATATTACTCATTGTACGACTACCTTATAAATTAAATTTCACTCATATTGATAAGGCATGTATAATATATATATATATATATATACACACATATGTTACGCCATCTGCACTCATCGATTTACCGGAGACTTGAATAGGTCGTCACCACAACTAGTCACCCAGCTGATTTGGCTTCCCTTGCTGCCATTGACTTCTTGAAAATGTAGGGACCATAGGGGTACGTAATAATAAAATATTGATACTTTATATTGTATTTGAAGTAGAGCAACTAGTGGAGTGCCTGCCCTGGTACGGTCTCCGAGACTTCTCGTTAACAGTCTAATTGTTGAAATTTTAATCATGTGGCCCGCTTTGTCTCGCAACGTAAATCTATATATTGATACGTGAACATCGAAAATTGTCCAACCTTTTTTATAGTGTTTATTATAGAAAGAAGAGAATGGAACTTATATCATTCGAAAGGTATGACACCATAGATATGCACAAATCAAAAATATGTGTGTATGTTGGTGTTAAAATACGTAAAATTTGCTCTAATTTTGATCTTAAGTATGACTACTTGACCATGGAAAATTTCTGAACATTTATTATGAAAAGGGGAGAATGAAACTACCTAAACCTAAATACCGGTAGAGCAGATACAATTATGAACTTAGGCGATGCAAGTCTAAATATTTTTATACGTGAACATATTCGATGTTGAATGATTCGACTGTCCTACTGTTTTTTAATATTTACAAAACTTCACACTACAATTTAAAATTCTTATGCTTGTTTTTATTTGCAATTATCTTGTGTAGTAGTTTAGTGTTTGGTGAGTGAAGAACTTAATACGGTGACGTTGATAAGGCTTCTTTGTTTGTCAATAATCTGTTAAGAAATTTGAAGTGATTACAGCATGTTCAAATGCCATATACAAAGTACAGACGTATAATAATGAAACAAGGTTTTTTTGCATTTGTTCGACGGCTATCCAGAACAACATAAAGGATATCGTACAACGTGCTCGGGAGCGACGTAACAATATGTGGCACATTAGATGTACACCTACATATCGGCCGGCGAAACATCCAGTGGGTAGGTTGGCTTTGGTTAATCTCTTTCGCGCTCGCATGTAAATTTAACTCGGCCATCATTCGACGGACCTACTATTGGTTCTAGATTCAGAACTTCGAACTCACTTGTTTTCACTTGTTTAGGTAAATGTTTTGAATTTGATTCTTCACATAAAATCAGTAGTCATAGTATGTTGTTATATATGTGAAAAGCCGCGCTATAGCTATAAACTAGCTGTAGCATAGGCACCCTAAAATTTCACGGTATGCCTACGTAAATAGTTTAACGCTACCTTATTTTGTATAGTTAAGATTTAGTTTATCTTAGCCATCAGGTGTGAAATAAAAAGTAAATGTAGGTGATTAGATAATATGTTTGTTTGGTTGGTACTTAATTTCAATAATAAAATACAAAAAATAAAACTTGTTCAAAACTAATTAAGTTATATAAATATATATTTTTGAGGTAAACGATTCACTCAAAACATAAAAGGCAGAAGTAATATTTATTTAACACCAGCTTCAATTTAAACATAAAACAATAACACTAAATGTTAGCCTGAACTGATCTGAACACATCACCGGAAACCACCTCCAAATTAGCTCAGCCGTTGTGGAGATTAGCATACACAAACGCTCTCTGCGCAAAGTCGGTTTACAATTTTATCATATATATTGATGTTAACTAGCTTCTATCCATTTTTTTTAAATTATTATAGTAATGATTAGATTTTGATGGAAATGGAAAGAAAAGTTTTTGTTGCTTTTAATATGTAAACTATCTGAACTGTATGATTATTTTTACTATTTGTTTTTATTTAATTAGCATGTGTATATATTTAATTTTTAACATTATATGATAATAGGTTATTAGTACTACTACTATTAGTAGATAAGCTACGAACACGATTGCACACGCGCAAACTTTAAAATAAACGTATCTCATTTATTTTATTTTTTACACTACATTACTGAAAACTATGTTTTAACAAATTAGTTCAGCCATCATGGAGATTAGCGAACAGACAAAAATACAAATTACGAATTTATTATATATAGATGCGAGTTCCCAGAGAGTTGTGATCGTAGTAGCTGCACCGACAAGGTACTACGAGTGCTCTCACCTTTGAACACGTGACACTGACGTATTTTCGCCTTCCCATACCGCGAGTGGGAGGGCGCTACTGTCGAATGCAATAAAATTTACTACACGTAGACATGAGATAAATTCTAACGCTGAACTAGTTTTTTTTTTGTTCAAAAGTCTGAAGAAACTATTTGTTGGGGTTTAATTTTAAATGAGATACTGCGAGTACGCAATTGAAGTAAAGTAATAAAATATAAATCCCACTGAAAGCATAGTCCACTTGCTTTTGCGTTCACGACAATCGTAATTAATAATTCCACACCAGAGATCGAACTCGGTTTGCTCTCGTGCCGTGACAGTAAAATTAAGAAAAAGTCATTTTCTTACTGCCACTTCTGCCGCTTACAAGTGTGCAAGATTTGTTGTCCATTCTGTTTTGAAGATCATTCGTATAGTAGTAGTTGGTATATAATTTTTTATCGAACCACTAAAAATACAAGCATTTATTTCCATATACAAATTGTACGGGATTTTGTGTTTAATAAAAAGAATAACAGAACAACATATTCCCATTCTGCAACTTAAGAAGGTAATCGGAAGTAATCAGAATGTTAGACATAATCTTTACGAAAGAATGATAAATCAATTAATTTAAAAGTTTCCGATTTGACGTACGACCTCACACATCTGTGCCTCGAATGATAACTGATTGAACGGTGAATAATGCCGAGAATAATACCATAAGATCTTATATTCATAATTTTGGCGGGTGGCCGCACTGCCCCCGGCAGTATTGAGGGCTAGGTTTGTGCACACATAAAGCTATAATATTTATTTTTCTGCTTTTGATAGTATACTTTATGGACTTTTGTACGTTGTTTTCATATTCGTTAAAGCAATGAATTTTTATTATTATTGGGGATATTCATTTCTAACAGTTACTCTAAACTTTAGAGTTTAGAGTCTAAAGTAACTATAAAACAAATAAATATTTAAAATATAACAAAATAAATATATATAAGGACCAAATAGATGGGAATCCCTTGACAGAGGGAGTCTAAGTGGTCTAGGGTTGGGCTAGGTTCTTTGGGGGAGCTTACGTTCACCAGTGGACTATTTTAATTTATTATTTCCATATGTAGTATAACTCTTTTTACGAAAATCCTTCCATTTGACGGGTTAAGTTATACAGTATCTGGAAATAATAAAAATGAAGAAAAAGTCAGAATAGGAATATACAGTACGATGATTTGCCCAATACTCTATTTATCGACCTAAATCAATCTGTGGCTGCACTAACCAATGGAAGTACAATTTTTTGCATACGATATCTACAGGATGATCTGGTTTTCCTGTTATACGTACGGAAATCATGTAATCTATTATAAATTATTTTTTTTACAAAATACGTAATCTATGTTTTACGGGATGGTATGGGTAAAGGATACTGACACCACAGTTTACAATTGTACCATCACAGTGTAGACTACCACCCACTAAATGAAGTAATGACCTATGCAAGTCTGCGGGAAGTCGATGGAAGCAGGTGGCTCAAGATGTATTCAGCAGTGGATTAGTGATGATCTTGAAATTCGTTCTCGTCATTTATTTTATATATTATCTGATATTTATCGCTTTCATAGTGACCAAACATTATCGTCACGGCGGCGATCGGTACTTCAGAGCGATTTTAATCAAACATTTCACCGATCAATTCTGATCGACATTTAAAAAAATTATAGTCATCAGAGTGCAGGTTATGTGCAACATTCGTTGCTCTCGTTGAAAGATGTCCGTTAGCACAATATTCACCGTCGAGCAAGTGAATTCAACAGTGGTAGAGCGAGATTTATATCGTGAGATTGCAACATACTCGTAAGCTGTCGACTTCAAGATCCAAATACAGGCATTCTGTTTCAGTCCTCGAGGGTAACAGGGTTAAATGAATGTCACGGCCGCCTGTTATCGCGTACTACCAAATGAACTTCAAATCTCATAATATTAGACTTAGCAGCATTATGCTTGTATATCAAGCTGGTATTCTGTGAGGGCGTTGTCCTTTTCGAATAACGTCACAGGTAGAAACATCATTAATTCCTTATATACCATTTAACTGGGTTCTTTTGTTCTTCTTTCACTGCTATAGTCTTCTGGGACGCCCTTTCGTATGATGGTAACAATGCATCTAGTAAACTTTATTTTAAAACTCTTGTTTGATGACACCATTTGAAGGCAAATAACATTTGATATATATTTTCCTACTGTATTTGTGTTTTTCCATAAATAAATTAGTAAATTGTATATGAATGATCAATGAAATGATGGACCACGCCCTCACAGAATACCAGCGTAAAATAGTAGCATAATGTTACTGTGTTTCGTCTGGTGTTTATTACTGGTGACGAGACATTCCATCTCAGTCCTCAAGGGTGACAACGCATCTCCATTAAGATTCCTTGTCAAGGATGAATGTAGATATCATGGGTCGCAGGAATCATTTGCCATCAGGTGAACTGTTTGCTCGTTTGTTTCTCTCAATGTATTAAAAAAGAAACACACGCAGAGGAAACGGAACTGCCCTGAGCACTATCTTTAGGAGTAGCAATTATTGTATATATTTTGAAAACAGAGGTTAAAAAACGTGAGCACTTTAGTTGGTTACAAAAAACGGAAGCGCCCCCATATATGGATATGACGTCATATAGCGGAGGCTATTAAATTGAGTTCCTTTTTACGCTAGCGAAAATAAATATTACCTAAAATACTTGGATGACTTAAAGTATTTGGATGTAAACTTGTATTAATATGTATATTACGTATATAAATTTTAATTTTAATTAGATTTTCTCTGACTTACCAGAAGTCACTGGGATAGAATGCAACTTGGCATCGAGTCAGCCGTTTGTAATCCTTATTTGAGGAGCAAAACGAATAAATAAATAAATAATGTTACATGTTTAATTTTATGAAGTAAAAAGAAGTAAAGTAACATCCTACTTTGCAAGTTTATATATATATATATATAGGTATCCCCACTGTTCAGCATAAGCCTCCTTCATAGAGAATGGATTGGAGCACAGTCTGCCACGCATTCCTAGTTCATATTGGCGAATTTCACATGCCTTGAAATATTTTTGTCACATTTATTACTTAGACACTTCCATCACAATGATTTCTTTCCCCATCGAGCACGTGAACTGTTTTAGCGCCGGCCGATCACCAGTGATCGAACTCGTTTTGCTGGCGTACCCTCATGCATAAAAAGCGAGTAACATCTAATTGTATTTATTTAAATATTTATGTTTTCACTTTGATTATAGACACAAACAATGTAAAATGTTTTAGAATAATTTTACATAGATTTAATTTTTAAACGAGTTAAAAATCAATTGATATTGGAGTAATATCTGCATATTAATACGCATTTTGCCACTAGCGGTGTAAAAATAGTAAAAACAAAGCGGCTCGATTTTGGCCACTTCTAGAAATTCCAGATAATTTATTACGATGCAACAATGAAGTATTTTAATTAAGGGCGCTTCACATTGGCGGCTTGCGTCTACCGTCAGTAAATTTTATTTTTCATTGTCCTTTTGCATGAATTCCGAAGAAGCCTCGTATATCGTCTGGATTTTATTTGAAAACCATTTTGTTTTTATGAAACAAGGCGACAAAGAAAAACTAAGTCACGTGATGGTTAGTGATTACTGCACCCAAAAAACACGTGAGTGTTGAATGTATCACCTAAAAGTTCTACCAGTAACCCGGTCTTGGAATTCCGGTCTTTTAAAGAATGCTAGTAATACTATATACATTGCTGCCCCGATCGACCCAATCATCGCGCAGCTTTGCTCCACTAAGAAAGGGACTTTAGTGGTTTTATTATTTTTATTAATTAGGGACATTAGGGTGCTACACAAATTGTTGGTATATATGTATTGTAACACAACCTCTCCTAAAATTTTCTTCACACCTTATTGCATTTACAATACCAGACCAGGCAAGGAACCGAGGATTTTGTTTTAAATACTCATGGCAATGGCAATATGATTCCTTATCGAGGATAAATGTAGATGTCATAGGGCATCAGGACACCTGAATGTTTATTTATACTATAAAAAACCTTCGACTCAAATCACTTCGAGTGTAACACGTTGGTGATCGATGACGTAGATTAAGAAGATTACAGCCTTCGCCACGTTCTAAGAAGAGTGACTCAATCGGTCCACAACTAGGCCTCATCGTGGGGCAATAAATCTCAGAGAGCTTTGTGCTTTTTATGTGCATATCGGTAGCGGTTTAGGTCTAATAAGCTTTTTCTTTAGTTAGATGTGCGCCGTTTGATATGTATTTTTTTTATTTTTCTTAGTCATTGCAGTTGTAATTTAATAAGGAGTCCTACCTTCAAAATATCATTGGAAAGTGTTGTGTTCTTAGTGCTAAGACATTCCATCTTAGATCTCAGGGATGACAACGAAATCCTTGTTGAGGACAGATGTAGATGTGATAGGGGGCAGTCATCATTTACCATCATATGATATGTGTGCTCATTTGTCACCCTCAGTACAATAAATAATGTTATAATAAATATTTTTTAAATATTACATCACTTGTTAGTAGAAAATTTTTATATGCCTCAAGCAGTCGATTTATACAACTTTCTTAAATATTTCGGAACATTTTTTTATAATATTAAGGGGTCTTAAACTAGCTCACTAATAACCTGAGTACGGACCATGACATCTGCATACATCCTCAACAAAGATGCAAGATGTATTCTAGCCCTTGAGGACTAAGAGGGAATGCGTGGTTGTCTGTAATAGGTCCTACACTCACCGTACCGCATCGTCATGCTGTTATTTTTTAGTATTCCTCCAGGTCCTGGTCCGGGTCAGGTCCTGCCGGAGTCGAGCCGACCAATTCAAGTTGGAACGTGGTCGCTTCTCCAGTGGTCATTTGTTCTATATGGCCGGCCCATTGCCACTTAACCTTACTGATCTTTTCAGCTATGTAAACAATCTCGTTGTCATTAGGTTTTTAAAATAATTTAGTTTTGTAAAATATTTAATTTAATGTACCCTTTCATTGTGATATATTATCGTATATATTGTTTGTTCGTATGTCTTACATGTATATGATGTTGATAAAAATTAAATAAAGAAACGTGGAATGATTTTTTTAATTAAATAATAAATGTGCAATATTATACTTAATAATTTTTTAAAAGTAGGTAAAGTGATTTGTTTTTAATTAAAGATATTTTAATCGAATCATTATTACTACCACTTAAGAGGGCAACTCCCCCTTAACTTGCAGATCATTTGCGGGACAGCGGTGCGTTAACAATAAAGGCATTAAAAAAGACAATAGAATGCAAATAAAAATATCGGTTGCCTAAATGCTGAGTGGTCGCGTGGGAGCAGACTCGTTGCAGTTTTATATCGCCTTTAGATATGACAAACGATTTTTTTTAAATAATATAAGGGTGTCAAACTGGCACATAATTCAAGTGATAACAGTAGCCCATGACAGCTATATTTCTCCTTAACAAAGATTAGAGAAGCCCACGCGGACTGAGGACTTAAGTGGAATGCCCCATTACCTGCTGGTGGCTCGCAAGATCCACTCACCATACGAAATACAGCAGTATTATGCTACTACTTCGCACTGGTATACTTGTGATGGCATGGTCCTTCCCGGCTCGAACCGACCCATTCACGTTATGGTTAGAAACCAGCGGCAACGTGCCTCTACCACGTAAAAGACATCCCACAAAACAAGGGCTAGTGCACTAGTACTGTATACATTTGACATTAGTAGAGTCACGATAAAGCTAGTCTCTATCTGAACCATGAATGGGAAAGCTACACCGAGGGAGGACCAAGCTTTCAAATAATACCACAGCAAAGAAAACAGCATAATGCTGCTGTGCTTTCACCATTTCTAACCATTCCACTTCAGACCCCAGGAGCAACAACGAATTAGCATTGAATCCTTATTGAGGATGGATTGTATAGGTAGTTTAGTTTAATTATGACATAAGGGCGACAAACACCTCAGAACTTCTGTAAAAAAATCGATAAGTCTGGAAAAAGTATAAAATGAACGCTCTTAAATCCTGTATATTTTCTTTTATATAATGGATACAGGTGTTTATAGGCTCCAGCCATCACTTACCATCAGGTGCACTGTGTGCTCATTTGTCACCCTTAGTTTCATAAATATATACTGTAGGTACAATGGTTACCTATCTCTTCAACTGCGGGACATTACTAACGTAAATATTCCTCCCTATAATAAAAATATAATATTCATCCCTCGATGTACTACATGCTCATTAAGATCGGAGCAGGGAATGAATGTAGTGTCAGGGACACGGGACAACAAGCCCACACACTAAATTTGAAAACCAATAATTTGTATTGTACTAATATTAACCTACGCTGAGAATTGAACGTATTCAGATGCATTAGCTGTCATTCAAGAGCCAGGTAGTCTGACTTCTAACCGACCCGGGCGCCAAGGTTCGATTGGAATGATCTACGTTAGTGTTACGAACACTGGCTTAGCAAATGTCTGTTCCTCTTCTCTCCAGGAGATGCATATTAAAATTGAACATATAGTTAATAAGTTTAGACCTATAAAAAAGATTAGGAAAAACCTGGATCTAGATTTTTTTTTAAAATAAAAATTTTTGCAATGTTATTATTATTACTCCACTAAGTTAACCACTCTAAGCTGAAAAAGCTTGTGCTAGATGGTTCACGACAATATTCGAATGGTGGATTTGAACTCACGGCCTTAAGTTTCGCAGATCGTACCCTAAACCATTAGGCTATTAGCAACCTATATATGAATCCCACTGCTGGACATAGGCCTTTTCTCTAAAGAGGGTGTTATAGCATAGGCCACCGCGCGGGTCTACTGCGAATTGGTGGACATCAAATCTCTTTGAAATATTTTTACTTATTATTTCTTATTAAGGAAAAGCGCGGGTAAGGAAAATATTTTGAGAATGTCCCTCATAATGTTGAACCTTAACTGCGGATATATCACATAATCAGGACTAAAACTTGTAATCAACAATTTCATTGGTGCCAGCACTGGGATCGAAAGCTTTTTGCTCGTGTACCGTGAATTAAAAGCGAGTGCCTAACGCTGAACTGCCACGGCTCTTTATTAAATTTAAATTTAAAATTTAAACTAATGCGAATTTAATTCTAAACAAATTGAAATAACGGTGTGGTGTAGAGATTTTTCCATTTGCAATTGTAATTTCATTTATATTTATTAACTCGACAAAAAAAAGCCATAAAGATAAGAGATTTATTCACTAGCACTTAGCCAGTACAAAGATTTATAAAACGTTTGACCTTATGACAGTCTAAATATTCGGTGTGAATAATTCGGTGTGCACGGAGGACGGGCGAGCGACCGCGGTCTCGCCACGCATCGAGGGACGCCCTCGGACGAGCTAACCACCGCGATAGAACTTACGCAGTGGGGCAAAAGCACCGGCCGTAACGGCCATCAAGATTGCTGCGAGTGAGACATGTACAATGTTGCCAGCTTTAAACGAGAGCTTTAAACACTGCTCGTATGCTAAACAAAATTAATACACATTTACACTGAAATTTATTCTCATCATCTCGATGATTGACAATCCACCACTGTGCTCTTTACGCGATGTTTTCTTCCATGCACAATTACTCTGTGGAATCGGCTGTCGCCAGCGGTATTCCCTAACCGATACGACTTAGGGACCTGCAAGAAAAGAACCTATACCTTTCTTATAAGTCAGCAGCGCATCTGCGACTACTCTAGATATTCATGGCCAGTGATCTTAATTTATTTGACGACCGTGTTGTGTAATTACAGTACCTAGCTGCTGCGTTTCGCGTCCTGAGTTCGATACCCTGCTGAAAACTGAAAAATATTTATGCATCACAATTTGTGGCTCTTCGGGTCTGGATTTGTTGTATTAGTGTTCAATATCCCTGACGGAACATCGGATTAGGGACGACGATCGACTCTGCCTCTGTTTTTGCAGAAACGCCTACGTCACTATGAAATATTCTTCGCATCTGGTAAAAATCAGAAGATATCGCCGTGATCGATATCGACTAGAACAACATCATCATTACCACATTACATGCGACAGAGAGCGAGAGAGAGTGAGAGAGAGAGAGAGAGATATTGCAAAGTTGCACGTTGCATAAATCTACAAATCGCAGACAGAGATGCAGCGAAGCAAATAACTCCGTATGAACGTAGCCTGGCATTGTTCCACTGCCGCCCTATCGCCACCGCAATCTACCCCATACGTGAAGCGTGGCGTCTGCTGTCCAAATTGCGGTACATGCTCTGATACAGGATCTAAAGTGTAGCTCTTTTATAATATTAGAGATTTTATAAATTTATTTTATAAATTATTACAAACAAGCACACGATGTAGATGCTAATAGTATTATGCTCTATACATATGAAATTAGTATACTATATGGAAAAAGTAAAAAAAGTATATTTTTTTAATATGAAATTGTGTATTTAATCAATTGAATTATGTGCCATTATTATCTGTGCATTTTCGTCATTTTACAGATAGTTCATTGATTCCTCAAGCCTCAAGGAGATTGAATATTTTTCTTTGCAGGAAATCGTCCAAATTCCGAAAGAAGTGGCAATCTGTTGAAGCAAGGTCCGGGGTGCGGTGGGCGTCGGAGACATTCCAATCGCAGCTCCTCTAATTTTGCGACCGTCTGTCGTGAAGTTTGGGGTCTAGCCTTGTCATGAAGCAGCAGTGGGCTAGAGTAGTTGTCAGCAGTCAGTCTCGGTGGTTTAAGGGGTAGCTTTTCCATCTTGGTTAGCAATTGTTGACAATACAGATCTGTAGTAATCGTCTGGCCAGATCTTAGGACACTGTAATTTATGACACGAGCACTGGTCACCAAACACTAACCCTATCTGAGTCAACTTTTGCTTGGGACAGGATTCAGCAGGTTCTCTTGGTCCGCTATGATGAACGTTTCCGATTGTCGTACAATATCTATTGTTCATCACAAGTATGATTATCTATGATTCAAAATTCCCTCGTTATTGCGACGGTTGAGTAATGTAACACAACACTCAATGCGTGTTTGTTGGTGTGCTTCACTCAATTCTTGCGGCACCCGTTTCTTAAGCTTTTTCGCTTTTCGAATTTGTTTCAAGTGAAGTAAAATTGTTGTGTCACTCACACCGAAGCCTGCCACTAATTCTGGCGTAGTTTGCTATGCATGCACTGCCACAAACACTTTTAATTCTTATTTACTTTATTTGGGTCATTTACAGTGCACAAATAAAAACAATCTTAATCCATAAATATAAAAGTTCAATCTGATGCATCCACCAAAAGATGATCACATCGTTTGTAATAATTAACGGTTATCGTGTTACAAAAATTAATTAATGGAGAAAACCAAACAAAAACTGATTCAAAATAAAAACAAAAAAAACAGAATTAAATTATGAAAATGAAATAAATTAAATAATATCCTAATAAAATAAAATAATTACACAAGATTTTAAAATTAAATTCAAGTCACAATTAAAATTAAAATTAAGTGGGAATTAAATTAAATGTCAACAACAACATTATACAATTTAGAGATTAAACAATTTAATAGCGATATTAAGATAATAAAATAAAGGAAAGACAACCACAGGATATAATAAAACTAAAATTTTAAAAATTGATATTTTAATTTTTATAAACAGTGTATTGTAAAATGTATAAACGGGAGCCGCTAAGCTAGCGCTTGGAATACTTTCAGCAAATAATGCTTAAGATTACCGACTGAATTCATTGTCAACTTGGGTCTCCGGCCGTCCGCGGGGTTTGTTTTGGAGTTTAGTGCCACGGTGGAATTCGTAAATATCGCGATATTTCAATTCGCGATTTTTTCATTTTGTTAAGAGAAGGATATCAGAGGTAAAACAAATGGCGCGAAAACTATTAAATCACTAATTTGGATACACAAGTCTAAATTTGAAATACATTTGAATTTGGAATTCCTAACCAAACGCCTCATTATTCTAAATCTAGATATATATATATATATATATATATATATATATATATATATATAAATAAATCACATTGTTGAGCTTCTCTAGATAGGGTATTAGATCATAGTGGACATTACGACATCTAAATATTTTTTATATTTATTTATTTGTCATACATGCACGTAACCTTTCTTGGCTTTCTTATCTTATCTTTAATATTTTCATCGAGGCATGCAGATGTCATGGACCACTGACGTCACGTACTAATTGAACTGTGCGTTTGTTTGTCACACAAAGTTATAAAATACAATACAATAAACACGCAGACAATCTTTTTTTTAATTATTTGTCTTCTTCACGCACAATATCAGTTCCATCATACTTTAATCATAAACTAAATCAGCTAAGATTTGACGAAAAATTTTAATAAGCTCTTCGACTCTCCACTGTTTGCTTGTGATAAAAGGTTGTTAAACAAACCAAAATCAATTTCATTCAGATTAAAGGACCTAATTAGGGTTATTCTATTTCGCCCAAGCTTAGTACCCTCCATCAGTAGATGGTACAAATCGCTAATAACTCCACAATCTACACAATTAGGTGACCGTATTTTCTTCATCATAAACCTCAACTTGTTGCACGAGACAAGCAGACAATAATCTATCGCATTCTTTCGATGACAAAGCTGGAGTGAATCGTTATATCTACAACTGCGGGTAGAGGTTAGGACCAGCGCTAGTCGTAGTTGGGACGTTTCTTGCCTACCCCAAGGAAGTAGGGGTTTGTTGATAATAGTAAGGGTGGCAAACACACAGTTCACCTGATGGTACGTGATGTACCATCGTTACCTATAGTATTATAGGTTTGTTCGAATCCCTACATCTACTACGACGAAACACAGTAACATTATACTGTTATTTGAAGTACCACCGTCCATGAGGGCAGGTTCTTCCCCGGTCGAGAAAACCTATTTAAGTTGCAACTAGACTGGTATTTAAGTTTTATTTAGGGCTCCATCGTAATCACTTATAAACAATATACCATTGAGTACAGTGGGAAGTAATTGGTTGCTATTGTATTTATATATATGTATTAATTATATAAAATGTATATATATATATATATATATATATATATATATATATATATATATATAATATATTTTATATTAGCTATTCCTAGTATTTTATTTTTATTAATTAGTTTATTGCTACACCTATCATACACATATCTCTCACCTTGGGTTGACTGGTAGAGAATGCCTTTGGCATTAAGTCCGCCCATTGCGAACTTCTAATTTTGTTTAAGTTAATGCGAATAAAGGAATAAGTAAATGTAGTCTTTTTTGTTCATGAGTTTTTTTGTTTATCATAAACACAATTCAAAATGTTTTCTCCTAACATCAGTTGCGTTTATGAAAGAGTAATAAGTATCAATATACTAAAATATATATAACACGAGCGTACTTTTTTTTTTCTTTCTGAATATAAGTACATCCTGTGCCGCGAGCAATAATGCAATCTTTAAATGATGATGATGTCGTCTTAGTCATTGCCTTATGTTATCAACTATGCAGAATATATCATAGTGCCGGAAGCATTTGCGTAAATACGGAAGCACTCCCTCAACCTCTCCTTCCCTATTTCGATGTAATATGTATTTGCAATAAAATCGGAGGAAGTTTCAGATGTTATGTCTGGGACACGGGACATGCACACAACACACCTGGACCCGTAAACCAATAATTTGTGATACACAAATATTGTTTCGTAGCTGGAAATCGAGCCCACTGCTCTCTACCACGCGTCCATCAAAATTTTTACACCATATAATGGTTAGTATTTAGGTGACGATGCCATCAGCTAAAATAGTTTCGATTACGACGTCATCTGCTATATGGAATGACCACCGTAAGAAAATCTTTAATGCACTCCTGGTCCATTTCGATCACGGCATTATCATCTGGTTATTACTATAGTGATAGAGCTACATTACAGTTTGCAAGTAGCTGATGAATGGGTTAGCTCCACCGGGGTAAGATCACGTACTCTCAGAGTACCAGCGTAAAATAGCAGCATAATGCTGCTGTGTTTCATTCACTCTTCATTGTGTTAGCATTAATTTTTTTATTATTTAAAATTGAATGTTCATCTTAATATTAAGTACATATGTCATTTGCCGCGAATATCTCGTACCGAATATATATATATATATATATATATATATGTATATATATGTATTATTAGTTGTATACTCGTAGTATTAGTTGAAAACGGATGTTGGTATACCACTATAATAAATATAAAATAACTATTGCATACTTACCCAATATTGAGGTTTCAGTTATTTGATAAACGCTCCCTTAACGTGTCCTCATGCCGCTCGACTTTTTCATTAAAACCATCGACAACCCGCAAGTTACGTGATCGTAAAACGATCAATTTAGGCGAAATGCAAAGTGACCGGTCCCTTCCCGCGCGTCGACCACCCAGCCCATTGCGAGTGTCGCCCGCCCGACCAATTTACACTGGTGTGCGTAAGGCGAGTGGGCGCGTAGTGTGGCGCTTTATTTTATGTCGATATCGATTACTTTTTCACTTACTTGACCACAAAATATATAATAATCCTCTATGTGTACGGTATGTTATTTTTATTTTTGTTATTAGTAGAATTATTTCTAGTTCATATAATATATATATATATATATATATATATATATATATATATATATATATATATATATATATATATATATAATAATCCTCTATGTGTACGGTATGTTATTTTTATTTTTGTTATTAGTAGAATTATTTCTAGTTCATATAATATATATATATATATATATATATATATGTATATATATGTATATATATGTATATATATGTATATATATGTATATATATGTATACGTAAGCAGGCGGGAATTTGTGTTCTGCGTGTGCTACTTAGACTATGAATTATGAAAACTATATTAGCCTTTATTATCGATAATCTCGATAATAAACAGCTTCGATAATCGACAGTCGATAGAACGCGTACTCCAGCGCGCTGAGGCCATTGGCGCGCACCGTGGGAACTCAGATTCCGCGAGATTAATCCATCGGGCGTCGCTTCCCCCGCTTTGCATAGTTTATTTATGTCGCCAGGCTGTTTTTGTTATTATACGAGATCTCTACGTCACGAACCTAGTACGTAACCTGTCCTTTATGGAGTGCAAGCTATTTTAGACTTTAGTTTATATTATAAAGGTTTAAAATGTAATAACGTTGTCGATAAATATCAACATTTTCTTTGTTTGTACTGTGGGAAGTGCGACAAAGTAAATAGTAAGAGTAATTGTACTGTTTTGATAATATCGTATTAATTTAACTCAATATATGATCAATAACTTATTGATAATCGTCAATACCTTACTGGTCTAAGGTACGATCTCCGAAACCTAATTCGAATCCACCATTCATAAACCTATTGTCGTAAACCGTCCTATCACAATCTTTTCAAGCTTAGTTGGAGTGCCTAACCGGAATGTTTGTTACTGAATAGATGCTCGGATACTTTTTTCATAAAAATAATCTAACTATATATCTCATACTGTCTAGTTAATTGTATATTATATTTACTAATTTTATAAAAGACCACCTTCACCTTCCTTAAGGCCCGCAACGCATTTCCGACTCCTCTGGTGCTGCGGATGTCCATGGGCGGCGGTGATCACTTACCATCGGGTGGGCTGCGTGCTCGTTTGTAGCCTATACTATAAAAAGGAAATAAAAAAAATAAGGTACTTGAAACTTGAATGGGTCGGCTAGACCGGAGGATCATGCCCTCACTTAATACCACAATAACGTTGCAGTGTTTCCTATGGCAAGTGTTAGCGAGGCATTCGAAAGTAATCATCGCATCTCCTGTGCATCATGAATCGTTGTTAGGGACACTTGTATACCTGATGGGCAGCAGTCTTTACTTATCATCAGGTGAACTGTGTTTTCGTTTGTCATCATCGTGTACTATAACATTATTTAAACAAGAAATGTCTAGGTATCTTATTCAAAGTGCCAACGCATGTCTATGTCCTATCAGTATTGGAGATGGACACACGTCTGTCCTTATACTAAAAAGGAACGTTATTCCGTCGTTTCAGACTGTTATTCAGGTGTTGGCGTGGACCGATCGCGATCGTACTGGCTCACTCACGCTTTAACAAAATAATGTATTTAGTTAGAAACTCGACCGGAGACGAACCGCGTTCTTACTGATAACCGTAATAGATATTATATAATGATATCTTAAAATAGCAGCATAACGTTATTTCATGTGAGTAAGATCCGGAGAGGCTGTTACAGGTAACAAGGTTTTCCAGCTCAGTCTTCAGGGGAGTAAATACGTGTGCTGCTTGAAAAAAAATACTTAATCAATAATAATATATAAATAAAAAAGAAAAAAATTCAAGTAGTAATAAAAGTCATATTCAAAGTGCCACGTAGCTTAGTGTTTTGGGTATCCCTATAACTAAATTCAAATTCACTTTATTTGCGTAATGTATGCGCTCGTTTATGTTACATAATTGTTCAAATCACATCAGTTCTGTTTTGGCCTGCAAATATAAAATGGTTATATGATGACAATATACAACTGTTTAATCTTACATAATAAATATTAATTGAATAATATATATATATATATATATATGTGTGTATGTTATACTAGGACGCATTTATTGTTTCTGTTATAGAATTGCCGGCAGCTTATTATAAATGTTTACACCCACAGCGCAGCAGTTCTTACGGTACAATGCAACACAATCTAGGAATATCTATAAAGTTAAGATAGTTAACCTAGTGCAGCTTGAAACCTGATTTTGAGGGAGGTTTTTTTCTTTTTGATTTATTAGATGAATATGTTTGATTAGATGTCGCAGACATGACATAACATCAACACCTAACTTTATCTCTAAACAATCTCCGATCATCATTCGTCCATTGCCTAATACGGCACCGACGCACCGTCGCGAAGCGCGTTCCCTAAACACCTGTATCCATCATCTTTTTTTAAGACTTTGTTTGTTAAATAAAAAAAAAGTAAAGATCATAATTATGTTAATATTATTAAAATATTGGAGCTTTCACGTTATTTTAGCTGTCCCCCAGATAGCATCACGTTGCTCGCTCCGCTGCGGACCAGTAAAAGTAATGAAATTTGCATATCAATTGCGGCGCCTGCTTGCGGTATAACATTGTAATTTGTACATTTTATTTCACAGCCAATGGTGAGCGTCTGAGATTAGTATTATGATACCTATCAAAGTCTACAACATGGCTTAGTTTTCTAAATATCGGGCTCTAGTGTACTGAGTTACAGATATGAACATTATTTTAAAATTTTGTATGTATTATAAATGTATTGTAATTTATACATTTTATTTCACAACCAATGATGAGCGTCAGACATTAGTATTATGGTACTTATCAAAGTCTCCAGCATAGCTTAGTTGTCTAAATATCGGACTCTAGATTTCTGGGTTTAATGTTAAAGATACGAATATAATTCTAAAAGTTTGTATATTCGTATTATGATACTGATCGAAGTCTTCAGGATGGATTAATGGATAGAATATCGTGTCATGGAGTCCTAGTTTAATGTTGGAGATACGATTTTTTTTTAAATCAATATATTTTATAAATTATTCATTTTATTTCCTAGCCAATAATGAGCATCGGACAATATTATAATACTTATGATTAATGTCTTCAGCATAGTCTAGTTGTCAGATTATCGGGCTCTCGAGTCTTAAGTTCAATTAGGACTTAAGAATATTTCTGTCTAATGTCTAATATAATCTAATCTTTCTATTATAATTATCCCGTGTTGATGACTACATCCGAATCTACTTTCGATCCAATCGCAAATTAGTTACTTCTTATAATGGCGGGTAGGGACGAAGGAATAACTAAATACATTCTAATATAGGATATATTAGATTAGACAGTTTGTCTTAGTAGAAGCCACTTTGGATGAATCATTAGAGAAAACGTCGTCTTTATCACTCACGTAAAAAAGACGGATTTATTTATTGACATATGTATAGCGCACGAGACAGCACCATTACCATGCTGTAAAAAATCCACAGGTTTTTCCAACATACGGGATAATATATGTCCTTGTACTTAGTGCTGTTAGGTATCTAAATTTATTATATGTATGGTTATTACTATATTGACCGATATACATATGACATAGGTATATCGGTCAATATATCAATAATGGCACAGTTCACAGACGTTCTGCCTACCCCACTAACGTACATACAAGATATTAAAATACGTTCACACACATATCATACAAAAATAATCGTGTATAGATCGCACAATCTTTCATTGGCTAAGATCGTTGTTTAAAGTCGTCTCATACACGATAGAAGTGAATATCGCGTTCTTTGGATTCCTTGATCTTTACCTTAAGTTATGCGCTTTTCTCTTAAATTAACATTTTTTAGGATTGACAATAGATATGCGTTTATATTTTTTTATTATTTATTTATATAAATGAATATTATATAAAAAATTTAATAATTCCCATATTCTTGATAAGAAATTAGTTCTCATCAAGAATATGGGAATTATTTATCCAGAGCTACAGATTCACATAGTATTAGGTATATTCATGGTAGGATCGTTTATAACCCTTAATTTCATTAAAAATTTGAAAATAAATCATTTAGAGAATAGATATTTATATGTACAAATTACAATTATAATATTTAATATTCACACAAAACCAGCGGGGAAATAGCAGCATAACGTTGCTGTGTTTCTCTTCATGGTGAATAGGCATCAACTCGACGAGGGATTGATTACGCCCTTACGTAATACTTGCGTATTTCGTATGGTTTTAGTTTAGGATCCAGAGACCTAGTTAGAGATAACTAAGCATTCCATCTCCGTTCACAGGAATGAATTTTAAATCTTTGTTGAGGTTGGATGTAGTGTATTATCATTAAGTGAAATTTGTGATTGTTTGTGCTTAGCTTACAAACAATTGTGACTGGTTATTACTTGAGCTCCTGTGAAGCTGCTTCTCCATCAATTAACAGTGGTAGAGCTACACTGCAGTTTGTTTCTAACTGCAGAATTAATGGGTCAGTTCGACCGGGGTAGGACCTCACCCTCACAGAATACCGGCGTGAAATACCAGCATAACGCTGCTGTGTTTCGCCTGGTGAGTGAAGGGATCCGGAGACCTTTATTACTGGTGACGAGGCATTCCATCTCAGTCCTCAAGAGTGACAACGCATCTGCATTAGGATTCCTTGTCAAGGATGAATGTAGATGCCATGGGCCGCAGTAATCACTTAACATCAGGTGGACTGTGTGCTCGTTTGTAACTCTCAAAGTAATAAAAAAAAATCAATAATGTGGTTTACCTTCACTTAAAAAAATACTAGTTACTGTAACCGTTGTTTTAAAATTGACTTATGATATATTAATATAAAATCTCAAACAAATTAAGTATAATCGCTCAAGCTTGTAGTTTAGGGCAACCACTAAGACGGTCGATGTGAGAATTTGCATCGAATGGACTGAGGGCGAACCGCACAGCCTCCTTTGGGACGCACACTATACATCTTATGTCTGCTGGTGTGATCACGTGTATGCTATGCGAGGAATGCCCGCGCTACTCGCATTTGCGTCTGAATTTTAATTAAGCTTTAATTATGAGCGTATAATTTAGGGTAAATTGGGCTCAGTAAGTGCTTTTAGAAATGTCTCTTATTGCCCAAACGTAAATATTAAAGAAACGGTAACGGTACGGTACGTATGTCTGGTTAAGGTGCAAATAGTACAATTAACAAATTGTTATTATTAACTATGTTCAGATTGTTGGAATTTTAATAGTTTAGCGAGAGGTTTTTATAGCAATTGGGGTAATAGTTATAGATATTAGTTTGGCCCCATCATTCTTCGTATAGTTTGTCGGGTACCCTATGGCGTTGGGCTAGCCTGGGGTGGCTGTCTTAGATGGGATTGTTTCTTTCTTGGACATGAAAGGTGGGCTGCGGTGGGCAAGTGAGTAATGTTGTTTTGATGTAAGGAGATAAGAAGCAGCGGGGTAAGAGGGGCCACACTACTGATGCGGCTGCGGTGAAATCGCGGGGGAGAGGAACGTCGATATTAGACTGCGCCGTCGGCCCCATCTTCTGTTGTCGGGTGGCCGGAGAATCACACACTAGATCTGTCATAAGGATTCTAGATCGCTGGGGTCTTTGAGTGCTTGCTATCTATATATATATTGCGGCTCACACGGGCCAAGCACGTAACGCGTAGCATTTGGTATCATGGAAACCCGAATATTTGAGATGTAAGAGTTATTACAAGGACATATTAAGTGAATTATGGGTGATAAACCAGCGCACAACCCTATGACACACATTCACCTCGATAAGGACTAAGATGGGATACCTCATCACAAGTCATTAGGTCTCCTGGTTCATTTTATTTTTATTATGTCATTCATTTCATATTTTTACTTATTATTTTAAAGCGTGGACCCCCTTCGGTCAAATTGACCTAATCAATCCATAGTTAGTTTATAGATGTGGCCGTAACTTTTTCATATGTTTCGATTAAAGTAAACAGAAGTATAACTTACTATTTACGCATAAACTCGGACAATAATGAGAATGATCGTTCCAATTCAGTCCGAGGGTCCGGTACGTGTTCACCGGACGGTTTAGAAGATTAGACAGTAAAGTCGTAAGCGATACGGAACTATTGAGTGCAGGATTCAAAACCCGGCAATGACACGTCCGGACGCCCCGAGGTGTCCATTGACGGTTGCTTTTGGGACGCGCCGACGTTTGTCGGGAGTCACGAAGTGACTGCGACGTAATGTGGGAAACGGCGAAAGTCGGTGTATATATTATTTTTTTGTTTTTTTTTATGCGCTGCAAAGCCAATGGTATTTTTGCGTTCTGTCTATTTTTTTGCATGATATGTGTATCGACTTGACTTGTGGTAGGGATGTGTGAATATTAAGTTAAATTTGCGGATACGAATCATAGCGGTAAGTTCTGATATCCTCGTTTGTATAATACTGGTATCTACCTGCTACTTCGTCTGCCTGGACTTCAGATTGGGGTCCAGAGAGAAATGAAAAAAGTGTTAGACGACATTGTATTATTGATTATTTTCCGTCAGTAAGTGCATGCTTTGGTCACTCAATACTCATGATAAACACATTAAAAACAAAACACTTGAAAACATATAGATGTAATGAATTGGTGCGATTTCTTGTCATATTTTCACCTCACCCGATAAATATTCGGTAAACACGACGTGATGCGGGTTTTATACAAACAGAGGACAATCCGACTGTAATCGAACACAAGACACGAACATCACTCGACACCCTATCCAGGTGCTCTGACCAACAAATCACCCTATTACTCATCTGATGGATACATTGCTTAGATGCTGCATCTGATTGTGTTATAAAGAGTTTTTGAACTATTTACCACTTTAACTGACGCTACTCAGGTTACCAAGCCGTGGATTCATAGTTCGATATCAAACGATGACTGCCACGGTTTTGTATATGTTCTATTTATGACTATGATAATAATAATTAGAAATAATCCGTCTAATAAAAAACAGCACATCATACATAGTAAGAAAATATATTTAAATATATTTACTTATAAATAGCAACACATAATATACATAATTAAACATATAACAAACAAAGACAAGAGTAATTTACCATATTAATTAACACCAGACGTCTTAAATTAATGTTCCCGTATCAGCTTTTTAAAAGAGAGCTTATTAGATGCTCTACTTATATCTTCAGGCAACGAGTTCCACACGTGTAACTTGAACCTTGAAGGAGTTGCCAACGAAATCCACCCTCAATAGAATAAAAAAAATCATCTTAAGTTAGAGCCGACTGTTATTGATGTACTGGATTTATTATAATATCTCGTGATGATTAACAGCCATCGTTATCTCAGCTCCTCCTTGGACGCTGGGCTCCCCACGGATTAGTCTAAACCTAGTGGTTTTGAAATGACACTAACATTTAGTAGTATTTGAATGTACGCTAACTACAGAAAAGTAAAGGTAATAAATAAGATGTTTGTTTTATCCCAGCGGTGGTACTAATCGATACATCCTCGATAAGGAAACTATGATTATTTCTCAGGTGCCTTGCCAACCCTAAGGACTAAGATGGAGTACCAGTAATTAGTCTGAAATAGTTAATACCTTCAGTAATATCACTGATATCTAAGCTCTGAGCTGTGTGGGATTCGAACCTAAGACTACTTATCAGAAGTCCTGGTCGTTAACCGATCAGCGCTCGTTATAAAGAATTGCAATTACTATATAAATTTGTACATATTCGCACTTTTACAAAAACTCATTTATCGTTACAGCTTATCTAACAAAGCAATACAAAACACAATCAATCAACAAAGGCGAAGTACACAGCGTGGAACAAATTTAGGCTGTGGCGTTTGCGCGCTGATCGTACGTCGGGTACTTGCAAATTAATCGGGCGCCCTTAGGCTTGTTAGGTGTGGGGAGTCTCGAGGGCCAGAAGATCGGGGCAAGGTGGCGGTGGCGGCGGGAGGGGGGTGGGGGTATGAGGGCGGGGGACGGGTGTGGACCACCGCTGCGCGCGCGGCGATGTTCTGTAATCTGGAGGCGCGCGCAGCTTTGCTCTGGGCCTTTATTACTGTGCTCTTTTGATGATTATGTTTGAAAAAATATTTGTTAAATACAGATATTAATAACTTAATGATTATTCAAACATTTGAAATGTACGAATAATACTTGCTAAAATCATTCTGCTAAATTTACGTATATAATTGTAATTAAATACAAAATCTAAAACGTAATTTTTGTTTTTTCTGAATTATTTATGTACCTATGTTTATAAAAATGTAGCTATGTTAGATGTTTTGTAGATATCCTTATATCATATTAAATAAATATTATTTTAAATAACATCTTAAATAGATTAATATGTGTAGGGTGCTGTCACTCCTGGACTGCCCTCGCCATCAGTAGGGGCGGTATGAGGGTGCAATGTACGTGTGTTGTGTTTTATGAAGGGCTTGGGCCCTGGTGGTCGCGACGTCGGGGGCTTGCCTCGGTCTCCTTCGGGCGCGGGTAAATCTATGATTCGCAATGAGATTGTGGGTGGCGGCAATTACAATTAAAGGGTTTGGGTGTGTGACAGCTGAGTCGAAATATCGGCGGGAATCCTGCTCCAGGTACTGAGCTATTGTCGGCAGCTCAAGATCTATGTGTAGACTTTCATTACGCAAGAACTATGGCGCACCGCATGAAACGATTTTGTGTTATCTGAAGTCGGTGAATGTGACGCGGGGAGGCATGCGCAAAAACGGGACTTGCGTATGTCATTAGGGGTCCCACATGGTGGGTACACAATTTGTTATACATTAAATTTTGTCTAGATAACTTTAAGAACTTATAAATGAAGCTGCAACAGAATGTATCGGACCCACCGGGAAAGGATTATCAGTGTGAAATAGCAACATAACGCTATTGTGTTTCGTATGGCGAGTGTAGGGATCCGGGGATACGATACCAGGCATTCCATCTCCGTCCTCAGGCGAGTCCATGTTTACTCCTCATTGCAGGTTGGATGTAAACGTCAACACTTACTATCAGGTGAAGGCTCGTTAGCCACTCCCAATAAAAATAATGTTCTAAAGCTGGTTAAAACTACTGTAAAAGTTCATTGAAATGTAAGTGTCCTATTATATTTAATATGTCCTATAGTTTTTATATATAATAGAGTTAAAGATTATAATAGAGTTTAAACAAAGAATAAAAAATAAAAATAATATATACACAAGGAATACCGTTCAGCGCACACGAATAAAGGCGCACGCAATTTTTTTTCCACTTTATATCCACCGCGTTGTGCCTCCAAAATTGAGTTGTACGGCTTTCGCGGAGCTTTTTTTTTCAGACTTTTTGCAGCTCCCCGGCGGTCGCTGGTAATCACTTATATGTTTATTTATTTATTAGCCGATTTAAGTGGAGTGGGCTCGTACACAGGCTATTGAGCTATGTAACGATACGATTGAGATACTTTATGAATATGTTAATAGTTGCATGTGTATTTTTTAGGCTGTGTTTACGCTTCTTTTGTATTATAAAGTTTTATAGATAAGATATGTTAGTATTAACAGCTTATGTCTACAATTATTTCCTTTGAATGACTTCATTTTCGTGCGGAAAATAATGATGGAGTGTTAAACGTTTAGTACAAATAATATAATTTATAGAAATAAATACGTGGTATTCTACACTATATAGTAACGCAAATGGGTCGGCTCGATCGGGGTCCTACGCCCACAAAGAATACCAGCATAACGCTGTTTTTGGAACTCAATTACAAATTGAGGTATCCCATCTCAGTTCTCAGAGGTGACAACGCCTTTGCGTCTTGCGCCTTGTGCGTTATTTTATGGGAATGAATGTAGATATCGCGGACCACATTTATCACATGAATGGGTCGGCACGACGGGGGGGCAAGTTCACGCCTTTACAGAATAATAGCGTTAATTAGCAGCATAACGTTGATATATTTTTGGGACTCAATTACTGGTAACGAGGAATTTGATCGCAGTCTCAGTCAGATCAGAACGCACGTGCATCCTGAATATCTGATGAGGATGAACCTCTGATATTATATAAAAAAAATATATAAAATATTAAATAATTGTTTATGTATTTAATATATATATAATTATAAATTTAATTATGATCAGCATCATAATTTCAGGCCATCAATAGTCCACTGCTGAAGATAGAACTCCCCCACAGACGGCCACAGAGTACGATCCTTCCACCTGCATCCATCGACCTCTCAGCAGACTTGCATAGGCCGGCACTTCATCTATCGGATGGTCGTCCTACAATGATGAATGAATAAAATACGATGTCACCACTACCACGAGAACCCTTCTTCCCCATTTTACGATCTTAAGTCCGGCATATTACTTTGCATCCGGCATTGCCGCTCATACTAACTGATCCTTTGAGCTAAGCCAGTGACCTTAGTTTTTCAGCGGATATTCAGGTTTTTTTTTCGATCACACAGAGAAAGACCGAACACAGCCCTCTCTATAGCTAGCTGAGACTTCGAGCTTCCTCACACGGCCAGCAATGAAGAACTCAGATCCGTAGGTCATCACGGACAACACGCAACGATTAAAGGCTTTTGTCTTTAAATACTTAGGTATATTCGAACAATCATAGTTACTATAGAAATGTATGGTTTCATAGAATCCATCTGATTTATAGACACTGAGTTATATTCGAACAATCATGGTTACTATAGAAATGTATGGTTTCATAGAATCCATCTGATTTATAGACACTGAGTTATATTCGAACAATCATGGTTACTATAGAAATGTATGGTTCCATAGAATTCATCCGATTTATAAACGCTGAGGTATATTCGATAAATCATGGTTACTATAGAAATGTATGGTTCCATAGAATCCATCTTATTTATAAAAACTGAGGTATATTCGATAAATCATGGTTACTATAGAAATGTATGGTTCCATAGAATTCATCCGATTTATAAACGCTGAGGTATATTCGATAAATCATGGTTACTATAGAAATGTATAGTTCCATAGAATCCATCTTATTTATAAAAACTGAGGTATATTCGATAAATCATGGTTACTATAGAAATGTATGGTTCAATATAATCCATTTGATTTATAGACACTGAGGTATATTTGACTAATCATGGTTACTATAGAAATGTATGGATCCATAGAATCCATCTTATTTATAAAAACTGAGGTATATTAGAACTATAATGGTTACTATAGAAATGTATGGTTCCATAGAATCCATCTGGTTTATAAACACTGAGGTATATTAGAACTATAATGGTTACTATAGAAATGTATGGTTCCATAGAATCCATCTGGTTTATAAACACTGAGGTATATTAGAATTATCATGGTTACTATAGAAATGTATGGTTCCATAGCATCCATCTGATTTATAAACACTAAGGTATATTTGATAAATCATCGTTACTATAGAAATGTATGGTTCCATAGAACCCATCTGATTTATAGTTAGTAATCCCTATCGAGCTTAGGCTTCGTGCAGAGTTGTGATAAATCCAATTCATTGTATTAATTACTACGGAACTTGGATGAACTAAACAACTGTCTTGGTAGCTAGAAGCCTAATGAAAACTGAAGGTGAACTGAAGACTGGCAGGGTCGAATCCGCCATCCGACTGTTATCGTGAACAATCTTATGGCACAGGCATCCAAAGTTTAGTTGGAGTTTAATTTTGTTTTATGAAATTGGGACAACAATAGGTCAAAGTTGTGACGAGTGATCCTAATTCATGGTGGACTAAGGGTCAGGAATATAAATTGAAACGTCAATAGCCTTATGGTTTAGGGTGAGGTCTACGAAACTTAAGGTCGTAAATTCGAATCCGCCATTAGACTATTGTCATAAACCATCTTCTAGCACAAGCTGTAACTCTTGCTAGGAGTGGTTAAAGTTGTTAAAAGTTTGGAATGTTAGTAACGTTAGTGGCAGTGCTAGCATTAATTCTTTAAAAAATATGCAAGTTAATGAGATACAACTTCATAATATAATCAATCATCAGTTAATCTTCATCATGAGGTTGGTAATACGTCATCTGTATTGTCTGTAGTTTTATTCCTCTAACTATTTATAAGTAAAATTTTTGACAAATGATATTCGAATATGATAATTCTTCTCACACAATAATCTGTACGATAAGTGATAGGACAATGTTAACGTTTGACAAGTGACAAGTGTCTCATGCAAAACAAATATAAAAGGTAAATATATATATAATTCTCATTATCCAAACCATTTAATTCGGCCGTAATTGTCAGCTGCGTTTGCGCAACAAATTAGGTTTAATGTCAGCTCAGACGGCCGGACCTACCGCGCAGCATCCGACCCACGACGGAGCATTAAATTCAGTGGCCACCCTCATTAAAGATTGACCTTTAATGACATTAATATTGAGAGAAATTAGAAATCTCCACCGTACGCGTGGTCGTGAAGAATTGGTCAACAAATTTCTTTTTCTTAATGTCTGATTTACGGTATATTTTTAAAGGAATAAAACTTTCTGAATACCTGCGCGATGTCTCCCGTTGTCACTTAATGATACCAACTGCGAAGGATATATTATAGTGCTGAAACGTAAGCACTCACTCGTTATCCCCTTTTCTAGCTCCATGAAATGCATGCGCAGAAAGATCAGGACATGGTAATTGTTATAATTAAATCAGTATTGATATCTTGTCTGGAATCGAACCGTAGAGAGTAAGGAGTACGACGATACTGCTGTCTCAACGGCGGCTTAAACTCCGCTGCTCTCCGAGCCCTGTGGACGAAGGACGACTTCCTTCTTAAGGAATTACGCCACCTCGGCTCGGTTCGTTATCACAATGATACTTGAACTGAACATTCGATTATCTTATACTACGCTTCGTCAAACTATAGCGTGTTCTAGGCGAGCGGTACAACGCCATCTAGTATGGTTGACGGACATAATTTACACATTTGACAGGTTTTATAATTCTTTTTAATTTTAATGGCAATCGTAAACATTAAGTGATGAATGGGGCTCATAAATACACACAATCATCTATCAAATACAGAGGCATTCACTCGACGTCCTGTTCCCTATTCCGATGTAATGCATCAGCAATTAGATCGGAGGAAGGATCAGATGCAGTGTCAGTAACACAAGATGCATGTATACAATACGCCCAGACCCGAAGAGCAACGATTCATGTGCACAAATATTGTTACTCAATTAGGAACCGAACTCAGGGTCCACGACGCAGCAGCCAGGTACTTTAACTACTACTCCAAGTGGCTGCACTTCTCACTAAGATAGAATGCCTCGTTATCTGTAATTGGGTCTCAGGATCCCTACACTATAAAAAACATAATAGCGTTATGCTGACGCCTTATCCTGGTATACTGTAAGGGCCTGTTCCTCCCCCGGTCGAGCCGATCCATTCATGGTGCAGATAGAAAGGCTGCAGAGTATCACTATCACTTTTAATGTTAGTCTGTCACCTTTAATATATTTTATTTATTTATTTATTTTCGCTTACTTTATCGTTTAAATACGTTCTTTTCATATCTAGAAAACCGTTTCCATACTATCTACAAACAAAATATATCTGGCACGCGCTTTGGACGGTGTCCTTCTGGTAATTATAAGGATAGTATATCCTTGTTTCTGTAATGAGACCAACGCTGTAAAGTGGATTATAGTGCCGTAAATATTAGCCCAAACGTAGATGCACTAACTTTTCACCGCCTTCTCTAGATCAACGAAAAGAAGTTTCAGATGCAGTTTTAAAGATACGGGTTATATATGTATGTACATGCATACAAGACCCTCAAACCCGCAAGCCGACAATTTCTAACGGAAAAATATTGTTCCTCGACCGTCAACCGAACCGAGGACCCGCGATGAAGAAGCCAGCCACCTAGCATACCACCATGCGACTCATGCAGATTTCCTCACGATGTTTTCGTTCACCGTCGGTCACGTGGTAAATTGTCACTTGATATTGCAATGAACAAAAGCTATCGATCATTTAAAAAAAATATACTGGGAATCGAACTCGGCATGCTCGCGTTCCGTGAATTAAAACCTAGCCCTTGGACACTGAGCTACTACGGCTCTAACACACTCGTACATACAACAAATCAAAATCAAAACAACAAATCGAAATCTAACAATTTGTGATTTTGTTCCTCAACTGGGAACCGAATTCGGGACTCAAGAGTTGTAGCAAGGTAGACCGCCTCTACACCAGGCTCCTTCAAAGTTACGTCAATAATATACAATTGAGACGTCAAAGTATTTTCACATTTGTTTTTCAACTTACAGTTATTTTATATAATTTTTTAAAATGTGACTATATTACTGTGATCGGTTACAGATTAGTGTTTGTTTTATGTTATCAGAAATTAAAGTTGATACCTCTAAGTTGAACATTAGAATTTTAGGACAAACACACACACACACATACATATACGGAAATCTGTAATGCATTTAATTGTATAACGACCTGGCCTATATTTGAGAGTTAGTTTTGTGTTAAATAACGGAATACTTTGGTTGTTTCCCACAACGGTATACTACGGTATACTTTATTTATAACGTATTAACAATAAGCCCTATTATATAAATCCTTTACAGTGAAAAAAAAAATTATTTATTAGCATTCAAATGAAGCTTTTTTTCAAGTAGACTTATACAAAATACTTTTTAACCGTGAAGATCGCTAATAGGCCTCTACCACCGCTTCGGAAGGCAGCTGGTAGCGACAAGAAACTGCAACAAACTCGACTATTTGCTTTTTTTCAAAACAAAGGGAATAACAAATTAAAAAAATACAGTGTGCTTACTAAAAGTCCAGGACTTGTCCAGCATTGACCCATTGCTCAAATCCACCTACACAATTATTATCATTATAAGTAGTAGCATATTTTTATCAGTTTTAATTAAAATTTAAAATATATTCAATGGCACATCTATATATTTGTGGAATTTTATATAGATATATATCTAAATATGCATATGCTATTACTCATTACAATCGACCATAAGATGTATCTTACCTTTTGTATGACTTACGAAGTGATAAGAATCGATGTTTGTTGGGCTGGTCGTGGTCGTGGTTTCACGTCACACTGTCGAAGCCTACAACCAAAATGATTAAAGCAAACAAAATATGTCGAAAAAAAATAAGACATGCTCTTATATTTCTCAGAGTTCAAAATGTGGCCCAGAAACGGTCCCGCCACTTCCGCACCTCAGTTTTAATCAAAATAATTAACCACTCGAGTGATTTATTGCCTCGCGAGGGGGCGAGGGATGTGGAGTGCAGGGGGGAGTGGAGGGGCCGGGGGGGGGGGTTCGAAGGCAAGGATTAAAAAATGAAATGCCACCGGCATCGTTGTGAAATGTTTGTGGTAAGTTCGCTCCGGCGATCCGCGGCTTCGATAGCATCGCGTCAAGATGGCAGGAAAGTGTTGTTAATGATAAAACTTGACTCCCATACACTAATTAATAAAATGAACGGTCCAACGCACCGATTTGACCTTTCGTATGACTTACGAAGTGATATGGAGCGATGTTTGTTGTGATGTAATTTATTTTGGCCGCTCGACGTGGAAAGTGCCACTCCTTCACAGAATACCGTCGTAAGCAGCATAACGCTGATCAGCTTCGTCTGGTGTATAAAAAAAAAAACAATGCAGTCCGGTGGAGTCTATTCATCCCCATTTATCATCTAAAGATCAGCGCAATAAGATGTCAAGAAGATTGAGATGCAGTGTCAGAGATATGGGAAAAATTAAGTCTAGAACTTCTGATCCAAAAGACTTCTACTCTAACTGCACCCCGGCCGTCAAAGTCCAGTTGATTGACTTCTCATTTAACTGTTGTTACTATGTAAAATGAATTGAAAATTTTCAAAATTCACTCAAACAAATCAAATCTCCAAACGTTTGTAAAACAAACCAAACAGAACGAGAAATAAACTCTAAATATGTATCAAACGTTTGAACTTTCTTTATAATGTTTATTGTTGCCGAAAAGGAAAACGCGCAATAAAAATGTAAACGGCCACAGGGAGATCAAATTAAAAATACACCTTCTCTAGACCACTATGACTGGAATTGAAAATCTAGAACGCGTCTAAATTTAAAATGGCCGCGATCAAAGGCGAATACGTTAATACGGAAGAGGCAGCTGCTAGGGTTACCATCATTGAAACTAAAAATCAATGGACACGAGGGGGAAATAGTATATTTTTAGCAATCTAGGTTCATAATAAAAATAAAATATAAACAACATATTACGATTTCTGTTGGTAAATTAAATAAACGCCTAACATTGCATTCATTTATTAATACACCGTTTTTTAATATTATTATTATTGAATGGACAGAGACAAACGAGCATATAGTTCACCTAATGGTGAGACATTACTAAGACCCATGGGACCCATCCGGTGTTGACACCTATCACCCCTGAGGACTAAGATAGAATGCCTCATTCTGCCGCAGTAATATTATGCTACTACTTTACGCTGGTATTCTGTAACAGCATAGACTCCATAGACCTTCCCCGGTCGAGCTGACCTATTCATGCCATCAAATAAAAAAAAAGTGATTTGGTCACCCTAGCGTTGTTAGATATTTTATCGAGTCAACGCGATATCTCGCCATTGGGCTTTAATCCTGTGAAGAATTGTTATTAAATATTATTACAAATACAATCCCGGCAACGGTCGGTATTGTTGTTCTTGGGTTCGGAAACCGTTTGAGTTATTTAATCCATATTGGATGTATACGGGCCTTTACGAGTTTTATAGCTTTCGATTAATACGATCTTATTTTGGTTTCGTTTTTACATGATAAAAAATAGAGCTTCTTTTTGAATATATATGTTTTAGGTTCATTAGCCGTACAAGTTTTTCTAGATTTATCCCGATCCGGATGGCAACCGGAGGAGGGTTACGATATCTTACGCGAGCAAACCGATGCCGATCCTCGGTGTCACCACTAATGAAACTGTTTATAGCAATTTTACGTACTGACTTACCACGAGCTTGACGTTGTGAGGAAACCTGCGTGTCTGAGAAATAATTAAAAGTGTGTGCGGACACGCAGTTGGATCGCATTGTGTACTATCTCGCTCTTACACCTTCTCTAGAAAGAAGCCCTATGCCCAACAGAGGGCTTTATTTATATAGACTGTTACTTTTACTGTATTTCTTCCAAATAATCTATAAATAAATAAATAAAGAATTCTTGCTTGGTGACTGACTACAATATGAATTATGTTTAATATGTAATATATATAAAATAATATTTTAGCTTAAAAATGCTTGTTTTCTATAAAATAAATGGAGAGAACTGTGTTAGTATATTTGGAAGAGAGCTAAGTCTGGTAATTTTATTTTGTGATAGATTTTAAATGTAAACATCAAGTGAAATGCAACATATCGTACGACAGTGCTAGAGTCACGTTCCAGGTCGATCGGCGACAAGGGCATGGAGGTCGAGCCGATTGCGGAAGCACAACGCCCTCACTGAACATCAATGAAATATCATTATGGCAAGTGCAGGGTTACGGTAACCAGGACAGAAACGCGGTATTCTAACTCAATCATAAGGGGTGATTAGGCATGTGTGTCTCGAGTCTCTGTTGAGGATAATAGATAGTGAGATCGTAGGAGATAGTGATATAGTAGTAGATAGTAAGATAGAATTATGTAGTGAGATAGTAGAAGGTTGTGAGATAGAAGTGGATAGTAAGATAGTATGATAGTAAGATAGTTGTAGATAGTGAGATAGAAGTGGATAATTAGATAGTAGTAGATAGTGAGATAGTAGTAGGTAGTGAGATAGTAGTAGATAGTGAGATAGTAGTAGATAGTAAGATAGTATTAGATAGTAAGATAGTTGTAGATAGTGAGATAGTAGTAGATAGTGAGATAGTAGTAGATAGTGAGATAGTAGTAGGTAGTGAGATAGTAGTAGATAGTGAGATAGTAGTAGATAGTGAGATAGTAGTAGATAGTGAGATAGTAGTAAGTAGTAAGATAGTAGTAGGTAGTGAGATATTAGTAGATAGTGAGATAGTAGTAGATAGTAAGATAGTAGTAGGTAGTCAGATAGTAGTAGGTAGCGAGGTAGGAGTAGATAGTGATCAAATAGTAGACAGTGAGATAGTAGTAGGTAGACCTCAGTCATCACTTAGTTCCGTATTGGCTGTTGCATCCTGAGTTCGATGATGAGTCAAGAAACAATATATTGTATGTGCATCACTATACATGTTTTCGGATCTGGGTGTGTTGTATATACTAGTGTCCCTGACACTACAACCGAAAGTTTCTCCGAACTTACTGCACATGCGTTACGTCGGAATAGGAAAGGAGACAAGTGATTGCTTCTTTTTGCGAAAATGCTAACGGCACTATAAAATAGATTGTGTAGTTGATGTCTTATTGTACATATCGACCGAAATCGACCAGGAGGACACTGAGACAAACGTAAAACATATATATCAGTATGAAAATATAGTAACCATAAATATATTGATTGGAATAACATTATTTAGAAGAGAATATATATTTCCTAATTAATTAATATCACTGCCATCTTGTGGTTTAACTTAGGAACTTAAATGTTTATTGAAAGTGTTGCTATCTATTGTAAAGTTAAGACATTATTATGCTATAGACGCTATCAGATTTTTCTTCTTCATTCGATATTTCATGTTTACTCTTTATCTCGGAAGATGGCAGTATTACTAGTTATTGTAAAATATCAGTAGAAATAACATAAAAAGTATATAAATATATATCTAATACGTATACTTTATTAAAAAGTTTAATAATTAATCCTTTAGCAGAAAATGAAATTTTACGACACAATATTAAGAAGCCTTATTTTAAATCTTTATTATTACGTTTACTTTCCTTTTTAAAAAATTGTTACGTGTTCGTAATTAATTTTGGTTATTAAAGATGCATTGGACAGAAATGCTATATATGAGATTTAGTTCCAGAAGTTTGGATTACTTTATAAAAATTAAAAAATTGTAAACTAGTGTTTTTCTAATAAAAATAATAATAGTAATTGTTTTTTTTTAATTAATTAATTATATTATTTAAAAAACTGTAGACTTTCTGTTTTTAAGATTACAAGAGGTATTTGCAGAATTCATTGAACATGCAAAAAAATACAATTATATATTGATTGATTGATCCAAAAAAGATTGATGTACTCGATTCTTTATATCTCTACGATTTATTTCAAATTTTTAGAAAGATATTATTTAAGTTTTTATATATTTTTTTAATTGCTTTAAAAAAAAGATTATAATGTTTACAGTTGGTGGCCCTCAAAAGATAAATAAAAATAAAAGATACAAGTCGGTCAAGGCCATGTGTAACTTACTAATAACAGGCAACTGTAATTAATTTCGTAGTAAAACAATTAAAATTGTTCCTTTGACTGTGATTATAAAACACGATATAATAACTTATTTTGTAAAATATACATTGTAGCCAAATGTTTTTCTAATAACAGAAGAAACCCAAAGACGTTTTACTTGGTTTATATAAAATTTTAAAAATCAAACCTCTTTTCACGAAATACAATAATAGTGAGATTATCGTAAGTTATAGTAGCATTGATGCAAATAAATTTCAAATGTTATGTTTGTTCGTATAGATTATTGTCACTATAAATTAAAGGACTTGAACTACAATAAATTATCTGGAATCACTTGAGAATGTTTTGAACAGAGCACAAAGCTTGTAAATTTTACAACATAACAACGTTGGCTTTGAATGTACACAGATAAAATATATGAAATACAGATAAATGCAGCGAAACAAGTCCCGAAAATAATGAGCGGTTCACACCAGCGAGTTGTCAAACAAAACACATTTTAGGAGAATGTATTCACAGCTTGAAAATCGGACGGTCGGGCTCTTTTATACGATTCGATTTTTAGATTATTAAATAATATTTGTTTGTATTTTGTCTAAATTCAGAAAATTGTACACTCGGTACAATTGCGGTGGTAATATAATAATTATTATAATTAGGGATAAATCATTATTTAGGGAAATATTATATACATACTCCTTATATACTGGGTGTCCCATAAGTAGCACGACAATCTTAAAGAGAAGAAGAAGGTTGACGGGTCATCTACCTGCCAAAAAAGATTTCGTTGGTGAAGTGTCACTATTTTCGAGATAACGAGATATTTTATTGTTTCCTATAATTTTTTGTCCTTTTTCAATTTTTTCCAACGAATTTGATCAAAATTATATTTTTATATGATAAAACAATTATTCAAGAGTATGTAAAAAATAATAACAAACTTATTTTCTTTGCACACGCAGTAATAAAAGAAATTTTTAGTAAAATCTCAATATCTCGAAAATTATGATACTTTTGTGATAAAATATTTTTTTAGTTTTTTTTTTTCCTTTAATCTTCTCCTCCCCTTAAGTTTGTCATGCTACTAATTGGATCTATTGTAATTTTGTAACTATTATAGCGTTTTCTGTATACAATCTTCATATTTACCTTCTATTAGTTCGTATTTACACCGAATAACAAAAAATAACTATTGATAACATTTTAATTTTATAATACCCGAGGAACAATTTTTTGGTATCGTCACGGCTGTATCTACTAGCTTAAAAATCTTATATTTAAATATAAAATAAATCGCAGATAAATCTCCGGCAAGGGCGTCGCAAACAAGGTTATTCGCGATACCACCACGTCAGTGGCCAGTTCTCTCCAGTGCATACAGATAGAAGCGTCGCTGGAGTTTCTTGCGCCACTTCTTCTCCAGCCCATTCCGAAGTGGTGGTACAGATAGCTAATAATAATAGCGATATTAATTTAGATAATCCTCTGTCAGAAGCAACTGACTAAGCCGAGGTTCGGCCTTCTCGGGCACCCTCGAGTCAGACGCTCTCGCGAAACAGGGTAACGGTCCAAGCCGAGGCTCCCTCTCGGGAGCCCTTGTGCTGGTTACCCATATATAGAGGTCTCGACTGAGTGCCATAAGCCCGGTAAAACTGTAAAAGCCCTCGAGCTAACAGTGGACATCAGTCCTAAAAAAAAAATCTTGTGTGTGAAGAGAGACGTGTGTCCACTACTCTATTATTAAAAGTATTTTTGAATAAAAGTTTATCTAAACAGATATCGGTTGCCATAAGCAGTTGTCGTCGTGTATAAAATTATAAAACTAGAGAAGTGTTGGTTAAAAATAAAGAGTAGTGTGTGGAAACTTTTATCGATAATAAATAAAATAAATATAATTAATCATGGAGCAAAGGGAGCATATACTAAATTTTTTGGGCTTAAAAGGACCGAAGACGAAGAGTTTTATTTATAATTTTTTGTAAAATATATGGAATATGGAATTCTTATCAGTCAAAACCCTAGAGCAAAACAAAATTAAATGAATAAGGTTGGTAAGAAACAATTGATATTCAAAAACATATAATTAAAAAAAGGAATGATGTGTAACATACTTTTTTGGTTACTTTTAGTAACGAACATTTGACACATTTAAAGCACAATAGGAAAATTATTCTTACAATATCAGTCCCCTTTATTGCATTTTAAGTATTGATATTTAAATTTTTAGTAACTATTTTCGTATAGTTAAATTTTTGAATAAAATCAAGTTTTTATAAAAAAAACAAGAAAATGAAACAACAGTAATTGATTTATTTAACCAAGTGAAACCAGGTTTTTATTGAATTTTATTTTTAGGAAAACTTTTTATTTTAAACTTTAATCACTTTGTCGATATGCATATAGCCCAACCCTATTAAGCAGTAGTTCGTGTAGATTGGTTTACGACGATCCCAATCAAACGGCGACGCTTCGGCTAACTGCCGTTCTCTGGGGATGCTGGGCCGATCACACCACTCGCAGTTAACTTTAGTTTAACAGTAAAATGACAATTTGAAATGCACTGCATTGTCCGACGGTTTTACATAGTTCACTTGGTACTAAGGAGTTACTTACGCGTCCTATGACATCCTCATTCATTCTCAATTAAAACTCGTAATGTAAATGCATTGTTTGCGCTGAATACTAAGAGGAATTATGTTTGTGAAGAAATAACATTAATATATCAGATTCTAGGTTTCATAATTTGATTCATCTGAAATTAAGTTAGTGATCGGAGCGGATGATTAAATTTACAATAGGAATGTTCTTACCATTTGTATATTGCTTATGCAAAGTCTAACTTGAACGTAGTTTCTAAAACAAAAGAAACGGTAAGTGAAAGATAAATATTGAAATATGTGAAATACTTCGCCCACAACTGCAGAGAGGTTATGTAATATGTAGGAAATTGGAAGACGTTTGACAGCTAGAAACTATATTCCTTTAATATAGTTTTTTCCATAAGGACAATCCAATTACTGATAAGACATAACATTTTAGCAGAAGTACTGTAAATAGTAAAGCTGATACGACATTAAACCGGTACCTTTACCTCACTACATTAAACACAGCACACATCAGTGTTCAGCTGGTATTTGCGTAAATATTATCTGAAGCTTTCCTGACCTAGCTGATTTATTCATGTTCTAGCCAGTTTTAAAATGTAGGGTGACTGTAACACGCATGAAATATATCCAACAGCTTCATGTTTCACGAACCCGATAACGCGATGTAGGTACAATAAAAAAGTTAATGTGCGAAGGTTACTCATTTATGTGAATCAAATTGAATTTTAAAAGGGCATCATATAATACGAAAATACATAAGAAATTTTATTTTTATTTAGTTAAGATTGTTATGATTGGTACCAATGGGACGCTTATAACTGACAAAAACATTACCACCGAAATGTTTTCATCATGTATTAAAAAGGTGGCTATATGATAAAAAGTATAACATCAGTATTACAAAATTAGAAAACATCTTATAATATTTTGGATCAGATTAGTGGTCATTGAAATTCTATTTGTGATCCCTATTCATATTCAATATGTATTAACCATATGCATTTATTTTTAATGACAAAGATTACGACCTCTACAACATATTGCCAAAAATGGCTACTGTAATTTGAATATTTATAAAAGTTGTGCACCTACCAATGTATAAATATATAAATAAAAATAATCCATTTTAGTGAGGTGTTGCCATAGATATAGAAACAACAATAGCGTTGAACAGTTTAAACTTTATTTATGCTTTATAATAAGTTCGTTACAAACACAATGAGAAGAACAGACAAAGAAGTATTATAAAGTCTCACTAAGAAGTAGAAGAATGGACAGTAAAAAGTTCAATAATAATGATAGGGAGAAAGTACAAGTTTGGGATAAATATAAGTTACCGCACGCGCGATCAACTGGTAGCTTAAAACTAACTTAGTGTAACATTTTGGCAGGCTTATATATTAATTATGGTTTAAACAAAGTTGCAGTGGGAATTCCACTTTACAAAGGTTCTCACTTTATTGTGAGCTTTTCAATCAGCACGTGAATGTAAGAAGGGTATCATTTGTCCATTTTTAGGTGCGGTATAAGTTGACCATATTACTTTACGCACTTAGCGTTGGAAACACTTAAACTTAAAAGGTAATTAATTTATTGATCGATATAATCTGTGAGAAGGACTCTGTTATTATTTTCAATTTTATACAAAGCAAACATCGTTATGGGAATATGTAATTACCTACTTATATTATATATTATTACTACACATCCATTATTTTTGTATAAAAAATTTAGTTTTTTTTAGTAGTTTTTAGTTTTAGTAATTCATTTAGTTAGTTACCAGCTTCATATTGTATAACAAATTAAATATACTATTATATTACTTACAGACTAGTATACACTATAATATAATAAGGTGAAAGCATCAATATTTTTTTTAATCTTTTAATTAAACTCAGTTTAAGGAAATCGTGTCACTGGCTTTAAACCGCAATTCCACCGCTCAATATTGGTTAATAAAGCAATAATCATCAAAACTTGGCGTCGGGAATGCCATAGTGTAACCAACTCCGTTTCCATACACAACGACCCACCGTGTTTTTTTCGCAGCACAATAATATTAAAGTTCATACACTTTTCGACACTGTGACCATAATTGGAATGCGCCGTAGTGGCACTAGTTATACAAAATAAAAATATACAAGTTTATTAATCTTATCTTGTTGTTTTAATTTTCGCCGCTTTTATTGCTGTACGTTTATATCTGACTTATTGTGTCGTTTTGTTAACTAGTTTTGTTTTGTAATTTTGAGGGAAGGCATTATCGCGACGATGTTATTGCCGATGTATAAACAATATTTTGAACTTGGAATATTTTTACTAATATTATATTCGACTAAGTTCTTAACAATCAAAAAATCGAGCCTTGCAATTTCCTGACAGCACACTTTTCCAGGACTATCGAAATATGGTTCTATATTTATTTTCGTAAACAAGAAAGACAAAATGAAACGTCACTTTTTTTCTGTTTGTCGTTGCGAAGAAACGTGGCTTCCGACAAATGACTCATAACCTGTACAGCAAACGTGTTGTTTACAAGTGAAAAAATATTCAGCCCAGTTAGCCGTGTCATCTTGAATTTAAATGAATGAATAAAATGAAAAAGGGGCATCCTGTTGGCGAGCGATGGAAGCCTAAACTAAAATGAAACTGGGAAGATAATTAATAGATGTGTCGTAGTACATGTTTTCTTAGAGATGCGTCGCCTCCCTTCTCCGGGGACATGCTTTGGTTTAGTGCAATGGGGAACCGGTACCTTCTCCCGCCCGCAAGTCTATTCCGATAAATAAAACCTATAAAGTAACAACATTGTACTCGATAGCCATGTGGTCCATATCTACACTAATACACCGATCCCAGTGGTTTGGGAGGGGCTCCGGGATTTTCTATTGAACTGGTACCACTTAGCTTCGCAGCAAAGCATGTCCCCAGGGGGAGCTGACTCTTTGCACACTCGCTGTGTAACGGCAACATCGTAATGCCGTCATCTCCGGACTCATTTTAGTCGGAGACCAGAAACCCTTTTTAAAGTGTCTTGAATCCACCCTTCCTTAAATCTTAAGGATTATTCGCTGATCAGCCCTGTACACTAGTACAGGTACTTTAACAGCTTCACCGGGTTGAGAGGTGGCCGAGCGCTCAGGGCATTGGTAACCAGTCGCTTCTATCGAATTAAGCATTTAAATGCCCGTAAATCAAATGAATTAGCTATTTTATAACTTTTAAATTTAAATAACTTTTCTCTATTGTATACTAACAACCAATAATTATATATTTTCTTATATATACTGAATTATATAGTGATATTTTTGCGTGTTATATTTATATATTTGTTGACATTTGACGTTAATGTAATGAAGTTTTGCTATGGATGTAATTTATATCAAGGAAAGATTTTTGTTTGTATCCAGGATAATATAGGCAGATTTATTCGAATGTGGAATAAGTAATAACCAAGCGGTCATATATTTATTTTTGATTTTCAGCTGTTTCAACACAATGCCTGCCTGGGGAATAACTATTTATGTCATAATTGCCTACGCCTGTCTAGGAGCATGATATAAGGCCTACTTGCCACCGTAGGCTATAACTCATAGGTTGTTTTTGCGGAATAGTTAATAAGGCATAACGTAAGCTATGTTCGCGCGGTGTTATTTATGCGTCCGTGTGAGATATGCCTTTTGTTTGAACTTTGTCGTATTTAATTAGTTTTGTATCGATACGATAAGAACAGCAAAGAGCAGAAATATTTTAGGTCCGTGGAAGTGTACACCAATACGAAATACAGGAGCGTTACGAGTCTATTTCAATCTATTATTCTGCGAGGGCACTTCCTCGATTGAGTCGACACATTTATGGTGCATCTCGATTAAGCGATAGCATGACTCTTGAGCTTATTTAAAAAACCTCATATACACGTGTTCCTTAAAAAATTACCAACAAAATTACTCGCAGCTTGATTTATCAATAAAATAGCCTTAAGCTGCTTAATCACTTAACAGTTGTTATTTTATGCAGTTTAAAATTAATTATACAATAACTTTAAATTAAAAAGAATTTTATACATGTTAAATAAAAATTAATAATTTAAATAAATTAATAAAAGCGATAATAAAGTTCACAGTTTTAATAATTTTATCTTTAAATGTTTTTCATTTATTCTTGATTTGATTTATTTAAATAAATAATCTAAACAGATAAGCCACTAAAATGCATTAGGAATTAATGGTCCTATCGTTTTATGAGAGTTCGACTGATGAGTTTCAAGTGCAGATTTTTTTTTGTAGTTTGTTGTATAATAATTTAATTTAAATTAAAATGTAATATAATTTTAAAAGTAATATACCTCGAAACAGATGAGCCGTTCTGAGACATCCTGTATAACAATTAGATTTTAAAGCATGTTCCAATACGTTAGTCAATGCGATGGTGAGGTTTTGATTGAAATTACATTTATCGACGGACTGATTTCGCAAATCTAGCTTTTACTTCACTGTTGGCCATTTGAGGCGAGCTTAAAGTAATTAGCGACCTAAAGAGAGGTGTCTATGCTCGGTGTTTCTCTACGTGGTCGAATAAAAAACGTGGATATTTTGTAAAGTCTACAGTGGTGGATTATCCACGTATGTAATTTAGAATTATGTTGCAATATTTGTCCTTGTAAAAAAAACAATATATTCTAACATAACTTATATAAAACGAAAATTGTTATCATGTGTGAATATTATTATATATTTCCGGTTCGCATTTTTTCCAGATTGATTTTCGATTCTCATTCCACTGCTCTACAACTTTAAATTTTTTGTAATGCCGGTCTTTATGATTTTACAGAGCGGGGTGGTGAACGAGGAAGCATCTCATCTGATGATGAGTGGTCACTGTTTTAACACTGATTTAAATACTTTCTGGTCAAACTTTATCCTATCCTCCATACAAGAGATATTATATAATATCATCCATCAAAACGTTCACTTGGCCAAGATATTGTTGTATTCCGAACAAAACGAAAATATACCACTTCATAGATATTATCTCTCAATGAAAAAAAAAGCCGTATCTTCTGATTGACCATATAAAAAAAGGTGATTTATCATTTTTATTGCGAGAAAAACATGTTTATGAGCATCTTAAGAGGGACGGGCGGGGGGCTATTCTGTAAGTATAATGCAGTCAATAACTTCGTGATACTTGCTCCAGCACAAGTTAATTTGTGTACGGAAAAAGTAACTATTTTCAAAGTGCATTATGGCGTTTCCTTTCCACAGAAGATATAAATCTAATCTTTTAATTGATTTTATATTTAACTTTATTGTTTAACAAAAATAAATTCATATTGTTACTCGTATATAATTTTAATGAATGTAATTTGCATGTTCTAATCTCAATTTATTCTTAATTGATCTCTGAAATAGTGAAATAACGTGCGCCTAATATAATATAATATAATTTTATCGTTGTCGTTGTGAGTCAAAAAAATGATTAAAAAAAAAATTGCATTGAAGTGAGATCTCGGGTCGATATGGAGATCTAATTTAAATTTTCTTGTAACAACTTATGTATTATTTTATAATGTACTGATATTTTTTTGGGAGGCTCAAAGCGAATAACAAAAGAAGATTAAAGATGTTAATTAATATTTGTTGTTGCTAATTAATATTGGTCACTTCGCAGCTACTTGTACTCTGGTCAGTCTGCGACGACCGTTAGACGTGACATCGAATATGTTTCGATCAACCAAAAAGTCAAAATATACTTTATTCATATATATATATATATAAATAGCTCCAAATCGTCACTTTTACACTACCTTCAGAAGGTCAATTCCACCGAGTGTAACAAGCAAGAAACTAGAGTTAAAAGTAACTAAAGTAAAATTGAAAATATCGAAATATATTTTTTTTTTAAAACACTTAAAAAAAGCTAAACAGAAGCCAAATCATAATCACTGTAAAAGTGTGAAAAATAATCCCAATAGAACATCCGTAACGAGTAACAGTTTCATAATATCTATACTTTGTGCATTTGATGTTTTTTTTTATATTATTGCAGAGAAATCTGCACACGGTACCCCTGACGCTTAGGGATGGCTGTAGCTCATGCCAACTATGTCTCCGGTTCCATATACTCACCAAAAATACACCAACGTTATGCTGCTATTTAACCCTGGTATTCTGAAAATTAGCCGCAACGTGATAACTATCAAAATACATGGTCGAAGTCGGAGTCGAAAACTATACGATATTACATAGTCACAAATTTCTCCCACTTGTAGAATAAACCCCCAGGAGCACAAAATAATCATTGGCTACTTACACCGTCCCCGAGGGGATTGTTTCCTAACTATAAACTAGATATTGCCCCGATAGCGCCCTTCAGGGAGCGAACTTTGGCCGTTTTTTGTTTATTATTTTATCTTTTATTCGTACCGTTTTTAAGTTATAATGAAGTTGTTTGATTTAGTAAGGGATGTTAAAATTACATCTGATACTTTGTCTCTTGTTATAGAGGTTAGTATCTTATTTAAATGTGTGTTTAAACAATATACAAATTCAAGTTATTTTTATTATAGTTTATTTACATTTGATTATATATTATGATGATATATATATGGCATTCTGTTATATACATAACTTGTTGCCATTTTGTAGGTATTGTAATAATGCTGTAGAAATTTTAGGACTTCTGATTAAAAAACTGCAGCAAGTAGTTTTGACAGTCCTGTCTTGATGTTAACCTAACACTACCTAAAGAATTCTGAAGAGACCGAAACAGGTGAAAATCTAAGGGGGTAAGGTCAGGGCTGTATAAGGCTGTCTCAATATTTGTTGAGTGGCTAAAGATGTCTGGCCTTTCTGTTGAACAAATCCTGCCGTTTTGCTCTTTTTCTTGCAGCTGTTGACAATAGAGATCCAAAACGATGGTTTTTCCCGGCGGTAAAAGCTCATAACGTACGATGCCCTTCCGACCTTATTGCGAGTTAATCTAGTTTAACTGTAGTCTGTGAAGCTTAACTGCCTTTTTACCACGTTCTTGTCCTAGGTAATTTTCTTCACCAGTGATCAATCTTTTCAAAAACTTTTCGGTTTAATTACGTTTCAATAGAGAGTAGTAAATGAGTACACTATTCATTATGTTTTTTTTCAGTGGCTCGTGTGGCACCAAATATCGAGCTTTTTTAGTTTTTACTTTATCGATAGTTTTCCAAATCAGTCGTAACTGTTTTGTGCTCTACCCTTTCAGCTATATCGTAACTACTAATATGATTAGATTTTGCTCCACATTTTCAAAAATATCATCGACTTTATCTGTAACAGGTCGATCAGAGCGAGTTTCAAACTTTGACATCAAAATTCCCGAACTGTAAACCAGTTACTGTTACTCTTACTGACACTTTTTTCGCATTTTGTTAATATTTTTTGTGAGCATTTTAATTTTAATTTTTCTATTTTTAAAATGTTTTCTATTTAACAGTATAAAAACCAGCCAGATACAAACAGTATAACCAAAAACCAGTAAAATCTACTGCATTTTTTTACTTATAAAATAGGAAATAACTTTTTCCCCAACCCATTATTCTATTTAATAAGAAAGTTCTTCGTTATATTTTACTATTATTTAGTTGCACTGAACTCACGGATGTATGTATACTGTTTAATATTTTCCGTAATTAAAAAAAAAAATTGAAAATTATACCAAATATTATATGTAAACTATACCAATAATATGAAATTAAAAAAAAAAACTCGGCGTTCTAACATTAGTCGGCGTTTCAATTTTGAAATATTTTAATAAGCAACTATATTTTATAATTCACAGAGTGAAGGAATGTTTCAATTAGTGACGTGAGATAAGAGTAGCACAATAACGACGCTCTCTCTGTTCCGCGCAATTAATTCAAACGAAACGATAAGGTTTTAAGACGAGGAATATGCAAGGCGCGGGCTGTGCGAGCGTTACGTGATCTAGATAGTGTAAAGCGCGCTTCTTGGAAGCTAGGGATGTTAACGATTATCGATGATTCTTTTTTTGAAAAGTAAATAGATTGCACGAGATAGAGGGTCTATTTGATATGGTCTGTGCTAATTGTCGTATCTTACAGTCTAGTCCATAGCTCTGCCCGTAAGAAGAACATTAAGTAGCTGGGTCAAGACTGAGAAGCTGGCCAAAGACAATGGAATGGGTTCCATCATGTCGGTTTGGAATCTTTTTTCGCACACAAACTCGCGTAAAAGATCTACATCTACATCTATCAATTGAAACTCGAGTAAAAGATCCACGCTTCAAGTAGTCTGTGGTCTGTGATCATACCTAAGATCGGCGTCTCCATTTGATAAACCACGGGTCTATTGAATAAAAAAAAATACTTCCTAATTTCAATAGATAAGATGGCTGAACGCTACCATCGGCTAGAGATTCTTTTAGTTTAAGATACTGTGATCTCCTTCTGATTAGACCAGACCAAAAATAAATAATCAAAAGCTGACGGTCGTTCGGCTATGACATCAAGACCGCAAACACGTTTATACCACGAGTTTTTTTTTATAAAATAGGTGGCAAGTAGGCAATCATTATGTTTAAATGCCATCATTATCATTGACGTTTCTGTCATGAGTTTTCCGCGAAGGTTGGACAAAAATAATAATTTAAAGCTGACTATTTCGGGTTCAATATGTCATCACGACTTCAAACACCTCGGTCCCACCCGTGAACACGAGTACTTTAAATCACTCTAAATTTCGAGATAAAATCATTCAAATAAAATCTGTTAAATTGGTTTAATCCAAGTATCCGTTTTAAAAAATAATACATACAAAATTGTACAACCCTCACAAACGCCACTCTTCCCGCGAATCTTGCACTAATAAAATATTAAATGCCCACTTAAACATCTATGTTCGCGCGAGTAACGACTAGCAACACCTTCTGAATATAGAGCGGAGATAGACGACAGCGCTTCGCGTATAACTCTTTTGTTTCTGATAAGGAACCATCGAGAATGTTTAAGGGTTCTTCCCCTCGAACCATTAGGAAACATAATACCAAAAAACAATTTAAAGTAGTGATTATGTTTTTTCATTACAAAAAATCTACCATTGTTTCTGGTGCAAAGAGAAATTGTAATACTGTATATAATAAGTTGATGTGCTCCAGGTCTATTTTGACCTCGGACAGTATCTGGTTTAGATCAGATAGCCGTAAGTACATAGGTAAACACTGAGACTTACTCGTAGTCACCTTCTCTTATCAGTTCCGATGCTGCATCAAGGACAAAGGACCACTACACTCAGAACCGAAAACAAATAGTTTGTGAGATACAAATATTGTCCCAGAATTAATCCCAGAAACCGTAACGTGGTTCAGGATCTTTAGCTACCTCGCCTCATGCGTAACTTCCTGAAAACATATAGACAGGCTTAGGTAAGATTTAATTGTGATTCAGAATTATCTTCCATTTATACCTGATAAGACTTGAGCATGGGTCACGTGAAGAGAGTACTTCAACGAGGTTAGCGATGACGACAATGGCTCAGTGATGTCCACCACACCGATAGCAATGAATAGGAAGAATCCAAGAGCCACTAGAAAGAGGTAAAAAGATAGGTAGGGTAGGACTCTGAATGCGATTAAAAGGAAGATTTGGTCGATTTTGAGAGAGAAGTATTTTTCTAGCACTGACATGAGATGGGGTCATAATGATACTGTGTAAAGATCTGGAGACGGAGTTTCAAGACAATATTGCAAGTCAGCCCAGTGTGTGCACTTTACATGATTACGTCCCGCACCAAACGCAAGTACGGTTTCACATGGAATACTGTCCTCACCTATTGGCTGGGGCACCCCAGTACCAGCTCCTTCGATTGATTGGCTCCATTGCACGTGGCTGATAATCCATCATTGTGCGCTATGCACAAAATTTTCTGCCACGCACAACTACTCTGTGGAATCAGCTGTCGCCAGCTGTATATTCGAATCGATACGACTCAGAGATCTTCAAGGAAAGAACCTACACCATTCTTAAAGGCTGACAATGTATTTGCGACTCCTCTGGTGTTGCGGATGTTCGTAGGCAGAGGTGCTCGCTTACCATCAGGCAAGATGATTGCTCGTTTGCTCATCTGTTCTTTAAATAAAAGAGTTACTCGTGGTAAGGCAATCCGGCTTAGTCCTCATAGGTGATCATGCATGAATATTTGATGAGGATGGAGGTGAGTATTTATGAGCTGCAGTAAACTCTTATCACCAGGGGAACTGTGTGCTCGTTTGTGGGTGACAAATCCTTTTTGCAACAAACAGCCTAAGGTTGTATGAATTATTTTTTAATCCATCAATGAAAAGCGGGGTACTCTAACTTATGGGTATAATTGTGTTGTGGAGATGTGTGTGCAGTATAAATTGAAAACAACAGACTTAAATTATGGAATGTGACATCCACCCACCCACGGTATCTGCTATTGTTTTCAGCCCGTCACAAAGTTACATATGCGAAAACATTAGGACGCCATGACGCGCCAATATACAAGTATATCGGCAATAAATCGGCGGGTTATCGCGTACGGAATCAGATTCGCCGCGTCGCCTCCTATCTGCTGAAGTTTGCCAATAAATACGAGGGAATCTGCATAACTCCCGAATGTACGCCGAGTTATGGCGCTTTCGGCTATGTGCCGCGGAAACGACAACGATGTATGAAGGTTACTTCGACGTATGCGGTATCAGTAACTATTGCGAATCATTATTGGTCGCTCTTAAGTAATTTTGAAGGTAAATCTTTGACTAATTGGCATGGTATTTTGAAAAGGATGCAAATATAAGTTCCGTTAACAATTCCAAGTTAGCTTTAATGCCTGTGTTAAGATATAGTTCACGACAATAGTATAATGGCGGATATAATCCTAGGATCTTTCAACGCTTCTTTTCTTCACTCACGCCATTAATACCCCAGAGTAGATTAGAAATAATATTTTATACGTTTATCTTAAAATTTTGTTTATAGAATTCCAGAATCAACAATAAATTGTCCTTAACCATGTATTGTTTATTCTGAAAGTATAGTTTTTAAATAACGTGAATTAATGAATTGAAATGAAAAAAAAGAAACAATATTATAATAGTATAAGTAAAGAGTTGCCACCTCCATTTTATATCAATCGCGTGTCGTAGTAAATCCAGTTGGTTGAACATAAGAGACTGTGTACGGAACCCTCTTCCTGTGTTACTCTCGCTAGAACAACTGTTTGTTTGTCTGTGCTAAGGAAGCTCTATATACGAAGTATGCATACGATCTTCTTGAAGGTGAGTTGGTATTTTATATTTATGCAAAAATCGACCTTAGGTGAAATATTAATTCTATAAAGTTTGATTACACTACAAGGGTTTCTAAGGAGTGGGATGTGTTTACTACGTTGCCCGTCCACGGTAATATTAACAGATTCGAGATCTGCGCAAGATGTATTATGTCGTAATCATTTGCGCAAACACAGAGGCACACACTCCTCGTCTCCAAATATTACAACAAGAGTCGAACAATTTGTGACGCTCAGATATTGTTCTTTGGTTCCGTATCCAGCCTCCACCCGCAAAGCAGCATCGTGTAACGACTACGCGTCGTAGCAGTGTATGTTTGATCATGCTTATTATATTTTATCTTTATTAGCAAGTTACTAGCCACTGACAAAGGTGAAGTTTTTATAAGCAACTAAAGTGACAACGAGAACACAGTTCACCTGATGGTTGATGATTACTGAGGCTCGGGAACTCCTACGGCAGTAAAATTATTCAAGATGTTCATGCGTTGTCACGCCTGAGGTCTGGAATGGAAAACCTTCTTATCGGTAATTGGGTTTTCAGTTCCTTTCGATCGAGCCAAACCATTCATGCATCAGCTAGTTTCTAGTTGAAGAATGGTTACCACCACTGTTAAGTGTTAAAATGTCACAGTTACGACATAGATGTAGTAATATCGAATTAAGTTATTCATTAAATTATAATGTAATAACAAAATAAAAAATCAACATATTAAAAAGTTAGGGTGTAAGATAAATAAGGAGTTTCTTTGGAATGACAAGGAATTTAGATAATTTTCATGTTTTGTAATCGGGATCTAAGGTAATGTTGTTCTTTTGTTATCTGGGGCAAATCTTCGCAGGATGCCTTATATTCTTGGTGAAAGATAGAAATGTGGGATTTCTTCTTACTAAAACTACCCCCTCGGTGTATTGGGTTTCGGTATTACCCACGGACCGGACCGCTGCCCCAGCTCAGTGCTCAGTGCCTGCACGTCCTAGGAGAAGCGTCACCTCCCCTACAGTCCTCGATGTGATACGGTACGATAGCGTAAAGCTACCACTATTTAAAATATAGACATTCTATTAGTAGTTGGCAGTGGTAGAGCTAGGCTGCAATTTGTTTCTAGCTGCAGAATGAATGGGTCAGTTCGATCGGGGAAGGACCACGCCCTCACAGAATACCATCGTAAAAAAGCTGCATAATGCTGCTGTGTCTCATCTGCTGAGTGTTGGGATCCGGAGACTTTTATTACTGGTGACGAGGCACTCCGTCTCAGTCCTCAAGGGTGACGACACCTCTGTATCATGATTCCTCATCGAGGATGTATGTATCATGGGCCGCAGGAATCACCATCACCAATGTAATAATAATAATAATGTAATATATATAAATAATAAAACAAAAAACATAAACCTTTATTGGTAAATTTTTAGCAATCAACAATAAAATTACTTTTTCAGGAATAACATAATTTTTAATAAGAGTTTACAAAAATAAAGACGAGCAAGCAAATGTCTATGTATGTGTTTGAACACAGGAAAGAACCCTGGAAATGTAGGTGATCAAAAATTATCGTATATATGGGGTATATATTGTTATTGGAATTGTTATATGAAAACATAAAATGGGCGCGGCGTGCGTGAAGTTTTTGATGACGCCATTTTGGATTTTATGTTGGCTGTAATTATTTATTACATTGTTAACTATAGATTTGTATGTGATGTATGTGAGGGCATATAAGAAGAAAAATAATATTTATCGTCACAAATGTGACTGATGTAATAAATGGTTTTTTATAATCAGATTATACCAGAAGACGTTGTCTACTAAGAACAAGATTGTCCACCATCAATTGCATGTTTCCGTTTGACTTTCTTCTTTCGAGTTGATGGTAGTTCATATTTATTCTGACGTGTATTCTGCCCCACTGCGTTGCATCCTGAGCTCCGCCCTGATGCAGGTGTAGAAGTAAGCCGAACAGGACATAGAGACATAGGTAGACTGGAGTAGCACCGTACACACATCCTATGTCCGATCCGTCTGTAAATACCATTTGCACAGGTAATTAATCTCCAGTTGAAACGAGTGTGGTATCTAGTAGGCCTTCTAATATACAGATTACAGATCTAGATGCGTAATTTTCCACCCGATACCACTGCAAATTGGTATGACATGTATACGAAATATTTTTTAACATTACAGGTTTTTTTAAGTTCCGATTTCTCTCATTCCTCACGATATCTTTCTTCCCCGCCGGGGGCGCGGTAAATTCGCTTTTAAAATAACTATTAATTCATTGGTGCTAACGGCGGTAAAAATAAAATGAATAAGATGAGGATGAACATATTCAGTGATGAGATATTTCTTTTGTAATATTAGGGATGGCAATCCAGGCTCAGGAAAGTGCTTGGCCCAATGCCATCTACATCCATTCTCAACGAAATTACATGATGCCCATGCGTTGTCCCTTGTACACACGCCTTGTATTTGGATGTGATTGAGATAGAAAATCCCAATCCCTACACTCACCATACGAAACGCAGCGCTGTTATGCTGCTATTCAGACTGGTAATATGTGAATTATTATAATATTCAGACTGGTCCTCCGCCGGTGGAGCTGACGCATTCGTGCCACACAGTAAAAAACAATTCTGCTCTCTACCGTAGTCTCTATCGCAGTGATGAGATGGTGATGGCTATAGATACAAATAAATTTAATTAAAAACGATAACGAAAAGTGTAGTAAGATAAAAAAGATAATGAAAATTGGCAATATGCTAACAAACCTGAATAAGAAATGGTACAATAATGCAACACAATAATCATTTAAAATTCTAATATTTCATTTTATTTTTTTTACTTTATTTTTCTGACAGTGCAAGTGCTTTTTAACACTCATGCTCACGGTGAGGAAAGGAGGTCAAACACCTCAAGTTTGACACTCTGATGGCATAGTTAAGTCGAGCTACCGTCGACTTTTAATTTTGTATTTTATCTTATCTACGCAGAAAGAGATCATAGTATCTTGAGGTCTTACAGTGGTATGTCGGGTTTGAGATTCAATTTTATTGATCACAAGATCCAAAGACGGTGAGTCGTGGCAGCTTAGTGTCTAAGCGCTCGCTTTAAAATCGCAATAAGCGAGCAAACCGAGTTCGACTTCCGGTGCCGGCACTGATGAAATGATAGTTACAATTTTAAGTACTGCTTCACCACGTGCTCGACGGTAAAAGAAAACATTGTAAGGAAACTTGCACGACTAAGAAATAAATAAAGTACGCCGATCCGCATTCGCGTAGCGAACTATGCTTCAACGCCCACTCTAGGTTCATGCCCTGCAGTGGGATTTATTTATTTTATACTTTACTTTTTACCTTTTTAAGATCCCAAGCCTTGGAAGCCATTTTCTCTATTGAAGTTAGAATGGTTTTTAATTTCACGAGTCTCGTGAGACTATTGAAATCCTTTGCGAGGATATGTGGTTTATCAAATCTAAAGCTATTGTGGGGCCGATCTGAGGTATGGCCAATGACTGATAAATTGGGCGGTAATGTTTCAAGACAGCTGGTGTCTTACACGAATTGTTATCGATCTTATTGTTTGTGCTAGTAAACATAAATAAAATAAATTAAATTATATATGATTTAACCAACGACTTACAAATAAAGGAATAGTTGTAAAATGAGTTTTTAGAATCGAATTTTTGTAACGCCGAGGAAAGTGGAACGCGACCCAATATGGCGGCTCGGGTTGGCGGATAGGTAGCCAATATGGATATTACATATTTTATTCGCGGTCTCTTCATATTCAAATCCCTCGCACGGAATAACTACAAGGAAATAGATTTACTGGAAGATAATTTTAAAATAAATAGCGCAGTTATAATTCAATAAGTTTACAGGTCATCTATAATAGAATAACATATGATATATTAGTATACTATTTTTTTAAAATATAATGTTATATTGTTTTAGTTTATTGAGGTATTAGTTAGTAAGTTTATTATATGTACATACCAACTACCTATTGTCGATTAACTCAATTGTTCTAAGCTTGTCTGCAAGTAATCGTTCTTTAGCGATACGAGCGCCTTGTTTTTAATAACCGCTTTAATTACTTTGTAATTTATTCTTTTTGTGATTTGTTTTTATTCTGTTTTTGTGGAATACAATAAAGTATGCCAGCATGAAATGGAAACGTTATTGATGTGTTTTGTAGAATGATGGTTGGGATTCAGGAAAACAGTTACAAGTAACAAGGAATTCAATCTCAGCCCCCAGGGTTGATAATGCATGTGCATCTTATTTCAATCTTTATTGGGGACGGATGTAGGTATCATGGGTGCAGTGTGAGCATCTACATCGCCCCTCATATCATAAATAAAAAAAAACAATAATATTTATCAATGGCCTGAAATAGTTTTAATTTATTTCGATTAAATTTAATTATTATTTATTTATATGAGGCAAGTCTTGTGATGGAAGTATGTACAGGTGGATTTATTTTAAATAACCTGATCCAAATTTAAAAAAGAATTTAGTTTTCTTTTTGCCTTTGAAAGATTTTGAATCGAAGAGGAGGGTATAAAATGTGTGGTGTATAGAGTACAGATTAGAGTATTTGGCAACTGCGTTGAAGAATTCTATTTCCAGCCGAGGAACAAGATTAGGTTTTAGACATTACAGGTTTTTTTATTACACTGAGAGTAACTGAGGACTGAATGAAATGAATGCCTCGTCACCAGTAATAAGGGTCTTCGGATCCCTATACTCACCAAACGACACACAGCAGCAATATGCTATTCCACGCTGATATTCTGTGAGGGTGTGATCCTACCCCGGATGTGCTGACCCATTCATTCTGCAGCTAGAAACTGAAGTGTTGATCTACCACTGTTAAATGTTGTGTATCACGTGTCTTCAAAATTTTATTGTATATGTATTACATGAGAATAGGGAAGGGGTCGACGATTAAATGTCTTTGTGCGCGAAAGCTTACGACACTATAAAGTATCGAGAGCTTTTAATCGAGCTTTATCTGAGCTTTGAGCGATTGATTGATTGATGAAAGTAGCACGATGTTATTTGAAGAAAAAGACATTTCTGTCGCATCTAATAAACTTGTATCAAGGTGCCTATTCCATGTTTTTATTAGGCCCCAAGCGCCGAGGTAATCGGGGGGCGGGTACTCCACTACGGACATCTCATTTGTTGCTCCGTGAATATGATAATAGCATATTTCAGCCTCAGCAACGGCAAGGTGGAGATTGGATGTATAAACAGACAACACTAAAAAAGTAATGTACATTAAATACGGTATATTTTCTCGTTGAATACACTTCAATGCCTATATGTATATATAAATTCCACTGTTGGGCATAAGTGTCCTCTCTAGAGAGGTTTTAGAACATAGTGCTCCACACGTCTCCATTACATATTGGCGCAGTTTACAGGTCTTCGAAAAATATTTTTTTAATTTATACCTTAGACACGTCGGTTTCACACAGTGCTAACACGGCTACCTCAATGCTTATAGACGAATGTCTAAAATCAGAGCATTTTGCCAGTGATGTTTTTTTATCATTAAGAGTAACAAACGAGCACACAGTTCACATGATGGTAAGTGATTCCTGCGGCCAGTGACATCCACATTCATCCTTGACAAAGAATCATAATGCAGATGTGTTGGTCACTGTTGAGGACTAAGATAGAATGCCTCGTCATCAGTAATAAAGGTCTCCGGATCCCTGCAAGCACCAGACGAAACACAGCAACATTATGCTACTACTTTACGCAAGTATTCCATGAGGGCGTAGCCCTACCCCGATTGATTTAACCCATTAATTCTACAGCCAGAAACAAAGTGCAGTGTATCTCTACCGGTACGGCTTCACTACAGGCTGCATGAGGGAGCTCGAATCTCAGCAAGGTATGGAGAAGACTATACTCAGTGTTCCTCTACTTGAACGAATAATAAACGTGGATATTCATAGAGGTACCGAGGTTAACAACATAGCTCTGGGGATCAGTAAGCTGAAGAGGCAATGAGCCGGCCTTATAGCTCGCAGATCCGGTAATCGAAAAGGAAGAAAGGTTCTCGAGTGGGAACCTCGTACTGGCCATCACACAGTAGGAGGACCCCCCACCACATCGAGTGATGATCTATGCAAATGTACGAAAAGTCGATGGATGTAGGTTGCTGAGAAGCAGTCTGTGGGGGAGCCCTATGTTTGGCACTGGACCAGTGATGGGCTGAACGAGATGATTTTGATTAAATTTTTTTGTAAGTTGCTATCCCTCCTTTTGCATCTAGCTCTGTTACGGGTGTATAATTTTACATATATATATATCTAGCCAGTTATTAAAATAAAAAAAATATATAATATATTACACTAAACTGTCTTGCATAAATACTAGCACGATTTTCTCATTCCTTTCAAAGAAGACGAGCATTAAATCTAAAATAATATTTTCAATATGCACATACAGAATTTAATCACTTAGCGTTCGTGTCCTCCGTTCTGTATTCCGAAACATACGGATGGCTTTCAGGAGTGATTGGACACCCATATTGTAGTCAGTCGCCAAACAAGAATTCTTTGTTTATTTATTGCTTATTTTTTGAAGAAAAAGAGTAAAAAGAACAGCCTGTATATATATCCCACTGGTGGGCCTGCTTTCGATACAGGTTAGAGCACAGTCCACTAAGCGTCTCCATTGCGTATTGGCGAGCTTCATAAGTCTTCGATTTTTTTTAATTTCTGTCTTACTCATGCAGGTTTCCTTCCGATGTTTTCCCACCACCGAACACGTGGCAAATCGGCACTTAAAATTGCTATTAACTATTTCATTACGGGATCGAACTCGATTTACTCAAAGGAGGACCTAATGCCTAAAGGTATTTTCCCGCTGTTATTCTTATTAAAAACTAAAAAATTGAAGTTTAGCTTTAAAGAACACGAAATAATAAACGTACTCTTATAGTTTTATCATATTTTGTAGCTATGAAATGATTAAAGAGAAGAGGGGAGAGAAGCTTTTGACCCACATTCGAGACGGGGACGTAAGTCACAATAATTGAAACGAGAAAAACATGCAATGCACCTCATTGGCTGGCCGTCGCGTGTTCTTGTAAACGTGACAGCGAGACAGAGTAGAAAAGAGTGAAAATATAGACATGTATTATAGTGTTTATTACTAAATCGTTATTTCATTATTTAAAAAAAATATACATAACTATTTAATTATATATTTTTAATTTACGTCATATACCTAAATTTTATTACTCCGATAAATTTGATTTTACACTCAATGCGTATAATAGGTTGTCGAAAACATTTATTTTTTTAAAAGACCGCACGTCCAAGCTGAAGCAGGTGAATTATGCCACAGCCAAAAGCTAAATCATAAATACATCCAAACACTCACCCACCACACGAAACACATCACCTTTATGGTGCTATTTCATGTAGATATTCTATGAGGGTGTAGTCTTACCTCGTCGAGGCGACCCATTAATGTTGCTACCAGAAACAAACTGAAACGTACGGCTGTACAACAGTTGTTTACTATTTCTAAAGTATTATACTATCTACTTTTAAGGGGTCGCTCTTAAAATAAGAAATTGGATGAACGTATAAATCCAAAAAGGATTACAGAGGAAACAAAATGTAAAATAATATATAGTGAAATAGCTCATAAATCGAAAACTATTATATGTACCGTCACGGGGCGGGCAGGGTCTGTGATAGGGGTGGTCAGGTTGTATAGCAACCCTTGCCAGGGGTTTATTTTCCGGATGCAGATTCATTACGCTTTTACTTTTACTCTTATTACTTACCCTTAGTATTGGTTTTGTTAGAAATGTAATAGAATAACTATTGTATACTCACTATTCCCCGATGATCATAGAAAATGGCCACAGTTGACCCTGTTTGTTAAGTGATAGCTACGCTGAAACATACTTCTGGCTGCAGCACGTATGAGTTGTACTCGGAGGAACTGACCTCACAGAATACCAGCGTGAATGAGTATATTATTATGCTGCTATTTGTTTGATCATCGTAGAGAGCAATCGTCAGGGGTGAGTCGTGCGTCTTGAATCTTTGGGAATGGTTGTATTAGGTCGGCATCTAAGTGCTTTCCGTTTTCTTAATGTTTTAAAAGTGTATATTACAATTTAAACTAGCAAAAGTAATTGATACTATATTCTTCCATGTTATTTACAACTTACTAGATATATATAGGTTTAACTAGATTTTCAATACCTCGATAGTAGAAATCACCTCGTTTCGATATAAAACATTCATCCAACCAAGATTTAATTTCTCATTGATATATATATGATGATGATGAGGGTGGAAGATGACGGTTACCTACTAGCACGTCTAGGTTTTGATTCCTGATCGTGATTTTAGTTATAGTAATGTTAGATTAGTTTTAAACACATGATTTATTAAATGAGTGTGATATTTATGATGCAAGAAAAGAAAGATACGATTAAAATATTAATAAATAATATTTAAAAAGAAGTAGAACTTCACTGCAACTGGTTTCTACTAGTAGCTGAAACATGAAGAACATATTAATAATAACAAAACGTAGCAGTTCAATGATGCTGTGCTTACGGGTGGTGAGTGCGATAGTTCGGACAGAACATCGAGGCACGAGGCATTCCATTTCAGATGACAATCTTTGTTGAGGATGGACGCAGCCATGGACCTTAGTCATCACTACCACCAGGTGATCTGTGCACTCGTTTTTCTTCCCAAAATATAGCAAATTTTTATCTTTACCACATCATTATCATCACTGCCTATACATAGTACAGTGTTGAACATATTTGCTACCAACCTACCGCATCTCTATATGCTTCTCCCATAGATTGCCTCAAAGCACGATATTGAGCTACCTGCATCCACCAAATACGCAACATGGTTGTAGGTCGTTGCTCCATGCAAAGGTCGTTCATTTCGTGGAGGGGCGTCCTACACTACGTCTGCCAGTCCGAAGTTACCACCCAAGAATCTTTTATCCTCATCGGTTCTACGAGCTATATAGTCCAGCCCATTGCCACTACAGCTAGCTGATCTATTGGGCTACGTCGTAGTCACCCTCGTTCTACTGCGGATGGCTACTTTGCCTATTCTTTACCACAACCGTTAGTAATTACTGTAAACAAAAATACCGAGTGTGATCCGAATACAGAATATCATTTAACGTTTTTGATACAGATTGATTAATATAAATTTACGATTTACGATAACAATAGTAAAAGAAGCATATTTTTAGTTTTTTTTTATGCGATAGTCGATGGAATGTGTCAAAGCTGCCTCTCATATTGTCGCCAACAAATGTTTTATGGGCAAACTCTTTTAAGTTATTGCGTTCGAACTCCGCCACATTGGCATTGTGTTTTTCTGTTGCGTATTGTGTGGTGTTGTTTGGAGACATATTTCGGTTGTTCGGAAAAATATATCTGTTATGGGTGTTTGTTTTGTTGTATGATAGAGGCAAACGTAATTTATTGTTTGGTGAAATATTCAACGTAAGGTTTTATTTTCAGATTTATATATCATATGACAGATACATTTTTTTAATACACTCAGAGTAACGAACAAGCACACAGTTCACCTAATGGTAAATGATTTCTGCGGCCCATGACATCTACATTCATCCTTAACAAGAAATCATAATACAGATGCGTTGTCACCCTTGAGGACTGAAATGTCTGCCTTGTCACCATTAATAAAGGTCTCCGTATCCTTACTCCGTAAAACTCACCAGGCAAGATACAGCAGCATTACGCTGATATATCACACTGGTATTCTGTGAGGGCGTGGTCCTGTCGAGCTGACACATTCATTCTGCAGCTAGAAACAATCCGCAGTGTAGCTCTACCACGTAAAATCTGTCATATTAGCTATGATAGGTAATGAACTAAATCAGATTATTGACTAATAACCAGTAAAATTACATTAAATCTGCTAAAAGATTAACCGTTTATTATATCTTGAGAAATTGGACTTGATTTAATAATCATAAATAATTTATAAAGGTATTATATCCTTTCTACTACCGAACTCCAACTAAAGAACTATACGCCAAAACAAAATTATTTAATCTCGCTCAAACATTTAAATTTAAAACTTTTACCCTTATAATGAATATAACAAACAACAATATTAAATCTAATATAAAATTCTAAAAACGGGATAACAAACATAACTTACGTAACAAATTAAAAACAATTACTCCGCGAACTAACTATGGAAATAAAACTATCTTGTTTGAAGGTCTTCAAATGTTCAACACACTGCCGGACAAGAGCAAGAATTGTAACAGTATGAATATTTTCAAAAACAAACTCAAATCACATATTATTCTCAAACTATAATAACCGCTTCTCCATTATATTATCTTCAATTATGTTTAATTTAATTCCTGTCAATTTAGATTCTTATAGTTATGCTAGGGTTTGTTTATATATATATTAATTATGTATTTTAGTGTACCTACATTACGTATTTACTCGCAAGCCCGTATATTTTTTTTACATAATTCTCATTATAAGCGAAACTTTGTGTTTTTTTTATGAGAAGTAAAGATCTTTAATCTTATTTAATAAGTTTTTCGAAAGATATCAATATACAAATAATAAAGTTTATTCGCTGTAATCCTATATACAATTTCAGTTCTGTCTGACCCCCACACTAGGCTAAGCCTGTCCTGTGGGAGAGGACAACTTGTCAATTTCCAGGTATGTGCGGTACATTGTAGCAAAAAAGACAATATTACATTAACGAATAATTGTTAATTAAATGAAATTAAGACAAAAATTACACGAGAGTTACAAAATAATCAACGTAACGTGAGTATTCTATGACACACTGAAACAGTGAGCAAAGTACTCTCCATAGCCCGTTGGGTGACTATGAGCTTTCTCGGTAAAGCAACTGATAAAAGATGAATAAATATTTCTTTGCCCGATAATGAAACACAACTGTAGCGTCCGTGATGTGGTGATCTAAAACGAAATGTTAATTGACCCGCGTATGAGAACCATAGCTTGAGTTGCCTTGCGTTTTATTGCCTTACTATATAGCTTTAAGGAAACTTTTTTTTAAGGAAATTGTCTTTATAAACATATACAAATACAAAATATGTTTACCTTAATTGATTAGTATTGCGGATAAGCTCTATAACTTATTATCAGGAATAATTTACCCGGATAATTACCCGGTAAACAACCTGTCTTATTTTATCATCAAAAAAACAAATTCATTTTGTCTATTTGTGTATTAGTTGCCTATTAACATATTACGTACGATGACAGGACAAGGCTAATATTTTAAAATGTCCCGTCATGTAGTCTCTGTTTCATAGCCAGGACATATTTCATCCACCCGTCGCCGCCCGCCCACATACTTATTCTTTGAATAACCTATTGATTCATATATTTAATGTATACATATATATTTTAAACAATGGTAAATAGCCTAAGAGTACGTATTTACTGCGGTCTACTACGTTCTATCCTAACACAAGATAGAGTGGTTAACGGGAATGTTATTAATTTTAATATGATGAGTAGCATGCTGTTTTAAATATAAGGACACGAAAAAGGTCACATGTTTGTGCTAGTGATAAGCAGGTACTTACATCTCTCCCTGCTAAATGGATAGTTTTTGAAGGATATTTTGAAATTTCAACTATACCATACTAATCATAAAAATTATTAAGGAATCTTCACCTTAATTCTCTATCTTTGTTGTGCATTTTATGTCGTATGCTCGTTTATCACTTTGACATGAATAAGCAAATATCCTTAAGATTCTTTTTAATGAAATAAGTGAGATTATGAGAATTCCATTTTCGAAAATAGAATTAATTTTTTTCTTTTAATATCTTTCAAATGAATGGTCAGTTCTAAGAAGTTTCAATACGTGTTTATTAATTCTTAACACTAAACTTCGCATTACTTCTTAGCAATCTCCAGGAGATATCGTTGCGATAATGCTTCTTCTGTACAGAATAACAAGTTGCATAAGTCCGGCCGTTAGCATGATTTTGATTGAGATTTACAGTCCCGGTGCAAGCCGGCAGAGGGCGCCGAAACAATGTTACAATAACGCACTTTGGTGATTAAATGACGGGACCTATTATATAGATATTGTTACATGAATAATATTATTATCATAAACATTGTTAATATGTGTACACATTATGAAATTATGTATACTTAGCGTGTAAGAAGGTTGAAGAATTAGGTTGTTTTTTATAAAACTAAGAATAACAAATGACCACGTAGTTTACCTGATAGTGAGTGGTGACAAGTCCATAAACCTCTACTTCCTTCGCAAGATAGATTAGATTTGCATCATCCTGATGATTGAAATATGTACCCTTACCAGTAACTGAGTCTGCAGATCAAAAGAGACAAGAGATCAAGAGAGAAGAGAAAGTACAAAGAGAAAATTCTATTTGTACACTAGTATTCTGTGAGGAAGCGTTCCTTGCCTGTTCATATTGAGCCTGATGCCTCGTCACTATAATAAGGGTCTCTGGATGTCTACATTCACCAAACAAAACACAGCAGTGTTATGATGATATTCTGTGAGGAAGCGTTCCTTGCCTGGTCATATTGAGCCTGATGCCTCGTCACTATAATAAGGGTCTCTGGATGTCTACATTCACCAAACAAAACACAGCAGTGTTATGATGATATTCTGTGAGGAGATGGTCATTGTCCAGTCGGGCCAACCCATTGGACAAACTGCAGTTTGACTGTTCCATTGAACCCATACATGGTATGTTTGATTTACTTAAGACTTAGCCTGTTATAATAGTTTCTACTTTACCAAATACAACAATACGTTTAAGAAATTCAAAAACTTTAGCTAAAGTAATTAAATTGAATAAACAACGACCAGTAAACCTGTCATACGTTGTGAAGACTTAGTTTCAGAGTTAGGTTACGTAGAGACATTCGCAATTTAATTAAATTAAGTCTAAGTACATTTTATTTTAAGCGTTTGACCGGTTTAAATATGTTACTTATTTTTTTATGTAACGATGACAAAAGTGCACACATATGACCATGATTACGGCTGTCCATACTTTATCCTCTACGAAGATTCAAGATGCATAAGAAACTTGCACGTTGTGGACTGAGATGTAATGCCTCTTCTGTAAATGAACTTCCGGTTCTTTTCCCTCATCACTGAGATTCCTACGAAACATGGCAGCCATGTGAATGTGAAGAAGCTGCACCGTGAATATTATAATTATATTGCGGATGTTGAATCATTGTCGAAGTTGCTGTCTATAGGTATCATTTATCTTATATGATGAATAAAATATATTAATAAATCTAACATCATACTTCGTCTATATTCTTAGCTTATTTTCGTAGCTCCATGTACTGACTATACAAGAACATTAAGTGGATTGCGTGTGCACGTCACTGTGTGACATATGCCGACGAGTGCTGACCCGGCCAGAGTTGAGCCAATACGGGCAATGGACAAATATTGTCCGTGTCTCTAGACAAGATTGAATCGAAAAGAATTTTTACTTTCCGTAAATCAATCAAACAAAATATGTTATACACAAGTATAAGAAACACTGATACTAAGGACTAAATTTAGACTTTCAGGGAATGTTCCAGACCTTCTCGTCCAACAGCTCAAGTCAGAATGTGCAACAGACCTTTTCTACCTCTCAGCTTTTCCATAATTTTAACGACCAACTGACAAACTAAAGTGTTGCCAGAGCAAAATATTCGAATCAATAGTTATTGGCCTGGAAACTAATTTTTATGCGCTCCAATTTAATTAAATAAAAATGTAAATTAGCGAATCGTAACACAAGTTAGCTTATAAAAACACTTGAATGGTTAAGATCGTTAATAGTTCCCTACCGCCGCCTCGGCGACTTCATTGCGGCATTTCATAATCGATTATTCAATATAATATATGTTATCTTATTGCCTTTCGTCGTAAGTAAAGTGATCGTGATATAGCCACCTTGCAGCTTGTTCTGCAAAATGAATGGGTTAGCCGAACTAGGGACGGACAACAACCTCGCGGAATGCCTTGCTGTGTTTTGTATAGAAAGTGCAATGATCCAGGAATCCTATTACAGGTATCGAGGTAGTCCATCTCAGGTTCTCAGGATTAAAAAAGCACGTGTATCTTAGTTCGGGATGGATGTAGGTGTCATGGACCGCAGCCATCACTTACCATGATGAAATGTGTGCTTGTTTGCACCAATTGTATTATAAAAGTAAAGTAAATTCAAATAATCAATTAAAAATATTATTATTTATAAGCTATATATACTAAATAGGAATTTAATACCCAAAATCCATAGAATTTGGCATAGGAGAGAATTTGTTCGACCTCCGCCAACTCTGTATCCGGTGAAATTTTTAATTATTATCATAATTTTTACATTGATTGTAAATTACCCCTTTACAGTCCTTTTGGAAAGAGCAGCTACTCGAGTTCTATTCGAGCGTGTTTTTTATGATAGAATTGAGACTCCGAACCGATGGTAATGTCAAAATAACTACGACGAGACGAAGTCTAAACGAACGTAGTATATTAAGGTTTTAGTATGTAGCTCTGCAATGCTCTCTCTCTTACCGTATTACTCCTCCACGTTGCTCAGTCCCCGACATCGTTTTCGTTCTCCTTGCACTCCTTCAGATCCCTCGACACTATACTCGTCTGAGGCCTGCCTATGAATCTTCGACCGGGGAAAGAAATTAATAGGGCCAAGTTCCCTATGTACCCAGGTGGTACCTCGTCTTACTTGAACATAATGTTGCAGCCTAGTTTCCTGCATCTAGTTGGAAATGTGAAGAACACCCAAGCTTCCTCGCAGGTTTTCGTTGCATATTTAACGCTCTGCATTGCAAGTAAGTGAATATAAATAAGCACTTATATTCCACTCGTAGTAGACACAGGTATCAGAAGCTCCATTTTACGGTGAGCTTTATAATTTTATGGCAATAGTAGAGTGACGCTGCAGAATGAATGAATGAGCTCCAAAAAAGGACCGCGACCTCAAAAACAATAGCGTGAAATATGAGCATAACGCAGCTGTTTCTTAAGGTTACTTATGAGGCGTTATATCTCAATAATCAGTAAGCTATAGTTATCACTTCACCGAATTCATCAAATTACAAGTAGTGATGCGGCCTCAACCCTTGCTTCCCCTAAAGGTCCAATGTAGGTGTCATAGGCTGAAGAGATTAGACTGTTAGATGTAATTGTATGTACCGTTGTTTGCTGCCCATAAACACTTTATAGTAAAAACGAGCACGCAACTCACCCGATGATAAATATTCAGTGTCCGTGAACATCCACATCACCAGAGGCGTTGCCACATTCAAACACATTCTGGGGTGAACTGCCTCGTCGCCAGTAACAAAGTCTCCTCTTTCCGCCAATAACAAGCTCCACCATCGGGTCCTATTCCGTAAAAACGTGGTCCTTATTAAATTTAAAAACTGGACTAAGAAGCAAGGTATTACTACCATTATTCCATGTGGGAGGATAAGGTCGTTGCGATGGGTGACGTCAGCAACATGAGAGCTCCAGTCGAGCAATCTGCGCCGAGTGGTGATAATGAATTGGCCGAGCTATGATTGATACGCTACTAGCGTCATCCGCTAATGGGGGCGGGTGATGCACTAGACCGGCCAAACGCTGCGTCTTACGCGCCACTATAATACAAAAAGTCTGAAAATTCAATTGTTTCTAAGTAATACTAATTTTATTTTGATACATATAATTTTAGAGATACTTTTATTAAAAGTTTATTTTTAAATTTCATTTGATTTCTGTTTGAAAGTTGATTCTTTTAAACAGAAAATAATCCTATTTAAAGAAAAGTATGTAATTACAACTCTTACTGAAGGCATCTCATCTTGAACAAAAATTAAGCGTCGGTTACTTATAATTATTACTTTAAGACTCCATTACCTATATTATACGTAAAATTCTCAGTCGAGCATTTCTTCACTTCGGTTCAATTGAGAATAGTACTTTACAAACTAGACCTGTATTATTTTTATCGGTAACGATCTTTAGGCAAATTTTTGAAATAAACATACATACTTACAAATACTACCCCTATTTACCTTTTATATTGAAACTAGTTTCAAATATTAATCATCTTAAAAGTACTTTTAAAAAGACCACTTAAAATAAATTACATCGAATTATTGAGTTTGAGAAACGTCTTACGTGTGAAGCAACTGGTATAGCAGCAGCCATATTGTCTGCCAAGTGCCAAGTGTCAGACTGTATACTGTTATTATTATTAACTATCGAGGTACTTAAGCGGGCGAGCTTGATACACTCCCCCGGGAATTTTTACGATAACTGCACATCACTACCCAAAACATCATTTACAACCCGTAGTAAACGCACTATAGCTGACGATTGAAAGAAGTTCGTTTATCTATTGAATATAAACGTTATTTACCTAATCACAAACTTAAAAATTACTTATCATTATTTCATCCTCATCATCTCGATGGTTGGCAATCCACCACTGAGAGTTTCACACGAAATTTCCTACCACTCACAACTACTCTGTGGAATCAGCTTTCCCCAGCGGTGTCTCCGAACCGATACGACTTAAGGACCTTCATGAAAAGAGCCTACACCTTTCTTAAAGGCCGGAAACGTATTTGCGATTTTCTCGTGTTGCGGATGTTCATGGGTAGTGGTGATCACTTACCATCTGGTGGGCTTCTTGTTCATTTGCCACCTATTCTATAAAAAAAAAAAGAAAATGCTACTTTCTAGGTGCATGATGTAGCGGCATGTACACACAACATCTATAATATAGAATATCGGCGTGAAATAGCGACATAATGTGTGTTTCGTATGGTGAAACTTTATTATTCCGTCTCATTCTTTAGGAGTGACAACGTTTGTTCATCTTGAATCTTTCTTGAGGATAGGTAGTAACGTCATGGGCCACATGTTATAATATTTGATAACGAGAAAATGTTGTATTTCATCGAAATTTATAAAGTTGAAAGAGGCCAAAATTTTATTATTATCACAATTTTTTTATTTTATTACCTGAACACAGAGAATAATAACCTAAAGTTATATATATAGAAGGAAAAAATAATTACGTCCTGCATATTTCTACGGAAATCCCTTTCAAGTCATTATTTAATAGCCTCACTCAGTAGCGGCATACCTTCTGAATGTTTGAAAAAAAGCCAAGAATTGATTTATTGACTTTTATTTTCTAAATTTGGAGAAACGCCGCGTTTGGCACGTCTAGTGCGTAATAACAGCGTGACGTTTGAACGCATTTCATTACGTAATGAAATATGATTCATTCGCGCTCGGTGAAACGGAAAAGACGTTTAGGTCAGTACCGCGTTCAATACCGGAGTGAATTCATCTGTTTTAATACATTTTGCATTAGATGATTTAAGGATTCTTTCGTAAAATGTCTGAATGAATCAAAATAATGAAGTTTTGTAGTATTAAATCTGTTTCTAAGGCAATATGTAGTATTTTTGATTTTGAAACTCATCTACGCTCAAATATAAAAGACTGAAAGTGGGGAGACACGTTGTAGTTTGTTCCTAAGTGCCGGTGTGTGTTTCGTTCGGTGGGTCTAGCGTCCTGGAGACGAGGCCTCATGGGTGGAGCCGCACTAATCAGTTACTTTTATAAAATTAAAACCATGATTTTTCGCATATTTATTTGTTTTCAAGTGATTACGTCCCAAGACATCTACATTCATCGTTGACAAGGAATCATAATGTAGATACGTTGTCATCCCTGAGACCTGTCATAGAATGCCTGATCACCAGTTATAAGGGTCTCCGGAAGTTGATATAGGTATTACCAATGGTTGGATTCATGCTGCAGCAAGAAACAAATTCCATAGTGGCTATATCACTCTTAAAAAGATCTAAGATCTATTACTGGTAACATATAATAATAGTGATTAAATAGTGGATTATATCAGGTTTAGACGTATATTTGTTTTCATATCGTCATAATACCACAGCCGGATAAGGCAATCGGCCCCAGGCGTTAGAAGATTGGAATATGCAAATAGATTCGGCTTGGCTTCGACCACTGTCATCACGCATTTAACCTGTAATAGATATGCAGGGAGATAGTTATTAAACAGAGCTCAAAGCTTAAATTCAAGCATAACATCAGACATTATTCTAACAAAGGGTATCAGGGTTTTAACCAGAATTTTAAATCTGTTTTAAGTAAAATCGATTATCATTTGCGAAATTTGCGCATTTGAGATGACAAACGAACTCACAGTTCGGATGGTAAGCGATAACTGCGACCCAAAAACTCTACATCCGTTATCAACAAAGATACAGGATGTACATCCGTTGTCATCCTAAAAAGTGAAGTGGAACTCTTTCCAGATCCTTGCACTCACCGACATGAACGGTAGAGCCCACCTTTACATGTCGGAGCTGCAAACTAGCTACATAGTAGCCCTATATCTACAGAAATTATTATAATAACAAAGTTTATTTCCTGTTTACATATGTGTATGTTTACATAGATTCTTAACTGGTCATTGAGTTTTCAGACTATCTCACTTGTTCGTATTTTATTCCTTCTTTAGTCATTCCTTAGACAAGCCACCGCCTTTCCATGTGGAAATTATTATTTATTAATATATTAAATTATTATAATTAAATTATTTGTTTTATTACATCAGATGGATCGAATGTACAGTTTACTTGTTGGTAAGTAATAACCGCGGTCTACGACGTCTACGTCCATCCTCACCAGACTCAAGTTGCACATGCATTGCTACCCACGAACACTAACTTCATATGAAACAGCAATATTATGCTGCTATTATATATAAGTCAATATAAGTGAGGAAGTGATTCATTTCCGGTAATGCCGATCCATTCAAACTGCAGTTAGAAATAAACTCCGTGGCTCTATCTTTGTATATTTAATGTTATGTGATATTTTACTAGAATGGCATTCTTGGAGTGAACTTAGAATGGCTTCCAAGCGTATTGCTCTACTAATATTTTGATTATGTTTTTTAAAACTTATCGCGAGACCGTAAAAAACGTCCATAAAACCTATATATTTATATGTATATTGAACGCTGATCGATATTATAAAACATAGAAAACTTTTCTCCCTACCTATAAAAGAAACTGACCATTTAATTGATGCAATGAAACAGAGAAAATAAATTGTGTTCTTGTCTCATAAAAAATATTATCCATTGGTGTAACTCGCTGTGTAAATCAGTTAGCGAAGCTTGTTCCGGTAGATGGTGTTGTAACGACATTTGCGCGGGTACGCTACTGTTTAGCGACTGACACCGCTTGTTAGGGTTGTCACTTTGTACATAACTTTATTTATTAAAATCTTTTAAGACGCCTAATATTAAGGTAATCAATTACAAATAAAAAATAGAAATATCTAATTATAATATACTTCTTTAATTTATTTTTTATTTAAATTCAAAATTCTAGCTATGTTTTTACGTTGTGTTTGACGAGTTTAAGGATGCGGGAAGCCAATCACAATTAGTGAGGCATTTTATCTCAATCTCACAGATGTCAAGGTTTATAAAAAAAGAACAGATTTAAGACTATTTGTTTGAGAAAGGACACACACATAATTTACAATTATGGTTAAATTTGTAATATATTTTAGATTGTAGTAACATAATAAACGAGTTTTTAAAAGATATTGTTATTTCATAATCGATTAAGAATAAATGTTTCAGTACACTCCATCGTCTTCACCACTTAACTAGACTGTTAATTATCGGAAAACACATAAAATATTTAATTTATTTTATTGGTTTATTGTGAAAAAATATAGTTTAAAATATCTTTTGTTTTTCCCAAATTTTTTTAATCTTTAATTATGCTAGTTCCATGAGTAAATCAACGGCAATAAATAAGTAAAACTTAATATTTTTCCAAATAAATACAATACAAAATATGACACACAAGCAGTAATGATACTCTTCTTCGGTGCAGCTGTAGAGGCCATTAGGGCCATCAGCAATAAACATACAAAAAAATCATTTTCGTATACTTGCCAACCCTAACGATCCCCGTTCGTAGCCTAAAGGGTTTCGTTCCCCGACAAATTGTCGCTTAAAAACAATGTTATTAAACAAACCGCAGGGTGATGCGTTTTGCGATCTCATAAATATTAAGCGGATCGCTAACGGCCGGGGGTCCTCAGTAACCGCACCGTGTTACGGCACATTCTACATTTACTACGAACAATGGCGTGAATTCACTTCACCCAATCCAATTAGGAAAGGATCAATGAAGAAATAGTCTATATAATTGAACTAAGTTCTAGTTCCTTCTCTTCGAAAGTTAAGGAAAATGTTATGCACACCATCATCTTCATGATCACAGCCTGTCCATAGCATACTGTGGAACAAAGGCCACCCCAAAGATTGCTGATACTGGGCCACTTGCGTATTTTTATGTAGAATAGGCAGCAAACCAGAAAGCACCTCACCCTTTAGAAGGGTGTAGGCTCTCATCCTGAAGGTCCTGAAAGGTCGGAAATACGGCTGTCGATAGCTGCAGTATTGACATCGACCTTTGCCAGTCCGTGGTTGCCAATCAAGAATTTCAATTCAGACTTTCATACCATCGGTTATTGCTTCTACGAGATATATATATTCTCAGCTCGTTATAACTACAGCGTGCTAATCTTTTGAGCTTTGTCGGTCACTCTCGTTACACTGCGAATATCTACGTTGCGTATTCGTTACGTTCTACACACAAGATGTCTAAATACATTGGTGTACAAAGTATACAACATGAATAAATAATAAAACATAGTTTTAGGTAAAGATTAACCTAACAGCCTGTTTCATTTCGTCTGTTGCGAGTAGGAGATCCAGTTGCTGGTAACAAGGTATTCCATCTCTGTCCACAGGGGTGAGAACGCATCCACATTAAGATTCCTAAATAGAGGACGAACGTGGATGTCAAGAACGGCAGGAATCACAAACCATCAGGTGAACTATATACTTCGTCTGTCACAATAAACTCGATTAAAAAAATGATTGAACACCGAGGGTAAACAAAAAGCTACACATCTATTTATACGGGCAAACAAATAACCGATCACTGCCTATAACTCTTCCATACCATTTGATAGGTAAAAAACATTCGATGGGCGACATTAAGCGGATATCTCGGCACTAATGCCACGTTTCTCGTACTCTACGAGTACTAACTGAGGTCTCCATAAGCCATTAGCAGGTGAACGGCAGTTAAGGCGCAATTCTTTCTGATATTTAAAAAGTCGTCAATTTTAATTCTAATTCTATGGATGTATATTTTCTGAGGGACACCCTCTTATTCCTTTAGATATATATATATATATATATATATATATATATATATATATATATATCAAATACGTCAAAACAAGAATAAGAGATCTATAGAGATAGTATCTAATTCTTGATTTGACGCTGTGATATCTACAGGACCGTATAGTGTACAAGTAAGGTTTATCTCATAGAATAGGTGAAAGACACTCAAGCGGCTCAACTGATGGTAAGTGATAACCACTGCCCATGAACATCTGTATCACCAGAGGAGACGCAGATGCGAAAAGAGCGCACGTCGTCCTTTAAGAACGGTGTGTGCCCTTTTCTTGAAAGTCCCTAAGTGGTATCGCTTTGGAAATATATGTCGTGATATACGATGTTTAAACTCAGCGGCTGGAACTAAATCAAACAACTCCCCATAACAAGACAGGTACAAGTAAGGTAACAGTCATTACATACCGTCCCACTGCTGGGGATAGCTCTCGTGACTAGAAAGAACCTATAGTCTCTGCAAACTTTATATAACACTTTTCTTATTTATATATTTTTTTTAGGTATTCGGTATCCCAATGACAGATAACATGGCTTTTCATCTCGTGAATTATTGTTTAGGATGGATGTATATTATGGGCCGCAGTCATGATATGCCATCAGGTGAACTACATGCTCGTTTCCTATCACTTATATTTATATACAAATACGTTGCTCTATATGCTACTATTTTAAATTTCCTAAGTATGCTAATAGTAAATTTTCATTACAAACCCTGTCATCTTTATTACGTTGATATGAAAGACTTATACTGCTGGCGTTGTGAGATTTGAGGAAAGAATCGGTATTTAGGTTAAGGGTGGTAAGTTATCAGACATTCATTACCAGCCACGGATTCATACCATATAAGCCCTAGGGTCTTTTTTTTCAAAGAATTTGCATCTTCATTAACTATTGAACTTGTATGCTTGAATATTTGTCTAGGGCTTGAGAGGTCACATACCATCAGCTGAGCTGAGTATCAACTAAATTTCATAAAAGAGCCATATGGTCTTACACATTTACACAAGTGACGATATATAAAAGTGATGATATATAATATCGTAACTGTCATTATTAAAAATAATTTCAGTATTTAAACTTCATCTCAACCGGGTAACGACCAAAGCTTCAAAGAATACCAAAGTAAAATAGGAGCATAACGTTGCTATTTTTAGTTAGTGAGGCATTCGGAGAATCTTATTACTGGTGACGAGGCATTCCATCTTAATCCTCAGTGGAGACCACGCCACTGCTTTATGATTCCTTATTGAGGATGTGGGTGTCATGGGTATTATCACTACCATCAGATGAACTGTGTTCTCGTTTGTCACCCCCAATACAAAAAAGGACAGCATATTTATGTGTTAATTAAGTGTTAATTAAAATGTCCGAGCTTATAAACATTTTATGAATCTTGTGGGCTACAATTTGTTTTCTAACTTTCCTTAAGAAGGGGCGGAGCCTTAACAACGGATTTTAGAATTCGAAAATTTTGAAACGTAGCGACGAAACTTCGTTCGCGCACAGTTCGGGCCGTAACTCGCGTGCTCAGTGATTCGACGCGCGCGATAAGATTGCGGCTACAGCTCTACGCCTCTACGCTGTAGCTGCTTTGCTACAACGATTGGAATGAACTAACTGAAATTAGACGTTAAATAAGTTGATTAGTTTTTTAATGCTTTTAAATTGATTATGTATAAAAAATGTCTAATATATTAACTTTTTGCTACATAGCATCTACAAATAATACGATACTGATACGGGGTAAGCAAAAACAATCGCAGTTTAGAACAAACATTTGAGGAACAATCTTACTTTTAACAATTATGCAATATTGTCGCTGGTGAAAAGTGCTTCAATTTTCTTGTTCAAAATTTGAGTATAATTTAATAAGTTAATATAAAAAAAAATAATTATATAAGGTCAATATTTCAGAATATAATACAACAAAGGTATTCCTCTTTATAAGTTAATTATATATGATAAATATAATGTGTTATGTATAATGTATTGATGACTATCAAATCATCTATTAATACTTTTTTTACAATATTAGGTAGGAGAAATGTTTACACGGTTCACCTAATGGCAAATGACGACATCAGCCCATAACTTTAATAGCCATTCTCATAAAAATAAAGATGCACATGCATGCCTCGTACCATACCTAACTTATATTTTAACTTTTTCAATAGATTGTAAACGAGCAAGCACCCCACCTAATGTTAATGTTGTAAAGTTTTACCGCCGCCCATGGACGTCCGCAACACCAGAGGAGTCGCTAATGCACCTCCTTATTGCCGCTGGTGGCAATTCATTACTCGCTCAAAGGTTGTATAAGTTATATAAAATCTAATTTCCGGGCGAATTCAGACAAAAGTGACACTTAAATACGATGTCGTACTGGTCGACCACACTGATATCTTCTGTTTATTGTGTGTATAACGTATTGCATATATTATTAACAGAGATTGCAATGTGACGAACATTAGATGCATGTATTGTTAGTTTTAGTATAAATGATAAGAAATGTCGTCTTATTTACGAACTACGAGGCATTCCGTTTTGGTCCTTAGAGCATATAATGTAACAATATATTAATATTAAAGAACAGTCGCGTGGCCTAGAGGTGAGAGAAAAGATAAACAGTATGTGGCTGCTGTATCGCGGAGCCTAAGTTAGATTACTATTAGGTTTTTTATTACGTTTGTTAAGCAAAGCAATTTATTAGTGTTTTTTTTAGAAGAACGAAACTACTAGGCTATTACTGCTTTAGCTGTTTATTGATTTGACTTTATGTAAATTAATAGTAATAGATAATCAAGTTAGACGGGAGACGAAGAAAGTTTTAAAAATACTATTTATTTAATTTAAATACATGTTTTCATCATCAGGACTGAATTAAGATAGAAGCCCAACCCAGAAAAGAACCCAGAAGCTGCGTTTGGCAACTCAGCGTTTATCAATAAATATTTCGCTTATTATATTCGTAATGATGTTATATACCAGACGACATCTTCTGCTCAGGTTATACGTACTATACTACAGTAAGCATTTACGCAAATACAGCGGCAATAATTCGTCACCCCGTTCCTCCTGATCCGATACTTGAGCAATACAATTGTGTTAAACAGTGGTAGAGCTACTCTATAGTTTTTTTCTAGTGGCAGAATCAATGGAACAGCTCGACCGGGGTAGAATCACGCTCTCATAAAATACCAGCATAACGCTGTTGTGTTTCATCTGGTGAGTGTAGGGTGACGTGGCATTCCATGGCCTTGCCTTAAGGTTGACAACGCATCTGCATAAATTTTCCGTATCAAGAATCAATGCGGATGTCACGGGCTGCAGGAATCACTTGCAATCTGGTGAACGGTGTGATCATTTTTTACTTTCAATGTAATTAAAAAAAGTTCCATGAATGCTCAGATGCTTTTTCAAAGCTTTGACAAATACATACAACATATGCAAACCCGAAAACCAACAAAACCAAGTCTTCATTAGTACTCTAACTCATGAGTTACAGTACTTATGAAGACATGCAGACGTGAAATTATTAAGACTAAAATATTTTGATGCTATTTAAAATAGTTTAAGATCTTCAAACAGTGCGATAAAGGAAGCTAAAATAGAAGAAGTCATAGAAGGACATCTTTTATGATATTTATTATCTGCGTGACTGAAGTTTTCTGCTACTGCATCCGATCTGACGCTGAAACCGATGTTTCCTCCAATCACATCGCATAAATTAGTTATATAAGGATTAGTTTGTTTTGGTAAAGGCGAATAGGAATGAGTACATCCGTCTCTACTCGAATAGGGCACAAGACATTTTCCGCTCCTATGGCTTTGTTCTGTTAAGGTAGACAATCGAGCATACAGTTCATTTGTTGGTAAGCCACTTAAGGTGTCCATGACACCAACTTTATTCTTCAATAAGGAATCATAATGCACTATACGTAATGCACTTCTGAGGACTTAGTTGGTATTCTCGTCACCATAAGGTTCTCTGATTCCCCACACTCACCAGCTGAAACACAGCAATATAATGCTGCTATTTTATGCTGGTATTTTTTGAGGGTGTGATCTCTCCCCGTTTTGCGAAGCCTGCTGCAACTAGAAACAAACCATAGTGATTGTACCACTGTTAACTGATTGGCTTGGCTGGTAACTATCAAAAGTGACAGTCTACGTTATTTGTCTTGAGGACATTAACTGACTGACAATGCTCAAACATTTAATTATCTAAAAAATCCAAGAGAAAACAACCCTTTTTAAAATATAACAATGATAAATGTAGCATTTAACACTTGAAACATCCCCGGAAACACTAAGCTTTCTTTATAGAAGGGTTCATTCCGACCGCGGGGGTTTCGACTTCGGCATAAGTCATTAAACCACCCCCGCACGTAATTAGTTGACGCGAACGTAAAAGTTTCTGGTATTCGTTCGTTGCGGACGTTTTATCTGACCAGTGGTGTGAGAGAACGATTCCACTGATCTGGTATGTTTATCGAGTTCGCTGCAACTTGCGGAAACTTGTTTCAACAGAAGAGTGGCGTTATCAATCCACTGATAAAATTTAATTAAACAATGCTACTGCGGTTTTCAATCCTTTCTGATATGCCATTAACATAATAAGGTTTTTTAATTTGTGGATACTATTATATATTATATAATTTGTGGAATGGGAAGGTCTATTACGAAGGCATACAAGTTGTTTTCTTTATATTTATTATTTATCATTTCTTTATCTTTATATATATAGCCATTCATCCTGTATCGTCGCTCTATCATTAATTTTCCTATGGATGTTCTTTTAATTTTTTTCATTTAATGTTTATTTTTAAAATTAGTACTCTCTTCATAATAATTCAAATATCCAGCATAACAAGCGGCAACATCGATAAACTTCGGAACGGCAATCGGTCCGACGATGAAGTTCGATCTAATTCCGGTGGCACCGGACAACCGGACGGACGGGATGGCACCGGAGCGCTAATGCCGTCCGGTAGCTTCACTTTCCATTGTATTAGTTGTTAAAAAAAAAATTATTTTCTTCCTAAAATTGTTAAGCTTTGTTAGTTTTGTACTTGTAATCGGTCCACTAGTGAGAGCCACTCTTCAGCTTTTTTCTGGCTACCGTCGATTCGAAACCGGAAGGGCCACGCCCTCGTCTACGAACTAAAACGTTTTGTTTATTTACCAACGTTTTGTTCCACTCGCCCAGGATTGACTGACAGAGAATTTCAACGGGCATTAAGTCCACCCTTGTAAACCTTATTTCGATTTAATTTTTCGAGATTGAGTCCTCATGTGTGTAAACATATATTTATTAAAGTTATTAGATTAACATAGTCACGTATATGGTTAGAGTTTTTACTCAAAAGACGTAACTTTATATGTGAACTAAATATACTATTTATACATGAAATTAATTCATAGAAAAAGAATTCATATAATATTTTACTCATTTTTTTTTAATCTTTAAAGGACATGCTAGCACGATAGCCATTTTTGACCCAGCTACTCGTGCTCGCAAGGACATTAATGAAATATCTATAGAAAAAAACATTTCATTTTTACATACTTATTATAAAAATTAAGGGAATTTTAATGGTGGAATAATTAAAATCATAAATAAAAAGAAACAAGCATGACTAAGCTACATTGATAATATTGAAGGAGTTGTCATAGGCATAATATAAAATATTTTATCTAAACAAAAATCTATTTTTATGCTTTTAAATCCGTAGAATAAATAATTACATGGATGAATAATTATTGATCTTAAGCAAAATCTTGATCTTGAAAAACTACGCTTGTTTAATGTTTATTGACGTTTTACATTTGTCCACTCGTTTTCGCACTCGTGCGCATTGTGGATATTATTAAGTGTTTCGTTGCGATATATATGTATTTATATGTATATATATACATATATATATACATATATATATACATATATATATATATACATATATATATATATATATATATATATATATATATATATATATATATATATATATATATATATATATATATATATGATGGTTAAATGAACTCGAATAAATGAGACTAACAGTAAGTAGTAATAATTGAATCGAGTTAGTCATGTGTACATCGCTACTGAACTCAAAGGGTCGCAAGTTAACATCCGTAGGTGATCCGAACGAACCTCGCGTGCACCGTTTCTATTGTTCAACTGAAATATTGCTAAATTCAGGGGTACTAAAACATTGTTCATTTATGGTCCATTTTATGTTTTGTTTCATTCCTTTTTTTATAATAACATAATAAATATGCACACAAATTAATTGATTTATTCATTTTTGTAAATTATTTTAATATCGTTTTAATTATTATTTACCTTAACAACCTTTACATTTGTAATGTAGTTAGAAGTGACGTTTTTTATGATTTAAATTTTTTCAAACATTACAAAACAAATATGCTGCCTACGTTTGGTTACATACATTACATTTTTATAAAATCTTTTAATGTATATAATTATACTTACTGCAACAATCTTTTATTTGTAGATAACGATTATCTAAATAGGTTATGTAACGTTACATTACGATAAGATAATATTTATCGTGTGATATAAGAAAAAATAACTTAAACGTATAATTTTAATAATTTTCATCCTTTATTCTCATCATTTTATAAAAATAAATATAATAATTAAAAAAACATTAATTTAATTATTACGTGCAATGTACAAATGTGCTTTAAGATTGAAAAAAATCGTCACTAAAATCCCAAGGTTGCAAACCTCTGCGAACCATCCGCGCTGTCATTAATTCAGGCAATCGAGTATTGTTTCCTGTGAACCCACCACGCCCGATCGTTCGTTCGAATTTCAACTTTAGAACACATTTCCTGGCCTCTTCCCTCTTACGAGAAAGGAAAGAGACGTCGCAGTTTCCACAGGAAATTCATTGTAGAGTGCGGATACCAGCGGCCGGCATCCGGAGTGGACTGAAAAAAAGCTTTCGCTACAGCGCTGTGTGCTTTATTGTCCCTTTGTGCGAGAGATTAATGATGTTCAGTTGTTTGTTGGCGCTATTGGTTATTTTGCGGATTGTTTCGGCTGGAAATATGCGCTTAAAAAGCGCCATGTTTGTTACGCGTCGTTGAATTGCGGTTCTATCCGGTCATTCTTGTATATAAGCGTATTGTAATGTAAAAAAGTAAACTAATAGTCTATATATGTGAATAGCATTGCTAGACATAAGTGTCTTCCGTAGTCAGTGTGTTGGTGAGTGATGGACTTAAAATATTTGTATATGTATAAACATATATATATTTTAAGTCGACAGGGGTAGGACCATACCCTCACAGAATACCAGCGTAAAATAGCAGCTTAATGCTGCTGTGTTTCGTGTGGTGCGTGTAGGGATCCGGAGTCATTTATTACTGGTAACGAGGCACTCCATCTCAGTCCTCAAGGGTAACAACGCATCTGTATTATGATTCCTTGTCAAGGATGAATGTAGATATCATGGGCCGCTGTAATCACTTACTATCAGCTGAACTGTGTGCTCGTTTGTTAATGTCAATATAATAAATATATATATATATATATATATATAGAATAGAGAATGACAGTTTATGTCCATCAACATATTTTGTCATTCTCCCAGGGTTGTCTGACCGCCCTTGTAAACATTATTTAAGGAACAAAAAGAATAAATAAATATTATTAAAGTAATTCTGCGTATACTAGATAAATATATACATACAGAACATTGTATAGTGCCGTCATTAGTTAATTCGGTTGAATTTTTTTTAACAAGAGTGCTTGTAATTCTTTACACATTACAGTACTTACATTTACATGAACCATTCCAACTGAGCTTAAATATATTACAAATTGGCAATTAAGCGTAACTTAAGGTTGTAGGTTCGAATCCATCATTAGAGTATTGTCGTGAACCATCTCCTAGCACAAGGATCTTCAGCTCAGTTGTAGTGGTTAACCGGAATGTTAGTAATGTTATAAAAGCATTGCTAATACTATTTAAAAAAAATCATATAAGATAAGTCCCAGACCACATTAAAATGAGAACATTTTCAAACGCGAAATATTGTTTCGTTTGCATTCATTCGATACGTCTCCCAAGCAAATAAAACCAACGGAGCATTATGCTGATAGCAATAAAATATTGACAAAATAGTCAATACAGTAAAAAGATAGCGACGGACGGTGCAAAATATGCGAGAGAAATGGTAATATAAAACGAATGTATTGATGAAATGGTATTTTTATGCGCACGAAACGTTCGAATATTTTATAAAAAAAATATTGTTTACACCGATAGAGCAATGCTTCAACTCGTTACTTGCATTACCTACACCGACCATACGAAACACAGCAGCTTTATGCTAAGACAAAGGTGGTCTTCTGCGAGGCAATGGTTGCTTTCTGATCGTGCCAACCAATTCGCATTGCTAGAAACTTGCAGTGTGGAATCGTGGTACCAGTAACCTTTCACCAATTTGCCAAACCCGATAGGTTTATCTTCTCAATATAACAGCAAATCATTTAACATTTAATTTATTTTTATTTTATTTTAGAAGATCTGGCAAGGTCACGTTTGTTATTAAAAGTTAAATAAATAAGATCTGTATACAAAATATTCGGTTATTAAAGGAATGAATTTTAATGTAGTTTTATAAAATTAAATATAAGTAATAAATAATAATTTTAATAACAATATTAAAAAATAAACTTCAAGCTTACTTTTTGTAAATAAACTATTCATTTAAAAAAATTATTGTAATTTTACAGTGCGTCGCAAAGCTTTTCGTCTCTTTCGTTGGTCGCGACATAAAAATGGTTGAGAAACAATGCTCTATGCTATTACTCATTTCGATTCTGCTCTTTGGTTGCGCGTGTAGGGTGTACTAAACATAGATAGTCTATAGTTGTCGAGATCACGTGTCCGACTTATTACTGAATGAGGCTCTTTATCAAATAAACAATCAACTAAAACACGTTGCGGATTACTCGTAAATCATACATCAGACGCCATCATGCCGTAGTAACACGTCATATAGTCATATTTTTGTTTAAGGGGAAGTCTGTTCTCCTAAACACATTAGATATTATATAATAATTAATAATTATCAAGCGTTAATAGCCTAATGGCTTCGGGTTCGGTCTGTGAAATTTAATGTCGTAGGTTCGAAAACGCCAGTCGAATATTGTCGCGAATTATCTCCTAGCACGAGAATTTTAGCTTAGAGTGTTTGCAATGTTAAAAGCACAGGTATCATTCTTTTTTTTTTAAAAAAAAGAAGATGATTACTTTGTTACCGTTTCCTAGGAGGTGGCTGATGCCTATCTATTCTCTGCTAGGGATTCTTTTTCTTTTGTTATATTAGGGGTGGCAAATACGCGCATAGTTCGGTGGTAAGTGGTGATTTTACTCGAACCGTCTTGATCGACCAACCAATAGTCTAAGCGCCTGTTTTTCTATTTCAAGATACGCGAGGTTAATGTCGACACCGAGTTCGATCCTCGGTGTTGACATTAATGAAATTGTTAAATGCTGATGGATTGATTTTAGATGCTGAATTATTATGTAATCGGCCGTGAAGGACAGTATTGAAGATTAGATTAGATTAAGAAACCTGTTCGCATTGGATGGGGCTCTTCGCACTCATGGATGATACTGTCTACGCTTTGGAGTGGGCATTGGATGCTCCAGTCCAAAGTCCAGATCCCATCCCGGGGTATAGGTCTACACCTATACCCTAGAATGGGATCTAAATATATATATATATTTTTTTGAATTGAGGAAAACGAAGCACTGAGTTCGCCTTACAATAAGCGATACGCCCATGACGTCCAAATTTATCAATAAGGAATCACAAAGCTGGTGCGTTGTCATTCTTGAGGACTAACATGGAATGCCTTATCCCGGGTTTGTTATAGTAATCTCTGAGGATGTGACCCATTCATGCTGCAGTTAAAACCTGGGTCTACCACCATTTAAAGAAACTGCAGCATAGTCCCATCTCCCTTCGTCTTCATCTATATATAGAAATTATAAAATACATACACACCTGTAACTTATCCAATCGTTAAAACGAGATCGCAAAGCCGCTTAAGGGATCCCTATAATCTTTCCCCGCGGCGTCACTCTATGTATCACGCTAATGTGATGCTCGATTTATGGCACAAAATCGAACTGTAATGGGACACAAATAATTCCATTTTATTGCCAATCGACAAACTTGGGAGTCGAGCGATAACTTTAAGTTACTTTAAGATATTGGATACGAGTTTAAAAAAGAATTTGAGAAACGCTTAGGTTAATATATCAATGAAGTACATTTAAATTAAAACGAAAGGTTACTTCTGAAGTTTCTTTGTTACTGCCTTCTCTAAAACAACACTAATGATAGATTTAAATAATTTTTTTATATATTTGTTGTGAAAAAGGAGCACATAATTCACCTGATGGTAAATAATGACAGCGGTCCATGACATCAGCATCTGTCCTCAATAAAGATTCAAGATGCACTTGAGTATCTAGAAAACTAATATAGAATGCTTGAATACCAGGTACGTTTACCATACGAAGCACAATAGCTGTTTCGCTAGTATTCAGTGAGGACACTGTGCTTGCCTAGTCGAGTTCAATTCCGAAAACCATTCATTTTGAACCTAGAAAAAAAAATCATGGCTCTTGTACCATCTGATTGTAAACAAACGAATCGAGAGGAATTTTAATTTGAATTTTAAATGAAACGTCAATAGCCTAATGGTTTTGTGGTACGGTCTGCGAATCTTAAGGTTGTAGGTCCGAATTCGCCATTCGACTATCGTCGCGATTATTACATACACGTACATTCTAGCACAAGTATCTTCAGCTTAGTTGGAGGTGAGGTTGAGGTGATTATAATGTTAATAACACTGCTAATATTCTTTTTTACAAAAATAAAATAATACATAATTAAAATAATACATAATTAAAATTATACATAATTAAAAACTTAATTTACTCAGGATTTAATATATATTTTATGTACATATTATGTTGGAACATCATTTGACCTGAAGCTAGATATTGTTGTAAACAACGATAACCTTTATGTATTCTATGTATTGTTCACACATTTATGTCCTCACATTCTATTATCTAATGTTTGTCGACTGACTACATCTTGTTTATTCCTAAACAAAAGTAAAAATATGCGTGTCATTAATATTAGCTATAAATCGAACCCTTTCTTTCAACAGTTATAGATCCACATCGTAGATTGTACTTAGCAGCAGCAGGAATCAGTCGGCTCGACCGGGAACATCTCACGGAGTACCAGCTTCAAATAGCAGCATGACTCTGTTTCGTATGGTGAGTGTAGAGATCTGGAGACCAAGATATTAATAAGTCAACACTCCGGTGCCTTGTGTACAAAATAAGAAACCTTCACTCGCGTCACGTGCTGAAAACCACTTCGCCCACAAACTAAGTGATAATAAACATCCGACATAACTATCGCACCTTCCGTGCCTTTACTTCCACGGAAGGGCACAAAATATTGGGTTCCATTGTTCAAGACTACGCACTATAACGCACACCGGATGTGCCGAGGAAGTGCGTTAGTTTCAAACGAGTCCTTGCCTCCTCTTGTTGTTCGCTTTGTTTTATTTAATGATATCTCGACAGAGGTTATTTATGCGACTGTACTGAACATATAAACATGAATTAACATTATGTTTCTTATCTGAGGACTAAGATGGAATAACATTACGTGTAACCATCTCCGGAAACCACAGGAAACACACCACCGATATGCTGCTATTTCACGCCGGTATTTCTCTAGTCGAGATACGCACGGGTTTAAAATTACCCCTAATTAAAAAAAAGCTATAGTGTATATTGCGCCGTATAGGCTTTAAACTATTCACGATCCGTGTGAGGGTCTGATTATTTTGTTTATCAATCATAGCGGTCGCTCTTATTTCACGGTACGCGTACCAATGAAATTGTGAAACTTAATTACTACATGTTGTTTTATAAAACTACATTAAAAATATTATTTTACCAAACGAATATTTTGTTTTAACGAATTTATTGAACAGATTGCGAACCCCCAAGGGCAGCAACCCCCGGGTTAAGAAACGATAAGTTAGACTTGTCTATCTGCGGTTTATTTTTAATAACTTGCTTTCTGTAATGAATCATAGTTTTACTTAATAAATACAGTTATATTATACATATATTACTTATAGTCCTTGCAGAATCTTACCCAAAAAATCACTCGACTTGAGTAACTTCGATTTACTTCGCGTATTTCGAGAACCCAACAAACCGTAAGTACGGGGACTATGTGTATATATTAAAAAATAATAGACACAAATTCTAAAGCTATTTGCAAATGGCGGAATTATATCAAGGGTAATAATTCACCGTGCTAGGTTCAACGCTACATATTTTAAATTAAGTTAAATTTAATATAAGAGACGTTCGCTGTTTTCACCGAATTAGCAGATGGCTGGCGCTGGGAGCGGATACAATTACAGCTGAGAGGGATTTATTTCTCCTTATTTACATTTCGCGTTCGTAAGTCCGCGTTCGTTGAGTTCCGTTGGATCGATACTTAGAGCCAGATAAGATGTTTAATAAAAACAAAGTTTTTATTTAAGGGGGGATAATAATAATAACCTCACGAAACCGTATGACGAGAACCTCGTGTAAGTCGAAACGGATAAAAAGACAAAATATCTGGACCTGGTGACACACCTGGTGAACACAAGGTGACTGCTATGTGGGGTGGCCTGCCAACCAAATTATACCTATAGCCGTATCAGCAAACGGGTTATTCACCGACCAGGCTCTCGAGTCATCTGAGACGGTCGGGCAGCTTCGGGCTCAAACGGAGAAGGCGGTGCTCCTTGACACCACTCGTATAGTGCGTGGGTTTCTCTCCCTTCGCCCTAACCCTCGACTCACTTTGGACTCCCCTGTTGTTGGGTTCCCAACTGGTTATATGTTTATCTTGTTATATTATATAATTATATTTTAATATTTTCTTATTTTATTATTCTATTTACCAGCACCAGGTGTCGTTAGAAAATAATATATCATTTTTTTTTAATAACTACTGTTTTGTTGCCACGTGCCCAGCGGTACAGGAAAACATCGTGAGGAAACCTCATGCATATCTAAGAAATAAATAAAAAATCTTTTGAAAACGTGTAAACGCCGCATGGTGGAGTATGCTCTAACACCCTCTCTGGATAGGAGCAGTACCCAATAGTGGAATTAAAATTTATAGGTTATTTTACTTTTATTTTTTATTACTGTTTTGTTTTGATGTGAGAAAGAAAGCTGTTCCTGAACTACAATAAACTGGGCATTCCATTTTAGTCTTTCTTTAGGAAATTCTCACAGTCACTAGGTCCCCGAAACTCTTCACTCACCATACTAAAAGAGCAGAGTTGCTACTATTACCTTCATACGGGTCTTGTCGACCCATTTAGGCTACGACTAAAAATAAGCCACGACGTGACTCCACCACTGTGTTATGTGTGTATTATTTTATTAAAGCAATATGTTAACGAAGAACCAACGTGTTTGTCTATCTGATAGAATACGCAACGTAGGATATCGAGAGTGACCGACATAGCTCAAAAGATCAGCAAGCTGAAATGGCAATGTACTGATGGGAAGTTTGACAGTGGTAGAGCTACACTGCAGTTTGTTTCTAGCTGCAGAATGAATGGGTAAGCTCGACCGGGGTAGGACAACGCCCTCACAGAATACCAGCGTAAAATAGCATCTTAACGCTGCTGTGTTTCGTCTGGTGAGTGTAGGGATCCGAATATCTTTATTACTGGTGATGAGGCATTCCATCTCAGGGTGACAACGCATCCGCATTATGATTGCTTGTCAATGATAAATGTAGATGTCATTGGCCGCAGGTGTCACTTACCATCAGGCGTACTGAAATAAAAAATAAAAAGTTTCTTGAGCGTCAACCTCGGACTAGCAGTCATAGTGTATAAGATGTATCTCTATTACATGTATCCCTATTAGATGGAGCGACGACCTATGCAAGTTTGTGGAAAATCTATGGATGCAGGTAGCTCAGGATCCTGCTCTGTGGCAATCTATGGTGGGAATCTATTAGCAGTGACAGCAGACAGACTCTGATGGTGATGACGATGATGAATGAGTCTAAATATAGAGTATATAATGAACATTCTCTCAAACGATCGCATTGAATAAACAGTTGAGAGTTTTGAATCTATTTAGCATACGAATTAAATTCCGTGAAATATGGTTTAAATTAATATAGATACATGCTGCCGCGTACAGCATTAATAGTTATATTCCACTTGGAACCTTAATATGTACTCACCGAACATTACTTATGGTCAAAAAATGTAATGAGTTAGAGATAGAGAGAGATTTCAAACGCTATCGACATTTCGTATTGAGATTATTGGATTATTAACGCAGATATCAGAGGATAACTCTGGATGAATCTAGCAACGTGTATATAAAAGTAAAGTCTTATAAGTAAACATAATTAGGCCAGGTAGGATTTAAATCTATGACCGTCTTTCTTTCCTATAAAATTGCGTCATAAAGGTATAATAATAGTAACAATCGTAGTATGTTTATTGGTCAGAGTAAATAACCGATAGGGACCTTCAAGAAGAGCCTTCACCTTTCGTAAAGGCCTTCAGCGCAACTTCGACCACCCTGGTGTTGCCGATGTTCATTGGCGGCGGTAATCAATTGCCGTCAGGTGAGCTGCTTGCTTTTTGCTACCTATGAAAATAAACTACTCTTATCGCATAGTCCTTGATGTAACGTTCGATGTAACAAACTAATGTAAATGTCTACCGACCAAATAATGAGGTATACGTATATAAAGTAATACTGTAAACGAGAAAACAGCACTTTAGCATATCTATATCTAATACCAATAGAAGTCACTGTGTTTGAAGTTTGCCAAAGAGACATCACAGTTCATCAGATGGCAAGTGATTCCTGCGTCCCACAACATATTTTCATCCTTGAAAAGGAATCATAATGCAGATACGTTGTCGCCCTCTAGGACTGAGATGGTATGCCTCGTCACCAGCAATAAAGGTCTCCGGATCCCTACACTCTACTACAGCAGATAAAACACATCAGCGTTATGCTACTATTTCACGCTGATATTCTGTAAGGGCGACCACTGTCGAGCTGGCCCATTCATTCTGCAATTAGAAACACTCTAAAACAACAAACTAAAATGTAGCTCTACCACTGTTAATGTAGTTTTTTTATATTATTAGGGGTAATGAAGGAGCACATATAGTTCTCCTGGTGGTAAGTGATGACTGGGGTCCGTAAAATATATATCAATCTTCAAAAAAGATTTAAGTTACACTTGCGTTATCACAACAAAGGAATAAAATGGAATGTCTTGATACCTGTAATTCGTTCCGCGGATTAACGAAAACCGGTAGCGTTGATATTCCGTGAGGGCGTGGTCTTTCCTTAGTCGAGCCCACCCAATTGCGATCCTATTAAAATCGGCAGCTTGAATAATAAGTAACAAATTATTCAATTAAATTTCTCATTAATTATCATCATAGGCATATCGCATTAACAACCTACACTTTCTCACTATCTTTTTTAAATGTCTTAGTCTTTTTTAAAACGTGACCTATCTATAATTCGCCGTATTTGCCGTTCTTTACCGGTTGAACAATTCCTGATATTTCGTCGATATATCATACCATGGCTTTATCTTTTTCCAAATTTATTTTTTTTGGTTAAATATAAAACATTATTGAAAACAATAAAATATATACCACTGCAGTCTTACTTGTAATTACTTTACCTTGAGTTATCATTAATTTGATTTGTTAAAAAAAAACATATATAAAATTTTAATTATAGGCCGTACACACTAGATCAAAGTGAAACAAACTTGTAAGACGAAAATAATAACGGCCTCCATTACAATATTCACTGAATAAATTATTATTTGGTCTTACTTGCTAACAGTACGGAGTGCAAAGCAGTTTTGTAATGTCTGTGGTTTTTAATTACATGTGAATTACATCCTTATATGTTTACAATAGTCGTCTAATTCGACTTCAATTTATAATTAATTATGTTGTATGTCTTTTATTAAGTGTATTGTATTAATCTTAATTAGCAATTAAAAAATTGTTTTGAAATATTACAAGCTTGAACAAGCTAACAATTTGGTGTTTTCAAAGTGCTTATAAAACTTTAATCGTCGTAATGTGTTAAGTTAATTACAATTAAAAATTTATGCATACTTTGTCGAGGTCAATGATATCTGTGTCTAAAAGACCGCTTTTAAATTCACGCGAAGTACGCGAGCTTATTTACCACGTGCGTAGTGGTGAAGTATAACATCGTGGGGAAAAGATGACTAATAAATATTATTATTATTAAATGCAAGGTAGGAGATGATTCACGACGATGTCGAATGGCTAACTCAAACCAACCACCTTAAGTTTGCCAGACCGTATCTTAAACCATTAGGCTATTGACGCTTCTGTGAATTTATGTAATGTATGTAATTTCAAGGATATGTACAATCCATGAATCTGCAATCTGCTGGTACTATGCTCGAACACCCTCCAAGCCTATGCCCAGCCGGGCATGTAGATATATATATATACTACTTTACGTTTGTAACTTGTTAATAAATGCAGTGAAAACCCAGTAGGTATTAATGAGCGGCTACGTCCCGCTACGACATAAGGACGAAACAAAGGAAAGGACAAGCATACGGAAAGCATTGGTCACAGTCGGCGCACTCCTGCTTGAGGCATAATGTAGACCACGATAATAAATACACACTAATGTTTCGGAGACGGCAGAATTTATAGCGCAGATTAAAAATATTAAATTCGTAGCTACACTGCTACGAATTTAGTATTTATTAAGTTTATAAATATTTATGCGTTTAAAATTACTTCGCTATTTTTTATGATAGTAATGCTGTAGGTGGTAAAATGTATTGATGAATAATCATGCGACTCAACTGCATATACTGTGCATGCCTTCAAAATATGTTTCCCTTTCCTAAACATGCATTTCTCAACTCGGTTTGCTCGAGTACCGTGAATTAAAAGCGAGCACTTAGGTACTGGGCTACCACAGCATTACATGGCAATTATATGAAGAAGAAAATTTATTGGTACATTTTAAATTTTTCATGGCCTATTAAAAATTACTTCATTTTCAAATGATAGCAACATTCTGTTCATAACCTCAATCTCACATCAAATAATGAGGATGAAATTATTATTTCTGTCGTGTACCATGTTCTTCTCTTCAAAATGCCAGTGAATCAATCCGATCGGAAATTACCTGGTGGCCGATGATTCGAGCCGCTCTTAATTTTATGTTTCAATTTGTACATGTATAATTAGATAAGTTACAATAAAATCAAATCAAGACAGAATTAATAGACGCATCTCTGGCTGTCAGAGAAGCCCAGTACGTCGCTTAGCACACACTAAACGCTAACACACTTAATTCAATCACTGTGATCCCTATCAACAAGCACGCCTGGTTATCTGTTCACCCCAGTTCCCCATTTACATACAAATACATACAAATCGCTACGGAACCGTAATCGGTTCCGGGTCACGTGTCTACCGCGGCGAATCGTCTAAAGAGACCTTTCGTTCACGCTTAATAAAGTCACAATCTTCTCACAATACAAAACAGCCTGGCTGTATGACTGAGCACCCTTGCCTCGGAAAAAATAGAGCCGAGGGTAGAACAGATTCCAAATTTGAATTTGATTATCGAAGTGTGCCGGCTATTTATCATTTGTAATGACGCAGCATCGGAAGGAGGACGCGTTCGCTAATATTGTAATCTTGTTAATGCGTTTAGAAATACATATTTATTGTTTACGGTTGTTCTGTGGAGCTATTTGAGCGGAAAATATTTAAGTTTTTATTGATGGAAAATGACAGTTCCGATCTATTCCGTTCGTCACTTGTTGAAATAGACTTTTAATGTTTAATAATTTATGAGATTAATGACGAATTGCTTTAACCTTTTTAATAAAAAAAAGTATGATAGGTATATGTAGTTTACCTTATAACGATGAATCGAGTTTTGCACCATTTGCAATAATTGAAATTGAAGAAGCACACAGTTAACTTGATGATTGATCCAACGATGTTGTGTTGGGTGATTCCAACGGCCTTACCGTTGGCAGCTTTCAGAAAAATTTAATTCCATCTGCTTGTATTTATCAATGATTATACATATGTATCCGATTATTGAAATGCAAATAAATATTTCATAAATCAAAAAGTTTTAAAACTTTTTGCAAAGTTATATAGTTTAGTAAGCATAAGTGAAAATACAACAATACGAGTATAGTTATATAGTTTTCTATTGTCCAAAGACATGTACACATTCGATAAACTTAGAGGAAGATGTTGACCCATTTTAGATAGTGCACATGCTTTCACCCCGACAATGGATGATGGAACGCGATAAAGTGACGCAGGTATCATAAGTTTAGTTTGCAACAATTTAACTTTTATTTATATATATCGTATTATATTATATTCTGTTATCTATTTCAAATGGCAGTATATCTTCACGCCGGTGCAGACAGGGAGCGAATAAGGTTTAAATGTTGCTCGCTCAGTATTACGGGTCACATCCGTCATAAGGAGTTTGCGTCTGCAAACATACTGCCATCTATATACAGGATGTTACAAAAATAATTAAATTTTAATATATCCTTGATATATCGAGATTGTCTCATGTAAATTGGTTGAGTCGTGCTGTGTACTATCCTCCAGCACTCTCTATAAAGATTTGGAATTTGGCCCAACGGTGGAATTTATATACATTTACAGCTACTTTACTTATTTCAATAGTTATTACTGAATTTGAAATAATGAAATATATATACATATTTTAAGTTATGTAGATAGTTTTACTAGATATTATTAATAGATGTAGCTAAGTGAAGAAAGGTTTGATCTGGCCCTTATTTGAATGAGTGCTGTTAGTGGTATAACTAAGCGCTTCTGATCTTCGGAGGGCACGTGAAGCTTTCGCTCCCGACTGGGCTTTTGTGACGTCCGTCTATGTCATTGTTAATTAAAGAAGTTCTACGTTTATATTATAACTAATATCATACTTCAAAAGATACAAAAGATATCAGACTTAGTTAATAAAGCGTATAATATACCTTGTTAATTGCTGTCCACTTTATGAATAAGACATGCATAAAAAGTGTTAATGTTTACAATGTGTCATATATTATGTTTCTAATAGTTTACACGAGAAATTTATTACAGAACATACTGTATAGAGCAATACACGAGGGAAGCTCTGTCCCCAATATGAATATTTTATATTGAATTACTCACGCTTCGTCGGTCCGGCAAAAATATTGTCCTTCTCGCACTTGTCTCCGGTGTTTTATAAGTTTTTTCCTTCCTAAACAGTAATACTAAAATTACTATTTAGAAATATGAAAACCCTTTTTTATGATACACACGAACGAGCACATACTGTATATCATTGGATGGTAAGTAATTCTATGGCCCATACAATTTACATTGATCCTCATTAAAGAACCACCGTGCAGAAGTATTGTCACCCATGAGGAGTAGGATGGAGTGTCTTATCTCTAGTAGCCTGTAATTATTTCTCTAAGTCCAAGAAGATAATTTCATTGTTTCCCTTCTCTCATACGTATATCATTGTTTAATAGATCGAAACATTTAAATAGCTGACAAACACTACAGTCGAATTGGGACAGATTGATTTCTCACCACAATTCACAACGGGCCGTGTGTCCATCGGTGCGTATTCGCCCATTTCTTGCTCACCAGACCGACCCACGAGTTGATGTGGGAACAAAGTCGTTCGCAAGGATTTCGACACGCCTCGTTCCGACACGCCCGCTCCGACACGCGTGTTCCGATACGCTAGTTTGTCGCGAACCCTCACTTTTATGTCACAAATAGGTTGTTGTATATGTTTAACTGAGTGGCTCAGGACCGCGCTTCATGGCAGTCTGCAGAGGAAGCCTATGTTAAACACTGGTCTGAGATGATAATGAAGGAATGTTTTAAAACGTGGTATGATATCGCGTTTAAAAACCCGCCAGAGAAATTGTTCGCTTAACTTATCTGGGGAAGGATATGATGCTCTTAGAATATCAACCTGAAAAATCAACTTAATGCTGCTGTGTTTTGAATCGTGAGAGGTCCATAGACCAAATTTCATATCAAACGTCACCCCTGATGATCTGAGATCGAATGTCTCGTCACGAGTAATAATATCTCCGGTTTATTACTATTATCAAACTGAAGTTAGTACTCAGATCGCCAATTCAAGTAATCACCATGCTTTATACGGTGATTACTTGGCGTGTCCTGAGACAGGTAAAAGCTTGCTATTTTTAAAGAATATTATTTATCATTATAATTACATCTTTATTTATGACTAAGTTAACTGAAAACTTCTATGCCTAAACTTATGGTTTATATTTTATAGGTTAGCTAAATACTTAGTGTTAGATTTGTAAAAAACTATCACTTGTTATTGTTACTATACTGTACATAATTCGCGAAACCGCAACTTAGTTTTTGAATTCCTAACTAAGATATAAAAAAAAGTAACAGCGTTTATATATATATATATATATATATATATATATCCCACTGCTGGGCATTCGTCTCCTCCCTAGAAAGCGTGGTAGAGCACAGTCACCTCACGATGGTTTCCTTCACCGCAGAGCACGTTCAGTTCAGCACTTTAAATTTCCATTACATTTTATTGGTACCGTGAATTAAAAGCGAGGTCCTAGATACTCAGCTACCACGGCTCCTATCTTAGATATTACAGTATTATTAAAAAATATATGCGATATTTTTTATTATATTATTAGAGTCCTTCGTCTTTAGGAAGAAATATAAGGCATAGCCTACAGGACTCCAATGCGATTTAAGCGATTCCACTTGTCGTCAAATTATTTTTTTGTTACTTAATTTTTCCTTACGTAATTTTGTTTCATTTTAACGACGAGTGTGCGGTAAATCATATCAAAATTAAAATATGTATGTGTCTATAATATTTGTAATGTATGTGTGTATAAATATTTATCTTCTATTATAGTATAGCACAAACAAGTCCGTGGCATAGAGCCTCAAGCTAAGTAAGCTTGATATAGATGAGTCTACAGAATTCTTGGCTACAATTTACTATCACTTTCTGTGGCAGAAAAAAAAACCTGCTTTTTAATATATTAGGGCTAACAAACAAGCAAACAGTTCACTGGACAGTAAGCGATAACTGCGGCGCACGATACCCACGTTCATGCTTAACAAGATTCAAGCTGATGTACCTTCGTTGCCTGTTAACAAAACGCAAAATAATATTGTTATTCCACGCTTATATAGTAAAGCGCGTTTCTTCCCCAGTCGAGCTTACCTATAAAAGCCACAGCTAGAACTTATCTGCAGCGTAGCCCTGCCACGGTTCAAGACTTATTTATTACCTATCACGTAATGTAGGTATAAGATCTACATGTATTTTTGATTTTAATTCGTACGAATACACGACAAGCGTGAAAAATGTACTAATAAGTCATCCAACTAAACTTGTCTACGAACTAAATTGTGGTACATTAACACCGTAACGTAACGAGGGAAGGGAAACGTTTGATAGCTTTATCGACTTACCCCATTTAAATTAGTTCTGCTACGGCTTGTTTGTGATGGGACATGAGAGACAACGGGGGTGCTTGGAGTTATGATATGAATTTAGAGACAATGATTTATATGGATTGAAAACTTCTAAATAGATTGTTTCTTAATTATATATAAGCACCATTTAGCATTACTAGACTAAAATCATACTCGCTAAATTATATTCTATTCTTCTATTCCATAATGGTAGTAAAATGCTCTAGCTTAGTAATTACCTATTTTTAGGAGATGACGGTAAAATTACTTCCGCGATCATTGAAAATATGGAGTGGTTTTAAATCATGATTTTTGCTTTTGGTTAAAAATTGTATGTTATATCTTTATATATATATATATATATATATATATATATATATATATATATATATATAATTATAAATATATATATAAATATAACTAAAAATCTATCGATGAATATATATCGCTTGTTTGCTTGTTATTGGGTATAGTTACGTAATTACTACACGCGGAGGCGTCCTAAAGAATACTTTTTAAATTGTTGTCAGAGGAATATTAATTAGTTAATTAAAACCTTACTTTTAAAAATGTTAATTTTACTTTATCATATTATTTTTTGTTTTATTTTATTATAAAGAAAATACCAATATTGAACCTATTTAATGAAATATTTCTTGCAGAGTGATGTTATATAATTTTCAGTTTTTTACAAAACGAATAAGTAATTTAAAAATACAAGTTATCATTTATCAATTAAATAGATTTAATTTATTGTTATTTTTATCAAGAGAAATGTAAAAAGATGAAAGTAGTGATTTTTTTAAGGTTAGGTATTAAGAAAATATTTTTTTTAATTTACGTAACTTATTTAATCATCTATAGAACAAATATTTACAAAATAAACACTTAACATGTAATATTGCACATTTAGAATACAATGAAATAACAACAACGAGACGAACCCAAAGAATATGTCTAACAGGCTTTCTATGCGAGATGGTTCCAAAAGATTTTCTAAACAGTTAATCATTAATTAAATACAACTTTGTCCAAGTAAAAGTGATATATAAAGCAAATCACTTAAGAACGGAGCTACTATGAGGGAAAAATTGTTTGCTTTTTTTATTATAGTTTGCGGGTGACACGTCATCCATATCCCCTTCCTTGTCCTGATGCGCCGTCATGTGTCTGGTCAAATGGTGTCTTTCTCTAAAGCTTTCATTGCATACGGGACATTTCAGTTTCTCCTCTCTTTTTCTCCTATTAGGGTCATTAGACGTCTCGCTTTTGTGATGGGTCCGCATGTGGTAGACCAAATCGGAAGTCATACGAAAACTGATGCTGCATTTAGCGCAAACGTTTTGGGCTGGCAAAGAAAAAGCAGCTAGTGTCGGTGGCAACAATGTACTGAGTATAGCCGCTGCCGGATTTGCAATCAGTGGACTAACGGAGTCCCTCGGTGAGACGGGAAATTTCATAAAATCTGAATTGGGCTGTTGAAAATTTTGAACGCCAAAAGGGTATGATGATCCCGCTTGAAGATAAGGTATTTCAGGTCTAAACGGTAAGAAGTTCATTTTGTTGGGTGACATTTGTGGTGTTTTTGGATCAAGCTTGCCTTGGTATTCAATTCCTTTAAAATTTTGTGCTCTTTGCGGTATCATAGTCGATTCTGGGAAGTTTGGCGAAGTAGAAGGTACGTTCTGGCCTTTGAAGAAATTATTGCTATTTAACAGATGGGCGGGAGAAATCAAATTGGTGAATGCTGCTGCTTTATTAAACGAACTCGTTTGAGGGCTCGAAGCAGACAACGGAGGACTGATTGAATTCTGGTAAAGTAGATTGTCTGGACTCACTGATGGATTCGGCGACCTGACGGTGAAGTTGGACACTTTGGTAAAGGCGCTCTTCGGTGACATATCTTGAGACCTCTCGCCATACCTACTACTCTCGTATCTTGCTCTGGACTGCATACTTATTAAAGTGGGATCATCGAAAATCTTACTTTTATATTCGGGCAAAAATTTTGGATGTCTCGCTGCACTTTCGTTGGAATTCGGGCGACTCCTTGATCGTTCCGAGGTATCGGAATCACTGAAGTACGTAGATTTGCTTGGGTACTCGTCTGTGCCCACGTCGATATTATAATCAGATCCGAAGCCTGGAGATATGTTGTTATTAACTCGAACCCTGTCTTCGTCTTTGTCGTCCAGCACATCGATAGATAGATCATTGTGTTTGTAAACTTCGTTCGCTCTCTTCGTCGATTGCTCCCACTCTTCCGTGCTGAAAAGTTGTTTAGAAACTCTCAATTGTCGCTCTGGTTGCTTCTGCCTGACTTTGTCATCCGGCATCATAAGGAAGGCGACATCGAACGACCGCTTCGATGCTTTAGCTTGATTCAGCACAGTCGATTGCATTTCGCTTTTCAATATTTGCGTCGATCGACCATTTTCGATACTCAAACTCGTGTCCTTAGCTTCTGGAGACGGCTCTTTATAATTTTGATAGTTATTTTGAACGTCCATTGTCATTGTATATTCATTTAGTAAAACTCACTCGTACTTAAACTTTTCACACTTATATCGCAACGGAGAGGTACGGACGCGTGCGTGGTACTCGTCGGCAACTTTACGAATGCGAGCGTGACATAAGGGTGGAAAATATATAAGTGGGGTTAAGAACTACCCTTAGCGAGGCTTTTCAAGTCGCAGGGGCGTGGTATCGAGCCAATCGGGATCGAGTTGGGGGCGTTAAAGGATTTCACAGACCAATGGCCGGCGTCTGCGGCGATGGCAAGTGAGGCTCAATCAGCGGGTCAAGATAACTGGCGCGAATTGACAGCGCATTGAGTAGTACGGTCAGATCGACAAAGACAGTATGATGTGAGTAACGGGTGGCGGCTTATTTCGCCGTTCAATGTGTAGCGTCGGAAAAAAAGCCAGGTTTAGGTTTACGAAGTTTATTCAATATAATGTTATTTTGTTGACGGTTTTAGGCCTGTAAGAAGTAAATTTAGTTTTATATGTATATTTTCATCAGCTTTTATTTTAATAAATTAAAAACACTTTAAACTCATAGACTTAACAATTACAAATTATATGTCAGCTTACGTAATGTTTATCAATTAAACAAATATTTATTGGTTCAATAAAAAAATATTTATAATTTCACGTTACACAATTATCAGGTCACTATATTATGGGTATGAAAGGTAAAAATATAAAGGCTGGCAACGCATTTGCCAGCATATAGCATATAAATATAATTTGGCCTGTTAGAAAAAAAAAGCTACTAATAAATGCATTTATCAAGTGTACCAAAATAAAGGTATTATAAATTATCAAAGTTTCACCTAATATTGTTTGGTTATGTTTTATTTCACGTTTTTTATATTCCCTTTCACTTCTTGGAGGCGAAAGTTTCTTTTGAATAGCCTTTATTACTCCTTGTCCGATTGTTGCAAGTCAGTTTAATCATTACGCTATCTTTATCTCGCCAAACAAGGCACTAGAAAAACTCCAACCATTAATATCGCAATAAATATGTTTTATATGTCGCATAAAAAAATGATACTTCGCCCATAGACAGCGCAACCCCCGAGTGTATGGATGAGATTGCGAATAATGCTATTAACACAGACGCTTCTTCTCAAATTGATATCCTACTCAACGGTCGAATAAATGAAATTAAACCTTGTGGTCTAGGACAGGAAGTTTCAATTATAATAGCAAATAGTAAAGCTAATACATTGAATGTTGATAGACAAAAATAAAGCCTAATATCTCTAAGTAAAGAGTACATTTTTGATTAGTAGAGGGGTGATATAGAACTGGAGGAAAGACTCAAATGAGTTCTGTTCGGTAGTGGGTAACGATAATAAGATGGGCGCAGACGTTAAAGGAAAGCTATTTGTCAGATTTTAGCCATTTTTTTGGCCATTCGCTTGCGGTCTATGAAAATCTGTTCCATTTATTTTACGCGAGGCGTTAATGAGTTTTTTAGGGATTATTTTTGGGAGCGTCATATTGCAGTGCAGTTTACGATCAAATTTCAATTCCTTCTTGACTTTTTAATATAAAATAGCTGTTTCGAGTACTTATGTCTGTAGTACCATCTGTAGTGGCGTAGGAAGTGCTTATTTTAGATATTTTATAGATAAGTTAGGTTTCTGATTTTAAATTTTTATTGTTTGGTGTGTACAAATGTATGTATGTATGTAACTCTAACTCTGACAAAAAATAAATTAAATACTAAAATAATTAATTATGACTGATAACATTGATGATATTAAAACTGAATTGAAATGGTGAAACTAATTATAATATAAATTAATAAAAACATATTTAATAAATCTACATTTATTAAATATGTTGTACTAATAAAATTGATTAAGATTTTATTTAAATTACATTTACCTGATGCGGCCCATGACATCTACATTCATCCTTGACAAGGAATCATAATGCAGATTCGTTGTCACGCATGAGGACTGAGATTCTGCATCTTGAAACAAAATGCAGTGTAGCTCTACCACTGCAATAATATATAATATATTTTACTGTCATTAAGTGTTTAAGAAGACAACATTTATACAGCATTATAAAATGTTGTCTTCTATTTATGTAGTAAGATCGGTTTGTTTCTTTTTAAAATACGTCTGAACTTTTCCTGATAATTATTATTTTGAGTGAATGAATTTCTTCTTCTAGGATTTTTATATTCAACAGAACTTTTTTTGAGCGGGAAAATAAACTCCATATTATTGTCTAAAAAAACAAATGTCACTTAATGTCCAAACAAACTGTTCCACAAGACTTGCAACGGACTGGTCATCAATATCGGCAACGCCTAAGCGTCAAGTGTGACATCTTATTAAGCGGAAAGCGACAAATGTTCCGTACAACGTTCAGCGATTGACAAGACTGCCGGCTGATAGATCGAGTGGCTTAGAACCAAAAGTATGTAAGTACTACGTACACAGGCTTGTTCAATGACCGTGACAAAGCGAATATCGACCTTATGTTAAACGCGATATTATTGTTTTTGCAAGAAACATATTACTAGTTTTTTATTAATACTTCCATGCTCTGTACACAAATAACTTAAATTAAAACGTATTTTAAATGAAAAAAAACTGTCAAATAAAATAAAAAATATATGACAGTTATACATATTTTTTAACATGTTTTTATTTGCTTGTACACACGTTTTTATGTTTCTATGTACGAATATACTAATGTATTGGAATTTTTCAAATAAATTGTCATCCGCTTTAAAACGTTTAATTAACTTTTGCCGACGTGTTCAGAATCGGAATCAATACAGCTTTAGTAAATCGGTATTTATCCAAGGTAATGAAATTGAGCAAGTGACCGAAGTAGTAATTTAGGAATTTTATATACGGTGTACCTCAATTTGAAAATCATATTATTGAAATAATTTGTAACTTTTTCTACAGACTAAAAGTTTTATATCGGATACATAGATTTTTGAGTAACGAATTACGCATAAAACTATGCGAAAGTTTGGTGTTGTTCTAATTGGTTTACGGGGATGTCGATATGTCCCGGGCTGCTATCCCGAACTAAAAAACTTGTACTAACGTTTGCAGAATACATGTGCACTATTCTGTTTTTGTATACCCCTTCAAACTCATGTCATTTTTGTATCACCCTTCTCAAATGATACAAACATTCTAAAAAGGAATCCACGTCGTGAGTTACATTTGGTTATACTTATTTTTGATTTAGTAAATTCCCAGCGATCGTTTTACATATACAACAAACTTAGGTGGCTCAAGGACTTTACTACTTGTAAAATTAGAATCTCTAGACTTATTTTACTTCTCCCGCCCTTTAAAGAGGTAGTTTTAAGTATAATTCTACAAAGTGTTGGAACAACTTGCCCCCTCCAATTGTAAATCTTAAATACAATATATAAAGCATAATTTTAAATCAAAAGTAAAGAAGTATTTAATGAGATTACAAAGGGATAATCGTGATACGTACCTTATTCGGAACATTTACTCTAACCACCACAGGAAACTGAAATGAATAATCACGTGGACACCCGATATAAAATCTTCTTTTTTTATCGTTTCTATTTTTTTTTGTAAGCTGTTAAAAACACTAAAACTTTATCTTGTCAACTTTCATAATATCGTTTTTAAGTTTCTTTTTCATGTATGGTTTTTTATAATTTATTGTTTTTGTTATTTTCTTATTACTTCGTTTTATGATTTTATTATTTTTTCAATATAGTTTATAAAATGAGGACCGCCACTTCCCTTGTGTAGGCTACACGGAAGATCAGGGTTGTGACCTTAAGTCACAGGTACAGGTACTGTACCTGAGTGGAGAGCCTTTTCTTTATTCGGCGCACAGCATGTTCCATTTCTCTTCCATTTACTTATAATTTTTTGTTTTTCTTTATAGATTAGATAAAATAATTTTGCTTGTTTGTTTTAATTGTTTTTACTGTACCTGATTTTGTTCTTTATGTTTACCAATAATAATAGACGAATAAATGAGTATTATTATTATATGTATATATATATATATATATATTTTGATCATAGGATCATGTAGTAAAGGTTTTAATATTATATTCCTTATGTTCCCATTATCATAACTTTTTTTATTTATATTTAATTATATCAGATACGGATAACAATAACAACAAATTTAAAGTGTTGTGTTGTAAGTTTCCACCCGTATAACAAATTATAATAGATAATATTATATATATTTAGTAACTTTATTAAAGCGTTTGACATTGTTTAAGTAACTATGGGTACGTCTATAAGCACAGTTGCGTTAACTCTGTTACATAAATGCAGAAACATTTAGATGTTGTTTAGATTTTTTTAAATACGTGAAGCAATTAACCTGACATTTGTTGGTGCCTAAATTAAATGCCAAAATTTTAAGAATATATATAATATAAATACTAACTATCATAAAGTTCTCCTGGTGATTGCGGGCCATGAGATCTAAATACATCGTCGACAATGATTCAAGATCCAAGTGCATTGTTGCCCCGGGGTAAATATTAAATGACTTTTTTCACTGCGGAAAAATTTTAGTGGATTACATGTGATTGGTTTTTTTGTTTGTGTGTATATTTACTCGTATATCCCACAACATGACGTGCATTTGAATATTCCTCCGATTTGCACAAGCATTAAATCGGATCGGCGAGTGCCGATGTGTTTGCGCGAATGTATACGGTATTTCTATATGATGATATTTCCTACAAAATCGTATCGGATATCACATCGCTGTCATTTAACTTTATCTATGCCGTGGTAAGAATTTACCAAATTTAATAGACTTTTTTAATGTATGACAGTATGCATTCATTTCAAATCTATGGTCTGTGTAACAACGAATACGCAGCCACGAACTATTCAATTGAATTTTTAAGCTCCTTGGATGTGCCTGATTTACCACAGCACAATTTGCAACTGAAGGTTTGTTTGAAACAAACGATGGTAAACGGTTCCTTCGCCCCGAAAGAACCTGATCCTCGTTAAGGAACCATAATACAGATGCGTTGTCACGGCTAAGAGCTAGAGCGGAATAAGGACATCCGGATTTTTCGAGTTCTAAAATTATATCTTAGGGGTTCTTTACTCCTAGTAAAGGACTCCTGAATTATCTTAGTGTTTATTGAATATTCCACTGTGTATAACTCTATCCCCCTTCATTCAAGTCACGTGTTCGATAATCCAGTCCACGCGTCCCCAATTACTTATCAAACGGATTTCTCCGCCTGAAGTTTCATTTATTGTAGATATTTATACTTATTTTATATAACTTACTTTTAGCTTAGGGTGATGAACTAGCATACCGTTCATAAATATTAATAATAAGTATTAAACGTACTTTGCATAAGCAGGTCTTATATGTACTAGTTGGAAACAGTATTGGTTATTTTATTTTATGTTATGCTAGAACCTGCGAAAACGATAATGGTCAAAACGCAGACAAGCAACTATAGCGAAACCGGGATTAGCTCGTGTAATGCGGTGGGAGAAGGGCATTTACCACCAGGCGAACCATCGAGTCGGATATCTACTGCCGGCAGCTGATGAGACTTAACCAAGAAATAGAGAAAAACGGCGGGAATTAATCAACAGAGAGGGTGTGGTTTTTCATCATAATATAGCCAGACCACACACATTTTTAGTCACTGCCAAAATTACCTGTCGCAGTTTTTTCGTTTCACTTTTTCAGTTCGCAGGCCCAAGATTACTAAAGCAATTTGAAGTTATGTCACTACCTAAAAATATCTTGGATTTGTATAACACAAAAAAACTTTTTCGTGTTTTATATATTCTTCCATAACATAATTGACTGTCAAAATAATCGGATCGAAAAAATAAAATCATAGACCTGGGATAAATCAATGAAACTCAGAGAAAATTGTCATTATATGGAGTACCAAAATTAGATTCTTGAATTTTTTAAATATCCGGCCTCCGATTCTTTACATTGTACGCTCTCGATTCACTCTGCATAGAAACACAGCAGCGTAATACTATCTTATACTAATATTTTAATAGGTCCTCTCTGGTGGAACCGATCTGAAGCTAAGAAACTAGCTGCACCATGTATACTTTAAAACAATAGTAATATTAAGTTTGTTGCACATTTTTATAAGCACAAGAAACTAGCTGCACCATGTATACTTTAAAACAATAGTAATATTAAGTTTGTTGCACATTTTTATAAGCACAAGAAACTAGCTGCACCATGTATGCTAAAACAATAGTAATATTAAGTTTGTTGCACATTTTTATAAGCACAAGAAACTAAGCTGCACCATGTATACTTTAAAACAATGAAGTAATATTAAGTTTGTTGCACATTTTTATAAGCACAAGAAACTAAGCTGCACCATGTATACTTTAAAACAATAGTAATATTAAGTTTTTCCCACATTTTTATAAGCACAAGAAACTAAGCTGCACCATGTATACTTTAAAACAATAGTAATATTAAGTTTGTTGCACATTTTTATAAGCACAAGAAACTAAGCTGCACCATGTATACTTTAAAACAATAGTAATATTAAGTTTGTTGCACATTTTTATAAGCACAAGAAACTAAGCTGCACCATGTATGCTTTAAAACAATAGTAATATTAAGTTTGTTGCACATTTTTATAAGCACAAGAAACTAGCTGCACCATGTATACTTTAAAACAATAGTAATATTAAGTTTGTTGCACATTTTTATAAGCACAAGAAACTAGCTGCACCATGTATACTTTAAAACAATAGTAATATTAAGTTTGTTGCACATTTTTATAAGCACAAGAAACTAGCTGCACCATGTATACTTTAAAACAATAGTAATATTAAGTTTGTCGCACATTTTTATAAGCACAAGAAACTAGCTGCACCATGTATACTTTAAAACAATAGTAATATTAAGTTTGTTGCACATTTTTATAAGCACAAGAAACTAGCTGCACCATGTATACTTTAAAACAATAGTAATATTAAGTTTGTTGCACATTTTTATAAGCACAAGAAACTAGCTGCACCATGTATACTTTAAAACAATAGTAATATTAAGTTTGTTGCACATTTTTATAAGCACAAGAAACTAGCTGCACCATGTATACTTTAAAACAATAGTAATATTAAGTTTTTCCCACATTTTTATAAGCACGTTACACACACAATCTGAACACGTTTATTTCGTACTTTCAGATACAGAGGGAAACTTCATCGGAAATACATATTTTTGTGCGGTAGAGTCACGGCAGTCAGAGCTGTAAACTAGCTCGACTTATGTAGATGTAATGGACGACAGTAGTTGATAATAGTAACTCAACGCTATTGTGTTTCGTCGGCTTTGTGAAAGAAATCTGATAACTTATAAGTGGCGTAGAGGTATTCAATTTCAGTCCGCAGCGATGATATAGCATTTTAATTAAATGGTTCCTGGCTTAAAATAGCAACTGAAGCTGCTCCGCTGCTTTGAGTAACAAGTTAATGGATTCGGCAATCTGTAGTACAAGAGGAGTTCCACTTAAGAATTCATCTTTCACGAAGATGTATATAGATATTTATGGAACACAGTTATCACATTTGCCATCAGATCGTGCTCACGAGTATCGAGTCCTAATTTCATAACAAAAATCTTAAGTAAAATCTAGATTCTACCATTCTTAAGTTTATCCTGATCGGTTACAACTAAAACAAACATAGTATTTGTCAGTCGATCGGTCAGAGGACGCAGCTGTAAGTTTGATTACCGTCATCCCCAGGGGGCGCCGTCTCCGTGACAGATTAACCGGTGTCCAGTTAATCTTTGTGTCGACGTCCCCACGGAGCAACGGTTTGATTGGTGCCGAGGTCGGTTCTTGATTTTCCACCTGAAATAAGTTTGATTGAAATGCTTTGCTGTCATCGTTTTCGTTTTCCTATTGAAGTTGTCTGTATGTTGCAACTAAATGTGACATTTGAGCACACATTTCATCTGATGCTATATGGATGTACAATGATTCAAGATGCTAAGTCTTCCCTGAAGGCGTAAGAAATTGGAGTGCCACGTGTCATGTAATTGGGTCATGGGTTCCCTACACTCAACGTACGGAACAGAGCAGCTTTATTCTGCTATTTCATGGTGGTATTGTAAGAGGCTTTGGAACTTACACCGTCGAGCTGACCCATTCATATTGCAGATGGCTGCAGTGTAGCTCCACCATGTAGAATACCTCGTAGTTATATAGATTTTTTATACACCAGCCTCCATTGGTTTATACCATACATGCATTGTATTTCTTTGTATATTAGATTGAATTGTAATGATTTTTTTCAAAAAAAAACAACTCCGTTGCAATTTAACTTGCTACAAATAGGAACAATAAGTAGCCTGCATATCTGTTAGAGTACTCATATAGACACCTAAGTTTTCCTAATATTGTCAAATATATAAAGTGGTTAGTTAAAAAAATAAAAATAAATAAATAAAAATAATAACGAAATAAATACATAAATAAATAATATTTAAATAAATAAACAAATAAATATATACAAAAATAAAGTAGATATTAATTAAAGATAAATAAAATATGGTATGATACAAATAGTTTTACGTTTACGTAACGTTTAATACTTCCTCGTAATAAGCCGCCCCTGTCGAGTACATCCATTCATGCAGCATGCAGCTGGACACTGGGGTCAGCGCAGGCTGTGTTAGAGTGCCGCAAGCAAACGCAAACACAGAAGCACACACTCGTGCTCCCCTTCCCAATCCGATGTAATGCATATATGTAAGATCGGAGGCAGTTTTGTAATCGTCAGTGTCAAAGATGTGAGACAACTTTTTTCTTATGCTTGGAGAGTTTTAAAAGAGCCATACAGTCCGTCTGTTTATAAAGATTCCTTCCGCACATGACAATTATGATCGTAATGCAAATGCGTGGTCACCCTTGAGGACTGAGATGCAATGCCTCTTTATCTGTTTGGATCTTTTGGGGATTTGGGTCCCTAATATCTACACTCCATACACTTCTAGATGCACTGCACAATATATTTCACAATGGATCTCGTATTATTATCTGCTATATTAACCGTTAAATAAGGGCATTAAATATATTACAAATATAATTTATTTCATCATTATCGGGTCTTCATAATTCACCAGTGGATCATTCCACCTGTACCGACGGACAAACAATTAAAATATATTTAGCTCAACAAGCCAATACGAGGGTAATACCAACATCACCATATGTAACGTCACAATGACGATAATACGAGCTTCCAATGTAGTCATCCCTTAGAATTGTTCACTCTTAGATCAACCACCCTGTTAATAGTTTGGAATGCATTCGAACAACTTTCAATTAAAAATCGACTGTAGTTGTCTTCGAATAAAGTTAAAAATTCATTGTATTAATATCATCAATAGCCAATTCAATTGTAATTTCGTCGTTGGTCTGTCTGGCACTTTATATTTATAACACTATCTGTACAGGTAATTTTGAACCTTAGTTGGATTGTTTAAAGTTCTTTATTGAGTACTACATTTTGGTTAGCCAAATTATTGTTTATAAAAGATATGGTCTTTATTATCGTCGTGATAGAGTTCGTATTACCAGTGAATATGTAGTTAAAAGCAATGCATAGAAATAATCAGGAAACATTAAAGTGGGTCTTGGTGCACACTTGTTTATGAATCTCGGACCATATGGTGTAAAAGCCGCTGAGGACAATACACCCCCATGGCCTATTACCATATGGGACACGTTAAATGCACTTACAAAGGAATTGTATTTTGAAATGTACCGATCGATACTCATTCGTATCTTTGGTTTTATACAACATTTGTTTTGTTTAGAGGCATGACATGTAATACGCGATAGCTGACTAGAGACAAAGAAAGAGAAGAAGAGGAGAAGATTATTTATTTATCACATTGAGAGTAACAAACGAGCACACAGTTTACCTGATGCAAGTGATTCCTGCGGCCCATGACATCTACATTCATTATGCAGATGCGTTGATACCCTTGAGGACTGAGATGGAATGCGTTGTCACCACTAATAAAGGTCTCCGGATCCCTTTACTCAAGAGACGAAACAAAGCAGTATTATTCTGCTAGTTTGCGCCGATATTCTGTGAGGGCGTGTACTCCGGTCGAGCTGACCCTTTCATTCTGCAGCTAGAAGCAAACTGCAGTGTAGCTCTATAAAATATAGCTGTATAAAAAATATAAGATCGGAAGAGGTTTCAGACGCAATATTAAAAGACATGCGACATACTCTAGACCCGATACGTATTTTTTTTTCTTTATTATATCGCACATACAGTTCACCGGTGATGTTTTGAAGCCTAAAGACTCATTTCTTCAAAGGTTAGACTTATTATAGACTTATATTATTGTATGTTACTATTATATTAGACTTAATCCATGACAGGATTATAATAATTATTGTATTAACATTTTTTTGCTATTTTTATTTAAAGATTTTATAAATGCAATTCGTTACCAACAATTTTATATTTACGGTTTACCACTGCTAGATATAATGATACATGAACACCTGACGTATGCAGTGGACTTACAATTACTGTGCGGTAACGGTCGATGAGAGTCAAATTTTAAAAAAGCTGTAAAATAATTGACATCAAAAAGAATACATTATAATGCTGGTTTTAAAAGAAAAGTTTTTGTTTATTCTTATCAGAAAGGGAACATGATAGATAGTTCTTCTGACGATGAAGTGTTTGAATAATAAAATATATTTTTCAGATGTATATTTTGTTTATTCTACATTTTATATTAAAAATACATAATTCAGCTGTTTTTTAATTTCTAGCTTTAAATATTTGGGGTGCATCTTATAATGAGTGAGGTCTTATAATCGATGTAATACGATAATTGTATGACATACGTCACCCCTGAGGACTCAAACGAAATATCTCGCTACCTGACAGCACTTGCGCATCTTCAACCTTAGCTGAGGATGGACATGGATGTCATGGCCCTCACTCATTTGCCATCAGTTGAACAGTGTGCTAGTTTTTCACCCCAAAAGTTATAGAAACAAAAGCTTTACTACGTAAAGAACTTCGAGAATGCTTTTAAACGACTTTATTATTTAAAATACTATATTCAGTATTCGAGCCCCATTAAAAGTTGCGCCACATATGTCTAAGTGGATAGTCGTAATTAAAAGCGGGCACCCTCGACTTAGGGTAGCATAATGCAATTATGCTGGAATTTTTCGCGACATATGGCCTATGAAGCGCTCGTCACTGGCTTAGGGGTAAATGCGGTTTTTTTAACCGACCTGCCATAAGGATGATCGTATCATCATATTTTTTAAAATAACAATCGATAGACGCTAGAAGTATTAATAATTTTGAACCTATAGAATCAGTTGTAGAAATACAATGAAACTTTTTAAATTTCATATTCTCTTTTCTATGATAACTTTGAGTAAACCTTACCAAATTGTAGTATAGAATTATTTGTATTCCTTAGTTTCCTGGTTTCTAAACATTCAATACTATTGCGTCACAATTCAAAATCATCCGTTCAATCATCAGTTTGGATCGACATAAATATAAGAATAATAAAAGAAATATGAAAAAACTGAGCTATAAATATGTACTTCTTTTTTTCTATTTAATATATATTATAAACCCATAGAATACAACAAAAATAAATGCCGAAGTATTCTATCGTTTCATTAGTACGGGTGTCCCCCGGGGAGTATGCTAAGCCCAAAAGTACATATGGCGCATAAATGCTCATCGTATTGCATAGGGAGCATCGCCTTGTGTTACTTGAGCTGTGAAGTTGTGTTGCTAGTGGTCGGAACTGACAGAAATATCCGATTCAAATTGTTTTATAGGCGGTTCGGACACTATGGACTTAAACCCGAAAATATCCTTTTCACTATTATGATGAACTACAATAAAATGATTTCTCTGTGTGATAGAATGTGATAGAAGCAACGTAGACATCCACAATAAAAAGAGTTTCATGGACTTAGCACAAAAGACACACTAAATGGAGTGACGACCAATGCATGTTTGCAGGAAGTCGATGGATGCGGGTGGTTCAGAACCGTGTGGATTTATGGGAAAGGCCTATGTTTTGTGATGGACTGTGGACAGGCTGTGGTAATGATGATGATGATAAATGTTATGATAAAATGAGGTCACGATATTGGTCTCTGTACTCTGGTTTACGGGAAATTTAGATTTCTTCATCTTAAACTTCTTCTTTTTAATATTTTCACCCCCTTGAATAAAAATCAAATAATCAGAGAATAAAATCACTTTATTATCAAAGAAAATTACACTTAAATTTTATATCAAATATGAAAATTTAATTATATCAAATTGGTCACACGCAGACTTGTGCCTATCGCTTCATGTATTCCATCATATATATCCATCTAGAACATGCTAGACATTGTTTCCTAGTTCCATGTTTCACGTACTGAATACGTAATATCCAAACCATATCCATTGTAACAACAGTATGAGGATTGAAAAATCAATAAATACTACTCGCAGATATACTAACAAAAACAACAAAGCTTCGTCTAAATATCGGTTTGCACTTGAGCATGGAGTCTCATTACATATAGATAATTGTCCGTCTGTCAGTGAGGGCATATTCGCTGACCATTACAGTTATTATGGATCAGATGGCAGGTTACCACTAGTGCATATGCTATGGGATTGCGCACAGTAGCGCGATCCGGTAGTCTTGATCTTTGAAATGTGAAATCAAAATATCAATAAAATGGTGACAAAATTATTAATAAAAAATTAAAAAAAAAATTATGAATATATGCACTGTAATATTGTTTATGTTATATTTTCTATACGCTGTGATCTCAAATATAAAAAAAATATATAGATTAATATATAGAAAAATATCTACATTGCACAAAACAAACACATGGTGAACTCACACTGATTAAAAACAGAAATATGTTAGCAAATAGTATCCTTCCATAGAATATACCATAGACATAGTACTATCAGTAGCAAAAATATACATAAATATGTACAAAACTTTGTAGCCAATCCGCGGGTAACCCCTAATCCTTATTTAAATCAATGTTAAAATTCGTATAATGAATTTAATTTTGAGTTTTACATAAAAAATGTTTTATACGTTATAAAATATATCTTTTTAGTATATTACTATGTTATTGTTCTTATTTATAAAGCTTTCCGTAAGATGTCACGAAATTGTGAGCAGTTATTGCAATAAAGTACGATTAAGTACTTTTTGCGTTTGCGTAACAACCGTACCAGGATCAAAATCTCTTGTTCGCACTACACGCGCATTGTCAAATAACACAATACGCATTTCGGCACCGCCTTGTGCAAATGTTGTTTTGTGCACTCTACTTTTTTTAGCTTGCAATTTATTACTACAGATTAAAAATATAGTATTAATAAAATTGACTCCGTGAGATTTGGAGCGGGCTATGCACAGTGTTTCCTGCGTGATAGAATATGATACAGGCAGCTCAAAAGATTATCGAGCTGAAATGGCAGTGGACAGGCCATATAGCTGTTCTACGAGCTATATGACGATAACCGATGGGGAAGAAAGTTTCTAGAGTGGCAGTTGCTGTGTAGGATGACCCGCCACTAGATGAAGCGACGACCTATGCATGTTTTGAAGTCGATGCAGGTGGCTCAGGACTCCGTTTTGTGACAATCTATCGGGGTTTGTTTTCAGAAGTGGATTATGGACAGGTTGTGATGATTATGAATAAATGATGACCGCGTTTTTGATGAGTGCAGAACAGTGCAGTGCATTAGTACCGAGACATTCCATCTCGGTTCTCAAAGGTGTCAACGCAAGTTTATCGTGAATCGTTCTTGGAGATCGGTCTTTATGGGTTGCAATATCATAAAATACCCAAGGGTCAGAGAACTTAGCTTGCTGTAGAGTCCTGGGTGCGATTCTCAGTCTAGGTAAAATTTTGTGAAACAAAAATTGTTAGTTGTCAAATCCGAGCGTGTTTGTAAAATATCCTATGGCACTGATTCTAATCGTTTGTTTTGAGGTCTTGGTGTGTTGTATGTATGTCCCGTATTGAATGGCATCTGAATCTTCCTCAGATCTTTTTAAGCGTGCGTTTGACTAGAGAAAGAGACAACGAATGAGTGCCTTTGAGAGCTTTTACGCAAAAGCTTACTGAACTATAATACCTATATCCTGGCTAGAGCCAGAGAGACATTTAACAGTAACTGGATCTTTACAATCACCATATGAAAGTATGGTGATTGTAAAGATCCAGTAGGTAGGTAGAAGAAGGTATCCGGTGACATTGGCATTCCATCTCAGTCCTTAAAGGTGACAAGGTAAATGCATCTGGAATTTTTGTTGAGAATGATGAAGGCCGAAATGATCACAAACAGGTACAGTTCACCTGTGATTTATATACGAAAAAATACTTTTACACCGTTATTTAAACTTTATTGTTCTCTACTCACAAAAAGATGGACAAAGGGCGGTACTTAATTTCTTCTCTACTAGTCAACCCGTAGCGTGGAGAGAAATTGTGGTAAGTATAGTATATACACAGACATTAAATATATTTAGTTATGTCATATTTTTACATTAATATATATCATTGACTGCATTGTGTTATAGAATGGACAAATGCATTCATAATAAAAAAATCATGGTATAAAACTTTGAGTAAATTATCACCTATAACGAACGCTCTTCAGCCGAGATTCTGCCCTCTCCGGCATTCTCGTTCAGACACTCTCGCGAAATAGGGTATCGTTCCACGCCGAGGCCCCTTCTCGGGAGCCCTTGTGCTGGTTACCCACTAATAGAGGTCTCGACTGAGCGCTATAAGCGCCCGGTCACTTCTCAACCTGGTGAAACTGTAAAAGCTCTCGGGCTAGCAGCAGCCATCAGCACAAAAAAATAAAAGCTCTTCAGCCAATATAAATTGATCTTTAAATTGGTTGAAGGCATTGTTAGAATTGCCATCAAATCTTCCTTCAATATTCTGACATTAGTTTGATAATTCCGTGTTTACGTAATTGTCAACTGACAGACATGTACACCGATAAATGGGTTGTCAATTTTCAATTATATTTGATATTTATATTTTGCTTTTACTATTTATCAAAATACTCATAAAACCGAAGACAAATGACAATTAAAATCTCGCATTCGGTCACGAACTGGCTTGCGGGAACAGTGCTGCCAACATTAGCAATTAATTCAATCAATAATGTTACTTACTTTTTTAGTGTTATTGTTTATTTTTAATATAGAATTTACGATATTATTTTATATACAATTTATATTTGACTCCATTGTTGTTAAAGCGAGGAAATATCAAAGACTAAGAGAGACAAGAAGATTAACTACTTACGTAAAGATATTAATAATTTGCAGAGGTTAAAAGCCTTCTTAAATCGTATTTAATGAATTCATACATTTTCGCGAATACTGCACATTGATTAAACTTCTTTTTACGGATTTTATCATGTTTATTTCTAACTTTATATTTATATGTTTCGAGCGCGTGATGTCATGACATGATAGTTAACTCCGCTGTCAAATTTTATTTATACATCTTTGGTAATAATGACAATGACATTTATGACCTTGATATTTATACATGTCATTCATACCTTTTTTTTATTAGGTTAACAAAAAAAATTAATACATAAATTAAATAATTATGTATTTGTATATATGTCGTATATAAGTATATTTGTATTTGTTATATACGTCTAGTTATATATGTATATTATATTTACCCATATATTTTTTATATAATATTTATATTATTAATGTAATAGTATTTTACGACAATTTATTTTAAGCATACACCTACCTCATTTCATCTCTGCATTACCCTAAGGTCGAATGGTAAAGAATGCCTAAGGCATTAAATCCTTTATACAGTATATAAAGTTATATAAAGCTTAAGTAAATAAATAATAAAAAAATTGTTACAATAGATCGCGGACGTTAATACAAAGATCGAGTACTCTCGACTCCTAATTTTTTATTAGTTGTGGACAATATGAGCGTGAAATATGGGTTCAAGAAATCCTGTGCTGCGGACAAAGGAGCACAGAAAACAAATGAACAGAAAAACTTAGCGCGATTTGTTGGAGAAAAAAAAAACAAAGTCGAGCGAACACAGGGCAGGAAACGTCGCGTGAATAAGTACCCTCTATTGTGCCGGGAAAAGAGGGGGTGAGTTTTCTTTGAGTATTTTTTTTTGTGCTTAAAGTAAGGTAATTAAATTATTGCCGGCTATCCTCACAGGATGGAAATAAAGGTATTAATTAGCAATAAAAGCACTTATTTCGTACATGTTTTTGTTTATTATTTCGGTTATATCTCTATTTTTTAGATTATAAATATATTTATATAGATTATAAAACATTTGTTGTATATTTTTATTATTTTTGTTTTACGTAATTATGAATGCTTTTGTTAGTATCATTTATAATTTATTGTTAAATTTATATGTTTGTAATGGACCTTTGTAATCTAAATCAAATAAATAAATTAAATTAAAAAAAGAACAAGTGTAGTTATTTAATAAGTTATTTATTTAGTAAGTAAATATTGCTTTTATTGCTTTTATTGTATGCTAAAACTATTCTGTTCTTTTTTAATCAGTGTGAGTTCACCGTTGACGAAATTATTTTAATTTACTTATATAACTGTAACGGTTGCATTAACAATACTGTGATGAACTTTTCATTTACTGTATTTAGGGTGACAAAGTTCAACGGACGGTAAGTGATTCACTTGGCCCATGACACCTACATTCATCCTAGATGAGGAATCATAATGCAGATGCGTTGTCGCCCTTGAGGACAATTATCAATTGCCTCATCACCAGTAATACAAGTCTCCGGATCCCTACACTCACCAGATGAAACATAGCAGTGTTATAGTACTATTTTACTCTGGTATTCTATTACGGCAAGCCACCAAGATCACGCTTCGAGTTGCTAGAAAAGAAACTACACTGTGCCTGAATGATGAACGGTGTGAATGGCTACACTAGACCATTATTCGACTACTGTGTCGAACCATCTCCTAGTTTAAGTTTTTAAGCTTAGTTAACGGGAAAGGCAGTAATGTCAATGTCAAAAACCGCATGGGTCAAAATATAAAAAAAAAACCTGCCACAGCTAATGCGGTCCTAAATTAAATCGTCTATGGGATAGACATCACAAGGAATACAATGGCAACACAAGCACAAGCATATACAAAAAAACGCGTTAACTTCCATTCACATACGAAAACCAAACAAATCACGTACCATATCAAGAGATTACACTCAAAATCCATTCGAAATAATAAAAAAGAGAATCGACCCCCCAAATGAATGTCTCATTACGTATTCGGGCATTCGGCCGCGGCCGGCCCGTCTGCCCCCTGTGATTTATGAACGATTTTTTGTCGGTTTTGGCAGGACTTAGTATGATGCCAAAATACTTTAATACCGTTGCCAAGAATATCACTGTAGAGCATATTGATAGAAGTGGGTCAATTGATGTGCATTAAGTGACAGTTTCTACTAGATCCGTGCCAATACTGTATAGTATGTCTTTTTTTTAATAATTCTAAATGACGAATGTGTACACGTATAGCTTGATGTAGTGGTTTGTGGTACCTGCCTCTACTCAGCGTGCCTCCCGCTCGCGAGTCTAATTAGATAAAGCTGTAAAGGTCTCTGGACCAACAGCAATACTCACACACAAATTAAAACGTACCTGCCTATTCAGCCATTGCTAATAAAAAAAGGATGTCAAACATGAAGTAATAGTACTTTTTTAAAAATTAATTTCAAATTTTAACTTAATGTTTTAGACATTTCTTAGAAAGATCGTTATAATTCTAAAAGGTAAAACAGTAAAGTGATAGGGTATGTTAATTTAATCTATACATTTATTTGCAAGAATATGGGGAAATTTTAAAATACACGGTTACAGTACATGCTTTCATAATATGAAAGTGAAATAAAGTATCAGCCCATGCACAGCCACATCTGGTCATAAGCCTTCCCTCTAGAGAGAGCGTTGGAATATAGTCCGCCACGCGGGTCCATTCCGGAATGCGGAATTGCGGTTTTCACGTGATCGACTTTTTTTTAATTTCGGAAAACGTATCGGACGTTTTCCTTCCTTTATTTTATATATATATATATATATATATATATATATAAACTTTATTACTGTATCACCAACCTGCGGATTCAGTGCAGTGTAAATTGAATTATTATCTGTAAACTCCAGCTTACTACTGAGCTTGCCTTGCGGTTTGCACAAGGGTTGGTTGGCAACAAAACCATATTTTTTTCTTTTAAAACTGGTGATCGTGAGATACCTACTGGTAATGAGGCTTTCCCTCTAAATCCTCAGGAGCGGCAACGCATATGCAGCATGATTCCTTATCGAAGATGAACGTCATTGCCATGTCATAAGTAAACCACTTACAGCTGACCTGTGTACTTGTATGTTACACACTAAGTTATAAAAAAATGGGCTCTTAAATAATAAAGCATTTATAATTTATTAACTTCCTGTCGACATTTAGGTTGAGCAGAGAAAGTATGGTTGCGTATGTTGCTATTTTATGCTGGTATTTTATGAGATATGCTCCTTGCCAGTCGAGTCAACCCTTAAGCTGGAAAACTTCGTTCCGAGTAATAACGCCGTCGCAAATACTCAGCCGAGCTTCGGCTCTCTCGGGAACCCTCAAGTCAGACGCTCTCGTGAAACAGGGTATCGGTCCAAGCCGAGTATATTACCTCTTGGGAGTCCTTGTCCTGGTTACCCTCTAATAGAGGTCTCGACTGAGCGCCATAAGGTCTCGGTCACCTCTCAACCCGGCGAAACTGTAAAAGCCCTCGGCCTAACAGCGGCCATCAGCCCGAAAAAAAATCGTAAATACTTACCAAAACATTACAGATAGTTAAAGATGCCCTCGTCTTAAATACTCAAAATTAAGGAGGCACAGTAAACTAACAAAAGCAATATACAAAGCGGCAACCCTTACCAGCACAATGGCCGCCAGCGCGACATTTGACTGTCTATCTCCGCCATAACGGCCCAAATAAATCGACTGCTGTCCTCTACCACTAATTAAAGGAAATGGCCTAGAAACAAGATTGTGATATTGTCTCTCTAAACCTCAACCATCTCGCTCCTTCGCAGACAACTCCGTATACAGCTCTCCTCGTCCCCCTAAACGTCGTAGAGACGTCACTCATTATGCTAAATATCCATCCCCCTTTTGTTCGGAGTCGAAAGATCACTGATAAACCGTTTTTTTTCGCCTCCTCTCTCAGGACTTGACAGTTGGTATATGCGCGGATTAAGATTGCACGGACGAAGTGTTTTTTCGCGATTTGCCTAATTGCTATCTCTAGAGATATTTAATGTAGGTGCGTTGTGAAAAAATATTTTTGTAACTCGAATCGGGTTTTCGTTGTTCTTGGAAAATTATTAAATAACATTAGAATTAATTCACGATTGGGAATAACGGATTATAAAAGTTGAATCAATCTATAATCACTGCATAGTTAACAACAATATCCCTTGAACTATATTGGTAAATTTAAGCTTCTCCACGCTCGTGTATGGAACAAAAAACTGGAATACCTATTTCAAAAACTTCTCTGGATTAAGGACCTCACTCATAGAAGTCTTCTGAAGATGCCAAAACATAAAACATCAAGCAGCAAGAATATGGAACGACTTGCCTCCTCCTCTGCGAAATAAACTTAACAATGAAAGATTCAAAGCTATATATACATCTGTATTACTAAAGCGGCAGCTTGCTGCAGAGATTATGAAAAATGCCGCATAATACAAAAATACTGGATATATACAAATTGGAAAGACTTCTATGTACTTAAAAAAACATAATAACCCCATAAAACAAATAAAAAATCGCACACATGGTGTATGTATTTATACATACAAACATACGCACAAACCCACACAAGTTGACACATGCACATACAAGGGAATATATTAGTGATAGTAGTTGTAGATAGTCCTCTATGTCATCTCAAACTTATTTTTTCTATTCCTTTGTTGCGTATAAACACTATATCACAATATAACTTTTAGATGGTGATCGGGAAGCCTTCAATCCTCACGACTCCCGCATTACATCCACGGGAGATGGGAGTGGCTGGAAACCAGCGCTGCACGGGGCTATAATCCTGTGTCAGCAAAAGCTGAGTCACCTCCGTTTGCAACTGTATAATATTGTTTGTAAAGTAGTATTTTTATGTGGCAATAAAATGTTTTTTATTATTAAGTTTAACATATCATCAACTGAGAGCCGGTGGAGCTACCACGGCTCTCGGTTGCTTTCTAGCAAACAATTGGATTTCTTTTTAACTTTTATAATTTTATTAAATGCTAAATTGTAACATGCTTGGCTATGAAGGTAAATATCGCGAGGAAACCTGAATGTCTATAAAATAAATAGTGTATTATATTTAAAGAAATATTCCGTTAATCCACAGTATAACCTCGTAGCTTTTCAGGTAATAACTAGGCTGTTTACTTTACTATATATTTTTATATGTGGACTTGTCTGTAATATATGTGTATAGTAAAGTACATATATACATATATACCTATATTTCAATTATTGAAATTTTACGCGATATCCATAATAAAAAGAAATATTGTATGAAATAATTGTCAGAAATTAATTAAATAAAAAAAAACAAATCAGATTTAATCATTGTTTTCTAGAGAGGCCATTAATAGTGGTCGCACCAAGATGCAATTGGATTCTAACTGCGATATGAATGGGCCGGCTTTAGGCAAAGGAACGGGCACCCGCTGGACATCAACGCTGTTGGATAGCAACGCTGGTGTGTTTCGTATCTATTCAGTTACTGGTTGTGAAGTATTCAGTCTTAGTTCTCAGGTAAGAGACAACGCATATCCATCTTGAATCTTCATTGAATATAAAAAAGTAAGGTGTTTACGGATAGCAGACATCTTTACCATCAGTACTCATACTACTTACTAATATGTTGCTTATTGAAATGAGTATACTTAATACAGTGTACTCATTTCAATAAGCAACTATGAGTAGCCATACAGTAGTATAATTATATAAATATATAACTGTGAATTTATATACTCACATTATAAATACATATATAAATACAATTCACGAAGAAGTTTTTACGCTTTGATGTCCAGTACTTCATAACTGAGTGTTGCCAGCCACCAAAGCTAAGCTACCAAATCATAACATCTATCCATGTTCCATATTTCATTAGTACTAACTTAAGAAAATTAAATATTCTCTATCTTGGTCGTGCCCGACATTGGACAACGTTTAAGTGATCCACGCCATTTTTCAGGCGACATTTTGACAAAAACACATTACTCTGACGTTCACATTCCGAACATATATATACTCGACCACTCAAAGTCATCATAATTAGGTGATGGAACTTTTTCCATCAAAAGTTTCAACCTTAGTATCGTAAAAAAGTATGAAAAGGTCTTAGGTCAGTCATTATAAGCTACCGCCCATCTCGGAATATGAGATATCTGCTGAGAAAAGGGACCAAGAAAACTTAGCATTTTCTCCATTGAATACTTAAAGGTTTCACATATTTTTATTGTAACGTAAGGTTTGTCCTTCTACGTAAAACTCAACGTTTCCAAACCCTAACATGTATAGATCATATAGACGTGTATAGAGTATGATTTACTAAGTAATCACTTTTTAATTTGCTCTTTAAATGATGAAGTGGTAAATCTTAAAGATACCTAGTTCCGACATATACTTGCACTTAAAATGGGTTATAAAATTTTTAAATGACACAGATAACTAATAATGATGAATGTTAATTTTTTTTTTATAGAAAAATATTAAAGTATCTGCAATGATTACAGGATGCTAAACACTACGAATAAATCATGCCGCATATAAATTTATAGTATTGGATCTTTCCAACAGCGACGGTAAAATGTTTCAAAAAAAACAAATAACAATAATGACCCCATACACTTCATAACCGCTTATCAAGACCATTTGTTCCGATTCCGACCATTCATATCGATAGCAAATCAAATTTAAATCGATTTGGAATTTGTAAATTGCGAATTCGACGCAATGGACTGCAGAAACGATTTTATTATGCGATTATATATATCACCCACAAAACTAACAACTGTTAGTTTTGTGGGTGAAGTTTTAAAACGCATTCGAGGAGCGCGCCAACTTTTTTCTGTTTTTATCTGTGTAGACGTTTTTTTATTATCTGTTGTCAAAGTAACTTTATTCAAGTCAATTTTCAAATTTTAATACATTGTCGAATCACTACCCAAATATAGATTGTATTCCTTAAAATGTATTCGTAATAATACTCAGAGTGAGCAAAATATGAGTGAAGAAAGCAAAAGGGACAGATAATATTATTAGATTTCTCAAAAAAAAACAAGGAAATTTAAAAAAAAACTCAAATTGTTTATATATTCTTTTTTCAAATTATTTATAAGGCTGCGTAATCAGCAAATAGTTGTTAGCTAATACTTAATAACCCGCCACTGTACAAAAATCGAAAGCAAAGGTCGGAGTACTCTCCATAATCACAAAATAAGAATAATAAATAAGAATAATAAATAAGAATAATAAATAAGAATAATAAATAAGAATAATAAATAAGAATAATAAATAAGAATAATAAATAAGGTGGCAAAATAGGTAAACGTATAATTTTACTTTTGACAAAATTACAATTTATTATAATTTACATAAAGTATTATTTGTAATGATATATATTCATTGCTTTGAGGGACATTTATTTAATATTTTTGTAGTACTCTAAAGATTGTCACAATCTCCCAATAGATAGTAATCTAAATCCATATTCAAATATTTTAAACACTGTTTCTCTAAAACCTGATGAAAAATAATGAACATTTTTTTATTGCTCTCGTAAAGTATAAAGCAGATTAGACCGAAGTATAGTAACAATACTTCATTCATACATTCAAGTACAGGTGGCAGCCCTGACGGTGAAGTTCAACGGAATCTAATGACTTATTCTGTCCCCTGTATTCGAAAATATTTTATCAAAAATGAATGAAAGTGATTAAGAATCACTTACATTCATTTTTCCTTCAACAGGCATTTAAGATCAGGGTTGTAGCCTGAAATTACTACAGTACCTGAGTAGAGTTTTTTTATTACTTTGTGCACAGTTGTCATTTGTTTTTTTTTGTTTTCTGGTAATTAGGTATGTCTTTCTTTTTTTATTTTGTAATTGTTCTTTTTTTTATTTTATAACATTAAGAGTAACAAAGGAGCACATTCACACACAAGGAATCGTGATGCAGATGCGTTGTGACTCTTGAGGACTATTAATATATAATACCTAGTCTCGGGAAACCTACATTCACGAGAGCAAACACAGATTATACTGCTATTTCACGCTGGTATTCTATGAGGGCGTGGATCTACCCCGGTCGAGGTGACCCATTCATTCTGTGGCTCTGTTTAACTGATTAACTTATTCATTTTTGTTTTTTTTCCAAAAATTTATATATTATTATTAAACATAATATGACAGTTTATATACATTTATAAGTATATAATATTATACATTACAAATATTATATTATATACGTATAGATATATATATATATATATATTTATATATATATATTACATTTATTAATTACAAATTAAATTTAAAAAAAAAATAATAATACGGTAAATTCCGATGGAAAGCGGTATGTTAGACGTCCTGTAAGCAATGCTTTTAATTATAAATACACAAGGAGTATAGTCAAGCACGGTGGCGGTAACATTAAAGTTTGGGCGTGTTTTTCCGGAAGTGGAGTTGGACCCGTTCGGAAGATTGTAGGTACAATGGATCAATGGCAATACAAAAATATCTTAGAGCACGCTATGATTCCCCACTCGGACGATCATTTGCCTGTAACCTGGATCTTTCAGCATGACAATGACCCTAAACACACGACCAATAGCGTCAAATGTTTCCTTAGCGAACAGCGTACCTATATCCGTTTTAGACTGGCGAGCAAATAGTACGGATTTAAACCCGATAGAAAATCTCTGGTATATTGTTAAAAAGAAAGTCTCAAACAAACGTAACACCAGTCAAAACGAACTATATGAAGCATTTGTTGAAGCATGGAATTCAATCCTCCTAGAAAAATGTATGAAATTAATTGAGTCAATGGCACGTCATTGTAGTGCTGTTATTGAAAATAAGGGATACGCCACTAAATATTAATTATAACTATTGGTAGGCTGTGGATAGTAGCTATGTAGTAAATAACAATACTAATTAGTAATACTTAAAAAAATATTGTTTCTTATATTTTTTTGTTGTTGTTTCTAATTAGTTGACCATTATTGTTCATACCTTAAAACTGATTTAAATGTTTGTCCGTAATGTAACATTGAAACTGCACTTGTGTAATGGAATTTATATTGTTATTCTAATAAATGATAATTCGTTGAACATATTGTTGTCCTATTTATTGTTTAATTTCAAATTAAAACGATTGCAGTTAAGTATCTTACATAACGTCAAGGACCGTTGGTAGTGTTTCTAATTATACGACCACCACTGTATATGTATTGTATATATATCTATATATATATATATATATATATATATATATATATATATAGAAACTGATACAATATCATTCCACTGATCTATCTTCACTGAACATAATTAAAACAAATCGCATTGAATCATTAAAACCCCTTAGGTTATATAAATCATTAGTAAAAATTCTATCGCTTCATTCAAAATGGCGCACGCCGCTAAACGCGATCAAATCTTATAAAACATAAATTTAAATTTAGAACCGTACACCCTTTCGAACAATTCCCCACGCGAATTTCAAAAATCATCAAACGTTTACGTCGTAATATCAATAGTATTTCGAACCTTATTCCATTGAAATAAAGTTGCATATAAACTTACTTTTAAGCGAAAGAATCGGTTTGAAGCGCTATTTTTACAAAAAAAGAGTTTAATAGAATTTGGCGTATCTACTAATGGAACGGCTGTCGTAATGAAATAACGTACTTTTGGCCGTAATGGAGAATGTTGGCGGCGATTTATTTCAAATTTCTTCGTTTTTCAATATGCGCCTAATTTAGAGTTTGACGGCTTAATGGTTAAATTTTTTTCACAAATTTTGTTCATTACGAATTTAGATATGTAACTCGTATCAATTTCTAATAAAGGTTCTTGTTTTTAAAATTACAAATATCAGAACGGAATTAAAAAATATATAGAAAAAATCTTTTCGTTAACAATAAATTTATTATAATTCGTAACTCGTGTACATATATATTCGTATGTCTACTATCACTTAGTTCGAATTTATTGTGAGAAACTATCTAACTCAGTCAATAATTAAAATTAAGAAAAATAATTATAAGAATAATAATAATAACAAACGAGCACACAGTCCACCTGACGCTAAGTGATTCCTTCGGCCCAAGACATCTACATTCATCCTTGACTAGGAATCATAATGTAGATCCGGTGTCACCCTCGAGGACTGAGATGGAATGCCTCGTCATCAGTAATAAAGGGCACCGGATCCCTACACTCGCGAAACGAAACACAGAAGCATTATGCTACTATTCTGTGAGGGCTTGTTCCAACCTATCTCTACTACTGTGCTTATATGTTATGTATATTTATCCGAATCTAAAAACTTAATCTTATGTAATGTATGATCCATAGAAAATCTTATATAATGAATATAAGAGTGTATATAGATACATAACAGAGATTATGTCACGACCGTCAGGTGCGACAGGACATGTGGCTCCCACCGTCTTACGACCATTTACATAATCCCGCTCAAAGTGGACTCAATATCTTGGCGCGTTACACATACAGGATGTGTTTTTTTAAGTGATTACTAATTTTTTACGTAATCGCGCTCAAATTGGAATAAATTTGAAATGTTTACTATATTCAGAGTTTTTGTTTTTGTAGATGGCCGCTTTTACAGTTTCACCGGGATGTTCATCGTATTTCCTTACGAATTTATTGTTCTTTCATTATATTGTATTACGACATTTTACATTTTTTCGTTCAAATTTGACTCAGTATAATACCAAAAATATTTTTTTTCTTATAATATTACTTGACTTGAACTTATTGTGTACACTTTGAGCGAGATTCTTTTTTCTTAATTCTTATGTGACGTTTATTTTTTTATAAAAATATTTAATAAGATTCCTTTACATATATACATAGTTATATATATACATACAAGTCAAGTTAAAAAAAATATGTAAAAACGTATACTTTAGCACTTAAAGTTAAGGTTCCTATAAATGTGTAGTTCTCTGTTACCATGTTCAACCAGTTGTTGTCTGTAGGCTAAATTTTGTCTTTAAATCAAATAATAGTGGTAGGGCCACGCTGGATCTTGTTTCTGACATCAGCATGAATGGTTCGGATCGACAGGTGAAGGGTCACCTTATCACAATAACAATATGAAATAACAGCATAATAACGCTGTGCTTACCCTTATTTCGAATATATATAAAATTATGCCTATCGTCTATACCCTCGAAAAGTGATCATAATGCATAAGTTATTTCTCTATTACTCCCCTCAGATCTAAGTTAGAAAACAATGTCTCGAATTCTATTAATTCACCAGATGAAACATAAAATGGGTACGATACTACTTTACGCCTGGTACGAAGGAGTGATAATTCCCTGAGCACACGAGTTGTTTGTTCTATAACTTTAGTTTAAAACTGAAGCGTACATAGGTATACCACGCGGTGGTGTACAGTATAACGCGGAATATATAAAGAAATCGTCTACGAAAATACAATTCTTTGTTAGAGCTTTAATGAAACAAACCGAAGACATGTCGATGTAATAAAAGCAAATCCTATTTATTATAGAAGACGCCGAACTAGCTGGTGAGCTCAACTGATGGAATGTGTTCACCACTGCTACGAAAATTCACAAAACCAGAAGAGTTACAAACTTTTGGAAAGGGTCCGAGCCGACGTTCGACCTTCCTTATGTGTGTCCCCCGGATCCCCTCTGCTTTCGTCGATGTTCGTCCACAGGGGTTGGAGCGGTGATGCAGCTTGATTCTTCGTGCTAACATTGTCGGTGTCTCCTCTTACTTAGTGCGCCCACGCTCGCGAGTCTTACTAATAAATCTGTAGAGGTAACAAGAGCTACGGAATCACAAATATAAAAAAAAACATTTGCAAGTGCATTGCTGGCCCTCGGAAAAGGAGAAGTTTCTTTTCTTGTCTATATCCTATAATTAAGCTTTAATCCTTTAGAAGAAAATTTGTTAAATCAGTGCATCGAGCTATAATAATTATTTTAGATAGTTATAACAGTATATCGAAAACAAGAAACTAACAATGTGTGTGTTGGATAATATTGCACGAGAACGAATTTGTGAGAATTTCTCAGTGATAGATGTCGTGAGAAAATCATTTGCTGCTTCTCGTACGCCGCGCCATTTTGGCGGTTTGCATGACACTGACAAAATGGCGCTCGTTCTGGTAACTGTTAAATTTAAATACAGAATATATAGAAGAATCATAATGAAATTGCAGATATCTCTAAATATTTACTTATATTTACTTGAAAGGATTTTTGATCAACCTGTAGCTAGAAATCTACATATGCGAGAGTTATGCACGTCGTGTAGTGTGCCGTATATGGAATTTAATTCAATCTGGGATTAAACAATATGATAATCATTGTTTGTATTAATTTTGTAAATATATAGGAGCGGTGACATACATTGATTTACTACGTCCTACGTGAAAGAAGAATTATAATGAAATATTCAATCTATATATCAAAAGTTCTTCGAAGTACATAAATCATTACGTCAAACTAGGTGCATCGTGTTATAATATAAAAAAATTAAGAAAAAAAAGATATAATTTAAATTGATTTATATAATTAAATATATTGCCAAATATAAAACCAACGGAATTGCTACGGGTTCCGCGGTGAAAGAAAACATCGTGAAGAAACCTGCATGTCTAAGATATATTAATCTGTCAGAAATAACTGACCGAACCGAGGTTCGGCCCTCTTGGGCACCGTCGAGTTAGTCGCTTTCGCACCCAGGGTAACGGTCCAAACCGATGCACCCTCTCGGGAATTCTTGTGCTGGTTGCCCACTAATAAAGGTTTCGGCTGTGTGCCCTAAGCCCTTGGCCGCCTTTCAACCCGGTGAAGCTGTAAAAGCCCTCGGGGTGACAGTGGCCAACAGGCATAAATAAAAAATATCAAAACAGTGACAGTGACAGTGGTAGAGCTACACTGCAGTTTGTTTCTAGCTGCAGAATGAATGGGTCAGCTAGACCAAGGTAGGACCATACCCTCATAGAATTCCAGCGTAAAATAGCAGCATAATGCTGGTGTGTTTCGTCTAGTAAGTGTATTCGAAGACCTTACTGATGACGGGGCATTCCACCCTCAAGGGATCATAATTCAGATGTGTTGTCAACGCATTATCATTCCTTGTCAAGGATGAACGTAGATGTTATGGGGATCACTTACCATCAGGTGAACTGTACGCTCGTTTGCTACTCTCAACGTAATTTTTAAAAAAAATACTATGAAATAATAAAAAAAAAATCAATGACATGTGAAGTCCGCCAATTTGTAGTGGAACCACGTGGTGGACTATGCTTTAACACATTTTTTAAAGTGAAATTGCGATCCATTTTCTTTGGATAAATTGAATCGATCCAGTCAAATGAAGTTCTTATTTAGGTTGTAGCCAGATTAATATATCGCAAATTAAAGACCGTTATAGAGGTGTCAATAGGTAATGATATTTATCAGACAAAATCGTCTTACTTAATTCGTCGGGGCTATAAATACTGAAAATTAAAAAAACTTCAATTAAGAAATTACAAATTTCACTTTTATAAATATAACCAATTTATTATATTTCGAAAATATTATTATTTTACTTTGAAATTATTACAAAAGATAATATTTATCATTTAATAAAATATTTATTATTAAATATATATTTTTTTATTATTGATTATATTTCTATAATTATATAGTACTATTAGTAACATTCATATATGAAAGCATAACAAAATTGTGTTGTATAAAATATATAATTATAAATTAATATTAATTTAAGAATTCAATAAATTAAGGAAATATTGCTCATTTCGCCTTGAAATATGACTAAAAAATATTTCGTCAATGGACAAAAGACTCAATTACGGTTAAATAAAATTTATTTTTCTTTGTCGACAGCTTCATGTTCCGCAGGCGGACAGTTCCGGACAATCCGCAGCACACGATATATGGGCACGGTGGATGATCCGCGCTTTTGCGGACGGTCCGCACTATCTGCTCCCCGCAAGCCCGCCACCTTCCACGCTTCGCGGCGAATACGTACGCGTAGAACGTAGAGTCGGCATATTTAATTTTATTTCAATTCAATAAAAAGATATATTTGAATTTAGAATATGCAGCCAATACCTACATATTACGAACATAGACTCTTTAATACCTTCTTTAAATATTTTGTACGAATTTGGATCAAACATCCATTTACATTTAGAATGTACGGTATCTTTACTTGTCCTCTAAAGTAGTTTTTTCTGGATTATTGAATATTGGTGGATTGGTGGTAAACGATATCGTTCTTTCAGCTCATCACGGTATACCAATGCCTTTTCTCCTCCTTAGTTTACAAGATTAGTGTTCAACTCAGATAAATAAATTTTAATAACTTCCGTCTGAAAATATAGAATAAAAATAATGTTTTGATTTTTTAATTTCCCTACAACAATAAAGTATTTCATTTGCGAAGCTGATCATTTGTATTCTTAGCTAACTGTTAACTTTTATTGAATGCAATATATATATACAAAGCAGTACAATACTGAGAAATTAAAAGGAAGAACATTTTTTCTCGACCTATAATATAATAATCCGTGAAAAAAGTTTACCTTTTTTCGGATGTTTTCCCCGCGTGCTCGCTCCATCAGAGCGAAAATATATATATCTGGTCGTGGTTGGTAGTCCTTTCGATTGAAACTGTGTTATATATGTTAATATATACTCGTATAGGTGGCGGCGCATAAGTCTAGGAGGATTGATTGAAAATGAGGACCGACACTTCTCTTGTGTAGTCTTCACGGGAGATCAGGGTTGTGGCCCTAAGTCACAACAGTGCCTGAGTGGGATCATTTTCTTTATTTGGCGCACAGCAGGATTCATTCGTCTTTCATTTATTTATTATTTTTTGTTTTTTTTTGATTATGTGAAAGTACTTTTTAGTACTAGTTTGTTTTTAATGATCCCGATTTTGTGTCAAAAAGGAATAAATTAATATAATTATTCTTATAAACGGAGATCGCATGACTATTCCGCCGCGCTGCACCGTGAGGCCGTGTATCCTGTAAATCCTATAAAAAGTAATACATATAAAAGAAAGGGTTTTGTTATCATATTTTGACACATAAAAATGTATTTGCCAACGGTACTTCTCATTCGTCGGTGTCGCCATTAATCACGGGTTATCGAGTGCTAATCCAGGTTTAAATAGATAACTACTTGCAGCGGCCGTTGTCAAGCGGACCCCTGTTCAGGGTTGCTAATTTTTAAGTTAATTTTAGAATATTTATTTATTTTTGCTTTTTTTTTCTCTTTATACTTACACATTCTATTCTAAAAGAAATTCTAGCATAAATCTCTGTTTACAAAATTACAAATTAGAATCATTTTAAACAATCGCAATGCACACAGCCCTAATGAAAGCGGAGCCTTAACTAGAAGGTTTATTGTTCCGGGTACACGATACTCCCGTTATAACTTACGGATTAGACAGTAAAAGTTGACATTAAAATTTATTTCTATTTGAAAAATTAATTATCTATCCATCCTGAAAAAACATAATTATAAAAGGTTATAACGTTTTCTTTGTAAATATATATTTTCATCAATGAATAATATATGTATAAGATTTAAATAAAACAAATTTTATTAGAGTATCGAATACAGAAACATCAATGAGCGTTACCAATCGGCTCTACAGATCATGAATCCCTTTATTGGCTTAACTTTTACGGCTAATAGCAACTTAATAATTGACTTTTTTAGAACATTTGTATGAAAAGTGTTGCCTTCTACTTAATTTTATACAACAGAAGATTTTTAATAATAATTTTTAAATCCATAAAATGCTATAATGAGACGTAATGCCGACAGTTTTAGGTTTTCGGACATGGCAAGATCTTTTTCATGTGAGAATATGTAACACATAAGAATCATAGTTTGATTGGTTAATTTTGACAGCAATTCAATTTTTGTGTTCTAGTGTTAGCATAATCTAATCAATTGTATTGCTCAGTCACTCGAGTAAATACAATAGACAAAGAACTAACAATTAGTGTCTCCCATAATAATGATAGAATACAAATTTGGAATCGGGCAATGTTAGGAATAAATAAGATCTACAAACAAAGTGTTAAATACCGAAGACATGTCGATGTAATAAAAGCAAATCCTATAACCATTTACGCATATCGTGACGACCTTAAACATATTTTAACCAAATCGAGCACATTTTGTTAAGCTGCTTACCGTCCACCATTTTGGCGACTTCTATGACGATAACAAAATGGCGCTCGTTCTGGAAGGCGTTCAATTTGAATATAGAACAGCATACGTCGCCGGCGCTGCGACACACTAACTCATAGGATCGCGCGAGATGCTGTGAAAATCGTAAAAATATATTATTTCCTTGGAATAGAAACTCCATAAAGATGCTTAAAATATCCTTTTTATTGGAAAGTTATTACAATGAGCTTATGTTAGTGAATGCCATAAGTAACGCTTTATTGTATTTTTTTTAATAGAATCATGTTGTAGTTAAGAATATAAATCTGAGTTTTTTTGCCAATTAAAGACTAATAAATATCTTCATATTTTGTAAGATTGGGAACATGTATCGTTTGCACTTATAAAGAAGTGTACGTACAATACACGTCTGAATATAATTCGTGGTTTACTTGACGTACTAAGCGTAACAATCCTCTCGGGTGTCAAAAGAACGAGCTTCTGTCTATATCTTTTTAAAATCTATATACATGCAGCTCATCTTTCTATATCCTCCCATTGCTCTTGATTTGAATGGTCATCGACATGAAGACAAGACAAGTGGTGGGTTTCCATACTTTAATCGTGGACATTTCTCGCATTAAAAGAATCTTTTCGTTTACCCTATGTAAGGGAGACCACATTCAACGTGAAGCTTGTACTCTCCTGTATCTTGTTATTGATGCTTGAGAGATGGTCACAGCTAATCTTACTTGGTGGCTTATAAAGTGTTTTGTCTGTGACTCTTCTGAGATACGGTAGAACAGCTGACACCCGCCAAACTATGGTTCCACTTGGGTACTGTGACGTAGGCGTGGAACCCGGAGCTTATCATGTAAAACTTGTTTGACATGATATAGCTCAACAGTCAGATGTTTCTTGTCCCATCCTTGGACTATGTTCGAATCCCTCGTCACCAGTAAAAAGGGTCTCCTGATCCATTGACATGCTAGTATTTTAGGTTAGTATTGTGTGAAAGCGATCATTTGCCGGTCGAGCCGATCCATTCAGGTCACAGCTAGGAGCGTGGTTGACCACGTACAATATAAGAAAAAGAACTGAATAATACAATATGTTTATATGTTTTCGACTCAACAGATTTCTTGTTCTGTTACTCAATGATGCTAAGACACCTTAGAATATGTCGGTCAGAGTCGCGGCGTTGAGAGATAGCGAGAAAATCCTTTCGTACAAAAATGGCGGCCAACATGGCGTCGCATTGTATTATGATACGACCAACTCAAATTCAACGTAACTGCATAAACGAAGGATGGATTTCGGATATAAGTATTATAAATTTGCAAACATTTATTGGTAAAAAACAACAAGTTCTATATATTTGTGCACATGTATGAAATAAAAACAAAGTAACTATGGGAGAGAAAACAAGAATTTAAATAAACTATCATATAAATTTGACATCTGCGTATAACCATTACCTTGTGCCAAATTCAATAAAAGAAGACAAACATAGAACGAGTTCTAAATGGGTTATTGTCTTAAGAGTAAAAATATTAAACATCTTTTGCTCCTAACATATACAGTATTTCGTATACTCTTAGTATTGTTATTACCTTGACAGAAGAATATTTAATAATAATTATAATATTTTAGTCTAATATTAGGTATTGTAAATAGAAACACGATACATCTGACGGTATCCCTATGTATCCTCAACAAAAAATCAAGATGTACTATATGCGCTGTCATTCATTAAATCTGAGATGGAATGCCTTGTTGCGTGTAATTTTTGTCCCGGTCGAGCGGCCACATCCACATTGCAGTTAAAAATTGCAGCGTAAGCCCAGTACTGTTAAAACAAAATATATTTAATAATAAAATACAGCAATAACAATATCTACTTTAAACAATGTATTCATTTAGTCTATTGCTTTAAATGTACATTTTGGTAGCTATTTGACATTATTTTTGTCTCCGATTACGTAATTAAAAAAAATATATATATTTTTTCCCAATACCCATTCTATTTTCGAACGCAGATCCGACAAAGAGCCGTGTGGTACAAAATTACATGATATTGATTTCAAAATCCCGTTCCCGCGAGCCGAGTGCCTCTCCAACAATATTTCTAGTGTTCTCTATAAATCATTTTGCTTTCGATAACCACTTATAACCCTATCAACAAATAACATACTCATATTTATAAAATCACCCTTATTCCATTGACGTAAGGTGGAACAATAGTTTTCTACATAGCAAAATTATCGTGGTTAAGTTTTCTATACGCCACACGATCGCCACTTGACGTACAAAGTGGTCAAAACAATAAGAAACACTTTAGAGATATCGGATCGGTGATTTTTTAAGAGACTCCGATTGTTTTCTTCATTAATTTCTCGCCATGACTCCAGCTGCTTCATGGCGGATGACGCTTTGACGCGGTTTTCCTGTGAGAATATTGCTTTTCAAGTGGGTACAGTACTTAATTGCGTAACTTGTGAGTTTAATTTTACTCCCATTATTATTTATCTGACTGGCTATTTGAAAGCTAAGCATAACTACAATTTTAAATTATGAAAAATAATATTATTTGTAATTATTTATTTATATATGGTTTTATATATAATATAGAGGAGAATAATTATATAACCTTACCATTTAAAGACACATGGTCGATGTCAAATCTCGGCCTGGTCAATGTAAGCCGAGGTCATGAAACCACTGTTATCAAAGACTATCCAAAGTGCAGTTTAGAACCAAAACCCAAAGGTATTTGTCTCGGAGGTAGAAAGGTCAGTCAATAATGTAATCCAAGTATTATATGTAGCTGTCGCCAGCGGTGTTTTCGGACCGATACTACTTTACCGACCTGGACCTTTCTCAAAGATCGGCAGCGCATTTGTGACCCCTCTGGTGTCGGGTGAGCTGCTTGCTCGTTTGCCAGCTATTCTACGAGAAAAAAAAATCTTATTATTCCACGCTTACCTTGTACTCCTGTTCATTTTTCTTCAGATGTGAATGAGAGTGTACATATATAAGACGTTGACTAGGTTGTATATACGCAATCTCTTTCTTCAAGGTCGTGTCATCTTCTTTCTCCTCCTCCGAAAACCCGTCGAACATCACGGCATCTCCTTGGGAATAAATTAGAATGAAATTTATCACATAAGTATTGAGCTGGCTTATCGACTATTATTAATTTGTGTCAAAACTTGCATCTGCCCACGATTTCGTCTGCGTGGACTTCGTAATTCGGTCCAGAGAAAAATACACTGTTATGGAACCGATATGGCCACGTCCAGATTGATAGTGGAGGCAACAATTTCAGTCCCACCAGTACCACTGAGATATTGTATGCCATCACCGGTGTCGAGGTCTAGAGATAAACAAGGTTTTAAGTCATCAAATACTCCGCCCATTCTTAAAAATGGATAGAAACCTTACTACATTCCCACCCGGTGTTAAGTGGTCATGTAGATATTAAACGTAGGTATACCGTTCTAACTCAGCTAATGCCTATTCATTATTTTCATCGTGGTTATACTCGAACCAAAAGACTTCCGCAGGCAAATTATTACAATCCAACACGGTTCGCATTAATAAAGACAAACTCCATCCTCAGCTAGAATTGTAGATATTTATAGAATAGTTTTTTTTTTATATCAAAATAATTTATGCATACAGGAGAATGGGAATAACGTGGTATAATATCAAATTTACATATAAATAAAAAAAATCTTTCGTTGGTAAGTGCATCACTTTCGAACGTTTGGACCAATTAGGCTATTTTTTGTTTTAAAATGTTCGTACTAGTCCAAATTAGATTTTTATGAAAAGAAAAATTGGAAAATGGCTTAGAAAATAGGCAAATTCGGGAAAAACTGAAAGTACTTTTTCGTATAGGAATTTTGTATGAACTCACGATTCAAACGATGGATAATTTTCACAAATACACGAAAAGATCACAAACAAATCTATCGAAATTTGAACATGATAACATTGGTCGGGTCAGTTAGTGTTATAATATTTATCATTCATACATTGTATAGAATAGAGTGATTTAATAATTAAAGACCTGTCATCGGCAAATCGAAATACCTTGGCTCACGGAGAACTAATTTTGAAGACCAATTAAATTTTTAATTCTGGTTTACTACCAGCTCTTCGACGAAGAAAGCATTTTTAACAAGTGATTGTATATGGGCTGTTTCTTTACAATTTACAAACTCCGTGTTACATAGGCAACTAATGCCAACAAATTCATCCTAAAATAAGTGACAACAAAATATAGTTCAATCAAAAAATCAATCGTCGCCCACATTCGCGTGTAAAAAGGTTCCGGAACCCAATATTTTTCGCTATCGGACGACAGTTCAGTCCTGCGACCGCTAAAAACTCAATACAGTATTGCTTTCACAGCGAAGTAGCTGTGTAGGTCATAGTGTGGATATTCCTAATTTATAATTACTATTTTGTTTTGTTTTCATAACATTCTGTACATTAGCTCCATTAGCACTATAAGCGGTGGTAGCAATCCTGGGCGTGTCGCGGAAAGATTTTCTTTTATAAGATTAGAGGTGACAAACGAGTACACAGTTCACCTGATGGTGAAAGTACTGTCTTGGTCCGATGCCTCAATACGTCCCTAATCAGTGGGCCTCGCGCTCGCGAGTCTACTTTGATAAAGCTGTAAAGGTCCTGGTTCAACAGCAATAATCACACACATAAAAAAAAGCCTCAATACGTGTAATTGGGTTTCCGGTTCCCTACACATATGATACGAAATTAATGATAGTGATATAGTTATATCTCGACATACTAGATATAAAAACGATTCAACTGATTGCAATTTGTCCTAATATACCACGAACTCGGCCGCAAACGAAAACATCACGAGGAAATCTGCTTGTCTATGCGTGGCGGATTATGTTCCAAAAGCCTTTGGAAGCAGTGGTATAGTGGTGGTATATTTTATTTAATTTTATATATAACTAATCGACTACTTTAAATAAGAAATATATTTATTTGTGATGCTATTATCATCGTCGTCATCACAGCCTATTCATAGACCATTGCCAAACATGGGCCTCAACATAGATTGCCAGAAAGCACGATCCTAGGCCAATTGCATCCATCAACTTCCTGAGATCCATCCTCCAAACTTGCATAGGTCATTCCATCCACCGCGAATGTCAGTCCGAGGGTGCCACTGAAGAACAATTGTTTGCCACCATGAAAATTAGAGGCACAACCTCGCCTTATCCGTACTAACCTTTACGTTGCTGGGTCAGCACTACAAGGCTCGGGCACATAACGAGTTTAACAGAATATGATTTTCGCTCACTGCGAATGAGAGCGACGTTTTACCGTCACTTTTTATATGTCCCACGAGATTTGCGCTGCAGACTGTACCGCGCGTGAAGGGTTGCCACGCTGTAATGTGATATTTAGACAGTATTACGTTTTATTGTGTACGCTTTTAGTATATTTATTTCTTAATATATTTTAAATTGAAAATAGTCAATCGCCTAATGGAATAGGGCCTACGAAGCTTAAGGTCGTAGGTTCGAATCCGCAAGTCGTAGTATAAACATTTAAGCTTATTCAACCGAAATGTTCGTAATGTTAATAGAACTGGCCGTGTCGCGGCTGTACCAGGGATAAAAAATATGAGTGCATTCGCAAATAGACTACCGTCGCGAAACCACGACACTATTACGAGGGTGTCAAGTATCGATTTGACAAAACGCACTACGGTTTAAATACAATTACGATCGAAACAGGAAGGGGACTCCCCGAATAGATAATACTACAAAAACTATACGTACGATGAATATTTCTCAGATTTAGAGACCAAGCGAGATTACGAGAATTGTAGTATCCGTGATGACACTGAAACGTCAAACGAAGTCGTAGACGTTCTAGGCTTAATACTATGTAAAAAAATAATGTTAGAAACGTTATTTACATTACTAACATACTTATTAACCGCTCCAACTAAGCTTGAACATGCTAGGAGATGGTCCAAGACTATAGTCGAATAGCATATTCATACTTACGGTTTGATAAAATATTAAAAAAAAATGCTAGCAATTTTATTAACATTTCCACCATACCTTTTAACCTTACCAACTAAGCTTAATCGTGCTAGGAGATGGTCTTTAACAATAATTAATGGTACTTTAGTTGGTTCATACTTATCACCTTACGTTTCGCATGTTAAAACATTAGGCTATTAACGCTTCAAAAATTTAATGATTTGTGATTTATTTTGGCGCCAAATAGTGCGTGAATCGTGAAATGTTACCGAGTGGACCGAACCCTCAACTATTAGCTACCTACACTACACATTGATATAATCATGAACGTCAAAGCTTTTATGTGCATTTCCCTGCTTCGACATTTGATACAATAGCTTTTATAAAATTTATAAAATTGTTAAACATCTCCGCATTGCATAGGCATAGGAAGGTTTAAATGCAGTGTTAAAGACACAGGAATATAACATATTTTGTTGTATAAATTGTGACAAACTAGCACACAGTTCATTTGATGGTGAGTAATTCCTTTGACCCATGACATCTACATTCATCCTCGATGAGGAATTATAGCTAATTTACCCTTGAGGACTAAGATACCTCGTCACCACCAGAAAGGGCCTCATCATATCTCAAGCTTCATACACAAAGGGTCAACAGTTTGTGTTGCACTAGAGAATCGTAGCCAGCACTAGCGACTCACAAGGCACTATGGTCACTAGACCACGGGCCCCTCAATTAGTTGTTTTTAAAATTGCCAACAATGCCATAAACCTAACTAACATCCCCGTCACACACACACTAACTAAACGTAAAACGTACAATAACAATAGGCCAATGCTCAACGTCCCAAACTGCATAGTTTTCTACAGTAATCCGCAATCGCTTATGACCCAAATGACAACCCAGATTAGACAGATCTAACGACCCAGAAAAAGATTGGGAATGAAATTTGTTTTTAAATTTTATTCCTATTCCATTTCAAATCGTTAAATTCAAATCATTCCTATTCCGTTCCATATCGTTAAATTGGGAATAAAATGGGGCAAAGAAATTAGAGAAGATATAGTCTAATGATGGATGCGTAACTACGACCCAAATTTATCCGACCGTAACCACAATACCACGAGACCATTGACGATAACCATCATCATGCTGAACCTCCTGCATCCATTGGCTTCCGGAAACGTGCATAAGTCGCTCTATATATTGGTAGGGTCGTCTTACACTAAGATTGCCAGTCCGTGTTAGTTACTCCAAAAACTTTTTAACCCATCGGTTATTGGTTCCACGAGCTATATGGTCAGCCTATTGTCTTCACCATGCTAATATTTTAAGCTATGTCGGTCACCCTCGCTCTATTGAGGATAATGACGATAAAGTCATATATATATATATTATCGTCAAATATTTATTACAGTTCAAAGACAATTAGTTCGTGTTATATACACCACGAAAATCTGTATATAATTTGATCAGAATAAAGACGGTAGAAAGAAGTGTTATATATTGCCGTTTGACAACATTTAGAAATTGCTTACACATGACAATTTTAGTTCTATTTATTTTATCTTAGTACATTCTATAGTAACTAAAGTATAACTGCAATACAATATTATATACAGCAGGGATCCACGCCCTCACAGATTTTTTTTTTATTACATTAAGAGTAATAAACGAGCTCACTGTTCACCTCATGGTAAGTAATCCCAGCGGTCCATGACATCTACATTCATCCTTGACAAGGTATCATAATGCAGATGCGTTGTCACTCTTGATGACTGAGGTGGAATGCATCGTCTCCAGTAATAAAGGTCTCCGCATCCCTGCACCTGTACACCCTGTCTGGGACAGAGGTATTCTATGAAGGCGTGGTCCTAACCCGGTCGAGCTAACCCATTCATCAGAATACAGCAGCATAATGCTGTGTTATTAGTCTGGTGAGTGTAGGAATGAGGAGACCTTGTTACTGGTAATGAAGCGTTCCATCTCAGTCCTCAAGAGTGACAACGTTGCTATATTATGAAACCATATCGATTATAAATATGGGTGTTGTGGGCCGAAGAAATCACTTAGAATCAAGTGAACCGAGTGCTTATCGATCACCCGTAATACCGTAAAAATACCTTAAATTCCTGGAGCTATATGAAGCAGATCCGAGAAGATTGTAAAAAAGAATACAAATATGTCTGAAAACAACAATAGATGCATGTCAACAAAAATCATAAATGGCAGAATCGAATATAATATAAAATGACTAAAGTAAAAGAAGTAATTCGTTCTTTATTTAAAATATTAAATACACCGTATAATTCTAAAGCAAATTTCATTAGACAAAGCACAGATAAAAAACACCTGTCGCTGTCAAAACTCAGTCATAAATCCCGTAGCATACTTAAAGCGATAATCGCTCCGGCGACGCCGTTGTTTCATAACACGGGGATTTTGTCTTAAGCCGCGTTAATTTGCCCCCGCCCCTCCCTCCCCAGTGTCGCCTTTCCCCCGCTGTCGCCTGACGTGCGGTCCGAGCGCACGTCAAATACAATTTTACGGAACGCTGCGCTCTGAGCCGATTGTGGGAGACACGAGACAAGCCTGCCGGGGCGAGGTCCGTGATGTGATAAATAATGAAGGTGGCGTTTTATATGATGCCAGTATGAGGGAGTGAGTTACGAATGGGGTGAAGCAAAATTCATTACATCTATAATACCAAACGATCTATTAAAAAAGGGAAACAACTGCGAACTTTTTGTTTTAACAATGAACTCATTGTTTCAGTGGGGCCTACATATTGGTTAATTGTAGAAAAAAAGATAAAGAAATGAAAAGATAATTTTCAGGGGCAAATATTAATAAAATGACCAATGCGAAGAATTCTATGTATATGAAATTTATTCGGGGAACTTGATCGATCACGTAGTGGTCTTATTTTTATTTAATAATTTATATTATAATATCCTGGAACAATATATGTCACATAGTTATAACCAAAAGATGTCAAGTGAACGAAATCGACTATAATCGACGCTTTATGAACTGAGGCGGGTCATAAATCATATTTATCTGTCTGTTTCGTTCGCACTTACAGGTCTTATGGAAAGGAGTAGTGATGTGCGTAAGAATTGTAGAGGTGCAAATCGATAACGGGATAGGTACGATCGATATGCTAAATTATGTTAAGTATTAATAGGAATAATTATTCGCTATCCGAAAATATTTCTTCAAAACCACGTTAGAAAATAAATTCGCCATTGTGCGTATTGCGAACGAAGCGTAAGTAAGAAAGAAAACCAACAACCCTTACTCGTAACGACCACCTCGTCACGATGACGTATCGACCCCGCGTACGCAGGTACCTAAGTATCTATATTAACACAAAAACTCTTTATATTTAATTTAAATATCCTTAATTAAAACTATCGCTATCAGGAATAATGGTTGACATGAAATTATGTTTTATATTTTTATAATAATTGAAAACAAAGGTATCCATATCGTTGTACATCTATGTTCGTAATACTAGCGGTCACGTATTGGTTAAAGGGTAGGCAGGCGAACACTCGGGGATTATAGCCGTGGCTTATAAGCAATGCTACGGCTCCGACACAAACAGTCGCTGGAACATCACCCTAATAATAATTTAATTTAGTTATAAAAAAAAATTATGTGTGTTGATAAGCGCATCACTTGAGAATGCCTGGACCGATTTAAATAAATTTTATTAAATGTTCGTATTAGTTTTATATGGAAAAAAATAAATACCCGGAAAATTGGCAAACTCAGCAAGAACTGAAACTACTTTACTTTGAATGAAATCAAGACCATTAACTAACGTTTCGAATGATGGATAATTTTCATAACTTTCACAAAACGATCACAAACACACGTAATGTAAAAATAAAAAAAAGGTTTTTTTTATTATTACATTCAGAGTTACAAACGAGCACACAGTTCACCATATGTTCGTGTAAGTGATTTCTGCGACCCTCTAGGACATTTACATTCATCCGTGACATGGAATCATAATGCAGATGTGTGTTTGTGATGTGTTGTCACCCTTGAGGGCTGAGATGGAATGCCTCGTCACCAGTAATAAAGGTGTCCGGATCCCTACACTCACCAGACGAAAGACAGCAGCGTTATGCTGCTATTTTACGTCGGTATTCTATGTGGCCGTGGCCCTACCATGGTCGAGCTGACCCATTCATTCTGAAGTTAGAAACAAACTGCAGTGTATCTCTACCTCAAGTGTAGTTAGTATAAATATGAAATTTAAAAATAATACTTCGTGGTAGGGAAAGTAGATGAAGCTAGTTTCTAGTTGTATATATTCATGAATGGATCAGCTTGGCCGAGGAATGTCTACCCCCTTTTGGAATACCATCGTGAAAAATTAGGTCTTGAGTCTTTGGATATACATAGATAATTATGCTCCTAATACATGAATAAAAATTTAAATTATTTACATGTAAATTATAGCATTTATATTTTACCTTTATTATTGAGACGTTTCGAGTGCTTTACAGCGCTCTTGGTCGGGGAGGACTGACATGTTTGACGTCCTGATGTGATAGTTAACATGAATTTTGTCAGCTTTTGATTTGTTTATTTTAGGTCCGATATACGCACTAGAAGCTCACTTTATCTCTTGGTCTTGCAGCGTGAATGTCTGTTTTGGGATTTACGTTATTAATCACAGGTACGTACACCGTTGGTTGTACCTAGCTATGATCTCAATTGAAATTAGGAGGTTTTTATAGTCTCAGTATCATTGTTGGTAGGAATTGGTGGTTGATCAATAGACTGCAAAATTGTTAGAGCTCGTAAATTGTCTATTTTATTATTTTAGTGCGTGAATTCTCTAAATGTCCAGTTTGAAGCTGCCGTCTTTTAGTATTACAGTAACATTATAGATGTAAATGACAAAAAAAAAATATTGGACGTCGGAAAGAAAAACATTATTTCCTGATTGATATACTATCATATTTGAAGCGAATCTCTGCGCGACTACTCTGGTGTTGTAGATGTTCATAGGCGACGGAAATTACTTATCATCAAGTTACTTGCTCATTTGCAGGTGGCAAATTCTATGAAATAAAATACTATACCAGTATTTAGGATAAAAAGGTAGCATTCAAATCCAGGGCTCTGGACCCACTCTAAAATATAGTGTCCCTCCAATAACCTTATCATAGCGATATCCTTTGGTTGTTACTAAGAGACATCAACTGTACAGGATATATCAAAGTTCCGGAAGTATTTACTTAAATATAGACGCACTCCCTCATCATCCGATTCCCTAGTACGACGTAATGAAAATCAATAAAATCGGAGGAAGGAGCACATAGAATCGGGGACACGGGATATACCTAAAACACAGCTAGACTCGAAAACCAACAATTAATGTTACGCAAAAGTTGTCACTTGACTAGGAGTCAAGCCCAGGATCCACAACCCAGAAGAGTACAGCCGTGGTGGCTGCAATCAACTAAATAGATACCATCTTAAAACTTAATTTATTGAATTAATTTGTCTTGTAATAACAATAAAAGTAACAGCCTATATATATATAAATCCCCCTTTTGGGCATAGACCTCCTCTTTCCAACTCACATTGCCAATTGACTTCACGCGTCTTCGAAATATTTGTTTACTATTTCTTTATAATACATGCAGGTTTCCTCAGTATGTTCGCGCACCAGGAGTCAAAAGCTACCACGGCTATATTTAACACGGCTCTCCGTGTTAAATATATTTATGTATATAAGTAAATAATAATTGCTGTTCGCTGGAAAGCGTATCAATTGAGAACGGCTTGACCGATATGTTTATTATTTCTTTTCAATGTTCGTAATAGACCGGAGTTATGGAAAGAAAAATTGGAAATTTACTCGAATAAAAATTAGTTACGTTTTTCCGAACTTGAGAAAAATTTTAACTTCTTAAAGATCTGAGTTCTTTTTTCTTTGGGGTTTTTTCGTATAACCTCAAAATCACACACGATGAACGATGGGTAATTTTGTAAAAATCAAAATCATCAGAAACATATTTATTGAAATTTAGGCAGGACAATGTCTGTCGGGTCAGCTATAAATTAGTAAATACTCCTAGTGCTTCAGGAGTTTATAATTAACTAATTGGAAGAAATCCATAATAGAGCTGATCTTAAGTTACAAAGATTTTTCCACCAATTATATATAGTAAAAATTCTATCAAGCGATCATCAGAAAATATACTAATTATAATTTGAAAAAGTGCGATAAAAACAAGTGGTAAATATAATTATATAACACACCGATGTTCACAGATTAAATAACAAAATATCTGATAGATTAAAAAAAGCAACGAAAATGACACTCCATACAAAAGCATCGCAGCGTAAAACGAATCGGCTTACGCGAGGACGAAAATTATTTTATTTTATTTCGATAACAGATAATCAGATAAAGGTTTTAATTCTTTTATAAAAAAATGTTATGAACGACAACTTATAGTTTCGTTGACAGTGGGAATTGGAACACTTGTGGTGGGGCTCAGGTTCGATGGAATCTCTCGGAGGCCGAGTGACACAATTATGTTGGAGCGGCTTATGGGAAATTATATTACGATTCTGTTCTTTCATTGCTTGTTAAATGATCGCATTTTTTTATAATATAAGGGACGACATACGAGCATACAGACTAGACCCATGACGTACATCGAACCTCAGGATGAGCGTCAGAAAATGCCTTTTATTTCTGAAAAGTAATGGACTGCTTCTTACAATAGCGTGCACGGAACCCCACAGTGACCATACGAAACAGAGCAGGGTTATGCTGGCATTTCACGCTGATATCCTTGCGAGGACTTGGTTCTTGACGCTGCTATAATCTAGTTGAATAGTGACTCTACCATCGCCATTCCCCCGCCGTGTATATCCATCTGTTTGCGATACTCTCGAAAATTGCTAAATAAATTTAGTTTAGGTGTCCTCCACCTCTTAGTAATATAATGCCGTTGTGTTTTATCTGCTGAGTGAAGGGAGTTATCATTTGTGATGAAGCAATATGATTTTTTATCGTGGATGGATGTGGGTGTTGTGGGCCGCAGGAAGCACTAACCCCCAAACGGGTACTTTGTACTTGTCACCCTAAATACAGTTAAAAAAAAACACACACCTACACTGGATTTATCTTCCGAGTTAATATTATTTCTGATCAATATTAATACGAAACTCAAAGCTACTCGAAAGCTCTGCTAATTTGTCCGTAGACCGAAGTGCCCATTATGTAAGCAGTTTATCGCTTGGCAACGGACTGCTGTCCAGCGCTAAGTCCAAGATTCGAACAATTGAGCGAGAAGATTCGTCCGCGTTAGCCGCACTCGTTTGCGGCACGTGCTTCGGTTATTGATGCGATTGGGGACTTTTATATTCTACGACATGTTCATTTCGACCACGGATTTTTATTATAGTGCAATAATTATTTGCCCATAGATGGAGTGACGACCTAGTTGGGGAGGGGGATCCTGAGACCTTTATTACTGTCAATAAATATAAATTATATATATATATTGACATTTAACTATTCAGCAGTATTCTATATGGTGTGATGATGAGAATGAAGATGAGGAAGCACCTGTGCAAAAACAGAAGTACTCACTCGTCATCTTCTTCCATAACCCGGCATATATAATGCAACATCGGAGGAAGGTTCAGATGCAGTGTTAGGTACACAGGAAATACATGCAGCATACCCAGATCCGAAAACCACCAAATATCTTACATCATCCGGGATATTATCTTATGGTCATTATCAGATAACGACGTCAGGCACGCACTTGTCGTCTCTCTCCCTAGTCCGTTAGTATGCGTGTGCAACAATATCTGAGGATGTCCAGATGAAGAGTTAAAGACACGGGGAGTACATACGGCACACTGGCTGGGCTGAAATGAAATATGTATGTAGTTATCTGTAATTGTATTTCGGATCCTTATACTCATCATCTGAAACACAGAAGCAATATGATCCTTCTTCATATGAATAAACTGAGAGGATGTGGTCAAGTTTCTATTAGAACATATTGGATTGGTTTTTTTGATTTGGATGGATTGGATCGGTTCTACCAGAAAGGGCTAAACTAAGCATAATACTGCTTAGTTTCGTATGATGATACTTGGCATTCCATCTTAGTCTTGAGACATGACAACGCATATAGATCTTGATGTTTTATTAAGGATGGATAAAGTTGTCATGAGCTGCTGTCATTACTTACCAGAAGTTGTGTTGGGTTTGCCACCCCTGGTATCATAAAAAAAGAAGCACGGTAGTTTGCAGGCCTGGATAAAATACTCCCGTGTGTTCTTTTACGTGTAGTAAATAGTATATATAGTATAGAATTCTGTGCCAACTTATCACCGTTACTTCAACGAAAAAATGTCTTGTGTGATAAATATCCTTAACCTCTTCAGAGGGCGCCGATCCGCTTCGCTCGAGAGTCCCGCCGATTGTTCCAAGAACCCACCCCCTCACAAATACGGATTTACTCAAGTTTGTTCATTCCACCGCTGTATAATCGCATCAATTACTTATCAGGTGTTTGTGTTTTTCTTTTTGATATAAAATAGAAATGGCTTTAAAACAAATAACCTTACAAGATGGTGGAAGAAAACGACATATTAGATTTACAAGCTAAACAAGAGATTGAACTTTCTACGCAAATTTCGTTAACTCGTTTGGTTAACGAAAGAGAGATATGGCAAGAATATTTTGACGAGAGATCAAGAGAGATATTTCGTTTAGAACCATTCAGCCACAAATCATATTCAATGAATAGACGAAGCCACATTTGGTAGAAATTTATTGAAAACTACCCTAATATTAGGTTCTGGCCATATTCATGCACATAAGTTAAAAAAATTTGATGAAGCAAGTTGCATCATGCTTTGCATAAGGATCTTCAGCACATATTGATGGATTGAGTTTTCAACGAGAACGTAACAGCAGCATGTTTTGGTCCAAATGTCTCCAATGACGTAGTTCACTTAACGTCGTCTTGTCCTATCCAATGTCGAACACGGCCAAGAAAATGAATAAATTGTCTAACTTAGTTTTAAGTAAATAGATAATTTTGCACGGATGTTTCTCTTTGTAGTTCTTATGGGGCGATATGGTCGCATAGCGACGACATCTTCCTTAGAAATTTAAACAAAAATACAGTTGTCAAAGTACCGGAATCGAATTCTTCTCGAAATCAAATTTCATCTTAGTTAGGATCGATAATGAAATCGCATTATGATTCCATGTCGTATATATGTGAATCATAAATAAAAAAAGGTTCAATTCCCATCGTCGAACTTGTAAATAATTTTTTTTTAATTTTCATTTCGAAGTTCACAATAATTTATAATAGAAACTACGCACAAATCTAATAGTTCAGTATTTAGTTTTACACAACTATTTTGTAGAATCAGCTGTCACTAAAGCGATTTTGCGAACCGATGCGATGTACGGACCTTCAAGAGAACTCCTATCTTGTAGGTTGGCAACACTTACTTACCACAGGTCTTTTTCCTTTGGTTTAAACCTAAGCTTTTACGGGCCTCGGGGAAATGATCTCATTAGCCAGACGTTGGATTAGGAGGCTGCAACTCTCCAGGAAGTACTGGTACGGATGCTGGCAACACACTTGCACCTTCTCTATCACTTACCATCAGGTGAGACGTCAGCCAATTCGTCATATATCTATAAAAAAATGCTCCCCACACCAACAGTAAAACTTTTAGATTAGTAATGGTATTCTTTTCTAGAACATCTTCGTTTGAAATCACCATAGATACCAAAGTTCAAACCTGACGTACAGGACCGCCAACATTGAATATTGATTGCACAAAAGGCGTTCGGCGTCAAAGCGTATTTTATATTTTCGATTCGAAATTATTCAGAAAGGAAATGATTCCTTTTGATGGTGCAAAATATGTAAGTAGCATAAATCGTCACTCGTATTCCTAAGGCGTTGTTATATATGTTTAGAGGGATTTTTTAATTTATTTTTAAATATCTTTTGTGTTTAAAATTACTAAAGAATATATTGTATTGTCGTCTGTATTTAATACGTCTGATTCAGATTATTCAGGCGTCGAAAAGTAGGTGAAATCTGATTTATATATATATATATATATATATATATATATATATATATATATATATATATTATATATATATATATATATATATAAATTATATGTAACATCAATTACGTTCATACGTAGATAAATAAATCTATACTTACGCTTATATATATATTCATCCATATATACATATGTACATACTGCTCAATAAATCATGTATTTATAAATATGTAATACTGTTTTAATGATTTTAACTAACAACCAAACTGATTTTCCCCACCCACTAAACACGTATTAATACCGAAAATATACCACAAGCAACAGTGAAATTCATTTCATAAATGATTGTGTGACTTTTGTGATTTTATTTCAATAATATTATATATAAAAATATAAATATAATTTGGACAACTTATGGTGTAAATAGTATACGATTTTTAAAGTAAACAAGCACACAACAAAATATATATATTTACGAGGCCGTCGCCGATCCCGGTCGTGCCAATCTATTCCCACCACTGTCAAAAGAATCCTCATATCATATCACATCCAAACATATACCAGCTTAAAATCCCAGCATAATGCGGTCGTTTCCTTCGATGAGAGCCATATTACTGGTGTCCATTAATGGTCCATAATAAATAATTTATAAAACACAAACAATAATACAAAAGTACCATAATAATTATTTTAGATCAATAATAGTTTTTATTTAATTTGCTCACGTTAAAATTTTAAAATCAATCAATTAGTTATATATAGATATAGTTAAAATCTTACTGTGAACTTACCCTAATATTCCACAACTCGGCTATCTCGCTCACACACCTTAAAGGAAGTCTCAGTGCATCTCTTGCGCGTACGAGGTGCGGAAATTCAAATTGGGCGGGTTGGCTCGCCTTTCCGTTGAAGTATTTTCATGTATAATGAGCCCTTAAAGGTTGCAATCAATGAAAATTGTAAAAATGTACGATGTGTTTGAGTTTGGCAAATAATATTCTAATATTCTTTGTTTTCGATTCCAATGTCTAAGAATCTTTTAACAGTACCGAGTACCAATTACTTCTATTTCCCTTTTCTTAGAATTTATTCCACAGAAAACAACCTCTAATTTTGGCTATATATCAACTGCGCAGGATATTCTATCGATCGCATTTGCGCAAATTGGTAGAGCCACGTTACAGTTTGTTTTTAAATACATAAAGACATAAAGCAAAAATTTGTCGCCTGTACGGGGGAAGCACCAACTCTTCCACAATACGGCGTAAAATAGCAGCATAACGCTGCTATGTTTCGGTTGATGATTGACCCAATCACAGGTAGCGAAGCATTCCACATTAGTATTCAAAGGTCGGCATCTTTGTGAGGGTTAGATTTGGTCGTGGTTAGCATCAAATTTACTATTACTATCTATTAGCAAAAATATAATAACAAAAAAACGATTTGAATATAGCACCAATCTCATTCCAACAGTGTGTATGTTAAATGTGTATAAAGCACACATTTAATAAAGTAGTACAGAGGTTAATTAAAAAAAGTTGGACCAAATTGTTTTTAGTACTCATGGACTCTTTTTAGACTATAATATCTACTTGGGGACAACCTTTTATCAGTATTACTCAAAGTTCAACGAAACATTATTCTGAAGTAAAAAAAAATACAATTAAACATTGCTTTTATATTGTTTAAATGTTATTAATATAAATTGCCTTTTTCCGTCTATATAATAAAAATTAAATGCTGTTCGTTTTAAACGCAACCCTTGAGAACAGCTGGACCGACTTGATTATCTTTTTTTTAATTATTCGAATTGTTTTTGTGAAAAGAAAAATTCGATTAATTAATTACCCAGAAATTTGGCCAGTTCAGGAATCCTTTTTTCCATGGGATTATTGTAAATACTAAATGACCATAAATCACTATTTCGAATCGTGAGATATGATTATACTATGGGAGTAATCTTTAAAAAGTTACTAACAATAAGTTAATAATAAAACCTTTAATATTATCAATTAAATATTAAGTAGCATGTCAACCTAAGTAAAATCATAACTTGTTTTATTTCTCTGGAAACAATAATAAAAAGTTCATCAATTTATTGTATATATTTAGTTCGTTCAAAGAAAAATACAAAAAGAAATACAGCTGTTACTTCCTATTATATGTAGTGAGTATGTATTCCTAATTTAAATGTTTGAAAAACATAGAAAGAAATAAATCAGCAGTATTTCTAATACAGTCACTGCGAAAAAGGGGCCACCCTTGAGGGGCTTACGAAAGTAACCTTTTGTTTTTTTGAGTGTGTGTGAGTATTGCTGTTGGTGCAGAGACCTTTACAGCTTTATCTAATCAGACTCGCGAGCGGGAGGCCCCCTGAGTAGGGAGACAACGACGATGCTGCGAAGCTGGCGAGGAGACTGTTGCTGCACCACCGCTGCATTCCGACCATGTGGACGAAGAACGTCGAACCTCGACACGGATCTAAAGGGAGGATAGGTCGATATTTAGAAGCGGCATAGAACACGAGTAAATGGCGTTTAAGCCGCTTTGCGAGGAAGGCGAAGTCGCGCTCGCCGGCGAGTGCGGTGTGGCGTGTCTGAATTTACTTGTATGGATTGTGTAAAGCCAACATTACAGTGTGCGCTTCGGTGACGTTGGTCGGTCCGAGGTTAAGCCCCTGCCGCTCGGCGCGGACAGGACCGTGTCAAAGTTTGCCGTCAGAATATCATCAGGCGTTATCGTTGCGTATTTAGGACATCTATAGTAACGAGGGGTGTCCCTCACGGGGGTGTAGGCACTTGCTGTTGCTACCAACGGATTAGGGTGATTTACAGTCGAATTGAAATATCGTCTAGATATTTCTTTTAAGTACTTCCTTATGAAGGGTATCTTAACGTCTGTCGCCCTACGGAGAATTTTGTTTTGCAACGTTTGAAGGCGCTTTAATCGAGCCTCCGGGATGTGTGCGAATGCAATGCTTGCATACGACATTACAGGTCGTATGCTAGTTTTATAGATTTGCAACTTATACCTTAAGGGAATTTTGTTGCGTTTGCGAAGGATGTTAAAGAGACGACCTGTGATAAGGGCCACCCTTGCTCTTACATTTTTTCAGTGTGCTATAAATGATAAGTTACGGTCTAGACTAACTTCTAAATATTTTTTTTTATAATAGTGCCATCTTGTGATTAGGACTAATAACTTATCATTTTTAAAAATAATATTTTACTACACCCATCTCTCGAGTAGAAAAAAGAAACTTTTTAGTATAAAAGTGTCGACGAATATAGTAGTTCTCAATAGATTCGCTAGAGGACCTTAGTAGGCGATGTTGATATTAGCGCCATCTGTTATCAGAAATGATTAACAAAGATAGCATAATAAACGGCGTTTCAAATTTGTGAAAAGCGACATCTATTAACTGTTGGATGCAGTTAAATAGCTTCGATTATTGTTGCCGCTTTGTATGAATAAGCTTCTTATTAAACTTGCTAACACTTCTTAGAGGTCACTATTAGTACGATAATTTATAAACCATTTTAAATTATTTGGACTTAACACAAGATTAATATAATTATTTGTGGCTATTTCTAAATTTTATTAATTCGGTAAATAAAACGTAACTATTATAAACAGATAAAAAAATTTAAAGTTTAGTATGGTTTTCTAGATTATAATTATCGTATTTAAAAATACATCAGACCGAATTATATAAAAAATAATAAATAATCAGCTGGGATACAAAGTTTGAAAAGATATTTATGTACTGTTAAATTCTGTTTATGTACTAAAAAGTTCTTTGTTATAAATACCTACTCACTATCTAATTCTCACGATTTCCATCCAACACAATGAAACGTACATCGGTTAATTGAAGTTAAAAAGCTTCTTAATTATACCATTATTATCGAGTGGGTCCCATCGAAACACGTGTTCCCTTATTCCTTACTATGACAATATGGCACACATAGGAACACCATAATGTTGAATGTTGATATTCGTTGTTGTATAAAGAAATGCCGGCCGGCAGTTCACCACGGGCTGTTGACTAGGAAGGGTGTGCCTTCGTGTCATTGGAATTCGATAGCGATGTTGTATAGCGAAGTATTTGCTTCTTGTAAGTAAATCATCAAGTTATGTTTTATTAATTATTAATAAAACATTCGTGCAAATGTGAACAGCAACTGTTTAGTGACAATTCGTTTGATTTTTAAGTGATTTAATAGTGATGTGCTTTGAAATAAACATTTTTTCGATCATTCTTCTGATCGTCTCTTTCGTCGGAAAAGTAAGAAATGGAGGTGAGAATGAATTTTATATCATTATATAACTTTTGAAATTTATGTTTATCAACTGCGTTATGTCTTTGTGCTTAAAAATAATGTACCTTGAGTGGATGTAATAAAATCCGATAGCTAACTATATCTATATCTAAGTTAATATCTATATTTCTTGTCTTTATATTTGTAATTTTATTTATAAAAATATATAACCACTAACTGCGGCGATTTATGAAATATATACTTTTATTTATTTTATTTTTTAGTTGCAATCCATTCTATGTGGTGCATCAGGGAATAGCGAATTTATTCCAGTTGCCTGTCATGGATAGGATGCTTACATTTCTTAATTGGTCAATGAACTTCATTCTCTTCATTCTAGATTATCCCTATTTACTTACCCTCCGTACATTTATGGAATATTTCTAAGTTTATTCTTAGGATTTTATTTTAAGATATAACTCGTTATTTATTATGGAATATTGCTTCATCACATCACACATCGTGTATAAGTTATTATATTATAGACGGCCACGTGGTGTAACGGTAATATTTAGCAAATTATCCAGTAGTCGCGGGTCCTGGGTTCGATTCCCATTTCGAGCCGAGGGACAGTATTACATTGAGAGTAACAAACGAGCACACAGTTTACCGGATGGCTAAAGATTCCTGCGGCCCTTGGCATCTACATTCATCCTTGACAAGGAATCATAATGCAGATGCGTTGTTACCCTTAAGGACTGAGATGGAATGCCTCGTATATGAGTAATAAATGTCTCCGGATCTCTACACTCACCAGACGAACCACAGCAGCATTATGCTGCTATTTGACGTTAGTATTCTGTGACGGCGTGGTCCTACCCCGGTCGAGCTGACCCATTTGTTTTATATCTAAAAGCAAATTGCAGTTTAGCTCTACCACTGTCAAATAAGTGACAGTGAAGAACTGAAGTAAGAATCATAATGCCGATATATATGTATATAAATACACATGTATAAATAAGCTGATCCGTCTCATGCTTCAATCAAATCCTAAATAGCCTTTCGAAATCACCGTCGCCAGTATTAAGAGGGTCTGATGATAAATTATATATACTGATGTTATTATGCTGTGGTGTAAGGTAGGATTAAAGGCAGCGCACCTGTGGTAGTCTGGTGCTAGCTCACCGGATGGTCAGCGGACCACCGACCATCCGGTGTGTTGGTCACTTGTTTACCAACTATTCTATAAAAAAAAGGTTGTCGTTCACAACTCTTCACTAACCTATTCAGTATGCCTTGTTATATCGAGACTTCGGCTTTCTTGTATGTTCAAGCACATTGTACGTTTTTCCTTTCTTACCTAGCCACCGTGAATGAAATTTTGATTCCTTTATAGTTGGAACGTAAATCGACTCGACCTAGTGACGATCAGGTTTCCAAGAGACGCATAAAATCAACACCTCAACACGGTTGTTTTGTTATTGTACTGAGGGTGACAAACGAGCACACAGTTTATGTAATAAGTTATTCCTGGGGCTCATGATTTCCACATTCGTCCTAGATCAGGAATCATAATGCAGATGGATTCTTACCCTTGAGGACTGGTATAGAATAACTTGGCACTAGAAATAAGGGTTAATGCTCAACACAAACTCATCACGTAGCATTGTGCTGCTAGGTTACACTGATAATCTGTCTTTCCCCGGTCGCGCCCACCCATTCATTCATTCGAAATGATCATCAGTGACATTCTTCGCATTCTAATCTCATCATCTAAATGTATGCAGGTATCATGTAAGAAACGTTTTATCTATTAACTGAACTGCGTGTTTAATTGTGATCCCTGCATAAATACAAAAAAGATAATACCTATGTTTACACAATAAACTTTTTTTCTAAGGTAAACACACAAACACTAACTCGTATTTACTTTCCTTAGTTTGAATGCAGCGGCAATTTTGTTTATTTGATGTCAGCACCAGTCAGCAGATCAGAAAGTGGAAGTTTCCCACTTGTACAGTGTAAAGTGAAAGTAGGAAAGTGTAAAGTGTTACTAGAAACTAAGAGATTGCTTAAAAAATAGTAAGAGGCAACTCTAACAGTATTAAATTCACGCCGATGCTGAATTTCTGGCTGTAGTATGAATGGGTCGGCTTAAGTGGGAAATCCTTCACAGCCAAAATACCTTCGTGCAATAGCAGCACAACGTTGCTGTGTTTCTTATGGTGAGTGTAGTCATCCGGAGACCCAATCGATGCGAAGACCCGATGGCTGGTAATGAGGCTCTCCATCTCAGTGTTCATAGGTGACGAGACATGTGCATGTTGCATCTCTGTCGATGATGGACGTTGATGTCATGGACCGCGGAAATCACTTAACATAGGTGACGAAGCATGTGCATGTTACCTCTCTGTTGACAACGGACGGAGATGTCACGGACCGCGGTCATCACTTAACATAGGTGACGAAGCATGTGCATGTTACCTCTCTGTTGACAACGGACGGAGATGTCACGGACCGCGGTCATCACTTAACATAGGTGACGAAGCATGTGCATGTTACCTCTCTGTTGACGATGGACGGAGATGTCACGGACCGCGGTCATCACTTAACATAGGTGACGAAGCATGTGCATGTTACCTCTCTGTTGACGATGGACGGAGATGTCACGGACCGCGGTCATCACTTAACATAGGTGAGGAAGCATGTCCATGTTACCTCTCTGTTGACGATGAACGGAGATGTCTCGGACCGCGGTCATCACTTAACATAGGTGAGGAAGCATGTGCATGTTACCTCTCTGTTGACGATGGACGGAGAAGTCACGGACCGCGGTCATCACTTAACATAGGTGAGGAAGCATGTGCATGTTACCTCTCTGTTGACGATGGACGGAGATGTCACGGACCGCGGTCATCACTAACATAAGGTGTGCCTGTTTGTCAGTGGTAGTTTAGCTTCTTATGTTTATATCTTATTTAACTATAAATATTCAAGCCTTAATGCATCTTATAATATTCAAACATTTCACAACAAAAGGATTTCTCTAAGCAACGACAGTGAAGCAATCTGAGGTAGTTTGTAAGTCTAATGCCTACCTTACATAAACAGCTCACAGAGCCTTAAGTCTAGACATGTAAATAGGTGAAGTCAGCTCTGTCATTCCTTTCCAATTCTAAAATATCAAAGGAATTTTGAATAGCGTGACTTATAAAATAAATATAACGGTTTAAGATGGTTTATACTTGCTGTCAAGGAGGAAAGAATAAAACAGTCAAATTTTTTATTTATTCATAAGTAATTTACAAGTAAGTTTACATTGGTAGTATTTTGTAAGAATGTACGGAATAAAATTTCTTTGATAAAAAGAGTGGTAGAGCTACACTGCAGTTTGTATCTAGATGTAGAATGAATGGATCACCTCGACCAGAGCAGGACTACTCCCTCACCATACCTAGCGTAAAATAGCAACATTATAAGCGATCCGGAGACTTTTATTACTGGCGACGAGGTATTCCATCTCAGTCCTCAAGGATGACAACGCATCTGCATTATGATTCCTTGTCAAGGATGAATGTAGATGTCATGGGCCGCAGGAATCACTCGCCATCAAGTGAGTCTCTAACTCACTCAACATAATAAAAAAAATACTAAATTTCACGTTTCCGAATTTGAGTTAGAATTCCTGGTGAATATAATAAATGAGTGACTCGGATGTGGTCGCAGAGACAGGGACATTCGTATTAATTTATTAAAGTTTGTTGGATAAAGCTTCATTGGATAGAAGCTTTAAAGTTTCCGTTAATGGTTTCCTGCATAGTTTTGGGTGGTCTTCACATTTCTTATTGGTGAAAATATTTTATTTAGAACTATCTTTTTTTAATTATTTATGTGTGGATGGTCCCGTATATATTTATATTTATATTTTGATTAAGAGATTTGGTTACTTAGTGTTCGGGCGTTTTAGTTTTACGTAATGATCGAGTAACCCGAGTTCGATCTGGAAGCACGTCGTATAGAAACCTATATGTATATCTTAGTAAAATAAAACAAAAATATTTTTGTAGATAACTTTGATTAATATGTTTATTATTTTAATTTATATTACAATTTTTTTTTTAAATTAAATAATATTTTTTTTACACCCATAATATATTCTCTGCTCCATCCGTAAGTCAGGTAAGCTGATAGAGAATGCATTTTGGCATTAATAAAACCTTTTTGTACAATATTGTTGTTTTATTCGTGCAAATAAATATTTTTGATATTCTAATGTACACACTATATATGTATATGATCTGATGATGTATATGATCTGATGGTAAGTGATAACTGCAGCCCCTGACATTGATCTAAAACCTGAACTATACCATCTTAATATTCTAATATTTACATAAGAAATATATCAAGATGTAAATTCCGTTAATCCGCATTGGTGACCGCCGCGATATCCATACAGAGAAGAGGCCTGTATTCAGCAGTGGGATGGGTGGACAGTTACTTTGAATAAAGAAATAGTATTAAAATACGAGAATACACACCTAACTCTTAAGCCGTATAAACAAACCCCTGATTATCCTCTCAAATGACTTAATAAACGATCTCCGTTGTAAATTCATTCGTTGCGTTTAATTGGCATAAATGAATGCCGTACACATCCGGCAACTGCCAGTGGAACTTGACCTTTAAAGGTCTGACAAACAAGCGCGGAATACCAGTGCTGATAGCTCAAGTTATGCACCTGCTATATTTAATAAATGATTATCAATTCATAGTAAAATGTAGAAGTGGTCAGACAAAGTAAAATAACATACTGTATACAGGATGTTATTTTACTCGCACAGCTGTCCATAGAATAGCAAAGCTTGAAAAAGTCTATTGCTGATCTATTGAGCCGAGTTGAACGGGTAAGGGCCACGGAATACCAGCTGTGTTTGGTCGGATGAGGGATCCGGATACCCTTAGTACAGGTGTCGAGGCATCTTAGTCCTAAGGGATAACCATTTTGCATTATGATTTCTTATCGAGGATGAATGTGGGTATGAAGCGAAAATAGCCTAATGGTTTAGGCTACGGTCTGCGAAACTTAAGGTCGCAGGTTCCAATCCGCCATTCGACTAATTTTGTGAACCATCTCCAAGCATTGTCAGCTCAGTTGGAGTGGGTAACCGGAATATTAGTAATGTTAATATTAATTTAAAAATAAAAACTGTGTGCTCGTTTGCTTACACCCAATGACAAGAAGACGGCAAATTAAAATATTCTGTTTAAGGTCGTCGAACCGTTCTGCCCTACACTGTGTTATTTTAATGAAATTATGTCATTCCATCGCTACTAAGCTACAGAGAAAAGACATTTTATACAGAAAATCAAGAGCTTCTCTCTTATCTCTATATTCATTCAGTAACTAGCACCATCTATTAATCTTTTTCCTAAACTACCATATATTCACACGCACACATGACTAATCTATATTTGTCGCTACATCAATGACGTATTACTAAAAACTACACAAGTTCATCAAGCGCTCGAACCCTGTACCATTCAACATTGTTACTTGTTTTGCTTTACACTAAATACCACTATTCGTTTATTATCATTTAGGTATACAGACAGAGATAGAATTTGCCTATATGTACATTTCAGTAGTTTGTTATCTCCAACGTGTCATTACAAAGATAACACTAAAGTTTATATTATAAACATTTATAATTTCTTATAAAAATAACAAGTTATAGTAAATACGAAAAATAACATAAGATAGTAGACCAATGCTGCAACACAAATTGTGGCACTACCTTTTGATAAAATTCTTGCGTAAAATAGAATCTTTACGCTACTGTGTTTCGGCCGGTATCTATACTACTGGTGACGAGGGATTTCATGTCCTCAGGAGTAATACGTAGCTACATTAAGATTCTTTATTGAGGACTTCTTCGTTACATTCTAATTTTAAAAAAAATATTTATAGCCAGTTTCAGTAAATTATTAATACTTATTCACAGGACCAGAACACACCACCCAAAAAGAAACACGACCCGAATATATACATCCTGACGGTCTCCTGAACTTCGATCCTTACCTATCAGACTTTAAACCGGAAGTTGAAGAAGACGACTACATACCTCTACCAGAAAATGATGAAACTATAGACGGTCTACCGATTTTCCTTCTAGAACCAAAGAACTCTTACGTGCTACGAAGTAAACCGGCGACTCTATTATGTAGAGCCGCAAATGCTTTACAAGTTTATTTCAAATGTAATGATGTTAGAGTTGATAAGACTGTTCAGTTGGAGCACGTGGACCCTCAGAACGGTGTGAGAGTAGTCGAAGCGGAATTAAATGTGACAAGGAATGAACTTGATGAATATTTCGGAGGACGATACAGCTGCGAATGCTACGCGTGGAATAGTAGAGGGCGGATAAGAAGTCAAGCTAATTATATAGAGTTTGCTTGTAAGTATATCCTTTGAAATATGGAATAACCTTTTAATTCAGGTAAAGGCAAAGAGATAGCAGGTGCTACATTTTCACCTAATACTTTTTACACTATTAACCTTCAGATATCATTATACAATACAATTCTGTTACCTGTTTGCTTTAGGCACATATGTATATTATTTACAATTTGACACTAGAAGAATCATATATTTGAGTAAAAGTAATACTATATACACATATAAAAATACATATAACAAAGTAGACTAAACAATCACTACAAGTATTTACATTAGTGCCTTGTAATGACTAAGAATAGAAGAATTAAATTAGTCTTGAAGTGGTCAATTCTTTCATTTATTAATTAGTAGTAATATTACGTAATAATAATAAAACCCACTGCAGTGGAATTAATATTACTAAAGGTTAAGGATAAATTAAGTTTTCTTTATTTTCTTTACTTATTTTATATTTATTTTCGTTTAAACGTCAATAGCCATAATAAGTGATAATTCATTCATACCTATAAAACACTAAAATAAATATAGTATATAGTTTTACTTTTTAAATCAGTTACGTATTAACATATCTTTTATGATTTATTGCATCGTTTCTCGACTTGGGGGTTGCGAATCCGGGGGGTTCGCTTTTGATTTTAAAGGGGGTCACAATCTATTCAATTAGTAAGTATAGGAAATATTAGTTTATTAAAGGAATTATTCATATAAAATAAAATATTATCATGTAAAAACAACAATATAATAAACTTGTAGCTTGATTTGTGTAAATAACTATTAATTAAAACGTTATGGAGTAGGTAGTTACAGACCTTTCAGATTACCTTTTTGACTTCTTCGTTGGTAGCGACTTAAAAAGGTTGAGAAACAATGATTTAGAGCCTTAGTTCCCAAACTAATACAGGTAAGAGTCCACCTGGGCGTCTCGACGGGGGTCCACGTTGATGTGAAAAAAATGGGGGTTCACAGTTCGTACGCGGGAGTCCACGAAAATTTATTTGCTTTCGATAGTGAAGAACTAAAATGTTGCCTGACTTCACCTATCAATGTAGGTAGATAATATTTTGAGAAGCTCAGCGACTGTTACTTGTAAAATCTTGCATATTCCATATTCATTACAACGTGTACAACGTTTTTGTCGAGTGCAAGGGGTCAACCAGAAACAGCTAAATTTTGAACGTGGTCTATAAGAAAAAAAGTCTGGGAATCTCAGATTTAGAGCAAACTGTATATAAGAGTTGACCTAACGGCTAGTGATGTTAAATTGGACAGTAGACGGTTCCAACTGTCTGCATTCATTTTGTACAATTAAAATATATTTTGTCCACTTGACTATTTAAATTGTGTCATGAATTGGTATGCGGTCATAAGTCCGATGTACACCCATTGAGTCTCTAACAAATATTTATAGATACACATTCGTGAGTCGCGGTGCCAGCTCAGAGTCCAGGCCAGAGGTTCCCAGATTTTTTTTTCTCATAAACCACTTTCAAAATTTAGCTAGTTCCTACACACCCCATGCAGCTACATTTCTACCATATTCCCAAAACTCCACAAAAAATGTGGAATATGCCAACATTTTAGTTCTTCACTGTCGAAAGCAAATAACTTTTCGTGGAGCCCCGCTTACGAATTGTGAACACCCATTTTTTTGTCACGCCAACGTTGACCCCCGTCGAGTCTCCCGTAGACCCATGGACCTCTTTGGGAACTAAGGTCCAAGCGCTTGCTTTTAATTCACTGTGCTGATACTAATAAACATAGTTAATTGCAATATAATGTGCTAATCTACCACGTGCTCATAGATCAAAAAACATCGTAAGGAAACCTGCATGTCTAAGAAGTTATAAAAAAAAAACTTCGAAGACATGTAAAATCCGATTGGGATTCTATTCCGGTATTCTGTAGATAGACTCTCTTTCACGAGGAGGTCTATGCCCAGCAGTGGGATCTATATACTATCTCTGGTACTTTTTTCACATTTGTTATGTTTGCCGCCTAGTGGAGTGGTTAGAGCTCTCGGAAGCTCTCGGGCACTGCGTCGCTGGTCCTTGATTCGATTCTCAGCCGAGGGAAAATATGAATCACAAAACGTTGATTTTCGATTTTGGTCGTATTGTATATCTTGTGTCCCTGAAACTGCATCTGAACCTTCCTCTGATCTCATTGCTCATGTATTACGTCGGACTAGGGAAGTGGACGAAGAGTGAGTGCTTTGTTTGCGCAAAGGTTTGCGGCACTATACGATACACTGCGCAGTTGATGTCATCTGATAATAACCAGAAGATACCGCCGTGGTCGAAATCTCGACCTGGAGAATGTTCATGTTTGCCCCATAATACAGTGATTATAATAGCCATATATTATTATATTTTTAATTGAGAGTATATCAGTATATAATACTAGATTTTTTTAAGAGCGCACAGAACTGTCGTATGTTTTGAGTAGATTTAGTACCCTAAACCACGCCATCTAGATTCTAGGCTCTTGAAAATGGTGTCCATGAAGAGCTTTTTTTTCCAATAAATAAAATAGGTGATAAACCCTGAACACCTGATATTAAAGTGATTGCGTCCCATCTATTAGAACTTTATTAATTACAAAACGATCAAAAGATAAAAAATTAATAAACCCGTAAAAGAAATAATTACAAAACCGGTAAAATTTAATTATGGTAATACGTATTACGTATTATTTCTCTAAGATGTTATCTTATATTATGGAAACCATTCCGATTAGTCCGTTGGAAATGATCGTTATGATTATCTGGTAATCAGAGATCAGTAAAAATATGAAATTATAAAAATAGTTTCAATTATTTTTGAACGAGTTAAAAATTAATTATATATTCACAGAGATGGAACCGTTTGGTTCGTAGATGGAATCGTTTGTCTGTATATAATATTACTTAATTACAACAAAAATGGGAGAGCTATGTCGCAGTTTCTTTCTAGCTCTCTGGCATGTAATGGGTTGGCACGACCGGGACTATACCCTCACAGATTACCAGGGTAAAATAGCAGTATACCTCTGGCGAGTGTCGACGCATCTGTTCTCAGGGGTGATAATGTAACTGCATTATGGTTCCTTATCGCGGACGAATGTTGATGGCATTGACGGCAGGGATCTCTTACGGATCTTCTCTCTTTTATTATCGTCAATACGATAAAAACTATGATCTCTTAAGTTTACTTACTAGCCAGGGTCAAGGAGCAAACTTTCCATCTCATCACTTGGACGTCTACCGTCTCAATATCGTCTTCGTATTTTTTTTATTTGCGATTCGATTTTATTTACTTGATGGTAAGCGATGGCTACGGACTCTTGACATGTAAATCCATCCTGAACAGAGATACAACATGCACATGCGTTGTCCTCTTTGAGGACTGAGATTGAATACCCTAGTTATCTATCCCGAATCCCTATCCTAATCCCCGAAAGTGCCGACCCATTCACGTCCCTTCTTTAAGTCCCATTTTTTTTTTAAGATTATAAATTATTTTCGTTTATTCATATCAAATAATTAAGATTTAGTAAACATAAACTATATGAAAAATACAAAATGATATTGTTGATGGTGTGGTGTATCTTTCTCAGTAAATAAAATAAAATAATAAAAATAAATATTAAAATACTCTCCTGATATTATATTTCTTCAACACAATATCTGGTATATTCGTCGGGATCGATATGCAAATACATCATTACGGATACCGCAAGCGGTCAGCCGGTTGGCTATGAATGAGGTTTATTATTTATTTATGTAAACTCAGTAATTATTGTCATGTTCTTGTATGTTGAGCGTACCATTATCGATCAGGTAACGGTAATAAAGAATGTTTATCTTCTATTTGAATTCATTATCATCTCTACCATGGTGATTAATTATTAAGGATAGGTGACATAGGGATAGGTGTAATATGGTCTGCTGTGTGCTCGCATCGTCACCACTCGGCATTAGTTTTCCTTTTATAGGTTATGTCCACTGTTATCCCGAGGACTTTACAGCCTCAACGGATTGAAAGATGGCCCTGCACTTAGAGACCTATATTAATGGGTAACCAGCACAAGGTTTCCCGAGAGGGATCCTCTCGGCTCGGTCCGTTGCTTCTGACGGATTAAAGCAGCATTTGTCCATTGCTTGTGGTCATCCTAGACTGCGGGAGGTCGTCCTAACAAATGGCTAATACGAGGCTGCCATTCGAGAACCTTTCTTCTCCAACGGCTATTGGTTCTACGGGGTTTATGGCCGGCCCATCAGCTTACTGATCTTTTGAGCTATGTTCATTTGAGCCTGGTTCTTCTCTTCTGGACATTTTATCCCGCGATTGATGCAATCGTGTTAAAAAAAAAATCTCTCATTATATTGACGGTGACAAACAAGCACACTCTTCACATCCATATTCATCATCGATAAGGGTTCATAATGCAGATGCGTCATCATCTCAGAGGATTAATGGAATTTCCCCAGTAATAAGAGTCTCAAGATTTACTTTGGTATTCTGTAAGGTTCATGGTCCTTCCCCGATCGATTCCATTGTTGCTAGCTAGATAAAAACTGCGGTGTGGTTCTACAGATGTTAAAAGTGCACCTTACGAGTAAAAACAATGTTCTATTCATTTCAAAACTATTTTCATTTACTAAGCGTGAAGGTAAGATCAAAAAACCGTAAAAATATCACACATTAAGATTACATAGCAAGAAATATAAACTAATGAAGGTGATGCGCTTCGTTTCCAATAATTAATGTGAGAATGATTTCACAAAACGAGTTTCCACGTTTCAATTCATTCCTCATGAATACACAATCCGGTTTCTTGGTGCAATTTTATATGGCGTCTCCGATCTTTGTACAATGCGGGCAAAAATGGTATTTTTATTGTTGAAAATACTCCACTTGGTATGTGGTCACTAGTAACAACCGTTGTAACCGTCAATAGCCCAATGTGTTATTAAAATAATAAAAGTCCACCAATCCTTGTAAACTATGCTACCACACTCTCTAGAGACCTCCTCTCCTATTCTTACTTACATTTCTTTCCTATATTACGTACCCTACTGCCCGAAGGGTTATGTTTTTTGCACCTATCTCTATCTACCTGAGATTCTTTAGTAGCACACGAACTAATTTAATTATCGTAGGTGTGGTCAATGAATGATCATATCATCCTCATTGGTAACTTTTTTATGTACTATAATTTATAGTTCAGCCAACTTTATCCGACTGAGAAAGGCAGGAATGTTATTCCATACGTTATATAACTTAATATCGAATCTGTGAATAAATTGTAGTTCGGCCTCGTTATCCACATATTCCATCATTCAAGTTATGTTTATTTAAAAAAAAATGCTAGCAATTCTATTATTATTACTAACATTCCGGTCAGCCACTCCAACTAAGCTGAAAATTCTTGTGCTAGGAGATGGTTCATAACAATAGTCAAATGGCGGATTCGAACCTCCGACCTCCTTCTCCTAAGTTTCACATACCGCACCCCAAACCATTATCAATTGATTATTGATGCTCGTGACCTTAGAAATCTATATTCGTCCTCAACATAGATTTAAGTTGCGCAGTAGGGCGTCGTAGTCTTATCCCGAGCCGGTTCTGTTTAAACTAGAAACAAGCTTTTAACAGTGGTAGAGCTATGCCACAGTTTGTTTCTAACTGCGGAATAAATGGGTCAATCCAACTGGGGTAGTATCACGCCCTCACAGAATAGCAGCATAACACTGCTGTGATTCGTCTGGTGAGTGTAGGGATCCGGAGACCTTTATTACTGTTGACGACGCATTCCATCGTGGTCATTAAGGGTGTCAACGCATCTGTAATTTTTTTTCAAGGATGAAAGTAGATGTCATGTGCTACAGAAATAACTTAACATCAGGTGAACTGTGTGCTCGTTTGTAACTCTTAATGTAATAAAAAAAAAGTTGCAATGTGTCTCCACTGCTAAAGTATGTATGAGAGTATGGAGACAATCAAGTTGCTCCCATTGTCTAGAAATAGATACCCCACGTTTACTCGCTGGGGGAGTTGGACGTCAATGTCATTGACGAGATTTACTAAGAAAACTTTCAACGAAAGTATTCCTTAATTGACTTGGAGTTGCGAAGAAATGTATCAATTATATTTAGGCGATGTAGGCGTGTGTATACATTATTTTAGAATGCATTACGAAAATACGTTATTTACAATTGTGTAAACCATTTTTACACGGTAGTTTGAAGGTGAGATAATTAGTGAACTTACAAAATTTATCATATATTCGTCTGTTTTATTTTTTAATTGTAATTAAAATCAACTTTTAGTAAATTAATTTAAGATATGTTCAAGAAATAATGTAGATAAGTTAAAGAAATAATGTAGCTTTCATGACTATAAAGTAATTCAACTCTATGAACGAAATAGTTTTTTTTACAAAAATGTGACGATAACTAATAATTGAACATTAAATATCAAAGTTCACGTACAACTTAGAAATACCGCCCTTACCTAAAAGTGCAATGTAAATGCAATGCTATTAGGAAAGGAAAAACTTAAAAACTTGTTTAAGAGTAAACGCCGTTAATAAAAGCTCAAAAAATTTAACAAATCGTAAAACTTAACGTAGACAACAGATAAGAGTGGCAATACCTACGCCGGTGTCCTCAACCTTTTCTCGAGCAACCGTTAAAGAAAAAGTCATAATTTTTAACGAGTTGTTTTTTACTCTATCATCCCGCGTCTCCAGAGGGGTCGGTACGAAACGGAACCATTAAATAGAGGAAACATTATTTCCGCTCGTTAAGTCGAGCACTTTGCCATTTGATAAATGCTCACTAGTTTTTATTTTGGATGTTTGGGGCGAGAGACGACGTAACAGTCGTGCCTGTTAAGTGGGGCGATTCAATCTCCAGACGGCTTGGATTGACTTTATCGTCGAGCCTTCTATATATTGCTTTAATTTACGGTAGATTAGACGGTAACTCGAGACCTGTGGTGGCCTAGTGGACGAGCGTTCGCGTTTTATGTTATTGTACGCTTCGGTACTTGAGTAGGCGGCCACCTATAGCTTTATTTCTCAACCATTTTTATGTCACACACCTTTAAACTAAAAAGGTAAATAAAAATCCTTGCAGCCCCTTTCACCGTAAAATTATAACTATTTAATTAACAGTTTACACAAAGTAAACTAAATAAACTTTATGCCTATAGTTTTCTTTTACACATTTTTGGAATACTAAAATTGTTTTCATTATCAATGCCACAAATCGTACATTAATTAATAAAGGAAATTTGGCTTCTCATGTATATCCAATCCTTAAAACTAAAACTAAAACTAAGGAGGTACGGGTGTGATATTTTATACTAAAATAAGCTTTCTGCTAATGTAGGATCCAATATTAAAAAGTATAATCCAAAACTTATACTTTATAAACTTTCTACTTTTGCCCTCTCTAGAGAGCAATGAAACAAGTTTTTTTTTTATAAAAATACAGTTCCATTATGAATTATATTTTTTTACTGTTAGTATTTTCTAGTGATGGTACTGTTAGTAGAGTCCAGCGTCAATAGTAATGGTTTAGGGTACGATATGCCAAAATAAAGGTAGGTGCGAATACGTCATTGGACTATTGTCTTGAACCATTCCTAGTACCATAGTAACCGGAATATTAGTAAGAAAAAAGTAGTGAAGAAGAAATGAAAAGTAGTGTCTATAGGACAAACTTGCTGCAATATCTTTTAGACCAAATACTAAAAGTATATATGCTAGGCGTACCTTTAGGGTAATGATCTAGACTGAGATGGTAAAGCGCACTGGTTTAGTCTAATCCTTTTAATTTTCCTGTTAAATGTATATTATATCGGACCGGAAAACTGACGCAGGCAAATTATCAAAATATTCCAGTTCATTATTTTAAAGATTACAAACGAGTAAATCATACCAGATTCAAAAGATGGAAATAATTAATGATATATTTTATACTAACATACGTAGCTTTTGAAGCGCTCATAGTGAAGTTGGACAAGCCTTTCTTAACAGATCTGCTAGTAGTCACGTAGCATAAAAAACGGGTCAACCTCGGAATGAGAGAGAATACGCTGAATTTTCGTATATACCTTCATTTTGGTGTTTTTTTTATTTTTGTTCATTGAAAGCAACAAACGAGCACACAGTTCTCCTGATGGTAAGTGATTCCTGCGGCCCATGACGTCTACATTCGTCCTCGCCACGGAATCATAATGCAGATGCGTTATCACCCTTGAGGACTGAGATGGAATGCCTCGTCACCACTAATAAAGGTCTCCTGATCCCTGCACTTACCATACGAAACAGCAGCATTATGCTGCTATTTTACGCTGGTATTCTGTGAGGGCGTGCTCCTACCCCGGTCGAGCTGATCCATTCATTCTACAGATAGAAACAAACTGCAGTGTAGCTCTACCACTATAAAACGAAGGTGTTCTAAAAGTTGTTTTTAAAGTCTCATAAAATCTCGTATGTCGTTATTCAAGATCAAAGGTAAAAAGAAACATTTTTTCTGATTATCTCGGTTTCTATTTCTCCAATGATGTTAACATCTATTATAAAAATTGTAGAGCATAAAATTTGCGACTAATTTTATTCGAAACATTTTTTCTTTTCATGCGCTCAACCGTTATTTCGATAGAAGGCAGTGAGCATGCAGCGCCCAGCCATACATACTGTAATGCAAGATCCACCGTGAAAATATTATAATTTAAAAAAATACCAAGTATAAATGTTTACTATCTCTAGCATTTATTATGATTACATAAGACTAGGGTGTATTGTAAATGGCAGAGATATTAAACATTTTTCTTGGCGTAAGTTATTATAATTAAATTTGTATAGCATTTTATTGTGGTAACTTACAACCATCGTCCACCATGACTAAAGACATAAAAGTCTTCAACCACTCCGTATTGCTGGTGATGACTTACGGTAGAGACATGGTCTGTACTGTTGGCCGTGAGAGAAAGCTCAGAATCACTCGGCGAGCTTTGAAGCGGGCTATGCCTTATGCCTCGTAGAACAGATATCCGATGAGGATGAAAGGTTCTTGACTCGGAATGACAGTCGCAGTGTAAGACGACCCACTAGATGGAGCGACGACCTATGAAGGTTGCATAATGTCATTGGATGCAAGTGGCTCAGGCTTTCCTGCTTTCTGGTAACCAACGGGGGAGCTTATATTCAGGAATAGGCTATGGATAGGTTGTGATGATAATTATAATAAACTTACAGCACAACAAATCTTTCCTGTGCGTGTGTGCAATTAAGTAGCTCTGAACAATTGACTCCTGTTACAGAAATGTATAAAGTTTGCTTATTTATATTAGGGTTTATTTATTTATTGTTTATTCTAAAACCTTTAAACAAAAGTTTAAAAGAGCGGACTTAATGCCTTTTGACGTTCTCTCCGTGTCAACCTGGGTATATATGATGTTATTTCTAGAGCACCTGGATATTGAACGGCATGCCCTAGACTCGATTTACAGTTAGTCGATATTGTGCAGTAAAAATAATAATAATAATTATATAATAATGTACATACGTTCCACTTTTACCACGTCGAATAAAATATATTAACGAATGTAATTTAGTATTTGATGAATAGAAGGAATATTTATTTTTGTGTAGACATTAAGAAACAATTCGCCCTACAACCGCAGTCAGCGACGGTTGAAGCAGGACGGCAGGTCATGTTCAGATGTGGTCCACCACCAGCAGCTCCACCAGCTACTATAAAGTGGACGAGGAATGGAGTAACCATCGAAGCAACAGACGAGACTTTGGTGCTTCCCAAAGTCGGCTTGCAGGTCAGTAATTAAAGTGGGCATATTGAATAAATGTAATAAATCTTTGTTATAGTGAATCACGAGCTTATTTAGATTTTATAAAAATCTAAGTAAGCTGGTGAAGCTAGCGAAGCTGTGATATAATTTTATAAATTTAAAGAGAACATAACTTTGTATAATTACATAAAAGATTATGTAAAATTCTTATATTCTGTATTTTATTTATTCTTTATTTGCACAAGAAAAACAAACATTGCGCATAAAAAGGTGGACTTGACGCTAATAAGCATTCTCTACTAGCCTACCGTTAGGTTGAGCAGGAAATATATTGTGGGTGTGAGAAAAAACTTATTTAAATTTTAAGAGTAATATGTATATATGTATATTTACATATATATGAAGTATAGATAACTTTGATCAATATGTATATTATTTATTACATTTAGGTTACACTAAAAATTGAAATAAGTTTTTTCCCACACCACAATATATTATTGTCAAAGCTTCCCTAGCTTCACCAACGTACTTAGATATTTACAAAAACTTTAAATTTTCCATCAAAAGACTTCACTAGAGACTTTTCACTATAACAAACATTTGACTTATCACAAGAGAACATTTAAAGTAGATAAAAAGATGTAGGCAGCAAAAGTAGGGGTAAGTTACTATTTAATGTTAATCTGTGTATGATTTTTTCTAAGTCAAGTTGACTTATTAATTAGTATACCCAGTTTCTCACGTCGTTTTCATTAGGAAAGATGGGTGATGATGAAAATTGTGGCGAACAAATATTTTTTTGTCCAGGACATGGCCAACTACAGCTGCATCGCGGAGAACATAGCCGGGCGACGAGAGTCCGACCTTGCTGTCCTGTCGGTGTACGGTATGTTCTTTACGATCCTACTGTGATTTTTGCCGCAAGCTTAGTGTCCAAGCGCTCGCTTTTAATTCATGGTACGCCAACAAATCGAGTCCGATCCTGGAAGCTGAAACGCACGGCGATGGAGAAAAAACATCGTGAGCAAATAAATAAAAATAAATATTTCAAAACATGTGTCTGTGAACGAGCAGTCGAGAAACGTGGAATATGCTCAGAAGTCATGGATACGTATGCTCCTCCCTTTAGATAGCGATCCGAGTCGAGGTCTCGTACCTCCTTAGGGGGGGCCCTCGGATCATATTATCACCCCCCTCTGTTGTCTCCGCGCCAGCTTCGCAGCATCGTCGTTGTCTCCCTACTCAGCGTGCGTACCGCTCGCGAGTCTAATTAGATAAAGCTGTAAAGGTCTCTGGACCAACAGCAGTACTCACACACTTTATACATATATGGAACCGTATGTACATAGATCGTTAATATCGTAAATGTTTTTATTTATATGTCGCTTAATTGTTATTATAAATTTCTTCTTTCTTCTTTATTCTTAGTTTAAAATTTTTTGTACTAACGCCGATATAACGACGATACATAAGTATACATAAATATAGACATAAATGCGGAATTAATTCCACCGTAAACGGACATAAAAGCAGGTAAATGAAATTGCATACTCCTTACTTTAAAAATGACGGACTTCCACATACAACCGTTCATCCCCTTTTTTACCCCTGAGGGGTTAAACTTCTAATAATCCTTCCGTAGTGGATGCTTACAACATCAACTGCCAAAATTTCATGTTTTTAGCCGCGACGGTTTAGGCCTTTCGTTGATGAATCAGTCGTTCAGGATAAGTAATTATATATTTGTATATAATATATGTATGTATACTTAGATCGTACTCCTTCTGTGTGAGATAGCTATGTTTAGCGGTGGACTAGTGATTGGATGAAGTGACGATAATGAACAACTCCTAGTGAACGGCGGTTGGTCGGATTGGTCGGCGTGGTCGGCGTGCCGGTGCGGATCGCAGGCGAGCGGCAAGCGCAGAACGCGGACATGCAGCGAGCCGGCGCCGGCCAACGGCGGCGCCAACTGCAGGGGTCAGGCGGTGCAAGGGGATGACGACTGTACTAGATGCCTAACGAGTAAGTTACAATAGTAGTAAACATCTTGTACTATTGTTTAATAATAACACATCCACTTTGTAGCAATACACACACTAAGACCTTGCTACTCGTGACGAGGGAACCCATTTTAGTTCTCATCGGTGACAATACAAATGAATGGGGCGCAGATTCACTTACATCTCGTGGGTTGTGTGCTCGGTATATCACTTTTACAGTGATAGAGCCACGCTGCGGTATGCATCTACGCATTCTTGTCTTACAAAATACCAACATATATCAGTATAGTACAACGAATGCGGAATCCCTACTCAGTCACTTCTTATCGAGGATCAATGTTGGCCGCAATAATCACTTACCATCAGATGAACTGTGCGCTCGTTTGTACAATAACAAAAACTCTTTATATTAGTAAAAAAATATATAAAATCATTATCCATTGCAACACGTGCTTCTGTTTCAAGATAGGATAGTTAATTAATTATCTGGTCCGTGTATATTGTGATTACATCATGTGTCCGGCATTGCATATGATATGTCACACATCTTACATTTAATTTCCTTTGTACAAACATTTGCGGCACCGTAATTGACATTTCCTAGTCATGCAACCAAAATGATGAAATAGATACGACTATTCTCGTAATCGTTCATTGTATCGTACTAGTTATTTAATCTGGATGAACAGTGAATATCTTTATTTAAGCTGACCCATAATCCTCACATTCCGTGAGGTCACCTCCTGCCCTTGTTTGATGAATATAGGGGTCAGGGGACCCAATTACAGGTAACGGGGCATTCCACTTCGGTCCTCATGGATTACAACGCATGCCAACCCTGAATCTTAGTTATGGCTGGATGTAGGAGTCATGAGAAGCAGTCATCGCTTACCATCCATGACTTGTGTGCTTGTTTGTCATCTCTAAAATTATACAAAATAAATCTCACTAGATAGTTGGTCTTCATGGGGCGCGTGGTCCTCATGCAGTGCTGAATGCGCAAGATCTAGACGACGTCAATGTACCGGCGTGTGCCCTGGCCCTGCAGTTCAGCAGGCCGTCTGCCGCGACGGTCTATGCGCCGCTGCTATGCGTGAGTCACTTTAACTACTCGTATGATTGTGTCCTCCTGGTAGATTTCGACTAGGACAACATCAATTGCGAAGAAGATATAGAATTATAGTGCCAAAAACTCGTCTTCCCCTTCCCTAGTCCTATGTAATACATATGAAATTAGATCGGAGGAAGTTTCAAGGACTCGAGATGTATTTTCAAGGTAGTCGAATAAAAAAAAATACTAGAAAACTACAGGTCATGCTACGCATCCGTTAGTTTGACAGCTAGTTTTAATTCAGGCATGATCATAAGCAAAAGGCATTACTACGACTATTCATCCAGAGCAACAAACCTACACCTGCGCAACTAAATAACCTGACTAACGTCACTTCAACTACCGTACTATCCGCGACTAACTAACCAACCAACCAACTGATCGACATCACTGCTACGATAGTACTACACCGATCAACTAACCAACATGCAATTTGACCGACTTCACTGCTATGACCGTATTACCACGACCAACTGGTTAATTAAAATTACGTCATTACTACAATTGTAAGACCCTAACCAACTAACTAACGTTACCACTACGATCGTTCTATCCGGAGCAACATGCTAACGAACCAACTTGCCGACCTCACTACTACGAACGAAACAAGACATAAGTTTTCTAATACTGTCTGTAGGAGTGCTATACGTCTTAAAGCTCCACAATCGCAATGATCGATTACGCCTTGTAACTTATCATCAGGTATGGAGTGCGGTCTGCGAAAATTAAGGCCATAGGTTCCAATCCACCATTCGAGTATTGCCGTGAACCACCTCCTAGCACGAGCACTTTCAGCTTAGTTGCAGTGGATATAACCGGAATATTAGTAATGCTTTTAGCATTGCTAAACTTCTTTCTTAAAAAAAAATCGACGGAATGTAAGCATCATAATGAGATTTTTTATTTTTAGGTATATACAAAAACAACGTAACCCTTTACGTGGGCATTGGGATTACAATAGCCATGTTGGCCGCTGGAGCCGCCGTCATGTATGTATGGTGTAAATACAGAAGTACTAGGCCTGGGTATACCGCTGCGAGAACAGGTAATTTTATATAAGTATTTGTTTAATATAAATTTATTTCATCTGTGGTTTCGTATGATTTAGCTACGTATCTTGGTAGGTGAGCGCAATTTAAAATAGATACGCTGTAAAAATACTTATATCTTTTAGAAAGGGACACAGTACTTTCTTGGATGCATCCTTCGGCTTGCGTTTTATATAACCGTGCGCTTTCCTTGTGCGTACTACTTATGTAATTACTATATGTACGTTCACTCGCTGTTTCTTGAGATATTTATTTTCATTCCTATTTCATGCTGATATTGGTATTCTGTGAAGTCCTTCTCTGGTCTAGCCGACCCATTCGAGTTGAAGCTAGCTGAACAAACTAGCTACAGCGCGACTCCGTCACTTCCTTTATTATGTATCCATATATTTCGTAGAGGCAATAAATGATGGTGATGAAAGGCTCTCGAGTGTCAACTTCGAACTGACTGAGGCAGCGTCAATAGCCTAAATAAAAAAATTTAGATGCCCTCACACTAGATGAAAAGTGAGGACCTATGCGGGAAGTAGATGGATGCAAGTGTCTCAGAATCATGTTTTGTGGCAGTGGACTATTGATAGGCTGTTACGATGATGATGATGATGAATTATTAATTTACTACCAATTTCCTTTTCTCGACCTTAGTTCACCCAGGTGCACCAAAACATATTCAGGAAGAGACAAAAGCAATGCGGGGCCGGACTTGACGAGGACCTGCAACGAGTACTGGATGCAAAGACCTGACAACCACTACGATCTACCGCAGCTTAGAGACAGGTGATTATTTCTAGAAACATTTTAAAATAAATTTTTTACGTCTAAATCTAGTTTTATGGTTTGAGTGATGTAGAGTTGGTAATGTATAGAGGACATCTAATATTTGGGAGGGACAAAAGATAGCTCAATTCCCATGGTCCATGCAATGTCCAGTAAATGATATCTACATTCGTCCTCAACAACGATTCAAGTTGCACATACGTTGTCTCCTCTAAAGACTGAGATGGAATGCCTTGTTACCCGTAATCCGACAATACCCTACACTCACCATACAAAACACAGCAGCGTTATGCTAACACCGCCAGTGCTCCCCTGGTCTTCCTTCAGCGACACGGCTAAATAACACAGAAAAATTTAAAATGCCAAATCATACATATGAAGTAATAAAAAAGTAATAAAACTTAAAATACATGATTCGTTCGGTGATCTAGACGTTTTTAATTCTTAAACTCCAGTCAAAATCCTATCGATAAGAGGTAAGGTCCATGACACATAATCTGGAATGGTTAAGAAAATAAATAAAGTTGCTAGGACTATTTCAAAAAAGCTTGCCCGATTAAAAAGAAATTTTGTGACATATCTACATAGTATATCTATATAAATTACTTTAAAATATTGATATAATAAATCTATATATAATTTATAATTCGAAATGATAATATGATTTGTAATCTTTTCCTAACCATCAAATCCTATTTCAATTAACACGTCCGAAATGAAGTCTTAATTTTGTGCTTATGATCTCTGTCCGATATGTTTTTAAAAATGTCTACCTCCGACGGAACAATCAAATTATTCCCTTTTTGATGTTGCGCGTCCATCAACATCCGACATCAGACAACTGACATAACTTCCTATTAATATAGTCTGTGATCTGACACAATGTTTGCTAGTCTGTGTTCTCGTTTTGGAAGGCTGATATTATGCGTTGTTTATTAGCACGCGCATCCGTTTCTTTCATTTCGTTTTTTTTATACGTGTACCAGGAAGTTGAATTTGGTTTTCATGATTATGCATTTTTTTATTAGTTATTCGTCGCCATTTGGAAATCGAAGTCGTCACCAGTCGTCAGTAGGTAGTAACCACTACGAAATGAAGCCGTACAGCCCGTCAGGTGATTCCGCGTCAAGTTGCTACACAAATTGTAAGTAAAAACAAATGGAGTAGAGTGTGTCTAGTAATTTTATAATATTATAATGTTGTGCTCGTTTGTCACCAGCACACAGTTCGGCTGATAACTGTGGAATCATATCTACATTTATTCTAAAAAAAGATTCAAGATGCGCTTGTGTTATCACCCTCCAGGACTGAGATGTAATGCATTTTACCAGTAGGCTGTTACAATATTTTTATTTCTATGTTTATCTTCTAGGTGAATCCCCAGAACGTATTGGCTATAAACAAACTTATGTTTTTTTGTTGTAATAAGGGTGACATATGTTCACTGTAGTCCATCCTTCTTGAAATGTAAGTGAGTAAGGCTTATCTTACCATTGACCAAATATTTCTTTGCCACCAATTTGGTCTTCAGATTCTCTTAATCGCCATGTACACTTTTATCAATGGTATAGCCACGCCATGCGCACGGATGGGTCTGCTCCCACCCTCACAGAATACCAGAATAAAATAATAGAATATGGTAATGTTGTTTTTTGTATATTTTTTTGTTTTATGAGGTATGTAGAAGAGAATTGGACATAGACATTCCGATTTTTTTATGATATCAGGAGTGTCAAACGGGAACAGTTCACCTGATATTAACCGATTCCTTTAGTCCATAACACATTAATCGCCGATGAGGAATGAATGAAGATGAATAACAATGCTATCACCAGTGATGTTGCCAATCCTGAGCACTAAAATGGAATGTCGCGTCTTGACGCTGGGTGGGTAAAAAGCATTCCAATAGGTTATGCTCGTTAATAAAAAAAAATATGATATCTATATATTATAGGGATCTTAGGGGACGCCTACATATACTTATAATTGTAAAATAATTATTTTACTGGCAGCACGGACCATGACGTCACGTTCCAGCGAGTGTTCCTCCTCACAGCTTGCAGAGCTTGTGACATCATCGCCCACTTCGCACTCCAAAGTGGACGTCGCAGTCACTCTACCCCCGAGTTCACTAGAAACGAGCTATAGAGATAAAATTTGTCTAACTATTGTAAAATAAACATTTATATTATATAATTATTTTTAAGTTTTCATTGTTGTGGCTTTTATTTGTGTAAAACTGTGCAACGCCATTTTAATTGCCTAATATTAGGGTTATTAAGAAAATGAATGTCATACTGAAAGTTTTTGTAGCTGGCTGCTTATATTAAAAATGTTTGTGTTTAATTCAACAATGAAATGCTTTTTGTTATCTATGTTTATTTTTTATTTTCCCTACTTAGCGCCTTTTTTAGTGACACAAATCCTAAAATAAAAAAATCAGTATGGCATCAATATAAGGAAATGTTGAACAAAATAATTGGATTAATAAAATGTAAAATTATGGTGGACCTCCACCTCCACCTCCACCTTTTTTTTTTAAACAATTTAAGGGTAAATAACTATTTAATACATTTTAAGGTTTCTTTAAAATTATTTATCGTTGTTTTAGGTCTTAAAATTTGTATTAAAAACTATTTTTAATTTTAGAGGATTAAGTGTTCAATTAAAAATTACATTATTCGCTGATTGTTATACGCTTTACGGTTATTCCTGAAAATTATCTCACCTCGTATTCCGTTGAAGACTGAATTTAATTCATAAAAATAAAAAGAAATTGTGCGCATTCATCAAACTGCCAATGTATAAGTATTTTTAAATGTTACAAAACGTAGTGACTGTAAATAAATATTGTAAATTAAAACTGTGATATTTTATTAAACAATACATATGTATACTTCGTTTGTTTTATTAACGTAAATAAATTAAATTAAGTAAGGTTCATTTGAGCCGTGGTAGCTCGGAGTCTAAGCGCTCGATGATGATGATGATATTAATTTATCCCTAATGGGAAAGGCAAAGGACTTTAGTCCATACAGCCAGTTCTTGTTCGTATGATTGTTGGGCTGAAACTACCTAAGTGCTCGCTTTTGACGCGAACAAACTGAGTTCGAGCCCCGGTGATCGTTGCCAGCCGCAATTTTAAGTGCCGATTTACCATGAAATTGTTTATTTTTGTGGTCACGATGTCATAGTTAACGGATGTTGGCTTATTGATCATCGAAGCGTCAATAGCTTAATGGTTAAGGGTACGGTATGCCAAACTTAAGGTCGAAGGTTCGAATCCGACATTCGACTGTTGTCTTGAAACATATCCTAAGCATAAGCTTTTAAGCTTAGTTGGTGGTTAACGCGAATGTTAGTAATTACAGCATATTTTTGGTCCGAAGACGTAGATCTACAGGTTAATTATGACACCTCGACGTCGAACACCTGTCGTCCCCGTGACCGCGAGTGTTGGAAAGCATTCGAAACGTCGAGATAAAAAAGTTTCAAATTAAGGCAAAAAAAAAAATAACCTATTGAATGAAACTAGTTTTATTCAATACGCAGTATTCGCGTAAATATAATAAATCATGAACATGCGTTTTCACGAACGACGAATGAGATGGAATTTCTTACAACCAGTCCTCATCATGACGAGGATATTTTATTTTTTTATAAAATTAACGGTGAAAATCGCACATTTCAGATGACGGCAATAATTCATGCAATAATGCATAATTCAACGAGGATTCAAGATGCTCTATGAATTTATAAATAAATTTTAACTAATAAGAGATAACGGTGTATTCCATCTAAGTCCTCTCGTGCATCTTGCAGTTCTGTAAGTGATGGTTGTAGTCGCCACGGGCGTCAGCGTCAACTATTATCTGGTAAACAGCTTTTTGTTGATGGTCGTTTGCCGTCTATCTGCTCCAGGGGCCGTCGGTTCTGTTTGGCTACATATTCTTGAGTGGATACCGCGAATCAGCAAACGTAGAGTAGGGCGCGCTGTAACACACACTGGAGGAGAAGAGCTGAAGACCGAGCTCAGTGACGTGCCATGGAGGAGGTCTATACCCAGCGGGCTGATGATGGTGTTTGCCACATCTGATATTATAAAAACCACAAGTGACTCAAAAAAACAAATCTGAATATCCTTTTATTTATACGAATAAAATAAATTCGCCGAAAACGCAACGGATAACATTACATTAGTGTACTTGTGCTCCCGTATAACTTTTGCTTCTTATTTTTTCATAATTACATATTCTCACTGAACTGGAAAACATATCTTAGGCACGAAGACGATTTTTTATGGCTTCCAGTTAAGTCATGCGAACTAGGACATGTATTTAAGTTGTAGGAAGACTGTAATACGTTCCTACTATACTCATATTACCGGCACGTCATGAGATCCTAAAGTATACATATGTTATTAAATCCAAAAGGCCAAGTAAGTTTGAGAGTGAAATAGTTTGTTAACGGTAAAATATTGAAAATTATGTTATAGTGCGTTCACTATCCCGCAGCAGGCCTGCTTTTAAGCGTGTGAGTATAGCGTAGCATATTGCGCGCTCACTCGCACTCATAATCTTATGATAACGCATAATGATGTCCAGCGTAATGTTATCGAAAAATCATCGTATACAAAATTGAAATTAAATACTACACTTTTTTTTTTCTGAATCTTATTTAATTTCTTCTAATAATGTCAAAACATTGTAGTTTATAATGCCCGCTTGTTTATTAATATTCACTTCAATACGTTTAAAATTGCATGCAAAAAAGCGTCCAAATCTTTAAGTATTCGACTGCTGAATGCTTTAAAGTATGTAATACTTTGTTAATTACTATGCCAATACTTAAGCGCGCGAGCGTGATACACTCACCCCGGGTTTTTGATAACGCGCGCTTGACGTGCACATCAGTACATAAGACATGATTTGATGACTGACTGACAATGCGAAATAGTAAACGCACTATAGTGGGGTCTACCCAGTGTTAGAGTCGTGTTGCAGCTAGCTATTAGCTCCATAAATGTGCTACCTTGTCCGGGGAAGGGTCACGCCCACATGTGACATAATACCAGGGTGCAATGAACAGCCATTCCATCGCAGTCCTTCAAGGTGAAATGTACTCATGTCTTTTCTTTGAGGTCGGATGTAGGCGTCCATTGGACCCTGTCGTATTCCGGTTCCATCACCTTTACTTTCCAAAAAAAACTCACTTAACTTAGTGTGTATACAAAAATAAAAAAAAAACCTTAAAATAATTTTGGCAGGCTTAGATGTTTATTCTGCTAGTAACGTGATATCCTCTAATCGAAAATCGATTCGAAAGGAGGTTCGTATGTAATTGTAGAGAAACGAAATATTGTTACATACCCTAACATATAACTAGTCTAACCATAAATACTGTTACATAAAAACTTTGCTTTTTTCAACTTTTTAATTATTTTGAATTTGGAACACGTATATTATTTGCAAGCAGTGGCGAAATTTCCCTTGGAAACAGTGGATATACGTCCATAGAATTGTGGCAACAGGTTAAAGGCCTGTATAAAAGCCAAAGGTGGCCATTTCGAATAGAATATTTTTTTACTTTTGCTGACTGGCTAATAAATATGTAGGTATAAATTTTAATAATATTACATTACTTCATTAAAAAAAAAAGCATTTTCATTTGTAACAGAACTTATGACTGGACTAGATATAATTACGAACAACGAAACTGCTAAGTATTGACCAAGGCGAAAAAACGAAAAAAAAGCGCAAATTTATATGCGCACTAAGCATTATATCGTGTAGTCTTTATCTTGTTTCATGTGCTTCTTAATAAGTAGTAGTAAAAAAAAAGAAAAGACAATACAAGACTCATCTCCATAAAAGATATGACGCATCGCTAATCGGGGCATTTCCTCTGCCAATTCTTGTGTGCGTCATCAATGAAGATCCTACATTATGAGATAATTGGGTAACTACTTGTCTTTGTTATATTTGGTTTTCGGAAGTATTAACTAAATGTAATCCTCCCAATAGATTATTTTATTTTTAACACGCTTTTAACATATCAACGTGATATGTACGGATTAAATAAAGCCGCTTTGAAGCGTCAAAAGCCTAATGGTTTAGGGTACGGTCTGCGAAATTTAAGGTCGTAGGTTCAAATCCACCATTAGGCTATTCTCGTAAACCATGTCCCAGCACAATCATTTTTAGCTTAGTTGGAGTGGTTAACTGGAATATTAGTAATGTTAATAGATTTGTAATATTCTTTAAAAAAAAAATAAGCCGCATATTTTAAACATTAAGACAGAATTTAAAATTACATCCTTACCATCTCGATGGTTGGCAATCAAACACAGTGTGATTTACGCGGAATTTTCTGGCACGCACTAATAATTGGTATCAGCTATCGGTAGCGGTATTGCCGAAACGATACGACTTAAAGACCTTCAAGAAAAGAGCCTACCTAGGTAGCTAGGCTTTTTCTTCTCTCTATAGTTGATAATGACCGGCAGTGCATCTGCGACTCCTTTGATATTGCGAATGTTCATGGGTAGCGATGACCGCCAGTGAGCTGCTTACTCTTTAAAACCATCTATTCTATAAAAAAAAATGTTTGTACATATGTATGTACTTTGTATGTTTATGTAATGGATTCGATATGTTGAGCGTAAGGATCGGGAAACTCAATTCCAGGAACTTTTTATTTCGGTCTTCGCGGGTTGATGCAGTATGATTTTTTGGTATGAATGATGACCGCTTGTACCCCGAAGGCTCTTACAGCTTCACCGGTTTGAAGGGGACCGGCCGAGCGTTGGTAACCAGCATAAGGGTTGTCGTGAGGGAGCTTCAGCTTGGACCGTTACCCTGCGGCCGAAAATGCCTAACAACAGGGTGGCCGAGAGGGAAGAGCTTCGCCCTGGTCAGTTGCTTCTATCGGAATAAAAAGACAGTTTAACACTCAAAAAGTAAGAACTGTTTTTCAACCCTATCAAATGAGTTGAATAAATCACTACTCTTATAATATCCTCCTAGTTGTTTTAGACCGGGCTGTTATGAGATAATGTCTACTGAGCAGGGGATGTTATAGTGCCGTAAGCAATCTTGCAAAGACGCTCCCTTGTCGTCCGCTTCTCTAGTTCCATGTAATGAGAGTGGAATAAGAGAAGAATGGTTCAGATGTAGTTCGGAGACGAGATATTTGTTCAAAACATTCAGAATTAAAGAACAGCAATTTGAGATACACAAATATTGAGTTTTCAAAATCGAACACACACGAAGATTAACAATTTGAGATAAACCAAAATTGTACTTCAGCTGAAAATCTAATTCAGGATTAGACTAATAAATAAATATTCTAATGCTGATTCAACAAAACATTAAAATAATTTACCGACAGCCACTTAGTATTCTAAAATATTCAAAAGTATAAAGTTTAAAGTATAAAGTTAGTATAGAGTGGTATAACAGAAAGACTTGTGATAAGTATTAATCTAAATGGCGCCTAAATGAAAATCTAAAGTTCGTTAAGATTCCTAAATTAAAAGTCAAAGCCATCAGGATGGCCGAGGATGATAAAAAGAGGAAGAGGACAGTAATTTTATGTCACTTCGTCTCCAGTTGGCTGAGAGCACTCGGCATAATGTGCTCCATGTTAAAAAGAAATGTGGCCGATATGACCATTCCGATCCATTAAGTAGGGTTACCATAAGCAACAAAAACTTAAGGCACTCGTTAAAACTCTCGCACTCAGTTCAGTTGACTTTTTAGTGTTATATTTAGATTTCGCGGTGAGTGTTTGATATTAGCGTCGACGTCAAATTCCAGTTGCTAGTATTTCTAACGGAAATTATTTGTCAACTGTCGTGTCCCTTTTTTTTTGTTATTGGGGAGTGGTCTGACATATGTGGAAAGACAGTTATGTGACTTTATAACCTAACCTTTAACCACTAGAATCCCCTCGTTGGTAACCCACAGTGCGTTGGGAGAGACTCCGGGATCACCTACGAAACGGTCGTATACCATAGAACGTTCACAACTTCACTGTGTCTGACAATCCGGGACCGGAATTTATTATAAGCGAGCATTTAGACACGAGCTACCACGGGTTTATCTTCTATTTCTATTTATTAACGTTCTCCTATAAAATTGATAAATAAAAAAAAACCGTCGTTACAATTTTTTAAGTTAGTATATAATATATATAATCTAAACCGATGGTCACCCTTATAGAGGCGTTACCGTAAATATTTAACAACACGGATTAATATTCATGCCTGACTATCACAGGCCGTGACATATTTATAGGTTCAATTCCATAAAATGACTGCTTGCGGGCGTAGGACAGGAAAAAGGAACGATAACATCATAGGAAGCACGAATAAGTAAGCGATACAGTTTTAATGAATTTCTCGGATAATTGAGACGTCGCGTATGTAATGTTAGGTGTTAAAGTTTTGTAAAACCATTAGAGTAAGTGCCGATACAATAGAATCATGCAAGTGCAACTAAAGTGTCCATATACAAAACACCGTAGTTGGAAGTTGTATTTAACTTCTCTTATAGAAGACGTTAGAGCTTACTCAATGTAACGCCACTGCGTATTAGCGGACTTAACATCAATTTAAATTATAATGTAATGTTTAAGATTTTCTTTCTTTCACCAGACGAAACACAGTAGCGCTAGGCTACTATTTTAAGCTGGTATTTCTGTGAAAGTGGTCTTACTGCGATTGAGATGACCTATTTCTGCTATAGCTAGCTTACAAGTGCGGCCACTCTCTACTGTTATTTCATTAGCTTTCGCTCATGCATACGTCGAGATAACAAAGGTGGGATAGTGTTCTGTGTATGTAAAAATACTTTTTTCTCTTTGTGTGTTATGCTTTTGACCTAAAGGCTCTATAGTTTCCGCCTGAGTGGAAAGACGATGATGTTATCTCGATAACTGCAGCTTCCATTGAACGACCAATGTTCACGATATAGGAGTGAAATGCTGCTATGCTTCGTATGGCGCGTGTTGGGATCCAGGGGCTCACTTGCTGGTATTCGCAATCGCAAACCTCACGGATGACAACGCATGTGCATCTTGAATCTTTATTGAGGATACGTGTAGATGTCATGGGTCGTATTTATCACTTACCGTAGCATGAACTGTTTCTTCGTAGGGCACAATTGAGATTAAAATAAAAAGATATATATTCCGATGTCCTGTCAAGGTTTAATGTGGAAAATTAGCTTTGGTTATGACTGTCACTTACAATCAGCTGTGTGCTCCTTGCCACTCTAATATCGTAAAAGAAATAAGCATAAGTCCTTTATACTCCTCCTAGGGTGGGTAATGGGGTTATTGGGGTGAGTGTTCTTATGTTTTACTTTATGTTCATATAGTGTACTTTATCACGGGTGTCAGAGGCTCCAGATCCCTGACCTATCGAGAGCACGAGCCTTAAGTGGAGTATAAAAATAAAACACATCAAAACCCTCATTATAGCATCCGACCACCCAATAAACGTAATCTCTCAAACCTTTAGTGCAATACGACTCATCAAAATGTCACCGTTTTTACACTCGACGACTTTTGTAGTTGTGGGGTATTAGGAAATTATTTTGTATTTATGTTTATTTTGTTAATGTACGCTAATGCACTCCCACGTGATGTTAAGTTGTCATCTATACTGGGTAGTAAAGCATTAGCTTAATAGCATAATATTTTACGCACTAGCGTATTTTTATATTCAATTATTAACAAACTTAACGTAAAAAGTATTTTGAAAACTAAATAATTTGTCAAATGACATTTCCTTATTGGCTGAACAATTATTTTCGAATTCCTTCATATAAAAACTTTTTATTATAAAAGTAATGTACTCAAAAAAAAGTTTGTCGTATTCTAATGTAAATTTTAGGGTCTGAGGATCTTGTGTGGATGTTACGAGTCTTTGACGCAGCAAGCTAAACCTTCGTCCAATATTACTCCATACATATAACACTATACTTGCCTATTTGTATTTATTTATCAATGCAAAATGTGCGGTGATTAGTTTAATATGTGAAGTAATGAGTTCCTTTGTCTATCACGATTGGGATAATACAGTTGGATCTCATATTACCAATGGAATATTTCATAAATATCGTGTCGATGTCGTCCCGTATGTGTTGTGTAAAGATTCCCTTGAGTAACAAATCAAAGTGTTATTTCTGTAACATGCCATTATTCAAACGCACAGAGTAGCTTCGTTACAGAAGGTATTGTGTTGTGGATTGTTTATACGTAACTATACATTTGTTGATTCTCTTTTTTTCGATCTGCAAAGATAGAGTTCACAGTTCATAGGAGTAGAATCGGCGCTGCAATAACTTGCAAGTTTGGACTCAGTGGAGAAGCATACGAAAAGGCTAATTGGTGACCCAGATTAGGTTAAAGGCAACCTGCTTAGCCTTGAGCACAGGCCAGCCTCTCGGTGTTTTACAGGATGCATTAAGGAGAGTGCAGAGGAGTTACATAATATGATACCCGCATCGACTTTTCATCATTGCACATCAAGACGCTTCTATCTTTTTCGTTGTGGATATTCCTCGCATTCGCACGAAGCATATCGCTTCGTCGTTTCTTATGCAAACAGGGAAGGATTGGATTATTTGTCTTTCCGTCCAAGTATAATGTGTGTCTTCAAGAGAAGAGTGAATAGCTGAGCATTTGTTGAGCTGGTGCGCTCTACCATCAACGTCTACATCACTACTTAACTCCAAAAGGGATAGTAGATGGCTTGTAGGCATTTAAAAAAAAGTTTAACGCGGTCATATCCGTAAAGTACTCGAATTCAATTACAATAACTGATAACGATATAATAATATAAGGTATATAGTGCTATTACTATAGTAGCTAGTAATATGTAATACCTTTATGGCTAAAATTACACAGTTTCAATAAATATCTGAATGTAACGAATGAATTATAGAAGCAGTTTTCCATTTTGTTATTGTACTTAATATTTTTATTAAGATAGAGCATATTCATTTCTAGATTCAAAATTTCATCCTCGTCATCTCGATGGTTGGCAATTTATCACTGTGCGCTTTATGCGAAATTTCTTGCCGCTTACAACTATTCCGTGGAATCAGCTCTCGCCAGATGTATTTCCGAACCGATACGAATTAGGGACCTTCAAGAATAGAGTATTGTATATTGCCTCTATAACTTAAGTAGTCTATGCACAAGTATCGTGTACATAATTCAAGCGAGAGTACTACACAAGTTCAAAGTTAACTTCCAACCGAACACATTTGTCATTTTACTGCACTAATTGGGATAAATATAACTGAGTACAAAACAAGAATCTCATTTCCCAGTGCTTTTATTGAAAAGAATTTCGGTTTTTTAATCTTATTGTGTTTGTATTTAAACGTTCAATTGGTCTGAATGTGCTGAGTTAATATGTGTTTTATTTTTGCAGTTTTAGTTTGGTTTAAGATTTTAACTACGTCTACGTACATTCATATTATATGTATATATGCATATATGTATATATATATATATATATATATATATATTTATATATTTATAAATATAGTTATCTTTGTGTATATATGTATATATTTATATACAAAAATAACTATGTTTCAATAAATACAATATGGGAACTATCCTGCACGTCAAATATGTCAAACAACATAAGCTACCTATATCTCAGGCTGCAGTATTTCACTAAGGACTCCCTCAAGGTTAACATGCAGAAGCCGTATGAAAAAGATATAGTCACTCAGCGAGTCACTCGGAGAGCTACGGAGAGGGCTATGCTCGGCGTTTCTCTTCGCAATAAAATAGTCAATGTCGACATCCATTAGACATAGAACAGGGTCACAGATATAGCTCAGAAAATTATCAAGCTCAAGTGGCAATGGGCTGTCCATATTCTAGCTCGTAGAACAGATAACCAATTGGGAAGAAAGATTGAAAATATAAAAACCCAAATGTGCAAGTCATTGAACTGACCTAGAGGCTCATCTGGAGGTCACCGACGACACAAACATAATTCAAAATTTATTGTGTTTTGTATATTGTCTTTACATAAGAAAATATAAATTACATCACTTTTTATTCGTGCTGTACCGATGAATGATTTTCTTTGTTTCATTCATGTATTCTTTCTTTTTTACGTAAGAAAGACTTATATTATATTGTATACAATTCACCAAATATTGTAATTTTTGCCACTCTGCCTACCTTTCAGGGCGATGGGTATAATATAATAATATTTTAGTAGTTAACTTTTGTAATTTAATAATAAAGTTCTTACCTGTTTCACAAACAAAAGGAAAAGTTCCTTTTGTTAGGTATTCCTCTAACTACGTGAAGTTTTCCGAACGAGTGAGTGATGAAATTTTCAGAATCTTTAAGCTAAGCTAATATTTGGGTGACACACATTTCTACGATTCTGTTTTTTTAGTTATTAAATTTAAATTTATAGTATTGACATTTAGTAATTATACGTATCAATGTTATTTGTTTTCATACTCAATTTACTTAAATAATAGTTAATGTATTAATTAATTAAAATAGTGATAAAGTTAGGCGTCTATGGCTGGAAAAGGAGTTCACAGACGGTCCATGCTCAGGTTCCGGAGTCCCAACGTACTGAGAATGGGCACCGAAGAAGCTTTAGTAGCAGAGAGCTCACATGACTTCCTCCAAGACACAGAGTGTTTTTTGTAGTCTTCCCTCCCCTAAATATCAAACAAAGGGAGTGGAAATGCATAGACGATTTGGTAGATTGACGGTTAAACGTGCATCAATCTACATACCCCTAAACAGGATACGTGCAAATAGCCTCGGAGGACACTGACCTCTACTGGAATCTACTAATAAACCAATTACCCAATTAGACTGAGCTAAGCACCGTACTGCCGCTTTGATGGTCGGATTATTTTACTTATTGTGTATAGAGGAAGTGGTCCATCAGGGGCTCTCGTCGAATTGAAGATCACAATTAAATAATCTCGATATAGAACTGATTGCTTGACCGGACTAATAGACAAATAAAACTGAATTGAAGTTTAAATGCCGGTATATTTTAATGAGTAGTTTTAGTGAGTGAGTGAGTGAGCCTCCGTCGATATTACATGAGAGTGAAGAACGAAATGTTATCATGTTTCACTGGTTATTTTGAAGTCTCGAAAGAAGTGACAGGTGAGCTTATTGCCATATATCGGCCGAACTAGGTATATATATATATACCTAGTTCGGCCATAAGTTCTGTTACAAATGAAAATTATATTTTTTTTATTAAGTAATATAATGTTAAAATTATACCTACATATTTATAGTAAAAAAAATTAAAATAAAAAATCTGTTCGGCCACGAATCTATGGATTTACGCACGGAAATTTCGCCACTGCTTGCTCCAAAGATTTTTTAAGAGACTTAATGTCGCCGTGTCGTTTAGAGCAGGCCATGTCCTCTAAAATTCACCATAATTTGAAGTCTAAAGGGTTGAGGTCTGGGCTAGATGAGGGCCAGTCTTTAGCTCTTATCAAGTCCAGAACGTTGGTTTCAAGCCAGACTTGGGTAGTTCGTGCCTTGTGACCAGGTACAGAGTCCTGCTGGAAAGTCCACGGTATATTTTTAAAAAGTGTATTGCTGAGAGGTTTCACAACATGATCCAAGACTGTTCTTGATACACTTTGGCTGAAGTTTTCACCCTTTTTTCACAAAAATGTAGTTTTGTGACTCCTTGATAAGGCACGCCCCACCAAATCATCACTGACGCAGGATGATGATCACGTTGTACCTTTCCGACCACTTCAGCAGCTTATTTAGAACTATGAGGTTTCGACGAATTCTGGCTTTAACAGCATTAACTGCCTTCGTAGTTATAACAGCACGCGGCCGCCCCGATCTTTTCTGGTTTTCGACATAGGAAGTGTTGTATCTGTTGATAGTACGATATACGAACATACGGCTGATAGTAGTAGCCAAGCTTTTGTAGTGTCTGGAATATGACCGCCGGCTCCATACCCACTTTGTGCAAGGCGATCACTGCGATTCTATTTTCTTTAACACCCCATTTCATATTGTAATTTGATAATAAACAGGAAAAAATATGTGAAATGGCACAAAATCGAAATAAGATTTTAAAATAATATACGTGTACAAAATTCAAAGTTGAAAAAAAGAAAAGTTTTTATATAACAGTATTTATGGCCAGACTAGTTATATATATAGAGGCTGTATTGTTTTACTTTTACAGTTATAAATAAAAGATATTAGCTAGGTATCTATACAATACCCTATCTAGCGAAGAGCCTATAACCAGTTGTTGGTAGTGTGTGTATATAATATATGATATGATGATATATATATTTATATATGTACGTATAGATATATATATATATATATAAGCTGATACTTACTTTAATCAGGTTTTCTTAATTAGTGCAGATGAGAGTTGAATGATGGGTAAGGACCGATTTAAATCGTGCTAAAAATTTAGGATGTGTTTCGTTTGTACAACAACTGGTGAAGAAATAGAAAAAGGAAATAGAACTACGTCTATGTGGACACGTACAACGTATCACTTTCCATTATTACATATACCTTCTATTACATTTTGATTACATTTATATAGGTATTCTGTTTATTACCAGTTGACATCAATTACACACAATATTTTTATAGTGCCGTGAGCAGCCTCCCGAGGTTCAAATGCAGTGACAAAGACACGGGACATACACAGTTTTTTTTATGGAATAGGTGGCAAACGATCAAGCAGCCCACCCGATGGTAAGAGATCACCGCCGCCCGTGGACATCCGTAATACCAAAGAAGTCGCAGATGCGCTACCGACCTTTGACGGTACACCCACACCCGAAAACCCACAATTTGTGATGTACAAATATTGTTCCTCAGCTGGGAATCGCACCCAGGACCCAGGACGCAGCAGCCAAGTACTCCAACCACCACACCAGCCGATCGTCATTCTCATAACGAAGCAGAGTATAAACATGTTAATGTTTGACAAATGAAATATATATTTCTTACGTCTTTCATTTTGTTTTATTTCATTCCAATAAATTTTAAAAACCCATTATCCCCGTGAGTTGTTGGAACGGGATGATAAACAAATGTATTTAAAAGCTAACAGACGCTTGTCCAAGTTATCACTGTGCGTTAAAGTTCGTCGGGAGAACGCCATTATGTGATTCAATTTCTCGAATGCTGGAAACAAATATATGTATCCATTATTTGAGTGGGCATATTTCTACGTGTAAAGCTTTTGCTGTAATACTGATTGTGCCGTGGTAGATCTGTGTTTACGTGCTCGCTTTTAATTCACTATACGTGATCAAACGTTATCAGTGCTTATTTACCTCGTAAAAATATCGTGAAGTAAATTACACGTCTGAGAATTATTATGTATAAAAAATGCCAATACGCAGTGGAGTTGCGTGCTGGACTATATTCTAACACCCTCTCTAGAGACGAGACCTATGTCCAACAGTGCGATTTGTATATATAGGGTTAAATAGGTTATACAATTTTGTGCTAACATAATAACGTGATCCGCATTAGAAAAAGGGTGATCGACATGGCTGAAAAGCAAGTCAGAGCGCTGAAGAGGCAATGCGCCGGTATAACTCGTATTACCGATAACCGATGGTGAGGAGGGATTCTTTATTGGCAACCCCGAACTGGCAGTCGAAGTGTAGGAGAAACGCACGCTAGATGGAGCGACGACAAATCCTTCGATGAGACATCAATGGATGAAGGTGGCTTAGGGTTGAGCTTTGCGGGAATAGACTATTGATACGCATCATCATTACGAGGACGTTAGTATTAACATAATATACAGACAGAAGTATAGACGACAATTAAATATTACACTGTTGAACTAGGAGGTTTAAGATTAATTAACCAATTAGTTGATTCTATTCAAGTGCCGACCTAACGATAACCACTTCGAAACACATCACTTCATCTGCACACACACACGGCGTCCAGATTGTAACACATGTCCACAGTTGGAACTTATTATGTATGAACAGACAGACAGTGGGAGCGGTCGCGCGGTGTTTACCGAGAGCACATAGACCGCCCGCATATTCATTACGTTAATTGTTCCGTCGGAGGCTGCTCTTGAATCCATTATTTTAATTCGAGAGCGTCTACGTGCCAGTTACGTTGCTCAAGCCACTGGTGTATACTTATGTGGAGATATAGCGAGTGGGCACTCTCCTCGACGGCCTCTAAGTTGTAACAGTACGGAAATACCGCTAGCGTCTTTCGAATGATGAGTTTAGAGATCCGTGGAACCAATTACGGGTAACGAGGTATTCCATCTAAGTTCACAGGGGTGATAATGCAATGTGCGTTTTGAATCTTTGTTGAGGATGTCATGAGCAGCAATAGTCACTTAGCATCATGTGTGTGTTACCCTCAATAATATAAAAAATAAAAATAAAACAAATGAATGCAATGTGCAGATCTCAAAATATAATCACAATTTTTTTTTCTCTTTTTATTGTATTAAGGGTGACATATGAGCACACAATTCACCACTTTCATTCTCGATATGTAGTCATGATGCAGATGCGCTGTCACCCCTGACAACTAAGATAATAAGATAAGTCTGCGGTAATAAGAATCTAACAAGTTTTTTATTGATTTGTGATAATACACAAAACTTACATAATAGTCCGTCGTATCGCGATAAATTCACGTGTCAGCTCTGATACATCAAAACTGAGAAGAAAAAGACTTGTCTACTCTTATGCACAATAACTGATTTTTAGTTTTAATGAAATCATTTTGTTCATGACTGTACATACGTCACCAGACGATTCCAAATATCGGCGCGAATGTACTGGCGATGTTCCCGCGCATTCTCTGTCGTCTCGCACGCATTCTGCTTCCGATATGTCGGTAGAACGGTAGCGGATGTCTGAGAATCGGACGTGGCATCGGGCTCATAAAATGCAGTTTTCTTAATCAAACGATTCGTTCTGTAGTTTGATTGATGCATTACGAAGTTTATTCCTCTTCCATAGGCAAAACTCAAATGCAGTGGTATCCCCATTTGATTATAAAAAATCCATACTATTAAGGATATAGATGCCATGGACTGCAACGGTACTTAACATCAGGTGAACTGCTTATTTGCCACCCTTAATATTAACTACTTAAATAAAATGAAATACTGTTCGTTGGTACGCACATGACTTGAAGAAAAATTTAAAAGTTTCTTGGAAAATTATGAAAATTGAGAAACATTATGTATATATTTCTATAAAATTTTAGTATGAACAGAACTTACGATTCGAATTCGAATTTCAACGGATAATTTTCACAAATTCATGAAACGATCACAAATATATGTATTGAAATTTGAAAGGGCAGCGTCTGTCAGGTCAGATAATAAAAAATAAAATCGAAAATTTAAATGGCTACAGGAGCATTTTAGCGGCCCATATAACAAGACTTCCCGGAACGTCTAGTTTGCAGCGATTGTACATCTCGTAGCATTCTGCCCACTGTGGCCGAATGTCGGAGACGTAGCTCGGCGTTGCAGGTATTGAGGCATCTTGCTCTGAGCGGATTTCTGTCATAGATACAACGCAATAGATTGGAGGATAGTTTCGAGAGATATCCGTTGGAATTAGTTTCCAGTTTAATTGTCAAATATCTTCAATATTTATGTCATATCATACTAAAATAGAACAATAGTTCATTTTACAGAATAATACGTATAGTTGAAATAAGGAAAGCACATATAAGGTGCACCTCTATTCCTTGAACAAGACCTTTAAAAGAACTAATAATCTCTAGTTTTCTTTCTCTCTCTCTCTTTATATATATATATATATCTACATCCCTGGACATGGCCCTCCTTTCTTGGGTGTTAGACCACATTCCACCTCCCAGCTCCACTGCAAATTAGCGGATTTCACATGTCTTCAAAATATATTTTTTTATTATTACTTCTCAGACATACAAGATCTTAAGTTTTTCTCCACTTCCGAGCACGCGGTGCACATAAAATTGGGAAACAACACCGGGAATAAAACTCAGTTTTATAAATATTATATATAATACATGTATTTATATATATATATATATATATATATATATATATATATATATATTCTGGGAATGATACCAGTAATATCTATAAATTAATCAATAAATAAAATCATTTGCCATTCGATCTTTGCAATTCATATCGGGTTTCTGTAAATGGCAAATCGCATTTACAATGAAATCGGTATAATAACGTTGAAGATAAGTTGTTGTAAAATATTAACTTGAAGTCCTACAGTTAAATAGGGTTATATTAAACACGATAAAATTCTTCTTATTAACTGTAAAACATGTACATCTTTCCATAAAGGTAACTATATAACTAAATCAAAATGCTGGTCATAGGCCTTCTCCCTAGAGAGTGTTACAACATAGTCTATTACGCAACTCCATTGCAGACTTCACATGTCTTCGAAATATTTTATTTTCTTATTTCTTAGACATGCAGGTTTCCTCTCAATGTTTTCCTTCCCCACTGAATACATCGTACAACATCATTTAAAAAGTCTTTCCGTTGAAGTGTTATTTATTCTACGCAATTTAGTTACGATTAATACCGAGGTCCAACTTCGACGTTAATTTTGACCACTACAAGCATCGACACAATTCAATAATCGATCTAACTGGCCGCCCTCTCTAGATAACATGATTAGACACGCTCCGATTGAATCTGGAGGATTGGATTCTGTATCAGAGGAGTCCGGTTTGACAGATTTTAAGGCATCATCACACAAGAAACACCAGAAAGAACGGAACCGTAAATGTGAGTCGTACAAAAAAAAATATAATAATGATAGAGCACGTGACAGACTCACATGCTCTATCATTACCAGGGAAGGAGGAGGGTCTCATAACTAATATCAAATAGCAGGATAATGCCTCGTAAATGTTTCGTATGTGTGTAGGTAATCGGAGACCAAATGAATAGGAACGATGCATTCCATCTCGGTCCTCAAGAGACAACGCACAAGCGTCTTGAATCTTCGTAGTATCTCTTACCATCAGTTGAATTGTGGTCATCTTTGTCTACCCTTAGTATGATAAAAATCAGAGTATTCAACGTCTCACAAACACCACAAGCGCATATCGGTGTATACAATTAATCAAAGTGATAAAATTTATTTTACAATTCGTGTGAATTGACTCTTACCACACTCGTCTGATGACGCTCGAGTAAATGTTATGTACCAGTTAGTTTGTTTCTGATATTATTTTGGTTACAGTTCGATATAACATTAATAGATTCATTAATATTATGTGTTCATTTCGTGGTTAGTTTAATAATTGAGATATATTCGGGATTTTAGTATAATTGACTTTAATAAAACATAAAGAAGGTTAAATATTTCTAGAACTATACTAAATCTAGTACAAAAGTTTTGACAGTTATAACTTTCATCTTAAGATATATCTTAGTCTTAAAGCATTTTTTTCGACCACAGGTTACTTTAATATTTATAATAATTAATTTTATTAAATAGTTAGAATACCCTGGAATAATAATACTAGAATTATATTAAATTTTGTACAAAACTATTGATTTAAAATAACTATAATTTTAATCGTAAGATGTAGTATTAATGCATTTTTCTCCTTTTTTCCACGACCCATTTCGACACTACTATTTTAATAATTAATTTTATAAATAATTAATATACCGTTAGTAAATAATCCTAGAATTATATTAAATCTAATATGAAAGTTGTGATATACATTACTAATAATTTTCTGAAAATATATGTCAGTCTTTTATTTTTAATTTTATTTATTTTAGTATATTAAATCTATAGTAAAATTCTTAATGTATAATAATTAGAAGTTTAATCATAAGATATATCTTAATATTAAGACCACTTACATAACATGAACGTATTAAAGAATAAATCATACTAACAGCCTCATTACTTCTATTAAAACAACATTCCAAATACAAGCGATAAAAACAATACCGTTGTTAATCAAATTCGAATCATACGGCGCGGCAATTAGACAATAAACAATGCATTCATAACGAAATCACACTGTGAATCATCGATTTGGAACGTACTAATAGAACCTTTTAATATTCTCCCGAAAAACTTAGAGAGGAAACAATTAGCGTGCTCATTACGGTGTCTACATTCGACGCTCAATGGGCCAGACCGAACACACCACTCCGTTTCGACTACGTCGGCAGTACGCGTAATACGTCATATCGATAGCGACTAATGACCTGCTCGTTAATTAGACGTCATTTCATGCATCAAAACCTTTGGATCGAATGCGGTGACTGTACATTGAGGGTGTATTTTTTTCGTTTGTTTTATCGTGATTATTCTGCAACGAATATATAATATTGTTGATGATCATTGATTGTGGTAGAGCCAGGTTGCAGATAGATTCTGAGACATTAATGGGTGGGCTCGACAAAGAACCACCCCTGCACACTACAATACAGCGTGAAATGTGCATGTGTGTGGCACCGTTCGTTTTTGGATTTGTTTGGTATTTGAGGTGAGAAGGCAGCGCCATTACGCGATGCGATATCACTAGGTTTTCCATCGGCACTATTCGTGATCCTTTTGCGTATTCTATTCCAAGGCTAAGATGAAAAACTTCGTAAACAGTAATAAGATCTTCGATCCTTTCACAGCCAGTCGGACTGACCTGTTCTGGCTCTATCTAGCGGACATATAGCGTTTTGACATTCAAAAAGAAGTAGGTATATCCTGCAGATGATATTCTTAACACTACAGAAGGAGAAGTTTAGTTTTCAGATTTGAGACTCCAATCGAACATGAATCAAAATTGAGAGACAACATTTACCTGGATGAAATGATTATTATTTTTTATATACTATGTGATATTGGCTCTATCGAAATTAATCAATTGTTTTGCAGGGCCTGCCTCATTAGTATTGCGCTGAAGATGCACATTTAAAAGCTATTGATCAATATTTGCCTTATTGCTATTCACGCGGTGCGTACAAACACTAACTAAACGTCAGTGGGACCCAATAAATATTGTTTACTGTCGATGCGAGCCGGAAATGATGTCACATGCGCTTATGTTTGCATCCGTCCGCACTCATCGGGACATGTGTCGAACGGTGGAAATTTCGAAGTTTATTTGTATTGTTTAGTAAACGCTAGATGGCGGTTATTGGGTTGGTTTCTAATCTGACCTTACTTAGGCTGGACTTGCTGGGGAGTTTCTACGAGCTACATTCATGAGTTGACGTCAATAAATTTTGTGCCATTTACAAAACTAAAAATCAGGTAAAGATTGTCACGGAATACGATCCGAGTCACTTGCGTCCATAAACTTCCGGCAGACTTGCATGGGTCATCCCGTGGGGGGTCATCTCTGCGATGGCCAATACGAGAAGAATAGTAAGAGTTAAAAAGTTAAAGTTAGATAGCTTTAAGTTATACTTAAGCATTAAGTTTAAAATAAATCCAACTCTATATATAAATCAAACTGTTGGGTACAAAAAATCCACTGCGGATTGGCTAATTTCACATGTCTCGAAATATATATTTCTTAGACATGCAGATTTCCTCACGATGGTTTCTTTCACCGTCGAGATTCATAAAATCGCAATTAAAATTTTTATTGGTGCCAGTATTGAGGATCGAAGAAGTTTCGCTCGCCGTGAATTAAGAGCGAGCGCTAAGACGCTGAGCTACCACGGTTCTTTAAGTAAGTTTTACCTTCACTCCATTTAAAAGCTAACATATTCATGTAATCGACATTTAAAATCGATTTCTTGAAAGAACATCTCAATAAATATGATAATCAAGTATTATTCGCGTAAGTCGCAGATTAAGTTCGCAAATGCTAAATAACTTCATAAACGCCACATAAAACCGTTAATTTATTTCGAACGTTTACAATTTCGTATGAAACATGGCGGCCGCAGGCAGACGCCGTTTATGTGCGCGTAAAATATTTTACGGCGACCATTTGCAAGGACACACAATACCGATGGGCGCTTTTGAATGGGCCCGTTGAAAATAGTCCTAGAAATCGATCAATACGGTCGGTAACCACTATAGATAGAAAAATAACTCAAAATAAACTACAAGATAAATTTGACATTTCTTTTCATTGTCACCACTGAAGACTATCTTAATACCAGTAATGAAATCAGTTTTGTAACGACTGATGGCCACTGTTAGGCCGGGGGTTTTACAGTTTCTGCTTGAACAGCTTGATTTTATTGACAGCAATTTGTCTGAGCTTAATGAGATCGTCATAAGCAGAAACCTTTGCAATTTGTTTTATATGGCAACAAACGAGGACACGGTTAATCTGATGTGATGACATGTGAGCCCATCCTCACTCCAAATCCTCAACAGTGATTCAATGCACTCTTGAGGAATGAGGGCTACCTGTTATTGAAAAGTCAATAACACATTTGCCGAGAGTACTACAAGGCTAAATGTAGTGATGAGAATTGGAAGATTCGTAAGTGTTAAAGAAAAATTCCATGTTTGTACTTGGGGATGAAAATAACAGTTTGACAGTGGTGGAGCTAAACTGTAGTTTGTTTCTAGCTGCAGAATTAATGGGTCAGCTTCAGGGTAGGCTCATGCCCTCACAGTATACCAGCGTAAAATAGCAGTATAATACTCCCTCATTCCATCTCAGTCCTCAAGGGTGACAACGCATCTGTATTCCTTGTCAAGGATGAATGTAGATGTCATGGGCCGCAGGAATCACTTGCCGTCAGGTAAACTGTATGTTGCTACTCTCAATGTAATAAAAAAAACGTTTTATCTTGGCTCATTGTCTGGTGTGTAATATTTATGAAGTGGTTACCTCAGAGGTGAACTGTGAGCTGGATTTTTTGTGCTTAGTATCAATTTCGTCGATGCCGGCATCGGATATTTTTTTTTTAATTTACTAACGAGAGTATTTTCCACATGGGAAATAATATCTCATATATACAATTTAAGTACGTTTATATACACATTTTTTGATAAATCTGAATAGTGCTTTGGCTTCTTCGTAAGATGTTGTAACCAGAATACTGTTACAATAAACTATTCTTTGTCCAATCGACTAAAATTAAATCTTATCATAAATTTTTGTTTCCATGCTTCGTCCCTGACACATTCCAACATGATGTGATGCGTGAGCAATTATGTCACATTGCATACAGTAAGGTGACGCTATCTTTTATTTTATTATTTTTTACAAAATCCACAGCTCTTAAATATATTACAATTCATTCTTATGAGTAAACCTTAAAGCCAAAAAAACGGATTTACGTTATTTAACTTAAAATATTTTAACAGACAGCAGAATAAAACACAAACAACTGTTAAGGTCTAAAATAAAATGAAATTTTGTGATACTAAATCTGTAGATATAAAAATAAGAATGAAATTTAATTTGATTTTCAGTTTGTGTGCGTGTGTTTGATTAGATATGTTTTGTGTGTAGGGAGCACATTAAGCTTCTGAAACGATACACTGGTAATTGTTCAGAACAAAGCCGGAACACCGTCGGAGATCTAACTCAGCTTTGTTTACTTAGTATCAATGAAAATCGAGCACTTAGACACAGAGCTATAGCAGTGGTAGAGCTACGCTGGAGTTTGTTTCTAGCTGCAGAATGAATGGTCAAAATCAATAAATATATGAAACCGTAACGATAGCTGTCTGAGAAGTATCACGCCCTCTTAAAAAATCATCAAAGCGCTGCTGAGTTTCACTGGGTGAGTGTAGGAAACCCGTGACCAAGTTACTGAATATGTCATCCTGAATATTTTCATAGTTTTAAGTATCATTTAATGTATTTTAATAACATTAGGAATAAGTGGTAACATAGAATAAGTAGCATTGTACTAAGAAGAAAACACATCAAAAAATTTAACTTGAAAAAAAAATCTTTTTTATTGTTATTTCTTCTGTACATCCATGTACTTTTATTCAATATCCTCTCATTTTTACCATACCCTGTGAATAAACAATACCGTCCCTTAATATGAACATCCTCCCACCCCGAGCACCCTACGCAGAATCCTTTAATCAGCAACTTAAGGGTCTATAATTTCGAATTTGAATGGACGAGTGATTGCTAAGTCGATGTGCTTTGATATTCACAAAATTATAACCGCTGACGGTATTTCTAAGGCTTACCGAGTATTGCTCATTTCTCAACACATTGATCAACTCTTGTAATTACGGCATGCGGTTTAATTTACTGTATTGCGTATAATTCAGAAAGTTTCGCAAAGTGATGTTTTGAGTCTTCGAGTCATACAGTCTCCCCTACAATTTTTTCACTTGTCTCAAAATTTTGTTTCTGAATTGATTTTAATTGTCATCTTCTAGCTACTCATACCTGTATATATGTGCATTTAATGAAAAAAAATATTTTTACGGGTATTGTCGGTTTTATTTTTGTTTCCGTTATATTGGATTTGTGTGTGCTTTACACTGTGGGGATAAAAAACTTAAAAATAGAAGAGATAAAATCCGCAAAAGACTTTTTATTATACAAAGTACAGAATTCGCGTTGATATAAGAAATCATTCGACACAAGCTGACCCAACGGACGTAGTCCAGATTTCTATATATAATAGAATAAATATATATTTTTTGTTGTTTTATTGGGTTGATGTGTGAATGTGTGAAAATTATTATCGTGAGTTATGGCTGTCTTAAGTTCGTACAAAAATCCCATAAAAATCTTTGAGATTTTCTCGAATTTTCCAATTTTCCAGGTTACTTTTGCAATTCCCATAAATATTTAATTCGGGCTACTACGAACATTTAAAAAAAAAACCGAATTGGTACCTTCGCAAGTGAACGTAATTTAAGTTTTATTTATATCGATATATCTATATGTAAAATAAATAAATGGGTGGGACTGTATGTGAATTAAGAAAATACTTGCATTTTTTTACCTATCCTTCATTCTGCTACACACGCAGAAGGCATATAAACTGCCCTGACTACTATCCTTAGGAGCAGGCACTTGACTTGCACGCAATTTATTTAAATTTTGAAAAGCACAGCTTAAAAAACGGAAGCGCTTCCATATATGGATATGACGTCATATAGCGGAGGCGATTTAACTGCGTTCCTTTTAATGCCAATGAAAATAAATATAACTTATAATACTAAACAGTGTATGTAAAACTAGAAATTATTTATTTTTATGTTCAATTCAAATGTGTAATACTTTTGTTATTATTAATGGTTAATACTAGTTTAAGGAATTCCATCACAGCGATATATTTTGGTCATGCATCTTGAATATTATTGCAGCATGAATGGGTCGGCTTGACCGGTGGAGGACCACATTCATGACACTACTTTCGTATGATGAGTTTAGGGATCCGGTCACCAGTCCTCAAGGCTGACAACGCATGTGCATCTTGAATATTTGCTGATGATGGATCATGAGCCACAGCCATCACTTACTGCTTAGCTGTCTACTGGTTTGTTATCGCTAATATTAAAAAAAAATAATGTACAGGATGATATCATAATATGCATATGCTAATGCAGCCAATACGACATTTTACGAGACGTCAGAAGTACCCACGCGCGGTCGGTGTCAACTAAATGTATGCTTATGGTGCCAGCTTGACACAATAATTGAGTAAACATTTTATCGACCGTTCTGGGCATCAATAATGGTTTCCATCGATAATCGAAACTTGTTATGAGATTTATAAAGCATATATATATTATATATGTGTCATCATTTCAGCCCGTCACAGGTCGGCTGTTGAACACCAGTCACCGCTAGGTGTACTAAATCCTGCCATAGAGTACGACCCTGAGTCATCTGCATCCATCGAGCATACATAGACGGTGTATGTATTCTCTCCAACTAGTGGGGGTTCATACGCTGCAATCACTAATACGATTGCGTTAATACGTTGCCACTTGAGATACGTTCTACCATCGGACTGCACGATGCACTGCTGGATTTCATCCTTTTGTTGTGAACATCCCTCAAACCCGAAGGAAACGCTTTGCTTCGTCTTTCATTATTTGTACAGCAAAGGACTGGAATAGTTTGCCCGCGTCTGTCTCTCCCTCAGATTACAATGTGGGTGTTTTCAAGAGTAGAGTGAATAGGCATTTACTGAGCTAGTGCGCCTTACCATCCAGGACTGCATTTCCTCTTAACATCAATCGGATCGTGGTCAAGCAATTGCTTAGAAAGATTAAAAAAATATATAAGGTCTGATTACTGTTGAATTTATACGGGTATATTTTCTTTTGATACGAATAGTACATAGTTTTCCAAGCAGCTTTTTTTGTAAAGCAATTTCAAGAAAAAAGTCTGGGTATTTTGTATGTGTGTATATTGTGTCATATTGAGACTACAAACTATACCTTCTTCATCACGATTACATGCGTTAGTAAAAAAGTAAATCACATTGAAACTTAAGAGTTCTATACATTCATAATAAACTAGTAAGTGTTTCGGGTTCTCATATTTCACAAGCTTTCCTATGTAAGATATGACAACGCGTCTGCGTCAAGTTAGCTCGTAATTTTTGTCTGTGGGTCGTTTAACCTCTTTAAAATAATTAAAAAATATATTTATGTAAAAGAGAGGAAGGTTTTATGTAAAGTTAAGCAGTTTATTATTGTTTTTAAACAGAAGATTTCATTTGGAATGCGAAGGATATCACAAAGTTTAAACGAAGGAAATCGCATTTCCGATTCCGCCTTTCAAATCACATTAACTTGGTTTTTAACCCGCCTCATACCGCCCCTCCCCTCTGTAAACATCCCTGACAAGAAATGGAACCATGGTCACCAATAAAACGCTAATTTTTCCCTTAGGTACGTGTCATACATAAGTTAAGAAGCGATATAGTAGATAACATTTCCAAGATAAATTATTGACGAGAGACACAGTGAAAAACACATGTACTCGTATATCATGAAATTGATCTGACAGTTAGTAATAAATTAATTAAATATTTTTTGTTTAGTTTTCATCTTTATTTTCATTTATGTTCGTTTTCTTGTGTCTTTTTAATATATTTTTTTTAAATAATCATTTTAACGATCTTATTTTTTGGAATAAATATATTTACTTGAAGTATGTATGTATGTAAGTATATTATGTATGTATTATAAATGTATGAGTATAATATGCTTATTTAGTAAAGTAATTAGTATTAACAAATTATATTAGAGACACAAACAATTTTTTTGTGGGATTCTATGTTTATCTGGAAGAAAGCGCTTTTAGCGAGAAGAGCGACCATTGTGAATTTTAAAAAATTGATAAATATTTTATTTCCTTTGTTTTTATTTATTTACTCTTTATTGCATTAACCTTAACAAAGTTCAAAGTTCACAAAGGGCGGACTTAATGCCAAAGGCATTCTCTACCAGTCAACCCAAGGTGTGGTGAGATATGAGTATGATAGGTGTAGCAATAAACTTATTAATAAAAGAAGAAAAAATAAAATAAAAATAACTAATAATAATATATATATATACACAACATACACATACATATATATATATATACATACATACACAATAGTATACAATACAGTAGCGGTATCTACCAATAAATTTCGTATGTGGATGATAAATTTATCTGACTTCAGATCACTTACGTAAGTGATCACGAACCAAACTTTTTATGTGTTATTTATGGTATTAAAATAAAATATATTCTATTCTATGGTATTTAAGACTGAGTAAAACTCTGCTGAACATAGACTGGTAAGAAGCATGATCCTGAACCACCTGCATCTATTGACTTCCAGTCGTCACGCCATCTAGTGAGGGGTCTTAACACGATTAATAATATGACGACTTCGAAAATCTTTCTTCTCTTTCGATTATTGAGCTACGAAATACATTTGAATTACATCGCTCTTATCTTTTACTGCGGATATTCTCGTTGTGAATTCTGTCACACAGAACAAAACCAAGGCCTATGTTCAGTGGGCTAGTATGATTATGAGGTTGAAAATAAATAAATATGGTTATGCTATTTATAGCTATAGCAGGTGTGTGGAAGACAAACTTAAGTCATAGACTGGACACAACAGGAAATTAACTTACGCCCTCTCGCGTGACAAGTTTATTAAGGATTTTCTTTTTCTTTTTCTCTTGTTATTGGCACAAATGAATGTTGGACAGCGACATTACAGATGGTATTTTTTAATTTCGTCTGTTCAGGAAATAGCGCGTCAACGAGAAAATACTTTAGAGTTATTTAAGTTGGATAATAAATAGATTTTTAATTTTAACTTAGTACCGGATCATATTTACGTTTTTTGGTACATGATACGGTAGACGTCTAAATAGGGAAGTCAGTTAAGCTGTTATATATAATATTACTACATAAAATATCCTTTATTATGATATTATAATATTAAATAAAACAAAAATAGACGACATCGCATGATTACGAAATGTTTGCGTGATGAGCCTATGTCAGTATCATATGTTAAGTAAGAAAGGACACGTATGCCCAGCGGTGGAACAGCTCTAAATAGTTGCCAGGATTCTCCACCTGGAGCTTTCCGAAGCTTGCAGTAATATGATCTCATGGATGGAAGGTTGCCATATTATAAGTACACTCCGGAGGCCGTGCTTGAGTAACCTTGCCAGGCTCTACTTAGTTCGGTCTCTCATCACGGAATTAAATATATCATATATTTTCTCGCGAATAACCCTGCATGTGATGACCGGGTATATCATTATATGAAGAGAACCTTGTGAAAGCCAGATAAAAAAACAACTATTTATGTTGGAACTGCATATGCTAAAATAATTTATGTTTGAGAAGGTACAAAACTTTCTGTTAATATACTATAAGGCATAAGAACAGACTGTCGGATGCATCAAGTGACAATACCTCGAATTAACTATTTGATATCATTTAATTAGACATGCAAGATCCGTCATGATGGTTTACTGTAAAGCACGTAATAAATCACATAAACAATTCTATTGGTGCCTGCGACGGCGATCGAAATCATTTTTAGACTAAGGGTGACAATCGAGCACAAAAGTGCACTGTATGTGAGATTGTCATCCTTGACACACATTATGTCACTACGCGAAGTGTTGATAGTAACTTGTAACTCAGTAGGTTGCCTCATGAGGTTTGTATTCACTAAATGTAATCACTTTTTTCACAATTTCCATCTAAAAAACAACACAAGTCGGGGTTAAATGATGTTCATACACGTATAGAAAATAGAATACTGAGATTCTGATCGTAAATATATTCCCTTCCAGTTTTTAACATTTGGCGCACCAAAAACGTCACTGGCCGACAGTTCTTGGTAGCACTCGGAGAGAGACGTTAAACTGATTTACGACAAGGAAGCGGCAGACTTCGCAGAACTTCGTGTGCGTATGAATAGTTAAGCGAAAATATAATGCTATGAGAGTTGTGTTATCAGTAAGTTGGCGAAGACTTAAAAAAGCGATAGACAGGTCAATGGACAGGACAACCAACTCTATAATGTAGGAGCATATTCTGCCACGCGACTCCACTGCGTATTGGGGGCTTTGTAATACTTTGTGATATTTTTCTATATCATGCAAGTTTCGTCACGTTTTTCTTCAATGCCGAGCACGTAATCTGTACGTGAACGAGACACATTTACTTTCATCCTTGATTAGGAATCATAATGCTCATGCGTTGTTACCCTTGAGGTCTGAGATGGAATGCCTCGTAATCTGTAATAAAAGTCTCCGGGCCCCTACACTCACCAGACGAAACACAGCAGTATTCATGCTGGTATTCTGTGAAGGCCTGGCCCCGGGTGAACTCACCCATCGATACCCAGCTAGAAACTAACTACAGTGTAGCTCTGCCACTGTACAAATATATATAATAGATCAATAAATATTTTTCTATTATCATATAATATTTGTTAATAGCCATATCTAAAATCGTGAATCTCCTGCGTAGTTATTCATTAGACACTGTATTTTAAGATGCACAATCCAAGAACAAATGTCTTGGAAGTGCAACATTCAGGAGTGGAACATACAGGACATTGTAAGCCAGGATTCACAAAGGGAGGCAACAGTTTTACGAGTTACAAAGTATAGGTTTATATCGTATACAACGGCCGTTGAATCGTTTTGCAATTTTGTAAACACAGTGTTGGAGTTGTTTTCCTTCGTTATAAACAATGTTTTTATGTTTAGTTTTATGAATGAAACAATAAGAGACGTGTTGGGACTACTTGATTTGAATCAGGAATAACCAACCAGCGGTCTTTACTGGTATGAATATAAGAGTGATAATCCCAAACCAATTTAAATACAATGACTAAGCACTGACTAAATGGCAGGACAGTTATTTCTCCTTTTATTATGACAAGTCATGCTATATTATATAATAAAATTTATAAATGTGATAGTTTGTATGTTTAGATGTTTGTTACTGAATCCCGGAAAAACGGGTACACGGATTAGAATAAAATTAAGCACACAGATAGTTTGTAACCTGTATTAACACCTAGGATTCATTTTATCCCTGTAAATCAGATGACTTAACGACTGTTATCAATTTATGGTAAAACTAGTAGCTGCCCCCGACTTTGTATGCGTGGATTTTAGAATGTCGTCTCACAGTCGTTTGACAGTGGTAGAGCTACACTGCAGTTTGTTTCTAGCTGCAGAATGAATGGGTCAGCTCGACCGGGGTAGGACCACGCCCTCACAGAATACCAGCGTAAAATAGCAGCTTAACGCTGCTGTGTTTCGTCTGGTGAGTGCTGGGATCCGGAGACCTTTATTACTGGAGACGAGGCATTCCATCTCAGTCCTCAAGGGTGACAACGCATCTGCATTATGATTTCTTGCCAAGGATGAATGTAGATGTCATGGGCCGCAGGAATCACTTACCATCAGCAAAGCATCTATATCTCAAGTATCGTGACATATATCAGGTTGATTTGTTTTTTATAATATGATGGGAAGTTTAAGATCTTACTAACATTTCTTCGTTTGTTAGGAATACATAAAGTATCATATAGAGTAGTTGATTGATAGAATACTTCGTTCGCTCAAGTAGAATGTAGGAAGTTAATTAAGTTCTCAAACATAAAAAACTACAAGACTTTACTACTTGGGACGCCTATGTTTAGCAATGATGCTGTAATGATGATGGTGAAGGTATAAAAGTATTCATAGCTTAACCATTACAATTTTGTAATAAGTTAATATTGGTGCGGACCTAATATTAAAAATGGATTTGTTCGCAGTTAATGGACCACCCTAATGAAATGTACAAGCTTTTAAGTTTACATAAAACAGAACTAACGAACCCCTTATTAAACTTTCGTAATTACTGTTAGCTTTTAGTGTAAATCAAAGTAAAATATAAACTGGAGTAAAGTTTTTAATTGTCCGTATTCGTACGGTTAAAATTGTAGAAATTAGAAAATTCTTTATTAATCGGTTATATCCACTTTTTAGATATTACGTAACTATGATTTTTTCTTAAGTGCTGTGTAGCATCTCAGCTGGTTAGCACACAATCAAGTGCGCGTTTTCGTGAATTTTTCTGCAGCGCAACTATTCGGAATAAGCTGTCGCCGGCAGTATTAGCGAACCGAGAAAAGAGCCTTAAAGACTGACAACAACAATGGAACGCATGTTTTAATACTAATAATAATAATATAATATTTATTTCAGATTACTTAATCCATAGAATTTGTTAGTAACAATAAAACTTAATAACATATAGTACGTACATTTTTAATTAAATCTAAAACTTAAAAACTAATCCGGGTAAAGGAAAAGCCAATGAGGTGCCGCATGAGCTGCGAGTCATACCGCTCTGCAACTGTTCTCATAATGGCGTTGGAACTGTCCCTCACTCTGCAGAGCAAGGAAGTCGCATTTTTCCTGATGATGGCACAAAATCCATCAGTATGTGCCTTGGCGAACATTCTGGATGTACTACAGATCTTGGGCAGCCCCATAAGCATCCTGAAGCCGTTGTTGTATTGGACCCGTAAGGCGCTGATTGTCAGCTGCGTATAGCACGACCACAGACTGCACGAGTAGAATACTTGGCAATACGCCTTAAACGGTGTGTTTTTTGCCTCTCCATTAGAACCTGCGTGCCAGCATGTTTCATCGCACCGCCAGCACCCACTCGTTTTTGCACGGTTGCTCGTTTACCACCTATTCTATAAAAAAAAGCTCGTGTTTTCGTATATGTTAGCGACAATCGGCCACATAATGATTTTGGTCGTACATGATCAAGACGACTTGCCACTTATACGATGGTATTTCTATTTTGATGGTTAGAGTACCGATTCCCAGTCGATCCCAGCTGAGAAACAATATTAGTTGTGTTGTGCCTATGTTCCGTGTATCGAACACTGACCGTCTGAAACCACCTATGTTCTTTTTTTATATGCATTGTCACCCTTGAGGACTGAGATGGAATGCCTCGTCACCAGTAATAAAGGTACTGACCAGACGAAACACAGCAGCATTATGCTGCTATTTAACGCTGTTATTCTGTGAGAGTGTGGCACTTGACTGGTCGAGCCGACCCATTCATTCTGTAGCTAGAAATAAACCGCAGCGTAGCTCTACCATTGATTTGTTCGCGTACCGTGAATTGAAATCGATCGCCCGAATACTGAGCTTAGGACTTTTGTAATAACAAACATATTTTATAGCGTATTTTATAAGTAGAAGTCTTATGTTCAATCTATCGTGATCAGTTCATTATCGATAGCCGATATCTGGAACATTTAACAGAACTTACGTAATATGAACTACACGACTTCGGTTAACTAGGTCTCGTTTACACCACTAAATATACTGTACTTGGCACAATAGTTACTTATGAAGTTTCTCACGATTTCACCGAAGATGGTACATGTAACGTCAATACTAATTCATTTGTAAAATTTATTGCAGTTTCCAAATAAAATTAAAAAAAGTATGATCGTAATGTTCATTATGATGTTTTTGAATTAACGCGATTTCAGTTTTTTTTTAATAAAAAATATTTTGTACAAATATCTATTTACTTAAAGCTAAGTTAGCCTAGTTAACTTAAAAACTGTCATGGTCACGACCGATATTAAGCAGCTTCTTCTGCTTTTTAACGTTTAGGTGATATCATTAGAGATATTCCGACTAAAACTAGAAATTCTGAAGTTGTCGCTCCTTTCTCATACTTCTCCACATTCATTACAATTAGCGAACGGAACTCTAATTATCAGAAATCCAGACTTATTTGAAGATATAATATGTGCCCGACACGCAATCTTAGGGCAGTTTTTAAAACATTCTGCCAAATGTGACTTAATTTATCCACGGACCGGTAGAGCATTTTTATAACTTTGTCTTCCCGATGTTTTGCTCGATTCAATCGTCCTTGTTCACGAGTGGACTGAGATGGGGTTTCATCTTCGTGATACAGGGGGTTCACCCTAGAATAGATATTATAATATGTTAGATAATAGATTATTTTATTATATATTTAGTTAATTTCAAATACGGCTAGGGTGTCGGTCTCACGATCTAGATATAATAGTTTCGAAACAAAGTTAGTTTCAAAGTTCAAAGTTGACCTACTCGTAGCTTATGCCAATGAGTTCCGTTCTTTGGATTCTTACATACAATAAAGTAATTTTCTAACATCTGTGAACCGAGCCGATCATGAGACAAGGTCAACGTATCTTTAATAAAATATTAAAATAATAGTTGATTGGTCTAGTTAAAAGTGATTTACGTGATTTTGATTGGTTTGATTGCATAAAATGTGTATTTCTGCCGGACGCGATCACTTTCCCTGTGATTCGTTGCGACTTTAATTCCCCTAATCAATTTTCTTGCTTCAGTTATATGGTATTTGAAAGCTGTCTTTAGAACAGAGGCTTTCTACATGAAACCGTTGGCTATAATCTAATCCGCACAAATGACAGGGTAAATTTGTCTATGCGGGCTTGAATTTATTAAGCCTGTATTGTGTAACCTATAATTTTCTTTCCCTCGTCATTTTGTTGAATGAATTTCTTATGTTATTATTATAGGTTCATGTTTCTATTAACGACATTATTGGAAGGGCTTCGTCATATTACTTCATGTTTGATCACACTGGTGATTTTGTACGGTTTTTGAAGGACACAATTTCGTGTGGAATTGAAGGGTGAAATTAAAAGAGGGTAAGAATTACATATATATCTTCACATTTAATTAAATTAATTGAATTTATTTTGATGTGATAACAAAACATTTGATCACCGTGACTGATGTGGAAATGTTTACCTTATATGTTTAATTTTTTATTATATAAGGAGAAAAAAGGAATACACCTAGCGTTGAAGTTATAGTCTATGGTGAATAGTTTTTCATCAGTAATATATAGACTAGGAAGTAGAACTAGACGATGAAAAATATTTTTAATCGTGAACTACAGTTAGTTATATTTGATAGGTTCCAAGCGTTCAAACTCTCATAGGTATTAAATTCCACGTACTTGGATTGCTATATCTGTCTTCTTCATTGACAGTCCAATAAGCAAACATTGGACTAATGTAAGTAAGAATCAAATAGGACAAGAACATTTGCGCTTGTCCGTCATATCTCCTAGCATCATAATATATGGTGTTTATAAGGTAGGTAACCTTATAAACAAAATACACTCGTTAAATGATAGCGTCGGTATACCGAGAGACAAAGAGCAAATGTTTCAGAAAGGCTCACCATCGGTAATGACGATAATCAATAATGGGACTTGAAGTAAAATGCAAGCCGGCGTTTAAACAAAAAGGGCAGAGAGGTGGGCAAACAGTGGGGCGGGCAACTGCGGGCAATTTACCGATTTACCCCACTAGCGCTGCGCTTTGGTTACACTACTAAATGTTTAGACTTCAGTCGTTGACTACGACATATTTTTATAGGGTAAAGTGAATACTGAAACGAAATGCTTCATTTTAAGTTAAATATGTTAAGACTTTCATCAGTGTTTATAATAATATCTATAAGAATTAAATAAAACCAAGTTTACGGTATTAATCGCGTTTGATTTTAACTTTTCTATTTATGACCGTTCGAGGGTTTTATATCACGTCGTGGAGGACTGAAGTGTTTTAAGTCGTGGTGTAGTAGTAAACCCGGACTGCAGCTAGCTTTTAGTTTCGATTTACGTAGAAAATATGGACGGTTGCAATCGAAACGTCTGGAATTAAAAAAAAAAAAAATGTGATGAAATCCGTAAACTTACTTCGATTAAATGTGTTGTGTTTTATTTTAAATTTTTATTTTAAAATTGAATAACGCTGTTACAAATAGTGCACGGCATCGAACTCATTCTGTTATCCTAATATGTAATTTGAGATGCGATCTCCTATATAAAGAATTCCCCTCAACCTCTCAGAACTCAACCTCGGCTGAGTTTCTCTTTCTTGAGGTCATTGTTAATTGTGTTAAAATTGTGATTATATATTGATTTATTTTGTATATTGTCCACCCAATGTTGACTATTTCACTGAATTTAAATTGGTATGGGAGATCATGGGAGAATCATGGGAGACTTTAATACCAATCTCCTTGCATCCGATTCTCCCCGCACCCATAAATTCCTACATGTAGTCAAGTCAAGTTCTTTTCGCGTCCTGCTAATTCACTTAATCCTGACCTCCAATCCCTCCTTGGTTTCGACTTATGGACAACACCCTGCTCCTGGATTTTCCCATCACGATCTGATTTTTCTATCTTATAACATAAAATGTTCTAAACCCAAACCCAAGGTTTTGCAGGTGCGTTTATTCACTAACATGGACATAAACTTACTTTGTAACGATGCAGTAAAGATAAATGGGGAATCTGTAATAAAGGCAGAGAGCATTGACGAAAAACTGTACAAGTTTAATTTATTGGTCAACAAGCTGTATGATATTCATGCTCCTGTCAAGGAAGTTAGGATCAGGCGCTCTCTAGCACCCTGGGGGACTGATGGTATAAATATGACTATGAGATGTAGAGACAAGGCCTTCAGAAAATTTAAAAAGCAACGCACAGGTGACAATTGGTCTATCTACAAAGCGGTTAGAAATCGGTGTAACCACATGATACGCAATGCTAAACGCCGTTACTTTTTACTCTTGGTATCGGTAAGTTGCATTGTGCACATGTTCCAATTACAATCGGTTTAGATGATTTATCAGCATTTCTCTACAACTATTTCGATGGATCATCTGACGATACAGGATACTATTTCAAATCTACATGGTTTGACGCGTCCTAATATAAATTCAATACATTATTCTCCGGTGTCTTGTGATGAAACCAAAAGGATAATCCTGTCAATCAAATCCAATGCTATTGGATGTGATAACATCAGTCTGCGAATGATTATTCCCATCCTCGATCACATACTTCCTGCAATTTCCCACATTGTGATGTTTTCCTTAGACACGTCCACTTATCCCGTTTTGTGACGCAAAGCGTACGTTCGGAATCTTGCAAAATGCTCTAATCCTACTCTCCCCATCCACAATCGTCCTATTTCTATTCTACCTTTTCTTCCTAAGGTGCTAGAGTTCTGCGCCCATAAGCAAATTTCTCAATTTTTTCTTAGCAACAACTTGATATCTCTTATTACAATCCGGCTTTAGACCTGGTCATAGTACCACCACCGCTCTCGTAAAAGTGATTGGCAAGCCATCCTCTCCCAATTCTATAGTTTCTGATGAAGTACTGGATTGGTTTTCTTTCAATCTTCGAGGGCGCTAGCAATTAGTGAGAGTCAATAACTTAGCATCAAGCTTACAGTTATTTAGAACTCTCTAACGGTGTCCCTCAAGGCGGTATTCTTACTCCTATTTTGTTTTCTGTTTTTATTAACCATATTACTCATAATCTTCGATGTGCGTATTATTTTTATGCACTTGCAACTATATGCTCATTATCCACCGATGGACTTTCTCAAGCCATCTATAACATTAACCAGGATTTAATTCACATTAAAAGTTGGTCGGATAGGTTTAGCTATCTGTTAATCCATCCAAATGCCAAGCAAAAGTGGTTGGAAGCTCTCACATTATTGGTAAATTAATTTGGCCAACCTTCCACCCCTATTGTTTGATAGATCTCCTATTCCAATCAGCCATAAAATTAAAAATCTAGGTTTAATTATTGACGGTACACTGAGCAGGTTGCTAGAGTCAGCCAAAGGGTAACTAGTGATCTTAGGTATCTCTATAGACTCAAAAACTTTCTACCGACAAAAACTAAAGTAACGCTCGTTGTAAAGGTTTTAATTTTCCCCCTGATCGACTATGGTGACGTGAGCTACTTTGAATGCAGATCAACTCAACAAACTCGACTAGTTTCTCAAAGTTATTTTGGAAGCATTCGATTCGTTTTCAATCTCCGTAAGTACGACCATCTTTCGTTCTACCGGTCTCAAAAGTTGGCTAACTATTCGCCAGCGACGCTTTTTAGAGCATAGACCACTCTTTTCTCCTTCTTGGAGTCTCCTTCTCCAATTTATTTGTCTCCACACTTAGTCCACACCTTAATACAGTCAACAATAAGAACCTTCATCTCTTTAGCTCATCGCATAACGTCTTCTTCTGTGTCCTCTTCATCGTACAGAGTTTATGCACTCTTCTTTCTTTGTCCAATCTATTCTTCTGTGGAATGAGCTACCCCTTGGAGTCAGAATGGCTTAGAATCGTTTTGTGTTTAAAAGGAAGGTGCGTGAGTATGTCTTGAATAAACTGTCAGCAGATTGATAATACCATCATTTATATGTATATGTATATATATGTATACATATATAAAGCTCCTCTGTTTCAGAGGAGGAGCTTTAGATAGGAGGCTTATGCTATATATATTATATTATAATAATATTTTTTTTGTATTTATTGTATTATATATTATAAAATATATTAATTTATGTATCCTATATATTTGTTGTGTTCATATATATATATATTTTTAAGTATATTTAGTATATTATTTGAAAATATATAATAAATTTTGAAAAGTAACTGTTATTTTTCCCATTTTTATATTATATGTGCACCTACCCTAGCTTCTCAATACCACCAGGTCGACTGGTAGAAAATGCTTTTAGCATTAAATCCGCATGTGTACTTTACTTTGTACATGAAGTTTAAAATAAATAAATAATTTAATACGAGGCTTATATAGCTCTTAAAAAGGTGTATGAATGTGGTGTGTATTATATAAGGGTTGCAGGTTTCACTTATGTTAGAATGCCAATCATCTTGTTATATAGGTTGACATAAAAAAAATATGAAATATTTTTTTTAAAAAGTTCTTAGTCTATGTACTCACACAGAGTAGTCAGGCCGATCGACAAGCAAATAATATTGTCTACGGTTGACTGATGACGGTTAAGGGTGCATTCACATCCGGTCGTGTCAGAATAGTGCCCAGTTTACACTGTCACCTATGCATAACACTTGATTCGATAGTATGAACGTAACTAAAGTACTCGTATATTAATATGCAATTATATAAATACTGTTCTTTTTTTTATAAATGGGTGACAATGAATGAATTGTGGTAGAACCACGTTACATCTCTACACTAGCAGCTGCATCAATGGGTCGGCGGAGGAGGGACTAAGCTTAAGGAATAATAATTTATTAAGGATTAGCTGATATATACAGGTCATTGTAGTATAAACTTTTACTAGTGAAGACATTCCATGTTAGTCTTCCCATTCGACTATTGCCTTTAACCATCTCCTTGTACAAGCATTTAATCGCAGTGGGAGTAGTTAGCTGGATTCTTAGTAATTTTAAAAGCATTACAAGCATTCTTTAGTAAAAAAAATGGAGAACTGTTTTATCACATGTAAAAAATACTAACATGACTCTATAGTTTATACAAAAGTTAATAAGTTTGAAATGAGTATTTAATATAAGCAAGAAGTACATTGTCTTACTCATATTAAATACTTATATATACTAATATTAAATACTTTTATAATATATAAATAAATATACATACATATATATATATAAATATATATATATACATATACATACATATATATATCAGTTTGCACAAAGTGGGTATGGAGCCGTCGGTCATATTCCAGACACTTCAAAAGCTTGGTAGCAGCTGTATGTTCGTACTATCAACAGATACAACAACACTTCCTCTGTAAAGAATAACAGAAAAGATCGGGTGCTGTTGACTGCGGTTAAAGCCAGAATTCCTCGAAACCCCATTAGGAAGCAAAAAATCTTATCGCGAGAAATGAAGATTCCCGCTAGGACTCTGTCGCGTATTATAAAACAAGACCTGAAGCTCGGTGCTTATCGTTGATATACAGGACATGCCCTAAATCAATCTTTACAGTTGATCAAAACGCCTCCTGTCGCAATACGCAGGTGAAAGGCACAGATATATCCTATTTACCAATGAAAAATTTTCACGATTGAACAATGAATTATAATAAGCAAAATGATAAAGTGTACGCTCACAGTTCTAAAGAAGCTGCTCAAGTGGTCGGAAAGGTACATACTACCTTTTGTGAAAATGGAGTGAAAACTTCAGCCAAAGTGTATCAAGATACAGTCTTAGATCATGTTGTGAAACCTCTCAGCAATACACTTTTAAAAATATACCGTGGACATTCCAGCAGGACTCTGCACCCGGTCACAAGGCACGAACTACCCAAGCTTGGCTTGAAACCAACGTTCTCGACTTTATAAGAGCTGAAGACTGGCTCTCATCTAGCCCAGATCTAGCCCTCAATCCTTTAGACTTCAAATTACGGTCATTTTAGAGGACATAGCCCGCTCTTAACGACGCGGCGACATTGAGTCTCTTGAAAAATCTTTGGAGCAAGCAGTGGTGAAATTTCCCTTGGAAACAGTGCGTAAATCCATAGATTCGTGGCCAAACAGATTAAAGGCCTGCATAAAAGCCAAAGGGGTCACATTCCAAATAGAATATTTTTAAATTTTTGCTGAGACTAATAAATATGTAGGTATAAATTTTAAAAATATTACATTCCTTCATTTAAAAAAATGCATTTTCATTTGTAACAGAACGTATGGCCGGACTAGGTATATATATATAAAGCTCCTCTGTTTCAGGAGGAGCTTTCGATAAGAGACCTAAGCTAAACAGTGGGTTTTATACATATAAGTTGTTACTTTACTTTTTTCGATTAAATATTCAGTATGTTCATAAGAAAACACAAAACACCATTGCCATAGGGCACCTGCATAAATAACGTGCGTGTCCAGCCGGCGTCCCCCGCACGCGTCCGTCACTCAAATAGTGGTTACTCATGGGAAACCCGAGGTATATGTAATCAATAATATTACAAATGTAATATAGCTAAAATCGAGATTCTGAGTCGCAAATCTTGGGTTCGCTTCCCGGCTGATGTACAATAGTGTACCACAATTTATTTATTTTCAGGTGCAGGTGAGATTAAGGCCATGTATATAGTGATGAAGGTCGCATAGTTGATTTCGAGCACATCGACAACTGCGCAATTTAAATATATATATATATATATATATGCCTAAAGTATACGCGCAAAGATATAGCATTCACTCGTTGTGCCAAGGTTGACCCTTTCGGACACCTTCGAGTCTGTCCCTTCCGAGGAGCAGAGTAACGGACCAAGCCAAGATTCTAAGGAATCTATGCGCTGGTTACGCATAAATAACGATTTCTTCTCAGTGCAAATGTAAACTCTCGACTACTGACCCGGTGGAGCCGTGAAAGTTTTCAGGATAACAGTGGCCATCAGCTCTAAAAAAAGTCGCAACATACCAGTCGTTCTTCGACGACAAGACTGTCAACGTCCCCCGTTTTATATTTCACGAGTATAATCCCGTAACAGGAGCCCACTGTTTACAAGCATGGACGTAGCGAAAATAAACAAAACGTTATTCAATCTGCCCTTCCACTGTAAGCAATCACTTGATGGTAGGGGGGATGATATTGTGGGGCCTTGAGAATTCCGCGTCTTAGATCTTATAAGTAAATAAATCTCGTTAACTTTATTTAGACATTTACATATAGATTCCTTATTTATTTAATATCAGCCGACTCAAAATCCAAAAGCGTTGTTCTGACCAAATTCAATAAATTTGTTTGTGATCGTTTTGTGAATAAGTGAAAATTATTCATTGTTCGAGAGTTGTGGAATTGAGTTCATACAAGAATTCCATTGGAAACTTTCACTTTTTCCCGAATTTACCAATTGTATATTTTCAATTTTCCTTTCCATGAAAAACTAATTCAGGCTATTACGATTTTTTTTATTTTATTACATTGAGAGTAACAAACGAGCACACAGTTCACATGATGACAAATGAATTCTGGTGGCCCAAGATATCTACATTCATCTTTGACAATAAATCATAATGCAGAAGTGTTGTCACCCTTGAGGACTGAGTTGGAATGCCTCGTCACCAGTAATTAAGGTCTTCGGATCACTACACTCACAGGACGAAACACAGCAGCTATTTCTTAACTCTCTTATTCTGTGAGAGTGGTCCTGCCCCTGTCGAGCTGACCCATTCATTCTGAATCTATAAACAAACTGCAGTGCAGGTCTTAGTATAGTTTTAAAATAAAGAAAACCAAATCAATCCAGCAGTGATGCGCTTACCGACGACCAGCATTTAATGTTTATCTATATTGATTTACAGTTACAGCTAACGACTTCAGATCCTATAAATAAATTATTTTATTATTATATAAAACTAAAACTCAAAACTGTTCAAAACCAGTTTAATACTTTTCACTTTTGAAAATGCGTTTGAAATAAAGGAAGATGCAAATAAATCCCATCTTATACATCAAGGACGCATACGGATCTTGATTAATTTTGAAGGACGGATATTGGTGTTTGTAAGTAACATGACTCATTCACAATTTTTTTATGAAAATTACTTATTGGTTGGATTTATTTCAACAGTTGTCTAAAACGTACCCAGACAACTGTTAACATTAATTGGATTCTATATCATTTTATAATAAACCAATATATTAGCTATTTTACTTAACTTTCCTTTTTATTTGCCTTAACGTATTTATTCACCCGTAGAGCTTTGTAGACTTCGGACTGTAATAATATTTCGGTTTTGATATGCCCGCTACTTTTATGGCCACCATCTCCCCTGTATATCTCACCACGTGACGTGACAGTTTACGCCAGAGACTGACATATCCGAAATCGCTGCGACATTCTTCGTAAACGTCTTCTCAATACAATGAGGGTACATTGATTTACCTAAGAAAACAATCCTCCACGCAATTTTGAAGTCAAATATTAATGTAACGAAGGTCATTTTAGCGTGGCGTAAAGTTGTTTTTATTTTAACTACATTACAATTCAATATTTGCAGGCCGATTCACTCTTAAACGAATGCAAATAGAGGTGTTTTCGATTTATTTATATTTTAAGTAATTTGGTATTCGAAATATGGGGGTGAAACTAAGCAGGGAGAAAATGCGAAAGTTTTGTACGGTGTATATTTGACAGATGCGACATTAAATTGTTTATTTTAGGAATTCTTTTATTTTGAAGCTGTTAATGTGTTTACAGACTTAATATAGATTGTAAAGGAAGGAAATAATACTTATTTTCTGTCTTGTTCTTAATTTTCTTTTATCAACTTTGATTAGTTTTTGAGCTTAATTGAATTATTGCTTTTTTATTATTACTAAATTATTATATAAATTGTGGTCTGTCGGTCGTAATATTCGAATGTTCAATAGCCTAATGGTTTAAGGTTTACGAAATTTAAGATAGCGTCGGTTCCCGTCTGCCATTCGACTATAGTCGTGAACCGTCTCCTAGCACAAACATTAGCTTAGTTGGAGTCATGAACTGGAACGTTACCAACATAAATACTAGCATTCCTTAAAACATCTGCAGCGCGACAATGACGTCACGCTAACACCTATTTAATAAATGAAATGTTTTAACCGAGGAATATGTAAATCACACGTGGTAAAGCCTCGCCGCTGCTATAATCTAGCAAGAATAAGTGCGGTGTTAGTACAAATGTGATAATCTACAAAACTTCCGCAAACGTCTGCACAGTTAAATATATTGAAAAAGTTTTAGTTTTATATTCACACATTTTTTTGTATAATTTTTCCATTTTCCATTTTATATTCACGCTACTTCTGTTGTGGCACGCCACTGAGAATGGGGTAGGCAGATAATAAGCACTGTGTGATCATAGTACAGTATACGTTGAGTCTACTGCCTTCATTTGTTGCATCTCCTAGTGCGATTAATATTTGCGTTAGACATACGAGTAAGATCTTTTTATTTAATGGATTTATGTATATATTTCTTTTGGTGGCAAAAACATGTATTATTATTATATTTTTAGGGATATTTATTTTTCTATCTCCGCTCTCAATAAAATAAATAAATAAAATACTAAAAAACAAATAGGAAAATAAACATATAAGGACCAACCAGACAGGAATCCGGGTGATTCGAGAGGATGGTTGGGATTAGTCCGCTTGCAGAAACGACTATATCGGTGGCGGTACTTTCCTGTATACATTCATTGTGTTCGGTTTTTATATCACTTTGAAATATAGGGTGTCTGAGAATGTTTTTCGTTTTTAGACGTTAAATAAAAAACAAAATATCAATTAAATCTCGTTTTATTTATTGTTAATTTAAAGAGCAATTCTTGAAGTTTATTTATGAAAAACAACCGTTTGCATATGCGCACCATTCATTTGTTCACACTCATGTAACCTACAGATAGAAGCGTCGCTACTTACAGATAGAAGCGTCGCTGGAGTTTCTTGCGCCACTTCTTCTCCAGCGCCGACGCATTCCGAAGTGGTGGTACAGATAGCTAATAATCATAGCGAATTTAAAGAATTCTCTGTCAGAAGCAACTGACCGAGCCGAGGTTCGGCCTCGGGCACCCTCGAGTCAGACGCTCTCGCGAAACAAGGTAACGGTCCAAGCCGAGGCTCCCTCTTGGGAGCCCTTGTGCTGGTTACCTATATATAGAGGTCTCGACTGAGTGCCATTAGCGCTCGGTCACCTCTCAACCCGGTGAAACTGTAAAAGCCCTCGGGCCTTCAGCCCTTAACAAAAAAAAAAAAACTCATTTAACCTGGAGCAAATATTTTCAAAAACTCGCTGGAGCATCGCTCTTGGAATAGAGTTGATTTCTTCAGTGATTCTTTGTTTCAAAACATTCAGGTTGGGTGGCAATGGATTGTAAACTTTGCTTTTTAGGTAGCCCCATAGGAAGAAATTAGCAGGCGTTAAATCATGGCTCCTCGGTAGCCAATTGATGTCTCCTCGGCGACTTATTACTCTTCCAGGGAATAAATCATTTATCAGGATCATCAGGCTTCATTTCCTGAACAATAACAATGTTATAAGGGTGAAAATGTAAATCTTTCGAAATAATGCGTTGAACCGTTACTTAATATTAGTTAATTAACAATGTAACGCGGATAAGAGGTAGAACTACAATTCAGTTTATTTCTGGCTGCAGTATGAATGGGTCGGTTCGACCGGGTCACGCCTTCACACAATACCACATAAACCTGTGTTTCTTCTGGTAGGTGCAGGGGACCTTTGTTACTGGTGATGAGACAAGTTCTCATGGGTTACAACGCATCTACATTATGATTCCTTATAATCGCGGTGATGTGGGTATTGTTGGCCGCAGGAGTCACTTACCATCAGGTAAACTGCGTGATAGCTGCTTGCGTTCAATACGAAAAAAATGACACTGAGATATAAATTATATAATTAATACCAAAATCTAATCTAACAAGGAAGCACGCAAACAAATTCATATTAATGATGACCATGTCGAAATTAATATAACTAGTCTAGCCATAAATACTGTTACATAAATACTGTTACATAAAAACTACTTTTTTACAACTTTTAATTATTTTGAATTTGGAACACGTATATTATTTTAATAATATTATATGATTTTGCGCCATTTCATGTTCATTATTAAATTACAATATGGAATGGGATGTTAAAGAATATAGGACTACAATGATCGCCTTGCACAAAGTGGGTATGGAGCCGTCGGTCATATTCCAGATAGTTCAAAAGCTTGGTATCACCCGTATGTTCGTATATCGTACTGTCAACAGATACAATAACACTTCGTCTGTCAAAGACCAGAACAGATCGGGGCGGCGGCGTGCTGTTAGAACTACAAAGGCTGTTAATACTGTTAAAGCCAGAATTCGTCGAAACCCCATTAGGAATCAAAAAATCTTATCGCGATAAATGAAGATTCCCGCTAGGACTATAATAAAACAAGACCTAAAGCTCGGTGCTTATCGCTGATATACAGGACATGCCCTAAATTAATCTTTACAATTAAAGAGAGTGGATCGATCAAAACGCCTTCTCTCGCGATACTCAGGTGAAAGGCACAGAAATATCCTCTTTACCGATGAAAAAATTTTCATGATTGAAGAACACTACAATAAGCAAGGAGTCACAAAACTACATTTTTGTGAAAAAGGAGTGAAAACTTCAGCCAAAGTGTATCAAGATCTTGGATCATGTTTTGAAACCGCTCAGCAATACACTTTTTAAAAATATACCGTGGACTTTCCAGCAGGACTGCACAAGGCACGAACTACCCAAGCCTGGATTGAAACCAACGTTCCGGACTCTATAAGAGCTGAAGACTGGCCCTCATCTAGCCCAGAGCTCAACCCTTTAGACTTCGAATTATGGCCGGTTTTTGAGGACATGCAGTTCTAAACAACACAGTGACATTTAGTCTCTTTAAAAATCTTTAGAGCAGTGGCGAAATTTCCCTTGGAAAAAGTGCATAAATCCATAGATTCGTGGCCAGACAGATTAAAGGGTTGTATAAAAGCCAAAGGCCATTTCGAATAGAATATTTTTTTTTACTAATAAATATGTAGGTATAAATTTTAATAATATTACATTACTTTATTAAAAAAAATGCATTTTCATTTGTAACAGAACTTATGGCCAAACTAGGTATATTATAATTATATATATATATATATATATATACATAATTATAATATAAAAAAATCAAAGTTAAGAAAATAATCCAATAAATTTAACTATGTGTCATTCATGAAAGAATATTTAGGGATAATGGGGAAGAAAAGGAAAAAAAAGGAAAAACTGATACCTTATATCACGAATATAGGACATTCGAAGTTCAAGAATCAGAATAGTTTCAGGGGTTTTATCGCTTCTATTTTTAAACTTTTTTATACCGACGTTTCTATTGGTTTTCAACAATCATGATATCGGTGAGGACAGAGTTGTTTCACTTTCAAATTTCATATTTAACCACTACCATCAGCTTTTAACTATTTAAGATGGGAGAAAAAATTTATAGTCAAAAATTTTACTAGTGAAACTATATTTTATTTAATGACAAGAAAACTTTTTGTAGAAATTTATAAATTTTTATTTTCATTTTAGTCCAAAAGGAACAGTTTAATCTTGAAGAGGCCAATAGGGGTTAATTAGCTATTAACTGAAATCCTCTCAAGAGATCAAATTAAAGAGAATCATTTTTAATTGGAAGTTAAAACAAAGTATAAGGAAAAGAAACAAACATGATTAATATACCCTTTAATTTTTTTTTATCCAGAGTGATAAACGACCAGACGGTTAATTTGTTAGTAGGTATCACTTACCTAGTAAGTGAGTTGTGCTTTTTTTGTTATAGTTATAATCGTTCATGAAATGTCGTGCCAATCATAGACCGAAAAACCTGTCGCTAATTTGGTACAAACTTCTTTAAAGTTAAAGTAGATCCATATTTTTTTTTAATTACAAAATGAACTCACAGTTCACCTGATAGTAAGTAATTCCTGCAGCCCATGACATCTTCATTCAACCTTGACAAGGAATCATAATGCGTTGAATTTGTCAAGCATTCCATCTCCTTCCTCAAGAGCATTGAGATGCAATGCCTGGTCACCATTATCAAAGATCTTCAGATCCCTACACTTAGCAGGCGAAACACAACAGCAACAGCACTGTTAGTCTAGCCACTAGACGAGGCAAAGAACTAAACAATATATACCATACAATAGAGACTAATCTGTAAATATATATATTTTTTAGTAATTAATGAAGAAAGGCATGTAAAAATTCATACATTTTAAAAACAAACCAATTTCATGACAGGAATCAAAATTAATATTTTTTAAAAGTATTTTTTTACTTATTGCAACCTTACTTGCAACTTTACGAGTTTAGTTTTGGCTTGGAATTGTTTTTAACAACAGAAAGACGCCTGCGGCTCTCTTCCGTAGCTTCGAAGTGGAACGGACTCATCTACGGGTAGACAATTTGAGGCCAGCAAATTGGCGAGTCGCGCTAATTAACGTTTACAGCGGCAGGTGAACATTGGGGCCGCGAAAATAGCGAGAAATTATATCTTTTTTTATTCATTGTATTAATATAACAAGAAATATAAAATTGATATATTTAAAAGTATTATTGATGTACTTATTTTTTATACATAATATAATCATCGAACAATTTAGGAGGACGCTAAACTATTTTTTTTAGACCATCGTCTTTTAGTTTGTCAGCATAAGTCATTATTAAATGTTTAAGGAAAACTATGCTTGCGCGTTTCTCATCTCCCTCTGTAATTGTGAGCCAAGAAGCTATAAGGTTGGCACTACAGCAATCAAATGATGATCCAATATTTTCACTCAGAACCCATCAGTGACCACACAAATCTATGGCATCGCGAATGTGCACATTTGGGCCACACAACGTGAAGTGTGCAGTTTAAAGTTCAGGCACACAATTAATTTCAAACAGCAACATGAACCCGTCGGGTAAACTGGGGAAGGTTCAAACCTTCACTGAAAACAGCGTGAAATAGCAGTATCTCTGCTATGTTTCGTATGATGAGTTCAGGGCTCTGGAGACGGTAACTGTTAGGGTAACAATGCATCTTGAGTTTTTATTAAGGATAGATGTAGCTTTGTTTATGGGCCGCAATTTTTGTTCACCATTTGGGTAAACCTGTGCTTGTTTCTTACCCTTCATAATAAAAAGGTATCTTTAGATTGATGCCATGTATCTATCCTCAAAGGTTTACCGTTCATACATCATCGCTCTTTTCGAGGCCCAACAACATCCCGCCACGTCACGGTAATTGATAGCTCCCGGTCGTTCTACACGGCATTCCCGCACTTTGACTGCGACATGCTGTTTATACTGGACACGTTGACAGCTAAACAGCACCGCCACGACATAATATATAATTATTATAAATAGACCGGCCAGCTAGTTCACACGTGCCCCGGGCCATGTGATACCGGCCACTGGTTAATTAGAGGTGGTTGAGTTGCGAAAAGCGGGTGTTATTATAAAATATCTCGGGGGTACTACATTTTATGGGACGGACGCCATTTATCAACTTTGTACGTAATGTTTTACTCGGCGTTGCCTCTGCGCTTGATGGGTAATTTAAAAAGACCTTAATTAATATGGACAATGAAAATAAAGTTACTGTAGCTCACAACTACTCGTAACAAAATATATGGTAACAATAATTTAAAAAAAGATTATATATATATATATATATATATATATATATATATATCTTTAATGGCTGACCCAAGTACTTATACTAGAGTGTTGTGTACAATGTAGCGTGCCAGAGCGAGGTAGATTGCCAACAATTGAGATGGTGAGGAGAATTGAGAGGTGAAGAGAAATTGTAAATTCTGTAGCGATATATATATATATATATACAAATAGGCCGTTAATTTATTTTTATACGATATAGTTACAATGAGCCTAGCTTTAACTAGAGTCGTAAATTACAGACGCCAAAAGTACGTAATCTTCGTTTTAGTTTGGCCATATTTGCCATAGCTGCTTCAAAACAAATATTGCTCTGAGCTGGACATCTCTCCAGGCTGAGCGATTTATGGGGCCCTGGTAGATAACGGGAAGCGGGCAGAAAATATCAAGCGCAGATATTTCAATATTAAAGGGAGCGTACATTGCGTTACCAAATATTTGGATAGCAATATATATATATAGGTATATATATATATATATATATATACGTATATATATATGACGCAAATGAATCGTTATTGGAGTTGGATGTAGATATCATGTTCCCCGTCTTTTACCACTTACCAGGAGGCCAACCGTGTGCTCATTTGTCACCTCTAATATGAAAACAATAAAATTGCACATACTGACTAACATGATCCCGGTAATTGAGTCCCAGGAACCTCACACTGACCATACAAAAAATAGGAGGGTAGGTTCACCTTGGGTCTTCGAGGACGTGATCATTCCGGGCGAGCCGACCATTTATAACTGGGTTTATTACGTGGTATCATAAAGTAAAACAATTAATTGATTATCAGTAACAGATTATCATAAAATAGAACCTTAGCAATGTTATATTTCATGTGTTGAGTAATGAATGTGGATATACAGGAATCATTCGTCATCAGGTGAACTGTGTGCTCACTCATCACCATAGTAAATAAAACTATGAGCGATATATCTCTATGATGTGCATGTTTGAGTGTGGGTTAGATGGACTATATTTATTCCCACTATATCCATATCCATTTTCGGACATACCCATGATATGAAACACCTTCGTTGTATTGCTATTTAAGTTGGTATTCTGTGAGGGTGTAGTCGAGCAGGAACATGCCTTAACCAGGAAAAACGTGGCAATACTTTGTTTCGTTTCTTTTTGTATTTTATGTTTGTGTTAATAAATATATATTTTTTTAAATTATTTCTTTTTGCTCATTTACCGCCTGTGTGCAATCGCCTTAATCGTAGCGACTTGTGGGCCGAGCACAATTCTGTTTGTCCTCTTAACCCGCGATTTATTCTCATAACAAGGCGAACCGCAGTAAAAATAGGCGACAACGTGAATTTATGTCGTGTAAATTAAATTTTATGTTTTTATTACGTCTCTCTAAGATAACATAGCACGGTTCAAAAGTTGTTACAGATCGCTAGGGGTATGTACGATGTGCGAGGATAATGTTGCGAAGAAAGTTTTAGTTCAAGTTAAAAGTTAGTACGTACTTTATAATATTACATATACATCCTTCATAGACAAATAATCTAGTTGCAGATGCATTATTGGTGACAAGACATAACATCTTAGTCAACTAGGATAACAACACATCAGCATTATGATTGCTTATCGACGTTGAATGTGAGTATCATTGACCGCAGGAATCACTTACCGGCAGGTGAACTGTGTGTGTTCTTTTGTCACCCTTCATACAATTGTAGCAAACAATAATGTTTGAGGAAATGCACAAGAGACGACAATTTGTCATCTTAACACGAAATACACGTGTATATCTTTCTATATTCTTTGATCAAAACATTTTTTTTATTCTTACATTTTTTATAGTATAGGCGGCAAAGCAAGCAGCCCACCCGATGGTAAGTGATCACCGCCGCCCATGGACATCAGAGGACACAACACCAGAGGAGTCGCAAATGTGTTGCCGGCCTTTAAGGAAGGTGTAGGCTTTTCTTGAAGGACAGCTGATTCCATAGAGATGTGCGTGGGATGTGCAGGAAATTTCGCTTGAGGCCCAAAGTGGTGGATTGTCAACCATCGAGATGATGAGGATGAAATTTTGAATTTACTCTTACATCGAACATCGTAATAAGTTGTGTAATTACAAGGTGTTACTAAGACCACATGGGGTACAAGTTTAATGATAAAATTTCCTATTAATTGTAGATGACGAATATATTCCAACTAGTATATAATTTTTCTATAATTTGCCGTAATAATCCTACTCATATAATAAATGTGAATATTTGTATGTTTGGATGTTTGTTGCTCTATCACGCAAAAATGGCTGAACGGATTTCAATTGAATGTAGCACAAAGATAGATTATAACTTGAATTATAATATAGGATATTTTTTATTCCAGTAAATGAAAGTTTGCATGTTTGGATGTTTGTTTCTCATCGTATTGCATTCACGAAAAAATGGCTTAACGTATTTCAATTAAATTCAGCACACAAATAGTTTATAACCTGGATCAACACAGCATATTTGCGTTTACAAATACTTTTAATGAAAAAATCATTTGGGCACTCCTATACCATGGTCCGCTTGGTGATGGTTGCTCAAGAGTATGGAGAGATTGAAACTTACATATACTGGGTGAATATAATAAATCATACAATGCAAAACTGTGTGAGACACAGTTTTTATTTCTCTCTTGACCTAATTCTGAAGTTCACGCAGACGAATCCGCGAGCAGATGCTAGGCTATAATTTTGTGGTAGCAAATACTACGGTGATACAACTTCAGGCTATTTGAAGTTGGTTATTGCGTTTAGATGTATTGCTTGGAATAATCAAATAACCCGATAACTAATTTACCCACGATTTGCATTTACAATCGCATCAGATTGGACCAATAGATTTAAAGGTAATAGTAGTATTATTTTAGAAACAGTAGACAGTTTATCAAATATGGAAACGTATTCGAAACTTAAACAGAATGGAAACGAGTATATTCCAATGGAACAGACGGCACCAAAATAAATGTGCATTCAACGACGTCGTAATGCTTATGTTTATAAGAGTCATTATTCTTTGTGTCGACATAAGCTGCAGTTGTAATTGAACACTCGTTACCATGGAAACGTCACGAACAAAAAACAAGGATAACCTTGATGACACTTCAGCTCTTATTAGCCAGACTTAAAATTCAAAATCGTCTGTTTGGAATGTATAAGTAACATTGTCACAAAGTGGAGTGGACATTGGCGTAAAACTGTTTGCTTCAATCTCGGGGGGAACTTAAGGGGTTATTAGAAATGTCTACGAGTCTTACAAAGGAATCCTTTGCAACTTTTTTCCTTACTCTGTCACAACCTCGAATCCTTAGAGTAAACTGTCTGAGCTTTTTTACAAACTGAAATCGCAATCCATATATTTTATAAGAATAAAAAATATCAATATCTTTCCCGTTGTACAGGGATTAAAATAACTTTTTATTTTTTGAAGCTCATCCCCAATAGGGTAAAGGCTGCGAAATTTAAGGTCATAGGTTCGAATTCACCATTCGACTATTGTCGTAAAAGTGAAGGAATCGTATAAAGCTTAGTTTGAGTGGTTAACCGGGTTGTTAGTAATTAGAAGTAATAGCACTGAAAAAAGCCTCACTATAGTTAGGTATTTTTAAAACTATTTGTACTTCAAGCGACGACGGTCGATATCAGCGAGGGTGATAGCGTCTAGCTTCATCACATTATCATCACGATCACGTTAACTGTAAATTACAGAGCCGTAAGCATTTACGGACACACAGAAGCACTAACTCGCACTTCCTTCCCTATTTCGATCTATTGGATAAGATGTAAGATATTTTGGCCTGACCAATAATTTGTAAGGTCAGGGTAACGATCCAAGCCAAGGATCCCTATCGGGAATCCTATCGGATTTACCACGTGCTTAGCGATGACGTAAAACATCTTAAGAAAACCTTCATATCAAAGGATTTAAAAAAAAATCAAAGGTATATAAAGTCGACCAATCCGCAGTTGTAGAGCTACACTGCAATTTGTTTCTAGCTGCAGAATGAATGGGTCAGCTCGACTGGGATAGGACCACGCCCTCACAGAATACCAACATAAAGTAGCAGCATAATGCTGCTGTGTTTCATCTGGTGAGTGTAGGGATCCGGAGTCCTTTATTACTGTTGACGACGCATTCCATCTCGGTCTTCAAGGGTAACAACGCATCTCATCATCATCAATGTAGGCCCCAAGAATCACTTACCATCAGGTGAACTGTGTGCTCATTTGTTACTCTTCAATGTAATAAAAATAATATACTCTAACGCCCTCTGTAGAGAGGAGGTCTAGGTCCCCGCAGTAATGTTTATATATAAAGGCTATAACTTTACTTTTTCACATTAAAGCAGACCATTACGCTGCTGCATTTTCATTTCAATTACATTCTTTATTTTAGTTATATTTATATTTAAATTCGTTAGTTTAAAAGTGTGTGTGTGTTTTCATTAGATACCTTTCAAAACTAGATTCGTTCGCTCCTCTTCTTTCGCGAGATAGGATTTACAAGTAGGTTACCTGTGCCTATAATTTCAATAAAGATAGGTACGATCTACCGTCAAATAAGATGTGTGATTCATAAATTGAAATCCCACCAGTCATAAATTTGCAAGATCACTGGATGGTAGTTCGGGTTAACTATCACGTCTATGACGACTAAGGACGTCAAACACCTGAGTGATTTAAGAGTTCTATAAAGCAGTCTAAACGTTGTAATATTATAAGTATGTTCTTGGTATCGTTCCTTTGTTAAAATTGTTGATGCTACGTTCTTCACATTAAAATCATTTACAGCGACAGATTACAGAGACCTCTACAAATTTATCTAATTAGACTCACGAGCGCGAGGCCCGCTAAGTAAAGAGAAAACGACGATGTTGAGAATGAAACGATACGGAGACTGCTGCTGCATCACCGCTGCCCTTCAACCCCCGTGGACGAAGAACGTCGACGACATCAGAGGGATAGTACGATCCGAGGGCCCCTCATAAGGAGGCACGAAACCTCGACGCGTATCGCTATCTAAAGGGACCTATCAAACGATGTCTTCAAAAAAATATACAGTCTAATAGGTTGGCAAAAACATTCTTATAGTAATGTTTTTTAAAGTTTATTTTTAATTAATATATTTTTTAATCGATAAATTTATTTTTACAACTTTCTTCCCACAGGCTTGAAAAGTTCATCCAAACAAGATCTCATTCCGTATTAATATTGAACGAAACTCTGTGCACAACATTTAAAAGAGTTTTTTTAGAGTAGATTTTAAAGAATCGACATTTGTTTTTTATATAACATTGATAGTAACAACAGAGCACAGAGTTCATCTGATGGTAAGTGATTCCTGCGGTCCATGACATCTACATTCATCCTTGACAACGAATTATATTATTATCACCCTTGGACTGAGATGGAATGCCTCGTCACCAGTAATAAAGGTCTCCGGATCCCTGCACTCACCAGATGAAACACAGCAACTTATTCTGTGTGGGTTGGTCCTACCCCGGTTCTCGATCTGAACGATTTCGACGACCTTCTACAACTTTAAACAAACTTTTAAAATACATAAATAACAAAAAACAAAACATAGATTTCGGTGGAACAAAACAAGCAATCTAAAATGTCATGCAATAAACATTTAATGACTTGCGTGAAATAAAATTAAAGACAACAGAAAGAACGTATTTGCCAACTCAAATGCCAAAGCATTTTAAGTACTTTACTTATTAATGTATTGGAATATATAAAAATTCTAAGTTTACAAATGCGCTTAAAGATTTCTATCTGCCCTATGAGAAATTAAGAAGTAAACACTCTTTGACATTCACCGCAACAATAATTAAATGTTCAACCATTTTTCGTCAAATAATTAATCACCAAGGTGGTGTGTTTGACGTGGCATTCGGAAATATCAACTTCAGTGGTTTCCTTTAAACACGATATATCGAGTGCGTCAGGACGCCTGTTGCCAATTAGGAGGGGTGAGTGACGAATGCAGATGTACTAGCTCGCGTCACCGACCGATTTAGACGTCCTCGGGGTCAACTTCTTTCGTCAATTATTTGGTTTTATACAATAGTAGTCTACGATGTGGTATTTGTAATAGATTCCAATCACAAGGATTTTTTTTGTGAGTAAACTATTTTTTTTCCCCTGATAAGGCCAGGCTGCTGGAAGAGATTTTTATTGTAAAATAAGCTGCGCCTTTGTACATACTTTTCCTATATTAGTTCCCTTATATAAATTCTCTGTGTACACAAAAGTTAAATAAATTAATAAAATAATTAAGGAAATCCTATTACTATAACGGTTCTTCTTCGAAAATTTTTCGATTTACAATATCTCGGTAGGTATCTCCTCGAAAAAAAAACAAAACATAGATTATGTAAAAGGAAATATCCAAAATAAACATTAAGCCTAAAATATTTAATAATCTGTGGAATAAAAAATTAAAAAAAATCTAAAGAACTTAGTTGCCAACCTAATATAGTACATATATGTAAGCTGGTTTGTGAACGTAACATCACGTTTACTACCTAGCTATTTCTATTATCACAGTATTTTTATAAAACGTATTTACATGATGTAAATACGTTTTATAAAAATACTAAGTATAAATTCTAACATTTGAAAACAAAACCCTGAGTTCTTGCATACATATTTTTAAACTAAACATCCAAGGTGACTAAATTTATTAAGATCCGAACCATTTGAGCGTACCCTGCAAGGCGCGAGGGCACGCTACGCTTGCTTTGACTAATGGCTCACCAGCAGAAGCTGCTCCTCCCGATCCCCGACACGAATACAGACAGACAGACGGGAGATGGAACATTTACTTACAATTTAAAATCGTCGGTGTCGGCGAATGTCTCAATGAATTATCGTCAGCCAAACTAATGCATCGCAATGTTGTAGCTAAAGTCGGATTAGTCATTTCATAAATAAGTCAGTTTTTAGTTTTCATTTTGCGCGGTGCGATGAGTTGCTATTTGCGTTTTCTCTCTTATAATATGTCTCACTAATATGAAATAAGGTTTGGCAACATTGTAGAGCCGTGTCCGAGCGCTCGCTTTTAATACACGGTGCGCGAACAAACCGTATTTTGTTAATTACATTTTAAGTGCTAATTTACAAAACATCATGTGGAAACTTGAATGCCTAAGAAATAAAAATATGTTGATGTCATGTGAGGTCCGCCAATCCGCCGAGAAGAGGCCTATGCTCAACAGTTGCATCCGTACATTTTATAGGTTATAACGAATTAAATAACAATGTAAAGGAGATTTGATTGTTTTGATATTAAATTGGGGATGAATTACCAAATCTCAATCAAATAAATTTTAGTGTATATATATTTTTTTTCTATTGCTTGATTCTCGCGGCCTATGACTTCTCGATAAGTTATCATTATGGAAATGCGTTGTCACCCCTGAGAGCCAAAATGGGACGCCTCCTTACCAATAATAAAGGGTCATTGAACCCCTATACCCCACCACACAAAACTCAGCTGCGTTATGGTGCTATTTTATGCTGTTATTTTGTGAAAGCGTGTTTCTAACCCAGTCGAGCCGATCGTTTCATTACTTCTGTAGATAAACAGTGCACACTCTACCACTGTTATGATTTACTTAACTTAACTTGTACTTAACTTTGTTATCTGTAATATAAGTTATTCAACAATGATTGTTGCCACAATGTAGCCTTTGGCTGAAAATCTTACAACACAGAAATCCGCAGATGTATCTAAAACAAATTAATTACGTATGCAGAGTGACGCTCAGAGATAATTAAAATTATTCGAAAACGGATAACATGCTGTTATTAGCGCAAGCTATATTTTATTAACAATAATAGCATTTGAAACACGAGTTATTCGTCTGTCCTTATAATGAAGCGCCTAACCGTAATATATTCAGAAGTTAAAACAATTTGCATAGAAATACAAACTGCATTCGGGCAGCGTGTGCTAAAATGCCGACTAGTTACAACCCGCGACTATGCATATATATATATATATATATATATATATATTTACAGTAGTGGTCGTATAATTAGAAACATTACCATCGGTCCTTGTCATTATATAAGATACTTCACCGCAATCGTTTTTATTATGAAATTAAACAATAAATAGGACAACAATATGTTCAATGATTTATCATTTATAAGAAAAACAATATAAATCCCATTACACAAGTGCAGATTCAATATTACATTACGGACAAACATTTAAATCAGTTTTGAGGTATGAACTAAAATAAATAATAATGAGTTGAGATTATTATTTATTTTAGTTCGTACCTTTTAGAAACAACAACAAAAAAGTAAAAAAAAACAATATTTATTTAAGTATTAGTAATTAGTATTGTTATGAATAAATTAGCTACTATCCACAGCCTACCAATAGTAATAATAAATATTTAGTGGCGTATCCCTTATTTTCTATGACTGCAATGACGTGGCATTGATTCAATCAAATTCATACATTTTTCATTGAATTCCATGCTTCAACAAATGCTTCATATAGTTCGTTTCGACTGGTGTTAAGTTTGTTTGAGACTTTCTTTTTAACAATATACCAGAGATTTTCTATCTGGTTTAAATCCGGACTATTTGCAGGCCAGTCTAAAATATCGGTTATACGCTGTTCGCTTCGCTTGTTCGTTAAACATTAGACGCTATTGGCAGTGTGTTTAGGGTCATTGTCATGCTGAAAGATCCAGGTTACAGGCAAATGATCGTCCAAGTAGGGAATCATTATGTGCTCTAAGATATATTTGTATTTCCATTGATCCATTGTACCTTCAATCTTCCGAACGGGTCCAACTCCACTTCCGGAAAAACACGCCGAAACTTTAATGTTACCGCCACAGTGCTTAACTATACTCCTTGTGTATTTATAATTAAAAGCATGGTTTACAGGACGTCTAACATAGCGGTTTCCATCGGAATTTACTATATTTATTTTTGTTTCATCTGAAAATAACACTTTTTTCCATACTCGTACCGTTCAATTAACATATTTTTTAGCGAATAATAATCGCTTCTCTCGAAGTTGCTTGGTAAGAAGCGGTATCTTGTGAGAGATTCTTCCAAACAATTTAGCTTCCACTTATCTTCGGCTTATCAGTCTTGACGAGATGTTTCTCGGGTCCTTAGGCGAAAAAACTTCATTTTTAATCTGATTGGAGCCTTTACTTGGGTATTTTTTAGCAACAAGAACGATTAGCGTATCTTCTCGCGGAGAGGTTTTTCTTGGCCAAGCCTTTCTAAGAACATTTTCAACAGTTCCATGTCTTTCATAATGATCAATTGCATTAAAAACCATTGTTTGATCCGATGAGCCTAGGGGGGGCTTCATCATGTGTGGTGCCCCTCACGTGCCCATTGCGGTTTGCAGGTTATCACCGTGTGTAGCAAATAGGTCAGTGGATTGGGACGGAATGCGGTTTTTATTGCATCCTACGCGGATTTGCTTCTCACTGGATGATCCACTGTTGCAGATTCAGTCTCTGATGTGGTACTTCAGGGGATGGAAATCTTTATTCCATCCTCAATAATCCTAAAATAAGCGTCACGCTATAAGCAGGAGTGTTAGCGGGCCTGGACACGTGCATCGGCATCATAGGATGCAAAATCCGTCTTGTTTAAAAAAAGTATAATTCTGCCTCCAGGACCTTCAAAAGAGTTATTGCAGAAGCAAAGTCTGTGTACATTGGCAAAATAGGCGAGAGACAAGTTGGTCTCCCTTCGAGTGCATTTTGGTCTCTCGTTAAAGCTGTCCAAGGGAACTTCTGCTAGCCATCTTTTCCATCTCTGCACAAAGGAGACGAAATGACCTGACCCTGGCCCTATGACGCAAAGGAGAAAGCTGATTTCTTAGGCTCTCTTTTTGCATCTAACTGGACTCTTGACTCCAGGGGAACTCACCGCTGACCATCTTGCGAGGTGTGAGCTCCATGCCATATGTCACAAATCTGCACAAAATACGGGTTCTTACGAAAAAGACGTGTAACCGTAGCGAAGGCCTTCTATTGGGTTTGGCACAGAGCGCTTCTTTCGAAGCTTCCTTCCTATGGGCTTCCCGAGAAATTATGCAAGTGGGTCACCAGTTTTCTCTCGAACCGAAGCATCAAGGTCGTTGTGGATGGTGTATCCTCTGCTCCTGTGAATGCTGATGTTCTACAAGTCTGTGTGCTGTCTCCTACATTGTTTCTTCTGCATATCAATGACATGTTGTAATTCAATAACATTCGTTGCTATGCATGCAATATATCTCGAGAAATGTCAATGAGTGCCGGAACAATAAACGAATTTTCAGATTGGGGCCGACATAATCTAGTCCAATTTAACCCCACGAAGACTCTAGTTTGCGCATTTACCGATAAAAAGATTCCGTTTGTCACATTTCTTTATTTTGAAAACTCACTCACTCATGGGATCGCGGTGATCACTTATCAGCGGGTGGGCTGCATGTTCGTATGCCGCATATACTATTAAAAAAAACTTTTGTTTTATTCAAATCGCAGATAAATTTTTCGTTGTTAATTCGTTTACATAAGTAATTCATCTATTTTTGTCTATTACTAACAAAGGCATTTGGTGCGTTTCTAAATTTTAGTTATACCCAAATTGAGATTATTGATTTGTTTTGATTTATTAAATTGGATACATTTTATATTTTTTAGGTTAATTTTTAAATTTATACTACTCGTAAGTAGTTTTTGGTTAATTATATTATGTACTGTCGTTTATGGGTTGAACTAGGAGTTTTGTTAGATATTATGATAGTTACATTATTACCCACAAATAAGAAACTTTTATAATTAGTGATTTTAGATATGTCATTTTTGTATTACAGAAATAGTTTTGGTCCTAAAATGCTACCTTGAGGAATGTTGTATATGCTTTCCCTGTATTCGTACGACATTTCGATTTTGTAACATGTTGTAACCTATACGTTAAATTCATTCACTTGCGTTTATCCTAAGATCGCATTTTTTATTATTCTGACATAATAGCTGGGAATTAAACGGTTTATTTTTATTTCGTTACTTGTGAAAGTCGTGTTATCGTATATCTGTGAAATTTATCCACAATCATCTCAAGGAATGCCAAATTTACTGTATCCATTTTCATTCCTGGGTCAAGAACGGAATTGGGCCGTCATATAGTTCTGAGAAATGACCAAAAATTATTGCGCAGATGAAGTTCATTCCAAGGAACTCGTTATTAAATAGAGAATAGATCAATAAATTTTTATATACTCTATATTTTAATCTTGAAAGAAACGTGATGATGCCAAGTTGTTTTCACTTGCGTTGGTATTTAGATAAATTATAATATGGTCTATTTTGCCAAATTATATACGATTAAAAGTTGTTTTTGTATCGGGGTTCCGTTGTTGGTGTCGTTTTTAGCTGGTAATGAAACAAATGAAACATTTAAAAATATTTATAATAGGTGTACAGTGATTTCGACCAGAAGGTTGTTTGGCTTTAGTGACCTACTAGAAAGAAAAAAAAATGATATTTTTAAGATACTACATTACAAAACAGAAGACATACTAAGTGCTTTCAATACATGCATGCATTTTAAATGCATACAATTTCTAACTTGGCATACGTTATATATATATATATGTATATATGGCATATATACATTTTTAAAGTCATTAATAATTTAAATGACGATGTCCTCTTGATCCATTTCGACCACGGCAAAATATTAGAATAATATCTATTGAGGCACTCTCTCGTTGTTCTTTATTATAGTCCGGTGCAATAAAAGCGAAATTATTCGTCGGCTGGGAATCATATTTCGCAAGAAGTAGAAAACAGCAGATAATTACTACGACTCCTATGTCTTGGGTCCTTAACTTGGAATAGGTTTGGCAGCAGTAAAGCACTGCACGTTCAGTGAGAATCTTATACTTATTGTTTCTAAGAATATAAATGTATAAACATACGAGTAGCTAACAATTTAAATTATAACTATTGGGACTCGGGATATTATATATTTATTTAACTTACTTAACTTAACTTACTTAACGAGACAAACAGAAACAAAAGATAAAATAAAGAATACAACATATAGAATATAAAACTATTTACAATTGTTCTGTTTAAAATGCCTCACTGTGAACATATTTGGGATCTTACAATCTTTCGTATGTTCTTATTTGACATGTAAAGTAATTGCAGCGACCTATTGAGTTCTTTACAATATCGATAACAACAGAAGTAGTAACAATACAAAACAATCATAGGTATTGAGTTCACAGAAAGCAATGGAAGTGTGTTAAAACAAGAAAAACAAAAGATGTCAAAAATTACAAATTTAAATCAAAGACTATAAATTGTGGAGCAACATTTTGACACCGGATTTATAAGTGTAGCGGGAGCATGAGAACATACCTACACTGTTGAGAATTTTATTGTGGAGGGTACATATTGTATAATGAGGTGCGCGTTGACCGCTGTTGGTTCTGGTATTATTTTAATAATAATAATATTAATTTTGGTTCGATCGCCGGTCTTAGAATAATATTTGCGTATCACAAATTGTTGGTTTTCGGGTCAGGATGTGTTGCAGTTTATCCCCTATCCCTTATACTCCATCTGAACTCTCCTCCGATCTAATTGCACGTAGGAATAGGGAAGTGGACGACGAGTGATTGTTTGTGTGTTTGCACAAATGTTTACGGCACTATAATATATACTGCGCAGTTGATGCCGTCTGGCAATAACCAGAATCAATGAAATCGACCAGGAGGACATCATCGTGAGGGATCATATTACTTTTATTTAATTAATACTGTGTGAAGACATCCAGTCTTCTAGAGAAGAGTGAAGAGTGAAGGTATTTACTGAGCTAGTGCCCTCCATAATCTACGTATACGTCACCACTTAACACTAGGTAGGATTGTAGACAATTACTGAATTATATCCATTAAAAAAATATATATTCAATTTTGTTACTGCCGATCGAATACCCTTAAGATATGGGGGCATTCAGATATAGGATCCGCCTGAAATCCGACACTGTCGTGACGGCATACCCGCATATTGGATCGATTTATTTGATTTTCGTTGTAAATAAAGGTGAACATGGCTTGGCATCTCCATAATTAGAACGCTAATGTGTGGCCGAGTGTTAGCGTTTCCCACGTGGCTTTGTCAAAGCAAACATTACGCGTATTATGGTAATGGAAAGAAATTGGACGCTTTGCATAATCCTCATACGATGTGACATTAAGTTGTTTGTCCAATCTACGTGCTAATGTGTTAATCGACTCTTAACTTAATGCCCTCGTAATAAAGTGATCATTTATTGAAGATTTAACGTTGTTAAGTAAGATAACGGACGAACGATGAAATGTGTCAGTGAAGCTGTTGATTGTTTGTTTTTTTTTCTAGTTAGTAGTTTATTAACCTTTGACTGTACCAGCTAAAAGAGGATGTCCTCCAAGTGGATTTTAATTACAGCGATATCTTCAGATTTACCAGATGATATTAACTTCGCAGGATATAAAATAGTGCCGCAAACAATCGAACACGAAGGCATTACATTTATATCGTTTTTTTTGTAATATAAGTGATGGTAAATGAGTACATAGTTCACCTGATAGTTATTAATGACCGCGGCTTATGAGATCTGTCCAGATCAAAAGTTCTGGAATGAAGGACTGAGATGATACTGCTTGTTTCGTCTGGTGAGTGCAGGGATTCGGAGAACTTTATTACTGGACGAGGCATTCTATCTTAGTACTCAAGGGTGACAACGCATCCGCATTATGATTCCTTGTCAAAGATGAATTCAGATGTCATGGGCCGCAGGAATCACTTACCATCAGGTGAACTGTTACTCACAATATAATATAATATAATATATATATATATTCAAAGGAAAATAAAGTCTGGATCCGCATTGGGAGCGGTAGTGTACGACTATTCTTTGATCTGCGGAGCCTAGTAATTAATGTGAATCTATTATGAAATATATAACCAATAATAAAACGTTTTGAAGGATACCGCGTATATTGTGAAGTGGCTGATTAATATTATTGTTCCCCTATATCCCTACATGACCGCCTGGTAATATAGACAATACTTTTTTTTAAAATATAAAATAGGCTTTTGTTTGACTTCAATCTCGCTTGATGGAAGGCGAAGGTGATGCCTAACTATGATACACCATACACGTTTGCCTAGAAGGTGTCTGTTCACTTTGGCCTTAAAGATGTCCAGATAGCGTTCCGGAAAAACTGACCTCGGCAGTGAGTTCCACTCCTTAGCCGTCCGCATAATAAAAGAAGAGACAAACCGCTTCGTGGCGTAATGGAGGAATGTCTATATTAAGATAAGGTACTTTTGAGTCTACTAAATAGTCTTTTGGGATGTCTGGTGTAAATCGCTTTAAAGTTGGAAGGATTTACCAAATTATCACCTATGGTAGGCCGATTGACGAGTAAATATTTAGGAAAATTTCACCTTTCATGCTATTGAAATGTCAATAGCCTAATAGATTATTATATATTTTATTATTATATTTGGTATGATCTAAATTATGTGGTTGGTTTGAATCCACCATTCGACTACACACGACTGGTGTCGTGAATGATCTCCTAGCACAAGCATTTAAGCTTTGTTGTAGAGGTTAACCGGAACATTAGTAATGATAATAGCACTTCTAGTATTTTATTTTTAATCTGCATTCTCCCGTAAAAGGTGAGTACTTTTATACGTGGTAGCGACGAAGCCGCAGCTAAATAATAGCCATGCTAACTGATCGCCTCAATCAGAGAAAGACTGCCCTTATACAAAATAGTAAGTAAGAGTAATATAGCGCTGTTCTGTTAAGTCGTCTGGCGAGTGAAACAAACCGGCAATGAATGATGAAACTTGTAATGAGGTATTCCGTCTCAGTTGCCGGGAGTGATAATGAATTTGCATAATGATTCTTTAAGACGAACGAGAGTCAGTGTCGTGGACCACAGAAGAGATGGAGATTGATAGTCGAAAACTTAATTCATTTTTAGTATTATATTCTTTTATGGATTGAAGGTCGACAATCAACCACTCTGAGGGTAAGTGCTGACTGCAGCTCAATAACACCTAAATTTATTCACAACAAAAGTTCAAGATACACGGGTTATTACTTTTGAGGATTGACATAGAAATCCATGTCATGTGTGATTCGGTCCCCTGTTAATATTTTGACATCAAGATGATATTTTGTGAGGGCGTGGTCCTTCCTCACTTATGCTAAAACTGAACAGCAGCTGCAGCATGGCTCCACCGCTGTCAGTTATATTTAAGGCTAAGGCTTCGCGGTGAAATCCATTTATCATCGTTATTCTACTTACGTCTCTATTACGTTTAAGCTAATTTTCTAGGTATATCACCCTCACGGACGGCGGAAAGAAAATAAGAAAATTCCTATTAATGATACAGAAAATATACACAAAAAATGTAAGAAATCGACTGGTTTAAAATATTTATACGATTTCTCCAAGCACCCCTTGTTTTTCCAAGGAAATTGCTATGAACCCCTCGCTAAAATACACTCGGACGCATTGGGTAAACTTTCGTTTTTAGATAACAAACATCTTTTGATAAACGATGCATTATTAAATTCGAGAACTTTGATGTTGTTGAAATTACTATATCGTATTACCAACTTGGTTATATTGTATGATATCCTTTTAAAATAATCTTGTTTGTAATTTAGTTTTTTTCTGAATATAAGAATGATAAACGAGCATAAAATTCACCTGATGGTATATGTACCATCAGGTCTACTACATCCTTCCTCAACAAAGATATAAAGTAACTAGACGTCTCCACCCATGAAGAATTCCTCGTTAGCTGTCATTTGGTCTTCGGTTCGGCACTAACCATATGCAGCTATTTCACGCTGATTTTAGTATTGATAGAAATAGTGAAGTTTATAGTATAACCTTTGGTAGGGCGGTATATGTTGGGAGGTTTTCTGAATCGCTAGTCCATTTTTTAAGTCCACTAATTCACTGTGATCTATATATAGACTGTCACTTCTACGAGATATGTATTGATATCCATTGTTATATTTTTGCATACTTAAAAAAATCTATTACTATTTTGTGTTTCGTATATCCGTATATCTGTAAAAAAGTTTAAATTGAACTGTTATCTACGTTCGTGGAAAAAATATTATGTTTATATCTAAATGTATAATAAAAAAAAACTTACAAAGACTACTTCCTCTTAACATCGTCCGAGATGAAGATATTCCGCAGTATATTTTTATGACAATCATAAACACGGAATAGGCGGTATTCATACGAAATTATTTTGGATGCTATCCAGAATACATATATCATACAGAAGCTGCAATATGACTAGTTTGTTATGCAATTTTTATTCTAACATCTATATTTATAAAGAGTATTTTCGCCTAAAATATTTTTCAAACAACGTTATTACGTCTGGTGTATATTTTCAGGAGATGTTACTGCTTATTATGTAGCATGTTACTTGTTCCAAAATTCTGCAATGAAAGAAGCCAGGCTGACGCATGGATCACACCTGAACTGTGCAAGTCCTGAACCACTGGCCTCGTTGATCAGCAAAAGTGCGGCCAATACCCATAGAACATTTAACGGTGGTAGAGTCACACTGAAGATAGCTTATGGCTGCTAGCTGGCTCTATAGGGGGACAATATTTTTTAAGAGACAGTTGACGGTTGACAGTTTGAGATCATGAACTTCTAATTTAACTGTTTTTTTTTAAATTAAAATTTAAAATTTTAACTTCCTATTCTAAACTTTATTATACATTTTCGCTATATTTTTCTCATCAGACGAAACACGTACAAAGTGAAAGTTCTGGCTCAATACACGTAGAGTCAGTATTCAATTCACACGAGAGTTTCTCTTAACAGAATAACTTCAGAGCAAAGTGGTTGGTCCATTGGAAAATTAGGTCAAGTTTAAGTTACTAAGCACTCAATGCTACTACCATTTAAGTACCATTGAACGAACTCAAGTAAAAGCAAGTAAAATGGAATTAGGTATTTTGTACGGAAGAAAAGACAACAACATTTTTAGAACTACTAGGTATACCACAGTTAGTATTCGGGTGCAAGGTGAATGGGTTGGCTCAAGCGAGGAAAGAGTGCGTGGTCACAGAATACCAATTACCAATGTCATCATAGCCCTGATATGTTTTGTACGATGAATAAAAAGTAAGAGTAAGAAATAAAAAAATAAAAAGTGATAAATCATTATAATACTAATAAATTCATAATATATAATTGCAGTTACCAATTCCATTGATGCCAGCACAATTGCGAATCGTATTTGGTTTTTCTTTTTAATAAGACACTTTAAATGTCATACGACCGCATATTCTCTATTGTGTAACGTCATCGGCTTACATCTAGTTACGGCATAATCTCAATAATAAATATTAAGATATTACTATTTGCCACTTGCTAAGCGATGAAGGAGCATTGTGAGCATATATATATATGTATATATATATATATATATATAAATATATATATATATATATATATTACCAAACAAATATAAATCCAAAGAAATGCCAAATAATGGAATTTATATTATTCTTTGATTATTCAAGTATTTATCATATACATATCGTAACTTAAAGCTTTTTATTCCTTTATATTAATACAAAATCATATATCACTTGAAACATCAATAGTGTAGGGTGCCGTGAACCATTGTTTTTTTTCTCAACCTCGCCTCCAGATACCAAGGAAGAGATCCCGCCAGCACACACGCCGCCCCGTAGGAGATGGTGCGATAAACGTGAACCATCTCCTAGCACTTCCAAGCATTCTCAGCTTAGTTGGAGTGGTTAACTGGAATATTAGTAAAGTTAATAGCATTGCTAATAATCTTTAAAAAAAAATGTTAATGTATGATGTCATAATAAGCTGTAAAGAAATATATTGAAATTTGAACTGCTTTCTTACTTTTTAGAAAGTGTCCAAAAGTGAAATTAATACGGTTTAAACGAATGATAGACAAGTCGAGTGGAGTGTGACGGTCAGTATAATAAACAATGATATCTACACGACTCTCTAATTTCATTATTTGACGGCGTGCCGTAGCGGTTAGAATAGCTGGCTTTGCCGGTTCAATACCCAGACGAGGATATTTGTGTACCGCGCAGTATACGACACCAACCAGTTACCATGTAACCACTACGCCACGTGGCCGTCACCCTATAAGGACTATACGAAGTACAGCAGCTCAATCTGGTATTCTGTCATATGCATGTTGTAACTACATTACAGCTATTGCGTACCTCTACCACCTACTATAATTCCTTTATTTCTTAAGTATTCCTCCTTTGAGGTTCTCCTGTAGAGATAGCCAGCCATGAATATAGTGTTCAAACCGATCTTCCAAATGGTCCAAGTAATACTAACAAACTGTCTTTAAACAGTGACCTAGTGCATCGTTCTAACCAAGAAAGCGCTAATAGAGAAGGTCATTGTCTGTAGAGAAGGAGTCCTACGCTAAGCAGTGGGATTTCTATATATTTTTTTATTATATATAATCAGTTTTTATATGTTTTATGGTTAATAATATTTTAAGGTTTTTTAAGTAGAAATGTATCGTTATTATTTAGCCCCGATAATAGTTCGGCTTATGATTATAATGTTTGTACATCCAATTCTGTACTATGAGTTATATTTTATTTTATTATGGGTTTTGACCACTAGCCCATGGCTTTTATAGCTTCACCGAGTTTAAAAGTGGCAGAACGCTTAGCGCATCCAGCTAAAACATTTATTTATAGGCAACCAGCACAAGAGTTGTCGAGAGCGAGACTCGGCTTGACCCGTTACAACCTTACACGCGAAGCTCACACTAAGAGTACGAAGAAGCTGTAAGAGCCGGATAAGCTAACAGCGCTAACATCAACAAAATCTAGACTTACACGCGAAAGCAACTGACTCAATGTTGTTGAACCTTGCTTTGGTCAGTTGCTTCTATCGAATTTAAGTTATATTTCAATTAATCAAATTTGCTTATATAGGTACCTTCCCCTTTAACAGCCATAGCGCGTTCTATTTGGGCGGTAGCAATTTCATTTATAATTATTGACACTATCTACGCCATCTCGTGGAATTACGACAAATTAAAGTTAGTACAAATAATAAATTTACTATTTGGACAACGCTCTTCTTACCTTGTAAGGGTGTAACACTAAATATATTACGTAAAGCTTTTAAAGTGTTATCCATTCTTATTAAAATCAAACTGCAAAACGACACTTCCATCATAAATCCATTCCAACTGTAAGCAATGAGTGATGGCTGTTCCTTTGAAAATTGCAATTTAAAATTATCTCGACTCGATTTTGAACTCTACTACGTAGTGATAAGTCATATGATAGAGTAAGAACTGCCGTTAAAATATAATTCCTAATTAGATAGGTACAGTCGTAGCCAGTTATGTGCGTCACACTCATAATTTATGAGTTATGGACGATTCTGAGAAGAATATAAATAAATATTGTACTCTTAAAAAGTAAAATAAGTCTAGATATATAAATCCCACTGCTGGGCAAACTTCGTATATCAATTCAATAATTATATTCAATAATCAAAAGCTTTATTATTATTATTTAAAATTGCTTATTATTATTATTTCTTTTTAGTGGTAAATCAGCCCTTAATATTGCAATAAATAAGTTAATTGGTGCCGGCACCGGGAATCGAACTCGGTTTGCTCGCGTACGGTTAATCTAAAGCGAGCGCTTACACTCTGAGCTACCACGGCTATTGTACTTACCAGGTATTATTAGTGTTCCACAAATGTGTCACCTGCGTTGACCGAACTATTTGAAGGTGTTTTTTTTTCTTAGAAAGGTGTCATTGTGTTACTTTAGCGATTCACTAGGCGTAGTTTCCCATTGTGTGTAGATGGCTTAACGCGTAACGTGTTATAGTTTTTAAAAATCCATTTCTCGATTCATTGTTACCGCTTGAAAGTTTACCTTTTGGACTTAACACAGAGAGAGTTTTAATCCAATACCGCTGTTGGAGTTTTTAACGAATAGTTTCGATGTTGTTTTTTCATTTACTTTTAATTAAATTCATTAAGCTGTATATTATAAATTTTAAATAAGTCCATACTCTGTTTTTCCTCTGAAATAGGTGATAGTAGATAGAAAGCGTGAATAGCCTTTTGGTTTAGAGTATTATCTGCGAAACTTAAGGTCGTAAGTTGAATTCTGTCATTCGAATTATCGTAATCATTTCAATTTAGTTATAGTAGTTAATATAATGTCAAAAAAACCCTTTTAGATATTTTAAAGTATAAATAGATAGAGTTTTAAAGGTGAAAGATTTTCAAAATTTTTTGTGTATTAAAAATAAATATCTGTATAGAATACAAAAACTCACACCAGCAAAGTGAGTTCCATTCCCGATGCCGATACAATTTAAAAACGCAATTTTAAGTGACATACCACGTACTCGCCAGCGAAGAATAACATCGTGTGGAAACCTTCATGTCTCTGCTGTCTGTCAAAAAAAAATTGAGTACATATGAAGTCGGCCAATGTGTAGTGGGTGCCGGACTATGTATATAATTTAACACTACATTTGAAATACAACAAAATATTAGTCAAGCTTAGTTACTTAACTTAGACTTAGCTTGAGTTCTTGGCTTGATTAATTGTAGTGGTTGATGGGAATGGTAATAATAGTTCGAGCATTACTAGAATTTTTAATAAATACCGTTTCCCAGATGGTAAGCAATTCCAGCGGTTTGCACCAGTGATAAGGATTCGTAAAGCAGATACACTAGAACTGCGGACTTAGTTAAAATTAAAGCCTGGTCGCAAGTAATAAGTTCTCTGGCAAGACTTCTCCGATCACAAGATGAAAGTGGCACTGAAGTAATATTTTATGCTTCTGTGATAGTAGACTGTTCGAGCTAACCTATGTGCACTACAGAAAGTTTGTATCTTCGATGTGTCTTTACTACGTATAAAATATTTGGAGTGAGCAGACAGATTAGATTAGAACACATATGCCTTGTTCATTACAAATTGTTAATTTATGTATTTCAGGGTGCGTTTGCACTTACATACCTTTTTATTGATACTGAATCCAAAGTTTTAAGTCCTCCACTCACTCACTCCTTACCAACTCACCTCATGTAATAATTCCACTGAGTTCATGGGTCAGTGTACCTTTGATGAATGTCCCGTCTTTGTTGTATCGAGTTTAAAAAACGAGCACACAGTTCACCTGATGGTAAGTGGACACTGAAAAAAAGGTGGTAAGTAATAAATAACAACTACTTAATCCTCGATAAGGAATGATTATGCAGTTTGCGTTGTCACCGCAAGGGTCTCCGGATCCGAACTAACACCAGTCGAAACACAAAAGCGTTGCATGCTGCTATTCTGTGAATGCCATGTCCTTACCATCGCCAGGATATAATATGGATGTAGCTATAAATTAATTACATCGTGGTTCTGTCACTATATTACTGTTGCTGAGCAGTAATCTAACACCTTTGAGATCCATAACAACGTGTGCGCATCTTGAATTTATCGTGAGGATAGACGTACATACATTTCATGAACCACAGTAAAGACTCACTATTAATTGTGTGCTCGTTTGTTACCTATAATATTAATTATATAATTTACACTATTTTATTACCCGATGGTACTTAAAACTATGTGACCACGCACATAACTCGTATCATTTAGTGCCGGATCTGACGCCCGCGCTGTGCCCGATCCGTTCTCGTGAATTTAATTTCCTGCATTCAAATCTGATACCTTTCAATAGGAAAACATTTCTCCATTACAGCCTCCATAAATCGTGACTATTGTCATGTAGGCCAAAGGGCCAATTGTTAGCGTTTAGATCGTTTATTAAAACAAATGGCAAGCGAGGTTAGATTATTAATAAATTGTTCTCTATTTAACAGTGTTTATTGGTTTTCGTTATATATTGCCAACAGCGAGGTTTACTATATTACTATGAATTTCCTAATAAAAATAATTTAAAAACACTGATTCGTGAGTATTACACAAGTGAAAAAAAAAACTTATTATATATTTAAGGTTTGTATTATATTATGTATTATTTATTATATAATTTATGATATTTATATATTTATATTATATGTATTTTGTTTATTATTATGTATATTAACTACGTCACATATAATTTGTTAATAATTAGAATCGTTTTGTAATTGGCATCCACAGTCGACGTTTCTCCTTCTCAAGGGTTGACTGGCAGAGAATTCCAAAAGGCTTTTTTTCTTACATAAAGAGTTAACAATTGAAGATTAAATAAATAAATAAATTTAGGCCGATGAACAATTAAGGATAATAATAATAAAAAGAAACAGTGAAGTGCGTGCGAGACGCGCAGCGAAGGCTTCCGTACTTGGGAAAAAATAAAATGAAATATGTAATTTATTTACTTTCAATGGTCAAAAACGATTGGGAAGATAAGTGAGTGAAAATCTCTTAAAAACCACCACCGCGTAGAATGACCACCCACTAGATGGAGTGACGACCAATGAAAGTTAGCGGGAAGTAGATGTATACAGATGGCTCAGGATCTTACTGCTTCTTCTCTCTCTTACTTGCTTCTTTATCTTACTTGCAGTCTGTAGGGGAGGCTGTCATTTTCTTCTTGTAGACTCTATTGACTTACGTAAATACTTATATGTATGTAACATCAAGTCTGACAGACACCCTGATTAAGTGAAGAAAACTCATTAAGAGCTTAACTCGGCTCACCCGTACAATAAATGATAATTTTTAATCTAAAAAATAAAATGAATGTAAGTCTAATAAATGAATAAATAAAATAAAAGTTATAAGAAAATAACAATAATCATAGGTAGGTATTGTAAAATAGTCACGCTTGAGTCGTAAACGATTTCAAATGAATTCCCTTGTCATTGGCAGGTGCGTTTAATGTTCCCGAAAATCCCATTAATTGGCAATTTGTTATATTTATTAAAATGAACGAACAGAAGATTGCCGTTTAGGATATTTCTATATTTTTATGTTGCTTACGCACCTGGCGTTTTGTTGAGTTTCAATAATTATAACGATGTTTACTGTAATTATTAATATTATAAGTTATATATAATAAATTTAGATAAAATTATTGTCACCCTAACATTCTTAATATGATACAAGAAGCGGAAATCAAAGTTAATTTCATATTTCATAATCAACTTACTCCTTACACAACTGTCAATAAATGTTCGAACATTATTACGTGGACACCCCACTATATCTGAATGTATACAGAATAGATCCCACTGATGGGCGTGGGTCTTCTCTCTAGAGAGCGTCTTACAGCATAATCCATCATTCATTATATACATTTCAATACAAGGATTAAATAGCAGCACAATAAATTTGTGTTTCGTCTGGTGAATGTAGGGATCCGGAGAATTTTATTACTGGTGACGAGGCATTTCATCTCATTCCTCAAGGATGACGACGCATCTGCGTTATGACCTTATCAAAGATGAATGAAGATGTCATGGGCCGCAGGAATCACTTTCTATCAGGTGAACTGTGTGCTCGTTTGTTACTCTAAATTTAATTTAAAAATACAATCTACAACAAATGTCGGCACTCGGTATTATTTTCACTCAAATTGCTCGCGTACCGAGAATTCAAAGCAAACGCTCGCAGCTATCCCAGGTCAGCGACAATTATAAGTGATGATTTCAACTCCGGCGCTGTCTACTGATTGCTAGCAGGTCACGTCGACTGCGTAGGGTATAATATAGTGCCATTCACGCGACACATATTATAAACCTAGACCCGTACCCTGTAAATATTGTTCCTTACCACCGAATCCTAATCCCTATGCCACAAAATCTTAAGTAAGTACTTATTTTTATGGAGTAACAAGTTCAGCTGATTGTAAGTGATGACTGAGGCTCAAAACATCGACATCCACCCTCAACAAAGTTTCAGGATGCGCACGTTCCTTATCATCCGTGAGGACTGAGTTCGAATCTCCATCGGCCCCATTATTTACAATTAACAAGCAAATATTGAGAGAGAAAAAGAAATCTGCAATTGTTTTTTATACTATCGACGGTGACAAGCAGAGAGTTCACCAGATGACAGAGGCCCGTAACAACCATATTGATCCTATATAATGAATCATAATACAGACGCGTTGTTACTCCTCAGGGCGAAGCCAAGTCACCTCCAAACAGACATCAGACTATTCTACTAGTATTCTGTGAGTGCGTGGTCCCTCGACCCGTTCTACAATTATCTAAGCTCTCGTAATCACACCACTAGACGTCACAACACAAGCATATACCTTGGTACACAAATAGCAGAAACTGTGAACGAGTTCTCGAAAGGGGCGCTGACTCGTCCGTTTCATGAATGCCGACGATCCCGGCGGCCTCGCAAACTGTCGGCTTGACGCGCAGTCAGCTGCCGTTTCATCGGTTACACGTAAGTAAACTTCGTTGAATTTAATTACGTCCCCGCTAAGCGAATGCTCTGACGTCTCGAGTTATTCGGAATGTTATTAAATGCTTAATATGTACGCCGTATTGGAATATTAAACAGCATAGAAGTTTTGTTGGATTTGGAATTTTGGAAACAAGTAATTTTGTACTTGATAAATTATTTTAACGATAATGTAAACCAGACGAACTTACTTTAACCAATGTAATTTAGTGAATGGTTGAGCAGTATTTGGCTATAAACCAGCTGTACGAAAATTTCTAATCGATTAGGGAAGGACCATACTTCTTCTCTCTATATATCATTTTTTTACGTTATTATGCCCATGTTGTTATATTTATCATTATCATCATTATATTTTACGTGGTAGAGCTACACTGCAGTTTGTTTCTAGCTGCAGAATGAATGGTCAGCTCGACCAGAGTAGGACCACGCACCTCACAGACTACCAGCGCTAAATAGCAGCATTATGCTGCAGTGTTTCATTTGGAGACTGTAGGGATCCGCAGACCTTTATTACTTTTGACGAGGCATTCCGTTTCAGTTCTCAAGGGTGACAACGCATCTGAGTTATGATTCCTTGTCAAGGATGAAAGTAGGTGACATGCGCCGAAAGCACGGATCACGTGTAGGAAGCACTCACGATCAGGTAAACTGTTTGCTCGTTCGTCACTACGAATGTAATAAAAAAAAACATAACCTATCTATAGTCCACTGCTTAACATAGACCTCCCTCTCTCCACATACTGCTACAGAGTAAGATCACCAGGTGACAAAAAGCCGACAGTTTACTTAATGGTAAATGGAATGGTCCATGACATCTATATTAATCCTCGATAAGGAATCGTAATGCAGTTGCGTTGTCATCCATGGGGGCAAATATGGAATACCTTGCACAACTCTGCAGATGAAACAATACACTAGTATTAAGCGGCTATTTACGTTGTTATTCTGTGAGGGAGTGGTCCTTCCTCGGTCGAGCCGACCCATTCATACTGCAGTTCATAGGATGCGATCATCACTTTACATCAGATGAACTGTGTGCTCGTTTGTCACCCTCAATACAATAGACACTATAGACTCAGTAGAATTCCGTAATAACGTAAGCGTTGTGCTATCGTATCTTATAATATAGTCAAAGAATTTGGATTTGGTTTCAATGAAACAGAACAAGTACGAACGCATGCTGAAATAAAAATTAATTCAAGATTCAAATATGTCCATATTTTATACAGAGCCACGCCGCAGATGTGAATTAGCTCAATTCGATGAAAGATTACTAAAACGGAATTGAACAGCTTGGCTCCATTACTGGCCAAGTCGTAAAGACTACAAATCTTTACTCATAGTATAAATAAATCGTTTATAGTTAAACAAAGAACCGATTTCAATAAAAGATTATGTGTAGAACATTCCTACAAAACATTGTTTAGTACAAAACAAACGGTTTCTATTCCATTTTCCAAGACGGGACTTCGTGCCGTTGCCATGGCAACCGTTGTCGAACCTACCCCACTGTTGCAAAATGTAATAAAAATACGAAAATTACAATTTTCATAATCCATTTCCGTGAAACCTTATTTCATAGAGCATAAGTATTGTTTTGTTTTGATCTAGTTATAAAAGCACTTTGAGGGTAGTTTGAGACTAAGCGTATGGATATGTAAACAGTTTTCCGCCCCCTTTATTTAGTAATGCTATACTTTTCTTATTCGAGGGGAAAGGAATTTCTTTTATCGCATTTGACGAAGGTTCCGCACGTACTAGATAAGTATAACTTGAGTAAGTGGTCTATGATTTTTTTTCAAGATTTGTTTCATTAGGTCAGATCTATTCAATTCGAAATCACTGTGAACATAGCTTAATGAATATTATATAAACGTAAATTTCCATCACTTCGTCAGCCGCGTTTTCTGTTCGCGACGTTCATCAATCGTGATTTCATAGAAGTATATTATTGACAGTAAAATAAATTAAATTCATTAAAATTACCCACATGTGCATAATAATATTTTTATTTATGCACGATAAAGATGTATGTATTAAGATATGATAATAATTAGTTTCTTTGTTATACTCGAATGTGTACAATTTAAAAGAAAACCTTTATGAATACTTTGGAAGTGAACAAAAGCCGGCAACGAATTTGCAACTCCTCTGGTGATGCGCATGTCAATGGGCGATGGTGATCACTTAACATCGGGTGGGCTGCTTGCTCGTTTGCCACCTATTCTAATTCTAAAAAAAAGATGAAAATCTGTAAGTGGAATGTAAAAACATGCTTAACTTGTTACGTGGTTATATTTTATTTTTAAAACTATCCTCAAATTCCACTTAAGTGCTAAATATACATATATATATATATATATATATATATATATATATATATATATATATATATATATATATATATATACTTGCCGGCCAAAAGTTTTATACATAAACAAATTAATTATCCATCAGTTGTAATAAAATCCCATAGGATAAATAAAAGAAATGTACATCTGTATATTCTATTGTTAGTATCGAATATTTTAAGAAGTTATTCTTTTGTTTACTTTCAAGTTATTGGACAATAAACATCTATTGTTTTCAAACACTGACAAATGCTGCGCTAGAGCCAGGTGGTAGAGTCGTAATAATATTTTTATAATATCCTCGTTCGTAATTCGTTTGCTTTTGTTAGGTATTGGTCAATAATTAGGATTATTTAGCTCCTGACAACACGTGTTACTGACTTTATTTGGGTTTGTTCACAAACAATCTCAATTAGTCTAAACTCTACGGTAAACTACGGTGAAGACGTCATAAAATGGGAAAAGCTCGAAAATTAGCAGTGAAGTGCGTTCTGCCATCGTTGTTTTACATAATTAAGGCTAATTCAAACGTGAGATTGCTTCACAAATGAAGTTATCGAAGCCATGTGTTCATGGCAAAATAACTCGATACAGGGAGACAGACAGTTTTCAAGATCGTCCACGCTCGAGAAGGCCGAGAGCTACCACGTCTAATGAACATAATTTCATTGTTGTTAACAGCAAGTGAAATGGACCTTATAGGCTTAACAGCACCGGAAATCCGCGTTGAAGTAAACAAAACCCGAGTTAAACCTTTATCATTGACTACAGTAAAACGGCTACTGAGAGATGCGAAGTTGTATCGTCCCGTTGCCGTTCGAAAAGGCCGCTGCTTAGGCCGCAAAACAAGAAAAAACGGATGCAGTGGGCTCTTGCCCATCGAGATTGGACTGTAGAAGATTTTAAAAAAATCCTTTGGACCGATAAATCCAAGTTTGAACTATTCGGTTCAAAACGTAGAATTTACGTTCGACGCAGTGCCCAAGAAAAGATGATGTCAGATTGTGTAATAACAGTCAAGCATGATTGTAGCTGAAGTAGTCTGGAGTTGCTTCTCTACCCAAGGAACTGGCGATTTGATTAAAATTGAAGGAATTTTGGAAAAGGACAACATTTTAGAATAAAATGTCATTTCTTCCGGGTTGCGATTAACTGGAGATGAATTAATTTTCCAACAAGCTCATGATCCAAAGTATAGTAATAAGTAAGTATAGTAAGCTCAAAATTATGTAGAGGATATTTAGAAGAGAAAGAGGCATAAAGGGTGTTAAAAAACGGTTTGGCCTCCTCAGAGCCCGGATCTCAATCCCACTGAACTTTTGTGGGAAGAGCTTGATAGGAACGTACGTAATTGTGGCCCATCCTCGAAGAAATGTGGAATGCTTTATGTGAAATTCGGAACAATATATCACAAGACACCATTAACAAATTGATTGCCCGTATGCCGAGACTTGTGAAAAAAGTCATAAAATGTAAAGGAGGATTTTTTGATTAAAAATCAGTTTAGCTAATTATGGCCTTTTTTGCATGGACTGTTAATATTTCTTTACGCTTTTAAAGTATATTGTTTGTCAATCAATGTTCTATTAGATGATTAAACAGGTTATATAATATTTAATATTTTATTGGAGTTTTACTTTATTTTCCTACTTTAATTAAGGTGGTCTTAAACTTTTGGCCTGCAGTATATATAATATATATAAAACTAATATTTTTATTAATATACCATAGGCAGTAATGTTCCACCAAAAGGTGTTTGTATTCAAATCAATTTGTACCACGTTTCATCTCCTCTTGCTCAGTATTGACATCAGCGATATCTTCTGGTAATTATCCTACGACATCTACTGCGAAGGATACATTAAGGTGCCGCACGTATACACGAAAAACACTGTCGTCTCCTTTCCGAATCCGGTGCGATGCAAATGTAATAAAATCGGAGAAAAATTCAGATGCAGTATCATAGATACATGATATACGAAGGTCTAGTTCGTTCAGATTTAGAGACGTTATTGAATCAAATCTAATTGTCCTGGCCCACTCCATCAATGGAACTTAATAAATTGGCACTCTTCTCAATAAGATGACTTAATTTTTCTCATCATAAATCTAAGCCTCCAATTTCCAATGAAACATAACCAAAATACCTTTTTGTGTATCTGGTATAATAATACTATATACTAATAAAAGGTTTTATTAACCATCCCTTGTTTGATTGTCCCTTACGACGCTTTTAAAACGATCTGAGGCTATTGAAGTTATCATTATCCATATGCCCACTGTTGGTTGATATTTCAAAATAAGAAACAATTTCTGGTCGGTCCGTTTTTTTTTTATGGCTGATAATCACTGTTAGACTGAAGGAAAGGTGGCCGCGTGCTTAGGGCACTCAGCCGAGACCTACCATATTAGTGGGTAGCCAGCACAAGCGTTCCCGAGAGGGAGGCTCGGCTTGGACTGCTACTCTGCGTGCGAAATCGACGGGCCAGAGAGGGCCGAACCTCGGCTCAGTTAGTTGCTTCTGATGGATTAAGATTCAAAGCTAGTCGGTCTGACACTGAGATGTTTTTATTGTAAATCACCTGTCAAAAGCTAGATTATTCTGCTATTTTGTAATAATTATCCCGTGAGAAAAGATGGCCGACACTTTAATTTTTCCACCAAACGGATAGCAAAATTATAATTATATGAAAATATTTTTTTTGTCAGTCTAATGTGGTTTTGAAGCTAGTTCTGGGTTTAAAATATCAAGCGATAGATGGCGTTGTTCATCATCATCATTTCAGGCCATCATTAGTTCATCGCCGAAGCATAGGCCTCTCCCACAGACTGCTATAGAGTACGATCCTGACCCACTTGCATCCATGGTCTCCTACTCCATCTAGTCCTACACAGCAATTGCTAATACGAGGTTGCCACACAAGAACCTTTCTTGCCCATCGGTTACCTATAACCTATTTGGCCAGCCTATTGCCACTAGCTTACTGATCGAGCGTGTTACTTCGTGCTATGTCAGTTAGCACCGAATATTGCGATTATTATTAGATCACGCAGAGAAACACCGAGAATAGCCCACTCCATGCCTCGTTGAGCTTCTTCATATGGCCAGCAGTGAAGGACCACGTCTCAGATCTGTATGTTTATCACTGGAACCACGCAATTATTAAAGACTTTTGCCTTTAAGGTATATTCTACGAGAAGATATGCCACAGTATGCCGAACGCTGCGCATCTGTTTTGAATCCGTCGATTAATCTCTGGGTTGATGTTGGACTTTTTATTTTATATTGTATCTACAACATCAGTCTCAGGATCCCTACATTCACCAGACGAAATACTGCAGCATTATGCTAGTTTACACTTGTATTTTCTGCGGTCAAGCCGAGTAATTAATTCTGCAGCTACAACAAACTGCAGTGTAGCTCTATCACTGTCAAAAATTTCTCGATAATGTTAATACCGTATCCTTTCCAGTCAAGCTGCTTGAAAATATCTTCAGGTATCAATTTAAATAGGTTTCATATTGCTGGACTGTACTGGGACATCAATATAAATTTACACAACTAAAATATTAAAAAAAATTACGTGAAACAAAAGACTAGAAAATATTCTATTCTAACGTCGTACACTTTTTTATTATGAATAAACCTCCCGCGTTTCATATTTACATGATATTGCGTCTCGGAGAACAATATTTCTTTGTGCAATTCAACACAGAGTAGGGTATTATGAGAGACAATATTCAAGAAGTTTGTAGTGGCGCACCTTTCGTTAGAAGAGGCCGATATAAATTCGTGGAGTACCTCTTTATATGTAGAACCCGGGTAAATTGGATCTTTTGCATCAAGGAAAGGTAGATTGTTTTTTCTATCATACATTTCGAGTTTCTTTTGTCTTTATTTTCGAGTTATTTTAACAGGAACATGGGATATATTGATCATGTGATTTTAACTAAAAATATCCAAATAAATGATTAAGTAATGGTCAATCTACTGCTAATGGTACTATAACCAAGGTACTGGGAATCTGAGGTACCCAAGGGTTTTGGGATTCAAAGAATGGTGAAGTAATGGTATATATATATATATATATATATATATATATATACCCTTAGTATCCCTTTTTGTAAGGTGTGACCAATAAAGTTAAAATAAATATTTATCTTTAATGTGTATGCTAATTCATTTAAAATGTCTACTGCTTCGTTGTTAGACATTTCAAAATAAATTAGAGTTATATAACTGACTTAATAATGATGCTTAAACTGGATACATATTTGGGGTCTCATTACAATTTTGGTGGGCGATCGGAGCAGTGTGAGCTCCACGCATGGACTGCAATCGGCCGTGCAACTGACGTGTTGAAGTTGCCAGAATTGCCCCCGACACGTGTACCTCATTAAATACACCCTTCACTTAGGCTGCGGTCTAAGTTACAAGCGGAAGTGATTTTTTTTATTGCCTCGAGTAGAGTAACAACCGAGCAACGAATCATAACGCAGATGTTTTGTCACCCTTGACGACTCCGGATCCCTGCACTCACCAGACGAAACACAGCAACATTATACTGCTATTTTACGCTGGTATTATGTGAGGGTGTGGTGGTTCTACCCCGGAGCGGAGCTGACCCATTCATTATGCAGCTAGAAACAAACCGTAGTATTAGCCAGTAATTTTAACTAAAAAACTTAGGGGTGACAAACAAGCTAGTAGTACATCTGATGGTAAGTTTGTATTGCGACCTATGACGTATACGGTGGTACATTATTGGTGACTATAGTAATCGGAAGGTGTGACAATACTGTATATAATTCATTATTGAAAATGGATATCGATATATATGGACCTCTATTATTTTTTATATAATATGTGGCAAACGAGCAAGCAGCTCAGCCAGCTCACGTAAGTGATTACTACCGCCCATGAACATCCGGAACACAAGAGGAATCACAATGCGCTGCCAGCCTTTAAGAACCTTTCTTAGGCATTAGGCATTTTTCTTGAAGGTCCCTAAGTCGTATTATATGTATTTGATAACGACCTCGAAAAAATATGTGAAAAGGCGCAAAATCGAAAGAAGGTCAAAAAAATTAAAAAGTTAAAAAAAAGAAAAGTTTTTATGTTACAGTATTTATGGCCAGACTTGTTACATTGCAAGTTTGTATTATTTATTATACTTATATTTTATTAGCACATCAGAAATTGTTCTCTCGAAACCGACCTTTGTTTTGAGGAAAGAATATATTACTAGTGCAAAGTGTTATTACAAATTATACTATAATAATTTACGCTAAAACGCTAGTAAATATTTATTTTAGTTTATTATAGTCGATATACCCAGATTTTGACATGTATTAAAATAAATATAAGAAAGAATTAAGGCAGTTATTTTTCTACTTTAATTAATTTTGTTTACATATTTCAATTTTTAATTACTTTCGCAACTTTTTTACTCATTTGTTTAATTATTCTTTTTGTACCTTAAATAAGGTGTAAACACGGGTGGACTTAATACCCAGTGGAATTCTCTGCCAATAACCTTAGTAGTAGCTCTCGCGTAATCGGGTAACGGTTCAAGCCGAGGCTCCCTCTGAGAGCCCTTGTGCTGGTTGTCCATATATAGAGGTCTCGACTGAGTGCCATAAGCGCTCGGTCACCTCTCAACCCGGTGAAACTGTAAAAGCCCTCCGGCTAACAGCGGTCATCAGCCTGAAAAAAAAAACCTTAGTAGAAAAAACGCTGTTCGCTTAAAAATTATAATTTAACGGACCAACTAATCAATCACTTAGTAGTTTCGTTACTGACATTGTGATCAAATATTTTACCCTATTTTCATCTATATCTTAAACTGATAGAGTCCAAAATCGCATGATAGGTTTTGTCATTATAAAACGGTCCGTCTCATTACGTACTAGTTACCATGAAACCGCCCGGTCTTTGAACGAGGAGTTGTCCGTGAACCGTGTCTGTAATTAGTGTATCTAGCATGTGTTAGGATTAATTACATAGTGTGTGTGACAGTTAGGTCATATTGTGCATCTGAGTGGTCTTCGGTACCTCCCTGTCTATGCTGTGTTCGCCTTCTGCTTTAATGTTGTGACTGTAAGAGCTTTATTGTGTACTCGTGCTTTGATTAGTAGTTTTTTTTTATGATGCCTTTGAATGCAGTTATTAATAATATGATTAAGATTAATAGTGAATATGTAATGTATTTAGATTTTTGGATTTCTATTTAATTATTATGTGAAAATTTATAGTGATTTTCGTATTTTTTATCACAGTTTATTTACATTTGTAATTTATATGTATGTGCCATTTTGTAGGTAGTGCTCTCATTGCTGTAGAAATTTTAGGACTTTTGATTTAAAAACTGTGAAAAGTAGTTTATGAGTATTCATCGCTTGATATTAACCTAATACTAGCTAAACAATTAAGAAGAAATCGAATCAGGTAAAAATTTGAGGGTGCAAGGTCAGGGATATATTGTGGATACATTAACACTTCCCAAGCAAGCTCTCTCAATATGTGCTTAGTGGCTAAAGATGTGTTTGGTCTGGCGTTATCATGATGAAAAGCCATACCCTTTATTTTGATCAATTCCGGCCGTTTTTCCTATTTCTTACTTGAGTATCATTAGTTGTTAGTAGTAGAGATCCGAATGGATGGTTATGCCCGGCGGTTAAAAGTTAAAAGCTCATAATGAACGATGCCCTTTAATTGGGAATATACACAGCATCACTTTATTGCGAGTAAATCCAGGTTTTACTATAATCAATGGAATTTTACTTTTTTTGGACTATGATCTTTTTCGCACGTTCTTGTCGTAGGTAATCCACTTTTCATCACCAGTCATCAATATTTTCAAAAACGGTCTTAATCACATATAAGGTGGACCCGAAACAAAATCCTAGCATGATATTTGTTTTAAAAAAACAATGAAATTATTGCATTTTCGAGTTGCCGTTGTCAATACAAACAGTTGCTCAAGCATTTGTTGTTCGATAACAAAAAAAAAAGAAAGGATCCGCAATATCACGACGTCAGCCCTCGTTAGGTCCACGCCGGTGGAACCGTCAGATCCGCCAGTGTTGTCAATTAGTCACCCCATTGATTGTTACACACGCATCAGGCATCTGTTTCTAATGACGTTACCACGTGCTGGGGCGGCGGACATATTTGGGCTTATTGTTGAAGTTTTTATGTGTTATTGTGCATAAACAGTATCTATTTTGAATTACCTAGACCATTATTACTCAACCATTTATAACAACTATCAAACTATCGAATTATAATAACATTTTATTAATAGTTGAAATAACATGATAATATTTAATTATATAAAACTACATTTAAATTTATTGATTTAATAAAAATATCTTTTGTATATAGGTCTTATTAATAATAATAATAATAATAAGTCTTTATTTCGGACTATAATCCATAGACAGGTACAAGTAGAAATGTGAACTTAAAACTAATGTTAGTTATTTAATGCATTACTTTCATAACAACTTTAAACAATAAATAACATTATTCAAAATAATAAACTACATTAAAATAAAAATAATACTTTACTATTTACGCCATCTTGCGGCATTAACATTTGGGTCATATATATATATATATGTGTTTACACCCTGTGATGTAAAATGGGGCAATCGGGTTCGTCCGATACAATCTGCAAAGTGCTGTTAGCACTTCCACGAATTCTATGCATTAGAGATGCTACTCTTTGGCGTATAATAGTGTTAAAACCATCAGTAACGTAACGAGCAAACATATCAGACGCACTACAAAACCGCGGAAGCTCCACTACCATCCTGAAGGCATTGTTATACTGGATACGAAGGGCATTTTACATTGATTGAACAAATTTAGTTTATTTAATAACAAACGCGGCCACCATGTTAAGAAAGGATGATTTAGAAGAAATAAATAGTAGTATATATTTTTTTGTGTATGTGTATTCCTGTTACTCCTTTACCGAAACACACTTGCAACACCACTGCACTTCAACCCTTGTAGACGAAGAACAATACAGGGTGGTTAATCACGATCCGAGGATCCCATTTCAAGAAGGTTCGAAACCTCAGCTCGCATCGCTATCCGAGAAATAGCGCCATAATACTATCGTGTTTCGTATGGTGAGTGTAGGTTTTCTTTCTTAGTCCTCAGGGATGATAATCCATCTTGAACACCTTGTCTATGTTATTTATTCGATTATCAGTTACCATCCAGTGAAATGAGAGATAGTTTATTAACTATATTTAAAAAAAAGTTATCCTGCCGGTCAGTTTCGACCATGTCGGCCATTTCTACCGAATGATGTCAACTACCAAGAATATTTTTTTTAAATAATATATTATATAACTTAAGCACAAATCAAGTTACATATAATGGTATAACATCTACCGTTAGTATAAGGCACTTAGTCGATGCCGCCGTTGATACGATGCATCATGCATACGCGATAAGATCACACTTTATATGAAGTGTTCTGTAATTATCACCGTGTCCCCGATATCTGGACCTTTCGTTTACGTATTAATCGTGTACGGAAAGGTGAAAACAAGTGCTTATTTCATAGTATATAAACTGCCCAAAATATTTGATACAATTATATATTCTGGCAGTTTATCTTAAGTTATTATATGTCGGGATCGACCAAAAGGATATCACAATCAGCAATCTTATAATTAACTTGCAAATTAGATTTCTGTTTTAGCTTAATTTAATTTTAATTTATAACTTAACTGATATCTGAGGCCATTGACCGAGCGGTCAATTAAAATCTGAATTTTAATAGAGCTAGACCCATTGTGAAGCTAGTTTCTGCCTGGGATATGACTGGATTGACTGGAGAAGGACTACCCCTTAACGGAATTCAAGGGTGAAATATCAGTAGAACTATGTTGTGTTTCGTAATGTAAGTGTTAGTATCCGGGTAGCCAATTGGATGTTATGCTTGTGCTTCTTACCATAACGTGAACGTGTTTTAATGAAACCGTGGGTGACATAACCCCTTAAGTTTCATAAATAATAAGAATAGCTTTACAATGAACTTGTGAGTTCGCGACATTAAGCTTAATATTTTTTTTTAGTTAGGTAATAAGGTAAACCCCTAAGTTATTAGTGCAGGTATCGATCAAAAAATATACTGACCAAAATATTTGATATCATTGTATATTCTGGGAGTTTACAATAGGTTATTTAGACTTAAAGTATACTTTACTGTATTAATTTGTTGTAACTTAACCGACATTTATTATATACGGATTTAGATAACATGACCGCAGTTAAAAGGTTAACCCCTCATATTATATAAAAATAAATATCTAGAAATCAGAAAAGGGTAAGATAGGATTACGATGAAGTAGAAAATTGAAATATTTTTATACCAACTCAAACGTAAGCACAGATAACTTTGCAACAGAACTGTGCGTATGACAGCTGTCAGAAGCAGAACAACTTTCTATTTTATCTGTGCATATTTTTTAAAAATTTTTTTTTGCTTCTTGTTTCATTCAAACACTTCCACAGTAAGGCTTGTATGTTGTAACTCCATCGATATATTAAAGCTTAAAATTATTTAAAAAACAAAAATATAAAAAAAACGACCAGCACAAGATAATATGTCAAGAAGTTTATTAACAATTGTTTTCTTTGTTTTTCCCGTTAATTACTCGTTTCACTACAATAGTGGAATGTCGGATTCAAACAAAGGAAATGAAGTTTCGCACAAGCAATGAATCTATATAAAGATACCGAACATAAATACATTGCTAATTACATTAAGGTTCTTGCATTTTGTTTCTGATTTAGTTGTGGTGATTCTGGTCAAATTGCTATGTTTCTGGTGTCATACATCAACTGCGCTGGATATATTATAGTGCCGTAAGTATTCATGTAAATATAGAGGCACTCATTCATAAATCCCTTCTCTAGTCCGATATATGCATGTGCATTGTGTAGAATATGATTGAATGTGCAATATAGAACAAAGTCTTGAAAGATGAGGAATTTTCGCTGTCACACAACTAACAGTACCTTTTCATTATCTATTGCGAGCATCTCCTTTTCCTTTTTAAGTCGACAGGACGTTCAGGATAGGAGTAATTTTCGGAAAGATAATCATCGAAAATTAATTTAAAAATAAATAAAAAGTTCTGGATTAGGGACAGCCGTCTCCAAAGTAGTACGTTTGGAGTAAACTTTTTACTTTTTTTCGACCAAACCATGAATGAATATTAAGTTGAATCAAATATGGCACGTAGAATTTACCTTAAAGACTAAACCATCCGATTTCTTCTCGAACGAAATACAACAGCTTCATACACGTATATGAATTCAACAATTCTGATATATTATACTATGATTTCGGATGTACAGGCATTTCCAGTCTTTAGCGCCGTTCAACATTCCACAAGGCATGCGTTGACTCAATCGTCTCCCGTTTTACATGCAAGCCTCGTACGGCTATACAAGTTCGCGGTCGGAACGCGGCGTTGATGCACGTTTTTTACGGGCGTTTTTTCTGCATATCTTTTCTGAATGTCTTATTTGAAGTTTATATGTTAACAGATCAAAATTTTAAAAAGAGCTAATCTCGGGTTAATATACTATTTAAAAAGAAATGTGATAATTTTAGATTTTATACTAGCCGATACAAATTTAAATGACCATAATTTTGCAATAATATCATATCAATCAACTTTTATCAACAAAATTCTGTATGATAAATAATTTTACACTGCACGAATATATATAATAATAGATTATGTTTGAAGATTTACAGCTGAGGCCAATTTGTGATACGTATGAACAGGACAGGACAGCAAAGATGAGCTTTTGAATTGACGCTTATGATTAATACTGTATTGAATCTGCGTTGTCGAGTGTGTTGCGTAGAGTAGCCAGTGTCAAAAATACTTGGCTACGTGGATTCTGAATCTTTCACCGATCTTGAACTTGCATAACATCGGACTATGATACGTGACAAGCAAGCACCAGTGTTTTTACAAATACTTGCAGAACTGTATATAAATTAATTTTACATATTGAACGGTTATTTTTATTTCAGGCGACTGTCCCCCGTGAGCATGAGAATAGATGTGTATGTGTCTTGTGACCATGGGGTGTAAAGCGCTCAAAATGCAGGAAATTAATAAATAAAAGTTTCAAATTAACGTGATAGAAAATTTTAATACAGTAAAAAAAATCTATTTATATTTTTAAAGATTTTTTATTGTGCAACTCATAATAAAATTAGCAGTTAATGTCATATGGAAATAACCAGGACATATGGTGGTCATGGGATATAAACGCTCGTTTGTCGAACGAGCCTATTTGAAACCAAGCCATCGCCTTATCTGATTTACACAGAATCTGTGCATTCTTTGTCTGGCGAATTTCCTATCGAATCCATTTACACTGATTGTCACGTGTTAAACTGTTGAACAAGTCAAGAGACATTCGTCGTAGTAGATTTTTGTATACCTAAAATATAGCTTACACGTATCGACTTACAAATATCATTATTACCTATGAATGATTATTGTCTTGAAAGTTTATTTTCATTCAAATACACATAAATTTACCAGTATTTTTATTGCATTGACAGAGACAAACGAGCACACTGTTCACATGATGGTGAATGATATCTGCGGGATGACACCCGCATTCATCCTAGATAAGGAATAAAATGCAGATCCGTTGTAACCCCAGAAGACTAAGATGGGATGCGTCGTCATCAGGTCAAGGGCCACCATATCCCTCAATTCACCAAACGGAACACAGCTTGATCTGCCATTTTGCGCCGAGCGTTTCAACAGTGACCATCACAAAACACTTTCTTGTGTATGCGTCACAGTAGATTTCTTTTTATATAATCGGTGATTGATAGGTCAATATGGGAATTATATATGAAATGTGTGCTAGTTTGTCACCCTCGAAAACAGAAACTATAATTAAGCCATTTCTACCATGTTCAATTCGTTGCTACTGGATATTATTGTTCGGGTCAATGATTCAATTCACGCAACGGACTGCTCCAATTAATTTATTGTGGCATCGAACTATTAAGCAACTGTCATTACCAATGTTTGCGTTGAGTTATTTGTGACAAATGATTATCATAACCTAGAGCTAGTGTATATCAAACTAATCTTATACTTTATTATGTGCAACATAAATACTTTAAATTATCTTACAGTAAAGTAACACGATATACATATATCCTCTATGGAGGGTGCCAGAGCATAATCCATTACACGGCAGCCCTCAGGATAGGCGTACTTATCGGATATGTCTTCGATTTTTTTTATGATTTTACATACGTCTTCTTTACGATGTTCTCTTTGTTCTATTGATTGTTTTTACCTATAGAATGAATGGGTCAACGCGACCGGGGTATACCAGCGTAAAATAGCAGCATAATGTTGCTGTTTCGCCTGGCGAGTGATTCCTACGATTCCTTTTCAAGGACGAATGTAGTCCTTGATAAGGATATCTCCTTCACAACCGATCACGTAATATATCAGTACTTACATGCGTTAACAATTTATTTAGTGCCGCCATCGGGCATCGTGTATTAAAGTCGACCCCTTAGTCACTGAACTACCACGTCATATCGCATATATAAAAATATTTATCATCTATGTTTCTCGCAAGCAATGTTATTAACTCTTTGATATTAATGACAATGTTACTCGCCATGTTTGTATTCAATAGATAATTATTTCTTGACTTGAAACTTAAACGAAACGTATTTATTTACTGAATGTGAATCAAGATAAATGTATACTTTAAATAAAACTAATTTTATTCGATAGATATATAAAGTTCAAAGCGTCAATAGCCTAATGGTTTAATTACTAAATTATGTACATGCTAAATGCGTCAAAACTTCTATAGCTTGCCAATCCACAACATAAGAAGCAGAACATACCGGAGTACTAAAACAGCTAACTTAGACTTACTCAGTAACGACCTTTGCAAAGTACCGTTTGAAGATATAATAAATTTTAAAATTACATTGTTAAAGTAAATAAATAATAAAAACGACTCTGAAAGCCGATATTTAAAAAAATATATTTATTAAATAACTTGAAAGATTTATGTTCATGTTTTAGGGTACCTTTGCTGCTAAAGTTACGAAAGAATTTTCAACTATTTACATAATTATTTCTACCTTACCAACATATTCTATAATTATATGGAAATAGTGGGCTAGAATTACTAATTCGGTGGGTGGTTGACAAAAAATCGTATGTGAAGTCCGCCAATCCGGAGTTTAGTCGTTTCATGGACTTTGCTCAATGAGATATGACTATACGAAACGAATTCGGTTTTCATTTTTAAATAAACACTTTAAAAGTTTATAATTTTTTTTATTAAAAGTACGACTGCATATTTTTTTTGTGTAACGTCACCGACTTATATAACTTGAATCGTTAATCTCAATAATAAATATTAAACTATTTCTATTTATCACGTGCTCGGCGGTGAAGGAATCTTGTGAGAAAACCTGCATGTCTAAGAAATAAATAAAATTATATATATTGAAGTCCGCGAATTCGCAGCGGAGCCGCTTGTTGGACTTGCTCCAATGCCCTAAACCCTCTCTAGAGTCGAGGCCCATGCCCAGCAGTGGGATTTATATATAGGCTGTTACTTTATTTTTTTACTTTAACTGGTATTCTACATTCGTATGACAGGTAATTGTGGTGGTGGTGGGTTGTCGACCGCAATAATAAACCTTGAACATACTGTCATCGTTTTTTTTTAATTAAGTGCGGAACGCTTTTTTTTAATTAAGTACGGAATCTTCCAACCATGCCTATTTATTATCACCACTAATTTATCGCATGATCGCCGATGTTAAGCACCTCGGAGGCATAATCTGCATGTTTTTAAAATCATATACTTAAACCTGTTTCACCGTTCTCTCGATCCAAAGCGAATCCAGGCAAAACCCTTTAAATTTGCAAATTTATTGACATTCATGCTTTAGTTCTATAAGTGTTAACATCTGGTTTAATTCAATTTTTACTATAATCGCTATGCCTTCACTGATACGAGTAATCACGTTTAGTTTATTTTTGGTTAGTGTAAGTTCAACGTCTATTGTTTTTGATTCATATACTGGAACACCGATAACGTTGGAAGAACTCAAACGTCATGATAAGAGAAACACAACATTGTAAGTAATTAAAAAATATACGTAATCTATATTTTTAGTGAAAAAAATTATGACAGTGATCAATTTTATAAACCCTTAGCAAACGGAGGAATTTTTAATAAGTCCAACAACTTCTGACTATTTTTTACAAACTATTCTATTCTAGGACAATTTTACATGGGTGCGAACGCGTCGTTACGAAACAGAAAATCTTGTTTTTATTAAAATGTGTGCACTTTTTTTTAAAAAATCACACAATGTTGCCTCACGGAGTTATTTGTTTGTCTTATAATGGTGACATCCGAGTTTAAAAAGTTACTTATAAATAAACAGTACTAGTTATATATAAGTGTCCATTATACTAATTATTTAGTAAGTAGTAAGGTTAAGGGTAAATAAGATTCCATTATACTAAATTCTTAACTTAATTACAAATGGACTCGATTTATTGAGCCTTCTGAGAGATATCGTAATTAAGTACATATACCAGCATAGAGGCTTATTTTAGCCGTTTAATAAATGAGTTTAAATTATGTTAGTTATTAAATATAATGTCCTCTTGATAATATTGAACTTTATTTACTACTGTACTAGTATATATGTTGTAGAGAAGATTAAAGTAAAAGAAGACTAAATAAATCGCAAGCTTTTTTGGTCGATTATAAAGTAGAACTTAGACATCCGAGCAAAATTTTAATTCAAACTTAGTGTGTATTTCCATTTGCCACTTCTCTTTCCAATGAGACAACGAAGGCTAACATCTCATGGCTTGAACCATCGATAAGATTCCTAGTTCCGTAGATGACAGAATATTTGTCTCATATTAGCCAGAAAAAAAAAGTAACGGAAACGACGGTACAATGTATTTACTAGTGAAGTTCAATACATTTATTTCCAGACAATACACAGTCCACAAAGTTACTAATACTTTAGAAGTTAGTATCACATTTTTTTTTTCGCTGCCTCTGTCCCAAGAACTATAAATGTAACAAGCAAGAACTTCAGAATACATTCTATCTACAATTACCCACAGAACCCCATTGTGACTCCCACGCAATAATAAAACCTTTTGCATTAGCTTTATATTACAAATAATGGACTATTTCTAATAACTAATAATATTTTTATTACTGATTAGCAATCCAATCCGAAATTGAATTAAAGATTTTCATTGTTCTGATTATAAAGAAGAATAATTTGTTCCAAAATTTTATATAAGATATCTTAAAAATATGTATATAACATTAAGTTGATGTAAGTATAAACATAAAGTTGAATTATTAAATTTTTTACGTATTTCCAAAATATTCTCATCTAAAGTTATTACTTGCTAAGCCGGAATAACTAAATTTATGGTTTTCAGCTGACATTGTATTATGAAAATCATATCGCAGTGATATAACAAAATCTCTTCCGATCATTTACTAAGATTTTATCGTAGTCAAAGTCAAGCAGCGTAGAACTCTAAGTCAATATAAGATGTAAATTATATATTAATTGGTTCTAGTTGGTGCACCAATCAAGTATTCCCTTGCGACCCTCATGAAGGGAGACGTGTGGACGGCTCCTGCAACAATTTGCGCTACCCAACTCGAGGAATGAGTCATACGCCTCCTTACAGATTGCTTCCTCCAGTTTTTGATAAAGGTATGAGTTTTATTTTACATGCGATCATTGTTATCTGTGTAGTGTAAGAATAGTCGCAGCTTCCTTTTAAAATGGTAGAGCGACGCTGCGGTTTCTAGCGACGAGGCATTCCATATCACTCCTCAAGTGTGACAATCTATCTGCATTATGATTCCATCTCAAGGAAGAATGTAGATGTCATAGGCCCCAGGAATCAATTCATCAGGTAAACTCTGTGCACTCGTTTGTTACTTTGAATTTAATTAAAAAAAAGCTGTGTCTAACCGCTCGCTTTTAACTCACGGTACGAAAAAAGCACAGTGTGTAAGCGCTCGCTTTTAATTTACGGTACGCGAGCAACCAAGTTCGATCCTCGGTGCCGGCACCGATGTGATTGTTGTTTTAAGTGCTTACCACCTGCTCGGGCGGTGAAGAAAAACATCGTGAAGATACAATTAAACATACATTTATATATATATATATATATATATATATATATATATATATATATATATAATTTTGAACATATGAAGTCTGCCAATTTCCAACATTGGGAATAATAATATATACGGGCAGTAACTAAACTTTTACTTTACATTGTCATCATCATCCATCCGCCCAACCGTAGTCCACTGCCTAACGCAGCTCCCCCATTGTTTGGCTCTTTACTTGCAATATATTTTTAAATGGTTTTGGATCAGTAAGATAGGCTTTATTCGCAACCTGCCCTCGAAATATTATTACTCTTTTTGTAATATCAGGGTGACAAACGAGCACACAGTTCACTTGACGGTAAGTAATGACCACCCATTCTTCAACAAAGATTCTCATGCGTTGTCACTTCTGTGGACTGAGATGGAATACCTCGACCCACACAAGTGGGTCTCCCCATACTCACCATGCGAAACACAGCAGCATTACGCTTTTTCACGCTGGTATTCCGTAAGAACGGGAATTTCAGGTCGAACCGACCTTTTCATGTTGTAGTTAGAAAATATCTACATCGTGACGCTACTCCCGCTGTAAGTAACCCGGCAATCCACAACCGTGCGCTTTATACGAAATTTTCTGCCACGCACAGTTACTCGGTGGAATCGGCTGTGTTTAATACCTATGGACCTAATGTGGACCTACAAAAGAAGAGCCGGTATCACAGACATCACACCGTAAGCGCATCCACGACTCCTCTGGTGTCGCGAATGTCCATGGGCGGCGGTAATCACATACCATCAGTTGAGCTGCTTGCTCAATTGCCAAAAAATCTTATAATAAGTAAATAACATCATCACAATTTTTAGACTATAATCCAAGGCTCTCTAAATCTGGTAAGAATCTACCATCTCCAAGATACTTGAGGAAAAGAATTCTATTAGAGGGATTTACATCGGATCAGAAATTTACTCAACTCACCTCCCATATCTTGCTATTTATGAGTGGAGATATTCTCTCCTTTCACGACACAGGTAATCGATCTACGAGTTTATTTGATTATAATTTGTTATATTAGTAAATCATTTGACAAAGCATGTACTAAAATAATTTTAGTTAGAAAATAATTTTAACAATATAACTCTTGCAAATTAATTAATAACTTTAACTTGAAAAGTCTTTTATTAAATGATTTAAAAGAAATCTACCGTTTTACGTTTTTAATAATTTTATGGTATGTTGTACATTTAATACATTAATAATTTACAATATTTTCAGTTAAGTATGTTCTATGGAAGCCGTACTGTTGCGCCGATAAAGGCAAAAGTGACAGAGATTGCGTACCAAATAAAATACCGGACGACGATCCCGTGCATCGATTCTCAAATATTAGATGTCTAAATATGACCAGGCCAGAGAGCTTTCAGTCAGTTGGGTGTGTCAGGGCGGACACTAACCCTGAGCGAGTACGTTATTTACATTATTACGTTAATATTCAAATGTTTTAATATTACAAGAGATGTTGATGATGACGAAATATTACAAAATTTTTAGTTTAAAATTATTTCATGTATTAATTTTATAGTGGAACATGCTAAACTTCATTAGGAAATTATTAAGTCGTTTTTTAACAAAGCTTATGTAAAAGAGTTAAAAGTTACAGTTTATGTATATAAAGCCCACTGTTGGGTCTCTAGATAGGGTGTTACAGCGTTGTCCACCACGCTCCACTGCGTATTGGCGAACATCACATGTCTTCGAAATATTTTCTTATTTATTTCTTAGACATGCAGGTTGCCTCGCGATGTTTCCCTTCACCGGTGACCACGTGGTAATTCTGAACATAGAATAGCAATTAACAATTTCCTCATCAACAACTTTGTTTCGCTCGCATACTATGAATTAAAACTGAGCGCTTAGACAGTTCAGTGAAATATACTAAAGGCGAAAGAACTCTAACATATTTTTGGTAGATCATGGAAAAACCCGTTTGGGAAACAATAACCGTTTATCAATCGTCACCGTCTAATATACATAATACTAATTTCCATAAATAGCTTTATTTATGATCTGCTTGGTGGACAAGTCTACCATGGACAGGTCAGCGTCCTGTGTGCTGCCATTTTAGTATTATTATTAACTCCCAATCAAAATGTATAAATTATTACATTAATTATTAGTTTTGTATCGGTATTTCGGTCTGTATCTAGAAATAGAAAAATTGGTTTTTGGACATTTACTTTAATAAATGTCTTTATTATCTCAACATATAACGGACGGACTTATATAATAGGGTTTATAATAAATGCTTGTACGTTATAAATTAGGCTAAAGTAGTATTCCTTTGTGGGAGACTTACATAGGTCTGATCTATGTTATTCATTACCTGTTGTACATATATCCAGGCCCTCAGCCACACCATCTAAAGTGTTCTATTATTTTACTGTCAAATAACCCTCCAAGGCAAGGATCTCTGTAAGGTGCGTGATATATGTTTATAGAACAGGTGGCAAGCAGCTCATCTGATGGTAAGTGATCATGGCCTCCTATGAGGACATAGCTTCCTCATGGGCGACAGGTAGGTTGCCGGCCTTTATCTTATCTTATTTAGGGGCCGGGACTGCTGCGCCGGATAGCCCTTCGACCTAAAAAGATCCTTTGTTCATAGCCCCTCCTGTACGAACTTATGATCTCTAGTGTTGATCTTACCAGTGTGGCCTGCTACTAGTGAATGTTTTCTTGAAGGTCCCTACTTCGTTTCGGTATATTCAGTATATACATGATAACGATGATGATAATTGACCAGCTTTATTTACTACATTTGCCGTCTCACATATATCACATCCATAGATAGAAAGACATACAAAATCATTTAAATATTTTTTTTTAATTTTTATATATACTGAGTATTAATTACTATGGAGAATTATACTATATATTTATATCTTATATTTATCTAAATTAATAAATATAATTTTAAGTATATACATATAACTATGCTAAATGTATTTGTCTAAAGTATGATTGAGTTGTTTTTTTTATATTCCCTAAGCTCTTTTTAACTCGCCTTTACAATCTTGACTTGTATGTACTGTAATTTTATAATTAATTTTTCACAAATTTCTAGACTCCTGAATAATCCGAAATTTTCTTACGTAAAATTCGATAACGATATAACCATTTCATGCTTGTAATTTTAGTGGTTTAAAACTATAAAAATTATGTTATCTTATTTATAATATAATATAATATTATATTATATATATAATATAATATATAATGTTGTCTTATTTCTAATGTTAAGATAATAAGTTCAACGCCGACGTTCGACGTGTCGACTGTTTATGGGAATTCATTTAATAAGTTTTTCGAAAAAGGAAGGAAATTTGAAGGAGGTCTGTTAAAGTACGAAATAGAAAATGGAAGAGTTTGGCCGCCCAGCACAAAAACTGACGCGAATGTTTGTATACTCAATCAAAAACCTCATGAGACCCGCTGTCATGACACACGTATGTAAATTTGATTAAATATGTAATATTGTTTAAATTATAATATCCTCCTGGTCAATTGCGACCACGGAGATATCACATCAACTGCGTAGAATTTTTTATATATACTGAGTATTAATTACTATGGAGAATTATACTATATATTTATATCTTATATTTATCTAAATTAATAAATATAATTTTAAGTATATACATATAACTATGCTAAATGTATTTGTCTAAAGTATAATTGAGTTGTTTTTTTTATATTCCCTAAGCTCTTTTTAACTCACCTTTACAATCTTGACTTGTATGTACTGTAATTTTATAATTAATTTTTCACAAATTTCTCGACTCCTGAATAATCCGAAATTTTCTTACGTAAAATTCGATAACGATATAACCATTTCATGCTTGTAATTTTAGTTGTTTAAAACTATAAAAATTATGTTATCTTATTTATAATATAATATTATATTATATATATAATATAATATTATATTATATATATAATATAATATAATATTATATTATATATATAATATAATATAATATTATATTATATATATAATATAATATAATATAATATAATATAATATTATATAATATTGTTTAAATTATAATATCCTCCTGGTCAATTGCGACCACGGCGATATGACGTCAACTGCGTAGAATTTTTTATAGTGCCGTTAGCGTTTGCATTTCAAACATAGAGAATCATTCCCCTTCCTATTCCGTTGTATTACATGTGCATTAAGATCGCAGGAAGATTCATGCAATGTCAGATACACGGGACATATATACAACTACAGTGATGTTATATATCTTTCCATAAAAATGGAATGAGGTATTACATATTCTCTATGCTGGTAGGCGTTGTTAAAAATCACACGAACATCTACGTCTTCTTCCTTCATACTTCCGCGCCGCTAATAATAAGGTATTCAGTTCTTGTGTCTCACTGCAAGAAAGCCATCATATATACTGTATCTTCAAATCGAATCAAATCTTGTAATCACTCCATCTAAGCTTTAATGCCTGTGTTAGGAAATGGTTTATGACAATAGTCGAATGTCAGATACGAATCTACGATATTACATTTTGTAGATCGTGCCCTAAACCATAGCCATAATGAACTATAGACGCTTTTAATTGTTTTTTTAATAATTAGATAAAATAAATAATATGTGGTAATTTGTGGGGGAGATCTAATTTCATGTGAGTGGAGTGGAGTAGTCATTTCATCCAATAATGATGAAGATGAATTAGATAAAAACGATTTATTAATGATTGTTATAGCTGAGGACGGAGGCAATAGCGTAGCAGGTTTAAACCTCGCCGTGGTTTGGTTCTGGAGACTACATAACCGCATTGCTACGACCCTGGCACGCATCAACCCTTGTTGGGATGACGACCGGTTGTTCTACACTGCGAGAGATATCGTGATTGCTATCCAGATGCAGATAGTTTTATATGAATTATTGCCTGCATTTATGGGTGTGTATACAGAATTCGACTAGTAATTTATCATAAGTAGCTTTGTAATTGGGTATTGCTTCATTCAATTTGTGGACCGAGCATATGTTTAGATTTAGAGAAATATGTCGACAACTAAGTTCCTGTTATATTTTAAATGTTCTTAAAGTTTATTTTTAAATAAATGTTGACATCTAATTAATTAATAATGCCATCAACTCCTTTATTGTTCACAACTTTTTCCCAACGTTCATCAAGTTTTTCAATACGTCGTTCGTAGAAATCACCCGGTTGAGACTCGAATAATTCATCTAGCCAAGGTCTCTAGGTCTAGTCTCAAGTTTTTGCATCAGTATTATAAGAAACTCCGCGCATAACATTTGAAAGAGATCAAAATAGGTGGAGATCCACAAAACATTAACTCAAACATAAAATCACAAATCAAACATTCCGGTAGAACAATCTTTCAACATCCCCTTTCTAAAGATTTTAAAAAACAACGACGATTAGTTGTCCAACCAGAATAATAATACCTTTCACTTACTATCAGCTGGTGTGCTCTTTAGTTATGCATATTTTTTTAAAACAATAAACAAGACTAAAGTGATAATAATAATAATATAGGTTTATCACCAAATACTCTTCCTTCTATATAGTAATCATATAAGGGAACCAATAGAGGTTCTAAACTAGGTCGATATCTGACGGTTTGTTACAAAGATACTACTTTTATTTTTATTGTAGAGGTGGCAAGCAGCTCACTGATGGTAAGGGACCTTCGCGACACTAGGAGGAACTACAACGAACTACGCAACTACAGGAGTCGCAAATTTGCTCTCGGCCTTAAGAAGTTAAATATTTTAGTTTAATTGGGGTGATTAGGTTAGCCATACCATTGCTAGCATTTTTGTCAAAGAAATAAAAAAAAACAGCAATGTCGTCTCACACATTTCTAATTTCTCCGTTCTCAATTCTCGGTTCCAATTGTGAATTCCACGCAGATGAAGTTCCGGGTAGATGCCAGTTATACTTTTAATGAATAACAGTCGTTCATCCATCTCATTTATCTTGATAAAAAGTATCGTATGTGATAATCCAGCTTATTAACAATCTGTGTGACAAATTTCATTTAAATTCGTTTTGGCGTTTTTTTCGTAATTGAGTTACAAACATCGAAACGTACGATCTTTCATTTAATAGAATATAACCATATCAAAGTATGTCTTAATCCAGCCTGGATTAACAACAAACGAACTATCTGTATGCTAAATTTGTTTTTTAAATTCAAATCCATTAAGCTGTTATTGTGAGATTGAATAACAAATTTTCACGTTTATATGAACATTAGGGTGGATAGGATATTTTTTTATGGTATTGTAGATACATTTTTCTGTCCGTGAACAGGTAAAGAAAAAATGATGAAAGATGGGATCCTGTCTTCTCATTTGGGTTTCCGAGATATGTACAACGAAGATGTTATACCACAAATATCTGTAGAGTATACGGCCATGTTGCGTTGGTTCCACACGATGCAATCGGGTGCTATGAAGTGAGAAAGATTTTTTTGTTATATATAAATCTCTTCCGCCTGTTATCCCCATTTATTATATATAAACCCTTCCGGGTGGTGTCAAGATTGAAACAAGTAAACTTTGTTTTAAATCTCTTCAACTAAATTATTTGAAGGAAAATGACATCTATATTTTCCCATTTTAATTGTGTTCATGTATTTATTTATTTATTATATGCTTGTATATATATATATATATATATACATATATATATATATGTATATATATATGTATATATATATATATATATATATATGTATGTATATATATATATATATACATATATATATATATATATATATATATATATATATATATGTATATAGGCTATGATGGATTCTAAAATTGTCACTAAATGTTTGTATTCCAGAATGTATGACGCGCATGGTTTCTACCTAAAACAGATACCGATCGCAAATCTGACACTTAGAACTGGATTTCTCGCTGTGGACAATAACATCGATCATATGACCCAGGGTAGTTTTAGACAGGCTTCCGGTAAGGCTGATCACGCCGTTGATCCGGAAGTAAGTATACATATTTTTATGATATTAGGGGTGGCAAATGAATACACATCAGCCTCCATGGTCATTTTGGTTATCATCGTCTTTCCCCTTTTCCTTTTTCCCCTTTTTTCCTTAATCTTATAACATGTGTTATGTTTCATTAGGGTAATTGTTCTAAATAAACTAAAAACATTAAAATTATAATTTGCTTATATTTATATAAAGCAATACACGAAATTATCTCTAAGCTTATAAATATGGTCTATTATAAAGAAACTCAAGTAAAAAGTAAATTATAAATATGCGTAATATTCTTCTTTATTTAATAAGACTTTTGAAGTATTGAAATAGACAGACAAATTTAATTTTAGCCGGAAGTGATTGCTAATAAAAGACCTGTGCGTATGCTTACGTACGCGCTGTATGAGTTATACTTCTTCAGCGTGAATAATATATATATATATATATATATATATATATATATATATATATATATGACAAACTTGCATAGATCGGCATTCCGTGTAGTGGGTGGTCGGCCTACACAGCAACTGCTAGTCCAAGGTCGCCACTAAAGACCTTTCTTCCTCATCAGTTATCAGTCCAGCCTTTATTCCCCCATCATTATGAGGTATATGGTTTGCCCGTTACCACTTCAGCTTGCAGATATTTGAGCTATTTCGGTCATGCTTTTTCTAATGCGATGGATGTGTACGAAAAGTTTACAAGCATTTAATGTTTCATTAAATTATATAATTAAATTAGAATAATTTTTATTTTTATGCAATTAAAAAAGTATTAAAATATTTATTGTCATATAAATATTTTAATAGTTTTGTAATATATACATTAAATATTCATTGACGTGCAATTTTCACATTGTCGGTTTGTCGTAACTTGTAATACTGTTACATTTTATAAATAAAATATTTTTTTCTTATTGTATTTTCTGGTGTATTTAGTAGTGGCAGTGGTAGGTGGTAAGAGACTGGCCATATAACTCATATAACCAATAACTAAGAGCGAAGAAAGGTTCTTGAATGGCAACCTCAGACTTGTAGTCGGAACACAGTCAAACCAAGCTGCAGGACGAAAATCCACTAGAGTTACGACCTATTCCAGTTTGTAAAGGTGCATGTGGCTTAGGATGATCTCTTGGGAAGGCCCATGTTCAGCAGTGGACAGCGAGCAGTGTGCGAGCTGTGATGATGATGCTGAATATTTTCTTCGATAATTTTGTCCTTTTTCCCACTAACATAAACTATTTGATAAATGATAATATTTTTTTTCACGCCAAAGAGTATAACTACGGCATGTACATACAGACAGGTTTCTTATTAGCAATCTCTTCCGGCTGAAATTAAATTTGTCTGTCTTCTTCAAGACTTCAAAGTGTTATTAAATAAATAAGAATATTACACATATTTATACTCTACTTTATGACATCACTAGATCTAGTGACGACCTATGAAGGTTTGTGGGAATTCGATAGGTGCAGGTGGCCCAGGATGTTGCTTTGTGTCTTCGGTGGAGGCCTATATTCAGCAGTGGACTATTGATAGATTGTGATAATTTTTTGATATATCTTTTTGGTTTTCGTATAATCGAAGTTTATATATTTGATATATAAATAACAGTTTTTAAACGTTAAACTAAAATAATTTGCTCTTTCAGTTAGGCGAAAGTGGTCTAGGACCTCATCAAAAAGCATTCGACGTGTTTACGAATGATCTGTCCAAAAATCGTTATTTTGGTTTCCAATCCTATACCAAGTATTTAGAGGTCTGCATGAAACGTGGCTTTAATAAATTTGAAGATTTGTTATACGTGATGGACCCAGAAGTAAGTAGCGTTATTCTTGAGTATTAGTTAATTTATTTTCTTAGTATCCAATACTAAGTCATTAATATGTTTATAGTATAATTATTTTACATAAAAGTCGGTTCGACTCGGTAAGTCTAGGCTAGAATCAAGTTATGTTCATATATTTACACACGTACATTTGATATTAAGATAGTAAGTAATACTATTAAATATTTTATCACTTACCACTAATGATACAAAAAAAAGTTCTACTTAAAACTACCCTGGAAGTCTAGATGGAATTTTCCTATAAATAAGATTCGATATTTTTCACTCCGAAAACGCAATCCTTTAACTTTCGCGCCGACCTGTTCGTGCTACAGTTAGTTTGTACGTGTAGCGTGCGCCGACCTGTTCGTGCTACAGTTAGTTTGTACGTGTAGCGTGCGCCGACCTGTTCGTGCTACAGTTAGTTTGTACGTGTAGCGTGCGCCGACCTGTTCGTGCTACAGTTAGTTTGTACGTGTAGCGTGGCTCTTGCAGATTTGAAATTTGACCCATCGTGCCATCTTATAACATTATTAAGAGTTGCGACGAGTGCACTGGTGTGTATTAGGATGTTTATTTATCCGATATCACTTCGCGATATTACACAAAAGTTGTTGACGTTGAAATAAACCGGGGGGTTATCATCGCCAACTGACATGTTGATTCACTTTGCTGTCGTGTGATTAGAGAGGCGTTGTTTTTTTTATTTTTTTATTACTATTTTTTTATTGAAAGTAATAAACGAGCACACAGTTCACCTGATGGTAAGTGGTTTCTGTGGCCCATGATATCTACACTCATCCTCGACAAGGAAACATAATGCAGATGCGTTGTCACCCTTGAGGACTGAGATGGAATGCCTCGTTGCCTGTTATAAAAATCTCCGGATCCCTACACTCACCAGACGAAACACAGCACCATTATGCTGCTATTTTACGCCGATATTCTGGAAGGGCGTGGTCCAACCGCGGTCGAGCGGGACCCACTCATTCTGTAGCTGGAAACAAACTGCAGTGTATCTCTATCACATCGTTTCAAATCCCAGCCGAGGAATAATATTTGATGTTTACAAACTGTCAGTTTGCGGGATTAGGTGTATTGTTAACATGTTCCGGACGCTATATGTGAGATTCCGATCTTATTATATACGTATAACATCAAACTAGGGAGGAGAATGCTTAAGGCGCAACTATATATGACGGCAGTGCGGTGGTTGGAGTACCTGGCTGCTGTGTTAAGGGTCCTGGGTTCGATTCTATGCCGATGAACAATAATTGTGCTTCACAAATTTTTGGTTTTCAGCTCTAGGGAACGTCGAATAAGTGCCTCAGTATTTGATTACGCCATACAAAAATATTTTGCGCAATTGATGTTATATGCTAGGAGATATCGCCGTGGTCCGAATTGACCTGGAGAAAATCCTTAATGTCATCTGGTTATAACTGTATTCACTAAAAGAGTACAATACACATTGTAAACTTGTTTAATCAAATTGATTTCTGTATTTCATTACAACATACAAAAATATTTTATGCAACTGATTTTATCTGCCACAAGATATCGCCGTGGTCGAATTGACCTGGAGAAAATCCTTAATGTCATCTGGTTATAACTGTATTCACTAAAAGAGTACTATACACATTGTAAACTTGTTTAATCAAATTGATTTCTGTATTTCATTACAATATACAAAAATATTTTATGCAACTGATTTTATCTGCCACAAGATATCGCCGTGGTCGAATTGACCTGGAGAAAATCCTTAATGTCATCTGGTTATAACTGTATTCACTAAAAGAGTACTATACACATTGTAAACTTGTTTAATCAAATTGATTTCTGTATTTCATTACAATATACAAAAATATTTTGCGCAATTGATGTTATATGCTAGAAGATATCGCCGTGGTCCGAATTGACCTGGAGAAAATCCTTAATGTCATCTGGTTATAACTGTATTCACTAAAAGAGTACTATACACATTGTAAACTTGTTTAATCAAATTGATTTCTGTATTTCATTACAATATACAAAAATATTTTATGCAACTGATTTTATCTGCCACAAGATATCGCCGTGGTCCAAATTGACCAGGACAACATCATTGATGTCTGGTTATAACTCTATTCTCTTAAAGTGTATGTACAACACACATTGTTTAATAAAATTGGTTTCATTTTTTTCAAAGAAAATAGAAATTCTTCAAGAACTGTATGAACACCTGGAGGATATAGATCTTCAAGCAGGACTCTGGATCGAGAATTTCATAGAGGGGGGCCATGTTCCTGCAACACTGTATTGCATCGTGGCTAAGCAAATGTTACGCTCTATAATATCCGATAGACATTGGTACGAGAGACCGAACAGGCCGAATGCATTTACATTACGTGAGTATTGCATATCCATTTTAGTTAATCTTATTTGACAGTAATATATAGACTAGTTAGTCTGGCCATAAACACTATTACGTAATTTTTTTTCTTTTCTTTTTAATTATTTTGAATTTGGAACACGTAAACTATTTTATAAACTTCTTTCGATTTTGCGCCATTTCACATATTTTTTCGTGTTCATTATCAAATTACAATATGGAATGGGGTGTTAAAGAAAATAGGATTGCAGTGATCGCACAAAGTGAAGCTGTCGGTCATATTCCAGACACCTCAAAAGCTTGGTATCAGCCGTATGTTCATATATCGTACTATCAATAGATACAACAACACTTCGTGTATCGAAGACCAGAAAAGATCGGGGCGGCCGCGTGCTGTTAGAACTACAAAGGCTTTCAATGGTGTTAAAGCCAGAATTCGTCGAAACCCCATTAGGAAGCAAAAAAATCTTATCGCGTGAAATGAAGATTCCCGCTAAGACTCTGTCGCGTATTATAAAACAAGACCTGAAACTCGGTGCTTATCGTCGATATACAGGACATGCCCTAAATCAATCTTTACAATTAAAGAGAGTGGATCGATCAAAACGCCTTCTGTCGCGATATGCAGTTGAAAGGCACAGAAATCCTCTTTACCGATGAAAAAATTATCACGATTGAAGAACACTGCAATAAGCAAAATGATAAAGTGTACGCTCAAGTTCTAAAAAAGCTGCTCAAGTGGTTGAAAAGGTACAAATTGGTCATCATCCTGTATCAGTGATGATACAAAAAAATTTTTGGAGCAAGCAGAGGTGAAATTTCCCTTGGAACCAGTGCGTAAATCCATAGATTCGTGGCCAAACAGATTAAAGGCCTGCATAAAAGCCAAAGGGCCACCTTCTGAATAGATTTTTTATTTTTAGCTGATACTAATAAATATGTAGGTATAAATTTTAATAATATTACATTACTTCATTCAAAAAAATGCATTTTCATTTGTAACAGAACTTATGGCTGGACTAGGTATATATATATATATAGTCATGAGGTCGTCCGTCGATCGCCTTCCGCGATCGATCATACACTTCGCCTTTACTTTGATAACTGTGTATATACAAATTGCTGTTGCTTTTATTGCGTGCCTAAATATTAAATTTGTTTAAAGTACAAATAATCTTCATTAATTTCTCTTACTAAGTAAATCTTATAGTAAATTGTAATTTCGAAAGATTTTAATCATGCTTCATATTGTTAGTACAGTAAATTGATTTTTGGTTTTTTGTTGTATACAGAACAACTTCATGAGGTTCGAAAAATCAGCATGGCGAGAGTATTGTGCGACGTCGGGGATACTGTAACTCGGATCCAGAGGCAGGCTTTCTTAAGAATTGGACCAAGGTAACTGGTTCATGTAGTAACTGTAAACGTGATAATACTTAATCAATCAGCATTATTGGAACCATGCCCTCAGAGGAAACTAGGGAAACGGCAGCCCCGTTAGTGTGTTTCGTATGGTTAATATAGTGACTAGGAGACCCAGTTAAAGGTGATGAGGCATTCCATCACAATTCTCAGGAATGGCAACGCATATGCATTTTGATTCTTGATTAAGGATGTATGTATATGCGCTAAAGTCATCACTTACCATCAGGTGAACTGGCTACTCATTGGCCCTTTTATCAGAGAAAAGTAAAAAACAAAGGTAACGGGAGAAACTCTTGAATTCTAGAATTGAATGTATTAAAAGAGATTAGAACGTTCTAATCTCTTTTTACAGTTTCAATGCAAGATTGATTGCAAAAGAACTATATAGTTCTCGTACAGTGGCATGTGATTCTTACAAATATTGAATCTTGAAGAGATCTTATATTATAAAATATGATATTGAGAAAAGTTATTTTTAGTTGAAAGTGAGGAAACTCCCTTTTTTTACTTTTTTTGACTTGTACAAATGAATATGAATCACTTTGACGCCCTCTATCAGCTAAGTTATATGATGGCTCAACTCATCCTTGAGGAATAAATAAGATCATCTTATAGATTAAGTCAACCAATGTCCATATTTATTTCTTTTTACAGCAATCCAATTTGTGGCTGCAACGAGATCGAGGGGATTGATTTTTGGGCCTGGGAAGATAACTCCTGCAGCAACGACGGTTCATATTTTGGCCCTGACTACAAAAAAAAAGCATAACAAATTTGAATTTGTGTCTATAAATAAATGCCAAATAACCAGGTTGTCGTAATGACGTCTATGATAAGATTTAATAAAAAGTTAAAATTAAATATTTACCTTTTATATTTATTGAACATTTCTAACAAAGTATTTAATAATTATTTAAAACTCGTATAATAAGGACTATACTTTCATATATATATGAAAGTTTGATCTGATTGTTAGAAAAATATCCCAAAATTTTTTTTGAGTAAATAGCACTGCTAGGTATAAATAGGTTTTCTCCTTAGTGAGTTTTTTATAGAATAGGTGACAAACGAGCAAGCAGTACTCCCCTGATGGTGAGAAATTACCTAAAATCTGCAACACAGATGTGCTGCCAGCCTTTAAGAAAAGTGAAGGCTCTTATTTTGCAGGTCTCTAAGTCGTATCGGTTCGCAAATACCGCTGGTTACAGCTGATTACACAGGTTAGTTGTTCGTGGCTGAAACCTTCGTGTAAAGCGCACAGTGGTGGATTGCCAACCGTCCAAATAATGAAGATGAAATTTTGAATTCTGTCGTGATGTACGATGATGAAACTCTGCGGCTGGAATTAATCAGAACAACTCCTCAGAACACTACCCGTGTTTTTTATTATTATTACTCATTGTGAGTAACAAACGAGCACACAGTTCACCTGATGGTAAGTGATTCCTGCGGCACATGACATCTACATTCATCCTTGACAAGGAACCATAATGCAGAGTACCTCGTCACGAGTAATAAAGGTCTCCGGATCCCTGCACTCACCGGACGAAACACAGCAACATTATTTTGCTATTTAACGCGGGTTATGTTGTGAGCGCGGGTTCGTGCCCCGGTTGAGCTGATACATTCATTCTGCAGCTAAAACTAAACTGCAGTGTAGCTCTACTATTGTAAAATTTCATTTCACCTCGAAAGGCAAAGATGGAATGTCTTGCCTACAGTATTTCCCTAGACTCACGTTCCAAAACACAGTAACGACAGTACTCTTTGTTGGAGAGTGTCCTTTCCCATATGACCCCTTCATGATTCTATTAAGAAAAATCAACCGTGAGGACTATTCCCATACTAATTAGCTTAGTTAGAGTGGTTAAGCGGAATGTTAGCAAGGTTGGTAACAATGATAGCATTCTTTTTTTTAAAAAAAATCTATTAAAGTATGTACATTATATACTAGCAATTGTATTTACATACCTTGCTATTGATGGTGACAAATAAACACATACTTTACCTAATAGTAAATTATTCCTACGTCCTATGATACCCACGTTCATCCTAGATAAATGGAATGAGACATCACCAGTAATAAGTGTCTAGTAATATTCACGTCATTTAAGATAGGAAATTATTGTATCTGTGTTTGGGAGTGTTTTGTAGTTGTAAAGTTGCCTACCAAGCTTACAGTTCACGTGATGCTAGATAATCAGCGTCAAAATCACCAATCTTTTGCGACAAATTTTCTTTTCTTCATAAAAGTTTATTTAATGAGATAGGCCCATAGAGAGTCGTAATTGGATCGTAAATCCATTGTAAAGTCAAGGCAAGGACGCCGGGACTGCTCGGGCGTGAAATTGGAACAGAATTCATTAAAACTCTGCTTAGAAATTAATCTCGCGAATATCTATGACGATTGTTACTTGGCTTTTTGTTACAAAGCTTAAATGCCCGAGATGAATTTTAACAATTACCTAGGAGATTGTCTCAAAATTTATTACATTAAAATAAAACTATTAACTAACTTTAGATAAAATAAAATTAAAATACTTTTATCTTATTGTCTTGAATTTATTGTAAAGATTGTTAAATATATAAATATCGAAGCATAATTAGCCTATTTATTTAGGGTAAAGTCTGCGAAACTTAATATCGTAGATTAACATCCGCCTTTCGATTAGTGTCGTAAACAATCTCTTAACACAAGCATTTTCAGTCTAGTTGCGAGTGGTTAACCGGAATGTTAGTACTGTTAAAAACATTGTTAAAACAAAAATATATCTCAATTCTTCAACAAGATGAAGAATGAACACGTATATACGAGCTTGAATATTGCACCTACGTCAGTTAAACTGAGAAGAGAAGTCACAGGTTTGGATATGTAATGGCCACCAACCATAGAGTAACCATTATCATATTATTTTTTAATATTAGGTCACAAATGAGCACAGTAATTACTGCGGACCATGACATCTACATTCATCCTTGACAAGGAATCATAATGCAGATGCGTGCACCTCTTTCGATCTCTTTATGTGCTTTACGCGGTGTTACTTTAAATACCGTTACGTTTAATAATAATTTAAGGAGTTGGTAAAGTTGGATGAATTTTTTGAGTCGAAACCGGGTGATTACTGCCAACGAGGTATAGAAAATCTTGTTATGGCCGTGGGAGAAGGTTGGAAACAACAAGGGACATTTGTTATATCTACATTGTCGCTTAGAAATAAGTTAATTATCATCGAAAAATACACTTATTTACCAACATATTCCTTTTTTTTGTGTATGAGCATTGCTGTTGGTCCAGAGACCTCTACAGCTATATCTAATTAGACTCGGGTGCGGGAGGCCCGCTGAGTAGGGAGACAACGACGACGCTGTGAAGCTGGCGCGGAGATTGTAGCTGCACCACCGCTGTACTCCGACCAATGTGGACGAACAACGTCGACGACAACAGAGGGGGGCGATAATACGTACCGAGGGCCCCTCACTAGGAGGTACGAAACCGCTATCGGTATCTAGAACCTAACATATTCTTAATCGGAAGTTTGTTATAAATTCTATCCAAAACGGTCCTCCATTCCGAAAATGACCCGAGCCGAGGTCTCGTACCTCCTTGGATCGTATTCGCCTGCCTCAGTCGTCGTTGTCGTTCTTCGTCCACTGGGGACAGAGTGCAGCGAAGTTGTAGCCAACGTCGAGCCAGCAGCGACGTCGCACTCTTTACTACCGCCCCCCGCGAATCTATACCGTATACGTAGACGTAAACTGTAGAGACCAGAAGGCCAACAGTAATATACATACACAAATAAAAAAAGCATCAAAAAAGATACAATTAATAAGTTTCCCCAGTTGTTCGGATTAATTCCAGCCGCTGAGTTTAAACATCGTACATCACAACAGAATTTAAAATTTCATCCTCATCATCACGACGGTTGGCATTCCAGCACTAAGCGCTTGACGCTAAATTTCCTGCCACGCACAATTACTCTGTGGAATCAGCTGTCGCCAGCGGCGTGTCCGTGCCGATACGACTTAGGGACCTTCAAGAAAAAAGCCTACACCTTTGTAAAGGCTGGCAACGCATCTGCGTTGTTTCTCGTGTTGCAGATATTCATGAGCGGTGGTGATCACTTACCATCTGGTAGGCAGCATGCTCGTTTGCCGCCTATACTATAAAAAATAAAATAATAAGTATATTGTACAAATTGTTCTGCTCTTTATTCTGTATATCAATCATAATTTCAAAATTAAAAAAAAAGAGCTACAAACTAGGTTGCACAACGAGTTACTTAACTACGCTGATATAAAGAGTTGTTATAACCGTTTTGAAATATAAAACTTCGTCGTGGCTGAAGCAATTTAAATTAATTTATTCATTGAATGGGCCAGTGAATAAATTAATTTAAATTGCTTGATCCCATGCTTATAAGTGTTGTTTTGTTAAGTGAATGTGTCAAAAATATGAAATATAAGAGATACCATGACGATTACATGTCGAAGAGTGCTTTTATTTTTAATGTAACACTTTAACTACTATGGTTGAAGATAAAATATTTACATAAGTACCATGCGTATTGATTGTGTTAACGTATCTATTTGTGACTGCTCTTAAGATTACCGTAAGGACGCAAGGCTTAAGTTTCTCTTTGCCACATAACCCCTAAAAATCTACAATTTTAACACGTATGAAGATTAAATCAAGCAATCATAGACTGTATATGAAATAGACATGAGATATTAAAATAATATTTTTTTGCGTTCACTAACAGACGATCGGTGAAAAGAATTAAGTTGGTGATTTTTTTCCTTCTATAATACTGGTGATGTGTATAATAATGGAAGGGCGTAACATACTGCATCAACCCGAATATCCCTACAAGTAGTGAGGTTCCTGGTTGCAACATTGTGGTTATCGAGTAGACATTTTCCAGATTCTTTGTTCAACTTTCTTATATTACCTATTGGATAGTATGATATATGTTTATTCCAACTATCTAATGGCTAAGTTCAAGGTAAAGTATTGATTTAAAATCAAAAATATATTAAGCCCCCCAGAAAAAAAAACAAAAGACCTATTTCTCCCGTATATTGTTACTAGGAAAGTTGGTGAGCGATATTAATGTAGATGATTCTTAGTCAGACAACTGACCGAGCTGAGGTTAAACCCTCTCGGGCAGACTCAAGTAAGACACTCTCGCGGAACAGGGTAACGGTCCAAGCCAAGGATCCCTCTTACTGCTTGAGTCCTTGTGCTGATTACCAACTAATAGAGGTCTCAACCGAGCGCCATAAGCACTCGGTCACCTCTCAACCCGGTGAAACTATAAAAGCCCTCGGGCTAACAGCCGGGGAAAAAAAAAGACAAAACAAACATGCAGTGAGGTACTTGTGGGCTGCAGTCAGCACTTATCAGGTGAACTGTGTGCTCGTTTATCAATCATACTTTCTTAAAGAAATATTTTACTGTTCACATTGAATCATAGTTACTACAGTAATTATTGACAGCCGCGTCATGTAGAGATGGATTGCCAGCCGACAAACAATATTTGTTTATCAAAAATTGCTGGTTTACATGTCTGGGTGCACCGTGTATGTTCTGTGTCTCTGACACTTCATCTGGACCTTACTTCGATCTTATTCCACATGCAGTACTGCGGAATAGGGAATAGGACGATAAGTGCTCTATTTGCGCACTTATTTGGCACTATAAACATATTCTGCGCAGTTGATGATATCTGACACTAACTAGTAGATATCGCCATTGTCGACTTCGACCAGGAAGACATCATTATAATTATTATTAAAAAAGACAAGGTGGCATATTTAGTATTCATAAATACTATAATCAAAGGAATCTTTTGCAACTGCGCAATTGGAAACGGCTCGGGATTTTTCCCATTCAATATTACTCATATTTACCGCTATCTGCTTTCATACCATCAACGTGAAAAAAGCAGTCTGCATTGACATTGGGCTTATCCTGCCGTAACCGCGCAATATTCATCTTCGCGCCAAGTTTAATATTCGGCTTGATCCCTACAGCAATGAAACTCTGCGGACTTGGGCTTTAATAACTGCGTGTTTGGTGAGGGTTTTGGGTGTAGATCTTCTACCATGTGTTATTTGATGAGTTTGAAAGTGTCACCTACTATATGTAGCATTTAGTGGAGATACTAAAAGATATTTCACACGTCCTTTTCCCAGTTGATAGAATAAATTTTATTATAATTATATGCTTATGTAAATTCTGTCCTTCTGGCTTATTTCACAGCTTAATACTGTGGAATGCGTGTACAATAATAGTTAAGGATGTTTTAGCAGAGGAGGAAATTTTTTGCTTCCAATATTAAAAAATTCGAGAGCTTATTAATGTAATAAGAAACATAGGAGGCCTAAAATTTTTCACTACAACCAATTATATTTCTTCTACACGTCAACAGTGCCTACAAGTTAATGACTTTCATAACATTAAACTTTGAGAACTCCCAAAAGGATAGACGCGATTTTAATAAATGCTATATATTTGTACATTATTAATAGTTACTAAGAGCCATGGTAGATCAGTGTATGAGCTTTCGCTGTTAATTCATGGTATCGAGTTCGATGCCCCGTGCCCGGCACCAACGGAATTCTGAATTGCAATTTTAAGTGCTCATTTACCACGTCGACGGTGAAGAAAATATCGTGGAGAAACTTACATGACTAAAATTAAAAAAAGATGTACGTATATATATGAATATTTTAAGATATATCGAAGACAGAATAGACAGTGGTGTAGTGGTTACGATGCATAGCCGATACGTTGTAGGTCCACGGTTGGTATGTATTGATATCCCAGGCGAGGAACAATATTTGTGTCCACAAATTGTTGCATTTCGGGTCTGACCGTGTCGAAAGAACCTTCCTGTACTGCATATGCATCACGGTAATAAGGAAATAAATGACATGTGAAGTTATATGCATTTGCGCAAATACAGAATTTGTCAGATGGATCATCATTATTATATATTGAAGACATGTCAAGTCCACCAATTTACTACTTTTATTTGTATATCAGAGCAGGTAAGAATATATAGACATTTCATCGCGATAAACGACTGCAAGTTGCATGTATATATGATTTACTCTTCGATTTATTAATAAATCTATACGATGACGTATTTCAGGACACCCTACGGAGCATCAGCGGGATACTTTGAGCACATATCTTAATATCATCTCGGCAATATAAACGTCCTTGTAAATATATGTGTTCATTTAAAGCTCCACCGGCCAGAGTCAACAGCCCGGCAAAGTGAGCAAAAGTGAAATTTGTTTTGTAGAAATACTTATAAAATAATGAAGTACTTAATTAATTTCAATTGTGATCCAATAACTATATAGTGTTTGTTTTTACATTCGGATATATAAAAAGTGTAACATCTACACTTTGATAGCTCATAGAAAAGAAAAACTGGTACTCATAATTTTATTACATTTTTTTAAAATTTAAAAGTTTTTTAACAGTGATAGAGCCACATTGCGGGTCTTATTGCAACGGAATGGGTCACGACCAGACAAGGATCACGCTCTATTAGGATAACAGGTTGAAATCAATTCCTGTTGCAACTAGATACTAGATGCAGAGTATCTCCATCACTGTATAATAATCTGTACTCGTACGTTACTCAAAATATTATAGATTTTTTTAAGTACAAAGTAAATTTATCTTTGTTCATGCGGATACGATACGAAATGGTAATGTCTATAAAATATTAGCATTAATATTTTTTTTTCTTATACCGTGCATTTTTCTGTTTCAGTTCACGTTAATTGTACGTGGTGGTGTTTTCATAAAATCTTAACTTACTTAATATGCATCAAATATCTAGTTATAAGTTCATTTATTCTATATCAATTTTTATTATTACTTGAAAAACGATTTTGTAGACCATTCAAAAGCGATTTAGCGACTCGAGAACCTTGTTAATTTTGAGCCAACATTTATATAAATTAGATGAAAATCGTAAAGCCGACCGGTGTCACGGCAATGATAAAGCACCATTAATAATAACATGAACAAAACATTTCCGCGATGTCCTCATACAATTTAGAAATATGCAAATTTATTTGAAACCCTATTGTCAAAGATTAGTGAAGGTAGATAGTCCTAACTATTTACAAAACTGATTCTTCTGTTGAAGATTTAAAGACATTTGTCTATTTTTTTTATATTAAAGATAACCAAGTTAGCGTAATGAGTGTAGTAGGGAACAACACTACAGAGTATAGATATGGGCCAGAAGTGGAGCCAGAGGTAGAAACATACCATACTGGCTAATGAAAAATAGGTCAAATATTTTTTTAGTAACACTTGGTTAGTTTACCAACTTGTTAACCTTGTGTACAGGCGCAAAGTGCCCAGACTATGTGTGTTTTACACTATATATTTTGTACAAAGGTTTTACATAAGTTGATTCTCTCACCCTTTTCTTGAGACATGAAAACCCACGGCGGGTATCCATCTTTTCGTTGCGGATATACCTCTTGTCTCGATTCTATTGGTTCTGCCTACTATACTGGCTAATTGCTGATTGCTACTCTGCTAATTTAATTTTAATTTTTGTTTTTTTATAGTTACACTTCGAGTTCAGTTAAAGCCAACCTGCTTAGCCTAGAGCATAGGCACAAGATTGCCAGCCTCTCAGTATTTTGCACGATATATTTTGGTGAGCGTGCAGACAATTTACATAACGTCATTAATACCGTTTTCACCATCGAACATTTGAGACATACGATACGTAATGCTTTCATTGTGGATACTCCTCGAATTCGGTTCAACTTTTTTAAATTATTTGCCCTTTTTAATGCGTAAAGCGCAGAATTGAAATAATTTATCTGCGTCAGTCTTTCCGATCGAGTATCATGTGGTCCTCTTCAATAGAAAGTGTTTAGACCTTAATAGCTTTAAAAGCAGCACCTACATCACAACTTAACACAGAATAATACTATAAGTATGTACTAAGTGTGTATGTAACTTGTGTATATAAGAAAATTATCAAAAAATCAAGCTAATGGAGGCCGAAAAATAAATCTTCTTCACCTAACACAGAACGGTTATGTTCGATGTGTTAATTAATACAACAAAATTGTTTATACACTTGTGTTATTTGATAGTTGATTATAATAATATTTTCTTAAATCAATTACACTGAATTCATTTCTACTGTATTACTGTTCTTTGACAAAAGTGCCTTGTAGCATTAATTAATATTTCTCTTCAAAGCGTATCTAAATTTGAATTTTGAATGTTATGTGGAATAGAAAATGTTATGCTAAATACTTTAGTACTAAAAGTTTTTTAAAGTTTAGTTAAAGTTTATAAATTTTTGTGGTGGTACATTTACAGTTACATAAAGTAAATTAACGGCCTATGTAGACCATAGTACATAGACCCTCCTCTCTTGAGGGTATTGGCGCTTAGTGCCCCCATGGATTTGCGCACGTCAACTGTTTTGAAATATTTTTTTTACTTACTTCTTTGATATGCATGTTCCTCACAATGCTTTCCTTCACCACCGAACACGGAAATCAGCATTTAAAAAATACCCCGTGGAAGCAGCTGTCGGCAGCGGTTCAATACGATCCGAAACAATACGCCTTAGGGACCTTCAAGAAAAGAGCCTACACCATCCTATAGGCCGATGCGCATCTGCAACTCCTCTGGTGTTGTGAATGTTCCTGGGCAGTGTTGATTACTTACCATCAGATGAGCTTTTTTTATTACAACAAACGAGCACACAGTTCAGCTGTTGGCAAATAATTCCTGCGGCCTATCTATCATCCTTGACAAGGAATCATAATGCAGATGCGTTGTTACCCTGGAGGACTGAGATGGAATCATCTCACCACCAGTAATAAAGGTCTCCGGATCTCTATACTCACCAGAAGAAACACAACAGCGTTATTCTATTATACTATTATAGGCTGGTATTCTGTGAGGGCGTGGTCCTATCCCGGTCGAGCTGACCCATTCACTCTGTAGTTGGAAACAAACTGCAGCGTAACTCTCCCACTGCTTGCTCGTTAATCACCTATCCCATATAAAAAAATAAAATTTCTATTGCAATAATTTTATTGGTGCCAGTGCTGGGTATCGAACTCGGTTTACTCGTGTACCATGGATTAAAAGCTAGCTAGCTTAGACACTGAGCTGCCACGTTTATTACACAAGTATATCCCTTAATAGTAATAATAGAGGTATCTGAGGCAATCTTGCTGTAACCAACGGTAAAGCTTGTATAGGATAACGTTTACATTTATCCAGTGGAATTAGAAATTTTAGCACCCTATAACTTCTGCTATCTTCTAGTATATCTTGCTGCTTTCATCATAATCATCATCATTCCCTATAAATAGTCCCCTGGTCAACGTACTCCCCCCACAGGTTGCCACAAAGCACGATCCTGAACCACCTGCATCCGTCAACTTCTCGGAAATTTTTAAATGCAGCATTTTACGAGCCAATTATCCAAACAATAAGCACATACAATACTGCTCCTTGTGTAGACTAGAATGACCACTTACGATTGTGTTGCGATTGAGTATTTACTACTCAAGTATTAGTAATAATTTGCCAAAATAAAATCTTGAAAAAATTCACGAAGATAGTCTGATTATCACGAACTTTGAACTTGAAGCAAATACGCTAAGTGTGGCGGAATAAGGTGACCCTATAAGAAATGGGAAATAGGCATGGAAGAGGGTGGTACCACAAATTGTTGGTTTTCGTGTATCATGCGTGTCTCGTGTTATTTTTTAATTTAAGGGACATTCAGACGTCAGCGTAAGGGATTACGCTTCTGAATCTTCGTATAATTTTATTGTACATGCGTTATTACATCGGATTACGGAAAGGGACGATGAGTGAGTCCCTCTATGTTTCCGGGAATACTTAATGCACTATAAAATATCCTACGCAGTCGATGTCTGGCAATAACCAGAAGTTAACGCCGTGGTCTAAAACGACCAGGAGGAGGTCAACGTCGTATTTTGCATCTGTGATAGTTTGCTGTGTAGTGAAGGTACTTATAAAAAATGCTTAATGCAAGTTAAAATAATTATTCAGGTATTCATAATGAATTAAATTCTTCCAAGTGAACACCAGCGCAAATAGTTTGTAATGACAAGTCAAACGACGTCTTCGCACTTTGGTTGCATTAAACGAATAATCTTTAACAAGACAAAACTACACGCATTGAAACACTGGACGTCTTTAATCCTCGGTCATAAAGGTCTTTTTCGTTTGATTGTCTCGTATTAAAAGCATAGCATGTTTGCATTTGTACTTCACTCACAAATTTGCTATTGCGTCTATAAAACTGACGATCTTATCAAATTAGCTCTTAAGGCTATTAAAATTAGGCACACTCAATCGAGATCTATAGAACTAGATGGATAGTATGACGTTGTTTAAGGCTTATGAATAGGCAATAACTTGTCTAGAGGCGCTTGCCGCTATGCACTGGTTAATGACAGCTGTATAGTGAAGTTATGCAGATTAATGCCAATTTTGTGCGGTAGATATAAACGCACTATGCAGTGTAATGGATGATTACTATCCATCGATATTTCAATGTCATTGTTCCAATTTAAAAACTTCCCGGGTTGCCGATTGTATTTATCGAAATCATTTTAATAGCTAATAAATACTATGACAATTTTGTGCGGTAGATATAAACGCACTATGCAGTGTAATGGATGATTACTATCCATCGATATTTCAATGTCATTGTTCCAATTTAAAAACTTCCCAGGTTGCCGATTGTATTTATCGAAATCATTTTAATAGCTAATAAATACTATGACAATTTTGTGCGGTAGATATAAACGCACTATGCAGTGTAATGGATGATTACTATCCATCGATATTTCAATGTCATTGTTCCAATTTAAAAACTTCACGGGTTGCCGATTGTATTTATCGAAATCATTTTAATGGCTAATAAATACTATGACAATTTTGTGCGGTAGATATAAACGCACTATGCAGTGTAATGGATGATTACTATCCATCGATATTTCAATGTCATTGTTCCAATTTAAAAACTTCCCGGGTTGCCGATTGTATTTATCGAAATCATTTTAATGGCTAATAAATACTATGACAATTGATAAAAGATCTTATATTTAATCTATATACGCTCTCATTCCATGAGAAATTTAGACAATACTATCTCTTAGGATTACTAAAGGGACAATTTGTAGTGCAGTAGATGAGAACTGCACTGGACGTCCGCTGATCTTTTTGAGATCTGATAAGATACTAATGTTGAGCTAAGACGATAATTGGTGACGTCTTCCTGGTCGATTTCAACGCAGCGATATTTTATATTATTACCAAAGACACCAACTGCGCAGAATAAAGTATAATGCCTTAATTATTTGCAATATTTAAGCACTTAATAATTGTAATATTATGATCGGAGGGGTTTCAGATGTAGTGTTAGGAAGACGGGACATACATACAACATATCTAAACCTGAAAATCAACAATTTGTAGTACAAAATATTGCTACTAGGCTCAACCCAGAATCCGTGACGCAACAGTTAAGTTAAAATGATAATAATAATTACGCAAATAAAATCTTCACTTTCATTTCCGTGAAGTTCGAGTTTCGACTTTTCACTCCAAGTGAATTTGATTTTTATAATTAAATTACGTAAATAAAAATGAAACATGAATCGACTTTAGGAGAAGATCTTTATTTAATTTCATTATTGTAGAAAAAAATCATAACAAGTTATAGTAAAAATAAATCGTGGAAAACCGGAACTGATTGCTCGCTAAACATGTACACAATATATAGCGATTCGTTGCAGTTTCGTATTCAATGAATGACAAGAACTGGATATCCAATTTATGCCCTAGTTCCTCAGGGGCCACAGGGCAATGACTTGCCGTGAAAGCCAATGTAGGCTCTTACAAATCGCATGTACTAGTATAGTTTGTGGGCTTAAGAGTACAAAAGTTCATTAGGCAACCGGTTTTAGTGTACAGAACAAAGCAATTTCTTATCATCAGGTTTGTCTGCCTGTTTGATATCTCTTATAGAGATCTCTTAGTGTTTTGGAAAACTAAAACGATACACTTAGTTATAAAATATTGTATTGTCATCTGTTTATTACACGTTTACAAAATTTCTATTTATTCTGACGTCTGCAAGTGGAAGAAAATAGGAAAAAATATCCATTAAATTTCAGCTAAAAAATAAACTAAATTAAAAATACCTATCATTTCAGTTCAAAAACAATAAAAATAAAAAAATAACTTTCAATTTTTTTTATTTTGCTAGAATTATCCTGGGTATATCGTTTTCATCGAAATTTCTTATTACGGTTACCCATGTTTCTTACGTGCCGGGACCAAGGGAGCGCGTTCGGCCAACCGGACTCAAAGAGTCCACGGCTCATTTCACCTCACACTACATTTCGCCCAAATGACGCGACAAACATTTCAATCGACTCTGTGGTCGCCCGTGTTTATTCTGCACGGCATTACGGTTATTTCGTTATAGTTATGAGAGAAACAAAAGAATTATGAGCTTGAGAAGTCGATAGGGGTGACGGAGGAAAGAAAGCTAAGAAATTTTAATCCGTAGCATTTTTCCTATTGTATTGAGAGTAATAAACGACCGTGCAGCTAATTTGATGGTAAGTGATTCTAGGAGAAAGATGTAATGCCTCATAACCAGTAATAAGGGTCTCCGGATCTCTACACTCACCAGACGAAACACAACAGCGATATATATATTCACGTTTGTATTCTGTACGTTCACCCGTGTCGAGCCGACCCATCCATATTGTGAACAGAATCTGACTGCAACATGGCTATATTACTGTTGAGGATACTCTTTAATATATTTTTGGAATACAAAATAGTGCGTAAAACTGCTCGACTATAAAATTTAAAAAAATATAAGTTCTAATAACTTTATACGAAAACTATGGTGTACTTATAGAAATACAGTCATTTCAAATTGGTAGAGGCACCTTGCAGCAAGCAACTAGTATGGGTCGGCGCGATTGGAAAAGCATAAGACCCTCACAAAATCACAACGCTGCTGTGTTTGATGAGTTTAGGTAACTAATTTCAAAGCCTTCCATATCCGCAGCAGTGACAACACAAGTACATTTTAAATCTTTTATTGGCTGCAGTGATCACTTAATCAGGTGAAATGTTTGCTAGTTAGTCCCTCATAGTTTGATAAAAGAAGTGTTCTTTGCGAATGAGTCTACAACATCCAACAGTGGGCATTATTTCTATTGATTGTCATTTTACTTGTTACTGTTATGATTCATAAACTAGCACATAAAGACCATAGAGAAATACTTTTAATTTTTTGTAAGTAACAAAACAGTTTTAATTCACTTTAAACAAATTTGAAAAGCAAAAACGCACGACAAATGGGTACCGCATGAATTGAGTGATGCACACCAACAAACACGCATTGAGTGCTGAATTTTGAATGGTATCGTTACCTGTAATGAAAAATGAATACTGTACGACACTCGGAAACGCTCATCACAGTGGTTGAAACAAGATCACCGCCACCCACTATACTCCCCGGACCTTGCTACAATAGATAAGCATTTTTTTCAAAATTTGGACAATTTATTCCAAGGAAAAATAATCAATTCAAGTAGTCAAGGCAGTCCAAACCGCTTTCTAAGATTATTGATTATCGCTCCCAAATTATTTTGAACATTGGAATATAACTAGTCTGGCCATAAATACTGTTACATAAAAACTTTTCGATTTTTCAACTTTTTGATTATTTTGAATTTGGAACACATATGTTATTTTAAAAACTTCTTTCAATATTGCGCCATTTAACATATTTTTTTGTGTTCATTATCAAATTACAATATGGAATGGGGTGTTAAAGAAAATATAATTGCAGTGATCGCCTTGCACAAAGTGGGTATGGAGCCGTCGGTCATATTCCAGACACTTCAGAAGCTTGGTATCAGGCGTATGTTCGTATATCGTAAAACCTGAAGCTCGGTACTTATCGTCGATATACAGGACATGCCCTAAATCAATCTTCTCCTAAATCTACAATTAAAGAGAGTGGATCGATCAAAACGCCTTCTGTCGCGATACGCAGGTGAAAGGCACAGAAATATCCTCTTTATTGATAAAAAAATTCATGATTGAAGAACACTACAATAAGCAAAATGATAATGTGTACGTTCACAGTTCTAAAGAAGCTGCTTAAGCGGTCGGAAAGGTACAACAGGTACATCATCCTGCGTCAGTGATGGTTTGGTGGGGCGTGTCTTATCAAGGGGTCACAAAACTACACTTTTGTGAAAAAGGAGTGAAAACTTCAGCCAAAGTGTATCAAGATACAGTCTTGGATCATGTTGTGAAACCTCTCAGCAATACATTTTTTAAAATGCACCGTAGACTTTCCAGCAGGACTCTGCACTTGGTCACAAGGCATGAACTACCCAAGCCTGGCTTGAAACTAACGTTCCGGACTTTATAAGAGCTGAAGGCTGGCCCTCAACTAGCCCGGACCTCAACCCTTTAAACTTCAAATTATGGTTAGTTTTAGAGGACATGGCCTGCTGTAAGTGACATTGAGTCTCTTAAAAAATCTTTGGAGCAGTGGCCAACCAGTTTAATGGCCTGTATAAAAGCCTAAGGTGGCCATTTCGAATAGGATATTTTTTGCTGAGACTAATAAATATGTAGGTGTAAATTTTAATAATATTACATTACTTCATTAAAAAAAATGCATTTTCATTTGTAACAGAACGTATTTCTGGACTAGGTATATATATAATATGGCGAAAGTGCATAGATAATAATGGTACATACTTCGAATGATTAAATATATAATTTAAAAAAAAGTTTTTTACCTTTTCTATATAATACGCTAAGTTCATATGAAATGAGCTAATACAATGAGTTCATCAAAACTCCTGCTATGATGCCTCATTTTCATCGACATTTTTACACTATTAATTCTTACACTACAGATTACAAAGCAGTTTTAAAAAAATAGTAACAAATCGTTTCTTAAATTTGCCATGATGCATATGAGAATCTCCTTCATACAGTTTATATGAACGTCCGCAATACAGGAGTTGCTGATGCGCTGTCGGCCTTTAAGAAAGGTGTACGCTCTTTTCTTAAATTAATTAAATGTGCTGAATATCAAGTTTCGGATGCTTATGGTCTGCGGTCGAATTGCTGAATTGATGATTACACAAGTTACACTAATTACGCTACACATTGCTAAATCGGTAGTAACTGAAGCAAATTATCTTATTAGACATTTCGCTACAACGGGTATAATTAAGATTAATTACAATTCATTACGTACTTTGAATTTGAGGTACCTTCTTTTCTAAGAATTTTGTGATGATAATTATTGAATAAATCAAATACAGAAAAAGATAAGAAATATCAACTTATTTAAGTAGCCAACATAGTATACTTGCATGTGCAGTGATAGAGCTACAATGCAGTTTGTTTCTACCTGCAGAATGAATGAGTCAAATCGACCGGGGTAGGACCACACCTTCACGGTATGATGCTGCTGTGAAACGTCTGGTGAATGTAGGGTTCCGGAGATATTTATTACTGGTGATAGGCATTCCATCTCAGTTCTCAAGAGTGACAACGCATCTGCATTATGATTCCTTGTCAAGGATGAATGTAGACGTCAGGGGGCACAGGAATCAATTGAACTGTATGCTCGTTTGTTACTTTTAATGTGAAATAAAAAAACTGCTAGGATATTACTTAAATACTAGGCTTGATTCACGCGGGCTACCGTGTTGACATCCTGATGATCGCCGGTGCTGAAAGCAATAAAATTTTTAATTGCAATTTCAAGTACTAGCTTACCACATGAAAACTGCAAGCCTCAGAAATAAATCACAAAAAGTAATTAGAAAACATGTGAAGCCGTGGAGGTGCGGCTCTATGCTAGGACTACCTCTCACTGTATGAGAATATATATATATATATATATGTATATATATATATATATAGTATTGATCTTACATATTGCTATCCTGCATCTTCAATTCCAAAATGCACCTGATAGTGTTATGGAATGAAATGAATTTGTAATAGCGATCTGAGCTTTCGAGTTGTCTTTATGTCAATTACATTTTTAAATGCTGCCATCTACAAAAATAAAATAACCTGTCATAAGGTTTTGACGGCTAGTTTTTTTCTTGACCAATTTTTTAATAACACAATAGTATTAAACCGTGATAATATTAAGTTATTTCTAATTTATATCCCATTCACACAGACTCTTTTGTTACTCTAGTCAGCCGTTATTCTTATTAAGAATATTTTGCCTGAATACGTGGAGATATAAATAGAACAAGTTTCCAAATTAGTTAAAATCTAACAATCCATTGAAAGCCACTATCCGACGACAGCCAACAACTTGTCACTTTCATGCGATATTAATTCATCCAAGCTAAATAAGATACTCGGAAAAATCAAATAGTACTAAAAGTCCTGCACTGGAATGTAGTCCATGTTAGGTTAAGGATACAGAGTGTTTTTGTGTGAATTAAATAGTGTTGGAAGGGCAATAAGTGGCGATCAAATTGAGATACGACGGGACACGTGCGAGTTATTGCATCACAAGTGTTTGGACATACTACAATATTGCTAAGTCGGACGGAAAATATCTCCTCATAGTTATTAGGGTAGCAGAGTTATTGGGTGACTTACGATCTCTTCACACGTATAAGCACTATGCTATTTATTTCGTTATATATATAACCATATTCTTAAAATGTTATTTTGTTGTTACTAGTAACGCTTGTTGTCTAAATTCGAGTAGTACTGTAACGAGATTTTGCTTTTGGAATCAGATGGCAAGCTTTCATCGAATACCCTGTCTCCTGCTACAGAATGCACCAGGGCCGCCCTTTAATGAGCCTGCGCACTTCCCTAGGGGGCATCACCGCCCCTAGCAACCTGCTGGAAACCAGAGATCACTCGCTGTTGACGTCCTCCACTATCCCGGATGATGAGAGCCACCACCCTGATCGCCCAAGCAGCCGTAATCCCCTTTTAGTCACCAGACAAAGGGTTGCCCTATTCTAGAAGCCCGGGACTGTAGGGCTATTGTTTTAAATACCTACTAGTCTAGACTACTGCACTATGAAGATACTGACAGACAATATTCGTTATCGAAATTTGTTAATTATATTCCTTTTTTAAAATCAATATAATAATAATAGTAACTTTTTTCGTCTCCACAAATTACGTAAGATGTAATTTGTAGGAAATCTGTAGCCTAAACTAATCCTAAGCCTGTTTTTTTATTGCTGGTCTTTACCTAGGCAAAAATACATATAATGGAAGAATTTTTAAATAAACTAATTGATGTATGCATAATTTTTTGTATGTGTATGGGTGTGTTTGTTTGTGTTTTCTTACTAATAAATAAATTCAAACTAAAACGGCCCCCGGAGTTGACCAATTTCTTTTTGTTATTTAGAAAGAGTCTAGTCAGTGTGATTATTTCACCTCCGTACAGACAGACAGAGACAAACATGTAGATAATCTCGAATAATACAATTACACAAAGTAAAGAGGTATTACATAGAAATGTGGTAAGTATTAAAAAGGATTTTTTTTAATTTGTGGATATTCATCTCCTTGTAGAGGCGATGGCACACCGAATGAAAATACCCTGCAATATTTAAAATAGGTTTTATTATAGTTTATTTTTGCCTCTTTAATCTGAGGAAGCCCAATTGATTTGTAACTTGTTTGAACAAGTCTATTAAATAGTCTAATAAGCCCAGAGAGTAGAATATCTCACAATATATTTATTTATATAGTTTCTGAACTGAGACGTAAAAAAGAGGCGTTTTTGTCCTTTGAAAGCAGACATATTAACTATAATTGCAATAATAAGGTAAAACAGGTTAAAAAGTAATAATCCTTGATAATATTAATTTGTTTATGGAATGCTCTTCCTGAAATAATACGTGCCGTGAGAACCGTTGTGCTATTTCATAACCCAGTGAAGGAACACTACCAATCTTTATCCAGTTGAATAAATAATGAAATATTATGTTAGGTATATTGTATGCTATATATATATATTTATTATTTATGTTTACATTATATATTATTCGTATTATTATTTATGTATATATGCATGTTTTTGTAAATAAATATAGTCCTGTATTTTTTTTATTTTTTTTTTCTCTGTCTTTTCATAGTTCACTGTTTAGTGCATGTTTCTTTTTTCCCATAATATATCCAACATCAGGCCTGCTGCGAGAGATTTTTACTGTCAAACTAAGCTGCACCTTTGCACATACTTTTCTTATCTTAATTTCCCTGTATAAATGCTTTGTGTACATAAAAGTTAAATAAATAAATAATATTACTACATAGGAATGATAAGAGAATAATCTGTTTTAAGTGTTTAAAACACTCTAAAAGTTTTTTATTCAAAACATTAATATTATAACTACACACATACATGCAGGTGAAGCTAATATGAAATAAAATAAGAAAAGTGTTAAAAATAAAGCCCGAAAAACATACTCGGATTAGATGCAATCTCAAACGAGAACAGTCTATAATAAATTTCCGATAAACGTCGACGTTGTTTGTCAAAAGCTAAACGCTGTCGAAACGGTCTTCATATATTCCGAACAAAACAACTTTATCGAGAGATACCAATTTTCTAATGGCATTCTAGTACAAAGAGAGAAGTTCGACCACTTAAAGAACGATATTAACGCGAAACTTCCGCAGATAACTTGTCCGATAAATGTAATAAGAGATGAAAAATGATTCTGTACGCTCGGGCGACTTCAGCAAGTCATCGCATTGGCTAACCATTTATCAAAATTGATATCAAAGCAATTTCATATAAATTCTTTCGTAAAGGAGGAATTTATTTTAAAATTTCAAAAAATAAAACATGTAGTGGTTTGTGTTAAGAAATTATTGAGTTATATATTAGTTTTTAATTTTCATAATATGCGTTATTTATTATATACGTTGCCATGACACGCATTTTATTCAACATAGATAAGGAAATGTACAGTAACGTCTTGTTTTTGCTGTGTAGTGACCAGATAAATGTAACCTATATACCTAACATAATTTCTAACACAAATGCAAGTCATTCTGCTCATCAATGGATTCCCCTGCCCTGCGATGCAAGCAGAATCATCAAAAACATGACTCCAGAGCGCGATGGCCAGGTAAAGGAGCCTCAGTGGTAGCATATTTCCAGCAGCATACGTAAGTGCTGCCACTATAGAAGGAATTACCAATCAACCAAAAAAGAATAGTACCTATTTCACATTAAGTAGCACTAACATTATTTAGGTATAACTAATTAATACTAATTGACGATCGATCATCGTCGTATATATTATTAATCTTTTGTTATTTATATAAATTTTACATTTAAAGTTTGGCTGGTTGTATAACAGAATTCTAATGCAAATCATCATAAACGTAAGTTCCAATAACGGTAATGGGAAATTCTACACTTTCACAGCATCGGATAGGAGGAATCTTCCGGTGCAGTGTCAGGGATACGGAACATCCACTCAGACCCGAAAACCAACAATTAGTGATGCACAAATATTATTCCTTAGCTGGGAATCTAACTCAGAACCCACGACGCAGCTAGGTTCTCCAACCACTATTGTACTCGGCCGTCATATATCTTATATAGCAGTTATTGTCATCTAGTAATAACCAAAAGAACCTTGGTTGAAGTTGACCAAAAGAACATTATCGTTTTTCGCCAAAGTTTTCCGATTTAACCATCCTCCCTAAAGCCTAATTCAAAGTTTCAACGTTAATCTACTATAAAATTACTATAATATTGTTAATGACGTGAAGTGATAAAAATGAAAAATATGAATACAATGATCAAAAATGATTGTAATTCTTCGAACATTAAACTACTTTCATAAACAATGGGAACCGTAACAAACGACAATTTACCGGTAAGTCGTGGAAGGGAAGAGATGAAAGTGAATCGGTCTTTGAAGGTGACAAATTGTATGAAAAACATATAACTGTAGTAAACAAAACGTAGAGTCACGTTTCCAACAACACGATGGCTTTCATCCGTTGGAAATAATTTCGCAGTTCGTTACAAGCGCCATCTGAGCGTGCTTCCAAAGCGCCGCAAATGGGCTGTGACTGCCCGACGAGCTTTTGAGTCAACGTATTGTTCCGGTAAAAGAATTTTGTTGATAGACAATTAATGAGGCACTACAGATATTTTAGGAACACACAAAAGTACATTTAACAAATATTAAATTGAAAGTAAAATTCTTGTAACTCGTTCATCGTTTCAACCTATCACTAGGCCACTTCTGAATATATGCCTCCCCCACAAACCAACACAGAGTATTACCCGGATCCACCTGCATCCAGCTACATCCTTGCATAACGTCACTCCATCCAATAGGGGACCGTCTTACGCCACTAGAGAACCTTTCTTCCCCATTCCTTATGCCTTCTACAAGCTATATGGTCAGCAAATTACTACTTCAGCTTACTGATCCTTTGAGCTACGTCGGTTCGGTTGCTTTCAATCTTCAGGACATGCTATTAGTAAGTATTTACTATCCTAACGTGACTGAGTGTTTGTTGCGTACAATCATGTTCTTTTTTTATTACTAAATTGAAGGTATCAAACGAGCACACAGTACAAACTGATGGTAAGTGATTGCTTTTATTAAGGTACACGACTGTCCCACAATTGTTCACGATAAGGAATCATAATTCAAATGCGTTATCTGTTCTGAGGACTGAGATTGAATGCCTCGTCACTAGTATTAAGGGTCTCCGGTTCCCTACATTGACCATACTTACCAGCGTTATGCTGCTGTGTTTTGTCTGGTATTCTATGGGTCATTTCCCGGTCAAGTCGATCTATTCGTGTCATAACTGAAAACAAAAGCGTAACTCATAATTGTTGTGTGGTTCAAAGACGTTCGTTGACTTATTTTTCTAGATTAGTGTGATGTGATTGCTACCCCTCTTAGATATTCCACTATTTAAATCAGCAACTAAAAAAAATGTAAAACGTTTTTCTCATCATCCAGCAATCCTTAATCTATTTATACAGCAGTGATGAAAAAAGTGCATAAGCAACACAAGAATTTTTCTTTTTTGTTGTTTGTTGTTTTTTTTTTAAATTAATTTAGCTAAAAATGAATCTTTTAATAAAAAGCCGTGAACGTGAAGCTCAACACCACTATTCAATACTAATAATATATAAATAAAATAAAAAAACAAAAATATATTGCAAGCTTATATTCTCGCAGGAAAACCAATTTAAATCGATGGTCTAAATATAAAGCCAATGTTGGTAGTGGAACGAAGAAAAGTCAAGTGACGCGAGTCCGAACCTGTTTGTCCAAAGTATTAAGCGGTTGGGTAACTCAATTTTACGGGTTAAATAAGCTACGAGAGAAGAAAAATAGTGTAGCCACGTCCGACGACATTTCAACGAGATTAGCTTTTTCGTTGCATTAAGAAGTTACATTCGCTGCCTTTCTTTAGTATTGACTGATTTTCTGTAATAAAGTGCTGGGGAATAACCACACCCACGGAGAATAAAAGCGTAAAATAACAGCAATTTTCGCTGCTGTGTTTCGTATAGTGAGTTTAAGATGTCTCAATTATGTCAATCCTCATGGGTGATAACGCACGTGTCTTGAATCTCTATCGGTCAGCCTGGTGAAGATGGGTACATTATCTTAGATATGTTAGATTACCAAAAATTTGCATGGAAAGGACCTGTTTTAATATGGAAAATTATAAATATAGGATAAATTAACCTTCATTTGACAGATGTTTATCAAATGAAGGTTAATTTATCCTATATACATCTATCAAATGAAGGGTAATTTAACCTTTAGGCACTTCTAGATTGAATTAGTTAAGTAGATTTAAAAAAAGAAAAATCAGTTACTCTGGTAACTCACTGTTCATCTGGTAAGTGATTCCTAATATCCACATTTATCCTCGACAAGGAATCATGACGAAAATGCCTTGTATCCCCTGAGGTCTAATATCTAGTGCCTCTCACTCACCAAACGAAACATATTAGCGTTCTCCTATACCCAGCCATTCAGTGATCATCTCTTCCCCAGTCTAGCAGACGCATTCATATCTCTACCACTGTCGAATAACTATTATAATTCCAATTAAAGTACAGTACTATGAACTATTGATAGAAACAACTAACACTTAATTTGCTATAATTTCAAAACGCATTAGCAAAGTTATTAATCAAGTTATAAACAATTTCCATGTTCAGACCTTTAAACGAAATTATGCACGGACGTCGAAAATGATGACAAATGAATGTAAATTAATTGAATCAATAATCAGCAATACATGCGTAAAACAAACAGGCAGCCATGGATAATTACTAATTTCATAATTAAGCTCGTGCAGTACGTTCGATTCAGCCGACCCATACGTTTCGTAGTTATGATATTTTTCGGAAGCAGTTTTGGCTGGAGAAGTAAGTAATAATAATAATATTAATTTATTTCTTTTTGACACACATAAATAGCAATATCAGGTACAGTAAAAACAATTAAAAACAATCAAGAAAAATACTATTACCTAATCAAAAAGGAACAAGAAAAAATGATAAATAAATAAAAGACAAATGAAACCTGCTGAGCGCCGGGTAAAAAAATGTCACCCTGATCATCCGTAAAGTTTACACAAGAAAAATGGCGCTCCTCATTTTATAAACTATAGTGAAAAAAATAATAAAGTAATACAACAGAGTAATAAAAAATAAGAAAAACAATGAATAATAAAAAAATCATACAGAAAAATGACATTAAAAAGACAGAAAATATGAAAGTTTACAAGATAAAGTTTTTGTGTATTTAACAGCTTACAAAAGAATTTAAGAACTGAGTGGAGGAATAACCGTTGAAAGGTGAGACTTTCGAGTGGCAAGTTTGCGCTCAAAAAAATATAGATCGACGAAAATTATAGTGTGGAATTAAAGCTCAGTCAGATTTTAGGAAATTACTTAGTAATTTATACAATCAATCAATCTTCTGGTTTGGTTCTTCACTTGACACCCCACTTAGCTCTTCTTCTCCAGTCTCTGCCCACTGCCCAACGAATATCATCGCCCCCAGTTACAAGGCGCTCTACAACCCAGTAACGGATATATCGACTCATAATTAAAAAATAAAATATAGAAAAAAATTAAGAAGGCTAAAAATGTCTCTGACCTCATGTCAGAGAAAAAAGATATAAAAAATATACCTATAACTGCAGTCATTTTTAAATATGTTATAAAAATAAAGGAAGACTTAGTTTAATTTTTTTAATCACGAAAGTTTGAAATTACAAAATGTTACTTTTATTTAAGATATTTGTAGACGTCTAATTTTATCTATTATTATATTTTAATTTTAATTTTAGTACTATCTCTTTCAATATCAAACATTCAAACGATTCTTTCTCATACTGGGTTCAAAGATCGATATACTTTTATATAAAAATCGAAATTAATGTATATTAATATATACAATAGATGTGGTAATTTTATTTATTGATATTATAAAAAAAGAAGTAAAGAGGTAATTAAAGCATTTTAATCGCGCTTCGTCAATAACAGAAATTATTTATTCCCATCGATGATATTGGCGTCGCAATTGTGCGTTACTGTTATCCGAGGCTTGATGCGAATGCACGTAGCGTTTACTTTTCCAATTAATCAGCGCTCCTGGCTCTAGGTGCGTTTTTATTTACAATTCATGAAAAATTTCCATGAATTTTTTATGCCACGCAATCAATTTTTACGTTTAATCAATGCTGTCATACGCATATTATCGAAGGAATAGCGTGTTTGGTATTGTGGCCACTGTTCGTGCTTTGAGAGTTTCATCGGTCTAAAGCATAACTTGGTGGGATATTTGCATTACAATAGTAGTAAATCCCCATTATAGCTAGTTTGTTGCTGCAGTATGAATAAGTCGGCGTAGGACCGAGGTAGAAGAGGTAGAAAAGGTATGACGATGTTATTTCGTTTAATAAGATTCAGATACCCTTATAACGTGTGATGTGTGTGGTGATGAGGAATTCGATCTTAGTCCTCAGGGGTGACAAGGCATCTGCATTATGATTCCTTATCTAGAAAATAATATAGGTGTCTTGTGCCACAGGAATCACATATCAAAAGGTGCTCGTTTGTTACTGCCAATCAAAAACAGTAAGCATTATACATACTGATCTTAAATAAATTTAAATGTTAAAGCCCAACTTCACTTCCCAATTCAAAGTAATCTTCATAAAACGCTGTACAGTAGAATCTCGAGCGTAGTTCAAGTGTTACCCAATGTTGAAGGTAGACCGGAGAGGTTAAAGGGTGGACACAATTGAGTTGGCGTATGAAATGACTCCAGTTGAATCAATTTCGCTTCGTTTCCCGACCCGATCGTTAATTAGGTCCCATCAACCCACTTTTATGGGGCAAACGTACAGTAAAACAACGAGGGATAATATGAAATTATTTTAGTTTTAGAATTATTTTTTTTCTATTTCGAATAGTTTAGTTTGAATATATTATCATGACCTCAAATGTATCTTATCGAGGATGAGTGTGGATGTCGTGGGGCTGATGAAAGATTCCTCTAAACTATCGTTTCTCAACATAGGCGTCGGGTGATCACTTTGGTTATCGCGTTCGTGTTTTTAAAGGGGACCGCAATCTGTTCCATACATAAGACCACTGTACTCGTCAATTTAACCATTGGCAAAAACCTGACCAAAATTTCCTGCGCATACGTTAAACTAACAGAGGCGAAATTTCCACGCGTGATAATTTATATTTGTAATGCGCAATTTTGCGTTTTATCGACTGCGAATAACGCACGCGATCCTACATCCTACTGCTGCAATAAAATTGGGCCTGTCTGAGGGAGTCTTGCAAGTTTTAAGGTATAAATAAACTATCAATCAAAATATTGTCATAATTTTTCGCAAGGGTTTGCAAGTTTTTACCTCACCTCACCTTACCTTTTGGGCTTTTTAGTGCGTCGACGGAAAAACGGTCGAGCAACAATGCTCTAAGCAGTATGATTGTCCAGTGTACGTTTCATCTACACATCCAACCGTTTTGCAGAACCCGCAACGTTTGCTCCCATTCCACGCCATTACCTGCTCAAAGATTAGCACCGCGTCTTTGCAGCGAGCTACTGACTCGTAATATATCAGCGCTTGTGATTAACAAATAGATTTATTCCTGCACTTAGTGCTCCATTAGTCGGCAAATGAATTTGATCGGAGAGCTAATTGCTATTGAAATCGTTTGCTTATAAATTAAGAAACTATCAATTTAATTAGGGATATTTTTTTCCAAAAAAACGTGTCCTCACGTTTCGTTAATGGTTTAACAGTGGTTTAGCCAGCATAGCGCTGTAGCTAGTTTATAGCTACATATTGAATACATTAGAGCATTATAGAAAGAACGAACACAGAACATATACGAACGCGACGAAGTGTTTCTGTTCTTGCGAACTACAGGGTGGTATAATCATTAGTGACTTATGATACAACCGCTGCTTTAAATTACGGAGCTTGAGTATTTTTTTATTGTGGTGATAGTGACGAAGAAGTGACCGGACAGTACGTGATTCTTAATACACTGACAGCCACATTTATCCTCAAAAAGGAATCATAATACAGATACGTTTCCATGGTGTATCACATAGCTACGCTATTTCGGAGATTGAACACGGACTATTGATGTCATAAACGCGACCGAAGGTGTGACGGGGTCACTCTGTGTTCTTACGAGCTACAGTGCGATACAAAGCAGCGCTATGCAGAACATCGATCATGGACAAATTATAAACGCGATCGAAGGGGCGACGGGGTGATTCTGTATTTTTACGAGCCACAGTGCGATACAGAAATTAGGTCTAGGTCACACTGAAAGTCTTTAGAAAATAAAAAACGGCTTAATGTAGAAAAGTTGCCGATACTTTAATTGCTTTTTGTAGTAGTCTCCGTTCCTCTCTATACATCTTCGGATTCGGTGGAATCATTGAGAAAACCACTGGGCCCATTCTTCCATATGGGTCTCTTCTATGGCATTTTCGAACTCACTCACTGTATCTTCGGGGCTCGTAAAGCGAATACCTCGAAGTTTTTATTTCGTTCGTGGGTATAAACGAAAGTCGCAGGGCTCCAAGTAAGTACTATATGGCGGATGACTCATTATCTCGACACCTGCCATAGTTAAAGATTCAATTGTTCGTTTTGCAAAGTGCGCTGAAGCGTTGTCCTCGTGAAGGAGGATCGTGCTGTCAAACTTTTTCCAAGACAACAGGCAAACAACAATTAACATACCAGTCTTCAGTAACTGTCTTTCCATCTTCCAACACAATTGTCACAAAATGACCTTTCCGATCAAAGAACGAGGCAACCGTCTTTTGTCCTTGACTTCTTCTTTTCTTGACATTAGTTGCCCGATCCACAAAAGCAAACATCTAATATGCAGATTGTCTTTTGGTTTCGGGTTCGTAGCAATATATGCAGCTTTCATTAGTATTTAACCGGAGTGATGACGGATCATTTTGCGTTCTTTACCAACTACAATGCGATACAAAGATTACTGACATGTGATACAACTTCGGCATTTAAATAAAGACATTGAGTTGACACAGTGATTTGAGACTGTATTTTTACTATAATTAAAATTAGTAGGTAACAGTTTCATTTCTTTATTCAAAATTCAAATACATTTTCTTTTCAATTTTTTATAGTTCGTGTCTACAATATGTATTTATTTATTGGTTATTAAGAAAATCAACACGTGGTTTTTTACATATAAACTTAAAACAATTAATATAAATAAAAATAAATAACAGGATTTTTTAATTATCTAAATAGTGTATGGGTAGTTGTCGTACTAAGTGAGTACTAAATTATTACACTCTCTTGAAGAGTCTGTGGAAGCGATAATTCAGATTCATATATATTGAATCTTTTAGAGATATCTTATGTGGAATACTATATAGAGTATTTTCTAAGGACTTGATTTCGACGATAGTGAGATATCGAGTGCTTCAAGTGCTTTGAATATGCAGAGGCGAACTCAAAACAATATTTTATAACAAATGAAACTGCGTATCGACATATGCAATAGACGACATGCCTCATTCTGTAGTCGACACTCTAGAATGAGGTCATATTTTAAAAACAAAAGGAACATAATAATCTTTTTTCTCTACATTAGCCGATTCACCAGTATTACTTCTTTTTTTTTAAATAAGGACTTGATTTCGACGATGGTGGAAGGTGAGATATCGAGTGCTTCAAGTGCTTTGAATATGCAGAGGCGAACTCAAAACAACATTTTATAACAAATGAAACTGCGTATCGACATACGCAATAGACGATATACCTCATTCTGTAGTCGACACTCTAGAATGAGGTCATATTTTAAAAACAAAAAGAAAATAATAATCTTTTTTCTCTACATTAGCCGATTCACCAGTATTAGTTCTTTTTTTTTAAATACTCAAGCATATAAGCCATGAAATAAATGAACAATTTTCATTACCAAGAAAAGGCATCCACAAAGAAACCCATGGCAGTATTGTGAAAAAGAGCATTTTAATCATACAGAATCTTTTACCGCCGACAGAAGTGAAATATTAAAGTAAAACAAAAAAAAACTTTTGTTTTCCACCCGCCCCCTATGTGTATTGTCACACGAGTTTTGTTTTCCCCTCTGAGCAGAATGTGTAATTACTTGCCATTTTATACTATTCCCGCTTTTTTAACGCACGCATTTTTATTATAAAAATGGGAGATTTTTCTTTTTTTATTTCAATTTGGCGTGAGCACACATATTCCAACTCGACCGGTATAAATTAGCACAATCCTTAATAAATACCAGAGTAAAACAACGCTACATTGTTGGTCAATGTCATGTGAACTGTGTTTTACAATGAGATTAAATGAGAGTAAATGAGAGTAACGGTGATTCTACATCAGGTATTTTATTATAGTCCTTACGTGTTTTAAGTGATATAATTTTTTATAAGGCTGCGGGAATCACCTACCATCAGGTGAACTTCAATACAATAAAAAAGTTAGATTAAACAATGATATAAAAAGGATATACAATTAAAATAATCCTCCGAGTCCATGTTATAATAGAAATAAATAAAACTTTGTTATTTATTTACGTATGGAATACAGAATCAGGTTGGTTATGACGTTGGGTTCGAAAAGTTCAAATTGACTGCATCGTTGGCTAAAACAAACAGAAATCGTACAACCGTAAACTCGATCTATGTATGTATATATAATTTTTATGGATATAGGGGTGAAAAATATTTAAATATCAATAATTGAACCGGCGTAGATTAAAAGCTTTACCAACTAATAAAAAATCTACCACGGCTCATGCAACCTGGAAGAAGTTGCCAGGAACTTCCGGACTCTAAAACCAAGTATTTGTCTATATTATTTAACTGACATGGCTCAAATGATCAGTAAGTTGAAGTAGAAATAAGCCGACCATGTAGCTCGTAGAACATATGACCGATGGAGAAGAAAAGTTCTCGAGTGACAACTTTATACAGTCGTAGGACGACCCCACTAAATGCAGTGGCTACCTATGCAAGTCTAAGGGAAGTCGATGGCAGCAGGTGGCTTAGGATCGTACTCCATGGCTCCTCTCTAGAGGAAGTCTCATCACTAAGATTTATATATATAGGCTATGTTACTTTACTTTTTTTTAAATTGGTAAAATTTAATAACAAAATAATAACGCCACGGGCACAACGATATTTCCTAATAATTACTGTATTCTAACTTTATCCTGTCTCTTATTTAATATATTTATTTCAAACACAATTTCATACGGTATAATAATGTATTACGGTAAAGTCCTGAGAAAATACTAACAAATTTCAAAGCTTGCGAGGGACACAGTTTCATTTATGACAAAATCTAATCTACTACTACCTTATTACAAATTTATAAGGTCTGTTATTGAGTGGCACAGATTAAGAAGAGTTGCCGCCACTGCTTGATACCGCCATTGTCAGTAACTTTGAAACAAAGTGATGTTCCATTGAGTTCATATAGACTTTCTCCTCTCAGTTCTCCGTTTAGATTTCAAAAGATTTTGTTAACATCGGTAGAAATATATATTCTTAAATATATACATTATGTTGTTATTACATATAATCGCTATTACCTACCGTAAAATTCTGATAATATTATAAGACTTGTTTACTTTAAGTTAAGGTAACGTAATAAATAATAATATTATCCCGATTGATTTCGATCGCGATATCTTAGAGTGACGTGAACTTTTGCGTTATTGTGTTCGACTAAGGCACTTAGTCACCCACCTTCCCCCCAGGGAAGGTTCAGATGCTGTGTCAAGGAGACGGTTCATACATACAACACACCAAAACCAATTTCTGATACACAAATATTGTTCCTCGGCTGGAAATCGAAACCAGGACCCGCAACGTAGCCGCTAGTTACTCTAACCAATTTAAGTAAAATCAATGTATGTGTTTAAATTGGTTTAGTGCATAAAAAAAATCAGAAACTTGTTGCGAATTACTAAAAGTTGTGATAGTGTCGAAGGCGACACAATTGGAGCCTATCCACTAAAGTGGATTTATGTTTTTTTCTTAAAGAGAATATAAATTCTTTTTGTCACAGAGTACGAAAACTTTAGAGGTTGTTATTGATCAGGAGTTTGTCAAATTTATATTTATATTTTTTTTATATAATGATTTATGTACCGTACCATTCATAGCAATACACAATATAAAATATTATATAATATTTAATTACACCATTATTATACACCACGTACGGTGCAGGAAAACGTCGTGAGGAAATCTGCACTTACAATTAAAAAAAAATTAAAACATGTGAAGTTCGTGGGGTACCACGCTCTAACATCCTCTATAAGATGGCGAATGTCTAACAATGGTATTTATTAGGGATGTTATGTTCAATTCCGATTCCGAAAGGTCGGAACTTCCGATTGATATTACACCTCCGATTTCGACTTCGGATCCGGTAATATTGTACCGGAGGTTTTAATCGGAGGTCGAAGCATACATTAGGGGCGGCGAAAGCAGTCAGTTCAAACAGGTTTATAGTATGAACCGGAATTCCCCGTACGACATGTATAAACTTTATACGTGTGGTACGGGGAATCCCGGTTGCGGGGAAGATAGTCGTATTATTTTATTTTGAACTGCTCCTAATACATTACATTTTTACCTCCATCTTCGTTTCCGATTTTGGTTTTGATGCCGGTTCTGGTTCCGATTCCGAATCTGATAAAACAAATCTAAAAACTCCGATTCCGATTTCGATTCCGGTAAAACCACCTCCGTAACATCCCTAGTATTATCGTAATATATATAATACCTATGGGCTGTAGTAATTATCCGATTATGGTCAAACAAAAATAATAATCAAGTTATTGGGTGTATGAAAAATTGGTATTATAGTTTATATTTTTCTCATTAATTAGATTTTGCTTTGTTAATCACAACTAATTTAATTCAGTATTTTTATTTAAATGTAATAAAACTAGGTGGACTGCAGCGTGTATTGGTCGACTCGGACAGGGAAGCACTACTCTCTCACAGAATACCAGCGTATAAAATAAATAATTAGCATATCGATGTTATTGTACGCTGTGTTTCGATTGCTGAGCGTATCCGGATCCGGAAACCCTTATTATTTGTGGCATTCGATTTAAGTCCTAGGGTTGGTGTATCTGCATCATGATTATCAGGACGAATATCATGGACCACACGTATCACTCACCATGAGTTGGACTGAGTTCTCGTTTATCATCTTAAATACAATAACGAAGTGACAGTTTAATAATCGTTTTATTATGGTTTATGACACAGTTGGTTCCTTAATTGCCACTTACAATGCCTTTAACTCAATGATCTTAATAAGTTTTCTTTTAAACCACACAAAACGTAGATGTGCATCGGCTTGTCGAATTTGGGGTGAAAAAGTAAAAATCCTTACGCACTTACTACTCTCTACAAAATTATTATAACATCTTAACAGGTTATTTACACAAAGCAACCTATATGTTTATTGTTGCTATTATATTTCATGTTGCTATTACATGATAATATTTAGTTTTATAAAACTACATTAATGATCATTCTTTTAACAATCCCCTTTCAATAACAAATGCGACCCCTATGTTAGGAAACGATCGTAAAAGAGATAGCTATAGAGTATTTATTTAAATTTGGAATGTATTTATTATATTAGTTATCTAAATAAAAAAATAAAATAATAAGCTTCGGTCAACTTTTGATAGGATGGTGTGGTAAAAGTTCTGGGAACCTGGACCAGGTAACGAGTTATTCCCTCTGTCCTCAGGGGTGGGCTCACTCATAACATACTCATAACATACCATCGGGTGAACATGTGTTCTGAAATATGATAGGTATTAAACTCATGATTGATAGACAAAAATAGTGACATATTTTTTTTTATTAAATTAAAACGATTATTATTATATAATAGAAGCTCAAATAATTTTTTTAAAGGGATGATCAAAAATGTAACAATGAAAACTCTTTTTGAAAATCAAGCATTTTTAAAATTAAATCGCCACGTCTAAGTTCCACCCGACTGTGGCTCCCACGCGTAACTTTTCCCCGAGCAGTTGGCGTTGACAATATTTCATGTAATTTACTCTTTCAGGGACCGAATAAATTTTCGGAGAAAATTTGTCGACTCGAGACGGCCGTCCGCAACAGATGTTTGGTTTTGTTTTCTTTCGAGGAACATTTTTGTAAGTGTTATAGCTTTCACTCGTTTGTTGTGGACCCTTTTTAAAAACTCGTTTCTACCAGACAACTATAATATATTTGTTTACGATGAAAATAAAATATTAGTTGTTAGTTTTGAACTTCACGGTTAGCTTTGTAAAACTGGAGTGTTCTCCTTTACCCCGCATATCATCAGACTTTGGAATTTTATTTTTTTCGGGCATATGGCCGCTGTAAGCCTGAGGGTTTTGACAGTTTCGCCGGGTTGAGAGGTGACCGAGCGCTTATGGTGCTCAGTCGAGACCTCTATTAGGGGGTAACCAGCACAAGGGCTCCCAAGTGGGAGCCTCGGCTTGGTCCGTTACCCTGTTCCACGAGAGCGTCTGACTCTAGGGTGGAATTGAAATGCTATACTCCTAAATATACATGCAGCTACTAGTAAAGCTTCGTTTAAGCGTATTTAACCCTAATATATATATATATATATATATTTTAAATTAATGAGAATATATCAAACTTATCTGACAAAGCCGACTGCGTCTTGTGAAAGTTCATAACTCGGATAGGTTTTCTCTGTAAACTAAAATTTATTTCTATCGCAGCAGAGCTTCATGGCAAATAAGAAAAGTAAATCTATATGGACGGGTTATATTTGTTCACTCAATTCTATAAATCAACTACGGAGTGCAGGCAACATGACTAGGCAGGGATTTATACGACAAAGTTTACTTTTTAAAAATATATCGGAAATACTCAGTTGTGCTTGTTAATACAGAACTAAATATTTAGAAGAGATAGAGCGACGGTGTTGCTAGATTTATGCTGCATCATGAATAGAATCATAGATCGTTCGATTGGGAAGGATCATGTCCTCAGAATACCAGCAGCAAATAGCAGCATAACGATAATGTAACGAAAACAATATAATTCTTAGATTTGATAACGCATGTGTATTCGGTATCATTGTTGAGGAGGCAAGAAGATGTCATGGGCCGCAGTTGTCACTTACCATCAGGTGACCTGTGACGTTTACAACCCTTTATTTATAAGGTTAGGTTAAATAATGGTGATTGTGGAGGTATTGAGAATTTGTACCATCTTTTAATGGAGTATGTTAGGACCGAGTCAACTGGAGTAAGCCTAATAAGGTAGGAACCTATAGGACTATAGGGATATCTGACAGAACTGTATGTTGGTTTATTTCACGACCTGCTATCACAGCAGAAGATAGAGAGGACAGAGGCAAATTAAATAATTTTTAAAATTTTAACACAATCTTACCTGATTTAGTTTAAGATTAAGGTATGATGGAACTGACTTGCTCATTGTGCGCCAGTCTTTTATAAATCAAACTTTAAAAAAGAAAACCCGTATGTAATACAAAAAAACATTAAGATATTTGTATTTGTTAAAGAACAATATTTATTTAATATTATTCTTTAATCAATACAATTTAAGATCTAACCTCGTCCTGAACGATCACTCTCTCTCTCTGAATACCCTTATTTTTAAGTAAAAATAAAGCCGCCATGACAGCCTACGGCCATGGTCCAAGATAACCACGTTCCATTTTGATAAGAAATGATGATACAGTTACGGTTTTACCCCTTAAGATTAGCACGGAATACTTAATAAAAACACAGCCGCATAATGCTACTTTTTTGTACTAGTATTCAGAGAATGCGTGATCCTTTCCCGACATTGCCGATCAATTTGTGCTACATCTACTATAATGTCGAAGCGTAGCTATACCATGTAAATCCACTTGATCATTAAATAATTTTAGAGAGTTATATAACAATGAATCTTTGTGCCGATATGATAATAGCGTGGTCCCTCTTTAATCAGGTGATATATTAACATGACGTCTTCCTAGTCAATTTCGATTATGCCGATATCATCTGGTTATTGGAGGATGACCTTTTGTTATTTTTGATATAGAGAAAAAGAGGCCCCATCTTCTGGGAGTCTACAGCTGAATATAGGCCTGCCAAAAATACTGCAGTAGAGTACGATTCTGAGTCACCTACATCCGGCTTCCCGCGGACTTGCATGGGTCGTCATTCCATCTAGTGGGCGGTCATCCTACGCTGTAATCGCCAATACAAAAGTGCCATTCGAGAACAACAGACAAAATAGAGGAAAATACGGCTATATAGGATTTCTACACATTAACCCCTCGGTGGTCACCCAGAGTGCATTGCGAGGGATTCCGCAATCTCCAAAGAAACGTGCCAGTGCGTAAGTGATGGGATGAACCGTAAAATTTTAAGTGACCGCAAATATTATAGTGCCTTTTATTTGCATAAAGAAAGCCTTCTTCTTAATCTCTTAATTTATGAAACTAAGGGTGACAAACATGCACACAGCTTGTCCGATGATAAGTGATGACTGAACTACACATCTACATTTTTCACCACACAATTGATGATTGAAATGGGATGCCTCGCTACCAACTGGGTATCCGGCCATACAAAACACAGCAGCGTTATGCTGTTACTTCAAACTGGTTCTATCTGTATTTCTGGATATAAATCTACAAAAAGATAATTAATATGGTACTATGTTGCAGAAAGCATATATCACATAGGTTGTCAAAGAAATCTTCCCTTACCAATCATGAATCCATGCCATAGACAGCCAAATGACTGTCTGATTGTGGTTCTATCAAGTCGAGCATTCATGATGCAAGATTAGAAAAAGCTGCAGTGCTCTACTAATTTAAAAAATATTCGCTATAAGATTGGACGCAGCGTCGAGTGCAATGTCAGGCAGACGGGACACTTTTAATGCATACCAGACTTGAAAATCCCGGCTAAATATTGAACCCAGGTTCTACGAATATAAACCTGTTCCTTTGACCACCGGACCATTTGCGGTTTCAGTGTGAATTATCAACAAAGTGTTCACACAAAGGTCTTTGTAGTTATCTCCTAGCGCACTATCGAATGCCGTCACTTGTCTATACTTTGTGAAACTTTAGCCAGCTTTTAGCTAGAAAATGACGGGACCGTCGTAAAAGGAAGGCATTCTATAGACGCATGCGAGTGTAAAGCAATTTTGTTCCTGTGGAAAAGTTCTTTTTTTAGATTCAGTTTTATGCAAGAAATAACGAGAGATTGATTAGTATTAGATATTATTTATTATAGTTACTATAACAATACTGTTAATATTATTAATATAAAAGTATAATCATTATTGTAAAAAAATAATTATCAACATCGACATCCATATGCCATGTCAATAGTCTACTGCTGGATATGTCACCCAAAAAGAATTGCTTAGAGGGCGTGAGGGAGGGGGGGGGGGGGCTGTAGCTAGAAAAGCTGTATGACTTCAAATTAACTCGGCAAACTTCCGAGGGGGCTATGTTTGGTATTTCACTGCCTGATAGTAATCGCGACGCGGATTTCCGCAGCAGGCAATGAAGGTAACAGACATAGCTCAGAGGATTCGTACGCTGAAGTGGCAATGGGCCGGCCGTATAGCTTGTAGTTCCAATAACAGATGGGGTTGAAAGGTTTTAGAGTTGACAGCCCCGTATTGACCGTGGCAGATTAGAACGAACTCTCACAAGACGGTGTGATGATAGGAGTGTAAGTCTTGACGTCGATGCATGCAGTTGGATGAGATTTGTGTTTCGAGGCAGTCAGCAGTGGACAAGTAGTGGGCTGAAATGACGATCAAAGTTTTTTTTATTAAATCAGATGTATTACGCGCAATGTCACGTCATTCTATCATTGTGTTCAATTACATTAAATATGTTTCAATTATCCTATATCTCTAAATAAAGTACCGGCATGTATATCCCACTGTTGGGAAGCCTCCCCTTTAAGGAAGCATAGCCACCTAACAATTTCAATTCGTAGAATTTTTTTTTCGCATTTTTAGAAAGTTGTGTTCCCACACTCACGAGCACGTGATAGATCAGACTTTGAACACACAGAGACTTTAAACTGCTTTGGGCAATTTTATTGGTGCCGGGTCGAATACTGTCTGGCTACTGACCTACCGTGGTTATCTATGTATGTAGATAATCAATAATTGTCTTCTCCAAATCTGGCAACCATATAGAAGAATACATATTCTTCTTTATCGTTGCCAATACGAAATAGCTTCTTCTCCGACCTATATGATATATGTCATATTTATGTATTTATTAAGTGTATTAAGTATGTTGTAAGTGTTGTTAATATTTAGGATGCTTCTATTATTGGCACCTACTGTCAATGTTTCTCTGTCGCAAGGGTTGCCTGGTAAAGAATGCCGGTAGGCATCTAGTCCGCCCATTGTAACTCTTTTTTTTTTAAACAAAGTGTTTTCAATTGAAGATTAAGTAAATAAATAAAAATAAATCGAGGGGTTTTTTTTACTTTTTTTATAATGATTACAAACTAAACGGTGACGAACGAGCACACAGTTGACCTGACATCTACCTCCATCCTGAACAAGAAGCACATAAGGACTGAGACGTTATGCCTTGGTACCTTTGTATATATATATATATATATGTATATATATATTATATATATATACATATTGGGTGTGCAGATCTCCACACTAACCATCCGAAACACACCAGCCTTATAATTTTTTACCCTGGTATTTTTTGAGAGTGGGTTCCTTACCCGGTAGATTCCTTTGATGTTGAGGCTAGAAATGAGCTTCGACGTTACTCTACCATTGCGTTTTCTTTAACATTATATCTTATAGAAGGAGCGTCGAAATAGGAAAGATGTATCTAATAATATTGTACAGCTATGAAAAGTTCACCCGCGCGTAATATCAAAGACAGAGAACTCCGCTCATAAAACAAAACCTCAGCAAAGAACCAATAAACTATCCAGACTAAACTTTAATTAAATTTTGTATTGTCTTTAAAGTTTCGGTGCAAGTCAAACACTGAGGGGAAATCATTTGACATATTCGTTAGTACAGAAGTTTTAAGGATAAAATAAACAAAGAAAAAATATTTTAATTACATAAATAAGAAATGTAAGGTATAAATCGACCAGGAATATCTTCTAGTTATTGCCCCGCATAAATAATACGCAATAATATTTATTATTGTGCCGTAAGCATTTGCGCTACCACAGAAGCACACACTTATTGTTCCTGTGCCTATCCCGATGTATCGTATATGCAATAAGCTCGCAGGAAGGTACACATGCATTGTCGGGGACACGGCGTATAGCTGTGCCATAAACCAACAGTTTGTGATACACAAATATTCCTCCTCGGCTGGGAATCGAGGACCCGCAACTCAGCAGCCATTGCTACGCGGTGACAATACAAGTGGCACTCCTGTGGACTAAGCTGACCTCGTCACCAGTGATAAGCCTCTCTGGTTCTCTGCAGTCACGAAACACAGCAGCGTTATGCTGCTCTTATACTCTAGTATCTTGTGGGTTGGAGTCTGGTCCTTCCGAGGTCCGTTCGTACTGGAAATAAAAAAAAGGTATCGCTACATTGGCATTCAAGATATAATACGTAGTATATATAATCCTTGTGCAAAGTACGTAATACGTTGAACAAGAAATAGCTTAAGTTTACTCAGTATATATATATATATATATATATATATATATATATATATATATATATATATACATACATATATATATATAAATAAATATATATATACATATATTTACTAGCTAACCAAAAGAGCTATTCCTTAAACTAACTATAATTAAATGTTGAAGGGCGCCAGGAGGGTTTTATGCTGGCACTCTGCCTAAACCTTCAACCAGGCCAAGCTTTTCGTTAATGTCTAGCTTATACAAGAGCGTGTCCTTAAGCTAAAAGTAAATGGAGCCAATTTATATATACAAATATATTTTACAGTAAAAGCTAACGCACCCCTTGTCTGCTTTAATATTTAATAATTAAAACTTTTTTAAAGATTATTGAGTTTTAACTAGACTTAACTTTGGTTTCGTGCCGGTTTATTATATTACATACATAATTACATTTGAATGCAACATTAAAGTAAAGTAATGTACTTTCTGCGTCTGCGGTTTTGCTTATCATGGCATTACGCCTCTCGCAAATTCTACTTTTATTAAATAGTACTTGTAAAATAATCTTTCTGGAATATTTTCCTACAAACATGCCAAAACATAATTCAACTGCGCCATAGAGTTGATTCTACATGATGACGATATAAAGACTAAGGTTATAATGAACATAACAATATAATTTGAAAAAATACTATGAAAATAATGATAAATACAGCTTCGGATATTTTACGTCTTCTTTTAACTTGCGCCACTTATAACTTATCTCTAAACTTGGAGCGAACTCTTTAGCTCGGGTGGCTGTAACCTGCTAACTGGATGCTTTCAAATTTAAATTATCGTCAACATTTATTACTCAACTTTGTATATTCTGTAACAATACAAACAAAAAGTTTTGGTAACTAATAAATTAAAACGTTAAACGCTATACACGTTGCTAGAATAATGGCTTCGCTTTTAAAATAAATCTAAGATAGAAATACTCATGAATTCATATGATAAAAAACGTGTTAAAAGACGTTCAGATATATATATAAATTAAATGATTAACTATCACACATAAAAAGAAATAAGTGTCAGACCCTCAATACTACGCGTTATTGTTTTATTAATTATTTTGTTTTGGCCTTAATTTCATATTTCAATTCTTTTCAATGCCTAAATTTAAGTTTGTAATCAGACATCATTACGTTACATTTCTTTAAAGACCACATGGTTTAGTGTTTGCTGCGTACCAGGTCCTGGGTTCAATTCCCAGCCGAGAAACAGTATTTTGTACATCAGAAATTGTTAGTTCTCGGGTAGTGTATATCTTGTGTCTTTGACACTGCATCTCAACCATCCTCCGATGTAGTATGACCCTATTAATTTACACAAATTCTTATTTGAAACATTCAAGATACTGTATAAGTTGTATTACGTATTCAACTTGTTGTAAGAATGACTAATATTTTAGTACGAAGTATCATTGATGTACTTTTAAAAAACTCAATAAGTTCATAATAGTGGACAAGTTCGTGCAAGATAATGTGTTCGAGCGTACAAGTCTATCACGCACGTTTTGACTTGCTACAGAGATAATGAGATGCGTCAAATACAGATTTGACGCATATATGTAGTGATTTAACACGAACGTAATCATGATCAATTTTAAGTCCAAACATGCTCCCGATATTTTACTATATAACATGCTCGCACTTTGAAAGTTTATTTGCGTTTTGAAATTTGTCGGAGCTGAATGATAATACACTCATCTACTAATTTGTTTTAAAAGATTACATAGCTAAATAAAGTGAATTAAAATATAGTGTATGAAAAATAATTTACTAAATCCTTAGTTACCTACGCGCGTTAATAGCGTAACCGTACATTTCTGCAGTTTATGATAAATTAACAGGATAAGTACCAAAAATGGTTTTAATATTTTTCTAAGTAATGTTTAAAATAACTTTAAAAAAGTTGTTACCTGAAGTTTTTTACGCTGATTGGTACCTAATACAATTTTTTTATACTACAGCGACTATATCCAAGTTTATCATTGAGTAAGTTCGTGACCATACCAAAAAAAAATCCAATACCTAGGTGTGATAAAAATAAGCTCGTGTGCAAATTTAACAGTTTCAATATTGTTCTTTTAAGTAGTTTCTTAAACATTTTTTTGGTTTACGAGTTTTTTTATGGCAGACACGAATACAGTTAACTCAGACTACTTGAATTCTTATTTCATGTCTATCAAATCAACACTTGCCGATGTGTCTTATATGTGAAAAAGTATTCATTAACGATGCCATGTAGGCTTCAAAATTGGAGGACTACATATCAAGAGTATATGCTGACAAAAAAAAGTAAGCCCATATCATTCTTTCAAGCACTTAAAGAAAAAGCCATCCGAAAGATCAACGTTTGCCTCATCATCTATGCAAGACAATGATGGATTAAAAGCGTCCTATAATATATTTATACTAATAGCGAAATCGGGGAAACCCCACTCTGTTGGAGAGCAGCTTATTTTACCAGCCTTTGCGGAGGTTCTCAACAACGTATTGCACAAGCCCACACATGATTATTATAAAGAGAATACCTTTGAGCAATAACACCGATCAGAGACGAATGGATGAGATTGGTCGCGACGTGGAAAAGATTTTATGCAATTTATTGCAGACCAACAGATTCTCTCTCCAGTTGGACGAGTTTACATTATTCGGCAATGAAGCTCTGCTGTTAGGATATGTTCGATATATTAAAGATGAAAATATGTGTCAAGAACTGCTTTTTGCTACATATTCAGAGACTGATTGACTGATTTGCTACATATTCAGAGAGTGATTGCATCTGTCTTTACAATATGTTATAAATGCTGTCAATAAGATTTGGTCTTTGAGATTGAATTTGAGAAATGCTTCAAGACGATATTATTTTATCAGATGCCACTCACTTTAGGATGCATTACACAAGGAATTTACTAAAAGGTTTGAGGATTTGTTACATTTACAAATTTCTCAATGGATAATAAATTCATACAATATCACAGCCATGGAAGAAGCCAATGTCATAATGCAAGAAGAGTAGATTACCATCAACATATACTAGGAGCTTAAGCAGAAGTTCAAACAATGCTACTAGAAGTTGCAACACAACATTGAAATAAAGTATCATGCATTGCTGAAAAATACCTTATTGCTTCTCCATCATCATACCTAGTCGAAAAAGGCTTCAGTGTGGTTACAAACATTTTGACAAAACAAAGAAACCGTTTGAAAATCAACGAACGTGGAGATATAAAGCTGCAGCTCACCAATATTGAACTGGATTTAGCTAGATTGGTAGATAGCCACCAGGTACATCCTTCGCATTGATTTTTTTATCTTCTATTTGCGGTTTTTATGTTTTCTTCAAAAAATTATTACCTACTTAAGTATTTTTATATAATTTGTATTAACAATTATAAACTACAAAATTCTATTTATTTTGAAATTTGATGAGAAAATTATGTCAAGTTTACTCACTTAACCGCAAAGTTTTTGAATTGGTAAGTATTTTGTATCAATAGGAAAAAAACTCAAGATTTTTTAGAATTTATTAATTAATTTGGCTATGGGGGTCTGAGGTATCAGTTCATTTTGGAAAAGGGGTTTTCACAACATTTTGGGAATCCCTGGTTTACGCGAATGTTTACGGTACTATAAAATAACCGGCGTAGTTGATTTCGCCGTCGCCATGATCGGAAGCAGCCAGGACTGCATCATAACATATTTTATAAATTTAGGTCATTAAAAATTATTTTAGTAGTTTGCGAAAACTAACAGGCAAATATAATTAATCTTTGGATGTTAAACTAAATGCCTATGACATGCCAGTGCCACGGTACGGTCACCTCGCAAACAGATCCTCCATCAATAATTTCTGAAAAATCTAAGAGTTGTAGGCTACCGCTGCCTAACCCTCGCCTCACATACTACGTAATCCAACCCATGGGTATCACCACAGCTGCGCATCTTATCTAAGCAAACAAACACAATATAGGTTAAACTATTATTTGCCACGGACTCACGGAGCCTTATCTAAAATTAAGGCGGCTTATGGCAGCCCCGGTTATGACGTCATCAAATATGAATTTACTTTATTAAATCCCTTCTGTTTTATGCCTGTATATCCCATGAGATCATCCATATGACGGTAATGTCCTACTGGCGATTCACACGGAGTAATCACATTTCTCGTATTGTCAGATAACGTCATTTGCGCTGTATATTTTATAGTGCCGTAAATATTTTCCGATAAGACATAAGCACACACATATCATACCCTTCCCTAGAATGATGCAATGTTTGTGCAATAAGAAAGTACGAGTAGATTTTAATGAAGTGTCTAACACGCGGGACATACATTCAACACACCTAGACCCGAAAACCAATTATTTGTGATACACGACTATTTTCCCTCAGCTGGGAATCGAGCCTCTACGCAACGTTACCGCCAACGAAAATCAATGAGTATTCAATATAGGAACAGTGTATTTAAGTCAATATCTAGATCGGTATAAACATAAATATAATACGTTTACGTACTAATAAGGATCCATAGTTTCCTATTTGGCTACGGTGTCACCATCTGGCTAATTGCCCCCTATATAATTGCGCTGCCAATTTAAAAAAACTTATAAAAACTAAAGGCAATTCACACGCACTGCAAGAAAATATTTTGAGAAAAAATGTTAATATAAATTTAAGTATCATTTAAATTTCATTGTTTACATATAAGACTCAATTATGCTCGAAATATTTTTTTTATAAAAATATTATACATTTAAAGAATATAAATATATAATAATAGTATCTGTTGCCAGCAGGTCCGCTTGCGTATACATAGATACGTATGTTAAAAGATAGCTAGTAGTGCTAGTAGTCAATATAGACGTAAACTTATTTATAATATTTTATCCTAAACTTTATGCTTTCATATTGAATTTTATGCTTCTTCCTTCAAAAGTGAGGAAACTCCCATCAATATTCAACTTCCTAATTCACCGTCTTAAACGTGAAATTTAGAAAAACATCGATGTATGTACATATTTATTTCTCAAAAAAAAAATGAAATTTCGTGTTTCTTACTTGACGGACTTCAATACCATTCATCCCCTATTTTACCCGCTTAGGGGTAATTTCCAAAAATCCTTCCATATTGGATGCTTACAACATTAAAGGCCTCAACTGTGGAAGTTTCAAGCCCCAGCGGTTTAGGTGCTAAATCAGGATAAATAATTATATATGAATAGATTATATTCATCGAACTTAGAATGCGAAACTAGGTTACTCTGATAACTGCGCCATCAGTTCATTTAGAAATAAATCATTTAGAGATGACGTAGTTCTTTAGCTAAGACATCGAGACTTCAAACATCTTAGTCCTCCCCTCGACACAAAAAGCTCTTTGAAAGCACTCGTAACGTCGGAATAAAACAAATCCTAAATGTCCGATGTGCAGTATTCGCATAAATATTTTTTATAGAACAATTAGTAAACAAGCAAGAAGCTTACCTGCTGGTAAATGTTCACCATGACAAACACACGAGGAGTTGCAGGATAATTGCTGGCCTTTGAGAAAGGAAGACTCTCCTGTACGGTACCTAAGTACCTTATCGTTTTGGAAAAACCACTAGCGACATATCTGTACACATCCACTTTGATTTAATATTCTTTGTGAACATAGTAATAATTATAATTTTCCATAAGCTTATTTAATATAGAGCGAGTTCCTCTATCAAAAGATAATTACAGGGGAAAATGGTTTATACTGTCGTATTGTAGAACTAAATGATAGGCTGGAATCGTCGGTAATTGACACATTGTGGAATATTCCTTTTGAGTACAAATAACTGATAGGCAATGTGTGTTTCAGAAAATGATTTTCCCATGTTATGTCTATGTGTATATAGTAATAATTGTCGGTAATTTGTGGGATATGTAAATGTTATTCAGAAGTGGTAGTGCCACATTGCAGCTCGTCCATAGCATCAGTGTTTTTTATTTAGTAATTTTTATAATTCTAAATAAAAAACACTATGTAATTATAAGAATAAATACAATATACTTTTTTAATTGTAAATTTAAGTATCTTTTAAATATATTCCTAATTCTGCAGCTAGTAAAATAAAATCGGACTTTGCTTCGACACTATGAATTTAGGAACTAATATAACATAAATATATATAAACATATATATATATATAAATAACTAGTCTGGCCATAAATATTGTTACTTAAAAAGTTTTCTTTTTTCAACTTTTAATTATTTTGAATATGGAACACGTGTGCCTTTCACCTGCGTATCGCGACAGGAGGAGTTTTGATCGATCCACTCTCTTTAATTGTAAAGATTGATTTAGGGCATGTCCTGTATATCGACGATAAGTACCGAGTTTCAGGTCTTGTTTTATAATACGCGACAGAGTCTTAGCGGGAATCTTCATTTCACGCGATAAGATTTTTTGCTTCCTAATGGGGTTTCGACGAATTCCGGCTTTAATACCATTGAAAGCCTTTGTAGTTCTAACAGCACGCGGCCGCCCCGATCTTTTCTGGTCTTCGATACACGAAGTGTTGTTGTATCTGTTGATAGTACGATATATGAACATACGGCTGATACCAAGCTTTTGAAGTGTCTGGAATATGTCCGACGGCTACATACCTACTTTGGGCAAGGCGGTCACTGCAATCCTATTTTCTTTAATACCCCATTCCATATTGTAATTTGATAAAATATGTGAAATGGCGCAAAATCGAAAGAAGTTTTTAGAATAATATACGTGTTCCAAATTCAAAATAATTAAAACGTTGAAAAAAGAAAAGTTTTTATGTAACAGAATGTATGGCCAGACTAGTTATATATCACGTCACTAGTAATATAGTTTCCGGTCACTCAACAGTCTAAACACAGCGGTCAAGTTGCTACTTTAGTTGGTTTTGTGTGAGCAGTGGTTCTTCTACGCTCATGATCATCGTTGCAGACCATCATTACTGAGTCACTACACTCGATCATGGAACAAACTTCGACTTAATGCGAACCTGCCTCGTCAATACATATAGCGGGGAGACGTCCTACACTGCGTTTGAGGTTATCAACTCGAATAAATTTTAGTTGCTATTTTATCATAGGTCATGAATAATTTATTAACGACTAGCGCCTGTCTCGCTCGCGAAAATCTTCGCTCATGAAATTTAGCCTTTTTAAATTCCACTCGAAACTAGATATAACGAAATAATTATTTTTATATTAATTATAAATAAAGTTACCTAAGTTTAAAAAGAGTTTTTAACGAAGATTTCTACTTTTTATGATTGGTACGTTGCAGCGAATTCAAGTGGCGAGAAAAGAAAAAAATATATATATATTCCTTGTTGTTGCGTTCTTCGTGTTTTTAATTATCATGCAAATTTTAATTAACTACAGAAACACGTTTCAAAATGAAGCAGTAATATTTTATATTGTTTCGCTCCAGTTAATTAAAAATATTGCTTCCAAGAATATTGCATAAAGCTCACGTGGTATAGTGAGCTTTAGTGATGACGTCATCCCGGCTTATTTTTGAACCTACAATACGTATTGTCTGTCTGGTTGTTATTAAAAGTGGATAACAAAGAGGCTCTATTGGGATGTTCTATAGAGATGAGTGACTGTCACTTAAAGTAAAACTTTGTAGTACAGTATTGTGTAGTTTTTAGGCTCACTAACGAACGAGCATTAAGCAGTTCTCCTATTTCTTTTCAATCTAAGGAGAGTCTAACTAAAATACACTTTCATCTGCTGTTAAGCGACCACTGCGCCTCATGACATCTATTATCTATTATATATTTGAGGATGCTCAACACTGATTCAAGGTACTAATGCCCATCACTTTTGAGGAGTTGGAGATGGGTTGTCTCTTTACCTCGTTAAGGTCTCTATCACACATATACACTCACCATACGGAACACGCTGGTTTCCTGTTAGGGCGTAGTAGAGCAGAGCCATGTTGCAACTCGAAACGTGCTGCGAGTTTTTTTTAATTGCCGTTAGGGTGACACACGAACACACAGTTCTACTGATGGTAAGTGATGGTCACGACACCCACCTTTTTTCTCGACAAGGAATCATATTCCAGGTACGTTATGATCCCTGAGGATTACGATCGAGTGCATCGTCACCAGTAATGAGAGTATGCGGGTTCTTTAATTGACCAGACTAAACCTAGCAACGTTCAACTGCTATTTTACGCTGGTACTCTGTGCGAACGTGGCCCTTCCCCGGCCATGCAGACCCATACACCAGAACCAAACAAACTGCAACGTGGATCTACTACTAATAAAGGTCAGTATGGAAAATAACTTTATAAGATAAAACAAAATTCTTTTGTTTTATCTTATACATCTTTAAAATATCATTTTTACTGATGTACAAAATTCCATGTACTGTACAGTAGAAGTCACGGAAACGACTAAAAATATAAAAAAGCCAATCTGTTTGTTCCCGACGGTGGAACCAGAAAAACAAGGACCGAAAATGTTCCCTGAAAGCAGATGAAGCAATTGGACCGCGCATTAATTCAGGTCACGCGGCCGGTGCCGCCGCCTTCGAATACGAATGTTTGCGTTTTAGCGAACGAATTGTTGGTGTTACATCGGATCTAAATAATGATTGAGGTACACTGGAACTGCTTTGTAATTATTTCTTTTTAAACGTAACGCAAGGGCTAAAATCCCACAGTTTACCACATAGTGGCAACCAAGCAAACACTGATAGCCCCTACTCAAATAGGAATCCCTCCTCTTCCTCCTGTACCTTGCCTCCACACACCCCTCTCATCATCATAATACTGCTACACATCTAGTATCGACGGTGGCGGTTAAGTTACCTTACCCTCCCCGTCGCCCCCCACCCCACGCCTCATCACCATTATACTGCTACACACCTAGTATCGTCGGTGGCGATTAAGTAACTTTACCCTCCCCCGTCGCACCCCACCCCACGCCTCATCACCATTATACTGCTAGACACCTTGTTTTTTCGGTGGCGGTTAAGTTACCTTACCCTCCCCACCCCACGCCTCATCAACATAATACTGCTAGACACCTTGTATTTTCGGTGGCGGTTAAGTTACCTTACCCTTTCCCCTATCGCCCTCTACCCCACGCCTCGTCACCATTATACTGCTAAACACCTAGTATCGTCGGTGGCGGTTAAGTTAACTACCCTCCCCCCCTCGCCCCACCCCACGCCTCATCACCTATTACTGCTACACACCTAGTATCGGCGGTGGTAGTTTAGTTAGCTTTTGTTCCCCCTACCCTCCTCCTATGATATAAGAAGTGATTTGTGGTCACCCACTGAGGGTTGAGATGAAATGCCCGTAATCTAGTTTCTAGACATTTACAGTAGCAATCACGTTTGCAAATTATTATAAAAAACGTTATAACAGATCAATGTCTGTTACGATATTGCTTAAGTTATTTCCAACTCTTAAAAATCATTCTCTCAATAGTTGTCTGCAAAGAAACTTTGCCTTTAAGGCGAGTTAATACTTTGTTCTAGTTAAATCAGGATGACCATGTAACTCATTAGAAACTTCTTGGTCTGCTTGTATATCGATCGATCGCTTGCTTCTTCAAATCCTGTACTTGATGTGGATCACGTCGATACCTTCTAGTACCCGATGAAATCATTTGCGTAGAATCTGTATTTGGCAATGACGCAAATGAAAACGTTCTTACTTGTCACCCCATTCTTTAATCTAATGTAATGGATGCACAATGAGATCGAAAGAAGATTAAAATGAAGACAGGACACACATACAAGAGTATATCCCAAAAACATCAACTTGTATTGCACAAATATTGTTCCTTGAATGGGAATCAGATCCAAGACTTATGCCAGATACTCTAATCGTTTTCTGACCTAAGTACGCCACGTGGTTATCATATTGTAGAGTGCATTGTAACCTAATTATATTAACTGATAAAGCCCACCTTCTCTTTGTCGTACCAATGATAAATAATTTGTAACTGGAGTAAATGCATATAGCAGTCTGTTTGGCAGATAGACAGGCAGAAAGTTATTTCAGATTTAATAAAGGACTTAGTACGTCATGTAGGAACCTATCGTACAATCAGCATTTGGTTACAATAAACAAGGGTGACTTACAAGCACATAGTTCATCTGATGGTAAGTGTTTGCTGCAGACCATATCATGTGCATACAGAGTTTCTAGATGAACGTGTATTGTCACCTCTGAGGACTGATGATATTTCAACTGTAATTACTCCCCGGAAGGTAAGGTCGCTTAAGTTCTTTTACTATATTTATATATTATATTTAGTTATTGAATATTTATGTGTATATAATTATAAGAGGTAGATAACAAAATATGATGACGATGTCCTACTGATGGATTACTACCGCGACGGTAACTGCTGTTTCTTACCAGATGACATGAAATCCTGGACTGGGAATCCAACTCAGGACTACCAGCTAGGTACTTCAATCACTAAACTACATAACAATATAGAAATTTCGTATTATCAAGTGCAAATAAAACATTTACCCACGGTGTGCCCGCATCTTTACCTCTGTGTACTTTCCCATCTAGGTCATACTATTTCACTAGATATCCAGTAATGTATCGGCTCTTGAGTTAGAAATACTGGACACACGTGCCCTAAAGTGATTTCGTGGCTTTTGTCCAATATAGTTTTTTTTCAGAGCGTATAGATAGTATTTTATTAAGATCATTTATATAAGTGAAGTGGTAGTTGTGTCTAAGGGCTCTCTTTTAATTTCACGGTACGCGAACTAACTGAGTTCGATCCCTTCTGCCTGTAACAATGTTATTAGCCTAATGGTTTACGGTACGGTTCTCGAAATTTAAGCTCGTAGGTTCGAATAAGGCATTCGACAATTACCGTACACTGTGCTAGGAGATACGGTTCTGATTTGTGCTTATATAACTTATCGAGACTTGAAAGTCAAAATCTTTTAATGATGACTGGTCGATATCGACCACGCGACGTCATTAGGTCAGATCACGTGAACTGTGCAGGACATATTGTAAGAACATGATATTTATAAAGATAACTTACAAGAAAATAAATAACAATTGATATTCTATAGTATCATATAAACTATTCACTAGGGATTTCGGGTTAAGGAAAAACAAAACAGAACCTCAGGAAATCAAATTCGTCTAGAGATGATCGTAAACACAAAGAAACACTAATTCAATAGCGCTAGTGTCCCATCCCTCGGGACCAAGTTTGTGGGAATTTCGCTTTTATTTTATCTGTGTTCTTGCGTACGAAGTTTTTGATATAACAATTGATACAAAATACTTTGGGTTCGAGGATGTCAAGATTAAAAGCGTGTAAATATAGCGCATAGTATATTGATATATAGTAAAGTAAGCGTGACTATGTTGTATGTTTGAATATTTGGTTTAATAGTAACATATTTATTAATGACAATGATAAATGATTCTGAGAATTATAAATTCGAAGGATATTTTTATCGTTATAGTATTTATTGTAGTATTTATCCTCGATAAGAAATCAAGCTGTTTATCCTTTGTCACCCCTAAGGACTAAAAATGATGCTTCGTCAGCATTAATAAGGATCCTCGATCGTTACACTCTGCTACAATTGGAAATCTTGACCTTTTCAAAATTCAGTACCGTGATACCAAAGCAATAAATAACCTAATTATTATTGTTATACAATAGACCTTATCACTTTCATTGTAAAAACTTTAGTATTGATTCACAGTAAAGGAAAACATCGTTAGGGAATATGAATGCGTAAAAAACTTTATATTTTAGGAGTGATGAACGAGCAAACAATTGGTCTCATGGTGAAGTGATTACTGTGTCCCATAACATCTACATCCATCCTGAACTAAGATTGGAGATATACCTACATGCATTGTCAGCCTTGAGGGTTGAGATGCGATGGACCTGGGATTGGTACTCGGTTCTCTCATCATATTCAGCAGCATTATGATGGTATTGTTCAAGGGAGTGGCCTTTCCCTGGTGTAGTCGACTCAGTCACGGCTGCGTACCCCTGTGAGCTGATACCATTTCCGTGTGAAGTCCAAATGGAGCCGTGTACTATGTAATATAAACTCTCAATAGGTACTACTCAGCAGTAGATACGCTATGATTTATTGTTTCTTCGTGCATTCGATTGATCAAACGATCACCTCTATTTACGTGTACAACCCCTTTATCTAGGCGTATTTATTTTTGAACCGCACTCCCCCCGTACTGAAAATATCCGGGTCAATTGCTTAGGGTCTTGCGAGTAAATAAATTAACCCGTATTGGATATCCGTCCTTTCCTTCGTGTTCTCTTAAAAAAAAGTGAGGAAAGTTGACTCGGTTTGATCTGGGTCTTAGTTGAATAAGCTTTTTTAATTTATCGAATAAGCTTCTACAGGTTTAGGGGATTTTGGTTTTGTTTGCACGGTTGGTTAAATATATTAATTGAGCATTAATAAACAAATACTGCCTTAGAGAATATCAAGGTGAAAGAGCATTATAACGCTGCTGTGTTTTGTGAGTGAATGATCTGTATATCCAATTTCAGATAACGAGGTTTTTCATCTCAGCTTTCATTAGTAACAAGGCATCTTGAACGTTTGTTGAGGATGATTATCATGCCGCAGTCATCAATCACCATTTAATAAATTTGTATGGGTAGTGACAATAATTAAGAAACTATATAACCCATTTAAAAAAGTGTTTTTTTTCTTTATTTTACACGGATAAGTTAATAAGATATGAAAGCTTGGTCTACCCCAAATTGAGCTCCAAATAAAAATTTAGGGCTCTATCTTACCAGTTTAGCTTTGAGTTTATTATCACTCGTTATTAAAAAAAGGGATTTAGCAATTCGTATGTGATGAATTCACAGCTTGTCTACAAGTCTACATGTCAACAATATGCCAAATGGGTAAAATCCTGGTTGCCACCGTTAGTGGTTATAATATCTTTACAACCGTCAAGAATTACATGGGTTTTGGGACGGATAAATTGACAACTCGATCTGTTATCTTTTCTATTTATTTATCAGCCTCTGAAATGGAGGAAAGTTGTAAAATACAATTTAATTTCTCCTTTTATTATTTATTTTAATGATTATATTCTGACCCCCAGTCTCTATCCCTGTCAATTCTCGATCCATATATTGGATATCACTGTCTATTGTTTTCTATTTCTGTTGTGCTGGCAATCAGGATACAGGAGATATACTAGTGGGTTTGGCTTTTACTGGTTCAGAATATATTATAGTGCCCTAAGCAATGGTATTAGTACAAAGTCAGTCACTAATCTTGCCCTTCTTTGATAAATTGAATGTGCAATGAGATCGTGGGAAGTGGGAAGGCATAGATACAGTATCATTAAACCAACAACTCGTGATGCACAATTTTTTTCTAGACTGGGAATCGAACCACAGAATCGACAGGGAAACAAAGTACGACGCTAGGCAAACCGGTCGTTAACCATAGATACCTATAGTATAAAGATCTTATTATAGAAAAGTAATCGAAGTGGTTTCGCTTGGTTGTGAAAGATGTGGAAAACTATTTATTTCCCCTGGGGCAGGACGTTGGGAATTAAATCAAGCGTTCATTCAATTAGCCATCTGATTGGCGTTACATTTGTGGTGAGGAAATAAGATATCAATTTGTTTGATGATGATGTAAAAGTTTAGACGATTTTTGTTGCATCTCACATAGCAGTTTCCAAATTGCTTGTTAGTTACAATCTTCTTGTGAGCTATGAACGTGTTGAAATTCATATATGTATCTTTTAGGGAATATGTTTTATTTATTTATTGTATTGAATATAATATATATAATGATATTATATTTTATTTTATAAAATAAAATATATATAAAGAGGTTTTGCGTGACATATATGTCGTTTTAGAAAAATACTAATCAATAGAAGTGCAATTCTATAGGAATGTACGTATATTGTTGATTAAATTTACATGTCAAAATCTTCATGTTCGTGAAGGTCAAGCCTTAAGAATACTACGATAGCGAACAGCATTTCTTAGGTAAATCCATAGTATTATAATTTTAGGTGGTAGCGACAAAAGCTAAAGGTTAGGTATATTGTGATTATATCGCTGGAAAGTAGAAGGGCCATGTTTAGACAAAATAAGATAAGTAAATGAAAACGCTATTGCGTTTCGTATACTTCTAACATATAAAAACGCACTTGTATGTTACGAATTAACGAATAAGAAATTCACGAAAAAAGCTAGCATACTAAAACTTTACTGACATTCGTAATAACCAATGCAAATAAGCTACAATGTTAGGATTTGGGTTTTTAATATAATATTAAGGGTGCGATTGACATAAATCCTCAACAACGATTCAAGACGCTCTTAGAGATGAGATAGACACTCATCATACGAAGCATAGACGTGTTATGCTGGTGTTTCATACTGATATTAGTATTGATCCTTCACAGCGTCGCTCTATCACTAAATTTATGTCAAATAAGTTTTTTTTTTAAAATTACGTAACGAAAGCTCTTCTAGATATAAGCTCACCATATAAAACACAGCAGCATTATGCACTTATTTTACACCGATATTGTATAAAGGACTTCTTTACTTAGTCCAGACGAGCCATTCATGTCTCTAAAAACTAGTTGCAGCTCTATAATTGTTCAAATGTTTGGTTCATGACAATAGTCGAATGGGAAAATCGACACAACGAATTTAAGTTATGCAGGCCGTATTATTAACCATTTCCCTATTTGATAACTAAATGTAGCCAATAGATAAGATGTACAGTACATTTGTTTTCGGCGTCCCTTAGAGACTTTTCAAATGTTATTACTTGTGCGATATCATTTTTCCTAAATAAATATATATTTTACTGTTAATCGAAAATTTTCATTTTAGTTCTTGGTTATAACAATACGTTGGTATTTTGATTTTATATATCATATTGAAAAAGAGCACTTAACACCCCAAAGATCATTTACTATTCGTTGGTTTTTGTTTATATTTGTAAAATGAATAAAAAAATTGTGTGACTAAAAAAAATCTTTAAAATTTTAAAAGTACTAGGTCGTGAAATCATTATATTATATTTTTTATCAGTTCTTAAGTCGTTTGCCAAATTAACATTATTGAGACGTCTTATGTGGGTAAAAAGTAAAGAAAATTGAAGTGACAGATTTCATAACATACATACATACATAAATATATGCAAATAAAAGCAAAATATGTCAAAATATCAGTATTATACAGCTTATATATTCAAGATTGTGACATATGAACTTCACTATATTTACGACTACAGTTTTGGTTATTAACGATAAAACACGTAACAGACTCGAAGCAACGTCAGTTTATTTCCTTTGTCGAAAATTAAAACTTTGTTCATTATAGAAAACACCATAAATAAGTTAAGAACATGCCGCTAATAAATAAACCTGGCCACGACAAACGTAATACCGTCTGATCCCCACTAACTCTTTTAACCCCACCGCGTCACCTAATTAAATGATTACCCTAACTGTACGAGCTTAATGGAACTTTACGATGAAGCTTTGTTGCGCGACTCTACAGTTTTCCTTGTGAAATTAACATTTCACTTGTGTAGAGACGTTTGTATAGTTTCACATTGTAAGGGTAACTTATGTTTTGTTCTTTATGTCTTTTTTATATAATACAGGTGACAATCAAGCTTACATTAAGTGATAGTAAGTGATGGTAGGCCTTGAAATCTACATTCAAGCCCAACAAAGATCCAAGGTGGACATTATTTGCCATTTGTCAGCCCTAAGGACTCAGATCGATGAATGCCCCGTCACTAGTAATGTGTCTCCGGACAATCATCATACAAAACACATCAGCATTTTTGATCTTTTCACACTGGTATTGTATTTCTATTATAATACATATAAGAAGATGTAGCATACGAAGCACACTATGGCCCACGACATTAACAACTTTACATAATCTTGATCAAAGTTTACAGAGAGTATCTCTTTAAAAAAAGAGAAACCTAGCAATGCCTTAAGTACTAACATTTCCGTTAACCACTTCAACTAATCATAAATGCTTGTGCTAGAAGAAGGTTCACGACGACAGTCACGACAATAGTGGATTCGACCCTACGAACCTAAGTTTGGCGGACCTAAGCCTAAGGCTATTGACGCTTGAACCTGAGAACTTAGACGGAATACCTCATTACCTTTAATTGCGTTCCTAGACCTTTATACTCATCATATGAAACACTGCAGTGCTACGCTGCTATTTCACACTGGTATTCTGTGAGGGAGTGGTCATATCCCGGTCGGGCTGCCCCATTCAGTCTGCAGCTAGAAACAAGATGCAATATAGCTCTACCACTGTCAAAGGTGAGGTAAAACGAAGTGTCGGTATTTTAGCCTTTCCGTTGAAGCTTGGATAAAAGATAAGACATTAATGACTCCCAGGCGAGACAATAATTTTTATATTACAAATTGATCGTTTTAAGATCAGAGAGATTTTGAAATTTTCTGACCTTTGATCTACAACTTACATCGGATTAAGGAAGGTGAAGACGAACGAGTGCCTCTGTTTAATTCCACTATGTTTTATCCTGCTCAATTGACATTAACTAAACGTTATTTTTTTAAACGTTAGTGGTAATAATTATATCTACTACTATATACGAGTACATCATTTTAGTTTCGAAGACGTCACCTCGCAGAGCAATTCCCACAATATGGAGACGACCTATGCAAGTCTCCGGGTAAGTGATAGGTGCAGGTGGGTCAGGGTCGAGCTTCGTGATAGTTTATGGAGCAGACCTACGTTCAGCAGTAGCAGTATGGGGCTGAGATAATGATAATGAATGTTCTTCTTTTCGATACGAGTAACTCTCACACGTAAAATAAACATAATTAATCATTGCTTATTTAAACTATTTTACTTAGATGTATTTCGAGTAAAGTACACATTTGTTTATAATTTACAACTGTTTAAGTTAATTTACATACATTAAGGGTAAAGTTAAGCTCCTAATTAGGAATAAAACAAATTTTGAAGTCGTAATTATTAAAGAAAAACAAATATTTCAGGCGTCTATAGGTTACGTAGTGTGAAACTTATATCAAATCAAATCAAAAACGCTTTGCTCTAGTAGGCTTATACAAAATACATTTAAATCGTCGAGATCTCTAATAGGAAAAGAAACTCGACTGTTTTTTTAAAAAGCATCCAGTCCAATTTCTTGTCGGAACTGGAGGTCTGAAGTTCGTATCCACCATTGGACTATTGTCATCAAACTCTTAGCTCAAGCTTTTTAAGCTTGAGAGATTAATCGCAATGTTATCAGCGTTGTTAGCATTATTAAAGAAATAAAAAAAGTCATACACACATCTTCTCCTTCCCTTTTCTCCTATCCATTGTGTGTATCTCCTGTGAACCAGGATCAATAGTCGCACACAAATTGGACGGTGAGGTCATCAAATGTAGATAGACAGAGAAAGCTAAATGTATTGGGACTCGCTCAGAATTTAACGACTAAATAGAATAATGCGAGAAGGGGTAGAGAGATTTGCCTATCTTCCTTGAAAGCAATGTTAGTGACAAATAAATTGAAATGATGACATAGATCATAAGGTTGGGACTTTGTGGTGAAGAGAATTTAAAAAGAAAAAATATAATCTCTATCGCTATCTCGTTTTTTTTTGTCTGGTAAGTCCCTAGTAGTATAGTGTAAATCTAAATTCCCCTTAAGCGTGTCGTGCTATTTATGGGATACCCAGCATACATTTATATCATCATCTTTATCATCATAAGCATCACAGTTTATCCACAGTCCAATGCTGAACATAAGCCTCTCCCATAGATTGCCACAAAGTACGACTCTGATCCACCTGCATCTATCCACTTCCAGCAAACGTGTATAGGTCGTCGCACCGTTTATTTTTTTCGGGCTGATGGCCACTGTTGGCCCGAGGGCTTTTACAGTTTCGCCAGGCTGAGAGGTGACCGAGCGCTTATGGCGCTCAATCGAGACCTTTATCAGTGGGTAAACATCACAAGGGCTCCCAAGAGGGAGCCTCGGCTTGAACCGTTACCCTGTTCTGCGAGAGCGTCTGACTCGAGGGTGCCAGAGTGGGCCGAAACTTGGCTCGGTCAGTTGCTTTTGCCTAAGAATTATCTACATTAAACACAATTAAATATTACTATTATTGGCTATCTGTACCATCACTTTGGATTGCGTGGGAGCTGGAGAAGAAGTGGCTCCAGTGATATATAAATATATATACCGACAATATGAAACATACAATGAACGTAATAGCAAGATAAATATAAAAATCGCTTGCAAATCGGCGTAATTGACTGGAGATAAATCACATTTTTATCTTAACTCAATATTGTGTATTGGCTTAGCTTAAGTGTGAGGGGATATTGCAAAATAAAAAAACGTATATAAATATAAGAGACGTAACGCTTTATTCCAATCTAGGTAAAATTCATAAGTAAGCGAATTCAATCGGTATGTTCTAGACAAAGCGATTTACATCGAATGCAAAGTTAATTTTGTTTTAAGCAATAACGGCAAATAATATGCAGTCGAAGTGATCAATAATGATCTTTATATCCATACAGTTACGATTGAAACTGTCTGCAAATGTGTGTTCTTTAGCGATGAATTCCAGATATAGGGCTTTCGATGAATGGGAAATTAGATCGCGGAGCGCGAGCAACAGCATTATGTATTGATAGGATTTTCTTACAAATACGTAGGAATAATGTTTTCGATGTTACCTCAATTTCCTTTTGTTTTTATGTAAGAATGATTGAAATATATTTCCAATAATTGATAGGCCGTTTTGGAGAAAATCCTCTTACACTGTTTATTTTCTAAGCCATTAGCAACAGTTCCTTATCAGGATTTATCAAATAGAATTTTATAATTTAGTATTTGAGTTCTTATTTAAAATTTTATCTCTCTAGCTATATAGGTTATTATAAAATCATGAAAAACTTTAAGCACCAAAAGGCTACTTAAGTGTTTCGTTCAGTGGAAGGTGTATGGATTTGAGAGAATATATTGTAGGTGCATGAATAGGAACTAATGTTAATTTTAAGATTAAAATAGCTACTAGCTAACTGCTCGGACTTAAATAAAGCTCAACTCGTAACTGCATGTATATTTAGGGGGAAAGCATTCGAAAGTCTGATTGTATGCGTAGTAAAGAGTTATATATAAGAATCCAGTTTTACAAAAACAAACTTGAAGTGCAAAACTATCGAAATTTGAATATGTTCATAATTATTTTTATGTCTAGTTTGGCTGTATGTCACTCACCTAACTGTGTAGGGCTTGCTAGTTATATGTAGTTTCATAAGAAAAAAAAGAAAAGAAAATATTGAACTTTTGAACGTAATTGGCTACAAAGGCTTCATCTTCGACATTTAAATCAATTCGCAAAGATTGTTTTTCAATGAATGATAACATGAACCTTTCTTCCTCATCGGTCATCAATTCTACGAGCAACATGGCCTGCCCATTGTCGCTTCAGCTTTGTTAATGATTTGTGCTATGTCGAGTGGTAACCTCGTATTGGGCATCGCAGTGACTAGACTAGCTACGCACGCCTGGGGGATGTCGATGGGTGCAGATGGGTCAGCTGCAGTAGTCTGCGGGACAGTTCAATGTTCAACAGCGGACTAGTGATGGGATGGATGAAATGATGATGACGATGAAATGATCATGTCAAGTAAATGCTTAGCGTAACAATTGACAAAATTGAAAATTATTTTATATATACATTGAATTACAATAAAATCGTACAAATCCGGTTAGGAATTCCGGCATTTGTATCGAAATATTTTCATTGCGTATATTTTATTTTAATATTGGCTCTTGCTCAGTGAGCCGTTCCCCGATATTGAAGCGATACAGAAAAATATTTTGATATATCTCGCTGTTGGAGCAATAACGCCAGATTAATATTGCGTATTAGGATTACGTTGATGGCCCATATATATCTCGTAAATGCATATTGGATGAGATATTACTTTCATTAAAACAAACAATACGTGAAGGAGTTACGATAATTAATAAACGTAACGGAAAATAGATACACCTGATAGTACCACGCTACAGTTGCAAACCGGCTACAGTATGAATAGATCAACACGGCTTCGAAAGATCGCGCTTTTATGTGATACCAGCATAAGTAGATGTGTTCCGTCGTTATGCATTCCATCATCCATCAGTACTTAGGAGTGGCAATGCATCTATGTATATCGTGATTCTTTATCCAGAATTTTCTTTTATGAAACCAAAGGAGACAAACGAGCACACGGTTCACCCGTTTTGTACGTAAGTGCTGACTGCGATCAATAACCACCCGTGTGGTCTGAGATGGAATACCTCGTCACCAGTAATGCCTACACTCACCCCAGACGAAGCACAGCAGCATTATGCCGCTATTTCACGCTCGTATTCTGTGAGGTCTTGGTCCTACACCGATCGAGCCGACCCATTCATTCTGCAGCTAGAAGCATACTGCAGCGTAGCTCTACCACAGTTTAAAATATTAATTCAATATAAACGTAAATGTAACCTAAGAAATCCTAATATAAAAAATATCTATATCCTCCCTAGTTACAATAATGTTCACGGTACTAGACTAACTTTATATTACCTAACATTCATAATAAGTTACCGGAAGAAATTCAGACGGTTACAGTAGCTTCAAACCACACGGGGTAAAACTTAAATTTTATTTACTACTTGATTTAGTAGCCGGGATGCCCTGTTGAGGTTTAGGCAATAATTATTGTAAACTTAGTATATAGTCTTACTTACTTATGCATAAGTAATTTATAAGCATCTTACTTACCTAAATGATTATATTAAAATGTATCCGATAATTAGAACGACCGTGCAGCACAGATAAACCCGAGGGGTTTTCCGTGTAGTGTTACCATTGCAATGTAATGTATATATAATAAATAAATAAGAAAAATTATGAGTATAAACTTTATTTTTCATCGTGTCAGTATAATATATAAATACTCTAAAATTCAGACTAGGGTGAGTGGTTATGATGCATGCGAGGTTACTGTCAATTTTCACTAAATTTCAATAACTTATTTTACATTAACCATCCATCATAAGGCCCATTGACCGATGCTGTCCTTGGGGATGAAGATGAAGTGACACAACGCTGATCACTTGGCTGATCATCTGGGACTGTATTTCGTGAGGGCATGGTCCATGCTTCATTCAAATGTTTTCTTTGTTGTTGCATCGATATATAGGTTGAAGGATATTTTAAAAATAAGCACAGTCTCAAGTTACATTATTATATTACTAACAAAAATGTAAGAAGAAATCTACTTAATACAAAATTACATTCGAAACAATATAATTTAAAATAAATAATTAATGTATATTTACAATTTTAATTGTAACCATTTTTGTCGTTATAGAAACTCTTTTGAAACAATAATGCTGGATTGTAGAACTGGCCAAATGATGGCACAGGATTATCACATCTCCGGTCTTTCCAAGCCCAAAGGTTCACAAATTCAATATCCTCGCATTTGCACTCAGTAGTGGGTTGCTAAATAATTAAAAATATTTTGATATTGAAACTAAAACCTTTTGTCTTATTCTAAATCACATATAACATATATTGTAAATTATATAACTTTAAAATATATCTATCAGTCATGTCGCTAGTGACACGAGGCAAGGTCCATCCCAGCTTTAAGTCACAAACGGGCACACAGTTCGCATCTGTTGTCAAGTGATTCCTGCGCCGCAGCCCATGACATCTACATTCATCCTTGATAAGGAAACATAATGCAGATGCGTTACCACCCTTGACAGACTGAGATGGATTGCCTCGTCACCAGTCGTAAAAGTCTCCGGATCCTTCCGGACACTCACCAGACGAAACACGGCAGAAATTTCACGCTGATATTCTGTGAGGGCGTGGAATTCTCCCGGCCGAGCTGACCCATTCATTCTGCGGCTAGAAACGAATTGCATCGTAACTCTACCACTGTGTGCTCGTCTATCCTTTCTGCTAATTGTGCTGTTAGCTAGAGCACAAATCTAATCTACTGCGCTTAAATCTTTTAGAGCGGAATAAAAATTGCAATAACAACCATTATGTTTACCGTCTCAGCCCAACACTAGCCGCTGCTAAACATCTGTCAGACTTCCATAGACTGCATAGGTCTGCTCATGTTTTTTATGTATACTGAAATTATTATAAGGTCTTACTTACTTTCGACTTATCCTGTAGAAAGCTTGATGCTGACTACGAGTTGCCTTATCACCGACATCACGCAGCAAGCGAGACACTGTAGCCTTCCTTATCTCTTATAGTTGTCCTGTGTGTTGATCACAAATAAGGAATTAGAATTTATTGAATATGGAACACAAGTTTCAATGAATGTCAATAATACGGAAAATCACAAACGATTGATCAACGTATCAGTGATTGGATGATCTATATGTAGTTGTACTAAAATCTTAGATAGCCTTTTCTGTGTATAATGATAATCTCGACGAACGCTAAACCGGCTTGGATATATCAGCTTAGGTAGCATTTAATGTTTAAATATTTATTCGTTGTTATCGGTTCACAAATAAAAATACTATAAAATACATCTTGAGAGCAAAGATGATGCACGTTAGTGCTTATACATACAGACATATGAAACTAATCAGGATAAGTACATTTTCTAGAGAAGGAAAAAGAGATGTTTATAATCAAGATAATATATAAACACCCGAATCAGATGAGAGAATGAAATCGGGTCCATTATTGCAGGTTCTAAGGTATATATTATTATACGACTCAGTTATGACGGCACCTAAAACCTATTGAAATTCCTAACTCAGGAATCTGTGTACATATCTCACCTAATATTATGATGACTGAAGTGTTTTTTTGATTTGTAGCTATGTACTCAATTTAGATGTACACTTCAAGAAGTTATGGTTAAAACGGTAAAGAAAGTATAGACAACACAACCGGGTCCAACAACGTATACAACGAAACCCAAAAGGAAACATTTAATTTTGATCGTAACACTCATCAGATTCGATGTTTCATTTCAAAAGTATAGCACTAAATACAAATGGGAATCACAATAAATCTTTGATTTGAAATGGTTGTGAAGCGAGGTTCTAGAACTGAGTTTGAGTACATTGACTTAACCGGCTGAAGGAACGCAATGAAAGATGAAAGGAACAAAATATGAAAAGAAATAACCATAGGTAAATGCGTTCGGCCGGTTAGGTCTCTCATACCAATGTCTCGGTCCGATGTGATAATCCTCAGCAATTGTTCCACAACGATACAGTACAAAGTAGGTGGTACACGACCGCCCACGATTATCCTCTCGAGCCAAATACCAGCAGTTAGATCTATGTCTTCTACATTCTTGTAGAGCTCTTGAAGCAACACGACTCTCTGAAACATTAACGTGTGACTTATTATTTAAGACACTGTATGACCTAAATATACACGACACATTTAGTAGTAGTTTATAGTTACAAAAATAATGGATCGGCTCGACTAGGGAAGGAGCCATAGGTGCACAACCGTGCCGTTTCCTAACGTCAGTGTAGGGGTCTGGAGACCCAATTGTAGGTATAGAGGTACCTCATCCAAGTCCTTGGGCATGACATAGCATTAGCGTCTTAAATCTTTGCTGAAGATGGATGTGGACATGCATCATTTGCAATGAGCCGAACTGTGTGAGCGATTGTCATCCCCATTATTACAAAAAAACCATTTCCTTCCGATTTGTGCCTTTATTTCGTTATGTGAGATAAAAAATATTGGTTGTGTTCTCATGTTCTAAGCGTTCGCGCATCATTTATCTTATTGGATTTCAATAAATGTCAATTTAATGAACGATGCGAATGTTGTGATGTAGGAAACTTATAAATATTGTTGTTGCCATTACGCCATACGTGATAATATCTTTCCCAGTGTCAATTGCAAAAAAAAGAACAACAATAAAGCCTCCTTTCTTAAATGTCAGCAACGCAACCGCAACCCCTCTGGTGAGCGTGGAGCAACCGCTAGCCTAAAGGGGTGCAGATGACGGGCCTATATTCTCTTTACCTGGGCATTCATTTTGAGGTAACTACCCCCCTTTGTGTACCACTCAACCGCTAGAGTAAGGGTGTGTGCTTATACATACTTAAGAAAAAAAATCTCTGGTGTTACGTATGTTCATGGGAGGCGATGATCATCATTACCTGTTAAGCTACTTGATCGTTTGCCAGTCAAGTAAGCATACTAATAAGAAGTTAAAATGATCTATCAATGTACCTAAAAGTATTGGGAACTATAGACTACTTCGATAACAAGTTTCGTTTTTCATACTTACTTCTGGATCAATAACGTGAAGTAAGTCTTCAAAGGATCTAAAAGAATTTTTGTTACAATACTTTAAGTAATTCACATAGGGCGGGAAGCCAAAGTAACGATTCTTTGCCAGATCGTTTGTGAGTAGGTCCGTGGCTAGCTGATGAGGGCCTAAGCCGACATTTACAACCTGAAATCAAACAAAATCAAAGGAAACGAAACGATGCTTTCTGCTGGACAAAGAAATAAAAATATACAATATGCCTTCTCCACATGGACACTGGAAATGAAAGAAATATAGTATATGTAATGTAATCTTTATGATTATTTTCTGCTGGCTGATTTCGACTACGGCGATATACAATTATTACCAGAAGTCATAGAGGGTGTAGGATGTATTTAATAGTGCCGTAAAAATTTGCCCAAACACAGAGTTACTCACACGTTATTCCGTAGTCCAACGTAATACACATGCAATAAGATTGGAAAGGTAAGGTGCAATGTCAAGGACATGCCCTGGTCAACTGACAATTTTCTTTGACACAAAAAAAAGTCGAGGAACAACCTTGACTGGGACCAGGGCCCGCGCCGCATCAATCAGGTACTCTAACAAATACGCTATGTGTATTGTATCTCATACGTGTGGTATCCATATCATCAGACTTGCATCTCCGTTTAGAAGCACGGATACGATAAGTATTATTTCAGGCACAACGAGTACTCAGTGAACAATTTTCTCTGCCATTCGCATTGATAAGCTTAATTTAAACAATACTGTACTAATATTACTGTACTATGAAACTACTTCATTCTCAAGAAAAACGTGCCTCTAATGTTACGAAATTTAATATGATTTTCACATAAATAATTCAAATTAATGCAAATTCTTAATTATTACTATGACGCTAAGAGGAAAAGAGTGAGAAAGGGCAAAGTACAAAAAATTTGTAAACTTAAAAAAATTACTCAACTATAATTAAACAGTAGAATATTAATAAATAAATAAAACAGTTGCATTTAAAAGCAATGGAAACAACGTATACATTTGTTAGCATTATTCTTTTTTAAATATTCTAGCGTGCAAGGCAGACAAATAGCTAATGCTCATACAGCCATGAACGAAGGAAAAAAATAATAGTAACAAATATATAAAAATAAATGATCATACCATTTGAAAGAAATAGAAACAATGCTACGTATTTGTTTGCATAACTTTTTTGTAATATTCTTCCGTGCAGGGAAGGCAAAGAGATGTAAGCTCATAGAGCCGTGAACGTGATCAAACTAATTATTACACAAAACAATTTACCCCGTTTAATAAAATTAATGGGGTTCAGGTTTTGTGTTTTTTGAGTAAACCTTCATTTCATTTTAGCAACTTTAACGTAAACATACATTTTGGTTTTATTTACATATATGCATAATATATAATAATATATACATTTATGCACAATACCTTTCGATCGCACAGTAAGATTCATTTTCATTCCTTTGTGGTAAATAGAAAAACGCAAATTTTCAAATTTCACATATTAATATATATAGATCAATGGATATTTCAACAAAGGAAGATCCGTGGCAATTCACTATTAATTAAGATGTACGCAGAACGCGAGCAAACCAAGATCGGTGCCAGCACCAATGACAGCCAGCACGTGCTCAGCGGTGATGGAAAACATTGCAAAGAAACTTGCATGTCTTAGAGAAAATATTTCAAGACATGTGAATTCCGTCAACACGTATTTGAGGCGCGTAGCGGACTATACTCTAATACCCACATTAGAGGAGAGGCCTATGCTCCCAGTGGGGTCTCTATATATATATATATGTGGGCTGTTTCTCTAGTTACTAAAAAATTTATGTGAGGTTTACTTAGAACGTTGTACGTTAAATACTACACGAAAAATTGTGTTAAATATATTTTTTTACTTACATCAGGATCCACCGTATAATCAACCTTAGCCGTTGGTTGTCTGAATTGTCCTTGTGTTATATGATCTAAATTATCGTCCACGCCGAAATACCCGGTCCTTAGAGTCAGGTTAACAATTGGAACTTTCTTCAAATAATGGCCTTTATCGTCGTAAAATCTGGAAAACAATTAACCATCAAAACCAATATCAGTTCATCTCTTAAAATTTCTATAAGACTTCTTCACTTTCCAACCGAAGAGACTTAATAGATTTATGTTTCCTACACAAAATAATAAATGGAAGTGTGGATTGTCCTAATTTAGTGAATAGGGTAACATTAGCAGTGCCGAAATATAATGCAAGATATCATCTTAAATGCAAGCAAATTTTTAAAGCTCTGATCACAAAAAATAATCTAGGCAGAACCGCACCTCTCAACAGAATTGTTATGGCATATAATAATATATATAACAAGGCAAATATTGACATTTTTCGACACTCTCTTTTAACTTTTAAACATAATATAAAAAAACATATTAGCTAGACTTAACATGTATGTACATGTATGTATATTTCTTCATTACGTTATCGTTATCATTTCTTTTTTATTATTGTTTTTTTTTATTAGTTTATTTTATTTAGCCTAGTTTAATGCATGCTGAGTTAGCCTTTACGTATGATATACAATGGTACATGATTAGTATGTAGTTAATGTACTTTGAAAACATTGTATATAACGTTGGCTTCGTAATAAATAAATAAATCAATGTAAGGACTACAGACAACCACTGCAAAATAATATGTGTACTTCAACTGTTAAAACAGAACGCTACCGAAATAAGATAAAGTTAAATGATGTAATAAGTATAACCATCTATCGCCGAAGATCATACCCAAATTGAAATATCTAAATCCAATAGTACTGATATATTTAAGAATTTTGAGTCATATGTATATTTTCTATTTTTCATAGTCGATATTTTTCGATTATTCACCAAATTACATCATCTGCTAGTGATATAATATAATGACGCCAACATTTTCGTTAACAATGAGACGCTCAATCGTCGTACCCTTCCATGGTCTGATGCATGCGCAATAAAAAGATTTTGATGTCTGTCTCAAGGACATAAGACAGACATGTATGTATGTATATCTAACATGGAGAATTTCCTCTTCAAATACAGCCTTCTCAAGCTTTTCATTAGCACTATGAAATTCCAGTTAGTACTTGATGGATCCGGAATTGTTTAAGGTAGCCAGTAATAATATGGGAGAATAGTTTCAGGATGCGTCTACAAGATTAGTGTGAACATGACGTATATACACAAAGCTAGCAATTTCTTCTACTTAGAAAAGCCATAACATTCGTTTAGTTCGTTATGTCATAATCTATCGAGATGCTTTCTTTCCCATTGGCAATCTAGTACTGACAAAAGTGAAGGATCTCTCCCTTTTTACTAAATGCATGTTACCACCAGAATGCAATATTTAGAAATATCTTTTTTTTAAATATGGTTCAAGCAAACAGTTCACCTGATGATAACTGCGATCTGACATCTAACTAGTCTGGCCATTAATAATGTTACATAAAAACTTTTCTTTTTTTCAACTTTTTAATTATTTTGAATTTGTAACACAGTATATTATTTTAAAAACTTCTTTCATTTTTGCGCCATTTCACATATTTTTTCGTATTCAAAAACAAATTACAATATGGAATGGAGTGTTAAAGAAAATAGGATTGCAGTGATCGCCTTGCACAAAGTGGGTATGGAGCCGTCGGTCATATTCCAGACACTTCAAAAGTCACAAAACTAAATTTTTGTGAAAAAACCTTCAGCCAAAGTGTATCGAGATACAGTCTTGGATCAAGTTGTGAAACCTCTCAGAAATACACTTTTTAAAAATATACCGTGGACTTTTCAGCAGGACTCTGCACCTGGTTACTAGGCACGAACTACCCAAGCCTGGCTTGAAACCAACGATCCGGTCTTTATAAGAACTGTAGATTGGCCCTCATATAGCCCAGACCTCAACCCTTTAGGCTTTAAATTATGGTCAGTTTTAGAGGACATGGCCTGCTCTAAACGACACGGTGACATTGAGTCTCTTAAAAAATCTTTGGAGCAAGCAGTGGTGAAATTTACCTTGGAAACAGTGCGTAAATCCATAGATTCTTGCCCTAACAGATTAAAGGCCTGTATAAAAGCCAAAGATGGACATTTCGAATAAATTTTTTTCTAATAAATATGTAGGTATAAATTTAATTAATAATATACTTTATTAAAAAAAATGCATTTTCATTTGTAACAGAACTTATGGCCGGACTAGGTATATATATATACATATATATATATGTGTATATATACTTACTTCATATCTCCCTCTTGCACTGTATGGAACCAACGAAGCACAAATGGAAACTCCAATGATATTTGTGGGATAAGTTTCTCATTATAGTAATCTCTGAACCCAGGCGTAGGAGATAAAACTCCGTCTCTAAATAGATTTTCATGACCTAAAAGCAAAATGATGTGATGATTTTACTAGACCATCTTAGATACTAGTAATATTGAGTTCTAACAAAACGTGTACACAATGGAACAATCCATTATATTTCTAATCCATGGTACGGTATGCGAGCAAACCGAAGTCCGAGTCCGAACCGAAGCGATCGGCGGCGAAAGAAAACATCGTGGGGAAACCAAACCTACATGTCTACGAAATTATAATTATAAAAAAAATATTTCAAAAACGTCTGCCAATCCGCAATAGAGCCGCATGTTGGCCTATGCCCAGCCGTGGGCTTTATATGTTACTTTGCTTTTTATTTTTTAACTCAAATCTCCGATTCATTTCATAATTACACTACAAACTCTATATAAATAATAATATATAGAGTTTGTAGTATTAAATATAATAACACTCAAAACTGAGACTAAGTTTGGACTATTTTGCATGTGAATGGTTTTGCCTAGTGTTGGTAGATAATCAGTGCCAGAAGATAAATCTAAAATAATCAGCATCTATGGTATGATTTGTACCCACCCGATTGCAATAAAGGAGTGCTAATTCAGCTGACGAGATGTGCTTCTCCTAACGGCAATATCTATGGAACTATAAAATATTTATGGCATGGACTTTCCTAATTATAATTTAAATTATTTATAAAATATTTATCAGTCAATTTGTATAAATTTCTTTATGTTATTCTTATTATACTCTGTGGTACTTACCGAATAAAGCAGGCAACAGTTCGTAATAGAATATTTGCATAGTAATAGCGATGTTTATGTCTCGAGCAGTGTAGAATAATTTGCTGTCGCTCCAACAGGGATTGATCTTAGCCAACCCTGCGGCAATGAGATTGTGTAGTCTCCACATCCAAATCGTTACTATATTAATCCCTGCTAAACTATTCGAGCCATCCTCCGCTGAAAAGGTTCCTTATTTAATAATCCTAAAGTTAACAATAATAAACAACCTTTTGAAAATTAATAAACAGTTTGCATCCTTAATATTGACAATCAGGACAAACTTATGCGATCAGAGCTGAGGAATACTATTTGTTCAAAATGAATTACGTTTTCGGATTTTGTGTATATCATGTATCTCTGACACTGCATCCAAGGCCTCCAAGGACTGCATACACTAGGATAAGTCAGGTTAGTGACTTTATGTAGGCAAATGTTTACGGCTTGTTAATAAATTTCATAGTTGGTAATGACGAGAAAGTTTTGCATTGCTTAAAATTTACCAAGAGGACATTACCACTGGCTTTAACTCGCATTTGAGACATGATTAGACGTAGTTATACATCTCATTACATGAAAGGCTTTTATATGATTAGGGGTAACAAACGACTTCTACGCTCATCACATCTACCGCTATCCTCAACCAAGGGTCAAGTTTACCTGTATATATATATATATATATATATATATATATATATATATATATATATATATGTATAAAAATAATTGTTGGTTTTCGGATTGAAACATATTGTGTGTATGCTATGTCCCTGATTTCTTCATTCCACAATTACCCATATTCTAAACAACGAGCTTTTGCTCTTTCCCTGATTAGATATAAGTTAAGAGTATGAAAAAAATTGCCTCTTCCCATAAAAAGTCAAGTAATATAAAATCGCTTTACTTACGGGTATCATGACACCGGCTTTCTTGTGGTTTTTGATTCAAAAGGCAATTTCCATGACCAGTCTTTACACTAGGTGGCCAGATTCTACCTCTCTCTACTTCGTATTTCAATAAACCGCCTTGGAAAAGTCGGCCCTTTTCCAGTAATGACTTAAGTGTGCTGCCATATATAGGAGATAGGTCGAATGTTGGTGTAGCTGATATGATCTGTAGTTTTAAGATTATGTAATGTCTCATGATGACTACTGATATTAGATGTGAAAAAATTTACATACAGTTCACCTAACGGTTATGAATACCGCCCATGCCATCTACGTCCATTCTCAAGAAAAGTTCAAGTGGTGTTGACACTCCTGAGGCGTATGATGGAATAACTCATTACTTATAATTGGGTTCCCGGATCAGATGACCAAAAACAGCAGCGTTGTTTTTTTTATAGTATAGGCGGCAGACGAGCATGCACCCTACCTGATGGTAAGTGATCAGCGCAGCCCATAAGCATCCACAACACCAGAGTCGCAAATGCGTTGCCGGCCTTAAAGGCATAGGAATGTATAGGCTCTTTTCTTCAAGCAGCGGTTCAGAAACACCGCTGGCGACAGTTGATTCCACAGAGCAGTTTTGCGTGGCAGGAAATTTCGCGTGAAGCGCACAGTGGTGAATTGGTGATGAGGTTGAAATTTTGGATTCTGTCGTGATGTACGATGTTTAAACTCAGCGGCTGCAATTAATCCGAACTATACTCAAAATACCCCCATGGTAAATTCGGTAAAAACTCCAAAGAGATGCAACATCCCTTCACAACGCCAGTAAATCAAGCCGATCGGAAAGTATCTGGTCATCAACGATTCAAGCCGCTCTCACTTGAATGCGGTCAAATGGAAGAAGCTGATACAGGGATACCCCGGCCCAGAGATGAGAACAGTATTCCAAGCGCAAGTTCCACAAAGCGCAAGTTCGGCCTTACATGGGTGAACTTCCGCTTTGTAAAATTACAAACAGTGGGCCAACGTGAAATACTGTCTCGTTCTATTAAGCACGCCCAGTTTTTAAGAGGCCAATTTGGCCTTACCTGAACTGAACGTCGCTCGATATGTCAATGCCAAGGATTCCGATACAACTTGAGGTAGCATATATGTTTTCAAAATAAGGAGATGTGACAAAGGGAACCTTTTTAGCGGCAAACGCGCAAACATGAGTCTTTGTGGGGTTAAATTGTGCAGCTATGTCACTGATATTCTGTGAGTAATACTTCTTTAGGTTCGCTGCTGTATTTCACTGCATGTCGGATTTAAAAGCAGTCACTTATCGTGTTATATCGAGGGATAGGCTTAGTGTGATAAACAACCGCAGCAAAAAAAAGTCAGTGACGGTTAGCCCAAAGGAATAAGAGTCTACCAATGGATGCCTTTGCTTATCAGTGGTCTAATAATCTTATGATTTTTTATTAAATCTTTCCAACATAAACGCATTATTCTTAATTTTATATATAAATACATGATCCGATATCTGATTGCATCGAGCGAGGAAATGACAATTATTATTTCTACTTACCCTTTCAGGAACTGTATCATTCTTGGTACAACCAATAGACTGAAAGCTTTCAGGTCTGGTCATGTTTAGACATCTGATATTAGAAAAGCGATGTACAGGATCGTCGTCAGGTATCTTGTTTGGAACGCAATCTCTGTCGGTCTTACCTTTTGGTTGACAACAGTAAGGTTTCCAGGCGATAAATTTAACTAAAAACATTTCTCAATAATATCAACTCAGCAAACTTCAGTCGAATTACGTAAAAAGTTCTATTTAAATTTGATTGTATGTGAAAAATGAAAGAAAATAATTTAAATATAATATAAAATACTAACAATAGAAAATGATACAAAAATAGGACTTTACATGAAAAAGTGGCCAGATCAGCTATAATTCTGTGTAAAACTTTACGACTTACCATCGCTTGGAATATTAGTCCTCTACTGAAATTCCGACGACATATCAACAAAAAAATCTCACCTGTATCGTGCAAAGACAGAACATCTGCTGTCATAAAAACTAAAAAGTTAATAGCAAGCGTTGTAAACTTCTGATCGGGCAACTTGCCCATCGCCATGAGAAACGTCCGACAGAATCTTGCCAGTGGCAACGGTTGCCCGGTCTTTGACAGTCTTGGTTCAAAGTCTAAAGTGGAAATAGGTCATGTTTAATAAATTTCAGATATTTATTTGGATATAAATGGGAGATAGGGAGATAAGAAGTTATGCAAATACTGCCCTATTAGCCTACACTCTCAAGTCTCCAAACTTTTCATCAAGGTTCTGTGCAACAGGCTAATGCATCTCCTGGATGAATTTCAGCCCGTAGAACAAGCTGGTTCCGGAGTGGATACTCCACCTTGAACCAAATTCAAGCAATCAGGCAGTTGATGGAGAAATGCAAAGAATACGACTGGCCCCTGTTTATCGCTTTCGTAGATTACGAAAAAGCTTTCGACAGTGTCGAACACTGGGCCGTGTTCCATTCTCTCCATCGCTGCAACATTGACAAGCGATATGTGGATATCCTCCGGGAGCTGTACAGGACTGCAACACTGCGGGTGCGCATGCATACGCTGACTCACCCCGTGCCCATACAGCGAGGAGTGCGCCAAGGCGATACCATCTCGCCCAAGCTCTTTACCAACGTCTTAGAAGACATGATGAAAACGTTGGATTGGAGCCACAAGGGTGTTAATATCAACGGTTCTTTATGTCGCACCTACGCTTTGCAGACGATCTAGTCTTGTTTGCCGAAGACGTCTCAGATCTCCAGCTGATGCTTGCAGATCTGCAAGCGTCATCCCTGAGGGTCGGTCTCAGGATGACCATGTCTAAGACGAAGATCATGACGAATCATTCTTTACGTGTATCCAACATAATTGTGGGCAACGACCAGGTAGAACTGGTGAATGATTACGTCTATCTTGGGCATCGATTATCATTAGTCTCAGCTGAGATCGAAAGACGTATACGGTTGGGGTGCGCTGACTTTGGAAAACTTGACGACGTCTTCAAGAGAACCAAAGTCACTACAGGCTGTTAGAGCGTACTCTCGCGCCGACATGCAGGTCGGCGGACTACACGTGTCTTTGCATGTTTTTTATTTATATTTTTTGTTTATTGGATATGCATGTTTTCCTTCACCGTCTAGCAAGTGGTAAATGCTAAGCATAATGCAGTATATGTTTTATCTTTGTAAATATAATAATTGCAAAATTAAAAGTAAAATAAAACAAATATTACAAAGAGTTTAATTATTGTATTACTTGGTGTATTGCAATAAAAAAGCAAGGTCTGTTGATAATGGTCATAAATATAATTGGTGTTTACATTGCATAAATAATTACAGAACCTTCATTGGTTAAGAAATATTTTGAGCCTTAAAACATTGCTTCAAGGTTTTATTTAAAATGACTCGGTTACTCGGCAGAAGTCGTGAATGTTAAATTATTTTCTGTACGCTTTGTATAAGAAAATTAAAAAATATAGAACTTATGAACAAAAACCTCGTAATATTCCGTGTATCATAAATTTTATCACAACTATGAACGAAATCGTAATTCAAAGACAAGAGGTATCTATAGTCAAATCTCTTTCAGTACATTTTATTTTTTTATAGAATCGTTTTGTTTATTATTTTATTTATGTATATTACAAATAAATAAAATACGTTGCACGGTGGTGGCGTCACACGCGTGGTGTAGTGGTGACAGCTTTGGCTGCTACGGTACTGGTTCTGGGTTCGTTTCCCAGGAATAGTAGTATAGTGTCTCTTATCTTTGACACTGCATGTAAATCTACCTTCAATTTTAGTTCACGTGCATCGGATTAAGGCAGAGGACATCAGGCGTGTGTTTGCCGAACGCTTACGGCTCTAACATATCCTGTATACCATGTGTATCTGACAACATTTATAAGATATGTCATGCTCACCTCAGGGGTGCCAACCCTTGTACATTTTGTATTTTGTTGAGAACCCCATCCAGGGAGTGCAGGGATCCGAAGACCTGTATTACCGGTGACGAGGCATTCCATCTCAGTCGTCAAGGGTGACAACGCATCTGCAATATGATTACTTGTCAAGGATGAATGTAGATGTCATGGGCCGCGAAATTTATTAATAACTTACGATTACGATACAATAGTATTCCTTTTGTCGTAACGTTCCACCTCCTGATGTTTATATACATTTCGAGCGTACAAACAGTTAGTAAAGGAAAATCAGTATTATTATATATATTTTTTATTACGTTGAGAGTAAGAAACGAGCACACAGTTCACCTGATGGTCAATGTTTCCTCATTTACCTAATTATTTCAACGCTTTATTAATAATTATTTTGTACTAATTGTGTGTAGGCTCGAAATGTATACTAACATGAGAAAGTGAAATGTAACGACAAAAAGAATACCTTATTAATTAAATACTAACTATGTTATTTTATAATATCCATCCATGCGCATTCATCCACTTCCGTCCTCAATAAAGATTCAAGGTGCACATGCGTTGTCGTCCCTGAAATCTAAGATGGAAACCGATATTAAATAAAAAATAAATAAAATCTTATGTACCTTTGGCATAAACAGCAGGTAGCACTCTGTAGGTGGGAGTGTGACTTGCACCCCGTACTGGATGACGGAGATTGTTACAGGATCCATCAATCCGCCTCCATGCGTCCGCATCACACGGCTCGATTTGGTTTACGCACCAACTGGAAATAGGTATATTTAATTCCAATAAGTAACATTACAGCATGCGCTTATATTATATTTTATATGTAATAAAAATTATTTCATCCACTACGCTACAAGAGTGTAACAAACGAGCACACCTGTCCATCAATGGTAAGTAGTGATTCCAGGTCATAAGCACCTTCATCAAATAAATCCTTAAAATGTTAAGCTACCAGTAACTGGGTCTCCGTATCCCTACACTCACCAAACGAAACACAGCTGCATCGTACTGTTATTTAACGCTGATATTATATAACCTAAAAGGTTGTACTCCTCCGGTTGAGCCAATGTATTTATGTCGTAGTTACAAACTAACTATAATGTAGCGTGTATATATATATATATATATATACATACTATATTTATATACAAAATTGACACAGACTTGATCGATTTCAAGAACGACAATATCAGAGGGTATATAACACTGCCCAAAACATTCGCATAAACAGACGCATTCAATCGTCGTACCCTTCTCTATTTCGATGTAATACATAACACATTCGGTATATAAGATCGAAAGGTAATTAATGTTAGGAACACAGGACATACTTATAACGCACCCAAAAAATATATACAATGCTAGAACTAGTTGCAGCTAGATCTTAACTACAACATGGATGGGTCGGCTAACAGTATACAAGCGTCCAATAGCAGCATAATTCTGCTATATTTCGTCAAGCGTAGGGTATAATTACAAGTAACGAGGTATCCCATTCTAGACGCATGTGCATCTTGAATATTCATTGATGGTGGAGGTGGACGGCATTTGTGAACTGTATACTTGTTTATTACTCTTAGTTGCATATAAGTTATATAATATTAGGGCTCACAAAGGATCACGCGGTCCACACAATGAAAAGTAATTAGTGCATATGATAAGCCCAACAAACATTCAAGATGCACATGCATGCATCGTAAAATAAAATAGCACTTAATTATATAAACTTACAATGTTGTATTCGTTTTGTCGTGTCGTTTCACCTCCTCAAGAGTGATGGGTATCCCTGTATACGAGTCATAGTTGATTGAATGCTTAGCATATGCGCTATAAAATAACAGAATGTTCAAAAATAAAAACATTATCGATCGATCGATACTTTATCTTGAAATTTCAAATAAACAAATTGTAAAAAGAAATAGAACAATATAAATCCTTCTGGTTGTTCTTAACTGCGAGTCGAAGTTGAAATGTTTCGACTGTATCCAATTTAAACAATATAAACGGAATTAGCTTCACGTGCGCTATTTTAAAAACCAGTTCATTTGTTTTTTTTTTCGTTATTTGTTTACTACCTTTTGTTGGATAAACTTGACATGCATATATTTTTTCTAACGTGAATTACGGGAAGCCGATTTTTTTATAGTATAGGCGGCAAACGAGCATGCAGCTCACCTGATCACCGCCGCCCATGAACATCCGCAACACCAGAGGACTCGCAAATTCGTTGCCGGCCTTTAAGGAAGGTGTACGCTCTTTTCTTGATGGTCCCTAAGTGGTATCAGAGTTGTACTCAGGATTTATTTTATATATATATATATATATATATATTATATATATATATACCTAGGATAGATTTCGAATTTTATTGATGATAATAATAATGTAATAATATACACATAACTTTAATTAAAAACTAGATCTTATAGGGTTTGTACAATCCCTTCAATATTTACCACGACCAAAAGAAGACAAGAGAAAACTTAAAGAAAACCATATCAACGTTCGCATACGTCGGTACTATGAGCCTAGCGCGAACTTTTTTTATTCTTGTACTGAGGTCGACAAATGAGCACACAGTTGTGTGATTGATGAAGAAGTCATCCCTGTGGCCCGTGAATCCCCGCACCCGCATTCGTCCTCGAAAAGAATATACACATGCGAATTCACACCTGAGGTCTAAGAGGAAATATCTCCTCAGCAGTAATAAGGGTATCCGAATCCCTATACCCACTAGACAAAACGTAGCAGCGTTGCACTGGTATTCTATGAGGGGTCCTTTTCCTGTTGTGCTGACGTATTAATTTTGCAGCTGGAAACAAACTGCGGAATGGCCCCGCCACTGTTAAAAAGATATACTCGCTCTCAATCTTGTTGACATAAGTTATCTTAAATTCAACAAGCACTATGTGTGGGATAATGAAGATTATGTCCAAAACCCGTCGTTGATTCCCGCACGAGGTTATTAACCTAGAAATTAATTTATTTCTATACTTCTTGATTGAAAATAATCTAGTTTATGGATGGACTTTGTTATGTTGTTGTCACCGACCGAAACTGATAAATTTTGAGGCTTATGGGTCATTAACCTCGTCAGCTAAGTATTCTTATATATTTTTTATTTATCTATTTACATATAAAATAAAAAGATATGATTATATAACTAGTTAGTCCATAAATTATGTTCCTAATTGAAAGAGATATACTATTGTATTACTGTAACTATAATATGGCGTGGCGAATTAATGGAGAAACGAGCTAAATTTGAAACACTTTTAATAGAAAAAAATGTCTTTTTTAGTAATTCATTATGTCAATATTCTAGTTTATCAATTAGGATATGCGTAATCCTAATACCAATTACAAATATCTATATCTATATTCATTGAACAAGTTATATGCTATGTTTTTATGTACAGTTATTAAACAACCTAATCGTTTAATGAGTTTTCTTTATTCAATTATGATTGTTAATCATGATAAATTAGATATATTTCCAAATTTATTTTCCACACACCATATGTTTTACATATATTTAATTCAACTAGCAGATATATAACAGACCACCCAACATAATATATATTTTATTTATTTATTATATATATAATAAAATTATATAGATGTGGTGAGATATTGTGGTAGGTGAAGCTATAAATTAATTAACAAAAAAACTAAGAATAGCTAATATATTCGACATGTAATACCTCTTTTACTGTTTCAATCAAAATTTGTATGAGCATAGTTTGGATTACATGCGTTGTACAGATTTTTTGTTCTCGATTTGCAAGCAGCAGAAAAGTCTTCGTATAATAAAGTATAAGATGAAATAAGAAAATATTAGTCACTTATAGAAATTCTCGAAACTTAACGTGCCACGGTTTTATGTTAATTGAGTTGGGTCAACAATACAAATGTTAAATATTTTAACCTTAATATGTAATTTATTAATTTCAATAATCATTTACCAACTCTATATTTACTTATATATTTGTACGTATACATATACTTGTATATTCCTATTTGTGCAGTGATTTTTCTTTGTTTTTACCCCGTGAAGACAATCGTATGGTAATAAAAGTTTTAAACACCATTACGATTGTCTGGAGACATGATTTTCGCTTCCCTAAATATAATAAGTAAATATTTTTGATGGCCGTCTTCTATATTTGTCTCATCTTAAACATGTTAGCAATATGGTTTAATGTTATGAAATCTGAAAAAAACGTATATTTTTAAACCATCACGTGTTAGCATTTTTAATGATATTATAAAAAGTGTAGCGGAAATCGTCGTTGTTTTTTTGTGAGTATTGCTGTTGGTCCAGAGACCTCTACAGCCTAATATAATTAGACTCGCGAGCGCGAGGTCCTCTGAGTAAGGAGACAACGATGATGCTGCGAAGCTGGCGCGAAGACTGCTGCTGCACCACCGCTGCACTCCACCCCTGTGGACGAAGAACGTCGACGACAACAGAGGGGGGCGATAATACGATCCGAGGGCCCCTCATAGGTACGAAGTCGAGGTACGAAACCTCGACTCGGATCGCTATCTAAGGGAATCGTTAAGTTATTCAAGTCCGGCCATAAGTTCTGTTACAAATGATAATGCATTTTTTTTAATGAAGTAATGTAATATTATTAAAATTTATACCTATATATTTATTAGTCTCAGCAAAAATAAAATAAAATATTCTATTCGAAATGGCCACCTTTGGCATTTATACAAGCCTTAATCTGTTTGGCCACGAATCTATTGACTCACTGTTTCCAAGGGAAATTTCGCCACTGCTTGCTCCAAAGATTTTTTAAAAGACTCAATGTCGCCGTGTCGTTTAGAGCAGACCATGTCCTCTAAAACTGACCATAATTTGAAGTCTAAAGGATTGAGGTCTGGGCTAGATGACGGCCTGTCTTAAGCTCTTATAAACTCCGGAACGTTGGTTTCAAGCCAGGCTTGGGTAGTTCGTGACTTGTAACCAGGTGCAGAGTCCTGCTGTATAGTCCACAGTATATTTTTAAAAAGTGTATTGCTGAGAGGTTTCACAACATGATCCAAGACTGTATCTTGATACACTTTGGCTGAAGTTTTCACTCCTTTTTCACAAAAATGTAGTTTTGTGACTCCTTGATAAGACACGCCCCACCAAGCCATCACTGAAGCTGGATGATGACCACGTTGTACCTTTTCGACCACTTGAGCAGCTTCTTTAGAACTGTGAGCGTACACTTTATCATTTTGCTTATTGTTGTGTTCTTAAATCGTGAAAATTTTTTCAGCGGTAAAGAGGATATTTAGGTGTCTTTCATCTAGGCATTTTCAAGGCGTTTTGACCGATCCACTCTCTTTAATTGTAAAAATTGATTTAGGGCATGTCTGTATATCAACAATAAGCACCGAGCTACAGGTCTTGTTTTATAATACGCGACAGAGTCCTAGCGGGAATCTTCATTTCTCGCGATAAGATTTTTTGCTTCTTAATGGGGTTTCGATGAATTCTGTCTATGTATATGTCGGTTGATAGTACGATATACGAACATATGGCTGATACCAAGCTTTTGAAGTCTCTGGAATATGACCGACGGCTCCATACCCACTTTGTGCAAGGCGATCACTGCAGTCCTATTTTCTGTAACACCCCATTCCATATTGTAATTTGATAATTATAATATAATAAAAGTATTAAAGATAAAAGGAAAGATCTCTCATCTTTACCCTCAGAGATGAAATTGAATAATCTCACAGCTTCCTGACATTGCCAATCTCTTCGCCAACAAATTTTCCTCGGTGTATTTTAGACAAAAGTATCTTTCAGATGTAATATTTTTCTTATTTGGTTTTTAGTGCCTAAAACTAACATTTGAGACTTACACGGATATAGAACCAGAGAGTTATTTTGAGATCAGGTTAACTAAGATACATCGTTATATTTTTTATAGCTTCTTGCGTATGTTTGCTATCATATGAATAGTATAGTTGCGTATCATCTGTATATACAGGCCAAAAGCTTAAGACCTCCTTAATTAAAGTAGGAAAATAAAGTAAAACTCCAATAAAATATTAAATGTTTAATTAACCTGTTTAATCATCTAATAGAACATTGATTGACAAACAATATACTTTAAAAGCGTGAAGAAATATTAACAGTCCATGCTTAAAATGGCTATACTTACGTTAGAAAAACTGATTTTTCATCAAACTTAAAAGCACGTCCTTTTCATTTTATGACTTTTTTCACAAGTCTCGGCATACGGGCAATCAATTTGTTAATGGTGTCTTGTGATATATTGTTCCATATTTCTTCTCGCGATTACGGACATCCCTATCAAGCTCTTCTCACAAAAGTTCAATGGGCTTGAGATCCAGGCTCAACCATGTTTTTTAACATCCCTTGTGCCTCTTTCTTTTCTAAATATCCTCTACATATTTTTGAGCTATGCTTTGGATCATTACCTTGTTGGAAAATGAATCCATCTCCAAATAATCGCAGCATGGAAGAAATGGCATTTTGTTCTTAAATGTTATTGTACTGTTCCTTTTTCAAGATTTCTTCAATTTAATCAAATCGCCAGTTCCTTGGCTAGAGAAGCAACCCCAGACCATAATAGAGCCACCAACATGCTTGATTATTGGGACTACACAATCTGACATCATCTTTTCTTGGGCACTACGTCGAACGTAATTTCTACGTTTTGAACCGAATAGTTAAAACTTGGATTCATCGGTCCAAAGCACTTTTTTAAAATCTTCTTCAGTCCAATCTCGATAGGCAAGAGCCCAATGCGTCCGTTTTTTCTTGTTTTGCGGCCTTAGCAGAGGTTTTCGAACGGCAACACGACCATACACCTTGGCATCTCTAAGTCGCCGTTTTACTGTAGTCAATGATAAAGGTTTAACTCGGGTGTTGTTTACTTCAACGCGGATTTCTGGTGCTGTTAAGCGTCTATTTCGCTAGTTGGTAACAACAATGAAATTATCTTCACTAGACGTGGTAGCTCTCGGCCTTCCCGAGTGTGGACGATCTTGAAAACTGCCTGTCTCCCTGTATCGAGTTATTGTGCCATGCACACAAGTCTTCGATAATTTCAGTTGTGAAGCAATCTCACGTTCGGATTTGCCTTCATTAGGTAAATCTGCGATGGCAGAACTCACGTCACTGCTTATTTTCGAGCTTTTCCCATTTTATGACGTCTTCACTGTAGAAACCACAAGTTTAGACCAATTGAGATTGTTTGTGAACAAACCCAAGTAAACCGGGTAATAATAAGTCAGAAACACGTGTTTTCAGGAGCTAAATAATCCTAATTATTGACCAATACGTAACATTATAAAAATATTATTACGACTTTACCACCTGGCTCTAGCGCAGCGTTTGTCGGTGTTTGAAAACAATAGATGTTTATTGTAATAACTTGAAAGTAAACAAAATAATGACTTCTTTAAATATTCGATACTAACAATAGAATATGCAGATGTGCATTTCTTTTATTTATCCTAAGGGATTTTATTACAATTGATGGATAATTATGTTGTTTATGTGGGCTTAAACTTTTGGCCGGCAGGGAATATAATTATAAATATATCCCAAAAGAAAAGGTCCGTTGGAATGGGGAAGGATCATTTCGAATTTCATATATTACCTTTACTTTCGTGATTAATTCGATAAATAAAGGAAACCGAACACCTTAGACCTTAGTAAGAATGACTAAAAGTGTGACGGCTGAAAGAAAGAAATCACTTACTATCAGGTGTGCTTACTTGGCACACTTTAAGGTCGTAAAAAGTCCATATATATATCTACTACTAACTGGAATCATGTAATTAGCACCACAAATTTCCACCGGAATTTCCCCAAAGCGAATGATCTAACTCCAGTCCCCATTCATTAGATTCGGTGATGCGAGAAATTCGAATCCCGCCTTAGACAAGGGGATCCGTATTCAGATAACATATATAATATATATAGGAGTAATTAAAAGAGAATGGTAAGGTATATGTTAAATTACACTAAAGTTATTATAATCAATGTAGGATTTCTTATATTCATTTATTCCGTGCTCTACTTGAGAAAGAAAAACATGAACAAAAGTTACTACCAGTCAAAAAAGAAATAAAAGAGAGTATATAATACGTTTGCGGATGGCAAAATATGAAGTAATTACTTCCACAGGAACAAGATACAAGTTACATTAATATTAGTAAAAATATACTGTTAATAATTATTCTACTTGTACTTGACCGGGCACACTTCACTACTTCCACTTACACTTACACTTTTCTGGAGTTAGACTTATTTTATAAATTCAAAATGATTCTCGTGTCATATAAACATTATTTAACTACATTGTAATAAGTAGTTAAGCAAGATGGATGGCAGTAAATAGTTGTTTGATACGTCCTTATAGATTTTCTATTAAGAGGTACACGCTACACACCTCGGCGACAACGACGAAATCATTTAACCTCGTCATCCCTCACAATTGTTTAAAGTACCTTCTTTTGAAAACAAAATAAATAGTAAACTGGACTAATGTTGACTTTATGACATTAAAATATTGTAATTTTTCGTATTCGATGAATAAAAACTGACAAGTTTAAAAGAATCTTAGATTTCTCACTCATGGTTCGACGTGTGTATATGCAATTTCGTTTATAAAACAAACACAATAATGCTATTTAATAAAGCATCGCCAGAACACGGACTTATTTTATACTATATTCGTCTTATTTCTGGTAAATATAATATACGATGTTTTTATATTATATAATATATTTATGGACGATGCAGTAACGATAGGTGTAAAGTGGTACCAGAATCAAATTCTCAAGTGAAATGCAGTGTGAAATGCGGCAAATTACCTCAAGAGCACCATGTCACACATCCAACTAATACTAGTCGATTAGTGTTGTGTGTATGTCCGAAATTAGCATATCGATTTGAATCTAATTAATTTGCTAAAATTTTTAAAAAACTTTTAAGAAATTGTTTCATTTTATCTAATGATGAATTATGGTCAATATTTAAATCTTTTTGGGCGAAAACTCGTCAAGTTATTAGGTAAGTTATTTATATGAGGTCTTAAAATATATTAAAAAAATGAGGTAACAGTTTGAATGGTATTAAAATAATTATATATCTTATCACAGCCACCATGTAATATGTGTAAATAACATCGTATATGTGTAATAATATATAAATTAATGTAATTTTATGTTATGAGAGAAATATTTTAAACCAACAAATATAAATATATTAGTAAATTTATTAATATATTAATAAAAAAAATAGTACACATTGTCTTTAGTAGACGCATAGAAGTTTAGTATATCTTTTTAGACTTCTAGAGTAAAATCGGTAATCGTTTTCTTTTATTTGAGTACCGTAATTCGTCTCAGTTCTTTACCATAGTCTTGGCCAATACTTAAAGAAGTTTATTTTGTGAAAATATTTGATGTAAAACTAACACTTATGTATAATATCAAAACATTAAGTTTACAAGACCGCTTCATTAAATACATTTACATTAAGTGTTAAGGTAATAACAACATCAGCGATCTAAATTGATAGGTTTCGTGCTCTCACGGTATCTGGACCAGTATCGATTATCGATAATCACACAGCACAACTCTAGAGTGTCCGGAACTCGTCTCGTAAGTCCGCTCTCTGTTCTCAAACATGAATGCGGTTTAATGACGTAAGAGAGCCCGTTCCTTAATATGTTTGTACATAAGTTGAAATCAGAGTTTGCGAACTCGAAGTTTTGAAATGTTTACGATAGGTAAACCTTATATGTTGACACCATCGATCGTGGAAGTTAAAACCATTTTAATGTCAGTAGATTTATATATTTATATGTATTTTGTAGCTCAAAATCTACAATAGTGCAATTAATTAAGAGCATGGTTCTTAGTTCATTGTAGGCCAGTCTATCGATGTAGATGCATAATTTAACTAACCCATCACTATAAGCGTGTTAGAGGCGTGGTACCTCAGTTTTATCGTTCGCTTTAAATTCACGGTATGCGAGCAAACCGAAGTCGATCCCCAGTGCAGATACCTATGAAAATATCAATTGCAATTTACAGTGTTGGCTTTCCATGGACTCTGCAGTGAAGAAAAACATCGTCAGGAAATAAAGAAAAAAAATATATTGAAGACATGAGGTGTACCACCAAAAGCGGTCACCCAGAGTGGAGGCCTAAGTCCAGTGGTAGGATTTATTTATATTTTATACTTCACATTTATTCTTTATTTAAGCATGGCTGGTTTTCATTCTTTCGCTGTGAATATACCTCGAATTCGGAAGAAGCCTTCTGATCCATCTACCTGAACGCACACATCCAAGCAATGGTATATAGCTTGTCTTCGTCATTATTAATATTTAGGTCCATTTATAACGACTTCAAGAGAAAAGGTAGCGTATCAGCTTAGGAAACACACATTCAATACGTGTTTTTGGTGGCAAACGAGCATGCAGCTCGCCAGATGGTAATTGATTGACAGCCGCCTATGAACATTCGCAACACCAGAGGACTAGTAGATGCGCTGCCGGCCTTTCTTGAATGTCCATAAGCCGTATCGGTTCGGAAATATCGCTTTCGACAGCTGATTCGACAGAGTAGGTATACGTGGTAGAAAATTTCGCGTAAAGCACAGATCGCCAGCCATCGAGATGATGAGGATGAAATTTTGAATTATGTGGTGATGTACGATGTTTAAACTCAGCGGCGAATTAACCGAATATCTCTTCAGCACACTAACTCTAGGGAACATGTTGGTTGGGGAGGAGGGAGAGGGTGGGCCTCCGGCAACCTCACTCGACGGACGAAACGCTGAAGTGTATGACACATCTACTTTACACCAGTGTTCTGTGAGGCGGTGGTACTTCCTCGGTCGAGTCAGCCCATTTAGTAATAACATAAGGTGATGCTTGGCTCTACCACCTAAAAGATTTCTATATAGATTAATTATAATCTTTAATTATGGTCAATATTTAGATTTGTTAAAACTTTATTAATAATGTGAAATATATTAGTATTTAATACTTAATGGTCAAACGTTATACTTGCTTTTGTCGAACTCGTTCTTGCAATAAAAACTTTACTGCTAGACGAATATATATAAATATTCAAGACATGGATATGATATATTATAGAATGCTCTTGCTTTTAGAGAATGCCAATGTAAAACGACTAAATATATACTATAGTGTTTTGTGTTCGAAGTGGCGAAACCCACCTGCCCAAATAACGGAAAGAGCGTATTCAATTTTATTCGCAATTATTTTTCCTAGCTAAGCTTTTTAAATTAATTGTATAACCACGATTTCTACAACCAACCGGTAACCCCCACGAATATAAGCGAAAAAAGGTAGCATAACATGCGGTGTTTAGGCTGGTATGTGCCGTAAACCGGAGAACCTTATTAATGCTAGTACTCGATCTTTGTCCTATGGGGCTAATGGACCACATGAATAACTTATGATCAGATGAATTATGTGATGGATCAATACAATACAAAAATAAACTAGACATATTTTGAAAGCAGTTAACGGAAAAAGGAGAAAGTACATCATAAAGTGTGTATGGATACAGAATCTACATTTAAGTTTTTGTTAGTTTGATTGTTTCAGTTTTATGTTATTTCAACCTAAAATACAAGACACAACTAAGCGAACAGATATACAAATATAAAAATAAAAACATAGATACGCCTTCACAAAAATACATGAAGCATTTTAATTTATTTTTATTAATAGTGTTTAACATTACTAATATTTCGGTTAACTAAACTAAACTAAAAATCCTTGTTCTAGGAGATGGTTCACGACAATAAGTTTTACAGACTATTCACGCTTCAGATTGTATTAATAAACTAATAACGTACGAACACGTATGGAAATTTAGCTGGAATAAACATTTAGAATCCGATTGCAGCAATAAATTAACAGTTTCCATTGTAACGAAGCGCTTTTCAATTTTCATTGCGATCTTCACCGCCCGACATCCATTACCGGTGGAGCCTCAACTGAATAACACATGTACTCCAAACATTTCAGTTCCATGTTTGTTTTTTAATTTGCGTTCTATCGTTCATTCCTGTTATGTTTCGAGAATACTTTATAAAATTCCTTCTTTTCTAATTTATGGAAATTGTGTGATGAGTATAAACTTTTTACAAGACACTTGCTACATCAGTTTTTTTTATGGCTTATGGCCATTGTTATCCCGAGGGCTTCTACAGCTTCACCAGGTTGCAAGGTGGCCGAGCGCCTAGGGTGCTCAGCGGAGAACTTTATTAATGTGTAAACAGCACAAGGGCTCGCGAGAAGGTGCCTCGGCTTGGACCGTTACCCAGGGTGCGAAAGCAACTACCTCGAGGGTGCCCTGGAGGGCTTTACCTCGACTCGGTCAGTTACTTCTGATGGATTAAAACTATATCAGTTCACTAAGATTCTTAGATTTGCAATTAAAATGTTTCACCAACCAATTCCAAGCGAATCTGATAATCTCAAAACATGCAAGCGTATAAGAACTGACGATGATACGATAATTACTTCGGTGTTATTTTGGTTCTAAATTTAATTTGTATGTTTGTATTTGCATTGTTGGACATTGACATTGACTTTACATCGCACTGTAGGATAACTTCTCACTAGCGAATTACGATGCAAGTCTGCGGGAAGTCAATGGTCAAGGGTGAGTCAGGAGGATGAGGCATGTTCAGCAGTGAACTGATGATGGGTTGAGATTATGATAATGATAAAATAGAGCAATATCAGTAGCGTTAAATATAATCGATAACAAACAGGCTAAACAAGTGTCCATGAATCATGGTGAATTTCGGTGTCCTCTAAATAGATGATCTCAGTTTTCCCAAAATATAGTTTTATGATAACTATAGAAAGATAGAAAATAAAAAGCAATAATAACATACATAAAATAAACAACAATAAAATTTTATGTGTATACCGCATTGCTCAGAAATTTAAAGACCGATTTGCGGTGTTGTTTTAGACGAAATTTTCGGATTTATCACAAAAAAGATTGTTTTTACCTACAGTAATAATACGGTTAATGTTGGTGTCTTACTGAATTAATTTGGCTTAATATACATTATTTAGTTTTTCATATGTAACATACATAAAAAGGTGAAGCTGAATATAAATGAGATGTGCGATATATATAAAGATTAACCTTTTTGGACAAGATTGTTTTTAGTTGGTTAAAGTTTAAACTTGTTTGAAACCTAGAGGAACAGCGATCGTATTGAGTCTTCCTTCATTGAATTTCATTTTTAATTTACTTTTCTATAAATAAAATCGAGTCCATAAACACATATATTAAATACATTAAATAACTTTGCTGAACAAAAGAAAGTGTGACAACAAAATGTTACAATATAAGCAAATAATTTGATTTACTTTTTACAATTTTTTTTTAAATTATTATATTTATTTATTATTGATATATACATTACAATGGTAACACAACACGGAAACGACTCGGGTTCATCTGTGCTGCCTATTCATTCTAATTATGAGATGCATTTTAATATAATTATGTATGTAAATAAGATGCTTATAAATTATTTATGTATAAGTAAGTAAGACTATATACCAAGTTTACAATAATTATTGCCTTAACAATCAACAGGCTGATTTAGTAGTAAATAAGATGTAGGTTTTACCCGGTGTGGTGAAGACACTGAAATTAATAAATGAATATTAATAGAATAACTGGTGTTACTTTTGTGTATACGTCAACACAGTAGTACAGTTGAACGGGTCTGACTCAATGAATGTGTTTCGTATGATTAGTTGGGATTGGGGTGCCCAATTACAGGTAATGATAGATTCAATCCCAGTCCTAACATCTTGAATCTTTCTTGATGATGAACTTGAGTATGGTCCACAATTATCACTTACCGGTGAACTATCATAGTATGTTTTTATTGTCTCAGATAACCCTGAAAATATAGCTGAACTATTGAATAATCCTAGACAGAATACCAACGACAAAGAGCTGATAAAGCTGTGCCATGTTTCGAATAGTGAGCACACATTCAACCTAAACTTTAAGAGTGATGACGCTTTTGTATCTTTGCAGGTTGAAGGGGTTTACATCATCACTTGCAACGTGTTGTTTGTAAACGTAAATTCACTGAAAAGTATATTTTGATGAAATTGGGGGTGACAAAAAAGCACAAGTTCACTTGATGGTAAACGATCTCTCACGACACTCACATTCATCATCGATAAGGAATCATAATGAAGATGCATTATCATCCCTAGGGACTAAAACCAGTAATAAGGTTTCCCGTTTCTTTATTTCACCAGAAGAAACACAGTAGCACTAAACTATTTTACGCTGGTAATCTAGCGATGTCCTATTTGTGGTTATAATAATCTTTTAATTAGTATATCAGCATTTCGGGATCAAACGCTCGCTTATTACTTGGCCTATCGTATAGTTCGCCTTGCGAGTCCTTGTTACCTTAATTATTTCATGTCTATTTATATTTAATCGTCATCATTAGCCACCCTTGGACATAGACTTCCAATAAGTCTGTGTTGGAAGTCTCTGAATACAGACTTGACCCAAATGCTTTTCTTATCTAATCATTACTGTTAATTTCAAATTTAAATACTTACGGTATCAGAAGATATCGCTATGGTCAGAATCGGCCAGGGGATTTCATTAATTTCGCATACTTTCCTTTCCTTCATTTCGTATAATAGTCGAAGTATACTAAACAATATCACTCTACTACCTTACCAAATGTTTAAACGGGAGTATATAATAAAAAAAATGTTTCACCCCTTAAAGCTTATGTTTACCTTCCGTCATCAAATAAACGATGCGTTATTAACTTTGTATTAATTGAAAGCTAACACAGAACAACCCTCGAACTTTCTCACGTAGAGTTCGTGGCAGTAGCTAATCACTAATGGATTCACGATTGCCACTTTTGTTTACTCCATAAATTTACATTGGTTGATGTTTCATTGATGTTATGTAGTGGAAACCACAAATATTGACATTGATTCCCGAAGCCCCAGTTTATATTTGACATTATAATATATCACTCTAGAAATATATATATATATATATATATTCACCATGCGGCTTCACAGGGGATTGAAGGACTTCACAGGTTTTAGATTTTTTTAACATGTATCATGTTTTTGGGCTGGGGATACAGGTTAAATTGGCGCGTTCATTCTCTTCACCCACATCCGAATTGCTGATAAAAATTATTTCAAATGGCGCGTTCTCACAGTCACTCGTTCACACCTTTATTTATAATAGTACTTAGATCAGGTGATAAAAAAATGTTAGTGCGTATGTAATTATTATTGCGTCTGCGTAAGTGCGTATTAATTATTTATTATTTTTAGTACGTATGCAAGTTTTAACCATTTTACACCATTGTAATACCACAAAGTACTTGGATAGTCTCAATACACAAGGAAGCTACGTCAGAACCATTAATTACTTTGCGATCGAACTTCGTCTCCAGATTGTGGTGCAACTTATAGCGGAAATGAAACTTGTTCCTGGCGAATATTTTACAAGCTTTCATTAATAATTATAATCAGTTCATGCAAATTTTGGTAAGTTTTGGTTTTTTTTTATTACATTGAGAGTAACCAACGAGAACACAGTTCACCCGATAGCAAGTGATTTCTGCGGCCCATGACATCTACATTCATTCTTCACAAGTAATCATAACGCAGATGCGTTGTCAGCTTGAGGACTGAGACGCAATGCCTCGTCACCCGTAATAAAGGTCTTGGGATCCCTACACTTACCAGACGAACCACAGCAGCATTATGTTGCTATTTTACGCTGGTATTCTGTGAGGGCGTCCTATCCCCGAGCTGACCCATTAACTTTGCAGCTAATGAAAAATAATTATATATTTTTTAAAATGTTAGTAGTCAAAAAAGAATACGTAAGCCCAGATATTCTACTATCATTAGTTACGTGAAGAGCAAATACTATTTTGTGCCCAACAGCGCTGATTATATACCATAAATACTCATTTATATACATGTACAAGAATCTGCTTGATACTTCCTCTGCGTGGACTTCAGAATTAAGCCCAGAGAGAAATAAAAAATGAGTGAGACAGCATTGTATGCTTCATTATTTAGCAACTAACGTAAACCATGTGAGAGGCAAGGATCTAAATTTCACTCAAATCCGTTCAGCCGTTTTTGCCTGATAAAGTAACAAACATCCAAACATACGAAAAGTTTTACATTTATATATGATTAGGTTTGTAAATTAAGTCTTATGATCTAATTGTTTGGAGTCTAAATAAAAGAAAGTTTAAAAATATAGTCAATTCACGTGTAATTCTTAACTTCATGCCTTGAGGATAAAGAATGATTATCTGAACACAATTTTTTTTCAATCGCTTTCTCCTACATCTTTCACTATGACGCATCAAACGTAGACCACAAATGGATAAAGTCCATTTAATCTCGTGGGACCTAATTGCAGCACCTTCCGATTCGACTGCGAATCGTCCTGGCCATTTATTGGCGAAGTGATTTATCGACGCTCCAGCGACCAACAGTTTTTTTTAAATAATTAACTTTGATACTGACGCATTGTCTTTAGGGCCTATTTTCATTTTTATTTAATAACTTTGTTTTGAAATCATAATCGTGTCAATCGTTAAATTATTTATATATTTTGCTACTATATAAATATGTATGTAAGTATAGTTGTAGGCATTACTTTGTGGATATTAAAAAATAATTCAATAAAATAAAAAAATCGTGTCTTATCTACAGCTTTCTTCCTTTTTTTTTGTTTTTGCGTTATAGTCTCAAAATCAAAAACTTAACTCCATCAAAAGTATTTACTCGTACATGCAAACTATCCTAATCCATTCTTCCACTATGAGGAACCTTCACAAGACTGACAGACGTTGACTTTACCGTGGCTATATACTTTTATTGTGTTAAAGGTGATAAACGAGCTTGGTTCAGCTGTTAAGAGTTTCCTGCGGCCTATAACATTCACATTTAGCCTTGATAAGGAATCTTAATACAATGAATCATAATGCAGATGCGTTGTCCCTCTCGAGGATTGAGCTGGAATGCCTCGTCATCAGTTATAAAGGTCTCCGGATCCCTTCACTTACCAGACGAAACGCAGTAGCATTATGCCGCTATTTCACGCATTCACACGGTGTTCTGTAAAAGCGTGGTCTTTCCCATACAATAAGAAGCCAGGTGGCAATATGGTAGAAAACCACGGTCATACCATATTTTTCACACTTGGTATTGATATAGTCCTTAAGGAATCCCCAGAAACTCCATGTTCACCATGCACCAATAACGCGTAATAACATCTCTTTTCATACGTGTGAGTAACGTAAGCAGTCACCTAATCTCAATCCTTGCAAAAGCCATGCTCCTGGCGTCCATGCGTCCAGTAAGGTGGAGGTGATCACTTAACATTAGGTAAGATAGTTGTTAGTTAGCCACCTCTTCTAAAAAAAAGGCATAACTTATCTCCACAAAATCAACCAGCTTGTCGTTCCAACATGTTGTACCAAGCTACTAGACTCCATCTAAACCAGTAACTGGGTTTCCTCTGGGTGTACCCCGAGAAACACAGCAGATCTTATATTTAACAATGATATCCTAGCCGTTGCATTTTTCTGGACGATCTGGGCTTTTTTGCAGCACTCTGGATCATATCATTGGTACCCAAAATTACAGATATATTTTTTCCTCCCACAAGCGAATTTCGGAAAAAAAAGATATCCTAAAATTATAAATGTCTCTTCCCATTTAGCACACTTGATTATCTTAATTTTGTGAATCACAAAAATCACTCCAGTAAGTCGTCAATAATTAATAAGACGGGTCCTGTTAATTTTTTAATAGATGGGGGAGCGCTTTTAAAATGCCGGACAGGAACGGTGGAGGCCTTTTCACTTAACCTGCTTTATTGGAAAGCTGTCATGGGAAAATTTAAGTCAGAAAATGTATTAAAATCTGTTACTATGATGCAACGTTTCGTGTATTCTAAATTTTGATTTTTTGTAAAAAAATATTTTTAAAAACAATTAATAAAATGCTCGGTGTTTGATTGAGTACAAAAAAATAACCATTTCCGTTCACAACCAAAACTAAAAAACTTGTATTGTGTTGAATTATATTTTAATATTCAATTAATGAAATGGTGATTTTTTATGTGCTTTTTGTTCTGCTGTTTTTTTCTCGGGTTCATTTTTCGCGCTAAATATGGGTACTATTATAGGTAAACGAAGTGTGGAATGAAATCAGTCGTACCTAACTACACATACAACAACTATAGGTACTATTATAAATAAAGGTGTGAACGAGTGACTGTCCGAACGCGCCAATTGAAATAATTTTGCCACGCCAGCCACAAAACATGATACATGTTAAAAACGTGGATATTCGCAGAAGAACTAAGGTAACCGACATAGCTCATAGGATCAGTAAGCTAAAGTAGCATTAAGTCGTATAGCCCGTAGAACCGGTAACCAATGGGTGGTTAGAAAGAGTTTATAGTGGCAATCTCGTATTTACCATCGCATTGTATCACGACAAACCGCTAGATGGAGTGCCGACCTATGCAAATCTGCGGGAAGTCGATGGATGCAGGTGGCTCAGAATGGTACTCTGTCGTGATCTGTGGGGGAATCCTGTGGTTAATGACCGGCTGAAATTATAATGATGAAGAAAGAATTAAAAGCCTTCAATACGCTTCTTAAAATTACTACGGAATTACTTCTTTGCTACGAGTAAATAGATGTCGCATTGTTTGAGGGAAAGTAATCAGAACTTTCCTTTCTATAAATACATTTAATAATCAGATATACGGGTAACAATTCATTTATAATATCATTGAATTTGTTTTGATTTTTATTTAATTATAAATTTAAAATTTTAACGTAATTTTACTTACTATAATTATTCCTGGAAATTGAAATTATACTAAATAAACAGACATTACTTATCTTTTCATCCTTTGAAATTATCGATTCATTTACATCTGAAGCGTCAATAGCCTAATGGTTTAGGGTACGGTTTGCGAAAATTAAGGTCGTACGTTCGAATCCACCATTAGACTATAGTCGTGAACCATCTCCTAGCACGAGCACTTTCAGATTTGTTGAAGTTTTATTTTATTGAGAATGTTGGCATTGCTAATTTCCTTTATTAAACAAAAAAAAAACATTTATTTTATGTCAAACATATATGCATCTGCCTTTAATAGGAGATCAAGTACCATCTGATACCGGTACACTTCCGTGTACCGTTATTAGATCGACCTGGAGCACCAAGATTGATTGTTTCGTCATTCCGAATACGTACACACACCTTCCCCTGTCAATCCATTCATTATATCATGGCATTACCATTCTTGAAATACTAACCATCAGGTGCATGCGTTTGTCACCACTAATAATAAAATATAAACTTCTAAAAATTTGTAAAGAAGAACGACGAAACTATTCATATTATTCTTATTGTTCTGTCTATCCTGTATTACCTTTTGAGTGTATGTAAATGTGTGTGTTACTCACGGCCGCTTGGTGTAGTGGTTTCACCGGTCTTCGGTGTGGTCACCTGATTCTTCGTCCGATTCCCAGCCGAGGAACAATATTTTCGTATCACAAATAGTTGGTTGTCGGATTTGGGTATGTTGTATACCTATATATGCGTCTCGTGTCCCTGACACTCCATCTGAACCTTCCTCCGATCTTATTGCACTTGCATTATATCAGAATAGCCAAGAGGACGATGAGTGAGTGCCTCTGTGTTTACGTTAATGCTTACGGCACTATATGTTCATGTCATCTGGCAATAATCAAAAGATATCGTCGTGGTCGAAATCAACCCCGAGGACCTAGTCATCATTCTCTAGTGAGTTTACATATGTGTACTCTTGAAGATGACGCACTTTATCTCTCTATTAGTCTCAGGTCTTCAATCATTCTTATCAGTTACTTCACTTGTCTTTACAAGTTGGAACTTGTTTGCATAATAAGGCGGCGCTAGTGATGTTTACACATTGATAAACGCAGTGAGCGATAATGAGTTATGACGTAAGAAAAAAAACAACTTATCATATAACTTGACATGGACTATTTATTTATTTTGTTTTTACCTCGATACAGACTCTCTCTTTACGTGGTAGAGTCACGCTGTAGTTATGAACAAGAGGTACGCGGTTAACAGAACACCAGCGAAAAACGGTAGCTGGTTAAAGAAAGAGCCCGTACACCATACAACTTGTAATGACGCTTTCTGCCTTAACACTCAGGCTTGTCAAAAAAACTGCATTATGATTACTCTTGGGGTGAACGGTGTGCTCGTGTTTCAACCCTAATGCTTTAAAAATAATAGTATTATACTAGTGGTGTCAGACTCGAAGTTGTGGTCTTGGCTCCGACTCTTACTATCTTATATTAATCTATGTAGCAGTCACGCTTACAACTTAAAAAGATACGGTTGAAAAGCTTTTTTATTATTATTATTTTTAAAACTAAGGGTAATCTAGCACATATTTCATCTAATACTAAGAGATGACTGACAAATTTATATCCACCCTTAACTAAGTCTTAAGATGCACTTGCATTGTCAACCCATGAGCATCCCTACTGTCATTAAACACAGCTTTAGTATTCTGTGAGGGCAACTTTCCTCTACAATGGTTTAACTATCTATCTCTGTGTCCTGTATTTGTTGTAAATATGTTTTTCTGAAATCTAAATATATGAGAATATAAACTAAAAATCGAAGAAGAAATCAACTAAACGTAACGTGCAAAATCACTTTGATACATTTTTGGACGTATAAAAGGGATCGCTATCGGGACGCCAGCACTTTTCATTAATACCGTTTCCCCGGTGTATTTTTAAATCAACGCCGAAATTCCATGCACACTTCATATTGGCTTCATAGATCCTGCGCTTACAGGAAATCAAAGGATACGTCATCTCTGGAAGCGAAAAGGAACCTTATGTTATTGGCATTCGTTATAATCTTGCACGCCGTAATAAATCCTATCATATACTTTTTACTTGCCAAGATTTTCGAATAATCCGCTTGCAAAATAAGCTTTTAATTAGTGCAATAAGTTTATTTTTATATTAAAATATTTCTAGGTTTTATATTTTTTTAAATTCTTATTTGATTTAGGTTTTAATACTGATTCAAGTAATTTAAATAAATAGTTAGAATAAATAAAAAAAAAAAAATAGAGCCGTGAACTCAGTGTCTGAGCGCTCTCTTATAGTTCACGGTACGCGAGCAAACCGATTTCGATCCTTAGTGCCCACACCGATGAAATGAATAATTCCAATTTTATGAAGCCAACGTGCTCGGTGTCGAAGGAAACCATCGTGAGGAAACGTGCGTGACTAAGAACTAAATAAAAAAATCTCTGGCAAAGACATAAATTATTTAAGATATTAAAATATTTCTAGGTTTTATATTTTTATAAATTCTCATTTGATTTGGGTTTTAATACCGGTTCAAATAATTTAAATAATTAGTTAGAATAAATAAAAAATAAAGTAGAGCCGTGAGCTCAGTGTCTGAGCGCTCTCTTATAATTCACCGTACGCGAGCAAACCGATTTCGATCCCTAGTGCCCGCACCGATGAAATGAATAATTCCAATTTTATGTGGTAATTTGGCCAACGTGGTCGGCAGTGTAGGAAACCATTGTGAGGAAACGTGCGTGACTAAGAACTAAATTTAAAAAACTCTGGCAAAGACAAGAAGTTATCGCTGTGGTCAAAATCGACCAAGACGACAAGAAGCCGTATAAGTCAATAGAACGATCATAGAAGCCGTGCGTCGGAAATGACTTCTGATCTCAAGAGTTTGGCATTTTTTTTTTTATGTATAGTGTATATAGAACATACTTCTTTATTGCACTACATTGAATCTCACTGTCCTTTTTTTGTGTGTGATTATTGATGTTGGTCCTCTGGAGCTACCTCTACAGCTTTATCGAATTAGACTCGCGAGCGGGGTCCCGGTGAGTAGCGAGACAACGTCGATGCTGGTTAGAGTGCAGCGGTGGTGTTACGGTACATATTATTAATTTAAATTGCGTTATGTTGTTGTTAGGTGCAACAAGAATTTCAATAAAATAAAATAAAAAAAACAAAATAATATATATACATACAGTTACAATAAGTTAAAAAATTTAATGATCGTAAAGTACCTCATGGTAAGGTACTAAGATCGCTGATTGCATTTCCAATCCAAATTGTGTTTCTTTTAAAAACCCTTATCGCTTGAGGAATCTACGAAATTATCATCACTACATTATAATTTTTAATTATTGACTCATATTTGTATATCCTTGTTTCGGCTATCTGTAAAACCACCCCAGCCGTGATAGAGGTGAGATCTGAAATGTGAGGCAAGGGCCCTATCTCTTAACCAAGGTGTCTTTTAAAAAATAAATTTAAAATTCAATGACCCTCAAACATCATTTGGAAGCGTATCCTTACAAATTGATTTTGAAAAATATGATAGGTAATGACTTCTCACGGTCATTAGAGCTGGGGAGTAATTGGGGACACATGTTGGAACACCGGGGCGTCCCTAATTACAAAAGAAATATGCCCCATGGAATTATTAATTAATATATATCGCGTACACGTGTGAAACTCCTATCTAATTATGATTTATGGCGGAGAAAGCATTCGGTTTTTTGGACATGTTTTGGGTGAGCCGTAATTCGTTCCGGCTTGGAGGCTGGAGTGGTCCTTAAATAGGAATGAAGCACTGTTTTTTTTTGTTTATCATAATTAGTTGTGATTTTAAGTAGCTGCTGCTTAGTTAGTATATTGTTAAAAAAGTTTTTGTTATATTTTTTTTGCTTTATATCTTGTGACCTATTAAAGAAATTGCCGTTTTGTATGAAATAAGTTAGAGTATTCTTTTTCAAACTTTTTTATTTCTATTATAAAATAGTAATCACCCATGTAATCTTTGCCAACGCAGTGGTAGTTTATTGATGCCCTTCTTGTAAAAATCAACTGGACGGGAGGCAACAAACTCTTCAAAGGCATTTTGTACTGCCTCTCGGGAATTTAATTTTTTTCCCGCTGAAAAGTTGTCCAAATTTTGGAAAAAGTAATAGTCGGTAGGTGCAAGGTCTGGTGAGTACTTTGAATGAGGGAGAGCTTCCAACCCCAACTCTTGAAGTTTGGAGACTGTCTGTTGTGCAGTATGGGGTCGCGCGTTGTCGTCGAGCAGCGGGGTCGACCGATTGACCAAAGCTGGTTGCAAATGTGCGAGTTTCTCCATTATTGTCTTCAGTTCTTCATAGTACACAACTTCAGTAATGCTCATGCCGTTTGGAATATTGTTTTGATGTTAACATCAAAAGCTGCTGCTGGCTCGACTGTATATTGAGTATCGTCAGCTTCCACAGTCGTTTTTAATTCATAATTTGTGGCCAAAGCGTCCGGACGACCACGAGGTTCATTTTTCAAATCAAAATTTCCACAAAGGAACCGGGTAAACCCATAACGGTAAAGTTCTCTCCGTAAACGTTGTTGATGTTAAGTGCCATTAGTGCCGCGTTGATGCTACGACGGAACTCATATTCCATAATTACACGAATTTTAAAGTATCTATTATGACGAAAAATGTTCAAACGTAATGAAAATACAAAGCTAATCAATAAACAAAAGACTGACTTTGTAAAAAGAATGTTATGTTTTTAAAACAAATTTAATTTGAATTTAGAGTTCACAACCAATCAAAACTCTTTTTTGGTTTGAAATGGCCAATACTGAAGAACGGCAATTTCATAGGTAAAGACCTAACATTATTTATAAATAAGTCTGATATCCTGATATCAGAAATATATCGTAAATTAACTTAAGTCCGTTTTGTTCGGCCAGGGTATGGGTCTCATAAGCATAATACTTGACCCCAAATAAACTCGTCATCGTATCATCGTCGTCCTGTCCAATCACATCATCGTGGACAATATTTGGATGCCCTCATCGAAATAGAACAGCTGAGACTAAGGAGCAACACAGCGTCGCTCAGTACGTTCCACTTACTACGGCCAATGTTTTTAACAGTTGTTTGATTGGCATGATGAGCATGCCTTCTTTCCCTATCAAGCAGATTCACCCATGCCGCCGTGATCGCCGGCGACTTCTTTCGGTACTTTTAACGGCACTACCGTTAAAAGAACCAAAAAAAGTCAGTGATCTTTCATTAACAGAAAATCAGCAGTGAATTATTTTTAATGATCTTATTTGAGAGAAACTGGTATAATTTTTCATTACATGTACAACCCAGCAGCTATTTACATCAACATAAATGAGTTGGCTCGTGCGGGGAAGCACCACGGCTTGCTCGTGTACCGTGAAATTAAAAGCAAGTGCTTCGACACTGACCTATCAGGGCTTTACAACTAAGTGACATGGGTGGAAGAAGGGTAACCTTCCGCGGTGAACTATAAATCATTTTTTTATGTATCTATTTGAAAAATGCAAAATTTAATACGAAATTGACTGTCTATCCACTAAGTTGTAGTAGCTTAGTTTAGACTTAAGTTAATTTGCGATATATTTCTGATATTTATGAAAAGTGTTTAAAATAACCATTAAATATTACTACTATCCTTTACAACTGTAGTCCGTGTTGTTCCAATTAAGCTTATAATAGAAACCAGTGACCAGTGACAATGACCATCGTTTCACAAACAAAATTTGAATCTATGCAAATGTTCCGCGGGTCGAAGGGATTTGTATATAAAACAAAATGACTCCTAACATAACCAATAAATCAAATAAATTACTTGTTATTGATGTTGTTACTGTCGATTAGATTCTTGAGCTGATGCTAAAAATATATACAATTTGTGAGTTAGGTTGCAATATTTCAGCGTCGGCACATATCTTAGCGCTCGCTTTTAATTAACGATACAATCCCCTGTGTCGGCACTAGTGAAAAAAATGCAATTTACTTTAGCCAGCGATATTATAGTTGCTTATAAAGATGATAGCCTTCAGTTTGGCCTCAACCATAGCGACATCTAATTATATATACGTCTATTATGCTAGTATAGTTATTTTATGATTAGCAAGCTGAAATCGTAATGCTCGCCATATCGCCCGTAGAACCAATAACCGGTGGGGAAGAAAGGTTCTCGTGTGGCAACCTCCGAATGGCAGTCGCAGGGGGTCCCCCAACAGTTTACTGAAAGTCGATGGGTGCAGCTGGCTCAAGCCTGTGTTGTGGTAATTTATGGGGAACGCCTTAGTTCAGCAGTGGACTATGTATAGGCTATGATGACGGTGATGGTTATGTTAGTGGGTTTTATATCTAAAACTATATTGCTGGGTTTTGTTACACTACTTCATTAAATGAGCAGATTCACAGATTTCTGCATAAATTCCGATACATTGTTCATCCTGTAGGGTTAAGTTATAAATTTAAAAACATTATTATTATTATTTTATAGAAATTAGAATAGTAAAATTATTTTTTTCTTTTTAAAGCTTAGGCTTAAGAGAGTGGAAGAGAAAACGGTGGACTACAGGGATTGTATTTAAGAGCACCGCCTTCTGTATTTGAGCATGGATCGGTTCGTCTCGGAGTTCCAACCACGTTAAAAAAGGTGAGAGGCTGGTTGGTATTGTTTGCAGGCACGATTATACGGATATTTTTGTTCATCGTACCACCTCACATGTCGCTCACCTCTCATGTACGGGACCAAGCTATTTTGTCCCTTTGGCCAAAGTCACGGTGGTGATGTCCTTCATAACTGTCCTCGAGTGAGCCTAATCAGCCCATTAGCACAATATCAGGCAAAAAATTCGGCAAGAATAAATATAAAATAAGCTCATCCTACCCCCTTTTTTTTCAAGCATATCCTCAGTATGATAAGCCAATCTCCGATCTACAAGAACATACATAAGAGCTCCAGGAGGAGACTCCTGGACTTATCTCTGCAGTTTGTTTCTGCCTGCAGAATAGGTCACCTCGACCGTAGTAGGACCACGCCCTCACAGAATACCAGCGTAAAATTACAGTATTATGCTGCTATATTTAGTCTGGTGAGATCAGGGATCCGGAGACCTTTATTACTTGTAACTTCATTTCGGCATTTCGGCATTCCATCTCAGTCGTCGAGCGTGACAGCGCATCAGCATTATGATTCCTTGTCAAGGATAAATGTAGATGGCATGGGCCGCAGGAATCACTTACCATCAGGTGAACTCTGTTCTCGTTTGTTACTTTTAAAGTAATAAAAAAAAGCGGCAGATGTCAGCAGTGTCGTTATTGAAATTATTCATCCTAAGCTAATGAATCAAGATATAGATCCACTGTCACCCATACGAATTAAAATGGACTACTATCAATCACATAAAAAATACAGGATACGCTCATTATTTAATTACGATGCAAAAATTTACAACGTAAAAATTCTGTATGTGTGTTTTTTAAAAGGTAAATTTACGGCATCCCATCAGATACTCAATTTACGTTAAAGCCGTGACAGATTTAAGGCAAGACACGAGATGAATCGGACGGGGTCAGCGTGACCCACGTCAACAATTTGCTCCTAATTAAGGAATCCTCGTAACAAGGAACGTCTCCCTGATACGGGTCAAGAATGTACGGAATTAGTCTATTTAAAATACATGCAACGTGCAATTACCATCCACTCTAATTGTTTACGTTGATGTCGCTTCTAGCTATTGTTATATTGTATGTATTTCTGTTAGTAAAAGTCTTATTGTTTTATTGTATTGGGGTTACATACAATCACGTGCACTTACGTTCACCTGATTGTTAGTGATTCTTCTAGCCCATAAAACCCACTTTCCTGCCGGATAAGGGTGTACTATCTATTTAGACGTGAGTTATCTATTTCTTTCACTTTTTTATACTAGGTAAGACTGAGTTGTAAATAATTTCTATAGCCATTGATATCACAATGTCAGTTATGTAAGAAATATAAATATTGAAGTATACTTAGAAGATATTTGATCTATCAATACTATTTACAAAGCAATGTACATTTTGTCGTCGTTTTTTGAAGAATTTTCTTATTCCTATCATTTACCTACTTTAAATTGTCTATGATTTTTATTAGGGAGTCCTGCCAAAGACAATTTAAATATGGCGGTTTGTTTACATAAATTCTGAGGCTAAAGATAAATGACGTCCTCCAAGTCCCTTTTTAGAAAGTTCTTTATTTCTATTTCTTTAATATATTATCAGTAAAAAGTGATCAATGAAACAATAGGAAATGTCTCATTAAAAACCAATCGGTTGTCAATCACTCACAACTTTTTAAAGGCGTGTAATTCGATACGAACTCCAATTTTATTATTTCCTATTTAACATAAAGGGTAAAAACACACAAAACAAAAAACATGAGGCCCCCTTGAAATACGAAACCGTCCTCAATATAGAAAATGCAAAATTAAAAAAAGACAACGTTCGCTGGGAACGAGAATAGTCAATAGTCACTTCATATTGTGTTTACTGAGTAAACCGCATGAGGTTCCGTGGTATCGTGTTACGAACGCACCAGGAAACTAGTGAAACGAGTTTTCTAAAGGAAACTAAACTTGACTTCAATGTTCACTGCTGCTTATTTATCTTTAACACTATACAACTAAGTAACCAGATTTGCGTTGTATAATGCTTTCGCCGTGTAGTTTAAGATACGATAAATTAAGATGTCATTAAGTAGAGAGGAAAGGGATTTTGTATCCCGCAGGAGCTGGTCGAGAGTTGACTGAACTGCACTAACCTAAATTGCTTACAATGCCACCATTGTGTCGCGGTGTCGAGAAATTTTCTTTGCCGCTTTTAAAGTCATATCTGCCATTGTAAACAAAGATAAAGTGAAGGCGAAGAAATGTGAGAAATTTCTGAACTGGTTAATTATCTCGCTCCATTGTCTACAAGATGGCGTGAATGGCAAGGGCTTGATTGATTAGTTTAAACTAAGATGATTCAATTTTAGTGAAAGTTAAATAATTTAAATTTTATTTAGATATAAAGCTTTGCTTAAAAACTAGGTTCTCAATAAAATTTTCTCAGACAATCTGTCTGGTAAATATGCTTGTAACTTTTTGAAAGCTGTTATTTAAAACAAAACAGCTGGCAAGGTTTCTTGCCGTTTTGTCCCGCTAGCAGCTGTCTTCCAAAGCAGTAATAGATACCTATTGGATAAACCTTTTTTTTAATTTGATTTTTGTTACGGTGACACCTGAATATTATCATCATAAAATAATCTATTAGCAGTGATAAAGTAGCTGATCTTCTTTGCCAACAGTAAGAACCACCTTGACTGCATAAGAAATGTTTAGTTCCTCCCCCGGCCGAAGTGGTCCATCTGTAATAAAACCAGGCTTTGAATGGTTCCATGATGGAATATAATTATGTTGTTCTCGTCTAGAGATATATCGGGAGCTTTTAACAAAAAAAATATAAAGGGCGTATGTGCATGAATAATGTGTATGGGCGTAAATAAGGCTTGCTTTTTTAGACGTATCTATAATGTAGTATAAATAAAATTATTGTAAATGTATGTAAATTACGTTGTAAGTGATATAATTAGGTTTTTTTTATAATTATAACGGTGATAAACCAGCACACAGATCGCCTGATAAAGGTGACTGCCGCCGATGACATTTACATCCATCCTCAAGAAGGATTCAAGATTGCACATTACATTTAACAACATTCGGTTCAGAATAAATTTTATATAAATATTGTATATATATATATATATATATATATATATATATAAATATATATATGTATATATATATATATGTATATATATATATATATATATATATATATATATTTGAATATATATTTATACATAATTTTTTATCAAATACTGACATTTATAAAATACATATTTAGATAAACCATTCCTAGGACATAAAAGGAAGAATTTTCCCCCACTTCTTGGCCAATTGCCAGAATAAGAGCGGCGCCGACGTCGCGACGCTTCGCATCAGATGACATCTGTCAGCGATCGCGTTCTCTCCTAAGAAGCTCGTATTGGAGCGAGATTTTCCTGTGTATTTTAGAATATTTTAACGGATCTTTGAATCACCTCGATGACCTATTTCCGTTGGCGCTGCCACTTAAAATTAATCAGCTCCTGTAATTATCTTTTATTTATTTTATAGTCCCGTCAACAATACGCATGAGACATGTTATAGAGATTTTATTATAATAAAAACTAAAGTGTTCGTGTTCTAAACTTTATGAATCGTAATCGAAATTAATCCTAAATTAAATTATTTTAGTAATCAATTCATAAATTTCGCAGACCGTACTATAAACCATCAGGCTATTGACGCTTCATATACGCTTGCACGGGTCTACTAAGTATATTCACTAACCAATGAGGTAACTAGGAAACAAATTATACATTACTATATCAAAAATAGTTGCCGACGCCTGATCTGCACGGGTCGTAAAGATTTTGTATATAGGTATATAAATGGACGAAAGATTGGTATCAAGTTTTTTTTTCATGCTTCCGTCATCATCGTAATTGTCAATTTGTAAACTAAGCACTCAATTTATACGTATCATTCATTAAGATTTACCACTAAAAACAATTAATTGAAATGCTGATAATAATACTATTATATTTATGTATTAATTAGAGACAAGTAATTATGTTTAAACGAAAGGCTGCCAGCTCACCTGCTACCATTACGTAAGCTTCTCGTTTCTCACGTAATATTCTACATAAAAAAAATTATAAAGACAACTTTGGTGACGATAGCGGAGTTTGAGCTAGTAATAGAACGTTGCAGTTTGTTTCTAGCTGCAGAATGAATGGTTCGGCTCGACCGGAATTGGACTACGCCCTTACCGAAGCCCAGCGTAAAATAGCAACATAATGATGCTGTGTTTCATCTGGTGAGTGCAGGGATCCGGAAAACTTCATTTCTGGTGACGAGGCATTCCATCTCAGTCCTCAAGGTTGACAACACGTCTGCATTATGATTCGTTGTCAAGGATGAATGTAGATGTCATGGGCCGCAGGAATCACTTACTTGGTATATCAGGTCAGATGTGTGCTCGTTTGTTGCTCTCATGGTAATAAAAAAAAGAACGATCAAAATATTTCAAAATCTTTTACATTTCAATGGCTACATGATCCATGTGATTAAAATGATAGATTTTTTAAATGTCATGATGATTTAGATTAAGACTACAGCTGAAATACCTATCCAGTTAAAAATATATCTAAATCTACAATTTATTGACTTTTTCTATCTATGCATTGTTTGCATCAATCTCAATGATATTCTAACGACTCTTATTGCTCTTTAATTTACGAACAACGTTCCTAAATCCTATCTATATCAACTTAATATTTCGTTATAGCATCGATTAAAACATTAGATTTGTCAAAAAACCACTAAAATGTATTGTTGAATTATTTATAATATTCTTGTTTTTTTTTCGGGCTGACGGCCGCTGTTAGCCCTAGGGCTTTTACAGTTTCACCGGGCTGAGAAGTGACCGAGCGCTTATCGCGCTCAGTCGAGACCTCTATTAGTGGGTAACCAGCACAAGGGCTCCCGCGAGACTCGGCTTGGACCGTATAAAATTCTTGAATAATATAAAATATCTGTATTAAATTTAACGATGTCTAGAACTAAAATTTTTAACTTATCAACCATAAATAATTTTGTTTGTTGTAATTATTTTAACTTAAATATATGCTCCTAAGGAGGAAAAGAGACGTATAATTGGTGGCAGATGGAACGTTAAGTCCCATGACACTCTAATTATACGCGATTTAATAACACGCGGAGAGATAGATAAGCAGTAACACATGGTCTGGTTCGCGTTGACACTGATTGCATCGGATCTGATGGTGAAGATAGACAAATGTTATTAAACTCTCATTTCAAAACCAGTGATCGTTCCGAAACTGATGTACTCTTTTATTTATTACGCCTATAGTTAGATAGAAAGAATCAATTTTTAAAATAAGCCTGAATACTGATACGTCACTCAATTTACCTTCCTTCCTGTTTTAATTTTGCTTGAGGTCTTAAATTATATAATTTGTCGATGTAATAAGTAAGCTGATTACATAAGTATATGATGATCATTAAAAAAATTAGGCCGTTCTTCGGCCTTCATGACAAATAGAAATTCTCACTAGTTTTAACTTTCTTATAACAAATTCGTCGTGTTAACCAGTGCTAAGACTCAGGTAAACTAAGAACTCATAAATGTAAATGTAATTAAGGTGATAGTATAAGGAGTTTGTCAATGGTAATTCATCGGACCTACTGGCCGGATGGCCGGCCGTATAAGGAATTAAATATGCAGATACATTCACACTATCATATACAGACTAAGATGGGAAACTTCGTTACACAATATTTAGGTGACCGGCTTCCTACACTCCGAAATATGACAATGTAAAGTTGCTATTTGTAGCGGATATTTCGCGTCTTCGGCTGACATGACCTTTGTAATTTTAAGATTGTTACATTTACTTAAAATATACTAAATCATTAGCAATTGAGTTTAGTTTTTGCGCCGAAGAATTTGTTCATTTGGAAGGGTTCCAAGTCTGAGTATCTTTTGTCTGTCCAAAGTAAGACAATAGATATCCTGGTCTTGACAAGTAATTGATAAAAGCATTCTCAAAATAGAAATTTAATTAATCAAACTTCTTAGGAATAAAAAAAAACAACAAAGTTAATACGCATGCGTACAATATTATCGAGAATGAGTGATGTTTATGAATTTTAGAGAAATGTACCTTCTTTGTATTAAAAAAATAGCACCGAGTTTATTAACATGACATTAACATTTACGTGTATCCTCAACAAACGAAGAGTTTAGGGTACAGTCTGCGAAACTTAAGGTACATAGGTTCGAAATCTCCATTCTACTATTGTCCTGAACCATATCCTAGCACAAGTATAAGCTTAGTTGGAGTGGTTAACCGGAATGTTAACAACATTAATAGAACTACTAGCATTCTTTTAAAAAATATACATAAAAAAATATTCAAGATCATGTGACACCCGTGAGTGCTGAGATAAACTACCTTTTATTGGGTCTCTAGGTTCCTAAACTCACAATACGAAACATCAGCTTATTCCATTTACTAAAGTAAAACGATTAAAAAACACTACAAATGATCGTGCTTCTGAATAAATTACTCATATAGAGCTTAACTGTCTCTGAGTACAATACTAGTTATAATTATGTTTATTAAAAAACTATTGGTAGACATCCTCGATAAGGAATCATAGTGCAAAAATAAAAGGTATAAATAAAATTTCTTCTGCCACGCTTAATAACGACTTAGAATCAAGAAGAGATCCTTTTCGTCACACATTTCTGTAAGATGGCACTCCAGTCCACTAACAGTCACTTACCATCAGGTGATGCTTGCCCTTTTACCACCTCTAATCTATAAAAAAATACCTCTGAGAATTAAAATGGAATGCCTCGTCACCTTACACAAATTTCGGATCCCTGCACTCACTAGACGAAACACAGCAGCGACATACTGTTATTTCATGCTCGTATTCTCTGAGGCTGTCGTTCTATTCTGGTATGTCAGACCCATTCATGCTGCATCTGGAAACAAACATAGTGCTGTGGTGTTTCGTATTGTGAGTGTACGGATTCGAGGACGCAATTATAGGTAATAAGGCATTCAATCTCCAGTCTCTGGGTTTATAATTCACGAGCTTTCAGATGGGCAGCAGTCATAACTTAACTAAAAAAACTCTTCAAATTACAAAAAGCCCTAAATGAGAAAATGTCAGAATTTAAAATGCGCTCGTTTTTTTTGTTACATTAAAGGCCACCAAGAGACAACGGTGATCGTTAATCTACAACAAACATGCGCTACGATAAAATGACGGGCATTTACATGCCATGCCTTGCATACATCTCATATCAGTAGCATAAATGATGTCGTATTGCTTTCCAAAGGGTAAAAAGATTGTTAGTTGTTAATTCATCACCGGAAGCGATGGGAGCGTCAGTTTAGTAATAATTTTTATTTAGGCCATACAAATCAACGTAATGTACAACCAACATAAAAATAAAAAGACAAGTTTTAGGTCTTACCGTATACATCATAAACATATTAGATTAGACATTTGGGCTTCCTTTTAGTAGCAATAGTATGAGTACAAATGTATGTACGGTACAATAGCCATATCCCCCAAGAGATTGATGAATTAATACGTACTGGCAAATTTAGTACTCAAAAATGAGTACCGGTACAAATTGGCATTTTTCCTTTAAAACCTAGGATAACAAACGAACACACAGACAGTGGTGTTGACCTGCATTCAATATCAACAAAGATTCAGTCCTATAATTGTGTCTGATACACACTAAATGGGACACAGTAGCGTAAAAAAAGATCTCTGCGTCTCCAAATGGATCACTTGCCATCAGGTGAGCTGCTTGCTCGTTCTCTATAAAAAATGCAGATGAGTGGTCATCTCTGAGGAATAAAATGGAATGCCTCGTCATCATAAGGGATTTCGTATCCCTACATCACTAGACGAAACGCAGCAGCATTATACTGTTTCGTCACGGTCATTTTCTCAGAATTCCTCTACCACGTGAATTTTTGTAATAACTTCTCAAACCCCCATTCTGTTTATCAATATCTAACCTCAAAATTAATTATTTCAATAAGATATTTTTGGTAATACTTTCGATATTTCAAATAGTAACGCCCACATAACCACTAAGAAAGAAGAGGAGGCGAGAAAACCTTTCATTTCATAGATTTTTATTTATTTATTGTTTATTGTTTATTCTAGATAATTTTGTTTTTCATAGAAAAGGCGGTAAGGGAGTCAGTCTTGAAGGTCTCAAAATCAATGTCATCAAAATCATCCTACTTATACTAATTCCAAGCATTTTTGTCATTCATCGATTCTGGTATGAATGAATGGCTTTTTAATGACACTTAAATATTTGAAATATTATAAATATAAACGATATTAAATGCGAATACGATTGCCCTATCCCTTGTGGGTTCACTAACTTTATGAAGAATAAACTTGGTGTTTCTTTACCACGCCTGTCACAGGATTTTACATAAGTATTAAAATTTTCATAAATATACAAAATTTTAAATCTAAAATTCCAACAAAACAATGTAAAAATTTTCTTTACGATCTAAAGTTTCATTCCAATAATTATAGCTATAGATATATTGTAACAAGGGCATTTCGATCGTTTTATAAATTATAAATACTTGGGTTCCATGGTTGTTCCGGAGTTGTACTGGTGTCTTTGTAGATGGCTAAATTGACCCTTTTCTGATGAATTTTCAAAATTGATTTAATGTCTCCAGTTTTTTAACATGACAGTATGTCATGGTGGATGTAATTGAAGTACAGAAGGGTGGGTTCAAGTATCAATATAAATCAACTGTCTGACTTTTCTCTACTCCTCTTTTCTGTTTTGTGAGGAGCTAAGGTTTAAATACAAGAACAATACAACTAAATATGGCTTTTTAATAAATATACTCAGTAAAAATACATAACAATACAACATAACATACATAATAACATTTATAACATTACGTAATAACAATTACAAAGTTGAAGGCATTTTATATACATATATAATCTGTTATTGTATAATCTACTAATCTTATATTTTTATTTGTACGTGCATCCTCCCCATCTTCCGCTTGTCGCTCACGATTTGTACTGAACCATTAATATGACTTGACAGATGCGTCTTAGATTATATCAGTGGAGGCAACCAGGCGGAGATAAGTATAAGATAATATTGTTCATTTATTTGTGTCCAAGCATTGGAAATATTTGGAGTGAGATATTCCAGATAACTGCCGCTCAAAGATATGTTTCACGGCGCAAAGGCGTGATTTGTTTCAACTAATTAAAAATGAATTTATAACGACTCCTTAGGAATTTATCGTTTAAAGTGCACTCAGGATATAAATTATGTGAAAAAATTCCACATTTTCCACTGCCAAGGTATATAGAGTTGGAACGTATACAGGTTTAGTGTTATGTGTGTGTCTATTTTTTACAGTTCTTATATCACCACCACCATCGGTCTGCTAATCTTCAATTGCTGAACTGAAACTTCAGTTTAAAGATTACACTAGACACATTATAACCCAGGCTACACTCTCTTCTTCAGTTCTGAATGATTATCTCCGATGAGAAAGTGATGAATGCCTAGATTTCCCTAAGTCTTATGGTGACAAAATGTATGGCTAAAATATTTTATTTCAATAGTGTCACACAATACTACTCATTGGATTTAAGGAAATTTATTGTATCTTTAAAATAGTGACGACAACGTGTTTATAGTACATAAATTGAATGATTTTTTTTTATGATTCCAGTCTAGATTTTCGGAAATAATAACTAACTTTACTTGGAATTTAAAATTTGAATTTATGGTAATAAAAATAGATTCGGACTTATATTTCATTCGGTAATTATATCATGATTGAAAAATTTAATACAACGTATCTCCATTATTAACCCCGTCTATAGAATATTGCACATTTATAATATTAGCGTTTTGTTTTCAAGAGTGCATTTGATGATAAACATATGGAACACTTCCCTCGCTCTCATTGCACGTGTTATTAATTGATAGCAGGATCTGTGCGGTTGGAAACGTGTATTTGTGCTATTGATTCGCAGATAAAATAATGTGTTAGCCATTTGTTATTGTGTAAATATTTATGTGAGGACTCATAACCAACAATTAATAATACAACAATCGTTACCAAAGGAAATGAAACTAATGACGATCGCATACCAAATTTAGTTAGGCATCTAAGTTTAAGTAAGTTAATTTTTCACTTTCAGATGATTGGAAAGAAACGATTCGAATTGACTCTCGAAAACAAGATGTAGATGATGCTCAGATATATAGTTCAAGAGAGCATTACCACCTTTCTTGAAGAAAAATATTACGACACTATTCCTCGGGCGTGGCACCGTTGCGAACTACGAATTTAAACAAATTTCAAAGAACTTGAAGCATCGGTTCTCCATACAAAAGTTCTGGTGTTATCTCACTCAAAAATTTAACATATATACTTAAACATAGCATTTGCATTGTAGAGTTCGTAGAAGCTAAAAGAATGTAGAGATAACACGTTGGTTGATTGCTGCAGGATGAGACAAACGAGAAAAAGAAGAGATGAGAATGATAATTTTCTTTCACAGTTTTTTATGTTTATAAAGTTTTCTATGTGAGAGAACTACACTACAACTATGCTTAGTACTAACTGTAGAATTAACCCAAAATAAAATACCATTTTATAGAAAATCTGAAATATAAACATGCTAGGCTAAGAGACGTCTTAGAAAGAATGAAAGTTTAGAAAAAAAAATGAAAAAAACTTTAGAAAAGACCTTGAAGTGGTAAAAATGGATTCCATATTACTCTTGGGAGGTGATATGTACATATAGTACATCTTAATTAACGGGTATTGTACCTATTAGAGACGGCAAATACATCCTGCATGACATCCTGATTTCATAAAAGAACCATTAACGCAAATCAATAGATAAATCTCATAGCTATGGAAATTTCGTTTGGCATCTTATAAATTTAAAAGAATACAGTCATTAAGACATTGTCACGTTCACAGCATCATTTTCTTTCCTGAAAGAAGCTCGCACTTACTTTTACACATGTGAAACTACACAACTAATGGTTCCACAAACAAAGCTACAGCGCGAGGCACATAATAAGAACGGGGCTGAAGTGAAGGAAGTAGACGTGTAACAGCCATAAGCGAGACGCTTACGTCGTTTAAGAAGTTGCAAGGAACGTGTTCATAACGTGATACTAGAACCGAAGACGTTATAAACATTAAAATTAAAGGTTAATTTTTTATGTTATATGACTTCTAATGAAGATCTGGATATTTATGTGTTCGCTTTAAAATATATATATTTGTTGAAACTTATATAGTAATGGTCGCTCAGGTCGTACTCTGGACTCGCAACTTAGTACGAGAGTCGTGTAATAATAGTACTTACCCACGCGTACTTAAGCACCAACCTATCAAAGGTAGAACAAAATGTAACGTAAACAAGCTTCTTATTTGGGATAGTAAGTTCTACCAAATTTTTGTCATAAAGATTTGAAATCGTAAAGAATCTTTATAAGATGAAATATTATGTTATACGAATACGAAAATATATTTAAGAATTTCAATTCTGAAACAATTGTAAGTCTTCTGGTAAAATATATTAATTTCGATAAAAGGATAATGTGAGAAATTTAAAGTTTGCTAACGATAATTAAATATAACATATCTCGTAAATATACAAGGCAAATTTTCATTCTGAAGTATGTTTTCAGCAGTAGGATGAAATAATGCTGATGATATACAAAGCATATTATCGATAATACCCGGGCTATGTCTAAATTATCTTCGCGTAGCTCAATTTGAACGGCCTCCGCCACATCAGCATTTGAATGTGGGCAAATATCGCCACCGCACCGAGTGTATGGCAAACAGGCGATGCGTTTTACTTAATTGAATGTTTAATGACTGGCGCTGTATTATACGCGGGCGGGCATTATGTACGGTCGGCAAATATTGTGCCTGCTTAATTGGATTCTGTTTCGGGGATTCATAATGTCGTCGATTTATTTGTAGGCTTAGCTAAGAAACTATTATTTTCATTTCAGATTAGATACTCTGTATTAGATTGGATTTTATTGTTTGGAAAGCTATTAGTCTCTTACAACGATAACAAATTGTGCATGTTCTAATGCTTTTATATCGTTTATACGTGAAATAAATTGAAAGAATGAACTGATTAACTAATAAACTGATTACATTAGGTTTGACGTATGACGTTTTTGAATTATTGTTTGTCTATCTACTTTAATGCAGTTTGTTTTTTTTTAAAAGATTTTTATTATTATTAGCGATTAGCGAAGTGAAAAATAAGTACTAACATGGTGTATGCTTAGAATACAAAATACGACATAACCTTTTTTATGATATTATAGGTGACTATAGTTCTAATTTAAATTAAGAAATTAGAGGAGCATATAGTTTACCTGACGGTAAGTGGCGCCTGCAGCCCAGAAACACTTAACTACTCAAACAAGATGCACCATGCATTGCCATCTTCCAGGATTGAAATGGAATGCCTCGTTTCCTCTAGTTAACCGTATTTTCTAAATGTGAAAAATGTGTAAAAGTGAAGAAAATAATGAAGTAACAGTAATTTACTTGGACTATTGAAACTCATTTATTTATTATACTTAAATTCATTGATATTATATATAAAAGATATTTCTTTTACTAGTTATATAGTCAAGCTATTTTTTACATCGACCGACCGTAACTAAAGGCAATTTATCTAATTGGGTAGTTAATTTCTTTTTCCAGCGATATTACATTGATGCATGGGTGGTACCGTTTAACAAGTAATTAAGGGATATACCGTTAGTTTATTTGAAAAATAAACTGACGTACGATTATTTAGAATTTCAAACATTTAATTTACTGATGAATTGTGGAAATTATGCCAGTGTAAGCATTTGAATAATATATGACGGTATGTAAGATCTATGTTGTTTTGGGCCTTAAATGGAATGAAAGTTGTCAATCATTGTCACAATTTTGTAAGGTATTTTATAACAAGGGCTGAGTGATAAATAAAAATTATAGTAATAAAACGTTTATCCTAAAAATGTAAACAACCAGCAATAATTGGTAACATAGATCTTCGCAAGATATTGTCGTGTTGTTTGATAGTCTGGCATCCTTTGTCTGGGAAAAGTTACCAATACGATGACTTGTTTCATTCTTTCAAAAATCTGTTCCTATTCTTCTTTAAAGACGTTTTTTTTAATAAAATAGGTGTAAGTATTTGTTTTATATAGAATATTTGATAAACGAGTAAGCAACTCACCTCGTTTTAAGTGATTAACGTCGCCCATGGACATCCGCAGTACCAGAGGAGTCGCAAAAGCATTGCCAGTCTTTAAGAAAGATGTAGGCTGTTTTCTTGAAGGGCCCTAAATCGTATCGTTTCGGAAATACCGCTGGTGACAGCTGATGTCACCGAGTAGTTGTGCGAGGCTGAAAATTTCGCGTAAAGCGCACTGTCGTGAATTGCCACGCATCGAGATGATGAGGATGAAGTTTTAAAATCTGTCAAGATGCACGGTGTTCTGTGTAAACTGAAAAAAAAATTACTTGACAGAATTTAAAACACTACTTAGTTTTTATATTAATATAATTAACATTCCGGTTAATCATTCTATCTAAGATTAAATACGTGTGCTAGGAGATCGTTCATGACGAATGTAGAATGGCGGATTCGAACCCACGACCTTAAATTTCGCAGATCATACAAAAAACCTTTATGCTACTAACGATTCTTTATAGAACTTATTGAATTTTTATATTTCATACTAAAATGTATGACACAAAAATATTCACTTAAGAAGGTCTTGTCGACACACAAACAGAGATTTACATGCAGAATATTGAGACAATATACTCTTGATATATTTTTTGTAGAATAATTGGCAAATAGTAACCTGACCTGACGGTAAATGATTATCGCAGCCCATAAAACCGCCCAACAACAGCGAAGTTGCAGTTACTTTGACGCCCTTTAAGAAATAAGTAGGCTCTTTCCTTGAAAGTCCATAAGTCGGTTCCGACATACCGTTAACGACAGCTGGTATCACAAAGTAAACGCTTACATAAACTTCGAACCGCACAGTTGTGGATTGCCAAAATAAATAGATTCTCTCGCTATTCAAATCGAGTTCCTTCTAAATACATCCAAACGTTATGTTAATATTCGTATGTATTATGTTATGATGCTGTAGATAAATTTAGTTATAGATATTACTTCTCCTAAACTGTATCTAATTTTGCACATTAAAACCCAGTTCGACCGGAGAAGGACCACGACCTCACATAACACTAGAACATAACGAGAACCGATTTATAAGTAACCAGGAATTTCATCTCAAGCCTCAGGAGTGACAACGCATGTATATCATGAATCTTTATTCAGGATGAATGTCGTTGTCATGGGCCACTGTCTTCACTTTCTAGGTGAAATGTTCGCTCGTAGCTCAGACAATCGTAATGTATGTATACATATATATTTGTATCTATGTATATTGTATTATAACTAGTCTGCCCATAAATACTGTAACATAAAAACTTCTTTTTTTCAACTTTTTAATTATTTTGAATTTGGAACACGTATATTATTTTAAAAACTTCTTTTGATTTTGCGCCATTTCACATATTTTTTCGTTTTCATTATCAAATTACAATATGGAATGGGGTGTTAAAGCAAATAGGATTGCAGTGATCGCCTTGCACAAAGTAGGTATGGAGCCATCGGTCATATTCTAGACACTTCAAAAGACCTAAATCAATCTTTACAATTAAAGAGAGTGGATTGATCAAAACGCCTTCTGTCGCGATATGCAGGTAAAAGGCACAGAAATATCCTCTTTACCGATGAAAAACAATTCACGATTGAAGAACACTACAATAAGCAAAATGATAAAGTGTACGCTCACAGTTCTAAAGAAGCTGCTCATGTGTTCGGAAAGGTACAACGTGGTCATCGTCCTGCGTCAGTGATGGTTTGGTGGGGCGTGTCTTATCAAGGAGTCACTACATTTTTGTGAAAAAGCAGTAAAAACTTCAGCCAAAGTGTACCAACATACAGTCTTGGATCATGTCGCAATAGTCGATCACAAGGCACGAACTATCCAAGCTTGGCTTTAAACCAACGTTCCGGACTTTATAAGAGCTGAAGACTGTCGTCTAGCCCAGACCTCAACCCTTTACTCTTCAAATCATGGTCAGTTTTAGAGGACAAGAATCCACTTTCACTTGCATTATTCTACCACGTGTTGTTATCTTTTTTACCCATCGCTTCGTCTTCGTTTATCTCACATGAAACTTCACCTGTACGGATTAGCGGACTATATATATATATATATATATATATATATATATTATTGACCAGCGGTTAAGCCCTCTCTTGGGGGTGCCCCAATTCAGTTGCTTTCATGGTTAGCGTCAGGTTAACGGTCCAAGCCGAGGCTACGTCTCGAGAATCCTTGTGGTGGTGACCCGTGAATAAAGGTCTCTTAGGGCACTCGGCCACCTTTCAACCCGGTGAATCTGTAAAACCCATCGGGATAACAGTTGTCATCAGCTACAAAAAAGATATTAGATAGGCTGTATTTGCCTTTTTCTCATTGTCTTAATATATCTTTGCATTGCATCGTTTATTTATACTAAATGCACGATACACTTTACGAACTAACAATTTTTATTGAAAATATATTTCGGATTCCATATATCGTATATCGTTGACGGCAAATATTAATTCGGAATGTTGAGTACTCGGTACCAATTACCTAATAACGGTGGGCCATTCAATTTAGCCCCGGGCTAGTAGTCCACAGACGCAAGCGTTCGATTTGTGTATATAAATCTGTACTATAGGAGATCCTGTAAATGTTTTCTGTTAAAACTCCGGTAAAGGTAAGGAGATTCGATATTTTTTTATAATATATATATTTTTTAAGTTTTAAGTTATTACTATTATTTCTTCTTCTTTTTTTACAATGTATGCACTACAACCACAATGTCTCACCCCACGGGTTGACTGGTAGAGAAAACTTTAAGGCATTAAGTCCGCCCCTTGTATCCACTTTTGCAATGAGCGACCAATAACGTTTAAATAAATAAATATTTAACAAACGAACAGATGATTTACCTGGTGGTAAGTGGTGACAGCGGCCCATGATATCTACATCAATCGGCAACTTTGATACACATGCTTTTTCAACCGTGAAGAATAAGATCGAATGTCTCGTTAATTGTAATTGGGTCGCCCAATCCCTCACACTCACTAACAATACGAATCACAGTTGCTATTTCACGCTTGCACTCGAGGGCGTGGTCCTTTCCTTGTCAAAGAAACTATCTTGGATGATGTAGTGAAAATGTCCTGATCAAAAGACACAAACAACTCAAACTTGTCTAGAGAATAATATTCCAGACTTAATAGGCCCTATTCCAAGTCCAGATCTGAACCAGTTGGGTCCAACATGTAATTGGTACCAAAGACATCGCCAGCTCAAAATGTGATAACAAACAAAGATATACAATTTTTATTAATTATATTAAACCTTTCTTATTATTTTAATTTATGGAATTTTAAGGTTTTGATTTGTGTCATATATTAATGAAATGTTTGCTAACAATTTATTAATCTAGTATCTAATGTAATGTCAGTATTATCAGCTCGGAATGTCTACGCTTCACATTTCATATCGAAAAGTACTCGCTAGACATCATTCGGTAGCAAAACTTCGTTTGAAACCGCTGCGTCGCCCCGAGTTGTACGGATTTTGTTATTAAAAGTATTGCCCGGATTGCGCTTTGAGTATTTCTTATTCATTTAAAATAAAAGTACTTCTGTTGTCTGTAAACAAATATCATAAATTGCTGTATTATATTCAGTTAAATGGGAAAGTGTTAATAGTCTTATGATTTTAGGCTACGCTTTGCGGCACTTAACGTCGTAGTTTGGAATCCTCTATTCGACTAACGTGAACCATCTCCTTCAAAACGCACTTGCTTAATTAAAAAAGCATTCTTTTGATGAATATAAATATTAAAAACTACTATAGTGTACTGTATCGACGAACAGGACCCTCTCTTTCCTTCTGCAATAGAAACCTGGCTCTCACAATAATATTAAGATTATTTAGTTCATTGCTACGCCTATTACAACACCTCAACCCACATTGGGTTGACTGAAAGAGAGCCTTATGTTTAATACAAGCTGTCCCTTGTGAATTGTCTAATTATGTTTAAGTTATTGCAATAAAAGGTAAATAAAAAAATAAGATGAAAGTGGCTGGAATAGGCGATGGAAATATCAACGAAACGATGTCATGTTTTATATAGTGGATGTAGAGAACGAACACCAAATTACTGGAAACAAGGTACTCCACCTCAATTATCTTAGGTGTCAACACATGTGTGTATTATATCCTTATTGAGTTTGAATATAAGTGTATATGGACCACAATTATCACTAGTCACCGGTCATATGGGTTTAGAATAATGGCACCACAATGCTGTCACGCATCTATTATGTAGGAGCGTCGTCCTTCTCCGATCAGATGGGCCTCATGCTGTAGGCAATACTAACTAGACTTTGTACAAAATGGCCAAGATATAATGATGATGAGATCAATATCTCCTGATCATGACCAGAAGACATTAACTAGCCAGAATATTTTATAACGGCGGAAGCGTTCGCGCACTCACTCCCTTTCCCTAATTCAAACCTGTTCTAATATAATGCCTATATTGGAATAAAGTGTATGTAGTATGCTCTTAATGTCTTATAAAATCTCTTCGTGAAATTCATAAATCTGTTAGGTCGCAGCCTACAATCTCGCACTGCCTTAAATGTATCACCATGAGTCCGGAGCCTTGCATTTCGATCACGAACACTTTCCGGCGGGACAATGGCTGCCAATTAGCGGGCCATGTTGACGCACGAATAACACCTACGCGCCATGCTGACTTAGTTTGTTTTGCGTTATTTGAAAGGGATGATGTAATTGAATTAACTTATGTAATTATGAAGGAGTTTAGGATAGCGGCTCCTTTGTGTTGCTTACTCAGTTAGAAATTGGAGCGAATTGAAGTTTGTCTTTGTAATTACGTATGTATAAAACGTTTTAGCGGACTTCGTTTTAAAGTTCTATCAAAGTCCATGCAGTTGGCTACCACTCAGTTACAGTTTTTTATTTACTGCAAAGAAAATTTTAAGTTTTTGGTTATATGTTGTTCATTAGTTTTATTTGCTCCGGTTAGTTCATAAGCACAAGTAATTTCATGCAATGTTTCATGTAACATACATGCATAAAAAAATTCTCTACGGATCAATTTTTAGGCCTACAAAAATAACTACATTCATCATTTCACAGAGAGAGAGAGAGTAGATAGGGTAAAGCCACTACACAGCTATTTACTAGCTGCAACATGAATGAGTCAGCCTGGACGGGGAAGGAACACGCTCTCTTAGAATACCAGTGTGAAATAGCAGAATAAATCTGCTATTATCAAAAAACCTGTTTATAGTTGTCAATAGAAGACTTTTAAACAGCAGCCGTTGTATTCTAAAATAAACAAAGCCTGTGAAAGATAAAACTGTGAATTTAAATAGAAAAAGTTACCACTAAAAATTACAAGTGAATTCTGCAATAATTCTATGCTAAAATATGCTCTACACGAATGGCAAACACTAATTCACAATCGACTTAGACATTGTACGAGCGGAATATTATTTTTCGAGAATTTCTATGGAAATTTATTCGGCATCGAACGAGAACGGTTGACCGAGGCTTTAATGAATCGAAATTAGTATTCCGCCGTAACGTTTCAGCAAAACATCAAAATGCAAAACTCGGACAACAATAACTCTGACCGTTCAATTTAGTTAAGGAGAAGGATGCTCATCTTACACTTGGAGGATTAATTAGAATTGTAAATGATCCAACAGTAAGTCGGCACGATCCTTCCAGTTAACTTCAAATCAAAATGTTTACTGTAAACAATCCTTTTGAAGATTAAGACGGAATTGAAACGACGGAGGAATATTTATAAGAGTTAATATTTATAGGAAATTTCGGGATGCCTCCGTTTGACTTAATTTCCCTATCGGCAAGGAAATTATCTCAGATTTTTGCAGGCACCGCCTTCGCTGTCTGTTTATTGTTTTTGAGTCTAGATTCTGTTGATGTTTATGCTGTTAGCCTATGCGGCTCTTACAGCTTCATCGGATACAGGGCTCACGGAACTGAGGGTCCGTGAGCTGGTTTTATTTTAACCGTGTTTTGCCTACTGTGGTTCTCTTACTTACACAAAGCGCTCATAAACTGAGCGTGTCGCTCTACTCTTTGATCTCACACCTATCTGATGATGCCACCCAAGTTGCCAGTTCCCTAGCTATATTGTGATTCTCCCGAGTGGAGAATGGATGGTGATGACTAATGACCGTCCGAGGTTTCGGTATGCGAACCTAGCCTCTGACGGACGCCACCTGTATCATATTAATCGGAAGCTGTGGGCGGTGAGAACCGCCCTGACACGCGGGTGTAGCGAGTGTACGCGGTGTCGCGAAGATTGCGTCGCGCTCGGAGGCGAGGGCGACGCGACGAGGTGTAGGTATTGTGTGTGGGTCCGGGGTCCGTTGAGGACGGACTGGCGTAGGGTTCCCCATGAAGTGGGGTCGTCGAGGACGTGACGGGGTCTACGGTTCGTAGTTACCGGATTCGGATCCGGATCGTAGGTTGCGGCGTTTACCACTAGCGGGTTAGAATGCGAAAGCGCTTTCTCGAAGAAGCGCTGCGAGAGAGATTTGAGGTATTCCGGTATGGTGACGAGGTGTAAGTCACTGTGCAGATCGATGTTGCGTTGGTACGGCTCTGCTCCGGTTGCGATTCTAGTGAAACGGTTTTGAACCGTTTGGAGTTGATTTATTTTGTTTTCGGCTACGTGGGCGAAGACGACGCTGGCGTAGGTCATAATAGGCCTTACGCAGGTCTTATATAGAAGGAGTTTATGTCTTAAGGACATTTTGCTTTTAGCGCAGATGAGCGGGTGAAGCCGGCTCATGACAAACGCGGCCTTATTTCTCGCATTTTGATATGCGGACGGAAGCTGAGTTTACGGTCAAAGGTGACCCCTAGGTATTTGACCGTTTCTACCCAGGAATGGGACGGTCGAAGATCGTGATGCGTCCTAGCTTTCTACGGTTAGGTACTGATGCAGTGCAGAATGGATTGGATGAGCCTCTCCAGAAGAAGACTGCTGCACTTTTATCCGGGTTAATTTCGATTCTCCATAACCGAAACCACTCGGCGAGGCGGTTGGCTGCGGCTTGGAGTCGGATGGTGATACGGCCCTTGTGTAAGTTTGAATAGTATAGGGCGGTATCGTCTGCGAAAAGCGCAAGACTGACCTGCGGATCTTTCGGGACATCACTTGTGTAAAGTGAGAATAAGAGGGGAAAGAACGGAGCCCTGAGGGACACCTGCTAGGAGCGGCCGGCGAGGAGCGCGTGCCGTCGACTCGATATCGAAAAGTGCGATTCGACAAGAAGGCTCGTATGATGTGCACGAGCCTGTCTGGTATGTTGATGGAGTGAAGTTTATAAATTAAACCGTTATGCCAGACTTTGTCGAATGCCTTTGCGACATCGAAGAATAGTGCACCAGTACCGATGGGGTTTTTCAGGGTTAGCCCTGCGAGAATGTGTTCCGTTAAGCGGAAGGCCTGTTGAACGCAGGAGTGCGTATTCCTAAACCCGAACTGTTCGTCGGGAAGTAATCTATTAGCTAGGACGTGTTCTTTAAGTCGCCTAAGAATAATCCTTTCGTATACCTTGCCCACGGAGTTCAGGAGACTGATTGGGCGATAGCTGGTGGGGAGGTTCCGCGGTTTGTGCGGTTTGGGTATCCCGATGACGTCCGCTTCCTTCCAGGCATCCGGGAAGGAGCAGCTGGAGAGGAGCGTATTGAATATTGCCACAAGGAGGCAGATGATATTAGCGGGAAGCGCTTTAATTATTTTATTGTTAATCCCGTCGGGACCGGGAGCTGACCTCTTTTTGAGGTTTTTTATAATGTTCGTGACCTCGTCGGTGGTCACGGGTTCTAACGGTTCGCCCGCTGGTGGTAACGACGCCCTAAGCGCCACGTCGGCGTTCACCTTTAGGAGGTGGTCTTGGTCCGCGGGGGAGTTCGACGGGGAGCATTGGCTCTCTAGACTGTCCGCGAGATATTCGGCTTTCTCCGTGTCATCGAAAGCGAGAGTAGCGTTGTCCGGTAAAATTAGAGGAGGCATTGGTGTGATGGTGTCTGCTTTGAGACCCTGCGCCACACGCCAGTAGGCGGTATTCGAAGGCTCCAGGTCTGCTAGCAGGTCGCCCCATTTTTGATCGTTATAAGATTTAATGCGCTCTTTGACCTCCCTTTGGAGGTGGCGCAGTCTAACGCGATTAACATCCGTCGGGTATCTATCGTGAAGCTTTGCCGCGCGATTTTTTGATCTTATCAGTCGACGGAGACTCGAGGGAAGGACCCCGAATTGATCGGTCGACGCGGGGACCGTCCTTTTCGAGTCTTCGACGGCCGAGCTAAGGTGTGAAGTTAAGGAGTCGATCGCCCGAAACGCCTTGTCAGGTGAGTCGATCTCGTTGATTGAAATATCTAGCTGCTGGGTGGTCGTGGCTCTGAGTTTACCTTCGAGAGCACGCCAGTTGACTATGGTTTTGGTCTGAGGGACCTCGCCTGTCGATTGGCCCAGTTTGAGGAGCACCGGCCTATGATCCGATGATAATTCGTGTAGCGGTTCAATGGAGTCGACCGCTAGGGTGATATTTTGATTAACGCAATATCTAAAACGTCGGGTGTTTGACGTGCAAAGTTTAGAGCGTAACGTGTCGGGGAGTCGGGGCTATAACATCGAAGTTATGAGAGCCCATGAGGGCGTGAAGCGCCTTGCCGTTTTATTCTCCCTTATCGAATGCCAGGAGGCATGTTTACTGTTTAGGTCGCCTGCTATGACGACCGACGGCCCTAGGTTGATTAGGGTCCTGATGTCCGATTCTAGAACTGTTTTCGTCGGTGATAGATAAACCGAGGCGATAACTATCGGGCTATGACCGGTCATAGCCACCCTACACGCGGTGGCTTCTATGTTTGTTAATCGCGGAACCTCGAGCGGTACGCAGTGCAAGCACCTTTGTAGTAGATCAGGGTGCCGCCTCTGGAGGCGGTCAACCTGTCACCACGGATGGTTCTGTAATTGGCGATCTTGGGATCGCTGTGGCTAGGTTTTAAGAAGGTTTCTTGCACTAGCATAACGTCGACGTTGTGTTTCTTTAAATGGATCGCTACTTCATCCTTTTGAGACCTGAGTCCGTCCGCGTTGAAATACGAGACAGTCAGAGAGCGGGGTTTGACTCTACCTAGTGGTGCGTTAGCCATTAGAGACAGAACTTAGGGGGTTGCCCTACTGGGCATGGGACCATTCTGGAGGGCCCAGAAGGAGCGTATGGTGCCCATGTGTTCTGCAGTGATCTGCAGCATTTCGAAGGGCGTTTTGGCCTGCTGGAGGCGGATCCCCATTTTGGTGAGGTCCTCCAGGGCGTTAAGGTCGAGTGAGCTGATGAAGTTCAGCGAGTAGGTAGTGGGTTTGCATACCCAGAGGTTGAGGTGTGGCCTGCGCTAAGGTGGCGGGCTGCACGGGGGAGGGGTTTGGCCTAGTGATAGGCGCGACTTGTTTGCGCGCCATAGCAGGAGGCATTGCCCAGGCTGGCTTTGCAGGGGCCTTAGGGGCTTGCAAAGGGCAGCGGGTTTGGGGCTGGAGCTGGAGCTGCAGCTGGAGTGGGGGCGGGCCTGGGAGCAGGCGCGGCTCTTACGGGGATGGCTGGGGTTGGTGTCACTTTTTTGGCTTTTTTGCCGTTGTGACCTGTTCCGCCGCGTTGCCTCTGCGGCGCTTTGGGACACCCGCGATAACTCGCTGGGTGGCCCTCTGCCTCGCATAGGCAGCACGCTGGGGGCTCTGTCGCTGCGGAGGGGCGCGAACAGTCCGGGGTGCCATGGTCCCCGATGCATTTGACGCATCTGGGCCTGGCGAAGCAGTTTCTGGCCGAGTGGCCGTAAAATTGACAGCGATGACACTGTCCTACGAGTCCGCGTTTGAGGGGGGCCTCCACAGATATGCCGGAGAGGCCGCAAACCGTTTTGAGGTTAAAATGGCCTTGCCTTCTGGAGTCAGGTCCAGGGTGGCCAGTATGAGGGCATGGGTTTTGGTGCGCGGATCTGTCATCCTGCGCGCATCTAAAATCGGGAGGTCTTGATCCTTAAGGGATCGGATTATTTCTTCCAATTCTGTCTCAAATGGGAGACCTCGAATGACAACCCGGAGTTTCCGTTCTTCCGGGAGGGCATAGGTGTGGAAACCTATGTTTTTCTCGCGCAGCAGTTTCGTGGCCGCGCGGAAGTCACCTACTGTCTGTAGGTTTAAACGTATGCCTTGTGGCGTATTTTGGGCCTTGGGGCACGATATTTTGAGTGTGGCGAACCACCTGGAGACGTCTGTCCATTTCGATTTTTCCTGTAGGATAACAGGGGGAGGGGGCTTTGTTTTGCGCTCCGAAGGGGGCGCTTGGCGAGCCTGAGGGGCTGCCTTTTTAGCCGGTGTGGCGGTCGGCGAGATTGAACCCGGCCTGGAAAAAGTGGCCGTGTTGATGACGGCCGGCTGCGCGGGGCGTTTTCTTTTGTTTGTGACGAGGGTGAAGCCCTCGTCTGGTACACTTGGCCCTACCTCCATGTCCGATGCGGAGGACTCCGAGTCTGAGTCGGAGGTCGACCGTGATCGGGGAGAGGCGGTGGCAGGGCGCGCGGAAGGCGCTGCGATTTCGGCGGGAGTTGGGTCCGGAGACTGCGGGCTGTCGCTGATGGCGACCCGCGGGGTTTCAAGCTGACGGACGTAGTTTGCCCACGCTTCGGGGCACGTCGATTGGATGAACGCCATAAGGATGTTGGCGTCCATATTAATTGCGTAGGGCTTAATGCCCGATCGGCGGAAAAAAACGATTTTATTGTCCCCGCCTTGCGGCGGGGGTGTAAAACCTAAAAACTATACAATAAAATCCTAGCGTCTTGGGTACGCTTAGGGTGAGTACCTGTCGGTCGCCTAATGCGACAGAACAAAAGAAATACAATAGCCGCCTCTGAGGCGAGCGGGTGTGGCAACTTACGGGGTCGCTGGATCCGGTGGGCGCGCAGGTAGGCGCGCGCAGGTGTCCTTGCAGGTGCGCGGTGACGCACTCACTTCACAGGGCGGTAGTCCGCCCGCACTTGGTCACACACACATGCACTGTCGGTTTCTTCTGGCACTTTGGTACTACTACTACCACCGATGATGATACAGACACTAATTAACACACTGTAAGTATTAGTAGTATCTCCGTCTGGCTGGAGGCGCATGGAGAGCACTTCCGGGACGACTGCTCCACTCGAGGGATCCGAGTGGAATGTCGAGGGATCCGAGTGGAATGTGTTTTTGAGTTAAACTTTTGCGATGTTTTTGGGTTCGTCGGGCCGCGAAATTGCTTTGCTTTGCCGTCTAAAACTTTTAAATACTTGAATCCACAAAATTATATCTTCTTTCGTACTCTATTTACTCCGCGTGTTTTTGACGAGGGCTGGATTGGATTTTTTTTATTAGGGGACTTTTAAATCTGATCCTGAGCCACGTGCATACATCGATTCACAGAAACTTGTGTAGGTGGTCGCTCCATCTAGTGAGAGGTTATACCACGCTATCACTGCCATTCCGAGGTCACCACTCAATAAACTCACAGAGGTAGAGCTACACTGGAATGGGTCAGCTCGGCTGGGGTAGGACCACGCCCTCACAGAATACCGTCGTGAAATAGCAGCATAACGCTGCTGGGTTTCGTCTAGTGTGTGAAGGGATCCGGAGACCTTTATTACTGGCGACGAGGCATTCCATCTCAGTCCTCAAGGGTGACAATGCATCTGCTTAAGATTCCTTGTCAAAAATGAATGTCGATGTCATGGGCCGCAGGAATCACTTGACATCAGGTGAAGTGGGTGTTCGTTTATAACTCTCAATGTAATAAAAAAAAACATTGTTCCTCATCGGTTATCAGCTCTACAAGCTACATAGCCAGCCCAATGCTATTTCAGCTTGCTGATCTTTTGAATTAGGTCTGTCACCCTCGTTCTACTCGATTTGTCTACGTTGCGCATTCTATCACTCAGAGAAACACCGAGCCTCTGAGTGACCTCAGCCTTCTCATATGGCTAGCCGTACAGTAGTTATATATATTTATCCCCATAAAAGCATAGGAGCATAAATATGTATCTGTCAACGTTCAATTGGCTACTGTAACCAATTAAAATGAAGAAATACCGAGTGCTTAACAATGATGTTTAATTTAAAATTTTTGTTGCTCATTTTTATTATAGTAGACATTTGTACATACGTAAACATTTGAGTAAAAACATAAACAACTCATACCTTTTCTTAGCCCTATGTACAATATGATAGGAGAAAGTAAAATAGTTGAAGCGTCCATAGCATTATGGCTTAGGGTACGGTCTACGAAACTTAAGGTCGTAGGTTCGAATCCACCGTTCGATTATCGTGAACCATCACGTAGAAAAAACATTTTGAGCTTAGTTGGTGGTGTATAACCGGAATATAAGTAATGTTAATAGCAGAGTAAGATCACGGAAAAATCAAATATGATAAAGACAAGGGACACAAAATACCTAGACGCGAAAACAATAGATTATACAAATATTAGCCTCGGTTATAGGAACCGAACCATGAACCCATGTCTCAGTCCACGCGTAAAATAGAGTACGCAAATTTTTCGTCTCTTTCCTCTATTACATATTATTTTTATCGATTTCTTTTGTTTGATATCGATAAAAGCTTTTACTTAAAGTTAGAACACGTGTAAACTTGTGAATAACAAGACGTCGTATGAGGAACTTTTGCCAAGCACTCGAGACAACATTTAATATTTGCAGATAGGTGGTCTTCAGACGTAAACGACAATGTGACGCCGGTTAGAAAGTCTTCGGTAATGGTACAACGGAAACTTGTTCCAGACTCACAAGGGAAAACATGTGATATTTTTATATCAGACGAATGAACAGTTTGAGAGAAAACGACGTCATTTTATTCAATACTTTAAGATAGTTATTTTTTAATTTTATTCGATACTTTAAGATAGTTCTTTTTTAATTTTATTCAATACTTTAAGATAGTAATTTTTTAATTTCATATCATTGAAATTCTTATACTCCCTCCGTATTCGCATTAAGTCCAAAAAGATGATTCACACTATTGCTTTAGACTTTTGATCCCCTTTAGATGGCGATCTGAGTCGAGGTTTCTTATGAGGGGCCCTCGGATTGTATTATCGGTCTCCTCCGTTGTCATCGACGTTTTCGTCCACAGTGGTCGGAGGGTAGTGGTGGTGCAGCAGCAGTCTTCGCGCCAGCTTCGCAGCGTCGTCGTTGTCTCCCTACACAGTGGGCCTCCCGCTCGCGGGTGTAAGTAGATAAAGCTGTAGAGGGCTCTGTACCGACAGCAATACTCGCACACACAAAAAAAAAAGATTCCACTCCAAGGAGAAAGAAAGAAGGAAAAAAATTCTTCCCTCAACTTTTACGACTCCCGCATAACATCTGAGTCACTTATTTTTCCCAGTGTTTAATGTGTCTAAGGACGGTTTTAATTTTTTAATGGCTATAACTGTTTTATTATTATTATTATAAGACAGCGCTACAAAATGTATGTATACTACCTTTTACCGCTAATATTTATATATACCACTAATATAACAATTTTATGTCGTAGGCCAAACCAAAAAGGTCAACTAAGCAGAATGAACTCGGAAATGTATCTACCAAGAAACACCGCACGTATATCAAGTGTGCTTACCTCCCAACAAATTTGTTTTATAAAATACAATTAAAAGTTGTGATTAAGAAACGTTTAAGAGTGTTTCGGGTGCGCTATGGTGTTTTGCTTTCCCCTAGCCAAGAACAGCGAGTGTTTCAAGAACCTGGTAGCCAATTTTGGATATTCAGATAAAATATTTGATATCGCTAGCCACAGGTTTAACACATTAACGTGCAGGGTGTACCGTGGGCAAGTCAAGTTGAAATTTGAAGAAAAGGTATAATTTTTTACAACACACAACTTTATCAATAACTCTTTTTAAATTACTGCTATTAACATTGTCTAGCATTATAACTTAAACTTAGTACAGGAAGTACTAAGTTACTGTATGGATTAGATCTTAAAGACAAATATCCTGTCCTGGCTATCACTAATCCCGCCTTACCTTCCAGATAGCGTGAGATCAATGTTTGGATATGAGTCAACTTGGAACAAGTATCGGCGAAATCACAAAGACGTTCACTTGTCCAAATTCATCCTGTGTTTGGAGTTACTTCTAATGGACAGATTTCGCTAATATTAAAATAACTTATTATATACGAGGACGATAATGTTTTTCTAGTCAATTTCTACAACGATACCAGTCAAATCGGAGGAATGCTGATGCAGTGTCAAGAACACGGAATTTACATACAATACACCCTGAAATGAAAACCAAAAATTTATAAAAAATGAACATTGTTCCTCGACTGAATCGACTCGATCTGGTCATAGAAATACGTGGACATAATCATATCATACTTAACGATTAAATGACTTATAGGCAGCAACTACACATAAGCTATAGACCAAGAAACTCGATTAGCGATCAATCAACATAAAATGTAGTGTCACTACGTTTCGTGAGATTAGTGCAAGGAAACCGCTTTAAACAAATAAAGAAGATTATGGTGATGAAGTCTTCTGTCCAGAATGAATGTGGGTGCCATCTGCTGACTTATCATCAGCTGGACTGTGCCCTCGTTTATCACCGCCTTATATCACATAAGAACTCTCACTAATAATAATCGTTGCTGAAACTGGATAATGTCGGGTGAACAGTTGTTAGATAAAAAATAGAAACAAGCATTAAATTATTCGATCGATGATACTGATGTCCTTATGGATTTAGACCTTGTCAATATCTTCTGATTAGTGCCAGATGAGCTATCAACTGCGCAGTATGTTTAATAGTTCCGTAAGCATTTGGACAAACACAGAGGCACTCACTAGTCATCCCCTTCCCTAGACCGAAGCATATGCAGTAAGTTCGGAGTGCAAAAGAGAGGAGGACACGGGATATTCATTGAACATATCCAGATACTAAACAAACAATTTCTGATACACAAATATTGTTCTTAGGCTGGGCACCATGGTACCCGTGACGCAGCAGCCAGGTACTCTAACCACTGCATCACGCGGCTACCAATCCAAATAATTAAATCGATGCTATTGCGAATTTATACACATCATTACTGAATGGCGAATGGTTATTAAAAGTGAGATATGATGAAACTGAACATTAATTATGATATGATCGCAGTGGTAGAGCTACACTGCAGTTTATATCTAGCTGCAAAATGAATTGGTCAACTCGACCGGGGTAGGACCACGCCCTCACAAAATACCAACGTAAAATAGCAGCATAATGCTGCTGTGTTTCGTCTGGTGAGTTTAGGGATCTGGAGATCTTTATTAAAGGTGACGGGCATTCAATCTCAGTTCTCAAGGGTGACAACGCATCTGGTCATAATGCACATGCGTGTCAACTCGCAGGGCCGCAGGAATCACTTACCATCAGGTGAACTGCGCTCGTGTTTTAACTCTCAATAAATACAAAAGAAGAAATTTGAAGAATGTGCAGGCTCATCTCCCTGTCATGACCTCGCCTCCCCCTCTCCCCACCAAAACACACACACACATTGTTAAAAACGTCACCTATTTTGTTGTCAATGGTGATTATATAGTATATTGTCATTGGAAGGATGCTAGTGCTTATGGTCACGGATTCTCATTTTAAGTGCCAGCAGTTCATTAACTATACTTATCGATCGCACGTTAGTTCGTAGAACTATAACATGTAACAGATATTATCAAGGAATCAAATAAAGTTATAAACTAGAATAAAAATATTTATAACTGTTTTAGTTCAGTTCTGTTCTGTTTTTCTTCTGTTTTCTTTAAACGAATAAATTTTACAAGTTTACAGTTACGACAGTAATGTTTACCGACGATTGGACGCTACGTTTGCACTATCTATTCACTATTAGATTCCACACTTATGGTATGGAGCAGTAATTGTTTTAAAATTTATGGTGATAACAAACTTGTATGAAAACACTTACGTGATTATCAAACGATTATAGTTCAAATATTGTTGTATAATATATTTCCGAAATCAATTGTTTATGAACTGCTGTCTATTTTGCTTCTCGTAATCACGTTAATTTTAATGAAACTGTGAAATTCAAGTTTGACCGATAACGTTGTGAGGATTCTATTTTTATAGTAGTAGATCTACGCTGCTGTCTGTTTTTAGCTGCGGAATGAATGGGTCAGCTCGACCGGGCTAGGACCACACCCTCACATAATACTAGTGTAAAATAGCAGCATAATGCTGCTGTTTCGTCTAATGAGTGTTGGGATCCGGTGACCTTTATTACTGGTGACGAGGCATTCTATCTCAGTTCACAAGGGTGACAACATTATTCCTTGTCATAGATGAATGTAGATGTCATGGGCCGCAGGAATCACCTACCATCACTGGTGAACTGTGTGCTCGTTTGTTGTTCTATAATAAATGTTTGTCATTATATAATAAAAACAAAAAGAATGACAATGACAGAAATAAAATTATACGAACAAACGGGCACACAGTTTACCTGATAGTAACTGATATTAGTTGCCCATGATACCTACATTCATACTTGATAAGGAATCATAATGCAGGTGCGTTATCACCCCGAAAACTAAAATGGAATGGCTCGTCACCAGCTATAAGGGTCTCCGGATCCCTACTCTTACCAAACCAAATGTATACGCTGTTATTTTTCTCTGGTATCATGGTAAGAGCGAGGTTCTGTTCTTCCCCGATCGAGCCAACACACTACTAAAAACAAACTGTGGTTCAAAGATTCATTTAAGTTAAAATACTACTGATGGTACTGTTACTCGAAGAGATTCGCTCGAGACAATAGATATGCATATTTCATCATCTTTTCCTAATTTTGGTTATAATATCGTATCATCATCATTTCATCATCTCAGTACATCAGTCGATCAGTCGAATATATGCATGTTAAGATGAGCTTCAATTGTTACTAAAGGGGCTAGCCCTTTACCACCCCTCGCCGACACTAAGTATTACCGTTCTATATCTTCGCAAAAGGCAACCAAATTATAGTTTTTTAAAGGAGCTCTGGGGATACAATTAAACTGTAACAATGAATAACATATCGGGCAAGTGGTTCGATTTTAAACGATTCTAGAAGATAAAATCTCCGTGAAACCGCCCGCGATCCGCGTTACCCGTCGTAATGATACCGCCCAGCACTAAACCCATGCAATATTCAGTAGGAAACGGCGAATTCAATCGATACTGCCTCCTTGTACAGTGTTTGAAGACTTGATTGCGATGTTTTGTCCTTTTATGTGTGTTTTATATTTTTGAATGGGAAATGTGGAGCGGTTTAGTGAGGCGACGGGCCCTGTTTTGTTTTTTTTTCCTTACCATTAAATGTACTAAGTGTGTTTTTGCAAAAAAGAGTTAGGTTTTTAAATAACATGAAGTAGAAAGAGGCATCTGTAGCGATAGAGGTGTATCTTGTTAACTCAGGGGCTAGCTGGTAGAGTTAGATCTTCGCCAGCACTAATGGAAATATAATTGCGATTTTAATGAACAAAACATCACTAAGAAAGCTACATATCCAAAAATAAAAAATAAAATAGTTCTTAGACGTCCGCCAAACTGCATTGGTACCACTTGGTGGACTTAGTATCCTTATGTAGAGATATACATATATATTATATACACAGTTATATAAGTCATTTAGTTATAAAGTTTTTAGTTGAAAAATTTGTAACTAAGTGATATTTATAATTTAAACTCATACTATTTTCCTATTAAACGTGAGTATGTATACCTTCTTATGTGAATTAAGATAGCCGTGGTAGTTCAATGCCTAAACGCTCGCTTTTAATTCACGGTATAGAGTTCGATCCCCGGTGCCGGCACCTATGAAATTGTAAATCGAAATTTTTAGTGCTGATTTATGACGTGCTCAGTGATGAAGAAAACATTGCGAAGTAAACAAAAAATCTCTCTTTTATTTTTCATCACTCATGATTACGTTTTTGTTAAAAAATTCAAACTCGAGATGAAAACAGAACAAATATCAAGAAGTCAAATAAGCAAACCAACTATTAAACCGCACTGGCGTTAAAACACCAATTGCTAAATAAAAAAGAAATAGACAGAAAAAGACAAATTTACACTAATAAATCGTTCCCATGCACTAACAGTACCCTAATATCACACATTACCTCTTAACACACTCTAAAAGCAGCACCAATCAATTATTTACACTGTTCACAATTTGCCGATATACGCTAAAGCGGTTGACAAATTTCTCGTTGATTATGACGATCGTAAAATTTTCCGTTGTTGAATGAAATTTCACACATTTCTACAGATAAACAAGAGCCACTATTGCGTTCGTTAGCACGTTCATTCATTCCTTTGTTCTACAAATAAACTCTTCGATATTGGCTCAGGTTTCAAACTGGGCCCGTATGTCACCGCGACTGTGTCATTAACACTCCGGCTGTTGCTTGTAATGTTTCAAGATTGCTGGTATATGCTACTGGCAATGCGATATTACGTTTAAAATTAAATTTATAATGTCATTCTCATCATCTCGATGACTTACTCGTACATTCCACCACTTGGAATTGGATGGGTGGCATTCCTCTACTGTGCGCTTTACGCGACTTTTTCTGCCACGCACAACTATTCTGTGGAATCAGTTGTAGCCAGCGATATTTTCCAATACGACTTGGGGACCTTCAAGATAAAATCCTACCTTCCTTAAAGGCAAGCAACGCATCTGCGTCTCCTCTGGTGTTGCGGATGTTGTTAGGAAGCGGTGATCTCTTACCACCACTTGTTCTGCGTGCTCAATTGCCTCCTATTTTCTCTTTCTGTCGGATTCTATTTGTGTTTCTGTCCTATTTGTATAATTATTATTTTATTATTCTATTAAAAAAATAATTTTGCATAGTAGGAGAACTACTTTGTATATTGGTTCTGGCTACAAGATGAATGAGTCAACTCGACAGGGAAGGACCATGCCCTCACAGAATACCGGCGTGAAATAACAACACTGTTTCGTACGGTCCAAATTAAATGGATCCGGATATCCTATTACAGTTGAAGGAAAGCTTACAGCCCCAAAAATAACTATTCAGTGCTTATAATGAAAAGATCTAATCAACGTTACCTGATGGCGACTCCTGTGACCCATGATATCGACACTCATTCTCGATGAGGTATTGTATTGCAAGCGTGTCCTCACTAGAAATAATTTACAATCATTTTGATAAGTAAGGACATATGCAATGGTACCTTTAAGCAAAATCTTACATTTATATTGCTTTTGTATTTGCGCAAATATTTACTGCACATTTATACATTGGTAGAGCTACGCTACAGTTTGTTTCTAGCTGCAGAATTAATGGTCACAGAGGCCCTCACAGAATACTAACGTGAAAGACCGGAGACCTTTATTACTGGTGACGAGGAATTATACATCTTAGTCCTCAAGGTTGACAACCCATCTGTATTATGATTCCCTGTCAATGATGAATGTAGATTTCATGGCTCGCAGGAATCACTTGCCGTTTTGTCAGGTGAACTGTGTCTTCGATTGTGAAGCTCAATATAATAAAAAATACAATAGTACTATAAAACAGAGAAAGTGATGAAGAGAAGGTTTTGAAACATAGCTTACGTGGCTTGGAGGATTTCATATCTATTCGAAATATTATTTTTTAAATTTGTCTTATACATACAGGGCGTGGTCCTCCCTTGTCGAGCTGACCCATTAACTCTGCAGCTAGAAACACACTACAGCGTAGCTCAAGCAAGTAGTGAACAATTTCATTGGATGCACCATGGATCGAACTTGGTTTGCTCGACCGCGTAGTGAAACTATACCTGGAAGCGAAAGAGATTTATGAAAGAGAGGTAAATAAGGCTCAGATTGAAAGTTGGAAGGGATTTTGCGAAAAACAGGATAGAGAGGGAGTCTGGGAGGAGAGAGGAGGATCTACCTCTGACAAGGGACGGAACTGTCCTCGATCTTGACAGTTGGGCCGCGTGGCTGCTCGAGACTTTTTACCCGGAGGACCTGGAAGATGGTGAAGGGGAGGACCATCGCCGAGTCCGGACGATGGCAAAATCGTTAGATTCCGGGCCGTCATCTGAGGGGGCGGACCCCCCTTTTATCATGGATGAATTGGACAGGGCCCTAAAGTCTTTCAATCCTAAAAAGGCCCCGGGGGTGGAAGGCCTCACGGCCGACATATGCTCTCACGCTGTGAATTGTAACGCTGCATGGTTCCTTGCTCTGCTGAACAGGTGTCTCACCCTCGCCTACTTCCCCAAATCGTGGAAACAGGCGACGGTGGTGATTTTGAGGAAGCCGGGTAGGGAATCGTATAGCGTCCCTAAAGCCTACCGACCGATAGGCCTCCTGCCCGTCCTTGGAAAAATTTATGAGAAGATGCTGGTGGCCCGACTCAAGCACCACGTGCTGCCCACCCTCGGCCCGAACCAATATGGCTTTATGCCACAAAAAGGCACCGAAGACGCCCTCTATGCCCTAATGAACCACATTAGGAAGGTCAGGGAAGAGAAGAAGATCGCCGTTGTGGTATCGATGGACATAGAGGGGGCCTTTGATAATGCCTGGTGGCCAGCCATAAAGGTGCGCCTGGCTGAGGTGGGGTGCCCAGATGGTCTGAGGCGGGTCATCAGCAGCTACTTGAGTGAAAGAGAAGTATGTTTAAGGTATGCTGGAAGGGAAGTGAGGAGGGGGACAAGCAAGGGGTGCGTGCAGGGGTCCATAAGTGGACCTACCCTGTGGAACCTCTTGCTGGACCCCCTAATATGGATGCTGAAGGAAGAAATAGTATATTCTCAAGCGTTTGCAGATGATGTAGTGATAGTGTTTGAAGGGATGAATGGTAGCGGGTCTCCCTGAACTCCGCTCTGGTGTTGGCTGGGCTGCTCCCCCTAGATCTCAGAGTCCGCGAGGCCACTGCCCTATATGAAATCAAGAAGGGTGCGGACCACCCAATACTGAAGGACAGGGAGGTGGAGCGGCCGGCTCCAGCAATGGGGGCCCCGCATCCCGTAAGGCAGACGGGACTGAGGTTCGAAATGGTAAACGAAGAGCGGTATATAAATTCGACAGAATCATATATTCTGCGCATTTATACAGACGGCAGCAAGATTGACGGTCGAGTCGGGGCCGCGCTCTCTTTTTGGGAGGGTGAGGCCGAGACAAAAACCGTCAAGCTTGCTTTGTCGGCCTACTGCACCGTATACCGAACTTCTGGCCCTGAACCGAGCGGTATGCGAGGCTAACAGGGTCGGGAGATCTCCAATCGGGATCTTCAGCGACTCCAGATTGGCACTCGAGGCGGTAACCATGGGCTCACCATATCCCCTCGCCGAAAACTCAAGATGTGTCCTTCGAGAAACACGACTCCAAAACAGGGAGGTCTCCCTGTTTTGGATAAAAGCGCATTCGGGGATGAGAGGGAACGAGAGGGTTGACCAGCTGGCAAAAGAGGCCGCTTTGGGGTCGAAGAAGAAACCCGTCTCATGCGTCAAGCGAGAGCTCCGAAAGGAGACGATCGACGAATGGGAGGAGAGGTATGTGTCGGGAAAAACCGCGAGTGGCATGAAGCTCTTTTTCCCGAGCGCTGCGGCTGCGTACAAAATAGTGAGGAACATGGACATAACGCATCACACGACGCAATTCATCACTGGGCACGGTGGGTTTTCCTCGTATTTCAAGAAATTCAAGTGCGCGGAGAACTCATCGTGTGTATGTGGTGAAGGTAAAGAGGAGACGGTCTCTCATCTACTGTGTGAGTGCCCAATTTTCGCGAACGATAGATATAATATTGAGCGAGAATTGGGCACAGCATTGGTGGGGGAGAACCTTAGCCTGATAATGGCCAGCAAAGGAAGAAATAAATTTAATGAGTTTAGTAAATTAATTACAAAGTTCATAAATTTAAAAAAGGGGGGAAAGCTGGCCAATAAATAGGTGTTGTGTCGTTTGATGTGTTCTGTCCACTGCATGAATAAAATTGTCATTTTTAAACACATACATTATGTGCATTGTATACACGTCCAATCTCTATATTTTTAACTTCGAATATTCATTTATTATAGAAAAGGCTAAATTATTAAATATTAAAAAAGGGCCTTGACGATGTCAGGGGGTAATATCAAAAATTAAACAAAAAAAAAAAAAAATTAGAAACTTGGTTTGCTCGCATACCATTAATTAAAAGCGAGCGCTTTGACAATGACCTACCACGTATTTTATACATAACATTTATACAGTATATATTTTTAATTATGAATATTTATTTTATGTCCTCGTTATGAGAATTGACAAGGAAGATGTCACTGTTATATCCGGCACATTATCTGGGAAGACCCATCAAGCAGGCCTTTCTGTGATTAAAACATATTTAATATAAGTTGTCATTAACATCAAAGTGAGGGGATATAATATTATTTCCTATGGGATATTTAGAACGAAATTTGACTTGAGTTCACTTGGATATGTTAATGAAGTTGTTTATTATTGTTTATAAGTTTGAAATTGTTTTTTAATTCTAATATTGTGGATGGCAACCGAGCATACAGTTCACCTGATGGTAAGTCATAACAAATATTCAAAATAAAAATAAATATTCTTTTTTTTTCAATTTATCGGTGTTGTACTGCTATTTATCGCGGGGTCTATTTCTTTTAAAAAAAGGTTAGAATATATCAGATTTCATTTATGATATATTAATTGTTCAGATTTATACACGATAAGGAATCATAATGTGTTGTCCTATATGCGAACAAAATATGTCATTAGTAATAAAATAGGTTTTTCGTTCACCAGCCGTAACATAGTAAAACAAAACTACTACTTTAAGCGGTACACTGGAAATCATATTCTACCCCAGTCGAGTCGAGCCATTCGTGCATAACTGCGGTAAAATTCTACATAAATAGGGAAACAATGTTGAAAACATAAACTCCGGAATATTGTATGAAAACAATAAAGCTTAAATACATGTCATGAAATAGAAAAATTAGCGATGAAATGAAATAAATAATAGACATTGCATCTGGGATAAAACGATAAAATGGGAATACAAAAGCAAATTGAATCAAGGCTGAACATAAAATACAATGGAAGCTGAATCTGAGTGGAAACTTGTACAGATAAAATATCGTAATATAAAGGTTCAGATTAGCCTTGTTCGAATGGAGAATATTTATTCCTGTTGTTTGTGAACATTGAAACCTGCTATTTACTACATTGAAACCTGTAATAAATTAAATAAATAAATTTTGACCAAGAATATTCAGAGTGGATAAAGAATTAATTATACGAAGGTAACTCTAATCTACATACTTTAAATACATTTTAACAAAACTATTGTGGAGCATAATATATAATGTACGTCCCCGATGATACAAATCTGGTGGTAACTTATTGATAAGTTGGCCCGTGTATGCCAAGGAACTGAAATCACTGGATCAACCGGAGTGCTGGCTTAGAACTCAAAACCTAGAGAGATAATATCGCTATATCGATCACAACTTCAGTGGTTACCTATCCGTCAGCGTCGATCGCTAAGAGCTCTAACCACACTTTTTTCTCTTATGGATTCTTCTTCTACTCCTGCTTATTTGTATTCTCATTTTCAATATCTTAGTTCCGTCAACAATAAAAATCTTCGTTCGACGCATAATCGTCTTCTCCTATGTCCTTCTCATCGTACTGATATCATTCACTCATCATTCTTTGTTCAATCTATTCTCCAGTGGAATGCGCTACCTTCCCAAATCAGAATGGCTAAAAGTCGTTTAGAGTTTAAACGAAAAATTGGAAAGCATTTGTTGGAAGTAGTGTCAGCAGATTCACTACATCGATAATAATTATGTATATATTTATATATATATTCACTTTTAGATATGTTTGTATTTATAATATGTATATTTTTTGTTTTATAGTTTATGTAAATGTACATAAATATCTATTATTTTACTTAGTATTATAAATTCCTAAGATAATATATAATGATATGTATATATAATTGTATAAGCATTTAGGTGTACTGTATGTCTCTTTTTTCTTTATTATTATTCTTCTGTCCCTACCTTGATTTCTCTGAACCCTCCCAAGGTTGACTGTTAGATAATGCCTTAGGCATTAAGTCCGCCTTTGTGCATATGTTAGTTGTACAAAAGTTTATAAATAAATAAATAAATAATATATAATCTTGCTCGGAGATAGAATTGTTTAAGAGTATCTAATATATTATATTATTATTATATTATATGTATATGGAAATAATACATTAATATTAATATAATATTATATATAATATTAATTTATTATTTCTCCACTACTGTTCAATGTGTACACAGAGCTCATAATAAGGATTATACTTGAAGACTGGACAGATGCCATCTCGATCGGTGGCTTGAAGATCTCGAACCTGCGATATGCAGACGATACCACTTTGTTCGTCACCAGTATCCAGCACATGGAAGAACTTCTTGGCAAGATGGGACGCGTTAGCCTTGAGTTCGGACTTAAGATAAACCGGAATAAAACAATAATGATGATTGTCGACGGCATGAATAACAATTCTCCAGAAACTATACAAATTGCTAATTGTAATGTGGTGCATTCATACATTTATCTGGGTCATCATCACTACATGAATACACGAGGAAGGCGGCCATCAGAGAAGAATGGCGGCGTGTTGTGAAGCTTGCCACCAACACCTGAAGTGATGATCACGACCACTCCGTCAAGAGTGATACCGACAAAGAAGAAGAAGTATGTAATATAACTCTAAGGCTACCTGCTCATTCATATTTTCGATATGATATGACTTAGGGACCTTCGAGAAAAGTGGTTACTCCATTCTTGAAGGCTAGTACCGCACCTGCAACTCCTCTGGTGAAACTCTCTACTGAATATTGACTCCTCTGGTAAACGTTAATGGTTGGCAGAGATCTCTCAGAGGATCAGGTGAGCTGTTTGTTCGTTTGCTACCTGTTCTATAAACAAACACATATACTGCTACAGAGTGAGATCAGATGAGGTGAGGTGTCACCGGATCCTTCCTGTGCCACCTGCATCCATCGACTTCCCGGAGGCTTGCATATGTCGTCACTTCCTCTTAGTATAGTTAAGATTTTTAGAGTATTATCTATACAATCAAATTTATTATTCCTAGCTGTACGATTTGTACAAATACGCAATGATAACGAATTACGAACTATCGTAAGCTAAAGTATCGGAACTATTGCTGACAATACAAGCACGACTTCTTAGACATTATTTTATGTTTCGATTCCTGCCCTGCCTCATATTTTAAAATAGATATCTCTAAAGATAATTGAACATGCTGCGAGTTTCTCAGCGGTATTGGCTAACATTGTATAGGAACTTAAATCTGATCGCAAAGAAACGATCCAAATCAGTACAACTTAATCTGAGCACAAATGTAACTGGAGCAAGCGGAATAAGTAATAAGCTTATAGCGGTTTCGTTTAAAATAAATAATATAATTTTTAAAAATTTACTGAAATATTAAAAATAATGAATTTGATGTAATTCAATTTCATTAGTTAAATGTCTGTAATAAATAGCCGTAATGTTAAAATTTTATATTATTTTTATGGGTTTTATGTAGAAGTGAATATAACTTTTAGTAAGCTGATGCGTCTATAGCCTATAGATTTAGGGTACGGTCTGTGAAAATTCAAGCCGTAGGTTCTAAACCACCGTTCGACTATTGTCGTGAACATTCTTCCCTGGACTAGACGACCCATCCATAATATAGTTAGAAACTAACTACAGCGTGGCTTAACCATCATTAAAATATATATATTTCTCCAAATAATATACACAAAATGGTGTTTAAATGATGAGTAAAAAACACTTAAAAAGTTGTGCTATCGGACTTAATCGCAGCCACCTTAAACGTGTTTATTTTAGCAGTAGTTGTGCCACGTTGTAGTTTGTTTTTAGGTGCAGCATGAATGAGTCCGGTCGATTAAGGAAGTAACCACGCCCTCACAGAATACCAGCATTTTAGAGAAATTAAACATTTATTATTAAGTATTTGTCATTCGGCACAATGCATGAATTGTACCATACAAGAATGATCCTTGCAAACGCCCACAGTATATGCCTCCTCGTAAGGTACTTAAACGAATATGTCTTCTTTAATGCAACACTACCCACGTACCTTTAGTCCCTGCCTTGTAAGCCCTCTTCATATGATAATCTGATTAGCTATTATTTAATAATAAAAATAACAAAAGTTTATATATTGTAAATTTTCCTACTGTTGTTATCGGTATAAGAAACCATTACCTCAGTCTTATATAAACTAAGGTAATGGTTACTGGCAATAGTAATGGTTAATACAATAGTTATATTATTTTTCTTAATAATAAGGCCTGGGTTTAGGCCTCCAGAGAGTTTTAGAGCATAGTCGGAGTTCACATGTCTTCAAAATATTTTTTTACATTTATTTATTAGACATAAATGGTTTTCTAACGATAATTTCCTTTATCGCCGTACAGTTAAACTTGCAACAATTAACAATTTCATTGGTGATCTGATCAGAATCTAAAAACGTTAAATCGTATTATAGATTCAAATAATTACCCCGTAAAGAGAGGGTATTGTGGACACAAAAACATGGTTCTACTGATACGAGCATCAGTTGTTTTTGATTTTGTGTTTCATTTCTGGTTTTTTTTTTAATGTATTTTTATGAATCTATCGTTTCATTTAGCTAATAAAATGTTTAAAAAATATGATTTTTTTAATCAGGATCGATTTTTTCCGTCTCATTATCAAAGGTGTCATTAGTACTATCGTCTGTTTTCGTTTTCGGAAGCGGTCTTCTAATGCTCACTATATATATATATATATAGTGTAAACTTTTTGGGAAAGTATATGTCCATCACTGGTTTTAACTGGCGAAGAATAATATTAATACAATATTCAAGACTGAATGTGCTTGCGAGACGCTGTTTTTGAAAAAATTGACATATATTTTTTAAGTGTTCCATTTAAATTAAACAAATACTAAACCTAAATACATTACTGATAACCACATCAAAATTGGTTCGACCATGGCGTGCGCAAACGTACAGACAAAGATACGTACGTTTTGTGGTCTTTGAGAAATATTTTTTTTTTGTCAATCATATAAGGAAACATTAAGTTGCAACAGACAGGATTTAGTAGTTAGTACCATTGAATATATCATTCAGATTGACGCACACAATCGATGGATTATAAAGCCAATAAATTCCAGAGCCAACATTCATAAAGGCCAGCAATGACTGGCCTTTATGAATGTTGGCTCTTTTTTTGAAGGTAAGTCGTATTGATTCGGAAACACCGCTAGAGACAGATTCTGATTCCTCAGAGTAGTTGCGCGTGACAGGAAATTTCACATAAAGTGAATTGCCGACCATGGAGATGATGAGGATGACATTTTCTTTATTCTGCGCAGTTGTTCTTATATGGTAACAACCAGAAGTTATAGTCATAGTTGAAATCGACCACGAGAACATCATCATCGACAGTATTTTGTGTACTCAATACCAATACCTCTTTCATTCGTATGGCTCTAACGCCATCCATTGGAAAGATCTGTAATTTCCTTACATCGCTACCATAAAAGTATTGTTTTTTTCTCCAAATGTCAGCTTGCAACATCTACGCGGCGATACAGACGTCGAGCGAAGATTCAGGGCATCCGTTCTTGAAGTTTTTGCAGCAAACTCGCCATTATATGGTATGATGCTTCTATATCTCTACAACAACAAGTGAATAAACTTTACATACATTGTAAACTTCAACTAAATGGATTTCGTCAGTTTGATGGCTGCGACTTATAGAACACACTAATTTGTTCGGTGCAGGTAGTTTATATCTGCAAAATGAATGGGTCAACACCAGCTAGAAATATGCTCCTACTTTTTAAAGCTCCTACGTCTCGTATGGTGAAGGTAGGGTATCCGAGGATTTAATTCAAGCGAGACTAATGGCTTAGGGTAAGTTCTGTCAAACTTAGGGTCGTGGGTTCGAGTCCACCATTCAGATATTGTCGTTTTATTAAACATCTCGGGAATATTAGTAATTATAGCATTGCTAGTATTCTTTTTAAAAAGAAAAAAAATTTAATTAATAAAGTATTCAAACCTAGTCATCAGGGTTAACAATGAATGTGCATCTCATTTATAATATAATACATATATTTAAAAAAAATATCTGTCTATTTCATGAATATATATATATATATATATATATATATACCTATATCCATATATGTGTGTACGTACATACTTTGTAATCTTTTCTTTCTCACATTGAAATGCACCCCTAATGATTCTTCTTTTATGTTCACTAAGCAACACAATGCAATAAGAGAAGCGGACTACAAAATGCAACATTCTCGCCCCCATCTTGTCACTTGGGCGTCGTAAATGTGATTTGTTTGGCATTAAAGGCGGCATTTTACAATCGTGAACGTTTATTGCTTTGACTTACAGGTTCGCTACAATGTCAACGTTGTATCGTTTTAGTGCCACGTACTATCGGTTAGTTAGGAGCTAATTTTGAAATAGAAGTGAAATAGCCAAAGTAAAGGTTTCCAACCTGTGAGAGATCCTTAATAATGCTTGAAAAAAAATCCAATCCTTTTACAAATTACGTAACCACCACTTAAACCATCAGTCAAGACTCAGTATTGATATGTGGGGTCTCAAAAAGTCTCTGGTTTCTTTTAATGATCACAAGAAACCCAGTAACTAAGTTATCAGTGGTAGAGCTACACTGCAGTTGGTTTCAAGCTGCAGAATGAACGGGTCTGCTCGACCGGGGTAGGACCACTTCATCATAGAATATCAGTATAAAATAACAGAATAATGCTGATCTTTAATAGAATTGAGGCACTCGATCTTAATCCCCAACGTTGACAATGCATTTGCATATCAAGTCCTTATTGAAGACATATAGTATGGTTATATCATAGATCACTGCGATCATTCATAATTACCATCAAGTAAATTGTTTGTCCGTTCGTCATCCTCATGTCATAGTCTCGGTTCGATTTATTGACAAACATTGAAGGTGCTACAAAGTACGTCAACATTGAAAATAATTTCAAGATATATTTAGAAACGAATACCAGATACAGTTCCAGAATAATCAGAGAGACCATTAATGAATTTTAAACTTTTAGGATTCATATATTCAGGCACAGTGAGAAGATTAAGACGACAGTCATTATATATTAATATCCTCTTCTCATTTCTCTTGGTTTCCAGTAACAATAGCAACAGCGAGAGATGGGGTATCACATTGAATTACGTGGGAAGCGGACAACGAATGAGTGTATCTGTGTTTATTTTATCTGGCTATATCTAGTAGATATCGCTGTGGTCAAAGTCGACCAGGAGGAGATAATCAATAGTGTAAAATTGTAACTTACTGCGTTTTGTGTGATGAATAAAAGAAAGAGATATTACCATCTTAAATAAAAAACAGGCTGACAAACGAGTTCATTTTATGATCAGTAATAATTACAGTCCATCGCCTTCTCCATCCTAACAAAGAATCAAGAAACGCATGCTTTGCCGACTGAGATATAATGCCTTACCACGCATGCAATCGTTCACGGTGCAGTGAGGCCTGTTCCCTGGTCGAGTTTTCCCACACATGACGCTTGCTAGTAACTGTCTCAAAAGCGACATTTTCATATTTCACAAGTTTACCGGTGATAAATTTCAATTTAACCGTAATAAATAAACCAATTTATGCCTTGTAAGTATACTGTTCGACAAAATATGAGACTGATTATAATGACCAGGTAGAGGTACTAAATTTTGCTAAGCAACACTGGCTCTTAATTGCAAAATTTATGTTATTGGACTACAAATTGCAACACCACTATAGTGTATAGTGTATGTTTGTTAACTGTTTTATGATACCCATATTTAAGCCCTTACAGTATTCCTTAGAATACGAATAAATGGATTGCAATTTTGTTTAATTTAAAATATCAGGGGTTGTCTCGTTACCTGCAATTAGGTGCCTGGATCCGTCACCGTAAGATACTGCATTCTGAACGGTTATTCTTCTCAAATTTATATAGCTGACCCGCAAGCTGTATGCTATATAACCTTAAAAGCTGTTACACTTTGGTATAATACAATATATAATAACACATAGGACCACATAACACAAGGTATAACTACATAATATAGTTAAACCATGTGAATGTAATTTCGAACTTTTATATATATATATATATATATATATATATATATATATATATATATAAACGTATATATGTATAGAATTATATTGAGGGAGCTGTTTGTTTGGTAAATAGGATGTAATAGGATGTGAAATAAAAAATAGGATGTCTTATGTTGTGCAGAGAAGTGCAGTGCCTATAGTGTACCTGCGTATATACGAATGTACTGATTGTATTATTATATCGGATTATTATTATTATTAGGATTTATTTTGTTTAATCTGGTTGGAGATCGCGGTATATTTAAATATTATTGATCTTCCATGATCTGGGATCTGATACGTTTACCTGTGGCTCATATGCTATACATTAATACACATATAAATAAATCTATTTTATATGAGTTACACAATGAAAATTTTAACTTATGTCAATCATTATCCCAATCAATCATTAGTTTTCTGTAAAACATGTATCCCCTAAAAATTACTAACAGCACCTAGGTACCTGTATTCGGTTCATATTTCAATAATAACGAATACTATCCAGTTGAGCTAATTGTTAAGTTCTGTAACATTGTTCTCACGAGGTGATCGCATTCTTGCTACCAACATCAAGGGGCGTGATAAACGTTTAATCAGTTTGCAAATTGTCCCAGTTTGATATAAGCCCTAGTTAGAGGCTTACTTTATCGCCGGATTATGCTTGACACGTGGGCTAAGAAGCAAAGACGTTTGTATGATGATAAAATGGTAGACGATTTAACAATAGGTTTACGATTTAACATAGATATTGTTGCTACTTAGAAAGCGTTATAATAAGACAAAGACAATTACTATTATGCGGGATAATCATTTGTAACTTCGTCTCGTTGGTCAATACAATAATATAAAATAAAATAAAAATATATCATAATAAATAAATATAACATAATAAACATCTATAAGGAGCAACTAGAGTCCGTCGACAGAGGAGTCAAAATGGTTGAGGATCAGGGACTGGACGATGCGGGCTGTATCAAGGCTGTAACGACAATATACTTTTAAAAGTAAATAACTAATCAATTATTTTTGTAATATAAAATGGTTGACAAATCAGCAGGCAGCTCCCTTGAGCACTGTGATTACCACTGCAACAACAATAGTACATGGGAGTTATAGATGCGTTTCCGGCCTATGCGAAAAGTGCAGGCTCTTTCTTAAAGGTCATATAGGTCCAGAAATACTGCTGCTGACAGCTGATACCGCAGATAGTTCTGCATGGCAGAATTCTTCGTGTAAAGCACATGGTAGTTGATATAATGTGGATGAAATTTTGAATTCTGTACTAAATCAATACACCGTACAATTTCAAACAATGTTTAGACCAAATGGAATAGAATTTTAAAGTGATAACTTTATATTTGTATTGACGGGTCTGACTAGGGGATAAATCATACCAACCGAGTGGTTATAATTCACCATTTAATTGAGGTAAAATCTTACGAAACTATTTTATATTACATTGAAGTTATATAGGATGTATCAGAAAGAATTAAATATTTCAATTGAAAATCAAAAAGACTAATAAACCCACTACAATCATAGTTTATTATAATTTATTTTTTTCAGATTATTGAAACAATCGTGACTTCGTTTGCGGCATTTTCCAAATATTTTGTGAACATTATTGAAGACATTTCTAAGATATTGTCGCGGGACAACTTGATCTTTTCTCCAATCTTCTTTCTTAAATATACCAAACTTCGAGAATTGTTTTTGTAGACGATACTCTTAAGATAATAAATTGTTACATTAAGATGCCACAAGAAAAATCGGGTGGGGCTGCCAATCATCGCCACCTATTTCTGAAAACAATTTTTCGGTGAACAGTTCTTTCAACACCGGTAAAGAGTTGTTAATAGTGTGAAATCTTGCCGAAACCATGTGAGGTGATTGTGATCACCATTTTCATGCTGTTGAGGAGCAAAGGTTTGCGTATCTTGGCGATACAGCTTTAGAGATTTACGTCAAAATATTTATCTATTATTGATCTGTCCTAATACCGTATATAAATCAGAAACATAATGAAATGTTATATTTTCTTATCATATTGTCTTTCACAACTTAGAAGTAAAAAGTAAGTCTACTGCGGAATATACCTTGTTTGTTTCCTTCGTGTTCGTGACAGACAGTCGTTTATAACCAATATCTTAGTCAGAGATTTGAGTTTGGTATAATCAGATTGACTTTCCATCGACATCCACCAAGACCCTACACCTATGTGCACCAACGACTCTGGTGTTGTGGTTGTACATGGGCGACGGTGATAAATTAGCATCTGCTTGCTCGTTTTCCACCTATTCTATAAAAAAATCTACCCAGCAAGTAGCATATTGCGCCCAGGGAGGTTGAAGATAAATGTAATATAATCCGTCTAAAATCCCATTTTAATAATACGCCCCGTAATAATTCTTCAAAGCAAATTTTCTTATAATTAAGACGCTTAAGCTCGTTTAATGCATTGATTTAATGTACTTACTGTAACGAACAGGGCGAGCCACCTACTTGGAATTGTATTCTATGCGTAACTACTGCTTAGTAGCTGCCGAAGGGATTATGCGTCGAGGAGATTAATCTCGGCGCGTGGCGAGACAAAACAGGATGCGGTTTTATCTCGCTTGTCGCTGCTCTGGTGTAATACTACAGCGGCCCGATTCTGAGTAACGAATTATTCAGGTTGAATCTATATTTTCATTATCAAAAGCTTATATAAAGAAAAGATAATTATAGTACGAATTAAATTAGACAAATTAGCACACAACTATCTGATGATAAGTGACCACTGCGGCCCATGATGTCTCGATCCTCCTTAAAAAAGATTCAAGATGCTTTGTCACTCTTTAGTACTAAGATAGAATGCCTAGTCACTTGCAATCTGGTCTCTGGTCTCCGGATCCAACACTCACCATATGAAACACAAGAGCGTTATCTTTCATTTTCACGTTTGTATTCTGTGAGGGTTGCAGATAAAAGAAGACGCAACATCCTTACAACTGTTAAATCTATTGTAAAATCCCATCAATAACAATTGGGAAATCCATCTTGATTTTCCTGAATGACAGAATCAGGTTCTTGATAAAGATAAATGTCTACGAGTAGTGATCACTCATACACACAGATGAACTGTGTGGTTCACAGATGTAAATAAATGTAATATATTTCAAATTTTGAATTGTGCTTGTGATACAAAATAACGAAGATATTGGATAAACAATGGCAAATTATTCTCATAGCACAAAGACGTAACTACGGTAAGCAACCCGGGCGTAAAGTAGCAATTATTTCCCAAAATACAAAGGGATATCGGTATTTGGATTTCAGCTATGGTGATCGTTAGATATTTAATCTATTTTTTATTCATTATCACCATTGAAGCTTCGCAGCCTATCCTTATCATATATTTTAGGGTACTATACAATTAAAATAGTAAAAAAATATCTCGTTATGTCGTAATCAACTTCACAAGCACCGATAAAAAATTAAGATAACTTAAATAACTAATAACATTTTTATCAACCGGACACAAATTACGTTCCATCATGGAAACAATAGAATAAACCGTAAACAGTCTATTAAGCAATTATCGCGACAACTAGCAGCGTAACGATACTCGCAACACTATCGTTATAATTGCGTTCGCGTGTATAGCACCCGTTGTAGCGTTTTATAGCGTTCTAATCGCTGTAATTAACGTCCCTAAATCACGCTGCTTATCTAGTTACAGAATTAAAAGCAATTTGTTCCGCCCAGTGAAATTCTAGAGACAATACTTAATGCAAATCATGGGCTCGACAAGTGACTGTTTAGTTACATGTTATTGTTTTATATTGTTGTAGGTATAGTTGCTAGAGCACGTAGCTGCTGCATTACGGGTACAGGTTTCGATTCCCAGCCGAAACAAACAATATTTACTATGTTCGTTTTCGGGTCTGGGTGTGTGTGGCCGTCCCGTGCCTCATACACTGCATCAGAACCTTCCTCTTATTGCATATGCATTACATCGGAATAGAGAAGGCGACGACGAGTGAGTACCTCTGTTTGTCCAAATGCTTACGGGAATATAAAATATTCTGTGCATTTGATTTTATCTGGTTATAACCAGAAGATATCGATATGGGGGATCAGGAAGACATAATAATCATCATTGTTTTATGTTGCCTTCCTGCTTTAGTGGTTAGAGTACTGTTAGAGTTAAACCCTGTTTTATCGAATTCTAGGTTCCATTGTCAGCCGATGGATAAATGGGCGAAAAAAGAGCACACAGTTTACCTGACTGCAGCCCATGACTTCTACATCGATTCTCTACAGAGATTAAAGAAGCACGTCAGTTTTCAGACGATAATTTCGTGGTCGAAGTTTGCGTTCATTGCTCCCTCGAAATTGATTCCGTAGCTTAAAAGAAGTGCCTTTATTAAATATTTAAAAAAATCCTTACATCTCAATCTCTCAAAAGAAGGTTAAAAGCTTCACATTATTGAATGTCTCACAGTTCATTTCTCTAGTATCCGCGTGAAGCACATAGGACGTGGCCAACCATCGAGATCATGGGTGAGAAAATTTTAATTATGTGTGATGTAAAATGTTTAAGAACGACGTTTGCAATTAATCCGAACAACTCCTCAGAACAACCTGACTCCCAGATTCCTATATTCACCATATACAGCAGCTTTATACTGCTCTTTCTGCTGCTAAATGAGGGCTTGGTCCTCCCCAGTCGAACCGAACCATGTTGTTGACACTATCTGCAGCGTGGCTCTATCACTGTGAATTATCTGTGCAAATAATATTCTATCTGTAAATCGTAGTGAACTAGAATCACTATTATAGGCTTTATAGGATTCTGTTTGTCCGAAACAACAATAGTTTATATTATAAAGGGATCCAAAACAAATCAATCCACCGCATAATGGGTACAGAGAAAATACCGATCTCCTTTGTTAATAAACAAATTTGTGTTCCAACGTATAGATTATCTACGGTCGGTCTGGACCCTATATTCCGAAGGCTATTCAATATTCACTTTCGTATAACGAGCTACAGGTAAGGGGCGGGGTTCGGGTTATTCAATTTACTCGCGGTGCGATACGGTTCGTTTGTGTCCGATGTGTGACTGTGTTTTTATTTTGGTTTTCTGAGTTTATGCCAGTGCTCGGTAAGGATATATTGGCGAGTTCTGGATTTGATTTTCAATTAAGCTTTTATTTAAAAGAATGCTAGCAGTGCTATCAACATTTCTGACATTCCTGTTAAGCAAAGAGATATAATAACGATAGACAAATGGTGGATCGAACCTATGATATTAAGTTTCGCAGGCCGTACCCTAAACCATTAGGCCATTGCCGTTTCAAAGGATTATTAGGTTATTGTAGTTTAGTATTAATAGTTTTTTCAAAAGAATTATAGCCTAATATTTAGGACGATGGACTCACGATATTATGGGTATATTCATGCATTTAGTATTTTTTATGATTTTAACGTAAAAATCACTGAAACATTTAACTCTAATCTTGTACGGGATCTAATAAGCTTCTATTAACATGTAGATAGTTCTAATACATCTGGAACTATTAAGCTCGTTGTTTCCACCTAGTCTAAAAGTCATTCTACGGCGAGTTTATAATTTAAATTTATGGGTAACTCTCAAAACAATATAGTTATTTAAAAGCCCAATTTCCACGATCACATCATTGAATTGATAAATAATTTCAAAACATTTTCTTTGAGAATTTTTAATTCGTAACTTTTCGAGCTCTTGACGTCATAATATCAAAGTTGTGCATATATATACCTTCTGATGATAAATATCATTTCTGTTTTAAAAAATAACGGAGATAATATTTGTGATCTGTGTTTCATTCGTGTAGTAATCATGTCAACGTATTGATTCGGCTTAGTGATGTCTAGAACATATATATATTAGCCAAAACAAAGAGGCAGACCCTGATATTTTTCATTGAACCATAGAAAGTTGTAGACGCATCAAATTTTCAAACGAAATTCTCATCACCGTCATCACTGCCACATAGTCCACTGATGAACATAGGTCTCCCACATAGTTTTTTTATAGTATAGGTGGCAAACGAGCATGCAGCTCACCCGATGGTAAGTGATCACCACCGCCCATGAACATCTACAACACCGGAGGAGTCGCAAATGTGTTGCTGGCCTTTAGGGAAGATGTAGGCTCTTTTATTGACTCTAACGCTGAAAGGGGGGTCTCCCTAAACTGCAAATACCAGTCCGAGGTTGGCACTCGAACATTTACTCCAGAACTTTTCTTCCCCATCGGCTATATTCTGTCCACTGCCACTTCTGCTTATTAATCTTTTGCAGCTATGTCAGTCACCCTCGTTCCACTGCAGATGTATACGTTGCGTATTATATAACACGGAGAAACACCGAACATTTCGACCAATCAAATCTTCGTGTAGCACGAATATTTTTCAAGTGAATGTTACTCAGATATCGCTCAGTAAGTAGGCAAAGTTGTCAATCAGATGAAAAGGTCGTCGATATAAATGAACGAGCAATAAGTCGCGCGGTAAAAAGAATGCGTATATAAACATCGCCATCACCGGATGAGCCAACACGAAGTATTGTAGTTTTTAACGAGATGCAGCGCCCACTTTGTGTCGCCTTGTATATGTGCCAAGTACAAGTACAAGTCTTGTAAACAAGCTCTTGTGTTATAAGAGTTTAAAAGGAAATGTCTATCTTTGACGTCGTTGTATAAGTTATGTGTGTCATAGCCGTTTTCTATTCGATTGAATTCAATTAAATACATTAAGTTTTTTTTATTGTTTTGAAAGTGAAAAAGCAAATACTACAGTAGTAAGGTGGAATGACTCGACACCAGTCATAAAGATCTCCGGATCTCTGTGCTCAGCAAAGACGCGTTATGTTGCTATTTTACGCTAGTATATCTTTCTTAGGTTGTGCCGACCCATTTATTGCAACTAGAAACTGAAATATGCCTGTGCCACTCAAACCTACCACTGTTAATTTTTTAAAGTTAATATATCATAACATAATATAAATCCTATATATAGTTCCGAATAATTTATATCATAAGAAGACATATTTTGTGAAATGTCTCAAAGATATATCAAAAAAGTCTTACTATATTTTTGTTAACATTACTATGTTAATATATATTTTGTGGTACTTTTGACAGATGAAAATGTTGATCATTTTTGTACCGTTTGACAACATTCAACTAGCCTATACAACATTTAAAAATAATTAGATTATCTCCAGTCTCTTTTTCGAACCAGGGTCAATAATGACTACACAGTTGCCTGATGGTAAGTAATCCCCAAGCTCATGACATGACCATCCATCCTCGATAAGGGATCAGGGTGACTCCTTGATAAGACACACCCCACTAAACCATCACTGACGCAGGATGATAACCACGTTGTACCTTTCCGACCACTTGAGCTGCTTCTTTAGAACTGTGAGCGTACACTTTATAATTTTGCTTAGTGTTCTTCATTGTGAATTTATTTTCATCGGTAAATAGAATATTTCTGTGCCTTTCACCTGCGTATCGTGATAGAAGTCGTTTTGATCGATCCACTCTCTTTAATTGTAATGATTGATATAGGGCATATCCTACATATCGACGATAAGCACCGAGCTTCAGGTCTTGTTTTATAATACGCGACAGAGTCCTAGCGGGAATCTTCATTTCACGCGATAAGATTTTTTGCTTCCTAATGGGGTTTCAACGAATTCTGGCTATCACAGAATTAACAGCCTTTGTATTTCTAACAGCTCGCGGCCGCCCCGATCTTTTCTGGTCTTCGACAGAGGAAGTGTTGTTGTATCTTTTGATAGTACGATATACGAACCTACGGCTCATACAAAGCTTTTGAATTATCTTTGTGTTCCAAATTCAAAATAATTAAAAAGTTGAAAAAAAGAAAAGTTTTTATGTAACACTATTTATGAACAGACTAGTTATATATATACTATGTATATATGCAAAATTTATTATTAAAATATATATTTCTAAATATAAATTTATGTAAACAGAGGAAAAATTAAATCTAATCAATAATTCAAAGTTCGGTGGCGACTTTAACAATTTTCCGAAAGAAATACCAATGCGAAGCGAACCGTTGGCTACGTTGGACGAGAGTGAATTTTTTATGGTTTAGGGCGCTACAGGCCCCCTTAGAAAAACACCACCGCACCCGCTGGGAGCTGGCTAATAACGTCCGAAGACGATGCTTTCCTATAATGAAATGGATACGATAAACATACATTGACATTAACCAAACAAGTGAATGCGTATTTATGAAAGTTTATTTATTTTTGGCAACTCCAACACATTTTAATAGAGTCAAGTTTTATACGACAAAAAGTTTCAAGCTGCATTATGAATGGGTCGGCTCGACGTAAGCAGGAGAACACCTTCACTATACCAACATAAAATACGTGAGTGAAGGGATCCTGAGACCCTTATTATAGGTAACTAGACTAAATCTTAGGCTGCAGGAGCGATAATTCATATGCATTATAATCCAATCTAATAATCATTTAACATCAGGCGAACTGTGTGCTCGTTTTTCATTCTCGATACAACAAAATAAAAAAATCTTTACCCCAACTGATCCTCTCATATTATGATCACTTATCGAGAAAGTTGGTGTAATGGGTCATAACAATCATTTAGCACAGGTGAACTGAGTGCTTGTTTGTCATCCTCGATACAACAAAATAGAAAATTCTTTACTCTGACTAATATGATCCCTTATCAAGAATGAATGTTGCTTTGATGGGCCGCAATAATAATTTACCAACAGGTGAACTGCGCGCTCGATCCTCTTGCAAATATAAATATCGTTTTAAATTTAAATCCTGAGCTGGCCCTATACATAAAGTACGCAGACAGTCCACAGGTAATCCAATAAAAAATCAAAACCAATATGTCTCATCCAAAAAATAACTCCATTACATACTCCTGGGACCGAACACCACACTAGAACCATCTGCCGGTTCACAGGGGTCCGCGAACAAACCCGGTGTTAAAACAGACGTATACCCCGCTACCCGTCGGTAAGCTAGAACATAGCCCGAAGCATTTAATTTGTATGGCGCCGTGTGCTAAATTATTTATAGGAATTTTTAAACTGTTTGATTAGAGACTGCAATACGTTGTGCTGGTCGCCCACGTTGGATTTCTTATTTACCGACAAGGAAAGGTATTATTAGTTTTGAAATGGAATTCCTTGTAATATTATAAATTTGATGATTGTTACTTAATCACGCAAAAACTGATGAACGGATTGCAATGAAATTTAGCACATATAGTTTATAGCCTTGATTAACACATAGGATCTTCTTATCCCGGGTTAAGATGGCTGTTATCATTGCATGACCTAAAACTAGTATCTTCCCGTGACTTCGTGGTCTTTAGAATTGGGTAACAAAAGAAAAATGTGCGAGAATACATTGTATATATTTTTTATAAAGCTGACCGTGTTAGAACCAAAAAGTTGTTTACAGTACACAATCGTTATGTCGGTCGCTCAAGTGTATCGAATTTCCAATAGTCACACGTACTGGCGGAAAACAAAAAATCCTACAATGTCGCCTCACTAAATTTTCATTTCTCTCTGTACCCAATTCTGAAGTCGGCGCAGACAAAGTCGCGGGCAGATGCTAGTAGTTTTATAAGTCTTTATATTTTGCAAAATTGGTGTCGCTGTTAATTGTATATATATTGGTGTCATTTGCATGTCGGTACATTTGTGTGTTATTCAATTGTAGTCTTTACAATAATGATTTTAAAGTCGAATTATATTTCGTCGGTAATAAGCAATAATATCGCTACAGTATGAAGCTTTTGTGTATCATCCATCATAGCGCTTGGCACATCAATACTATGAGCAAATATTGCATGTAAACTGGTCCCGACCAACAAATCGATTTTAATCCACTAAGATTTATAGGCAACGTAATTTATAGTTCTCTATCTAACAAAATCGTCGCTTATTCTGAATAAGGCTGCCTATTGCTATGAGGTATGGCTTGTAAGACTACTTTGAGAATTTGTCTTACGTTGACTTGATTTATATATTTATATATATATACCTATATATCACATATATATTAAAACTTCTATGCATTTACAACATTTTTTTTTCAAATTGAATATATTTTTAACAGTGGCCGTTTGTTTCTATCTGCAGCATGAATAGATCGCCGCACCCTCACAGAATACCAAAGTGAAAGAGCAGCATATCTCTGCTGTATTTCGGAAACTTCACCTGTACTGATGATCTTTATAAAGTGTAAAAGTACAATACTCTAACGTGTTTTATTCTAATTGGGATGGACAGAGCTATCTGCTGCATAGTTGGATTGTGCTAAAAGTAGTAAATGTGTTTATTGCAAACTCACATTTCCATTAAAAAAGTAAAGTATATATGCATATATATCATACTGCCGCCATCCTCTGTATAGAGGGTGTTACAACCATGTGCAGATGTGGATGACCTGTGGAAGTGGTGGACACCACGCAGTTAGACTCCGGATTGGCGGACTTCACATATCTTCAAAATATTTGTTTTATTATTTCTTATACATACAAGGTTTTCGGTCGAACACGTAAATCAGCAAGATCGAACGGTTTGCTCGCTTACCGTGAATTGATACTGAACAGAGAATCAAAAACATTTAAAAAGTTCTAATATAATTGAAATGTAGTATTCAGTAATGTTAAAAGAAATATTTGTATTTATCAAGAAAACAAACCGTAGACCTATTCAGCCGGTTTGTAAGAGTTGTAATAAAATAATTAAATGTAAATATCCACTTAATCATTATTACTTTGAACGTGGCATCAGTGTTTTTGCTAACATCATTGTCTTGGCAGATAAGAAGCCGCGCTCAATCTTCTTTAGCCGACTTTAATTCCGAAAGTAGACTGGCGTCATCGCGGTAATGGCATCTACATCAAAATCTATACAAGCGTTATTAGGATCACCGTCTCCCTCCCCCATCAATGGTTAAAATATACGTGCGAGCGGGACAGGTGGGAGCACGTGCGCTGTTCCCAGATTAAAATTGATTGCACGGACGTTGGCTGTATCTGTGGGACACGATGCGATTGATTCTTCATCAATCTTTATTCGCGGTATTAACTATTTTTTTTTATTTCGCCGAGCCTTCGTTAAACGTCGGGCTATTTGTTTTTGTGAATACTTTTCGGTAGCCATTATCTAAATAATAGTTCGCTGAGATTAGTTTGTTCACGATTAGATTGCTTTTTTTGTAGCTTATTTGAGATTAAGGATTTAGCTTTTTATATTCACCCTGATACAGTTCAGGTTTCTTTAAAGGTAATTTAATTTTTTTCACGAGTTTCGTTTAGTTTGATTACATACGTTATATGCAAAATGAACGGTTGTGTGTTTAATAATTTTATTTTTTACTATCGACAGTTTATATGTTGGCGGTATATTTAAATGACGGAGACAATTAAGTTTTAAAAAAAATTCCATGTTTGTGTTTATTTTTTATTAATTTCAGTTTGGATACCGTGTGTCCGATATTTCATACAAGGAGACGTCAATAGCGTAATGGTGTAGCGCACGGTCTGCTAAAATTAAAGATGGTAGCTTCGAGTCGAATTTTTCTTTTTTAGCTTTCGAATGGCGAATTCGACTATTATTCGAGCATTATGCTTAGTTTGAGTGGTTAATCAGATAGCAAGCATTCTAATCAAAAAAATGACAATATTCCAGTACGAACACAATTACTGGCGTTGAAAGTTAAAAGTTGGCAATATTATTAATAACATAAAAAATTGCATCTAGGGAATAGAACGAACTAACAGTACTATAAAATGTTATATGTTTTTAAATATAAATAACAATATTTAATGTTATGTCATCTTATTTTTTTTTCAGCATTACCTCTTTCTTTTTTCGTGGTTTGCCCATGTCCTCTTGTTATGATAAATTATATATTTCTTCGATCTTTGTTTAATAACAAGATCTGTATTCCATTTTTTTTTGCAATTATAATTACTGTCCGAGCTACACTATTCTGGAGTTTTGCCTAATAACATCAGAAAGGTTAGTAATTTAAGCTTTTTTAAGAGTTTGATTAATGACACCAGTAGTCAGATAATTCCATCCTCTATGGATTTTATTGGTATCTACCGCTATTGTCGTGTATTTATATATGTATTATGTTTATAATATTTATCTATATATGTATGTATGTATTATTGTCTGTTTGTAAATTTTATATGAGCCATTTTCAGTATTTTCTTTTTATTCATTATTTTATTGCTACACCTATCAGAATATCTTACCACACTATCGGTTGGTTGATAGAAAATGTCTTTGGAATTGAGTTCCCGCCTTGTGAATATCTTATTTTGTTTTGGTTAATGCAATAAAGAGTATATATATATATATATATTATATTATAAGATCAAATTAAATTGGTGGTAAGAAACTTATTCGTTTATACCTAGAGTTGGTTTATGTATTTATTATGATTTTGTAAATCGAAGTTTATAGTTAGTTTATTACCGAGATCTTTCTTTAAAAAAAAAAAATATTCTTTCAAAAAAAATGTATTGCCCTAACATTCAAAAAAAAAACTTTTAAGTCCTTACTGCAAATTTTGAAAGCATTTATAGGTTTTTTTTTCGAATAGAATATATTTTTATCAGTGGTAAACCCAAGCTGCAGTTTATATGGTCTGCTAAATTTCAGCTTGTAAGATCCCATTCACGACATTTACATTACGACATTATTGTCCTGAAACATTTTCTAGCTCAAACATAAATACTTACATACGCTCATACAAAACTTGGTTGAAAAATTTAACGGTAGTGTTAATAATTTTAATAGCTAGTAAGCTATTTAAAAAATAAAAAATAAATAAACCTGTTCCCGAGAAGGCAATACTATAACAGTAACTTTTAAAAAGGCAATAAAGCCGTTGTCTCATTAACGCGAGTGGCGCTGACTCGGTATCGAGATTTAAAGAGCTTTAATTTGATGACTTATTTGTTTCCATCGTTAAACTTCGTCTGTACACGGCCTAAGATTAGACATTACGTGAAGATGATACTAGTAGGATCAGTATCATATGTATTAAAACTTATAATACTACTATATTAATTACAACATATTTCGCTGCAATTAATTTATTAGTAAAACAATTATTTATATAACATAAATCGATATAGAGTAATTTAATATATGTATATGTGTTTTGATATTTACCGTTTTATTATACAAAAAAAACTATTATAATCGAGTATTAAACCTATTGGCCCAACAGACGTACTTTAATAAATAAAACACATCAATTTATTTTAGGCATTGATTCACAAGATTCACATCTGTGACCGGGAAATATGCAGACGGACCCGTTGTCACCCTAAAAATCTAGACCATAAGGAGTAAAATGGAATACCTAGTTATCATTTGGTCTTCGCTTTCTTTAAATCATCTGACGAAGCACAGAACCAATAAGCTACTTTACGTTGGTATTAGAAAATGTGTCTTAACCAAGCAGCAAGATTGACGTAGAATAAGAACTAATTTTGATATACAGATACTTTTTAATGTTTTTATGGTAACAAGCGAGCATATAGTTCACCTGATGGTAAATGATTCTTACGGCCTAGGAATCATGACATAGATATAGTTCACCTGATGGGAAATGATTCTTGCGGCCCAGGAATCATGACGTGGATATAGTTCACCTTATGGTTAATGATTCTTGCGGCCCAGGAATCATGACGTGGATATAGTTCACCTGATGGTAAATGATTCTTGTGGCCCAGGAATCATGACGTGGATATAGTTCACCTGATGGTAAATGATTCTTGCGGCTCAGGAATCATTACGTAAAAGCTGCTTTCATTGTCATCATTGCGATTATTAGCAATCCATCACTGTACGCTTTCTACATCTTCTGCAAGGCACAACTACTATTTGAATAGGCTTTCGTCACCGGTATTTCTAAGCCGATACGACTTAGGGACCTTCAAGAAGAGCCTGAACTTTTCTCTTTTTATTATAAATATAATTATTGTATATAAAAGAAATGTGCGATGTCACCCTTGAAGACTGAGATGGAATCCCTCGTCACCAGTAATAAAGGTCTCCGGATCCCTAAACTCACCAGGCGAAACACAGCGGTGTTATGGTGCTATTTTGCTGTTACATTCTGTAACGGTATAGTCCTTCCCCGGCCGCGGCAAGAAACAAACTGTAGCTATCAAAATAACTATTGTTATTTAATTCTTTATACCAAAAACACATATTCACAACGAAATCCTTGCCATGTGGGCTTTTGTGAATATTGAGGTGCACCTCATTCCAATGTTGACGCCTCTTTTAATTTTAGTCTATGGCATTAACAAAAGTAAATCGACTGTTGCGGGCCACGGTTGATTGACGTTTTTAATTAACAAGGCCCGTTTGGGACAAACCGATTTTGTTTTAAAAGTAAGTACTTAAAGTTCTTTTAATGGACGCGCCGAATGATCGATCGAACCTTTCGATCCTCGTTGAATAAAAAAGTGAACACAAAGTTTGATGCTAACATACCTAAAGAATAAATAAGAGTCTAATTAAAAAACCAAGAAGGATTACTCCTGTTAAATTTCACTCAAGACTTGTCTTGTTCTTCTAATTAATATAGAAAATATGTTTTAATGCAAGTTTCTTTTTTATTGTATGCTCTGTTATCCCTGTGGACTTAAAAGGGATGCATCTACATTTACAAGAACAAACATATCACTATTATGCTACTCATTTAGGGTGATATATAAGAGCATGGTCCTTCGCCGGTTGACACCTTTGTCACAGTTAAACTGCAGCATGGGCCTGCTACTGTAATAAATGGTGACAGGATAGATAAATACAAAATTATTTGTCCTAAACTTATAATATATGAAAAGCTTATACTATACAAAGCTTTGAATAACGTTTATATTTTTATAAAATAAAAAAAAATATCATATTAATAATTAATACCTGGCTACTAATTTCGTATTTGATTCAATAGAATATTTTTTATATATAAGAGATTTACCTGAAGGTAAGTGACGTACTCTCTGGAGCGCACGGCCGTGTGATGGGGACATTCTAAGTCCGGTACATGAAGACTAAGGCTAACCATGGATGTATCAGAGGAGTTGGAGATGCGTTACCGTGCGGTGCCTATCGTTTCAAGTTAGAAGAGATAAAGATAAAAAAATACATCAATTCCCATTTCGCATTATTATTTATATATATATATATATATATATAAATAATAATAATAATAAAATACCGCTCCGCATGTTCCTTCACAGTTATTTTCGAATTTTGAATTTGGTTCTTTTTGTGTAAAAATTTGACAATTTGAGAAGCGGTTTGGACATGCTATAAATTCTACTTATATCAGGAATTATGTAATTTATTTTAAGCGTTTATTGATGAATGAAAATTTATATATATGTATATATATATATATATATATATATATATATATATATATATATATATATATATATATATATATATATATAATTTACAATATATCGCAATGTGTATTGATTTCATCACATGTAAACAATATTTTTCATAATAATTTGTGTATATGTTATTTCTTTAAATAATATGTATATTATTTAATATTTATACTTTTCATAAAAAAATTAAAATGAAAAATCCAAAAGTAGGCTGGTAGAGAATGCCTTTTGGCATTTAATATTTAATAATAAATGATATCATATTATAATTTAACTAATATCGAACCTTAAAGTATTTGTTTGATTATTATTATTAGTTAGGTAGTACATTTTATATAAACTTCATACATTAAAACGTTCACAGGTTCTTAATCTAAAAAAAATAAGAGGTTCATTGAATTAATATCGAAACAAATACACAAACATTATAATTCATTGCATCGAATCAAATAGTTACCGTAACACTTCGAGTGCGGCAGTAAGCCGAAATATTCAATGTTATTCGTCTCTACCCGTGTCTTATGCAAATACACGAAGTCCAGACAAACGGAAGGTCAGCCGTGTATATTCAAATAGCTCGACTAACCCATATCTCACCTGCGATACCTCCCTTGTATTATTTTAATGCAGTCATGCATATTTAGTGGCGTCGTTACGTGAGTCACGAAGCGTATGACTCTTTGAATTATCATTACAATTATTTTTACTTTGTAGTTTTATGCAAGTGGGGACTTTTATATGTTCCGATTGACGATTGATATTTTTTTATATATACAAAAAGACATTCGATTCGTAAGTACATGGCCTTGCATTACGATATGTACATTTACCTCGTGCGTATTTTACGGTGAAGGGAAACATCGCGAGGATACGTGCACTACTAAGAAATAATAAAAAAAATTCGAAGACTTGATTCTAGATTGCTGACTTCCAATGTCTTCCGCAGTGGAATCTCGTGGTGGAGTACGACTCTAACACCCACTCTAGAGAAGGTGTATGGCTAGCAGAAGGATATATACATTGCTTTACTTTACTTAAGTACATCGCGACAGAATTGCAATTTTGACCATCGTGATGTTTGGCACAACGCAACTGTGTGCTAAGTTTTCTGCCAAGCATGAGTATCTGATGAAATCCGGCTCGACAGGGAAGGGCTACGAACGCAAATGAATACCATCGTAAAATAGCAGCAAAAGGTGAGGGTAGGGATCCGGGGACGAGAGGTAGTCCTTAGGGTTGATAAACCATATGCATGTTGAATCTTGGTTTAGGTTGGAGGAAGATGTCATGGGCCGCAGCCATCACTTACCATCATGGGACGGTGTGCTCTCTTTATACACCAAATATTTGAAAAGAAATACTTTACTAATATCCTAAGCAATTGTAAGTACAATCAACCATATCGTATCCGAGAAAATATCGCATAGGCTAAATTACTTTAAAGTGTATCTTTAATTTAATGTAAAGACCACAATATATTCCTTGAAATCGGCTTATAATTTAAAATGAGGTTATTATTAGAATATGACTGAATTATGTTTAATATATCGAATTTAAATATATGAAAAATACATTGAGCATTGATTATACAGGATGTCCCAGAACTCAACGTCAAGCCGAAACGGGGTGACAGGATTGATAGTAACTTTTACTAAAGTCAAAAAAGTAAGTAAAATTAATAAAATAATAAAAAATCTACGTGGCGTCACTATTCGCCTCGCTCAATATGTCCAGTATCCATCTCTCTCATCATTTTGCCGTAAAATTAAGAACCTACCAAGAACTTGTGTGATACAAAAGTTGTGTAAAATTTTCAAAATTTCAAAGTCGACAAATTTTGAAAATTTTAAATTCATAGTTTAACAAATTGATCTTAATTCTAGGAAACTTGGGGCAATAATTGTGTTTTATAATAATTATTTTTGACTGTCATTCAGATATGTTATTTAGGGTTATGGTTCCAAAGTTTAAATGAACAAAAATAATAAAAATTAACCACAATAACCGAAAAATGGTTACAGTTCGACCAAATTTCTAGGTTTTTCTTAAAATGCCCATAATTTTGAATCTGCATGGGATAGATTTTTTTCAGATTTTTCTCATGATGGTTACGATCAATCCTGTCACCCCGTTTTGGCTTGACGTTGAGTTCTGGGACAACCTATATACGTACTGCGTAATTAAATTGCAGTAAAATGAACATAAGACCGAGGTAGTTCAACGTTTAAACGCTCACTTTGAATTCACTGTACTCGAGCAAAGCGATATCGATCGCCAATGCTGGCTCCAATGAAATTGGTTATTGCAATTTTAAATACTGTGCTCAACGACGAAAGAAAACATCTTGAGAAAACCTGCATATCTAAGAAATAATTAAAAATTAAATTGTGAAGACAATCCGCAGAGGAACACATGGTGGATTCTGCTCTAACACCCTCTTCAGAGAAGAGACCTTTGCCCAATAGCGGGATATATGTATATAGGCTGTAATATTGCAGGCTTTTATGGCTCAAGTGGAGGAGAGAAAAGATGACGAAACTTCTAGAAAAAAGGCTCGTTTCCTACTACAAAGGTATGCCAGTATAAAATGAACACCTACTAAGATAGGGAGAAGAACTGCAGGCAATGAGGCAGGTGAAAATGGTTTAGGATAGTGTTTTTAAGTAAATTTTTGAAGAAATTTATCAACAACAGCGTTCCAATTTGGGTACAATCAAACGCAATCTTAAAAATAAAAATAATGTAAAATTGTCAAATATAACTTGGGCAGATTTGAACTTAATCTAGCTTAGCAAAGTGTAATCGCACAACCGCTATGCTATTGTACAAAGCATTTTTAATTTAGTTCTTATTTTAAGGTTCTTTTAGATAGTCTTCTCACGCTCCAGCCCAAACTTGTGTCCTTCAGTATTCCAAGAACAAAGTAATGAAACAATGAACAAAAAAAATCTTAATCGAACCTCATGTATCAAGTTATCAGCGTCATAAATTCATTACAAGTTCAATGCGACCCGGTAACTACCAGCTCCGTTTACGGTGAATCGACGAGATGCCTTCGGTACTGACGTTCCTTTAATAACAGCATTAAATTTGCTATTGTAAGAAACAATTTTGGGAAAGTAATCGTTTCGGCTTAATAATGGTGATGTCATTTTTAAAATATGACGCCCTAATTATTTTTCAATTTATTTTGAATTGTACAACAACTATTACAAAATTTATGTATTACATCAAGTTATAAATAAAGCACGGCTATACGCAAACCCTAGAGTCAAGAACATCTTTTGTAGCAAACATTTTAGGCACTTTATTATATTGGTATTTATTGCCAATTTGGAATTAATCAGATTTAGTGATAGATCCTTTGACATTTCCTCGACAAATCGATCTTACACTCTTAGATCTTGATATAATTATTTATTGAAGTCTGAATCATTTGGTTCCCCAATGCACATTTTTATTTTATCGTTATATATATATATATATATATATATATATATATATATATATATATATATATATTTATATTCTTAATATCTTTTGATTTAATTATATTAATTGATATAACAATAAACGCTTATAGCGTTTACTAATAGTCGTTTCATCCTTAAGAAAAGTAAACGCGGCAATTGCAAAAGCTCAAACACACTAAAGGTCCTAATGAGCCGTTTAAAATAATTTAAATAAAGTCATTTCAAAGGGCCATTCGAAAATTAAAAATAGACAAAGCGAAGAAGCCCAAACCACCCAAAGCAGAGCAGGCCCATTATTAGCCAGCAGTGTGGTCTACCGATAACGCATTGGTCACGCATAATAATTTCATCCTATTACGCCCAAAATTCGAGGCAGCGGGACGAATTGGCGTTTTTATAAAAGGTTTAGGTCCATTACTAACTTCAAAGAAAACCATTCAACGTTTGGAATCTTACGGGTGTCGTTGCAGTAAATTTTATTGCACATAACTTTGTTAAGGTTTTGTTCCTGTTTTTTATAATTTCTACTGGTCAGTTTTGCGGTTTTTGATTGCTAATTGCCGAAGAACGGCTTCTAGTAACCATGTATGTAAATAGATATTTTTCTATTTTACACCGACAACTCGTAAAGATGACATTTTTTACGTTAGCGACACAATTCAGTTTACCGTGAGATTCTCAACAGTAAGGCGACCAATGAGATAAAAATCACAAGGTCCAAACTATTGAACCTTCGTTTTAACTAATGCCATATTTTTTCGGCTATTAGCAGATAATATTATTTGCACAAAAAATATTAGAGGAACGTAAGCATTCACACAAACAGAGGCGTTGGCTCGTCACCACCTCGTTTATTTCAATGTCATCATCATCATCATCATCATAGCCTATCATGCTGAACCTAAGTCTCATCCTTAGATTACTACAAAATAAGATCCTGAACTACCTGCATCTATGGATTTTCCGCAAACTTTAGGTAAGGTGGTCGTTCCATCTAGTAGTATAAGATAATTCAAGAGAATTGCAGTATTGATATTTTATATGTAAATAGAAAAACAAACGAGCCTTATTACATACGATTAATATAATTATAATTTAGTCACTTAGTAACTTCTGAACCTTTTCCCTAAGTTAGGATTGGGGTAGTGAAAAAGGATGGGGGTAGGCGAATATATATATATATATATATATATATATATATATATATTCACATTTACATATTTATATTTTACAAAAACATATTACATCCACTAACGAATTGATGGAGATTTGGTATCTGTACGAAGCGCGCCTAAAAGTCGTTATTACGACTTTATTATCACATTAACTCGTCAAGTATTGCTTTTTAATTTAGTTTTGTACATAAAAAGACGTTATTGGACACGGTTAAAATCAATCTCGTTTTTATGATCATCGCCAAAATATGGTCGTGCGAAAATATCACGGCTTGTGTCAAATTTATGAATGTCGTTATAATGCCGTGAATTTCTTTATAATTGTTGTACCTTAACATCTATAAATACTTCAGTTTTTAACGTTAACAAGTCTTTGATTATGAAATGTAAAAAAAAAAACAAATGTACAAGTAGTTTAAAGTATATTGGAATATTAGAATTATATCAGCTTTTTGTATCTTCGTGTACATAAAACTTGCAAATATCGATAGTCCGTCCCGACAAGTTTCGACCTCTGGTTTTGGACGATTTATATTTTAAAAAAAATACTGTTTATGATGAACCAATAATTTGACTTAAACAAACTATGAATTCGGCTGATTTCCACAACTTATTAACTGGATATGGTTTGCAAGATTAATTATAATTCAGTTTATATAAATCCAATGGGGAAAACGTATTTTATAAATAAAAAGTTGCAGTAAAATATCTTTAATTGTACTGTTTGTATCTGGCTGGTTTTGATACCATTAAATAGACAAAATTTTAAAAACAGAAAAATAAAAAGTAGAAACGGTTTTCCCCCATTTTTCTTGCCTCCAAAATGAACTTTTGTTTAAAAAAGGAAATGCGACACAAACCACAAAAATTTTGTGACTTTTATGGACTTAACGCAGTGTCAGTAAGAGAAGCATAAATTGCTTAAGGCGTTTTCAGTTTGGGTCAATTTTGATGTCAAAGATGAAGCAGGCTCTGCTCGACCTGTTACAGACAAAGTCTATGCCATTTTTGAAAATGCGGAGGATGATCGGCATATTAATAGTTAAGACAGCTGAAGGAGCTAGGAGATGACCATAGAACATTTTTGACTCATTTGAAAAAGTAATAGTAGAACATAGAACAAAGTTCAATATTTAGGTGCCACACGAGCTCACTGAAAGAAAACTGAACCATGTTCTCATTTGCGATTCTCCATTGAAACGTAATGAAACCGAAACGTTTTTGAAAAGTTTGATAAAATGTGACAAAAAGTGGATTACCTACTAAAAGAACGTGCGAAAAAGATAATGGTCAAAGGGCAGGCAAGCTCCACAGACTATAACTAAATCGATTTACTAGCAATAAGGTGATGTTGTGTGTACGGTGGGATCGCAAGGGCATCGTGCATTACGAGCTTTAACCAATGGGTAAAGGCTCATAAACATGCCTACTGCCAACAGCTCATGAGACTTAAGCAAGAAATAAATAAAAACGGTTGGAATTGATCAACAGAAAGGGTCACACCTTTTTGTTGATGTTTTTCATAATGATGATGATATAATATGATGATAACGCCAAACCTCACACATATTTAGCCACTCGGCAAATTTTGAGAGAGTTTGGTTGATAAATGTTATTGCATCCACTGTGTAGCCCTGACATTGTACCTTCAGATTTTTACCTGTTTCGGTTTCTTCTGAATTCTTTAGGTAGTGTTAACATCAAGAGAGGACTGTCAAAACTACTTGTAGCAGTTTTCTGATCAGAAGTCCCAATATTTCATACAGCAATGGGATTATGACACTACCTACAAAATAGCAAGTTAAACAACAAACATGTTATCGAATAAAAAGACACATATACCTACATAGTATATCATAATCAAATGAAAAGGTAAAAAATATCTTAAATTTGTATATAAAATACGAAAAATCTTTTTCCTCGACCCATTTTACACCGATATATTAAATTCTTACAAAAGACTGAGTAGGATCATCTTGCCATCTTAATTATTAAGAGGGGTATTATCCCAGCAATTATTCAGTATGCGTTAGCAACGGCCGTTATGTGAGTATTATACTCAAGTTTACAGTTAATTAGTTAAGTTTCCAACAACATCCCTTGGATCCCAGAACACTGTACTCATTAATACATTACACGCACATTAGGATGCGATTTTAGAATGTTTAGGGAATGCAGCGTTGTGTAACCCAAACGTCCTATGTCAACATTGGGAATAATTTGATTCTATGATCACGGTCCGCCCCGTGGATATTTCAGCAATAGCGTATAAACAAAGTTGTAATTGTGTGTGTTTAGCCGATTGTGGGTGCTGTTATCTAATGTGCCGTTGAAACGTATAAAATGTAATAATATTTATGTGAATTTCTCTAATGTTAAATCCAATATATATAATGTAATATATATATATATATATATATATATATATATATATACATCCTTGACAAGGAGTCATATTGCTGATAGGTTGTCACACTCACAGGTCGAAACACAGCAGCTTTATGCTACTTTTTAACGTTGGTATTCTGTGAGGGCATGGTCCTAACTCGGTCGCGCTGACCCATTCATTCTGCAGCTAGAAACTAACTGAAACGTAAATTTACCACTGTTATACATACATTGGTAAGAGCCAAGCTGTTATCTATTTCGACTGGGTTGACTTGACCGTGGAAGAACCACGCTTTCATAGAGTACCAGAAGAACGCTATTGTTTACTATTTATATACTGCTGCCCATCGTGGTGTCAAAAATATTGACTAACTCGTTTCGTCTGAACTTATTACTTCTTGAAAAATTACTTACTTATTATTTAGCGCAAACAATGATGTATGTCAGAAGTAACTGACCAAGCCGAGGTTCCCTTGGGGCACCCTCGAATCAGTCACGTTCGAGTTTAGGGTAACGGTCCAAACCAAGACTCCCTGTCAGGAAGTTCAATGCCTTAAGCTCTCGACCTACTTTTTTTTAACCCGCTAAAGCTTTAATGGCCTTCAGTATAACGGTAGCCATCAGCTCTTAAAAATTAGAAAATAAAAACACAGTATAAAGGATAGCTCAAAATAACGGCTCTATGCTCTTTAGCTTATTTATGATTTAAATATATTTAAATTTCTTATTGCCGTCTAAAGTTGTAGAACATACATTTAAAACAACTTTAGACGGCAATAAGAAATTTAATATTATCATAACATAAAATATTGCAATTATGTAATTCAAACTTAAATATCAACTACAGCTATCAATAACAAACATACTTCACCCACAAAAACTTCTACGAATAAATTAAAAAAAAGAATAAATCGTAGACAAAAGACATTCAACGCGTTCACGACCAAGGTGGTCAAAGAGTCAAAGAATAAATGAACGGCATGAGTAGATATGAACGTGTTAAACAAATAATTAAGCGTAGATCATTGAGATGTCTTGTAGAATATTAATATATTAGCGTTCACTTAATTTAAATTATTATTATTTGCATCTGCCCAGGACTTTGTATGCATGAAAACTTTCATATACCTGGATAAAAAGTGATGATCTAGATTATAAACTATTTGTGTGCTAAATTTGTGAGTCGTTTGTGAGTGTGTGAGTCAGTTACAAACATCCAAAGATACAAAATTTTCAATCTTGTAATAATATGTAGGTATAGTATATAAAGATAGTTAAGATACTGCTAATACAAGTAGTTGATGAATTGTGATACTTTTATATCTATAACTATTAAGTGGTGATGTCATTAGCCAAGGTTACTTTAAGAAAGAAACTGCTTCCGTTTATAATAAAATGGCACGGTAAACGAAGAAAACTGAACTGGTAACCGTCGTCGGTCTGAAATGTTTCTGAAATTTCATAATGAATATCATAATATTCCTAGTAATATTGTGTATGCCGTAATGATAAAATTTCATAATGAATATTATAATATTCCTAGTAATATTGTGTATGCTGTAATGATAATAGATATAATTGTTATCCTTGTTTATATCAAACATTACTATATTTAAACACTTAAAAGTTGCAAGTTTCGTCAAAGATGATTAGTGGTATATTTTTTATTATTACATTCAACATCATCATCATTACAATTCTTTGTTCGCGTGCATAATTATATAAATTTCATTTCTGTTTAACTACGTTGCCCATGCGCTTATTACAGTAATCAACGTATTGGACGTTTTATCTTAATTTATCGCTTGGTCTTTGTCAGTGTCGCCATCTTGCCGCCGATGCGCTACGTCGGTTCCTTTGATGTTGCGGCGCGTGCGCAGGGAACGTTGTAGAGACGTGTACGATGATTCGTATTTTGAGTGCGTGTGAAAAACTTGTATTTCTTTTCCAGATTATGAATACAATAAGACCATTAATTCATTTAACGTATTTTGGTCTATTCAAACATTGTTAGAGTGATTTTTTCTAATGAAACGGATTCTTTTTAAATATTACATTTAAATAATACATATCAAACATTAAATTTTGCATTATATTATATTGTCACTTATTGTGGATAGATATTAAAAATCAATTCATATTGAACATTAGCCGTATCTCCGCATCTGTCATAATCTTAAATCAAATTACACTCACACACAATTACAGAATTAGGTTTAGACATATTGGCATATTTTCGCATGTAAATATATCAATAAACAGCATGGCTGTGTGTTACGTATTTTAAAACATGCTAAAGGTTCACAGGCAATTGTAACTATAATCAAATGCTAGCAATAAATATTCTCCATGTGATTTAAGACATCACGCCCCCTCTATAAATAGGGCAACTTCATCTCGCTAATTGTCACACACAGAGAGCGTTAATAGTCGACGACATTTATAATTGCACACTTATGCGGGTCACGTGTTTTCTTTTTCCATTTTAATTGTGTAATGTTGAATAATGCTTTGTTTGTTTATATTTCATAAATTAAATTATTTTAACAAAAACAATCAAAACAAACAAATAGTAATAAACAGTGTTTTTAGAAAAAACTTTTTTTAAAGAATAAGTGATATGGTTCGTAAGCTTGCCTATATTTAAACTTAAATATTATAATTGGATTATGTAGAATATATGATTTACTAGAGTTGGACTATCGCGCACTAGCTTATTTTTTTTATAAAAACAAGCTAGTGCTTGGGTACAATCCCGTCTGTTAAATTGCAATGTAATTTTTGCCAGTAAAAACTTTTTCATTTCTTAAATGATAGAGCCTTGCTAATAACTGGGAGTGGCATGAAAGGGTTTGCTGGATCGGGGAAGATTTCTCACACAATCTTAAATATCAACACAACACTTGCATTTCTACACAATGAGTGAATTGGAGATGTTTTTACCGGAGAATCATTTATATTGATTCATGTATCAAATATATGATATGTATATTAGAATTTAAAATTAAAAGTAGTATAGCCACACTGCACCCAATTTCACTGGCAAATTGAATAGATCGACTCGCCAGGCGAAGGTGGTCCTTCACATCTTACCAACGTAATTAAATCATATACAACATGACGAAATCTACCTGAATATATACTCACCATACGAAATTCGCTGCTGTGTTTCTTATGGTGAGAACGGGGATCCGGATACTCTAAGGTCATATGCCAAACAATTATAGAGCCAACTAAAGGTTACGAGTCATTCCATATCATTTTTCAGCGACTAAACATGTTCACCTTGAATCTTTGTTGAGCTCGTAGCTATTATGGGCCGCAGTCATTGCACAACTTGTTTGTCACTCGTAATATTATTGAAAAAGTCCATCTCAGGCCTCAACGCCGTGGAAGTATCGTCGTAGGTTATGGGCGGCAGTCACTACTTACTATAATGTGAACTAAAGTAAACTTGTTTCTAAGCTCATTATTAATAAAAAAAAGAACATTAATTAAGGAAAAATCAAACGACTCACCAGCAACAGAAACATTTGCATTTGCATGTAACAAACATTTTTGAATTCGTTTAAAAGCTGTATAACATCAATGCCAATAAGCTAACGAGTAAAGTATGTTATAATGAATGGTAATATTGACACACAATGAGATCGTAAAGTGCCCCGTGACAGTCGAGTGATTGATTGAAATCGAACCGAATGAGAATCGCTCCGTTAAAAAAGGTCAGACAGTAAATTCGCTCATTCTCCCTTATCATTTATTTACGTCTGCGATTGAAAGGAAAACGATAAAGTTCACAATGAAACAAATTTAAAGATAAACTTCAATCATTAATCAAACCCTACTTAGTATTTATGGGTCTTGACTGCCGTGATTAAGGCAGTCGTGTGGCGATTTGTTTTTATTAATCGCTTATTTACTTACATGATCTGGTGATCTTTAACACGTTAACTTCCACAAAAAAAATGCAGTATTTCCATTTAAGCCACGGGACCATTTGACCCGCGCTCGAGACTTCTTTATACCACTTTGTTGAGCTGTCGGACACAAATATGAATCAAATTCGTATTCTATGAGACCCCCGCGGGCCTGTAGCCTAGTTTATTGATTTTGGTTTCGATGTCAACAATTATAGTATAAAAAATATGAGTGAAGTTTATGAATTACAATGAAAATGTTTATAGTTAAAATTGTATTAATTGCGTATCGCTATCTTATGGTCACTAAACAAACTTGGGATTCCCCGTCGAAAACCATGAATCAATAAAAAACGTGTATGCTTTGTAAAATATAACTTTTTTTAACGTGGCCTATTCTATTTTTTTTTATTTTTTTTATATGAATGCTTGCAATCCTAATAACATTACTACCATTCTGGATAACCACTCAAACTAAGCTTGAATGCTTGTGCTAGGAAATGGCTCATGACAATATTCGACCTTAAGGTTCGATCCGTTCCCTAACCCATAAGACCTTAGACGCTTCAATTTATCAGAAATATTTACATACGCAAGAGATGGCGAATTGAACTGTATAGTTGTTTGTTCCAAGGAAGTGGAGCGACCCTTCTTTTTAAGATAAATTAAGTAGGATGCACATAATTTTAGGTTATTCATGTTTTATAGACTTATTAGGTTTTTCTAGTTTAATATTTGCTTTTTCTTAAGAAAATTATAATCTTTAATAATATTTTGGACGATGGACTTTAATGACAGACATATTCCTCTTATAATTTTAAGATTTTAACGTATACAAATCACTCGAGCATTTTGCTCTACGACAAGTTTCGCAAATCGTACCCTAATCCTATGACTATTTAGGTGTGGCCCATGGCGTTTAACGTGTTAATGCTGGTGACGAGACATTCTCTCAGTTCATGAATTATTAAACCGTTAATGCGTATATTATTACGATATAATAATATAAGAAACATCATTATAACCATGGTAACAAGAAGTGATGAAAAAGAAGAAAGAAGTTTTGAAAGTCCAAGAGTTTGACGAAACGGTATACCTGTAGTATCTAGGAGAATAATATAATACTTTTAATATATATAATATTAATTCTTGGCCAAATATTTATATTGTCTATAATTGATTATGCAGATGTATGTTACCCGGACTCTCCCATTATCTTCTTAACAAGGTGGAGTGCTTGTTGAAAAACTGCATTCGTTTCTAGGTTCTCCTTTTTTAGGTTGCGTAAATATGAACAATAAAATATCGATCTCAGCTTTATTCACTTTAAATATAGGCGTAATTCTATAATTTTGCTTGTTCTGCAGATTTTGGACCTTTTCAAATGATCCGACATCGCTCATCACCTTCTTATCTTGAAGATAAATTTCATTATCTCTCTTTATCTCATGATAGACTGCTTCGATCTTAGTTTTATTTAATAGTCCAGTAGTCTGTATAATATAGTCCAGTTCATTTTACCGGTGTTTTTTGTAAATTCATTTACTGTCAGAGCTAGACTACTCTGGAATTCCTTATCCGGTCACTTCAGGAAAGTCAGTAATAAAAGCATTTTTAAAAGTTTGGTTCATGATCATATCATCATTTCATCAGTTCATACTAAAGCTTCCTGCAGTCATATAATTCCACCATCCACATATGGAATTTAACTTCCGCTATTGTATTGTATTCATATATGTAATATGTATTTAATATTCATATATATATATAATTCCTTATTTGTATATTTTATATTAATTATTCTTAGACTTTCTCTTTATGAATCACTTAGTTTATTGCTACACCTTTCACAATATCTCACCAGATATTGGGTGACTGGTAGAGAATCCCTTTGGCATTAAGTCCTCTCTTTGTGAACCTTTAATTTTGTTAAGGTCATCACAATAAAGAGTAAAAAAAATAATAATAATAAGTGTGACATACAGTTCGCCTGGAAGTAAGTGGTAATAGCAGTGACCCGAAGGTCGGTCTGGTTGGAAGGATACGTGTCATCCCTGACAACTAAAACAGAATGTCTCATGTAATCAAACCTTGTAATTGCAGTATAGCACATCAATATCATGGTGCTGTTGCAAGCCGGTATACTTTGAGAGCGTTGTCCTTTCGCGGTCGGGTTAACTACGTTAAAACTCTTTTCTTATGGAGTAAGTGGCAACAGCTCGTAGCGGTAGCGATTACCGCCGTGAACATCATGAACATCCGCAACACCAGAGGAGTCGCAGATGCGCTACTGGCCTTTAAGAAAGGTGTAGGTTCTATTCTTGAATGTCCCTGGCGAGAGTTTATTCCACAAAGTAGTCGTGCGTGGCAGAAAATATCGTGTAAAGCAAATACAGTGGTGGATTGCCAACCATCGAGTTGACACACACACTCCCCATGATAAAATCGGACTCTTAAAAATGTTTATAATATTTTATAATAGGGATATAGGAAAATAACTACAGAAAAAGTATAAATCAAAAAACTCTAACTAAGGTCATAGATAGAAATACAAATTAAGGATAATTTTTCTTCTATGCTCTTTCTCAAAAGATATTAAAGACTCTTTCTGTCTCATATACCAGAAGGATACCTTTAAAAGATGCTACACTCTAGTCTTTTGCTGTACCCGAAAAATAAAACATTTAAAAGAATACAAACTTATCTTAGTTTGACATAAATATTTATTATCATTGGCCCCTATACTGCTTACGAAGTGTACGCGCTTGAGTTGTGAAGATGTTTGTCTGAGATTTTAATTAAAAACTTTAACATGATATACACAATTTCTATTTGCCCTTGTTACAAAAGTAAAGGTTCGATTAATGGTCTAAAAATGGAAGACACGAGCGCTTCTAAGAAAGTTAAGCATAGATACAATAATGTATGGGACACTATTACAAAGCGGACCAAAACAAGGTATAGCGTAACAGATACAAGATAACCGATTCCGAGTGCATCGTAAATCTGCTTGTTACAATTAAACGAATGTTGTATTACTGAACGGCAGGACCGTGTAGCATAACAAACACAGCGTCTTCATTTAATTTAAAAATATCTTGGACCAAGTGAGAACAGTACTTGAAAATAAATTGTATTCTATTTTCGAAACTGTATTTGTTTTTATTTATTGTATTTAGGACGAAAAAAGAGCACACAATTCAACTGATGGTAATTGATTCTTTCCGCCCATGACACCAATATTCATTCTCGTTAAGGAATCATAGAAGCGTTGTAAGCACCTCTAGGTAGTAAGATGGAATGGGAGGTGAGGAGCACCTAAAGGTATCCGGATCCCTAAGGTCACCAGACGAAACACAAAATCTTTATACTGTTATTTTATGCCGGTCTTTCGTCGGTCTAATCTACCCATTCACAGAGCAACTATAAACAAACTGTATGTATATACTGAAGAAATGGACGGTAAAAGCACATTGGCTTAACTCGTTAAAAGGAAGTCTATCCGCCTTAGATCTTATGGTATAAAAATACAAAGGAACTTAATTTGTTTTATTGTTAGTGTTTATGATTATTTATGTTCATTTTCATAATTAATGTTAAAAATGCTTATGTTAAAGACTACATTATTACATCTGTGTCTAGAGTGTAATATTTATTTTTAGATTTGTCTAAAAACGTTATGTAGCTATTTTCTGCGCAAATTATTTTTTAATGATGCAATCAATATAAAATGGCATTATTCTAAATCGCTCAAAATAAACCTGAAACTAGACTAGACTTTACTAAATCCTGAAATTAAAAAAAATAACTCCGGACTGAGTTCATGATACAAATGATGATAAAGATAGTCTCCTGGTCCATTTCAAGCACGGCGATATCTTCTGATTATTGCCAGATGACATAAAGTGCCCAGAATATTCTATAGTGCCTTAAAAAAATACGCTATTTCAATGTTATGCATGTGCAATGAGATCGGAGGAAAGCTTTGATGTAGTGTCAGGAACACGGGATATATACACAATACATCTACATCCGAAAACAAATAATTTCTAATACACAAATATTGTTATATACCTCGGCTGGGAATTGAACCTAAGACCCGCGACGCAGTAGCTAGGTAAACATATAAACAAAAACTCTAGTATCTGGAAGTCCAGTATTTCTAATCCCTGGATCTTTATTTCAATGACGGTGACGCTGTCCAGATACATGAAAAAAATCTCCCAGTGTTAGGTATTAAATCTAGTGTTATAGTCGTAACCCCTACTAAACTAACTTTTAATAACGTAATAACTTTTAAACACCAACAAACATTTTATTATTAAATAACATTTAAAAATATATAACATTTTAATTAAAAATTAACATTTTAATTTTAACAGTGACGGTAACGAACGAGCGTACACTTCACCTGATGGTACGTGATTCTGCGGCCCATAACGTCTAGTTTTATCCTTGACAAGGAATCATAATGCAGATGCGTTGTCACCCTTGAGGATTGAGATGGAATGCCTCGTCACCAGTATAAAGGGTTTCCGGATCTCTACACTCACCAGATGAAACACAGCAACATTATGCTGCTATTTCATGCTGGTACTCCGTGAAGTGGTCCTACCCCAGTCGACCTGACCCATTCATTATGAAGCTAGAAATAAACTGCAGCGAAGCCCTACCACTTGTAAACGGTTATTTCAACTGCCACTGTTGAAAAATTTCAATGAATATGCGTGCCTTGGCTGAGTCCCCTTACTCTGTGAGCGCAGTACGCGGGCTCACTTTACGAGTTGTAACGTTTATAATGTAATTGGAATGTCAGCCAGCGCTGATCGATATTTATCTCGATTGAAACGAGTAATTTAAACCGGGAAGCGTGTGCTGTAATTCTTTTTCATCGTGAATCGGACTGAAAATCGATACAATATATCATATCTGACAGTGAGGTCAAATTTTCAATTGAATACTAAATTTATGTTTTTTATGACGCCTTATATATATGACGAATATTATATTATTTTATTTTATGGCTGATGGCCTTAGCCCGACGGCTTTCACAGCAGCACAGCTCAGCCGAGACCTTTATTTATGGGTAACTAGCACAAAGGTTCGCAAGGCTTGGACCGTAATCCTGCGCGTGAAAGCAACTGACTCGAGGGTGCCCGATAGGGCCGAACCTCGGCTCGATCAGTTGTTTCGGATTAACTAACGCACATTTATACACTGTTCTACTTATAAGTAGTTTGTTATGTCAAGGGAGGGAACTGGTCTCTCAAACACAGGATCCTTTCTTAGTTCAGGATTCCGGGAGTCAAGTAATTGGGCAGATAATTATGTGAAATATTTTTTTTATCTTAACAAATGTTTTAAATTTATGTGCCAATATATTTTTATTTATATATCAAATAAATATAATATATTAATTAGTATATAAGGTTTGTTCACGTTTTTTTATTAAAATATCTGTTAATAGATTATTATGTAGTTTTACGAACACTCGTATCAATGGTCCATTCTATACGTAGGGTTTTAGCGTGATTATTGTATTAGTTTACAATGATCTTTTATGTAAATATTAAAAACTTCTTTGGCGACTGTTAAAAACAAATCAAAAACAGCATTGTTTAGAATAGACGTTAAGTGTGATATGAATATTTTTTTTGATCTACGAGATATTAGCGGTCGCTAGTTTATATTTAAATAGAGAAGAGAATGGTCCATCCATTTTCGGTCAATAAATATATTTTCTTTCTATCCTTCTTATCTACTATTTGCGTGAAGCCACTAAATAGTTATAGCTCTGTCAAGAACTCCGTGTTCTAATATATCAATAGAAATCACTGTTTACTAAGAGCCGTATCCGCTTAGTGACTAAGCGCTCGCTTTTAATTCACAGTACGCAAGCAAACAGAGTTCAATTCCCGACGCCGGCGCAAATGTAGTTGTTAATTTCAATTTGCCAAATGCTGCAAAGAAGAAAAAAGTCGTGAGGAAAACTGCATGTCTAAGAAATAATATGAAAAAAAAAATCGAAGACGTGTTGTCGCCAATACGTAGTGGATACGTGTGGACTATGCTCAAACAGCCTCTTTAGAGAGGCCAATACCAAGCGGTAGGTTTTATATGTATAGGCCATTACTTTACTTTAACCTTTTACTTATCAACTTATTAGATAGTCATTAGAAAGTTTTATTTAACATTTTATGGGTTTCCACGCCATGGCTGAATATAAAATTTACGACGTTATAAGAAAGTGTTAAGTTTTTGTATAGGCTTTCGGCCTGAGTTCAGACCTGTTAACAATGCTATTGCGGTCAGTAACTCCTCGTGTTTCCATAAAAACGCATCCGTAATATAAACTTTTTTGTATGTGGTTTCCGAATAAATGGGTAAGAAGTTTTACGTTAACTTTTTCTACGCTACGAAATATTTTCTAAGTACAAATATCCAAATCCATTTATAACTTACGGTCACTCAATAATATCTCGAGATGTGTAATAAATAAGATTGTAAACGAGTTGCATTTTATTTCTACTTATTCGTTATTCTGTCTTCAAAGGTACCCAATAATCTGTCTCGATACTTTTAGAATTTCTATTTTGTAAGTGGCAACGCAGTGGAAAATATATTCGATTTCTCCACGACATAGATTAGTGTAGAAATAATGTACTTAACTGTTTTATATGTAATCTCAATGTTGTTTGATAAACATTTTTAAACGCAGAGTAGGTTGAGATTTATTTAAATAATGCTAGCATGTTAATATCAAACACTCCGGTTAACCATTTCAACTAACCTTACATTTAGTAGTTGGTTCACGATAATAGATTCGAATCTACAAGTACCCAAGTTTCACAGACAGTACCCTCAACCATTAACTAATGAAGCTTTTGTTTATACAATTAATATTATTTTATTGATATTTTTGTCAATACAAATACTACTGATACGCCATTGTAAAATAAAAAAAAGAAATTGAAGTATTTTTTCTTGCTGATTCTTCACTGAAGTTGTCTGTTTAACCCCTCGGAGAAAGTCTTAATATGGCCTACCAGCAACTCCCAACTGTTTTTCTTAGAAACAGCTACTCTAGGACAATTTTACGTGGGCGTCAACGCCTATATTGAAGATTGAAAATATTTCGGTTTCAAAAAAAGCGTCTACTATTATTTATTATAATGTTCTTAGAGCCTTATGAGCTTACAACGAGCTTTAGTGTTAGAAAATTTGACTATTTGTGTATAAATTACGTACTAACTTTTCACTACTATCTATACTTTTGTATTGTATTATCTAAAAGATATTAAAAGAAACTAAGCTAACAAATGCTCAGTAAAAATAATAAGGTACCGCCTTGCATTTCCTGTTACTGTTCAATCATCATTCAATCACCTTTTCTTTTAAATTGTTTCTCTATATTCCCCTAGCTCTACTCTCCCGTAATGAGTTCAACAGGCGTGAAAGAGAGAGCCGATATTATCTACTTCAACCCTACTTTTAGTAACGTAAATGGCGTCCTGCAGGAGTTCGCGACTCTCTTAAAAGAGCGACGAAGCATTAAATAACTCCCGCTCTAAAGGCGGCTATTCACTGCTCGACTGTTATGTTTCGAGTTGAATAGGGGCGTTTCAATTTAAAAGAGCTTTTAAGGCACTACTTTATGTAGGGATTTAAATTTTAGTGGAAGTCGATGAAGGCATAGCTAAGAGTAGACTTGGTTTACACGTGACTAATGTTATGTAATTATTTGAAGTATACTCAGGTTATAGGTACGAGGTAGTTATGACATACATATACAGATTAATAAACATACGGACATATAATTATTTTGTTGTATTTAACAATTAAAAATATTTCATTTAGTAGTAAAATATTTAAGACAACTTATTACCGCATCGTAGTAACTGATTTTCAAGTTATGTTCTACAATATATCCCGGAAAGACACTTAACATATCTTTTGTTGTTTTTTTTACTTGTCTTGCAGAAATATCTAGAAGAGTCTAGAAGAGTTCAAAATTAATAGTCAAGAGTACATTGAATATTTTTGTATTGAAAGTGTTCAATTAAGAAATATTAGTATTTCATAAGAAATTCAATAATTTTAATTCCTTTCAAATACCAAATATACCAATCAAACTACTATTTATTGGTTTAAGTTTTTTTATCATATTATGGGTGACAAACAAAGCAGTTTTCCCATGGTAAGTGCATAAGATAACTGCGAACCGTGACATCTTATGCCCCATCTTAAATGATTCTAGATGCACGTGTTTTGTCAACCTAGAGAATTGAGATAGAATACCTTGATAGCTATAATTGGGTTCCCGGATTTCTATACTTAGCTAACGGAAAACGAAAGGCTTTACCTGCCATCTCACGTATTCTGTAATTAATTTATAATCTATTAAACAGATTTAATGTTCAAACAAAAGCTTATCTCGAATATAAATATTAATAATAAAGTAAGCAACTAAAGTCTAGATATAGAGTAAGGTATGCGAAACTTAAGGGTCGTAGGTTTGAATCCAACATTCCACTATAGGCGTGAATCATCTAGTATCCGCATTGAAGCTAAGTTTGAGTATTGAATATTGTACTATAAATAGAATTTCAAAAAAACATGTATTATAACAAAAAAATATAAAATTTATTTGTAGTCCGTATAGTGAATAGGCCCTTTGCGTCGAGAAACAAATGTTAGAACACCTCACCTTCCACATGTCTACCTTATTTATCCTCGGTATGTTGCTGACAGAGGTATCGGATTGCGAACTGAAATAATGTTAGCTACTTGAGATAAGTGAAATTATTGTGGCGTAGTATGATATGGGACTCAAGTTTAGGTGTGATGTTTCGTAAGTCATAGTAATATCTTTTTTGATATGACAGACAAAGTTGACATATAAATATATTTTGAACGGTCTATTTTCATTTGCATACCATCCCTTGCCATAAAATATTGACTGAAACTTGATGCTTTAGTTTTATTAGATTATTTAAAGAATGTTATCAGTGGCATTTAAATTATTAACTTCCGGTTAACTACTCCAATTAAGCTGAAAATGCATGAGCTTAGACATGATTCAGGACAATAGTCGAATGGCGGATTCGAACCTATGACCGTTAGTTTCGCAGATCCAGGCCATCGACGCTTCATTTTATCGGAAATACATACGTGGTAGCAAAACCGCAAGAGGTAGCGAATTGGACTGTACGACTGTTTCTTCCAAAGAAGTGAAACGATCCTTCCTTTCAATATAACTTAAGTTGACTGTACATAACTGTGTATAGGCGGTAAGTGTGAATCCTCTATTTCATTGACAACTATAAATATATTAAAAAAAATGTAAATGCCAGGATAATCTCGGCTAGATGACTAATATGCCTTAACTGAACTTAAAATTCAAGCAGACATTAATGAAATGATGATGACTATCCATCATACCGTTCCTCTGGTGCTATACGATCTCTAAGCTCCACTCCTATAATATGTATATATTCCGCGATAAGGAATAATATTGCAGATGCCTCTTACATATCTACACTTCTCCTTCTAATGGATATTAGTTTCTTAGTTACCTAATCATAATCTTTCCCATTCTAGGTGAATCTCACATGCAACCTTAGTTGCAGTATGGTTGGAATAATTAAATAACTTGTCTTTATGTCTTTATGAAGATACATATTTATTATCTACACATCTCCTTCTAATGGATATTAGTTTCTTAGTTACCTAACCATAATCTTTCCCGTTCTCGATGAATCTCTCATGCGACCTTAGCTGCAGTGTAGTTGGAATAATTAAATAATTAAATACCATTTTATTAAGCTAACAAAAATGAACTTTTCCCACCCATAATGTATTATTAAACGAGTTCTTATGGAAAATCAGATTTGCATACACCCCACGACTTTCTACAAACCACAAACTGTCAACAAGCTAAATGTCAGAAGGGTTAACCAAACGTTGGTTTCGAATGGAAACAATGTTTTATATTTGACTTCATTATCAGTAACGGTCATCGAATTCGTAAATATTTTGTTATTCATTGACTTTAATATACGACCATTTTGTTGAGATTTTGAATTCTGTAAACAAGTTTGCTAGTGCGTTAACGGTAGAAGACATTAATCTGAACTGTCTAAGACATAAAATATGGATTACTAATTCATGTTGAAGATTTGTTATGTTAAGACGACAAATATATGTCATTGAGGCCTTCAGTACACTGCCCTTGATTTGTATTTTTTTTTTTAAATTTGAGGTGCAAACCTAGTTTGCTTCCTTTTTTTTAATGAAAAGAATACTAGCATTGATATTAACTAAGCTGAATATATTCACGACAATAGCCTAATGGTGGATTCGAACCTACGACCTTAAGTTTCGCAGACCGTAGCTTAACCCATTAAGCTATTAACACTTATCTGATGGTAAATGACGGCTGCCCATGGCATCTACATCCTGGACTTGTTAACTATTGTGACCTTCGCTATCAAATCAAAAGGTTGCGTTGATTTGAGCATGGCACGAGCTGTGTAAAGAAATGTAACATCCCAAACCTATGGAGGCAATAGTGGGTGCCCACAAGCACAAAGCTTTCCAATTGATTTAATCTTATTTATTTTACCATTATTAGTACCTAAACTAGGATAATCTAGTATTTAAAACTCCAGGCCGCACCAATTTCTTTCATGTCAATTATGATATGTTTTAACAAGAAAATTAAAACTCGTTTACATTCATTAAAAACTAATATATTTAAAAAATTGAAAGAGCTGTTTTTTAATTGTCCCACCTAACCCAAATCTGAGCTCAAAAGGAACGCCCAAAGCGCTTTCATTGAAATAAGGTAGATATTGCTTTCCGTCCAGAAAATCTAAAGACTTATTTCTTACAATTTTAAAAGTCACATACTTTTCTTTAAATCGTACTTGACATCTTTTATACGTATTTCATATGAAATTGTTCATAATGCACTCCAAATAACTACCCTTATGATCAAGGGTTGTACAGCTGCGTATTATTGTTACTGATTTTACCAATTACTATCATTTTTCATAGGATATAGTAGTCAAGCTCTAGACAGTTAAAGTATGCTTTCAATCTAAATCTCTGTTTAGGTAAATATTAAAGTAAATTATTTTTTATGACGTAAGTAGTAAGAGATAGAGCCACGTTTGTTAAGCTGCAGGTTGGAGGAGTCAGCTCGAAGAACCTCGCCCCCGCAGAATAGCATTACGTTTCATCTGGTGACTGTAAGGAAGCGGCCGTTACTAATGCAGATGAGTAATTCCTTCTCAGTCTTCAGGAATGACGAAGTATGTCATGGACTGCATGAATAACTTATTATCAGGTGGACTATATGTTTGTCATAAAATAAAAAAAAATGACGTTCAATTATTTCCGCAATCCTTCTATCAATCAATATTATTTATATAGATATTCCTATGAATCAAACTACACAATCCATTCAACACAGTGTCAAAAACAGTTGCACACAAAATAGACATCGGAATCCACTGCGTCCGACACAGCAGTCGTGTGTCAACAGCAGAAAAACAGGAACATTGACCGTTTGTTGCAGTCTTATTCGAGCTTTTGTGGAACGTGCCCGCTAAGTTGAACTTCCCGAACTCTCCCGATCGCGAACGACTTCGTCCGAATTTTTTGTCGTGTTGTGTTTTCTACGAATTCGCAGTTTATACGCTTGTGAGGTGTCGACTGTGTTTTTTGTACTATAGAAAAGGAATTCGTGTCTACGAATACGTAAGTTTTTATTTCAAAAGCTTCTATACAATTTAGCAGTGATGGAATTTATTTCAGTTTTGTTGCGTATTTTAAATTTTGATTGCTCTTTAATATTATTGATATAAAATCAATAGATATAACTTTAATATATTTTTCAAGAGTCATTGTGGTTTAATAAAACTGAAAGACATAATAATTGGCTTAAATACAATTGTAACATAATACATTACTATTTGACAGTGAGTTCTTTTTTTATTAAGCTTTCTTTTAAAAAATAAACCTTTGTATTTAAAAAAAAATGTGGAATAACGTGGATAGTTTTAAGATACGTTTATGCAGCTCTACAGATAGATAAATAAAGGTAATGTTATATTAATAATATATAATTAATGTATCAGAAATAAGCTTTTAAAAACACTAATGGCCTGTTGGCTTTATTTGTATACGTTGCAAATAGAAAAATACAAAATGGATATGCATATAAAAGCAATTGCTTCCAGTCTACCGTTGGATTGATAGAATGCAAGAGCTGAAGAATGAGCGGTGCGTCGGCATAACAATGAAATAGATAAAAATACATAGTACGCATCGTAATCATGATTATGTCCTCCTGATTCCTCGTGGATCCCGACCACGACGATACACCTGGGTATTACCATCAACTGTGCAGAATATGTTATAGTGCATTTATTTAACTGCATTTGCACCCACTTGTCGTCACCTTCCCTGTTCCGATGTAATGCAAATCCAATTAAGTCGGAGGGGAAGGTGCAGATGCAGTATCAGAGAAATGGGACATCTCGTACATACAACAAAATTGTACAAAATAAACCCAGGATCTAAGCAGAACAATGAATTTATTCCTAAGGATAAGTCTATTGACCTATTTATTGACAATTTAGCATCTTTTAAGGCTAAAATTATTAAAACTCAAAATACTCCTATCTAAAGATAATTAGTTAGTTTAGTTTAGTTTGTTTAAATTACTAATTGTTATTTAACATTGTATAAATAGTTCATTTTCTCTTAATCTTAAGTTATTGTTCAACTAGTAATTAGCACGATGTATGTGGCATTGTGTGTTAGCTACATGTAAGTGGAATTGTGTGTATTAAGCAACCTATTGCCGATTTTTTCGACAAATCAAGTTACATGTAATTCTGTTCTATTACAATAAAAATAAAATAAAAACATGACTAATCATTTGTGATACACAAATATTGTTCCTCGGCTACGAATCGAACCTTAGACCCCCAGCGTAGCAGCTAGGTACTCAAAACATAGTAATAATACCGAATTGGATATATTTTAAAATCGATATACCGTCGATACCAGTGTCAAATAATAACGCAGAAGTTTCGTATGGTGAGTGTAGGGTTCCGGAGACCCCATTACAGTATTCCATCTTACTCCTTAGGGGTGATAGCGTATCACATGCTTCTTTATTGTTGACGATGGATGGAGGCGTTTACGGGATACGACCATCACTTACCGTCACGTGAATTATGAGCTCGTTTATTTCATAAAAACTAAAATACTTTTCATGTGGTTTATTGATTAAAGAAAGTTGCAATTTTAAAGTGTTCGGAGCAATCATTGTGAGGAAGTATTCTCGGATTAGAAGTTGATGTAAATTATATATAACCGCATATATAGTTCAATAATACGCAGCGAAGCCGATACTGTCTGGAGAGGCGGTATTGCTCTGGACAGCATAGTACAGACATCCTGTTATTATATAATTATTTGTTTATTTGTCGGCGGTGTGTCAGAGTGCCTGGCTGGTGCGTAATGTGTTCCGCGATGAGCCCGATATTTACAAGGTTTCAAATCTTAGTATTTGCAGTTATTCTGTTTCATTAAAACACCTTCTTGTGATCGTATATGTCTTATGGAGTTTAGAGAATGCAACGTTGTTAATATTTCCTGCCTAGATGACGTCATCTAGCAAAGATTATGTGTCTATGTGTGTGAATATAGCCAAAAGATGTCGCCGTGGTAGAAATCGGTCATTAGGATATTTATCGAACGCAACGATGAATAGGTCCCCTGGGTTAATAGGAATATTTATACGCCTATAATTTATTCGTATTTTTTATAATACTAGCTTCGCTCGTGCTCGGCGACGTCCGGGTGAATTTCAATATTACGTGTAGGGATGAATTTATATTATTAAAGTTATGAAGTATAAAGAATTAAGTTATTGAAACATGTCACAGCAAAACTGGCAAACTGAACGTCGCATCCGTTAATATCGCGGTTCGAAGACTATTTTCATATCAAAAAAAGACCATCCAAATTTCCGACTTTCCGGTGCATTTTTCCATAGTTTTCTTTCATACAAACCTTGTCCTGATAGTTTTGAACAAAATAAATAGAAAATCATCCAAAGCAATCGAGCCATCAAGATGATGCATGCGATTTTTTTTATTTATATACATAGATGATTAGCGGGCTGCTAAAGAACACCCAGTACATCTGATATACAGTGGTAACTGTGGTCCATGACATCCACATCCAACTTAAACAAATATTCAAGATGCCCATGCGATGTCTTTACTACCGTACACTTAAAAATCGTTATTGCCCTTTAAGTAAAAACCACCTACAAACTATTATATTTTATGAAACTAAGGGCAAGCATGCAATTCACCTGAAGGTACCAGACACCATCTAAATTCAGAAAGAATGCAATGCTTCACCACTTTGGATCAGTTGTCACCCGAGAGTACAGGTGGAATGTCTTGTTACCTCTTACTGGGTCCTCATATCCCCTCACCATACTCACCATACGAAACACAGTGTGCTGTTATTTGGCCTTCGTATTCTGTGAAGTCTTTACTAGGACGAGACGATCAGCTATATTCAGATAGATCAGATAATTTACTAATAATAAAATATTATTATTAGTAAATTATTCCCTTGTTGCTTTAGCGTAAAGAGTACTTCGATATTAGTTGATAGCATTGCCTAATACGTTGCGGATATCGGAAATCGGATGTGCTAATGGTGTGTTTCCTGATTTCCTAGAACAGGATATGTTTATTGCTTTTGAATTTTTAACATAAAGTTTAGCAGCGATAAAATTATCATAGTAACCTAAACCTTCGAAATGATTTGGAAACTCAATGTGGCGATTTGACTCATGACACCTCATCTTGGATGAAGAGAATAGTCAATTCTGGGTTTAGAGCATCACTGATTCTTAAAAAAAAGAAAAATCATTTTATAATTACAATTACAGTTTTTCATTAAATTATGAGTAAGAACCAAGCATAAAGTTCACCTAAAACTAAATAATAAATATGTTCCATGAAATTGACATCCCTTCTTACACATAATCCATCCAACAGCGATTCATGGTTCACATTTCACCAAATAATAATAAGTGACGGCAATAGGCCACAAACAAACACAAGCGTTTTCACATCGGAGGAATGATATGGAATCCATTCCTGATGGAGAAATGATAAAAAAATGAAATGAAATGAGAAGTTATGTGTTCATTTGCTAGTAACTCATCGAACAAATTTCTTCCACGCTAGCATTCCATGAAGCCTTCCGGTTCTTCTCCTTGTCAAGTTGCCGATCCACTCTGGTTCTAGCATTACTTTAAAGTTTCTTCAATCTGCGTTCATATCCAACATGCTATGAATTATTTATATATGTATATATATACACATATATATATATATGTATATATATATATATATATATATATATATATATATATATATATATATATATATATATATATATATATGGCGTATTGAAGCGTCAATAACCTTATGGTTTACGGGTACGTTCTGTTAATAGTACTGCTAGTATTAATATACTGCTTCTACTGGTCACACAGGTATTTTGTTTTACAAAAAGGTCACGAGCTACATGGTTAATGTATATAGTAGAATAAACCTTTGTAATGCTAAATAGATCCAAATAAACATTATTATAATTTATATGATTGTTATTTAACCTTTGCTACTCCAACTTGCACGTCCTACATACGCTTCACCCGTCATTGTATATTATATAAAGATAAGTATTGTCGAACACAAAGTCACATAAAGGCATTTACACAACATTACAAAGCAATTAACGAGTTAGAACAATGGCGCATTGTGAGGGATAGTCGAGCGATGACGACACGGGTGTTAATTTGTGATTCCATCGACCCGACCTTTATGTGCATCGGGAAGATCCAAGATAAGGGGATTGTAATTTACAATTCATTGATTACCTACATATTCTTCTAATAATAATGCTCACAAAGCCGTTGAAAGTGTTTGTGGTACAGAATGCGTACGTGAATGTCTGTGTGTGCGTTGGTTTTGTTTAATCGTATTAACGGTGACAAATAAGCACACAAGTCACCTAATGGCAAGTGATTCTTGTGGCCCATGACTAACACATTCATTCTCGATAAGTAATTTTAATGTAAATGAATGACTTTGAAGTCTAAAATGGAATTGTTCGTTACCAGTCTTCGAATCCCTACACTCATCAAACGCTGATACTATTTTATCAGGTACTTTGTGAGGGTAGGGTGATCTATTCATGCTGTAGCTAGACATAAACTGCAATGTGTCCCTATTTGTATCCGAACCTACTACGTCAAGTTTTGCAGACCGTACTCTGGATCATTAGACTTTTGATAATTTATTGCATAACATTGTAATGAAAACAAGAACATAAGTAGATTTCTTATCAACGTTGACAAAGTTTACACCATGGTTAACAAAAACAATTGGTAATTTATTTACATAAACATCCTGGACATTTATTACATTCGAATAAAACACGATGTCCGTGATATCAATTCTGAGTCTGTCAGATGAGCATTCAGAATATTACCGGCGTATACACCATATAGGGCTATAGAAACCATTTGTAGCACAAATAGATCAGCTTGATAGGGGAATAAAGATGCTTTTAAATACGCGTAAAATTGTATACCGTAAGTAATTGTCCTTACTAAAGATTAAAAAATTTTTTTATTACATTGAGAGCAACAAACGAGCACACAGTTCACCTGATGCCCATGACATCTACATTCAACCTTGACAAGGAATCATAATGCAGATGCGTTGTCATCCCTGAGAACTGAGATGGAATGCCTCGTCACCAATAATAAAGGTCTCCGGATCCCTACGCTCACCAGACGAAAAACAGCAGTATTATGCTCTTATATCAAGCTGGTACTCCGTGAGGGCGTGGTCCTACCCTCGGGCTGACCCATCCATACTGCAGCTAGAAACAAACTGCAGCGTAGCTTTACCGTAAAATCCCATCTTAGTCTTCAGGGGTGGAAACGTCTTATGATTCCTCCTAGAGGATGAACGTGGGTATTATGAGGTTTAAGAATTTTTTTATTTTTGTTTTTCCATTAAGTATACAATCAGCCTACCTTATGAATTACTTACACTGTTTTATATTATCATAGAAATAAAGAAAGAGTTAACGATGGTGGCAATCATTGTATAAGCTGTGGGACCGGCTCGCTTCACACACACATGGGTGATTTCCCTCAGGTTCTCCTTTGTAGACTCCTACAGAGTACTTGGTCACATTCAAAGTAACCTTGGTAACATATCTAGAATGGATCGCGAATTTGAATGCATTGATATGAATATGTTACAGATTGAGGCTTCCGACAAAACGGGTCGATGAATAGGACGTGGAACAAAAGTCGAAGCTTATTCTAAAACCCACTGTTTATACAACATACAAAAATATACTACAAAAACTAATGTACATACTATCAATATAAGAAACGAACACAAACTTGTGACATCTCCTTTATAAAAGTGCAGTACGTTCTTGGGTAGCATACGAATATTTACTTAAAAAAATCGTATAGTAATCAAATAATCAAAAACAAATAATAATGTATTTTAAATAAATTAAATTAAATTTTGATTAAATAGATTTTAAAATCTGGTTAAATAGCAGCTAATCAAATATCTTATTACGGTTTGTGATAATTTTTGAATTTTTGTCTAATAAATATGCATGAAATTAATCTTTGAGCTCTGGGTCCAGAACTGGACAACTCCTGTACTTTTTATAACTTATATAAAATAAACACGAGAAGAAATGACAAGAAAGTCGGATAGTTACATTCGACTTTCTTGTCATTTCTTCTCGTTAGCAGCGAGACTTCTAAAGCAGTGGTAGATACTTAAAAGCGATTTTGACGATTCAAAAGGATTTTTTTTCAACCTACTTCAACGAGGCTTCTTTTGATTGATCGATTGAAAACTAAAACACCGTGGGAAAATAACAAGAATGGATCGCGAAATTGGATGTATCGATACGGATGTGTTACACACCGATGCGTCGATCTAAACGTGCCGGCTACCAGAACGTGGAACAAAAGTTGATGCCTAGTAAAAAACAAAGGGAACGCCCCATTAGCATGCATAGCGCGTAGTTAGCAGCCAGCAGGCATCGAACCACGATCAATGAGCGGCACTCTAACCGTCCTAACTATACCCCACCGATCCGAGACGATAATTACTATTAACGTTATGAGTCTAATCACAGCTGTAATGTTACGATCGTGTGAATAATAAGTGGGGCATGTGTTGTTAGAGTGACCCTGTGAGACTATAATTATTAATAAATGCAATCTCACCGGGAAGAACCACGCCCTCGTAGAATATCCACGTAAAGTAGCAGCATAACGCTGCTGTGTTTTGTCTGGTGAGAATAGGGATTCGGATACCCTTAATACTGGTATTGTATCTAAGCTCTCAGTAATTCATCGGGAGTATAATTCTTTATCGAGTATGTATGTATGTATATGTGGGTATCGTGGGCCTTAGGAATCTTTCACCATCAGGTAGACATGTTGTTTGTTTGTGCAATAATATTAAAAAAAAATATCAGTAGTAAACTATATTAGAATTTTAGGTAAGTGTTGCATTGTTTTAATTTGTTAACTACGACTAAATCTGTTCACAAAAGTTTTCTATTAAAGGCCAAAAATCTGTTTTGGTTAATTGATACTATATCGATGTGGCTTTTATTCACAAGGGATCACTGTTGACTTCGATAAAATACTTTTGTGATTTCGAAGTACACGCAGTCGTAGAGATAAACTTAAGTAGTTAAAATTAACTTAACAAACAGGAAGAGGTAACAATTAAGAAATTACTGCAAAAAGAGAGAGTTTGAAACGTAAATATTTTCGCCTAAATTCCAAAGTTTTAATACATTGAATTAAATTTTTTTTATTGCTTTGCGTATTCTATGATCTATATATACTTATATAGATCGATAAAAAGAAATGGAGAGAAAAAGAAGGAAACGATTGGTAATATTTAAACGGTTGTCCTATTGAGGTAGACGTTCGATCATATCAAGCTCAAGACAAAGACGGAATGGTAGTACTCACCAAAAAAAACACCGTTGTACTAACTATCATATAAATGACTAAATTTATATGATAGTTAGTACAACCGGCGGCAGTAATATCAATATATTTGTAATAGTTTAAAAAAACCACTGGAACTCAATAAGTATAAATATATTGGATAAATAATGTAAAGTTATCTTTTCCATAAGCACACAAACCTTAATCGCGAAAGCTTTCGAAGATCTACGTATTCTCTGACCCAGAAACTAGTGAGTATGTATGAATATTGTATGGGATGACTGCAAGCGACCCGAACCTTTCCTACTTCTCAGAAGTGGTGTGTAAAATTTAAATGAGTATAAGAACACTGGAAAAGCTGACAGTGTCTTGACTATTACGTATTAATGCTTTCAAACAAACTTTATAACGAAACAGCTACTTTTATGTTTCGTAGAAGGCAATCGTAATTTTTTGTTGGTGTTTATATGACTGACACTATATTCGTTTTTTAACAATGTTCTGAAGACTTACAGCTAATACTTAAGTAGACAAATATTATAAGTAAAACAGAAGACCTTGACTTGTAATTAAGTCTACTCATAAATATATATGCGCGAGTACTACAGGTAAAAGATATACAAGACAATGTTTAACATTTAATAGTTTTTGCCAAAGACATTATATTAAAATTTTCTAATTTGAGTTGCTAATATTTAAGGTTGAAAAATGAGCGTACAGTTTACCTGTTAGTAAATGATGACCGTGGCCCATGATATCCACATCAATCTTTAACAAATTCAAGATGCACTTGCCTTGTCCGTAAGAACAGAAATGGTATATCTCGTTATCTCTTATTACATTGTCCATACAAAACATATGAGCATTATGTTGCTATTATTAAATAGAATAGGCGGCAAACGAGCAAGCAGCTCACATGAGGGTAATAGATTACTGTCTCCCATGAACATCCGCAACACCAGAGAAGTTACAGATGCGCTGGCTCTTTTCTTGAAGGTCCTTAAGTCGTAACGGTTCAGAAATACCGCTGGTGACAGCTGATTTTACAGAGTAGTTGCGCGCGACAGAAAATTATTTAACTAGGTAATGGTATTTATGAAGGCTTGGTCCTTCCGCGATCAAGCTAACCCATTCATGATGATAGAAGTTATAATAGCTATAGCATTCCTTCCTTATTCACAGACAACCACTGTCAAGATGTTGTGAAATAACTATACATTAAATTAGAATACAAAATATCACTAATAGTCTTAAATATCAAATTCCATGGAGCTTAAACGTCCATATTTTCATTTCCTATATCTCTATTAAATTTTATGCGTCCGTGACCTTACTAAAACTCTACGGTGAATAGCCAAAAGCAGCAGTCGTGAATTTATGTATAACGGTCATTGTCATTTATTGTCATAGTTCATTTTTTATATTGTGATTTAGGTAACCTGCTGATTTTATAGCTGAGAACGGGAAATGTTAGTTCAAAGTGTGAAAATTTCTTTGTTATTACAAACACTACCGTCACTAGAATGTACCCTGAATTGATGAATGCATATTTGTATAGCAAAATTTGCGAAATCTATAAGTAAAATATAATCATCATTATAAAAGATTGAGGTTCTATCAGCTTGATTCATCGTGACTTTTCTTCATTTTTTTATTGAAACAAATCAAGGGAGGCGACTAACGATATGTTTCTATAAGTAATCATTTGCAATTTCTATTACAATATAGCTATAGTATCAAGCTATTGAGGAAGGATTAAACTCCACCGAAAACTGGCCAATTAAGAAAGTTAATTACAATTGACCTGGATGTGTGTCAATGCATTTGAACGTTGATTCCTTTATATTATCAACATTAATATTAATGGATCGCAGGTCATGTGAGCAGTATGCTCATTTGTCTTTATAATTTCATTAAGAAAAATAGGAGAATAAAAAAATATCAGTCTATATAACATGAATCCATGCGAGTAAATTAACCTTTACGGTACGAACAAAATAATTATTAAAATATAATTATTTTGTTCGTTCTTGGTAAGTAGGGAATTAGAAATTAGTAGTATTTATTTGTAAACTAGCAAATTGAATTCTAATAACGCTATGCATTGCCAATAGAAATGTCAAAGAGTTAACGTTACCAACATTAATAATGAAGGAGATTTGAAAGGAACGCAGAAATCTAAAGCCGATGTATTTCTAATTCATACCATCTTAACTATCAACGTACAGGAAATAGCGAATAACGAAATATAAAATATAATTAATGATCTTTGCCACAAAGCAAATGAATAGTGTGTAGTGGATACTAAATACATTGAATAGGAACATTCATCACAACACAGGCCTACGGCTTTCTGTGAAGTTTATTAGGAAATCTTGTAATACTATAACTAATTTATTGCGCCGTTTTCAAATGATCAAGAGCTTACACATGGATTACGGCTTAATGGCATTGGTGAGACAGATAAATTTATAATTGGTTTCTTTTCTTTAAAAAAATGGAAAATGTTATTTGCTTTTTACGAACAGCAAAAAATTAACTTACCTTAATTTATTTACAAATCGGACGCGGATACACTTACTATTGCTTTGAGCTTCCCAGTGTAATTTAGATATTATTTAGCCAATTTCAATCGTATGTTAAAGTAAATAAACTTAAATTTTAATTAAAACTGGTGCGTTGTTTCACCGCCTCTCTCTCGGTCTGGTCTAAGACATCAGATGGGACCACCAGCTCAACATGCCTTCCAATAAAATTAGAATTTCGTTTTAGGTGAAAGTTGTTTGATTATTGACCCTAACTGGCACCCCTACAAGTAAGTGTCAAAGCAAACGTTGGTTAACCTGGCAGAATCTGTTAAGAGCATCTCCGCTACGTTCACGCAGAATAACAAGTATGCAGGCAGTTTATGCTTATGATAGCTTTCTCAGGAACAAAGTAAATAATTGACGTCATCAGTGTTGATGACAACTGTTAGGCGAAATTATAGGCTTGCTCAAGATTGTAAGTCAAACAAGGCTTACTCTTTGAACTTACGACCTCTTAGTTTCAACGGTAATAAGTAACATGGGATGAATACAATGACGTGATAATAACTTGGTGCTTTACAAACCTAACAGCTTTCGTTTCGAAATGTTCAAGCATTTTTGAATTAATGGAAATTTGTATTCGAAGTTTAAACAGTAGTTAAAAAGCTTGAATGGGTTGGACCGGAAACCGAGAAGGCTACGCCAACACAGAATACCAGTGTGAAATAGCAACATAACGATGAGTATAGAGATCCGAGCCAATTACAGATAACGAGGCATTCCATGTCAGACCTGAGACCGGCGTGACAACACATTTTTAAGTTGAATCCTTGTTGAAGTTGGATGTTTGATAACATAACTTATAGTCTCTACTTACCAACAGGTGAAGTATCGTCGATCGCTCGTCACTCTTAATAGTATAAAAATTAAGAAAAATGCTTGAAATTAATTATACTATATTTATTGAAAATAATACTTCAATAATTTTACTAATGAAGATCAGGTAAATGATATCTAACCCATGAGGGGTTAGGTAACTGTTTACTCAACTTGGGAAGAGATAAATAAATGTCGCAGATACGCAAACCGAACCCAATGGAGGCTTAAAAATTCGGGGACCCAATTACAGATATCGAGGTATTTTAGTCCACAGGGGTGACAATGTGACGTATTGCAACGGATGTAGATAACATGTGCCTAAGTCATGAGTTAATATTAAGTATGCTCGATTGTTACATCTAATAAGACAAATTAAGTCCACCAACTTAATTGAAATTAAACAGTAATCAAATAGCACAGTGTTCGTAAAGCGCCAAGCAACTGCATAATGTTACTCATCAGAATGATTCATTCCACTTGCAAATGAGCGTAAAACAACATTTTCTATTACAAAGACTACCATATCAGAACCAATAACAATCGGAGTGCATCGACCTTTACGACAAACGTGTGTTTAATAACTATGCACAACACAAACTAACAACGATATATTAACCATTGAGACTGAATAGTTGGCCAACTTACTAAGACCCTTCAGAATATATTCAACTTCCCCTCCACATTCCGATATAGAAGTGCTGGGGAAAGGTGAAGAAGGTTTATTTTAAATTTGCTACTTGAATATCCATAGTCGAACGGTCGATTTATAACGTTTCTGAACGACGATTCTCAGAAGGTAAATAGCGTTGAAATATGTCCATTTCGACAGATGTTGTAGACTTATTGGTTGGGAATGTATCGACGCATCATTTAAAATCTGTATAATCAAATACAAAAAGAAACATGAGATAATTTTCAATACAGAAGAATGTGTTACAACAAATGCCAATAAATTACTTAGAGGGAAAGAATTATTTATTTTCGGTAGCTGTGAAGTGTCTAAACTATAGTTGATGTTTATTTTTTTATTTTTTGATACTTTATTTATACTTACATACATACCATATATTAGATAGCTTACCAATTCTAGTGAAAAGTTGATCATCAAAACTAATTAACGTTACTACTATACCCGGTTGAAGTTACAGTGATAGTATAGTTTCTAGCTGGAAGTCAAAGGGAAACCAGCTTGACATAGCCATGTACCGTTTGTACACCGTTATTGCTAGATCAACTGCAAGAATATTATTTGCACACTCATTATAGTGCCGTAATTATTTGCACACTCATTGTTCCTCCGCTGTGAATCGATCCCAGGATTCAGGATGCAGTAGCTAGGCACTAATGGTGACAATAATGAAAAATAATCATATTATAAATATATATGTATATATATATTTATATATATAAAAATAACAGTTATATTTAAATGAACCCATTAATAATGTATGAACAAAACAAAACGAGGAAAATTACCGACAACTCCGTTAGTGTGTCAGGTCAGTGCAACGAACTCTTTCATTACTTATAAACAGTTCCACGTAATTATTAGCCGCGCTAAGTGTCTGATAGCATAGAAAATATGAACCGCGGGTAGTCGTAAAACTGTTAACTACCCTACGGTAAAGTTTATAACATATGTACTTATAAATGGGGGACACATTTTTATATTAGATGTGACAAACTAGCACACTTTTCCCCTGGTGGTAAGTAATGGCTGTGGCGCCTGACATCTACATCAAGAATGGGGCAGTGATACTTAATTGGGTCCTGGATCCACAATCAAATATAACAACGTTATGCCAGTATTAAACAGCGTCAATAGCCTAATGGTTTAGGGTACGGTCTGCGAAACTTAAGGTCGTAGGTTCCAATCCACCATTAGACTATAGTCGTGAACCATCTCTTAGCACAAGAATTTGTAGCTTAGTTGGAGTGGTTAACTGGAGTATTAGTAATGTTCATAGTATTACTAATTTACGTTTTAAGAAAAAAACCAAATGAGAGCTAGTCAAGTTATACGGGAGTCAGAGTACGTTTTAAAAATACTATTTCTTTAATTCTTTAATACATGTCTTCAACATCAGAATTGAATTAAGACTACAATATTAAGCTTACGAACTATTGCATGAGCGACCACTCAGAAGATTATCTGTTTCCGTTTGGCAACTCAGCTTAATAGTTAAAATATTTCTTACATGTACATTCGTAAAGATGTCGCAACCCGTAAATAGCTTGTTAGGTATGTTATGTATGTAAATGTTTCCATTCCATTATTACCCATTCAGTGTCAGCTCGGCCGAGGAAGGAACACGCCCTCACAGAAAAACACCGTAAAGTAGCCGTGTTGCACATCTGATTTGCAATTCCATTTTAGCCCTAAGGGGTAAGAATGAAATTACGATTCCTTATCGATGATGAGTGAAGGTGTCACGGGCCGTAAGGTTCCCTTACCATTCACTGTGTGCTCTTTTGTCACATTCAATACAAAAAACTATTGTTGTTTATTTTATTATTATGTCTGAATATATTGCCTACCGAGCAAAGGTCTCCGCCACTTTATTCCAAACATTTCTGTCCCCCTCCTGCAAATCCTTGTAAACATTTGTCAACAGATTTCAATTTAATTTGTTTTATGACACTAACGTTTTATTTAAAATCTATCATTACTTATTAGATATATTTGAATTTCAATACGAAATCAATATGGACATTAAGTACGAAAGTAAGTAGAAAGTTTCTATTAACATACCGTAAAGATCGAGTAACGTTTATGATCATTTTGTTTATGACGATTTATTAAATATTTGTTATGTTAGTAAAAGACGCCTATTACATTTTTATGTGGTTAAGCCTCACTCCTAAAGTAAATATTATGGGTATAGGAACGGTATGTTGGCTGCACCGGTATAGCATTAGGCTATCATAACAACTCCATAAAATTGCAGTATAATACTGTTTTGGATTTCGAGATACGTTGTGCATCTCGTAGAATCATTGTTCATAAAGAAAGTTTGCGAGTGGGAACCTTGTAACGGAAACGTAGCGTAATAGGACAGCCAGACGGACTGACTGCAAAACTCAAAGTGCAAGTTTAAGAGAAGTCACACGAGCGTTGCTTAGCTTTATCCCGATCTATCCAAGTTGACTTTTGTTTCTTTTATTGCATCGGGAGTAACAACCAAGCACACAGTTCACCTGTTGGCAAGTGATTTCTGCGCCCTTTGAGATCTACATTTATCCTTGACAAGGAATCATAATGCAGGTGCGTTGTCACTCTTGAGGACAGAGATAGAATAACTCGTCACCAGAAGTAAAGGTCTCCGGATCGCTTCACTCACCAGGCGAAAAGCATTATCCTGCTATTTTACGCTGGTGTTTTATGAGGGAGTGGTCTTACCCAGGTCGAGCTGACTTATTCGTTCTGCAGCTAGAAACAAACTGCTAGAGCTACATCTACCACTGTCAATATATTATATATACTATTTTGTAAAATTGTTTTGGGCGTAGTAGTATGTTAGTTCTGCTATTTTACGCTGGCCTTCTGTGAAAGCAGTGGTCCTTCTCCGATGGAGGTCCCATTCATTCTGCAGCTAGACGTAAATGGCAGTATAGCCCTACGACTGTTCAAACTAGTAGGACTAACGATGGATTACTTTTTTATAATATTAGCAAATGAGCATACAATTCACCTGAGGGTCATGAATGTCTGCGCTCGGGGACAACTGCAACGCTCTTCAATACTCTTGAGGACTGAGATGGAATGTTAATGGAATTTGAATGAAAACATTACATTCAAATGTCAACTGGCAACCATCATGACCGCTTATTGAGGATTGGCTCTAAACAGACGCTCACTGCGGCTCATGTAAATAGCTTGTCTTTACCTGTATTTTTAATAGAAGCAAACTATTTTATTTAATTTCAATAGATCATATATGAAAAGAGAAATAATACAAAATTATTTAATAATGTTTCCGTTTAGTAAAGCTGAATGGGAACAATCAACCAAATGTTATAAAACTATAGAAATATGTCATAGGCTGCAGTAATCACCATCAGCTGGACTATGTCCTTGTTGGAACCCCTGATATTATATACAAAAAGTTTGCTTGTTTGCCATGTATTCTTTAAAAAAAACTATTAAAAACAAACATTATATAAAAAAAACATGGACACATACTGCGTGGGGGCAGTTTTGAGCATGCATGTCGAATCAAAAATGAGTCTAGATTCGCTCGATATGATTGCCTCTGACGTATTCCCAAACGTCATCAATCATGTTTGATGGAACGACCACAAGAGAATTTGTGATGAAATGTGTAATAAAGTTCCGCTTACAAATGACTCCATCGTTAAAATCTTGAAATACTAAGAGTTTTTTTGTAAATAAAATGCTTACTGTGCATTACTAATACTCCGATAAACCATTCTAAGCTTAAAATGCTTGTGTTAGGAATGGCAGATTCTCATCTAGGACATAAATTTTCTCACATCGCCCTAAATTATTAGCCTGTACACGCATCATAGAGTACCTTGTAACTCTGGATTTAATGATCAATTGAATACTATAATCAGAGTCTTAAAATAAGTCAAATCGTTTTTTAAAATTATTAATGTTATTGTTTTAGAATAGCAACTTTTGATACATGAATTTGACCGTGCTGTGTAGTGGTTAGAAAACCTTGTTACTGCGTCACGGTTCCTAGGTTTCACTCCCATATGGCGAACAGTATTTGTGTATCACAAATTGTTCGTTTTCCGGTTGAGATAAGATGTATGTGTTCCGTGTCTTTGACACTACATCGGAACCTTTTTTCGACCTTATAACACATGCATTATTATTATTGCATACGTCATATTAGAGAACGTGACGATAAGTGCATCTGTGTTTGAGCAAATGATAACGGCACTACGATATATCGTACACAGATGATGTCGTTTGGTGATAAGATGTCGCCTTAGATGAAGTAGACCAGGAGGCTATCAACATAATCGTAAATTGAGGTGTAAGGTGTAAGGGTTTTCATATACTGTAGGACAAAAAGTGTAGATTTCTAGTAGATTTCTTGACCGGGATAGAACTCTCGAAGTCCTTTTAAGTAAAGGATTTTTTTGTATGAAACTTGGTTTTGGTAAGTCATTCCTGCAGCTCTTGGTACCCACATCCAGCCGTTTAGGAATCATTATCTAGAACCATCCTCCGAGGAGTGAAAAATTTTGGTGTTTTTGGTGGTGGTGGTAATTATAATTGGTGACGTGTCAATCATCACCAATCATTATCTCATCGCATTCTTTCACTCAACAGACAAATATAGTATTGATAAATTGCTAGTTTATGCTGGTATTATGTGTAAGCAATAACCGCAACATGACATGAAAGAATATAAATAAACTTGACTAAAGATATTGTCTTCAAAACGAACTAACGAGGATTTCCTTCAGTTTTATTATCGATACGTGCAAGGAACACACAGTTACCAACGGCATCTTTATCTCAACATGACATTTGACATCTGCTATCTACTCCGAAGTGTCATACACGTCGTTACTGTGTTATCTTAAAGAAATTGCAATTACCCCTACGCGTACTAAGATCAGTACTGTCTGTGAACGATTGTTGTTTTGTTATAAGTTAGAACCGTTTGCTTTTACGTGTTAGTCTATTAGTACTTTGTGAACGTACCCGTTTGTAATGACGTGATTAATTCCCGTCCCGTTTGTGTCATTGCTAATTTAATTATCACAAATGTAGATAAATCAGTTCAATTACGATTATTGCCTTTTGATTTATCTAAACAAAGACTTTACATGGAGTACGATAATTATTGATGTTACTTACTCGTGTTATTTATCGGGTTCTTTGGTTGGGAGTTGAATTAAAAGAACTATCACTTTTATAGAAATTCCTGCACACTATATTGAAAAATATTATTTTCTGCAATTTTATTTTTAAATGCCTATATATAATGTGTCGCGTAAGTAGGAAGACAAGCTGCAGAACGAATGGGTCAGCTCGACCGGGGTAGGATACCGTCCTAAAATAGCAACATAATGCTACTGTTTTTCATCTGGTGAGATTAGGGATCTGGAGACCTGTATTACCGGTAACAAGGCATTCCATCTCGAAATCATCCATTCCGTTTCAAATCGAAAAGAAGGACATTATTTTTCAAAACGTAGATTAAAATAATCCTTAATATTTTTTCCTAGAGATTATTTTTAATCAAAGTTATTTACCTGAAAATCTGGCTTACTCTTTTTTATTCATTAACTTTGAAAGAATATCCTTCGAGTTTTTGATTATTCACCTTTTTCTAGGTAGATTAACAAAGGTATCTAAGCGTATAAAAGCCAAAGCTAGAATGTTTGGTGTGGAATTGTTTGCGGAGACATTAACCAGCTAAATTGTCAACTGGCGTCATTGGAGAAACTTTGTAACTGCCACGGAGCGCGGGCTGGAACTTAGCGGTAACTTTGTGAAGATAAGTGGGTCCTTACTGTTACAGTAAACTTCTTCATGATTGATAGTCGACGTTGAAAATTGTGTAACTGTTTAAAATGTTTCATTTGCCTTAAAGTTCCATGTATCGTCGTCACTAGCTTTCTCTTTATTTTTATTTTGTCATTATCATCATCACCACCTACTGCCCACCGGAGAACATGTCCCCCCCTCCCTACAGATTACATCAAACCACGAACCTGAGCCATCTATCCATCGACTTCCCGACAACTTGCATAGTTGCATCTTGTAAGAGGTCGACCTATATTGCGACTGTCAGTCGGACGTTGCCAATCAAGAACCTTTCTTACTTATCGATTATCAGTTCTTCGAGCTATGTTATACGGCCAACCCATTGCCACTTTAGCTACCTGATATTTTACCTTCGTTCTGCTGAGAATATGCAACGGAGTCAAGTTGCGTCTTATATATTTTTGTTAAGTGAATAGACCTTTAAACCCCACAAAGAATTAGACTACGAATGTATTTCGAGTTCTGTTATCGTGCGACAGAAGATCTTGTAACCAGAGCTATTAATTACGCATCTGAGAAAGAAGATTTTGTTGTCCTATATTTATATAATCTTGTATCACTAGCAGCTTTATAACATTATGCACAACAAATCACATATTTTCTGGCGCTTTCTGGAAGAAATTAGAAGGATAATATACATTTTACTTTGAAAAAGCCGAAAGGTAGTTTTCGTTACTCTATTCTTACTCATTCAGTAAAAAAATAAATAAATAAAAATAAATAATCGTAAATCGTAAATCCCAATTAAAGTTTATTTTAAGAATGACATAACAATAAAGTGGCTTGTGGCAGCCCTACACTGAAATACTAATCATGCCTTGTACTTCGCATTATAGCGAGAACGAAGCTCGAAAATCCGGAGTTTTGGACATCGCTAGTTTGTTACTTAGTGGAAGGCGCCAAGGGAGCCGCGTTAATCTGACAAGTAACAAAGCACAATACAGCCTGCGGCCGGCGGTGGACTTATTAACGGGCCCCTGTCACTCCACCGACTAACTTTCAATTAGGGCTTACACTGGATTAGAAACGCAAAGGTTGCTTTGGTCGCCCTTTTGAGTTACGACACTTAGCTGTAACGTTACTTTATTTGGACATTAATGTAAATATTAACAATTGCGTGTTAGTGGTGCTTGAATAATGCCTTGGTTGTTAAAGCAATCTACAATGTTGTTATTTGATCTTGCTGGCATAAGTTTAAATCTGTTCCGATCCGTTAGTTGCAATGAGTAGCCATACACTAGAATTAAATTATTGCTGATTATTATCATGGAATGTATTATTGAAACTAATTAAGGACCGCATGGTTTAGTAAACTAAGAACTAGGCTGCGAAGACGTACTACATCTTGACGAGAGGAGGAACTCATCGCCGAGATTTGCAGTGTGAGAGCTCCATGTTAGATATCCGATTTCTGCAGATGTCAGTGCGCAAAGCACTTATCTCCCTGGACATCCACAAGTCAAGAAATTATGCTATTGGGTCACCAGTTTTTTCTCGAACCGTAGCATCAAGGTCGTAGTTGAAGCTCCAACTCATCAAGACAAAATTAAGAATTTCATCCTCAACATCTCGATGGTTGGCAATCCACCACTATGCGCTTTACCCGAAATATCCTGCCAGGCACGACTACTCTGTGGTATCTGTCGCCAGCGGTGTTTCCGGACCGATAAGACTTAGGGCCCTTCGAAAAAAGAACCTACACCTTTCTTAAAGGCAGGCGACTCCTCTGGTATTGCGGATATTCATGGGCGCCGGTAATCACTTACCACCAAGTTAGCTGCTTTGTCGTTGGCCACCTATTCTATAAAAAAAGCCTTGAATCTTAGCTTTATTCAATACTACTATATATATATATACTTTGGTTCCGTTCCGAAACGATACGTTTCCTTCCGCTTGGTATCATTCCGTTCTTTTCCTTTTCCTTGTGTACGGAACAGCGTTCCATTCCTTTCCATTCCGTTTCGTTCTGTTCCATTCTGTTCCGTTTGGTACCGTTGCATTCCGTTTTGTTCTATTCTATCCTATTAATTTCTATTTCCATGTTTTGATGAAATTACTGGTATAAAACTTAGAGACCATGTTGTTCACTAATAATTCTGTTATAAGAAATTAAGGAGGGTGGAGAGGAGAGTGAGGGTCTGGACTCACAACTGACTGCACAAATGACATAATCTAGTGTCAAAATGCATTTGAAAAAACCAATGTCTTTGAACACCAGAATAAGAAGATTTTTTAAATTTAAAACGATAAATAAAAATTTACATTCTTATCTCCTGAGGATTAAAATTAGATATTATGCAAATACTTAATCGATTTTAATAAAACTTACACCGTTCCCTAAGTAAAATGATGCGAAAATCGCTGAAAAGGGAATTATTGTTAACAAATTTATAGTTTCGATTTAATGCAAGAGTATTAAATTTCTATACATTTGTTATGAAGCTTACATATATTGATTTATGCAATGTCAAGCTATTTTTTTATAGCAGCTAACACTATCTATTGATAGGTATAGAAGATATATATATATATATATAACGAAAGAGAAAATCGTTAAATCTGACCAAAACATCTTTGTCAGTCTGTCGTCCACAGTTTTTCTTAGCCCGTCGCACTTCTTACCACACTGATCGTATACTTTTTTTTACTAATATGCGGTCAATATTTGAAGATGTTGAAAAAATTTGAAAGGCCTGAGTCAGAGGACGTGATTTAAATAAACATTCACTAACGCATTACTGTTATTGGAAATAGATACCACTTATCGGTAAGCTTAGATCTGTGTATCGAGGCAATTTGATTCCAACGATAGATACCTTTAATGTAACGTTTTCTGTATTCGTTAGACTATACCGAACGTTCGCTGCTTTCCAATTGAACATTTCTAATATTATTTCGATTTCTCGATATCCATTTCCCAAATGACAGTTGTAATGGATACCTATTATTCTCTTTATATTACGTTAAGATTAAATACCAATAGAAATGTTTTTGTAACTCCTATATTTCCCATCGTTACATATATCGTATTTTTTGTCCTTATTGACAATGTTAAGAGCTTTGATGAATACTTTAGCAAAACAAATTATAATCAAAATTTCCACTGATAATTCTTCTCTTTCAATTATCATCTGTATTTCTCTTCTAGGCTAATTACCTCAAATTAAAAAATATATAATGTGTAGTACCGATACCTTATTTCCTAGCACATGTATTTAAGCTTAGATGATGTGGTTAACCTAAATGATAGTAATGTCAACAGCTATTTTTTTAAAAAAAAATATTACTTCACTTTCATGTTATATACTTTAAATTCACTTAAATTTTATCTATTTAGTTCTTGTTAAAAAAATTAAATAATTGTCTAGTCTTATAATTTTAAGTGGTATACAGTCAAATATTTTTTATTCAACCGGAAAGTATCGATAAAATAGTACTATAATAATGTAAAACACAAATCTTCAAAAATCTTAATCAAAAAGTCACCAAATTTGTTACACATTCATTATCGCCTTATGAAGGAGCTATGAAAAAAGTAGCTTATTTAATATTACCCCTCAAAAAAAACATGTCGCGGTAGAAATATAAATATTAAGTATAAGCTATTTTGAATCTTCTCTCTAAATTACAAGAATAGAGAAGAAGAAGAAGAAGTTTATATTCTAATTTACACATTCTAAGTTAAAGGAATAAAAGGAAAACTTTATTAAAATCGTTTACGACAGAAATGTATCACTAATGAGAAGGCTTCCAAGTTGAAGGTATTATCGTTGCTCCAGAAACATCGTAAAAGGCTCAATAACTGAGGCGTATAAAAGAAATTCCCGAACCGAATGGAACTGGTTTCCGAACAGTTGAGTTCCGATCGTGATGAAAGAACAGATGCTGAGCATTATTCGAATATCGATTAGAAAAAATAATGTAAATTTTCTAATGGTCAGATTTTTTGAAAGGAATGTCGTGATAACAGAATGAATGGAGGCAGCATCAAAGATTGACCAGGTTATGTAGGTTAAAAATTATTAGGTATATACAAAAAGATAAAAATAAAACTCTAATATCATTAAGATATAAATTAATCATATCTACTGTTACTTAATATCATAGTTGGTTAAGTAAGTAGCATTATTTATTTATTTAGGTGTTTATAACGAAAACATTAATTACAATTTGCATAAATTCGAAAAATTAACGAAATAAAAAATATTCATATAAAAATTAAACAATCAGTGCGTTACTGTCTATATAAATAAAAAAAACTGACTACAAAGGTATAAACCTGGCTTAGTTTGGGAACCGATAGTTTTAAGTATTAATTTCACTGGTTGGTGTATAGCAGATAAAGAAAATAAAGTATAAATATAAAACATATTTTAATCATTTAAAAATTAAAAGATAAACGGGACTATGAATGAAACTTAAATTTTATACCAATAAAAAAATCATGCATTAACAATTTATGCTTTCACCACACAGAAGGGGCACAATCAACCAATTACAAAACTCGACAAAGAGGATTTGGCCCATTAGCTCATTGGAGGAAATTAACAATTGCTTGAACTCTAAATAAACTCGTCAAGTTAATTCCTTCATGTCAGTTATCATTTGTCTTGGACTGGTGTCGTTAAAAGGAGTTGACTGACCTGGATTTATTGTGAATATCGAACAGTTGTTATAATTTCGATATCACAGTCCTTTCCGTTCAGTTCTGATTTAAACGATGTATTTCACTTTGCAATAAAGTGATAGTGTCATGACGTTCTACGTTGAACGGTTATTTAGAAATAATGCATTGATATCATAAATATATTTTTTATTTTGAATTGTGGTGGCCCGACAATAAATATGTCCTATATCAAAAGAAGACATCAATCTTGATCACATCAAATTGCCGTAGCAAATATTAATAGAAAACTTGAAGAAGAATTTCCTAATTTCAAACTAAATTGGCTGCCTGAGAACCGTTCTTAATTTCTCCTGTCACCTTCATAAAATATGAAAATCAAATTACATTATCAAACAATATACGTCTTGAACAGTGTCCAGATAAATAAGTAATGAAAATAAATGAGCAGTAGACATAATGTCGTAATAATGATTCTTCTTTAATTCAATCGGTGTATTATTTGAGTGATTTTTTTAAAGCCTACAACACAATAAGCCTTTAGTAAACGATAAAAAAATATACTCAGTCAAATTTGGTCGAATCAGATTACGTCGAAGAACTTTCCAAGTTCACGCCACGCTACCTCGTCTACAATTCGCCGGTTAGAATGGCAATATTTCTTGGCCCAACTCGTCACGTACGAAGGCATGAAACTTAAAAAAGATATAAGTAAACGTCGATGCGAAAACCACCTTCAATTCTGATCGTGATCCGAAGTTCAAACACGCTCGGTTTTGTTTACATACGTAATGCGATCAAATAACCAATACACTGCTTTTGGGACTTGATCGTATTTTATTGCACTTAACGGAATTCTTCGCACGCGACAACTTTCTTGAGTTTTCACACGTAAACCTATGTGAATTATAAAGATTTTTTTTGTTTCGAATACGTGTTTTAAAAACGATCCAAATAGCCTAGTTCTAAGTCATGAATATCAGTTGAAAATATAAAACATTTTAATTTTCTTTTTGATTCATCGTCATCATCGTCACAGCCCATCATAAGTCCACTGCTCAACACAGAACTTCCCCATAGATTGTCATTACCATATAATATAGAGTGACGACGAAAGTTTTCGAGAAATCGATGGATGCAGGAGACTCAAGATCGTGTTTCGTTGTACTATAGTAGATATACATTTTAAAACGTTAAGACTGCATTAGATTAAGTAAATTAATTATAAACCTTTATATTATTTATGAAATACAAAACAGGTGAAATGAAAAACCCGAGAATAAACATCAAGGAAATGTTTAGACAGACACAATACCAGTAACTTAGGTGCAACATTTCTGATAATGAATTCCCTTGTCCACCAGTGAAGCGTAGGGATTACACCTAATCCTCTTAAATTATGAAATGTCTTTGTACCCAGTGTGCTGACAGAAATGGACTACGCACTGTATGATAGTGATTTATTAACTTACTTCAGAAAAAGAGGTTTTAAAGTTTATCCCTATGTATGTATCCAACAACTTTCAAAAACACGAATTATTTATTTATCTAAAAAAATATAGCAAATTTTGTGATTGGAGGTATGTATGTATGTATATTTATACATATATTCGTTAGTCAGAAACTGTAATTATGATTTATATCAATCATTTTACAATTGTTTTAGTGTCCTTTAAATGGAAGTATAAGTCAGTAGTTTGACATAGTTTTTATGTATTATATAGGTGGACACGGAAGCACGCAGTTTACCTGATAGTATGTGAATCCATAAAATAAAATCCATATTATTTGCAATATAATATAAATAATCATGTTTATTAATGAAAACATCGAATTACGATAATTTGTACCTTCAAGAGAATGCCAGCCATGTTCTTAACATTTCTTATATTTTCGTTACTAAACTGTAACTAAATATAAATATAATACTTGAGCTCACTGATAATAGTCGAATGGTGAAATGCTATTTACGTTTCAATTATAATATTTATAAAAAGCTAACTGGAATCTTTTACCTCATTATAATTTAAAAAATCGAAAAGAGTAATCGGAAATATATCTTAGGATATCACCAAGATGCAGGAATACTTATTAATGTAAGTGGCACGTCAGTGGAAATTCCTCGCATGCAAAACTATGCTTTCAGTAAAAACTTTGGCAGATGTTTTCGTGTCTGCCGCTTTTGTTTCATTTGCTTTCCAACTATCTGTAAATATTTCCAGCTGAAGTTTACGGTACGGAGCAAACGTTTGTTTTATTGCTGGATATCACTATTTTAAAGCTGCATTATTTTTTATATCGTTTCCTGCATCCATTGCCGAGTAATTTAAATATTTTTTTTTTTTTATTTTATTTAAGGTGATAAATGATGGCGAGTCCTGCGGCCAATGACAACCACATTCATACACGGTAAAGAATCATAGTGCAAATGCGTTGTCACTTCTGTAGTCTAAGATAAAATGCCTCGTTACCACTAATAAGTGTCTGCGGATCTCTAAAATTCTTACATAGTTTGGGATGAATTGAATTTGAAGGAAGTTTATAATTTATACCTGTGCTACTTCCTCAATAAGAACATTATCATTGCATTCATAATCAGCATAACATTAATGTAGAATATTTTTTATTGGATCTCAGCGTCTTTTGCTCATCACCCAGCTTGTCGAAATTTTTTTAGAATTGTTTTTTATTTTATACAGTTTTATTAAGCATTTTTAGCATCAATTTCTTATGAGTACGTAGCTATGTAAAGTTTGCAAACGTAATTTGTATTTGTTCCAAACCCTTTAAAGATTTTCATTTTATACCTTCATATTTTTTCTAATATCTTTAATAAATTAAAATTGGATAGCACTGGAGAGATTCTAATTTAAAGTGGAAGAGCATAATATAATTTGGTACAGAATTTTGAAGTCAAAAGTTTAGTTAATTAAAACACTTCTACTCTTTAAGAGTTGGTTGAAAGTAAAAAGTATAATAAAGCGATATTAAAAGTCATCATAAAACAAGTATACAATAATAATAATACTGAATTATTTAAATTATTGCACCTCATTTAATTTAAATAAATACTTACAACAAATTAAAAATCTTTACCTTTTCAAATGGTCACGCTATTGTTCAATGAATATCCGAGTTAAATGTTCAAGGAGTCGTCATAAAACCGGTATCTAATATAAATTCTATTTTCTCCGTCAATAGCACTTATCGACTTCGTAACATTTCCATGTAAATAGGCGGCTGGATAATTCCGCGAAGCAATGTCTAAGGCCCACAAACCCTTGGTGTTCACATTACGATTGCCTCCTCACATATTCAGCGACCGACATGATCGTAAGGTCACATATATTATGCATACAACTCGACCTGACTCGTATCCGAATCAATCCAAGAATGTTCGGAATAATGCGATCGAGCCAAACAAAAAGCGCCTACGTAATGAGACCGTGGATAAATCTTATTCTACCCCTTTGAAGTTCGGATATAAGGCTATTGGTCGGACTGGTCCAATACATTTTGATGACATAACAATTGTTGATGTATTTAATGGACTAAGAAAATTAATGTATTTAAATAAATTAGTACATAAACGTTTAAAAAACTTCTTTCAGAAACATCTAAACAAATTCAATGGCCGTCAATCATTATAATCATGATGAAGTTTATGTTCTGTTTGATTAAGAAACTGGTTTGGCAACTTGTAAATTATGTAATTTGTTGTCAGTCATCTCGCTTACGAATTAAGTTAAGTTTCAACTCTTTAAATCATTCAAGTTAACAATTAGAAAAAAACAAACGGAGAATTGTGGATTTATAGGCAAAATCTCCCTTTTTACACTCCCGGGCTATCTTAATTTGGCAACGCATGGCAAATTGCTCCCAATCTCCATCGTTCTCCCTTTAATCCGGATATGAAGCCCTCATGTTATTATCTATTCGCCAATCTATAGGGAGTAAAACGATGCAGCGATTAGCGAACGCGCTTGCCGGAGCGCACACAAGCGGCAGATAAGGGGCTCGATAACACCTAATGCAGATGCTCGGTATTCTACAACTCGCTACCACGAAGCGTTCTCTTAACTTTATTTATAATATAACTGACTGGTTCTACGTCCATTGCTTCTCCAGCCTCCATATCCCAACCATGTAAATTAGCAAAAACGTTAATGTAACTTTCGGAACCGTGAATAATAGTCCCTCGTTCCCGCTGTGGCGATATCGCGTGACCACTAGCGCCTTTATGCAAATTTTAGCGCAACGAATAATAATTATTATTTGCAACCTTTTACTGGTTTTGCTGACCCGAGATAAAATGGTTTGTTATTGGAGAACAAAAGCTTCTTCGGTACATTACGGTTTCCTAACATGGTCATTTAAGTAAGGCTTTGCGGCCTTTCTCATTTTGTGCTTAAGTCAATATTTACTATGCAAATACTTTACAGACTTGAAAGTTGAAACGTTAAACAGTTTCTTGTTTTCGTGACTTGTCATATTTGAAAAGCTTAAAAGTCGTGTCGCTAATATTCGTTATTTGAACATGATAGTTGTTAGCCAAATCTTCTGAGATATCATAACGTATTTTTTTCTTTATTTACAAAAAATGTTACATAAATAAAATAAATCAGTGTCGATACACTGAAATTTGGCATTGTCACCCCTGAAATGTAATACCTCGTTATATGTAATTCTGTCTTGTTCTATTTGTGTTTCTGTCCTATTTATATCATTATTAAATTTAATATCATGAATTCATTTTGGTTGAGTGTCTTTGCATCTTATTTCTAGTTCCATGAAACGGTTGACTTAACCAGTAAATTGCGTTACAGAAGATTACCTGAGTGAAATAGTAGCGTAATGTTCCTGTGTTTCGTATGGCGAGAGTAGCTATCTGGAAACCCTATTAAGGTGCATTTCACTGCTAAGTGTATAATGTATGTAGCAGTTATGAACCCCTGACCAAGAAGTGAACTACGTGCCCGTTTTTTACCACTAAAAAGCTCCTTTTAACAGATACAACTTATTTTGTATTAATATTTATTTTATTTACATTATTACTTTTTTCCACACAAAACAATTGACACCGATATTTAAAATTTTATTGTCCATTGTAATGATTTTATTCTTATAACAATCGTCTTTATAATGGTACAATTGACAACTATTTTAGCATATAAAGCTTTTAGTATATTTACACTCGACCCAAGTAAGGGGTAGAAGCGGGGAGAGGTTAATTAGTTCCAATTTTTTTTGTAGATGAACTTTCATTGCTTTAATTCTTGTGTTTTATCAAATTAATGTAAAGAATTGACTTCTAAGTAAAACATATATTCTCTAATACAGATTTACAACAATACTACATAAATGTCTCGATAGGGCAAGGGGCACGCCTCCACGAAAATAGAAGCATAACGCTGGTGTGTTTGGTGAGTCCGATAACCTAATTACAAGTGTACGTACATTATGTTATATATCATTCAATTTCAACCCCTAGGGGTGACAACGCACGTGGATCCTGAGCTTTTGTTGTTTTGAGGAGTTGTTCAGATTAATTCCAGCCGCTGAGCTTAAACATTGTTCATAACAACAGATATCAAAATTTCATCCTCATCATGTCGATGGTTGACAATCCACCACTGAAAAAAAGTGAATGGATATCATGGGTCGCAGTTATCACTTACAAACTATGTTCTCGTTTGCCAGCCTTAATAAGAAAAAGTTTTTATTTTTACGTTATGTCTTGTATATGTCATTTCTTAACAGTTAAATTTCATAACAGAAAATAGCGGTGTTGGAACACCGCATCAGTAATTTCGTACATGGAAGAACGCCTTCGCTTGTGACTCGAACCTCAATTTTCTATAACGCTCAGGCTATTGTTATCGCGAATTTAATTGTTTACCATTCAATGTATGTAGTTTTTGAATCGATTCGATTCAAGTGTTGAATGTTATGAATGATTTATAACGACGCTTTGTGAAGAGAACTGAGTGTGTAATTTTTATTGACTGTGGGTTCCAAGTGGAACTCGTGTAATATTGTCAAAACGTTATGGATGTCAATGAATGCAGGTCTTGACGTAAGATTTATGGACTCCGAGGTCAAATAAAATTTTAATTACGTTTTTATTTGCATTTGATGTTGTGTTTGTGTTGTATAAATTTAAATTCTTTTAATTAGGTATTCAGTTGATTTATCTTCTCATTGATTTATATTACTTTTTGATCTCTCAACTTGTCTAGCAATTATGCATTTTTAATTGGTTTTACTTTCAGGAATATTTATATCTACAAGAAATAAAAAAAAATGGTTCATGGGACTTTTATCACACAATTACTGAAATCGCTTCATATAATTTGGTCAAATGAATTATTTAACGCTAACGAGTCAAGTTCAAAATTATAAAATGAAATATATTTTATTACCACATTTTGCAGGTAGTACAAGAGAAAATAAAAATTTCTATCTTGTACAATAAATTATAATTACTGAAACGTTTGTTATTGCTTTTTCCATTATTTTTTAAAGTTTATTATACATGATTTTCTAACTCTCCTTTAGTTCCAAAAAAGAGCCTACAAAACGAGAGATTTACGGTCAAAAATCCATCTTTCCGTATTTAAAAAAAAATCCTGGATTCGCCTGGGAAGGAGATAAAACTACGATATCGACAAAATAATACAAAAATGCCACAATTCATGTCACATAACATGATTGTTTTGGAATTAAGTTGCCTTTTGAGTTGAGTCATCGGTTTCCTAAAGGTGCGTAAAGTATTCTTTTTTTATAGATGTAATTTCAAAATAAACCATAATAATATAGTGCAGTGAATTTTTAAATTAAAAAAGGATCCCAGATGTCGGATTCAAAATCGATGAAGAGAATAACTAAACTACAACTACTAACTAAAATGACAGCTGCCTTTTTATATTTCAAAATAATGTGGGAGCTGTATTATAATTATCTCATTACAATTTCGATTATAAACTTGTAACAAATATACAAAGTAGCAAAGTAATCCTTAATTCATTATGTGGTTGGTTTAGTAACGGAGATTAATCAATACAAATGTTCCATAGAGTTCAATGAACACCATTCTTTTGGTATTTGTTGGATAAATGTTTTCTTTTTTAATCACAAATGTATCTCATTAAATGTTATATGATGGTTACTTGTAAGAGTACAGTGAATAAATTCAATACGTAATGAAAATACGTTAAAATTTCTAACTTTATTTTGTTGCCTGGAATATTTATCTATGTTGGATTCGCTAAAATAATTATCAAAAATCAAGTAAATGACATGGTAGATCGAACTCGGTTTGCTTTTGTACCGTGAATAAAAAAGAGAAAAGCTACCACGGCCAACTGAAATTTATTATACTAAGTATATATCCCAAAACATTCCTATTTCATGGTATGCATAGTTTAAAACCATTATCGCCGTATTAATCGATTTGAACCCTACTATTGTTAGGGTTCGGATCGTTCATCCATTTTATTTTATTGTACGAACCCACACAATTTACTTTTTACCCTTTTCTTGCCAATTTTATGGTGTACTTACTTTGGTCCTTATTTAAACGTAATAAGAATGCTTTTAACAAAACTTATCATAAAATTTACTGTTGTTCGACGTATTTATTATTCATGGGAAAAGTGCATGGAATCCTTACCCTATAATTTGATATCATTCAATTTATTAGAATGGATAGCATATGAGTTTAAAAAGAAGTTGCCATGTAAAATTAGAAAAGAGTATTTTTATTATAATCTTATTTTAAATTTATGAAAACCTTCACCTTTATTGATCACGTCAGCTACACCGTCTACTCGTTACTAGATGGCCTGAACTGCGCAAGATATGGTATACTGAATTGCACAGTCTATGCGCAATCACTAAGAAACTGGGCACTCATCGTTGCCCTTAAGGATATTTAGTATACGATATAAAAGCAAGTAATGACGTGGCCTTCGCATATAACTAATATTAACATCCTATAACGCATATGAAAGAATTAACGGGTTATGTATTATGTATACAATTATCAAATTAATAAAAATGTATTTTATCCCAATCAATAGAGATATGAAATACTGTTTGACTATGTATTATAAATAAGAACTTGTTAGCGTGTTACTAACGGCGACACACTCAGTGAGTTTCAGTGTCATTTTTATACGTTAACCATACGAAAAATCCTCCCCGGTACCCCATTTGTAATACGTTCTATATTCCATTTTGCAGGACTAATGGTAGGTAGGTATGGTCCTCTAAATCCTAGTATGTGTACATATAATGTGTAATGTAACTATAACTTGAACAGAAGTATCAATATTGAAATTTTTTATGACGTAGAGAGTAAGTTTAAGAAAAAAATTATAGCACTATGTAATGTCTAGTTGAGGTTTTTTTCTTCACTTTTATCCACTTATTCTAACTTGTTGGATTGTTTTTTATTTTTATCTTTTATTTACAATTTTAACTAAAATATTAATTTAATGGGTTAAATGTTGCCTAGATACACAGATTTCAATATACTAATTTTGTATATACCTGTAAAGGCAAATTATTAAGATTTAGTAAACAAAAAGAATAAGTGTAAAATGTAAAAGTATATTGTTGATGGTGTATTTTTATCCATAAATAAAATAAAGTAAATAAAATAAAAATAGAGAATAGAGATTCGAACCCACGATCGCTGTGTAAGTAATCCGACGCCCTACCCGCTAAGTTCAGAATAGTACTTTCATTACTTTGTGTGAAAGTTACTATGTGTATTGTGTTTTTTTTTCATAATTAGATTTATATAGAAAACCTTCAATATGTTTTTTTCATTTTCCGTAATTTCATGTGCCGTAAACTGACAAAGGCATGTATAATAAAAAATGTTCACTGACATACATCCGCCTTCCTGCCTAAAACCGAAGTGACGAAGTGGAACCGCAGACTCTAGTACATGTTGTGGGAACAGAATAGGCGTTCGACTGAGATTTGAGCCCGAGGCATACAATTAGTACTGCTAGGATACTAAATCATAAAAGAGTGCAGTAATTAACAGTAACATAACATTTAATAAAATATAAAATTTTGCGAAAGAAACCAATAACTTGATACTATCAACGTAATTGGTCTCTTTGGTTTTGTTACTACTATTGCAAATTAAGAAGTCGGTTTCGATTAAATTTTATTACGATGTAAGTTCTAGGATTGAAAAGTAATAAACGTCAACGCAACATAATTTATTTAGTATCGATACTCATTTTAATAGAGGCAATTTTATTTTCAAAAATTATTCATTGCATAAAAAATCTTAAAACATTTATGAAGTCATAAACTGAATAATTATAATGGTAAGGCACCATAAAAATATAGTGCAAGATCAGTACGATAAAAATGATTGCTCCATTTTTTACTCGTTCACTGGAATTTTCCTCGTTAAAATATGCTCAATCGACTATAAAAAGTCTCAAATACTTCGACGCGGCACAAACGATCAACAATTTTAATTTAAAAGTTGATTAGGGAAAAAGCGAGACGCCATTAAAAGGACCCAGCGCGATAATTTTAATGCCAAACTAGCGTTATTATTTTTATTTCAATAAAGCTCGCTGCAGGGCGTCATCGGCAGAGAGGAAAAAATTCACCAATAATAAAATTATCGGGGAACCGCCCGGCTATTAAATGCAGACCGGCCGTGAAATGTGGACCTCGCTGCCATGGAGGCACGGAAGCGAATTGATTGTTTTATCCAAAGGAGAGAAAAATGTAATTTGGGAAATGGCGAAAATATTCTGTTGAGGATATTCCTGAAATAATTTGATATAAATTGCTCAATTGAACAAGATTAGATATCTATAGCATATAGTTAATATCTGCTTGCGATTTTTTTTGAAAATCCATCTTTATTATCTACGGAATAAAGCGCTCATACTAGTTTCACAAGGGTCGTTCATATAGTAGAATTGCTTGGCTTTCCATGATAAAATGCCCAGTTAATTAATATTTCAAATCGTCGGATTTCTGTAACTATGTATACTCAAACCTGCGAAGCATGGTTTTTTTTATGTATTTCCCAGTTAATTTGCAGCCCTGTATCTTTTGTTATAACGCAAAAATCTATTTCAGGGTTAGGGGGATAAGGCATTACTGGTTTTATTCACATTAGTATAGACATCAACATGGGAAATGGCCAACACTGCGATACTAGTGCGGCTTTCTGTAGATATGCAAATTTAATATTTGGAAACATTGATAGTGCGATTCAGACTTCTGTCACTACACATGATTTAAATGCGAATGTTGGGTAAATGTCATTTAGTTCCGTGGCTGATTTATAAGAGTTATTGAACACTGTATGTGGTAATGAAAATAAATCCCCCCTCTGTTTGTGTTAATACTTATATATTATTTTCTTCCGCTGATATTTAAAACCTTCCAAACTCATTCATGGAAGTCCGTCTATTACATTACTATTCAATGGCGTGATAACGTGTCGAATTTGTATTGTCACGGATGTCACGAATATTTATCGTGGAACGTAACTTTAATCTTTTAACATTTACTTTAAGGATATCAATTACTCATTATTAGTAATGATAATTATGTTTATCGTTCAATGCCTTATTTGTACCAAACTCATTTGCAGCCATACCTTCATTTATTTCGATGTAACGGTAGGTGTATATTGTTATATATTAATTTAGTTAAATTAACCCCTTATTTTGCTCGCAGTCATTATATCTCGTTGATTGTGATAAGATATACCTTAAATCAATTAAAGCCATGCCGCCTAAGCACTATGGGCATCGCCTTATCGATAGTACGCTTGATATTTATGCTTGCTCTATGCAGAGAGCTTGCGGTATTTTCTAAGCTAAGTTTACCGAGGCTCATTCATTTGAAAATACTGTTCCCGTAAATTTATACTGTAGACAACATTTTCGTTATGTATATGTATCAATCACCTAGCTTTAAAATCAAAACAAACGTATAATTACTTATACTTATAATTATTTTAACACATGTTTCTAACAGACAAGCGTAAAATGTATTTACTCGATTAGTTATGAATACATATGCATTGCATCTTAGTCCTCAGGAATAGCAAGCCCAATCATGTTGAATTTTCGTCGAAGTTAAATATTGATACTTGATACTTCGAAAATGAGATAGAAGATGTATCTCATTTTCATCTCCCTCCCTCAAGGTAGAGATGTAGACCTAGCAGTGGGGCAATACGGGTTGAACATATTCCCTGTATAATAAACATACAATGATACTAAGTTATCATTTAAAATCCGGAGAACCGTGTATGTGGCTCTATCATCCCTACAGTACTGAGCGGAAGTGGACTTAGCATATACAAATCTATTGTCTTCTCAATCTGAAATAAAAACCAATTATCACACTTTCGCGATGCGAATACAATCGGTCCTAATTTGTTTCGTCAAACCCGCGGTATCACTTAACATCGGTCGTCGTGCGTGCCTCGAATTTTTAACGTCGCCGCTGTAATTGTTCGGAGGCAACCCACCCACGGACCTATCGACAAATGAAAAGTCGCCACCAATTAATTAGGGGACCCTAGTGAGAGCGACTCGTGAGAACTGTTCGTGACTTGGCGCTAGTTATGAGACACCGTCTTAAGCGTAAATGAGTATAAATATGTTCATGTAATTTTGAAAATAAAAATGTAGAAGTGGATGGTTTATTTACGATGTTTTATACAACCTAAGATGCCTTCCGGGCAGACAGTAACTTCTAAGAAAATGATTCCTGTGGCCAAGACACCCTAATTTATCCTCGATCACAAGTTACCCATATCTCAACACTCACCAGACTAATCACGACCCCCCAGTAGCACCCACTCATGTTGTATCCAGAAACAAACTACAACCTGGCCCTTTAATTGATATGCCAGCCTCTATCACTTAACCAATTCACTTAAAAAGTTTGAAACTATTTCTACAGTTTCAAATAAAAAAAACAGATGGAAAGTCTTTCTGCTCACATTTCTTCAAACGTGTTAGAAATAAAAGAGACTTTAAATGTCTAAGTATAGCTTATCGTATACTTTTATACCAAAAAGTAAAACAACATGAAAATCAATTTTAAGACATTGTTATTTGACAAATTATTGTTTGGAAAAAAATACGTAAATATTTTTATCAATATTGATACGCTTCCGCTTCTAACTTAATTACTAGATTGCTCGACTCTCAAAAGTAACTTTATAACGAGCTCATTAAGAACTTTTTGAACTACGAACTCTTTTCGATGGCCGTATTGATACGATCCAAATCGATTAAGACGTAAAATGGTTACTTTACTTTGTACTTAAAAGTTTATCTTTACTGTCGACGTCTCTGGTAGTTTAGACAAAGGAATATCAATAAAATTTATTTATCTATTATTAAGAAAACCAATAGCGCTTTTTACAAACGTTAAACAAAAAACATAAATAAAAAGTAAAGGTAACGTAATCGTTACCTTTACTTTTCGTAAAACAATTACACGAAATAATACGTAAATACGTAAAGATTAACGAAAAATAATACTATAAATATTTCATATACATAAGTACAAGTATTTTGTACAGTAGTAGTTAAAAATCTTTAGACACTTTTGTGCGCAGTGCATTTTAGAAAACCTAGATTTTACCGTATTTACACATTTAAAACTACAATCACTAATTGGTCCATCACGTTACGATAAGAGGAAATCCTTCTAAATTCGAAAAGGACAAGGTTTGGCAGTGGACTCTTTCCGGTCTGCTTTTTAATAATCCAATTGTTTTCGTATCTTTTCATTCCCATACTACTTACATACCTTTAAGAAAAGGATTTACTACTTTGTCAAAGGTCGACATTGTACTTGCGACTCATCTGATGTTGCCCATGTTCTTGGGCAGCGTCGAACACTTACAATAAGGTGGGGCCCATGTTTGTTTGCCCCTCTATTATAAAAAAATATCTGATACCAGATATAATTTTTAAAACTAATTCGCACCAGTTCAAAGTTGGATTTCGGGTCGGGAATAATGTATAATATATAGTTTACGTATACAGAAGGAATTTACACGTATTATTCTAACTGTGAACTCCAATCAATTTGGTTAAACTTATCTAATCAAGACAAGGGATAAATTTGGACCGCTATTCTCATCTACTGCTCAGAGCAATCAAAATCCAGAGATTAAAAAAAACAATATGTTTTACCTAAGCAGCACAGTTGAGAATTCCCAAAAGTACCTTTTGTTTTAATCGATTTTAAAATATAATACTTATTTCTAAAAAAAAATCATAGTCTCTTTTCATAACAGACTAATGATTAAATGAGTATTGTAGATTCTGTTGATGTTGACGCTGTTAGCCTATGCGGCTCTTACAGCTTCATCGGACACAGAATATTGTATTTAATATTATTGCTATTAAATTCTAGGACCTAAAGTTTCCAGCACACCGTTAAACCGTCCGTTATATATATATAAATGTCTCTGTTTTGGATCTACTCTATTCGCCTATTTATATAATACAATTCAATTTGTCTATGTTTGCGATGGATCCATTACATCAGTCTATTATTAATTCCGCACGGTTCGGGTGTTGTGGAGACGCCGTTAGATCAACCGAAGATAACTGGAAACTAGCTTGATTGATGACGTCATACTATTTCATGTTTACACAGATATGTCGATATGAAAAGTTGATTTATTCTTAGCCCGCTAATTTGGATACCTCGAATCTGATAAGGTGAAAATGTAACTTTGACATATTACCGCAAATAAAATACGCGTATTGTGGGTTTTTGAAATAACGTTTTAAGCTTCATAGATTTTATTATATATTTACTATATAAAATAAAATCATCAAAATAAGACTGATCTTAGCTTTCACAATAAATAAATGGCATTTTATATTACTTGGCTCTATTACCATACAAAGGAGGTGAGCTGCTTGCTTGTTTGCCACTTGTTCTATATATAAAAAAAACCTTGAGAGTAGAGATAAAACAAAGAGTATTCCAATTTGTTAATAAAATAATAAGTTTTAACCATAGTAAAATTAAGCTGTATCTAGTTTCGAGCTGGACGATGGGTAGATCATCGCTCGCACAGAGTACTATCGTAATATAGTAGCACATCGCCTCTGTATTTCATCTGGTGAGTATAGATATGAAAAGAGTCGTACTACTCTAGGTATTCCATCTCAGTCCTCAAAAGTAACAACGCATATGCATCTTGAATCTCAGTTGAGGATGAAATTATTTTGTTTTGGGCCGTAATTATCAGCTCGCTTTTCACCTTTGAAAAAAATTAGCGTTATATATCAGTAATCAAGAGTGAGACAACTTATACATCTTGAATCTCTGTTGTTGAATTTAGATGTTTTGGGTCACAATTATCACTTACCATCAGGTGATCTGTGTCCTGGTTTTTCACCTTTAATATTATTAAAAAAAATTGCATTATATTTCAGTAATCAAGAGTGACAACAAATGCATCTTGAATCTTTGTTGATGATTTATTTAGATTTTTTTGCGTCGCAATTATCACTTATCTAGCTGAACTGTGACCGTTTTGCACCTTTAATATTATTAAAAAAATTACACCAACATCGACAGACAAAAATCACTACTAAGCAAGCAATATGTGCTCGCTGAGCGCGTAAAGGGCCACACTTGTTAAGGCCGGGCGACATGTGCCGCGTAATCGTGTGCCGCGCGTCAAATCCGGCGGACGTGACAATTTCGAGTGCAAAATGATATTTTTTTTTCTGCTTAGGGCTTCGGCAATTATTTGCATTCGGTTTATGTTTCACTGACACATCTCGGTTATGTTTTTCTTTTTATACGTTTGTTATTTTGGAACATAGTTTTTTATTTTTTTTATTTATTTATTTATTTTCTCTTTCACAAGGGTACAGAAAATTAATACAACAATTAAGACTGGTTTCTCTGGTTTCCCTGTCTGACAGATCGCCAGGCTCTCAACTTGATACACGGATATTATTATGCCTTAAACTTTGTAAGAAAAATAAAGATATAACAGAAAAATAGAAACAAAAGTCAAAATAATATAATAAGTAATAAAAATAAGTATCTTTTTGATCTATCGCATTTTTAAAGTAAAAAACCGTAGTATTATGATGGTAGTCTACACACGAATACTACAACATGAATGGATCGGTTTAACTGGGATACGACTACGGCCTCAAATAATACCAACGTAAAATAGCAGGATAATTCTTCTGTGCATGTATCCTCTCGTTTGTTGTGTTGTGTCGACTAATAACATAAAAACAAATAAACATTTTTGTAATCAGCTTATTGGTTATTTGTCGTATTTTTAATTAAACATTATATGATGTACATGTTTTTTGGTAATTTAATTAGATTTTTTTTTAATGACGATTATTAGCAATGCTATTAAACATTACTAATATTCCAGTTAACCACTCCAACTAAGCTGAGAATAATTGTGCTAGGAGATGGTTCACGACAACGGTAGAATGGTGGATTACGTTAGTAAACCTACGGCCTTAAGTTTCGCAGACCGTATCCTAAACCTATTGCTATTGACGCTTCAAACTTAGGGTAACAAACGACCAAACAGTACACATGATGGCAAGTGATTCCTGCGGCCCATGACATTGATATTCATTCTTGAAATCAGAATGCAGGTGCGTTGTCACCCTCGAGGACTGAGATGGAATGTCCCATCACCAGTAATAAAGGTCACCGGATCCCTTCACTCACCAGACGAAAACACTTTAGTATTATACTGCTATTTCACGCTGGTTATTCTGCGAGGGCGTGGTCCAACCCCGATCGAGCTAACCCATTCATTCTGCAGCTAGAAACAAACTGCAGCGTAGCTCTAACACTGGAAAAATATGTATATGAAAATGACAAGAAAATATTAATATGAATAGGATTTTATGATATCCTATTCATTGCAAAAATTTACTGACATCTCTCCAACGGAATGGTATTAAAATTTGGACGTGTTTAACTTATGTATTTATTTATCTTTACAAAGACACCAAAAACATACATATTATATTTCAGAGTTTGAATCTTTATATAACTACATTCTCATATGTACACCAAAGGTAGGTATGAGTAGGGCTCGCTATTTACGTACCCTACGTATCTAAGTAAAAAAATAAAAGTAACAGAAATTAAAGAAAACAGGAACTTTAGGTAGAGTGTAGACTAAAATCATAAAATTTTAACATAATTACTAACTGGCGTTTATTCAATTAAGCAGTAGTTTATGTAATACAGTAAAAACTTCAAAAATAATTTTAAAAGTAAAAAATTAGGCTATCAACATATCAGAGTTTAGAGTTTCATATACCAACCCGCATATGGCATCACAACCTGTCACAAAAAAAACAAACACATTTTTGTTGTCACAATTAAATATGTATTTCACGTCAAAAGTGACGTTTTTTTTATTTTAAATCCGGCGCTAGTTAGTAGAACGTTGCGCTGGCAATCACGCGTCTGTCATATTGCGTGATAGGCAAAGGGTGAGACGTGACACGCGGCGTGAGGGAACACTCAGCGTGTTCTCGACGTGACACGCCTGTTTGGGTAATGGAGCCTTAACAACGTCTCACGTTAAGATGGATTTTGGCACCCAGATTTCTTGAGAAATTCGAAGAGACACGCGTGTAATTACCGAGTCCTTACATTTTGTCGGTTCACGTTGGAAGATGTTATTCAATTTAGAACGATGACCAAGTAATGTAAAAAGAAAAACGTGAGACAGTGTTAACAGGTTTTTTTATTTATATAATCAATTAAATCATTACAGTTAACCACCGCGTGGGATATTTAGATTTAATTGGCTGCTGAGTCGCGGGTCCTAAATTCAATTCCCAGCTGGAACATCGTTATATGTTTGGAGCTCTACGTCTGTAGGAGTTGTTTGTATATCCCGTGTCCCTTACACTGCATCTGCACCTTCGATACCTTTGATCTTGTATACGATATAACGAGTGGAACGATTTACATTTGGATTACCTCCGTGTTTGCGCATATGCTTACGGTACTATAAAATATTTTATGCCAACTGTGAATAACCAGAAGATATCGCCGTAGTTGAAGTCGACCTGGAGGATATCATCATCACCATTACAACCGAGCAGATAGTTTCTTGCTGTAGCTAGAATGACTCGAGAGGGGCAGATGTCTACGGTCTCAAAGAATGCCAAAATCGTGTCGCAAGAACTTGTTGTGTTATTCAAAAAACGAATGAAAGATTTACAGTGCTAGAGCTACACTGCAGTTTGCTTCTTGCTGCAGAAAGAATGGGTCAGCTCGACCGGGGTGGGACCACACCCTCACAAAATATCCTCGTAAATTAGTAGCATAATGCTGCAGTGTTTCGTCCGGTGAGTGTAGGGATCCGGGGACCTTTAAAGCTGATGACGAGGCATTCCATATCAGTCCTCAATGGCCACAACGCACCTGAATTATGATTCCTTGAAGGATGAATGTAGACGTCATGGGCCGCAGGAATCACTTACCATCTGTGTGCTAGTCTGTTACTCTCAATGTAATAAAAAAGATTCCTCTATGAAGACTCTTATCTTTATCCAGCTGAATATATAGTCAAATAATAGGTCAACGTTGTGGTATTGTATGGTATAATATATTTATGTCCACATTTTTTTTAAAAAAGGTTAGCAATACTAACATTCTAACACAACTAACATTCTAGTTAACCACTCCAACTAAACTTAAACGCTCGTGCTAGGAGATAGTTCACGACAATATTCGACTGTTGGATTCGAACTTACGGCCTCAAGCTGCGCAGACCGTACCCTTCAACCATTAAGCTATTCACGTTATATAATATGTATTGATATTTATTTATTTGTATGCATGTGTTTATAAATGAATTTAGTGCTTTATTTTATTTTTCTATTTCTCGTATTACTACTTGTTTTCGATGCTGCCTGCTGGAAGAGATATTTATTGTTAAGTTAAGCTACGCCTTTGTACATGCTTCCGTTGTTTTAGTTTCATTGTATATATACTGCGTTTACATAAAAGTTAAATAAATAGTAAGTAGCACCATTGACGCATTCCATCTCAGTCCTTAAGGTACGATACAAGATCAGAGATACAAGATACCGATGCAGTGTCATAGTCAAAGAACTAGTACATGCAATACACCGAGATGCGAAAACTAACAATGTCTGGAATAGAACCCGGTACCCGCGAGGCAGCCAGTTACTCTATAGGTCTATGCTCAGCAATATACATAGTAAAGGTATTTGTCATATATGCCTGTGTAAATCTGTCTGTGTGTGTCTTTATTGATTACATTTATATATTATTAATGTATGCGGCATATACAACATTTTCACATTGATACACATTTGACTCCCATTTTAAAAAGAAGATATGAACAGATTTTTTGGCCGACTAGAAAAAAATATGGGATACGTGATTATAATGTGGCATACACCTGTCGTTCAGAGTAACGCGACCAAATTGCAATGTCTACTCGAGCGAGGTGACGTTCCTGTCATTGCGTGTGATACTGAAAGTGACAGCTTTATTTAGGAGTTACACGTCTTTGGAATACAAAATGGGTAGGACATAACAAAAATGTTGTCGTTATAATTTTCCTGATATGTTTTTATTAACTCTACCAACTTCATCGGGTAATTTGATTTGATTATTGGATTAATATTAATATTCACATGACTAAGAATGGTGGAATCGGGTACACTATAGTTTTTAAATTAACATAATCAATTAATCTTTATAAATGACCTTGGCAACCTTTCGGAATAGTTAAGTTAGTAATCGAAGACCATTTAGTTTTTTATATAATTTGGGAATAAATGAGCACATAATTTAACAGATGGTTAGTGATAACTGGAATCCATGACATCTACACATATCACCCCTGAGTACTGCGATTTAATACCTCGTTATCGGTAGTTGGGTCTCCTTCACTCACCATAAGAAACACAGCAGCATCATGCTGCTTTTTTAAACTGGTGATCTGTGAGTGTGTAGTGCTTTCCCTGCTGGATTGACCCATTTATGTTGCATCCGGAAGCTAGCTGCGATGGCGCTGTCACTGTATACCGTAGTGGAACATTACCGGATTCTCGTCACGCAGGCTTTGGCGGGTCTGATCGTATCGTATATTCCATGCATCAGATTAAGGAAGGTGACGACTAGTGCTACTTTAGTTACGAAAATATTTCCAGCACTATAATATATTCTGCACAGTTATTATAATCTCATTACGCCCAAAAAATGTCGTGTACTTGATACGTTCTAGAAGGGCATTATTTGTAACCAATAAAATAATATAAAACATAGCAAAGCTTTAAATTTGTATTGCATTAAGACTTCAAAGAGCTTACATTCTGCATTTACCACTGCAATGCAACTTGTTACAAATTAAAGTTTAATTAATGAAGCATCCAATATATATAAGCCCCACTACTGGGCATAGGCCTTCTCCCTAGAGGGGGTGTTGCCACGCGCCTCCACTGTGGTTGGCGGACTGCACTTGGAAATATTTTTTAATTTAACAAGCACAGTTTTTTTATTTATTTTAACTTAAATATTATTTTACCCTTTTTTTTAACTTGAATTATTATTAAAATCTTATTGTATTTTAAGGTAGCAAATAGAAATGATTTTAACTAGAAGTAGAAGTAGTGATGAATATATTGTGATATTAGACTTAAGAAATTTTTGTAAGGTTTAAGATTTGTATCAATAAATAAATAAAGAAACACCCGCACCCCAGGTCCCTGACCCAAAAACTTGTTAGGGGGAATGAGAGGGCGGCATCCGCCCAATTTAAAAGATAAATAAAACAAGCACACAATTCACCTTATGGCCAGTGATTCCTGCCCATGACCTACACCTTTACATGGAATCATAATGCAGATGCGTTGTCACCCTTGAGTACTGAGGTCGAATGCTTCGTCACCAGTAATAAAGGTCTCCGGATCCCTACACTCAACAGAATTATGCTGCTATTTTACGTTGCTGTTGTGTGAGGTCATGGTCCTACTCCGGTCGAACTGATTCATTAATTCTACATCTAGTAAAAACTGCAGTGTAGCTCGCCTTACTTCGATATTACACTACCACGACAATATTCAATTGTATCCAAATCCAGTCAATACAGAAAGCGTCGCTGGAGTTTCTTGCGCCACTTCCTCTGCAGCGCCCACGCATTCCGAAGTGGTGGTACAGATAGCCAATCATAATAATAGAGATATTAATGTAGATAATTCTTAGTCAGAAGCAACTGACCGAGCCGATGTTCGGCCCTCTCGAGCACCCTTGAGTCAGACGCTCTCGCGTCGAAGCCGAGGGTCCTTTGTGCCGGGTACCCACTAATAGAGGTCTCGACTGAGCGCCATAAGCGCTCGGTCACCTCTCAACTCTACGAAACTGTAAAAGCCCTCGGGCTAACAGCGGCCATACGCCTGAAAAAAAATATAATCCAATTGTATGTAAAACAAATATATTTGCGTCTCATGTATTTACATGGCACACCATGTATTGAAAAACATATATATGATCTTTAAATAATATTATTTTAAAATGTTTGTTATTAACTGATTTAAGTCAGAGCCAAAACAAACAAAATCTCCGTATACAAATAACTTAAACGCCCAGATTTCGCCACACTCCGTACACCCGAACACGCCATAAATTTAGATGTATCCACACCGACAGTCAGACGTCCAAAACAAACAACGCACTCTTAAACAGGGGACACAAACTAATTTGCATATGGAAAAGCATCACTCGTATCACTGCAGGGAACGTGTGTGTGTGTAAAAAATTAGCCACCGGATCGATAGCCATCTACAGTGGGCCGACGCTTTGCGTGAAACGACAGGGCTCCTAGCCATTTAAATTTTTAACAGAAACAAATCAACACACATGCTGTTCTTAGATAGGGAAATATATCTTCGAAGGAAATAATCTATATAAAAAAACATGTTTAGTTCACAAGAAATTTGTTGGACGGTTTTGGTTTAATTGTAATTTTTAATGATTACATTATGATGTTTTTTTATTACATTGAAAGTATAACAAACGAGCACACAGTTCACCTGATGCCCATGACATCTACATTCATCCTTGACAAGGAATCATAATGCAGATGCGTTGTCACCCTTGACGACTGAGATGGAATGCCTCGTCACCAGTAATAAAGGTCTCCAAATCCCTGCACTCACCAGAAGACACAGCAACATTATGCTGCTATTATACGCTGGTGTTTTGTGAGGGAGTGGTTCTACCCAGGTCGAGCTGACTCATTCATTCTGCAGCTAGAAACAAACTCTACCACTGTCAATATATTATTACATTATTATATATATTATATGTTACATTGTTGTGGGCGAATTATACTTGTAGACAAAATATACTTATGTGTCCTTACGAGTCTTATTTAAGAAGTAATATGTTAGTTCTTTATTTCTACTAGTTTAAAATACTACTACTAGTGTACTAATTTGATGTGGGCATATCGTAAGTAACCAATTTTGGCCCCTTAACTCATCTGTGCCTGTATGCAGAAGCATTAATATTCTTTGACTAACGAGGGAGTCAACAGGATTGTACTTACAGCAAAGTAAATATGTTATTAATTAGCTTAATATTTCTGTTACAAAAATGTAAGAAAATACATTCATTGTTAGAAAATATAAAATCTCTAACATATAATCCTTTGCCGTTTTATTTCATTAAGCAATGCTTCCAAAAACAGCAGTATTAATATTTCACATATAATTTTGACACGCCCAAACCAAAACAGTATAGGCGTTATTATAAACGTACCTCTAAACTATAATTAATAAACGTATAATAACAATTCCGAACTCCATTCGTTATGCCGGAGTCAAAATCATCGGGGGAGCGTATAAAGGCAACAGTTCATATTTGTTATTACGAGCACCGCGCGGGAGGGTGCCATTCATATTCAAATTACTTTCAAATCTACAACTATTATTATCCCCGATGCATTGTGCCGGTCCTTAGGGACCTATATCATTATTCCTGGGCGTCCTCCAAATCACTCGCGATGTAGAAGCATTGTCGCGTCCCAAACCTCTGGACAAGGCGTGGGCCAAATTATTGTCACAGGGGTGATTCGAAAACGCTTTATTTCACTTTACTACATATTTACCATCCTCGTCCATTCATTCAACATGTTTTACGGTTTTGTTGAACCGCGTGAATGAAAATTATATGAGCTGTCAAGAATCTCAAAAGTTAATATATGCTGCTTTTGAAAAAAAAAGTTCGAATTATAAATTAGGTCCGATGTTAATAAATTTTCATGTGGAAATTACGAAGTCAACCAACATCCATTAGTAATAAAACATTAAAGTCGTAGATTCGAGAATTCATCGGCTCCTTTAGAGAGTAATTTATGTGACGGTAAATATTTTTATGTTCCATTAATGTACAATTGGATTCTGGTATCGGATTTTCTAATGTGAGTGGCGCCTGAATACCGGATCGTCGGCGGACGTCCTCGATCATTAAATTTTGTCCCGAACAAATATCAACTTTTAGCACCCACCCCTACTGGTTTTGTTTTTAAAATAAGCATGTTCTGTTTTCTCAGGATGAACTTCGAATAGTGGTTTCATAATATTGACCCGTTTAATCACACAGCTAAAAATTTGACTCTCGGAAGTGATGAATTTAACTTACTGGTGTTTTAGTACGTTATGTTTGATTGAAAAGTATTTTATAATTTACGCATAATCACTGTTATTGACTGTTATGAACTGTTGTCAACATATTGTACTTTATATTTTGACGAATAACATTTTAATAACATTGTAGCTTCACATACAGTCTGACATAAAGCACGATCCTGAGGAATTTTCGGATATCTTGAAATATTTATTTGATATTTATTGCTTAGACATATACCACAATGTTTTCTTCCACCACCGAGCTTGTGGTAATTCACTTGAAACTACATTTAACATTTTTCTATTGGTGCTTGGACCGAAGATCTAACTCGTCACGTTCTTAAATAACAAGCAAATTTAACATTTTGTTAAGATGTGAAATTATTCAAAAAAAATCTAAAATGTTTTTTCACTATCACTTCATTAATTCGTTTAGACCGCAAATGGCTTTGGCGAACCAAAATCTATCATCGAAACAACAAAACTTCAAACCTCCACCGTTCGGCGAAAACATACGATACAAAAACAGTTGGACACGTGTTTCGAATTTCAACGTACGCGTGTTGGGGATAAGTTTTTTGTGCCCTTAATATCGTTCTAAAAGTGTATTTATGACACACATTTTCTATATAACATAATAAAACTGTAAAAGGTTCAAAGTACAGTATATAAAAACATAATAAGTATGTTCACAAAACCTAACAAGATATAATAAGGACAGTTTGTAATATGTTTTCTTACCGTAAAACATAGTAAGGTGACATTGTGGTGTTAAAGTGGTAGGGCCACCGGCAGTTTGTTTGTTGTACTTAATAACCAGTATTTTAATTAATTTTTGTATTCTTGTCTATTTAATGTAATATATATATATATACACTTATATATAAAGACAATAAATATAGTAGCACAATGATGCTATTTTACGTTGGTATTCTGGGTGGATATTCTGGTTGAACCTACTATTGCGAAAAACTAACTACCGCTAACTACTAAAAGTTTAACAAACAAATTATAGATCAAAAAATCTAGTCTTATTAAAATTTTTCTTTACGTCAAATGGTTTATCAAAGAGCTCATCCAATCAAAGCCCATTTTATTTTATATTAAAACGTCGGTATTACACAACCGTATCGGATTAAGTTTTATTGCTACTTGATCAATTTCTATTTAAATTTGATCGTGCTCTATCGAAGATCCAATGATATTTTAAAACAGAGAAAGTCTTACAAGACCACACCTTTATAGATAATTATAATTCCGAATGCATTACGTGTATTTGAGGAGGAGGCGCTTAAGTCATTCGGATTACCCATACAAACAGTTATCGAGTAAAACGGCCATGATACCACATTATAAACTCGTATCGCCACCCGTTTCCGCTGATGGTGTTAGAATGATAAATTCCGGATATGACAACACTGTAGCTATTGTTTCAAAGGTAACAATGCAGACAGACAAACAAAAAATAGAAGGGCGAGTGGAGTGAATAAATCTAAATCGCATTTAAGTCAAGAACTGGTCTAAGAGTCCTTTTCGTTTTGTGTCCTCTTAATCTTTAGAAAGCGACATGACTCTTATGGGAAATCATCTTTTGAACTGCCATAGTCGGTAGCATAACTTTAACCAGAATTTAAATCAACCTGACCAACATAATCGACTTGGATTATATTTAAGTTTATGTAGAGTAAAAATGGAACAAGATCAATTTAAATAATACATTTTAAAGTTTCAGTGATTATGTTCTAGAAAATCATTTTTTCTTATAAAATCTTTTTTTTCTGACGGTAAGTACTTCCTACGGTTAAGAGACCCAGTATGATCCTTGTTAAAAAATCAATGTGCGAATAGCTGAAATCTTAAAGTTCTCCGGATCCCTTTACTCACCAGACGAAACACAGCAGCGTTGTGCTGTTATTTTACGCTGATATTCCGTGAGGGTGGTCCTCTCCCGTTCGACTCTATCCATTACTACGGCGGGAAACAAACTACACTGTGGCTCTATCTATTAATATCTTGTGGCCTAACAATCTGCCCCACTTATGCACATGTGGATATACTTTTTCTACGTCTCGTGCTTAAATGAAACATAAAAAAATGTAACAGCTGCTTTCCCTTATGCAATTTATGTGCCATTACGTACCATCACGCGAAGTGCGAGCCATTGTTTCTAATGGGTTTTTGCTAAACCTGTTTCAATATTAGGGTTCTATTTAAGAGCTGAAATTTTATTCTAGATTATAATAGAATACAGAATAAAATTTCATGTTTTGATGTTTCATTTATTTACGTGGTTTTTTATTTTTTCTTTTCGGGCTGATGGCCGCTTTTAGCCCGAGGGCTTTTACAGTTTTACTGGGTCTTGACCGAGCGTGGTTTTCAGTCAAGACCTCTATTAGTGGGTAACCAGCACAAGGGCTCCCAAGAGGGAGCCTCGGCTTAGACCGTTAACCTGTTTTTCGTTTGAGAGCGTCTGACTCGAGGGTGCCCGAGAGGGCCAAACTTTCGCTCGGTCAGTTGCTTCTGACTAAGGATTATATAAATTTATATCTCTGTTATTAATAGCTATATTAACGTCGTATTATTGTGAAGTACAGTGTAATTTTTTCTAATATAATTGAGGATACAAACGAGCAGGCAGTTCACCCGATCGTAAATGTTTCCTACCATGACACCCACATTCATCTTCCACAAGAATTCATAACGCAGATACGTTGTCACCCGTAGTCGTCCGACTAAGATGGAATGCCTCATCACCACTTATAAATAGGTCTCCGGATCTACACTCGAAAGACGAAAAACAGCAGAATTATAGTAATATTCCACACTGGTATTCTTTAATAGCGTGGGCCTTTCCTGGTCGAGCTGACTCATTCCATGTAAAAATAACAATATAATATTGCTTTAGATGTCAGCGAACTCAATATCCTTTGATAGATTCCACCATTTCCATTAAGCAATGCTTTTAATTAAATTTGCATCTCCTTTCGTTATTTCAAAAAACCTTTTAAACGAACGCGCCTTATCGGAGGAAGCGTCGAAAGTGACACTATCTGCTAAAAGCCGTCTGCAAAATGCGTCCATTTAAACAGTGTGCATCATGAAGGGCTCAACCAGATATCTGTCAAAATTGTATTTAGTATTTTATGTGCCATGAAATGTACCACACACACTGTACTATATAATATTATCAATATTGGTGTGCGTGTTTGTATTTTTAATTCTCTATGGAAGCAAAAATGTATTCATTATAGAAGAAGTTCAATTAGTTTTGTTTCTGATTACAATGAGATTAACAAACAAGCACACAGTACACCTGATGGTAAGTGATACCCGCGGACCATGACATCTACATTCATCCTTGACAAGAAATCATAATGCAGAGGAACGCCTCGTCACCAGTAATAAAGGTCTCCGTAACCCTACACTCGCCATACGAAACATACCAGCATTATACTGCTATTTTACGCTGGTATCTTGTGAGGGCGTGGTCCTACTCCGAACGAGCTGACTCATTTTGCAGCTAGAAACAAACTGCAGTATAGCTCTACTACTGAGAGAAATACAGTTAAGAAAATCGATGTCATGCATTAAATACAATTATTTTATTATTAAAATATAGTCTCCATGACTTCGGATAGTTTTGTTGTTGCTCTCTCATGGCAATTATTATCAGCAGTCAAAGAGACTACGTATTGGTTATTATTGTTCAAAAATATTCAATTTCGTTCATTTTAACTGTGATTGTAGCGTTGTAAATTATTATTGCGAGACTGTTACTAGTATATACTTCGATAGATTGGTACCGAAACAATACATTTGAACGAATTAGTAATAGAACGTTGCGGCTATTTTCTAGCTGCAACATGACTGGGCAAGCTCGACCGACTAGGACCACGTCGGCGCGTGCCAGCGCAGCGCTGCTGGGTTTCGCGTGATTAGTAATTAGGCCCTTAGTAACGGATGTAGTTGTCTTAGGCCATATCACTTACTATCAGATGTTTGCTCATATTCCATCCCTAATATTATATAAAAAAACATAAACCTTTAAACTAAGCTTTTTTTTTATTTGAAGTATTGATTGTTGCGTTAAATACAAATAAATATGTACTTTTCACAGATCTATAATCCTACATCACTTATTGAAACCTAAAGATATTTCTTTATAACATTCACTCAATATGTTGTTTGTATAACGGTGCTTCTGTGTGAAAGATCACCGACGTTTAGTTTATCGTCGACGAACTTTAACCCCGAAGAATTTCATTACACACAGTGACTAATGTATCAATACATCATCTAGATACGCGAGATGAAAACATTCTCTCGGCGCGCGGATACCACCGCAGAAGAGATAAACGATGACGTATCTTGAGCATCTTTAAATGAACAAAAAATACCGCTTCGATACTTAAATGCTGTCACTAATTCAATAAAATGGAGGTGTATTTTTTTATTACATTGAGAGCAACAAACGAGCACACAGTTTATCTGATGGCAAGTGATTCCTGCGGCCCATGACATTTACATTCATCCTTGACAAGGAATCATAACTTAGATGCGTTGTCACCCTTGAAGACTGAGATGGAATGCCTCGCCTTCAGTAATAAAGGTCTCCGTGTCCCTACTCACCAGCCAAATACAACAAAATCATGCTGGTATTTTACGCTAGTATTCTGTGAGAGCGTGGTGCTGACCCATTCTGCAGTTAGAAACAAACTGCAGTGTAGCTCTACCACTGTTACTCTTAACTACTAAATCAAAAAGTTACCCTTCATAAGCTCTAAATAAACTTACTTGTCACTTCATAAAGAGACATAGTACAGGCTAATTGATTATGCCAGTCACCGTTGCTCAATCGACGATAGACACATATTCACTCGCCGTCCTCAACGTTTGGCCCATCTCACTTGACAAGACCCTCTCTCTATACACGAACACTATCTATTAAGTGTCATTCAATAAGGCTACGACAAGACTATAATTTGCTCAAGTCGGTGGCTTATCACGGCTTGTTGCAGTGAATTCGCTTATGTAGAGGTGCTTGTACACTAGAAAGAAACATTAACAGTTTTTTTTTTAATTGAATCGAGGGTGATAGAGGAGCTGTGTGCTCACTGTGCATCACTTACCATCGGGTGAACTGTGCTTCACCCGATGGTAAGTGATGCATGTGGCCCATGACGCTCACACTCATCTGCTCTAAAGGATCATAGTGTGTTTTGTCACGAATGATGACTTGGATAGACTTCGACACTAGTAATAAAATCTCTGGATCCCTACAATCTAAAAACGAAACACAACCGTGTTTTCCCGCATAGAATACCGGTGTGAACGAATAACACAAGTTTAACGCTGCTGTGTTTCGTCTGGCGATTGAAGGGATCCGGAGACATTTATTACTGGTGACGGGGCATCTGCATTATGATTTCTTGTTCCTTGTCAAGGATGAATGTAGATGTCACGGGCCGCAGGAATCACTTAACATCAGGTGAACTATGTGCCCGTTTGTAACTCTCAATGTAATAAAAAGAAAAAAACGAGTCTTATTAACGGAGATTCACGGTTGCATTCCCAATTGATAAATTTGTTTTTACATCGGTCAAACATGGTAACATCTCTTTTGATCGGTGTGTGTTACGGTTGTTTAGTTTTATTGGCCTATGTAGTAAATTCTGCGTAGATGATACCTCATACAGATATCGTAGTGTCTGAGTAGGTCAACAGTTCTTTGTCAAAGTTAAATTGATTCCATCTAAAATATATGCAAATTGGCTTAGTTAAGGTTCGCCTATTTAGAATTGATTTGATAATTGTGGTACAATAGGTCTGTGCTGTCTAAGATGCTGAGTTTGTATACAGAACTGTTAATGACGTTTTCTTCAATGGGAGGGAAATATTATTTAATATTTATAATATATTTTCCAGCATAAAAGAGTATACACGAATGATATCATGTCCTCGCAGAATACCAGCAGGAAATGAGGTTTTTTTGTTGTATTGAGTGATGCTGTTCGTCTTTTGACCTTTACAGCTTTAAAGGAACCGACTCGCGAGCGGTGGCCTGCTGAGTAGAGAGACAACGGCGTTACTAGCACGAACAGCGGCTGCACCACTGCTGAGCTCCGAGGGCCCCTCAGAATCGAACCACGGCTCAGATCGCTATCGAAATAATGGTTTTGTTATACGTATTGTGTATAGACTCAGAAATTTGTTAAGGATGAAGAAAAATGAAAAATAAAGTATGAAATAAAACGTCTCACAATTAAATAGATATTTAAGATACATCGCCACATTATGCAACCAAAATTACCATACAAAAATTAACAATTGTCTATATCTAATGTTTGCCACTGTTAGTTTTTGATTTTAGCGCCTTATCTATACCGAAGCTTAGAATGTAGCAAGTCCGGAAGTAATTACATCATAAAATGCGTCAGGTGCAACACTATGTTCATAAACAAGTCAGCGTACGTGTTTGATTAGGGTCGGAACGGTATCGGGTCGGCGATAAAGTTGAAAGTTGTTCCCTTGAGAACTTTTTAACTTACTCCGAATTTGTTTCCTTTCTTAATATGCATAAATAAATAATTAATCAAAGTTGGATTATCAATTTTTTTTAAAGTATTTTTTATTTAATAATTATTTTATACCAAGCATACTATATCATAATATGTTCCCTGCCGGCCAAAAGTTTAAGACCGCACATAAACAACATAATTATCCATCAATTATAATAAAATCCCATAGGATAAATAAAAGAAATGCATTCTATTGTTAGTATCGAATATTTAAAGAAGTCATTCTTTTGTTTACTTTCAAGTTATTGGACAATAAACATCTATTGTTTTCAAACACCTACTAACGCTGCGCTAGAGCCAGATGGTAGAGTCGTGATAATATTTTTATAATGTCCTCATTACTAATTACTTTGCTTTTGTTACGTATTGGTATTAGTAATTAGGATTTATTAGCTCCTGAAAACACGTGTTTCTGGCTTATTATTACCCGAGTTTACTTGGGCTTGTTCACAAACAATGTCAATTAGTCTAAACTTGTGGTTTCTACAGTGAAGACGTCATAAAATGGGAAAAGCTCGAGAAATTAGAAGTGAAGTGTCGTTTTTTTAAATAATGAAGGCAAATCCGAACGTGAGATTGCTTCACAACTGAAGTTATCGAAGACTTGTGTTCATGGCATAATAACTCGATACAGGGAGACAGACAGTTTTCAATATCGTCCACGCTCGGGAGGGCCGAGAGCTACCACGCCTAGTGGAGATAATTTCATTGTTGTTACCAGCAAGCGAAATAGACGCTTAACATCACCAGAAATTCGCGTTGGAGTAAACAAAACCCGAGTTAAACCTTTATCATTGACTACAGTAAAACGGCGACTGAGAGATGCGAAGTTATATGGTTGCGTTGCCGTTCGAAAACTTCTGCTAAGGCCGTTAAAAAAATGATGCAGTGGGCCCATCGAGATTCGACTGAAAAAGATTTTAAAAAAGTGCTTTGGACCGATGAATCCAAGTTTGAACTATTTGGTTCAAAACGAAGAATTAACAATCGACGCAGAAGCCCAAGAAAAGATGATGTCAGATTGTGTAGTCCTAACATTCAAGCATGGTGGTGGCTAAATTATGGTCTGCGGTTGCTTCTCTAGCCTGGTGATTTGAATAAATTTTGAGAAAGGAACAGTGTATATAATAGATATTGGTAGTAGAAAGTATAACAGGATTGAAGTGAGCATTAATGGTTTTCTTCGCTGAAAACGCACTAGCAAAAGCACAAGGTTGTAAATTTTATTATGAATGTCCTACATCATACACCGCGTTGTGTATCGTAGAGTACCTGGCTGCTGAGTCAGAGGTCTTGGGTTCGATTCCTAGCTTATTTCTGCATCACTGATTGTTATTATTCGGGTCTGAGTGTGATGTCTGTTTGTCCCGTGTCCCTGACACTGCATCTGAATCATTCCCTGATCTTATTGAACATGTATTACATCGGTCTAGTGAAGGTGGTTAGGATCGGTCTAATGATGAGTGAGTGCCTCTGTATAAGTGCAAATGTTTACGGCACTATAAAATATTCTACTCAGGTGACATCATCTGGCAATGACCAGTCGATATCGCCATGTTCGAAAATCGAAGTAAACTTCATGTAAGACCGCTGCCAATGGACCGCTTCAAATGCTCGGGGGTAAAGAAAACGTCTTGAGGAAACGTCGAAAACTGAAAAAAATAATGTTGCCAAGATATATGAGGTCCAGCCGCAATGGAGTAGCGAAGCGGACTAGCACCAATACCTCTAGATACGAGACTTATGCCCATCAATTGAATTCGTATATATCGGTATATATTCGTATATTATTTTTTATTACTATCTGTAATTTGCTTAGTTCATTGCTAGTTTTTAATTGCACATAAAACATGCCAACTTATAACGTGGGCTTCAATCAAACTTCGCAGGTTATCTTCGATGCTCATAAAGGCGATGTACGACTAGGCGTTGTGCTTATAATTTCGTTATCATCCCATCTCTTTTGGGCGCCGACGGAGCTTTTTATGTTCCCCTTTGTCCTATCTCACGGACATCGTCATTGTTTTTTTTGTTGTTTCGCTCCGTCGAACTTGTTTGGCTTTCATCGTTTTGCTAAAGAGTAATTACAGTATATAGCTTTAAACTTTTTGTTCCTTGCTCAGGTGATACGCTATCACGATAACATACCTCCATAAATGCTACCACCTTAATTTCTCGTGGTACAGTTACACTGTAGATTATTTCCTGGATTGGCTCGTAGAAAAAGCAAGCAGAATATCGACATGAAAGCAGTATACGTACTTGTATTTATATATATATATATATATATATATATATATATATATATATATATGTGTATATATATATATATATATATACATAAGGATGCTGTATTTCGTAGTGCAGTATAATGATATCGTAATTTGTTAGTAAAAATAAAATTATTATTATCATATTATCAGAGACACGTCTAAAACACAATATTTTTTGAGCTCTATTAGCCTTTAATTTTCTGGAACTCGTAACACTGAGTATGGCATATAACATTAATATGTAATGAGAGATTTACATGGTAGATCCACGCTGCAGTTTGATTTTATTCGTAGCACAAATGGGTCGGCTCATCGTTGAAGGACTCCCTCACAGAATACCAGCTTAAAATAGCAGCGTTATACCGCAGTTTTTCGACTGGTGAGTATGGGGTTTCAGAGACAAATATTACTGGTGATGAGGTATTCTATCGTTGTTCTCAGTGGTGGATTCTGCGTTAAGATTCCTTATCAAGGATGATTGTGGGTATTATGAACGGAAAACAGGAAATATTTACTATCAGGTGAATTGTGTGTTCTTTTGTTAATTTCAATACAAAAAAAATGTGGTGTAGAACTCTTATTGACTACACTAACAATTATCAAAACAAGTTTACAAATTGTTGCTCTCTTTGTTTTACTATCCTTACATGTTAAAAAATCTGTTTGGTGTAAACGCTAAATTCCATGTCGAATTGATTAAAACGCAAAAATAAAGAACGTTGGGAATCGATCGTATAACGATCACGATATAAAATGGCGATGGCTGTTCGAGGAATTTCACGATCTGAAAGGCTAATACGCATAAACTTATTTCTGTTTTTAGTCGAAACAAGTTCGACGATGGTGTCCACACGAATCCTAATTTAGCCCCTAATGAAACAAGCATAAATGGAAGTTTTTTTTTGTTTCAAACTCGATCCCCCGTCAAATTCCTATTGAGAGCAGGTATAAAACGTCCAATGGAAAACAATAAAAATCTACCCGTACCAATATAAATATTCATTCATCTCGAGTATAAGTGCGAAAAGGGGAGCTAAGTGCTAGAAATATGGGGTTTGTCAAAGAGAAAAGTAATAATAATTTTTATATGTCATTACGTATGTGAAATGTTCCCGCGTCAGAATTTACATGGCGGAGGGAGAAAACGCGGCCCCCGGAAATAATTTATATCTCTTGCTTTAATAATCGCGTTAGAGATTACGTAACGCCTAAGACATTTCGCGCTCATAATGACGCACAAAAAGCTCCCTCTTTTCGAGGATGTGGAATTACTTTAATTAGTACATTAAACGTACATCTGAGTATGACGGATTTGTATATATTTTTTTATATAAAATAAGTGCTGACAAACGAGTTCACAGTTCACCCGATGTTAACAACTAAGTACATTACACAACAAAGATACACAGATGGTGAAAGGGCTTTGTGACCTCTGAGGATAGAAATGGAAGGCCTCATTATACGTTAGGGTGCCCGGATCTCTTCACTCAGCATACGAAACATAGCGGCGTTATGCTGGTATTCTGTGAGGATATGGTCCTTCTCCCGTCGAATTGGTCGACCTATTGGTGCTGATGAAAACTTGCTAAAGTCATATCGAATTTACGAGTATAATATTCAGATACAAACAAAGACTCACCTGCCGTATCACACATACAAAAAAATCAGTATTACTTGATGGAAATTTACCATGCTGAATCAATGATAGTATTAGTATAGTTACTTTTATAAAGTGACTAAGATGCCAAGCATGACTATGATGGAAACAACTTCTGGTTATATACATCAACTGCGTAAAATTATTTGTAGAGTTGTAAATATTTTGGTAAACACTGAGAAACTCATTATACTTCACCTTCCCTATTCCAATGCAAATAAGATCTGAAGGAAGTTCGTATGCCGTGTAAGTGAGTGAGATATTCATAAATACACCTGGCTGTCGGAAAGGCTAATATTTTTCATAACGCACTGTGGATTAGCATTAAAGAAATTGTAGTCCATTCTTTCATATACCTATTTTAAAAAATCATTAATTATTATTGAATTAGAACATTGATTTTCTAGATCATAGTCTAGTCTTTCTAGACCTTAGTCTCTTTCACTCATCTGGAAGTTTAGTAAATAATAATAATAATCTACACATAGCAAGCAAATTTAAAATAATGCATCACATCAAATAAATATTTAAATTCATTAACTATAAAGGATTTTGACATATGTGTACTATACACATATGTCAAAATCCTTTATAGTTAATCCAATATTATCGTTAATTACAGACACAAGGATCATTGTCAAAAAGCATTATATATTTTTTTAAAAATATTTTTATATTTTTTTTACTTTTTATTTTTGCTAATATTAATTAAAAGTTTAATATAAGTCAAAAGAAATATATGTAACTTGTTAACGCTTTTTATATAGGAAGTATTTAAGAAAACAGTTATTTATAGCTTAGGAATTCGTTAACAGTGTAATTTTTTTTTCAGTAACCATCTTTTAGCGAAACAATGAATTTATGCAGAGGTAACTCTTTAACCGGCTTAGGTACTTTGTTAAAATATTTATGCACGTAGAGTAACAGTTTCTATCTATGTAGGCTGTTACTATACTGTTTTATATATGTATGTATATATATATATATATATATATATATATATATGTATATATATATATATATATATATATATATATATATGTATGTATATATATATATATATATTTATATCCTCTACATTGTTACAGAATAACCACCACGGGGCTCCACTGGCAGATTTCAAATGTTTTTGATTTTTTTTTAGTTATTATCATTTCTTTAATATGCAGGTCTCCTTACAATGTTTTCTATCATCGCGTGCGCGTGGTTAAATCAGCCCTTAAAGTTGCGATTAATCATAACATTAGCGCTGGCAACGGGGATCAATCTCGGTTTGCTCGTGTGCCGTAAAATAAAAGCGAGCTTTTATACACTGAGCTGTCAGGGCTTTCTAGAAGTTGAACAGTTTAATTGTATTTCTTCTCATATCAAGAGTCCTGAGGCTATTAAAATAATAACAAAAAAATTGACAACAAAACCCATACATTTGGTAGCAACAATAAATAAAATGTTACTGATTTAAAATGGGCATTTAATTTGAAACTAAAATAGAAACGACTTTCGGGCCCAAGCGATCGGTAATAGACGTTCCCGAATATCCAACATGGTTGGCCAACAAAAAATATACAAGCCAAAGTTTTTTTTTTCAATATCCCAAGTTTACGTGGGTCGTGTTTTGTGCCCACCTTTTTTATTTTTAGGGACATTGATTGATTGAACCTTATGGTACGTCTATGTGAATCTTAGCAGGGTATTGTTTTTTGTTGAATACAAACGTTTTTTGACCGTATTCGGTTTCGAATTAATCGTTGAAAAAAAAATCGATCAATTTATTGTGTCTTCATTTCGATTATCGATTTTCATCAATCTGAAATGTTTGCTTTACAAATATTTGAGAAGAAATAATCAGTTATTATACGCATAAGAACGTTAACTTTTCGTTGTTGAATTTAATGCGTGTATTATTAGACATATATTCCATTATTAACATCGGTTGACTCTAATGTCATCATTGTGAAAAATTGACGCCAAGGACGAGAGTGTTCGTATTAACAGACCCCTCGAATCTTAGACGTAGCTTTCTGTAACCGATGTTGACTGGTCTCAATGTTTTGTAATTTTTGATAATTAATTCTATGTATCCATGAGTACGTACCCATGAAATGATCACCGGCATAGTGAGGAGAATTGTTATGCGGAGTTATCTGATGCGTTGTACAGATTAATTCCAGCCGCTGAGTTTAAGCATCGTAAATTAAGACAGAATTCAAAATTACATCCTAATCACCCCAATAGTTGGCACTACACAACTGTGGGCTTTACGCGAATTTCGTGCCATCCACAATTAATCTATTGAATCAGATGTCGCCAGCTATATTTCCGAACCGATACATCTAGCGAACTTCAGGATAAGAGCCTACACCTTTCTTATAGCCGGCAGCGCATCTGCCTCTTCTCTGGTGTTGCGCATGTTTGCAGTAATTGGTGACGGTGATCACTTACCATCAGGTGAGTTTAATGCTCGTTTGCCATTCTATATAAAAAAAATATTACTGAGTATAATCACGTTGCTGCTACTTTCTAGTTGTATCAAATGAGTCTGCTAGTCCGAGGAACAACCACGCTCTCACAGAATAATAACGTGAAATACATAACGCTTCTGTGTTTATTATATAATTAAAATTAAGTCAAAAGTCAAAAAAGAAAAAATCTAATGCAATATTTCACCAATTATAATCTTGCATTATAATAGTATAACAGAAATGTACGACCCTAATAAATTATGTAATTAATGGTGTAAATTGGGACAGAAAAAAATAGGAAAAAGAAAATTTAAAAAAAAACCAAGACTGCCACTAATTTTCCCCTTGTTGTGGCATAGATATACTAAAGCATACACGGCATATAAATACTGTCTATTTTTCTTCACTCCTAATATTAAAGAACGTAAATAATTTGTACTGCATAGTTTTTATGAGGTTTCATGATATTTTAATGCCATTACCAAGTAACATGCTTTTTAATATTTGCACTCGCGTCAAAGTGAAAGAGTGTTATTAAATTGAAGTCTTTGGGCGCTGGGTGAGTCAAATTTCAAGGTCGGATTAATGAAAAGTTGCTGATGAAAAAGAACAAAACATAGATACTTATTGAAAGGGATCTAAACAGAGAACTATGCTCTCTCTCAGTAAATTTTTCCCTTACGATTTTTATCTATATACTTCCTATTCGAGGTGTACTCAGTACAAGTGTCAGAATTATGAGTCACTTCACTTATTTTTTGCTGTAATACTTTTACTTATCTACGTATAATTGTTATGTTAATACAATTCAACCGTATCTTTCTTTAAAGAAAATATTATTTTCCAGCAATTAGTGATGTGGTATCGTGTCGTGAGAGTAACCGGTTTTATTGCAAGAAGTTCTAAAATTTTAAAGACGGTAAAACATAAACATGCTAATTGTACATTCACACGGACTTCTTAATGACAAAATGAATAGTAGCTTTCTTTTTTTTCTAACATTGGGCGGTGACAAACGAGCACACAGCAACAAAGATAACTCGAAATGTAAATGAAAAAAAAAAGTCAAAGGCGACCCGAAGCCGTGGAAAGGGTTTCATAACACACCAATAGAAATATTTCCTATTAGGATTATTATAACTTATTCTTTTTCTTTTTAAATTTCAGGATCATTTTTTGAAAGATTGAAGAATTTTTTGTTATAATTATCCCCCAAAATGAACTCGCAAAATGGAATCGGAAATGCGGAACCCTAAAAACACAAAGATCTAAACTTATTAATTAAATTGCTTTCATATTTTTAATTTTACTTAACAATTTTAGAGAAAAAAGTTTTAAAGTTTCAAATGCAAAATGTATCCGATAGTGAATAGGTATGACTGAAATACAACTTGCTTCCAACAAAATATCTAAGGTTGAGCATATTGAATTAGAATTATTTTGTTTAATATTTTTTATAAATATACGAAGGCATCGATATGAAATCCTTGCCGCTTAAATTCCGATCATGTAATTTATTGTAACGATTATGATACAACTGGCCGATATTTCGATATCTACAATCTTGGCCCGTCAAAAGGTTTGAAGAGACAATTTGAAGTTAATGATGGGAAAAAAAATTAAACTGGTCCGTATATTGTTGTAATGTGAATCGAATTAGATTAGCACATTAATTAGCAGCGGTGGAAATACGCTACGGTATGTTCAAAATTATATTCTAATATAAAAAATGTGTAGAAAGCCTGACGTCAACCTTGTAACTTTAAAAAAGTAAAAGGTTTTATAGTCTGCTTCATAACAATTTATTTTTCTTCGTTTATAGTAGCTTTCCCACATTATTTTTTACGTAGTTTTATGCGTATATAGTTCACCATTTGATATGCTGTGAAGGAAAACGTCATAGGGAAACCTACAAGTCTAAGAAAGAAATTAAAAAAAGTATATTAGCGAAATCCGCCAATCCGCGGTGGACTATGCAGCACCTCTGTAGAAAAAGCTTATGCCCAGCAGAGGGGTTTATAGATCATATGTAGGCTCTTACTTTTCTTTTTACATTTAAATTAAGGCTCCATAAAAATTGTGTTCGCATTCACAACCAACATCAAGATTCTAAGTCGAGAATAAAATTGAATGTATCGCCGCTGGGTACAGCGGAACAAATAGCCTCTTTACCCCAATCTCTCAAATGTCCAACAAGAATTCTACTCCTGTTTTTTTTTCCTTTCGCGAACTTTAAATTGCCGCCCTAACGGAACGCTGACAATTATTCTTGTCGGACTACACATTTCAGTAATAAACCTTCCTGCGTTTTGTTCTTTAGGAATTATTTGGTATAAAAACTTGCAATGCAATGCAGTAGATGTATGTACGTGGCTTGTGTTTTGTGCTTACTTATTTAGACAGAGTTCGAGTTTTAAATTTGATTCGCCAGTGCTACCAACGTAACGTATTATCACAGAAATACCTTACCAGAGATACAGAATTTATATTTCTTCAGTAATATTCTTTTAAATACATTTTTGTCGGTGACGAAGTCACTAAACTATGCTAGTTACTATTATATATTATAGAACCGTGGATCACAAGTCTCTCTCAGAATACTATGAATATAATTAGTCTATTACAAGTCCTATTAGTCCTAGTCCTATTATAAGTAATTATTAAAATATTTAAGTCGGGATTATTCACGCAATACTCCATAAATATACTAATTATTGTCTGCCGTCGTATTTCATTACAATACTTTATATGCTTCACTCTTAATAACTGTCGTTTTTTAGGTCTGTTACTTATCACTTACCACTTTTAGTGTAGAGACACGCTGTAAATTTATCTAGAAAATGAATGGATCGGTGCTTCTGAGAAATGGACAAATCTTCACAGATACCTACTTGAACCTATGTAAAAAAGCAGGATAACGCTACTATCTTTCGAATTTTGTGGTTAGGGATGCTGGGGTCCAATTCGGGTCATCCCGTCTCAGACCTATTTCGCAAAGTAAGTGCATCTTGAATTTTGTTTCAATACGTTGTCACTGTTTAGCACTAAGATGGAATGCCATCACCAATAGTAAGGGTCTCCGGATCCTTACACTTACCAGACAAAACACAACTGCGTTATACATATATATCTTACGCTCGTATATTGCGAGGACGTGGTCGTTTTTTCTTTATAGATTAGGTGGCAAACTAGGAAGTAGCTCATATGATAATTCCTTTAGGAATGGAGTAAGCTTGAAGGTCCATACAGTAAGGTAATATTAACTTATTATTATTGTTATTAGTTATTCCCTAAGCTCCTTCTCTAGTCGAGGCAACCCATTCATGCCACAGTTAAAAACAAACTGCGTTATTGCCGTACCACTATATATCAACCTACCTAGTTACAAAGTTTATAAATTATTTTCTTAACTTTATAACTAGGTATAGATACCTATTTTACTAAATACCTATTTTAATAAATAACATAAGTTAGTAAATAGTAACACTTGGTAGTATCCAACACAAGTCATGGTTTAAACACAAGTAGCTCTGTCAGAATGCCCTCGGGACTCGCATTAAGAATACGTATTAACGTTCAACATTTAGACAAGAAATTCCAGTTCAAGGTATCTTAACGCAAATCATACCTTTCTTCTTGAGTGCAATATCTATATAAATAAAAATTATATGTTGTTCCTTGGTATGTTCATCGTTTGAGAACGGCTAGACCGAATTAGGTTTTTACGAAAAGAAAAATTGAAGATTTTGGCATTTATTAAATTAGAAAAATTGGCAAATTTGGGTAAAACTGAAAGTTCTTCTATCTAATGGAAATTTGTATGATCTCAAGACCATTAAAATTCAGTAACTCACCATTCGAATGAAAGATAATTTTCCCAAATGCACATAACGGACCAATGTCAAGTCAGCTACGTAAAAGTAAATAAAGTATGATCATTTTGTTTATCTCTGCAGATTACAACGAATGAAGTATTAATAAATTTAAGAATACAAAACGTAATATAATTCTAGGAAATTTCAATTAAGCGATTATAGTGCCAATCCGTTATAATCATAATGCCTAATAATGGAATAAATTGATAAAAAATAATGTAAAAAAGTAGAGGATATATTAAAAAGGTTTTAATTGTATCTTCCAAAGGAGTATCGATGGCTCCTCATGATTCTTTAAAAAGCACAGCTCCATGTGTGGAATACAGCTATCAAATTTGGGCAGGTGCTGCAAAATACCAAGAAGCCTAGAATCGATGAAGCGGCGTTCCGAGGGAGTAATCTGTCAAACTCGTATAAAACCAAAGTTGGCACAGACGTATGGTTCACGGTGTTTTGTAGAATACAATTTGGAGAGTGTGCGTTGGACGATAAAATTCCCTCTTTTTCCACCATTCTTTCATTTCTTTGGTTACGCAAAAAAATACATTCACGCTTATCACTCGAAAGGGTATATCACCACTCTGCTAGATTAATGTTTCTCAAGTTTTTTTTCTATCGAATCGTCCGTGAGCCGTCGGCCCGGGGAAGAATGCCCTCACAGAATATCAGAGTGAAATAGCAGCACATCACTGCTGTGTTTCATATCATGAGTGTAGGGAACCGAGGAACTAATAACAAGTCCATTCCATCCCATTCCTCAGGGTGACCATACATGTGCATCCTGATACGTTGTTGAGTTTGTATGTACCCATCAGCATATCGCCAGCAACAGTCATCACGTACCATCAGGTGAACTGTGTGCTCATTTGTCACACGTCATATAATGAATGAAGCCCACATCTGCACTATAAATTCATTTTGACATTATTTCCGCCCTCATTCTATTTATATTTCATACCTTCGATCCAGTTTTCGTTTCATAATATAACATAATATTTCGCAATCTTCAAAAAATTCTTTGTCTTCGTAGGGTGACATAGGGGTTTGGTTCATTGGTTTCCACTAAACCCCTCAGTCATCTCAGTGGATTGGGAGGGAATCCGACAGAACACACCGGTGCTCTTCTACACTGAGCTTGAGCACGTCCCAAGGTTGGCCTCGCCTCTCCTAGCACATTTGTTTTCGCCGTCTTCATGGCTTCACTTTCCCACACGATCAGAAATTCCATCCTGATCGTCCACGAACCTTAAACCTCCTTTTAGTGGCCTAATACGACAGGCAGGGGATGCCTTGTACCAATTTTAAATGACGGCTAAAAGGCTGTGGTAGTCGCATCTAGCATAATTTTAACAATTCTATAATTATTAAGTATACAGTTACATTGGACATAATTCAAACTTGAATCGGAACTTACACACTTGAATATAAAAATAGGTAAATCACTTCCAAATAAAAAAAGCACTTTTGTAATAAACCGATCTTTTATCAAAGGCGACAAATAGCTCTGTAAAACTTTTTACAATTTTACGTTTCTAACAAATAACGTAGGCATTCATATGCAAACTAAAGACAATTCGCGGGACCATTAACTTCGAGGGAAAACGAGATAAATCTTAGCCAACAATGAAAAATTGGAACATAACGGGGCCCTACGTGACACGAGCCGGTTGGATGCTCGAACTCGTCCCTCCAGGCGAGTCTTTCTTGGAAATATTGACCTTTTTTGGACTCAGGGCACTTAGCTAAATGATAGTTCCATCGATCCAATGAGACTCCATTATGATGCAATTCTTTTTTTAATTGAGCAACTTTCCATTCTTATGTAAAAAATCATATACTGGAAAGCCACGCCGCAGTTAATTTCTAGGTGTAGCATAAATTAATATAGCATACGTTATAAACTGGGGCGGGGAACATGCCTCGTAATACAATGGTGAGTGTAGAATTTCGGAGAGCCTTACTGGTGATAAGCCATTCTATGTTATAGTGTCTAGGATATATATATAATCTAATTAACTATTAAATCTTAAATATTTATATATATATATATATTTATATATGGTAAATATTTAAGGTTTAATAGTAAATTAGATTTTAAAATAATTCCAGTTATTAAGAGATGTTTGTATTTAATTCTTGAGTAATGTTTTCTTCCATGCATTAAATATCGATCCTAGAAGCAGTATTTCGTTTATTTTCCTCCCTGTTTCCTTGTTATATTTCACAAGTTGTAAGCCGGTTGTTTTCTTGGTTTAATAAATCATAATATTTTCCAGCCTCAGAAGTCCCGTTCCGTCCGCAGGGATTAGTAATGATGTTTTATTTGACGGGGACGTCTTTTGAGTTGTATATAAAAGAAAAGATTGAATGAAGCAATCGTTAAATACGGCTTGGATATTATAATAATAATAATAATAATAATATATTTACTCCAGGCTTTTTTTTTTTTTCGGGCTGATGGCCACTGTTAGCCCGAGGGCTTTTACAGTTTCACCGGGTTGAGAGGTGACCGAGCGTTAATGGCACTCAGTCGAGACCTCTATATATAGGTAACCAGCACAATGGCTCCCGAGAGGGAGCCTCGGCTTGGACCGTTACCTTGTTTCGCGAGAGCGTCTGACTCGAGGGTGCCCGAGAGGGCCGAACCTCGGCTCGGTCAGTTGCTTCTGACAGAGGATTCTTTAAATTCGCTATGATTATTAGCTATCTGTACCACCACTTCGGATTGCGTGGGCGCTGGAGAAGAAGTGGCGCAAGAAACTCCAGCGACGCTTCTATCTGTATGGACTGGAGAGAACCGACCAGTGACATGGCGGTATCGCGAATATCCTTGTTTGTGACGCCCTCGCCGTCGGCGGGGGCGATGTGAGGGTACTTCAGGCTTGTGCCCATCTTGTTAGTAACAATTTTACTTACATACTACGGTTAGTAACATAAAAAAAAACAAAAAGAAAAATAAATGCTTTATGTACATAAAAGTTAAATAAATAGATAAGTTTAATAGGGGAAGCAAAGCTCTCAAATCCGCTCTATGGCCATCCTCTATAAGCTATAGTAACGCGGAAAAATTCCGTATTATCATCCACCCAGAGTTCATTTAGTGGATTATCAGAAGTCATCATCTCACTGATAGCTCTTAACCCAAACCTTATCTGTTACTTACGGTTTATGAGAACATGTAAATTTATAGTGTGGTATTATAATAAAATAAAATATAAGATTCATAGAATTTTTTTTATTATCAACTTTAGTTTCATAATTACATTCCTGATATCTAACGACAACCACCTATTATAATACTAGCAATGTACTCGGCTCTGTCTGCGTTCATTTTAATACAATATCATATTACAAATTAACGTCTGTCATTGCATGTCGTGATAATGTATAACCGATAGTCATATGATATGAAAAAATATATGAGTAAAGTTTTCTGTTGAATAAAACTATACGGATTTTATAGTGTTTATTTTGACTTTCTTATCCTAACGTTTCGTCTGTCAGAGCTTAATTATTTATAGAACCGATATGCCGAAGGAGGCAAAAGTAACTTTACGTCAGGTTCAAGATTTCATTTTATTAATCACAGGTTCCCAATTTGATAGTTCCATTCTCATCATCATCTCAGGCATCTATTGAAAGTATGCCATTTTTTTTATTTTATTAGCCTCCTGAATCATCTTTGGTAAAAACCGCACAGGAACATAGATCAATTAAATGTGTAGTATGCGCATAAATAAATAAAATCATCGTGTAAAATTCGTTAATATAAATTGATCTTTTTTCGAGAGAGACGAACAAACAGGCCGATTTGAGTTGTATAGTAGCTACGTATCAATCGTTAAAGTAAAATGCAAATTAATTACGCTCTCTAAGCAGCGCAAAGCTGAAATACGGAAAATATGTGTGTAAAAGCCTTAATGGCTTGGTCCCAACGAGACGCAATCAAGTGTTCAGTAAAACGGTTGTAGCGCATTACATTAAGAAGCGCACAGCAAGCTACGCCATTGAAGATATTATGAATTTTAATGTCCGTCTATTTGTATATATATAGGTGGGAGGCACGGACTTTGGCAAAGAGTAGTAAAATTTAAATGTAGACGCGACAAATTTAATATACTATGTAAAGTTCGATGTTACGGAAAATAATGATTGAACAGATGGACAAGTAAATGAATACGCTTTGGTAAACCAATAAATAAGAAACAGTCTCTTAATGATACAATATTTTTACTCCCCATCCTCGATAATAAATCATTATGTAAACACGATTTCATCCCTGAAGTTAATTTGAATGCCTTGTCACCAGCAATAAGATATTCATTTTCTATCGCATTCTTTTTCATTCAACTTAAATAAAACACAGTATCGCTAATCTGTCTACTTATTATTCTTTGACCTGAGGGATGACCTAACTTATTATAGTATTTATTAACTTAAACTAACTTAATTAAAAATATAAAATATATATTTTTTCTTTCTATGCCTTTACATGCCTAAATACAGCAATGTCGCTCAGAGGCGATTAATCCAGCCATTTGAGTCGTACTTTATATTGTAAACTTTCTTCATATTGTAAACATATAATTTTATTAATCTCTCACGCTACTCTCCGTGGGTCGCCTTCAGCTAGGCCGCCGAGTGATGGTTTTACGAGTGTAACATGAAAATACTCGTATTGTTAACAACGCAATATTACTTCTGAAATTATAAGCAAATTTATACCTTACTCCAAATCAATTAAGGTATCTAATCGAATGTAAGAAGAAATTTAATACTGGCTGCATAGTATCAGCGTACTCGGATATCTTATAGTGGCGTAACATATAATTAGAAGTTGATTACTTCGCATACTTTGATTCTGGGCCTATTTTATTATAATGGTCGAGGTGTTAGCCGCTTGTTGGTCTTAAACATAGTGATTAGTGCGCGTGCTCGCGAAGTGTACGTACGTAAATAATTAAATTCATTTACAGAATGCCCAAAGGCTAACGCGTGATATTTGCAAGTACCCTTTTTCGAACCGGTTCTATATTCCATTTATGTTTATTCTGTCATACTGTATATCATAGGTGTCTTTTACGACCACATAGTTCACCTGAAGGTAAGTGATTCATCCTTGACAAGGAATCATAATGCAGATGCGTTGTCATCCTTGCGGACTAAGATGGAATGCCTCGACACTAGTAATAAAGGTCTCCGGATCCCTACACTCGACAGCCTTATGCTGCTATTTTACGCTGGTATTCTACGAGGGCGTGATCCTACCCCGGTCGAATTGACACATTCATTCTGCTGCTGTAAACAAACTGCAGTGTAGCTCTACCAATGTCAAAATATATATAATTATATTTTAATATGAACATGAAAAGAAAAGATTACGTGAAATTGGTTTTAATCCTTTGTTAACTGCAAACTTGAATGTTCTATTTAAACTAGCATGCCTTCTGAACATTTCGAATCGTAGAGCTGACACGTAGATAAACGTCAAGCACGATTCTGGTCCACCTGCATTCATATACTTCCCGCAAACTTTCATCGCTCCATCTAGTGATAGTCTTACACTGCGATTTATCTTCCCCATCACTTACCTGCTCTACGATCTAAACGGACTGGCCGTTGCCACTTCAGCTTGCTTATCCTTTGAGCTATGTCGGTCACCCTCATTCTACTGCGCAAATACACATTACGTATTTTGTCAAGCTGAGGACTTCCGAGCGTAGTCTTTTCCACGGCCAACTGAACTGAACTGAACATTAAAGTTTGTTCAAAGGACAAACTTTTCACTGGATATCTTTTATAACAAGACTGAACATCTTTTATCGTGTTCTTTGTTTATTTATTCTACCCGAAATTGTTATTTTATTGGATTGATTTAACTTTCAGAGTTTTTAAGAAAGTATGCATTGTTTACCGCCAATATACGAGAACATTCTATAATTTTTTTATAGCAATTATATTTCATAGTCTTGTAAGAAATCTCAACAATATTAGATTTGTTTTTAGCATTGCATCAAGCTGCATGGTACGTAGATTCGTTTTATTGTTCAAAATATTTAATGTATATGAATATCAACATTCTCTGTTTTTTATTCTATGCTTTATTCGTCTTTGATTTTCTGTGATTATAATCTTTATATTTTATTATTTTAGCTTAAGGACGAAATTAGAATCGAATGATTGTTCGTGTTTAAATTTTTTAATAATATATAAGTATGTACACATGCAAGGCAAGCAAAGGAAAAGCATTCCATTAATAATATAACAAAAAAGCAGGATAACAAATCAATCACGAAAATCACAGTTTTTTTAACGTCATAATTATGAACCTAACCTAACCTAACCTATAGATACTATCTATAGGACGAATGATCGGCTCGATAAGAGTAGGAACACACTATTTGGAATTCTTACGTAAAATTTAGTTAACATTTATTAGCCTTTAAACGTTTCCTTTTGTCAGAGAAAGAACGATGACCTTATTACCGGTGTCCATGAATACTTAGTCCTCTTGATTCCAAGTATTATGGCTATTGATATGATGAAAAGAATGCATCTAGTATATCAATAAAAATATCAATCAAATACCTTGTATTCTTAAGATACAAAAAAAGCTATGTATACAATCCGTATTAATAATTGTTATTATTAATATGGCTATTGATATGATGAAAAGAATGCATCTAGTATGTCAATAAAATACCTTGTAATTAAAAGATACAAAAAAATCTATGTATACAATCCGTATTAATAATTGTTATTATTAATATGGCTATTGATATGATGAAAATAATGCATCTAGTATGTCAATAAAATACCTTGTATTTAAAAGATACAAAAAAAGCTGTGTATACAATCCGTATTAATAATTGTTATTAATATGACTATTGATATGATAAAAAAGAAGGCATCTAGTATGTCAATAAAAAATATCAGTCAAATACCATGTATTCTTAAGATAAAAAAAAGCTGTGTATACAATCCGTATTAATAATTGTTATTAATATGACTATTGATATGATAAAAAAGAAGGCATCTAGTATGTCAATAAAAAATATCAGTCAAATACCATGTATTCTTAAGATAAAAAAAAACTGTGTATACAATCCGTATTAATAATCTTCATTATTCAATTTCTTCGGGATTTGGTTTTTTAAACGAATTTTATTAATTTTAAATAGGTATATATTTAATTTTACTTTGTTATTGGAAACTGAATATTGACAGTTGCCATGTATTTTTTTAGAAATAATGACATTCCTTAGTAGTGATAAAGTAAAGGTTTACATACCATTACGGCATCTGCTGGATACTATGTTAATGAGAACACCTTTTTACAATCCATATTCCTGCAAATAAAGATTATGCTTATGGTTATTATGGGCCGAAGAAAACGCTTGAACTATGTGCTCCTTTCGTAAAAATGAACTACGTCCATCGTCAAGAAGAAACATAATGCAGTTGTGTTTCCCTTAAGATACTGAGACTGAGATATAATACTCAAAAATAATTACGTATCCTGTTTTTTTTTAGTTACCAAAGCTGCGTTTCCTTGACTTGCTTGAATTGATAAAAAAAAAATCTAACAGAAACAAGTATTAAAATTTATGAAATTAACATAATTCCCATACACTAGAAAGTTTATGTTAACCGCTTGTCACATTATTAAATATAATTCCTGTATATCATTATAACGATTACCTCTAGAGCTTTGAACTTTGACCGTGCGACAATCTGCCGAAAAAGATTTACGGTTCGCCCACGTTTCGAAATCCGGCCGTTACCTGCATAAGTATAAGAATGTTTTATTATAATATAACAGGAAAGTTTAAATGAAGATCTGTACTCATATTACTTTGTAATTTTAAACATACTCTATCCCGGGTGTCCTGGGTTCGATTTCCAGTCTAGAAACAATATTGTGTATCACAAATTGTTGGTATTCAGCTTAGGGTATCTTGTATATATAACGTGTGTCCCTGAAACTGGGTCTGAACTTTGCACTAATCCCATTGCACATTTTTTATATCGGAATAGGAAAGGGGATAAAGAGTGAGTTCCTCTAAGTTTGCGCAAATGTAGCACTATATAACATTATCTATAGAACCGAACCTATGCAGCCTAGCATCATAGGTTCGGACCTTATATTCATTGACGAATTAATTAACGGATATAACTATACATATATATATATATGTTGTGGTCATATAATTAGAAACACTTCTTATGAATAAAGAAAGTTTATCTTCAACGTACAAATGTTCGTAATAATATACACATTCAATAACAGCATCCATAGCTCGTTCTTTTTTTTAAATTGGAGACTAACTTCTTTTTTTAGCTTTTTCTATTATTTTGGCGGCAATTAAAAATTTAATCTGAATTTTATTTTGTTCAAAATGGGCATAAAGAAAAGTTGTGACGCGTCAACTAGGCAAATAATTGTTCATTTACATATAGATCATAAGTGGGCGTACAGAAGAATAGCTGAGCATTTAAATTGTTCTGTTAAGAAATTTTTTATTGCAATTGATCATAATAAAACAGACGGAACTGTTGAAAATGTTCTTAGAAAGGTTCGGCCAAGAAAAACCTCTCCGGGAGAAGATACGCTAATCGTCCGTGTTGCTAAAAAGACCCAAGTAAAGGGTCCAACCAGATTAAAAATGAAGTTTTTTCGCCTGATGACCCGAGAAACATCTCGTCAAGACTGATACGCCGAAGATTAGTGGAAGCTAAATTGTTTGGAAGAATTTCTCGAAAGGTACCGCTTCTTACCAAGCAACACCGAGAGAAGCGATTATTATTCGAAAAATATTATTTAAAAAATATGTAAAATGGACGGTAATAAAGCTACCATCAGAAAAACTTTTATAATGTTGTTGCTGTGTGCTCGTGTGTTACTCTCGATGAATAAAAAAAAAATTACACATAAAATTAATTCCATACTTCTGACAAAAAGGTCCGATAAAAACTATTTATACATAAAAAATTAAATGCCAAAGTACTATTTCATTTTTGATCAAGAACATCAATCAGCATTAGAAACAGAATTAAAACCACTTAAACGACGCCGGGCTGATACAATAAACAATTTAGAACGCACGACAACATCTCCGCGGTACACGAAAATATCCGATCGGGAAGATGGGACCGATAAACGTAAAGTACTGAACAATGCCAGAGTAATGTAGTGTGGAAGCCGCTAGGCGTGGTCTTGGGATGCAAATTGCACGGCCAGCCGCGGGCAGTAGACAAATAGCGTCGTGAGCGGACCGCACCGGTAGCCCACGAAGTACCACGCCTTGGGCTATATCTGTTTAGTGTTTATTATTCCGACGGCGACGAAAATGTTCCGCTGCATTCATGTCTTTGGGGAATTTTAGACCGTGATAGGTTTATTTAATGTGTTGGATGTGGCTGCGCGAAATTGTTTTCGAAGTGGGAATTGGTGCGATGTTTTGTTAATAGGTTATAGATTTTCTTGAAGATATAAGAGTTAAACTGGTTGGACGTTTTGATGTGCTTCCGCATGACACCCATGTATACCGTAAATAAGGATTCAAATTGTGCGAGCGTGGTTCGTCGATGGCAGAGTTAATCCATTCATGCTGCAGCCAGATTTTAGTTGCAACTTGACTCTACCATGTATGTACATGTGAACCTTTACAGTACTGTTTCGTGGAAACACTTCTCAAAAAACTGTGACTTGATTTTATTTTATTTTAAAATCTTATGTATTTATTTTATTATGATTTATTTTATTTTGATAATTTAACTCTATCTTTTTATTGTATATTTGGATTCAGTAAATGTTTAGTTTTATCTATTAACTAATTTTTATGTAACATGATAACCGTTCATTATTACAATTGATGTTTTCATCTTTATTTGATGCGTGCACCAGATTCGACTTTATGTATTATAATAAATAAAAAAACTTTCATACTCATCATTTTGCCTTGTCCGATGTAAAATCTTTTAAAATCAAATGAATAGTAAATAATCTATCAATTGTCTTTGATTGGTAATTGATTCACAGCTCGGAATCTGACAAAAATCACAAATCTCAAATCTGAATTCATCCTGGACAAGGAATCACAATGCATATGCGTTATCACTCCTGAGTACTGAGATAGAATTCCTCCTCATCAGTAATAAAGATTTCAGGATCCCTGCATATCTATCACTAGACGAAACAGCAATATTATACTGCTGTTTCACGCTAGTATTCTGTGAGGGCGTGGACCTACCCCGGTCGAGCTAACCCATTCATTCTGCAGCTAGAAACAAACTGCAGTCTAGCTCTACCGATGTAAAATTTATTTTTTATATTGACTCAAATATAACTGATACTAAAATTGAAAAATATTTCTATTACAGGAAAGGTTTCAGACATTTCAAGTGCTACCAATTGAGCGTTTAAATTATTTGTACAAATATTTAATTACACATAGTTAAGTTGAACCTCGTACTTCGCCGTCAGCCAAGGATACCCGATAGACTGTAAAAAAAAGCATAGCTCTTCAATACAACTCACAGCTCTTTTACTTTTTTAGTCTAGACGGAAGCAACGTATCATCGAACTAGATGAAGCATTGGATTATACTTTATATTTAGCTCATTGCACTTTTATACATGATTTTAATAAATTACATTTGCTATATCTTCAATTTTCTGCCAGATATATACATTAGATATTAGTGGGAAAATTCGAATAAATTCAATCAATCCAATAGAATAGAAAATTGTAATAATATAAGAATACTTAGTAATTTAAACAAGAAATTATTTTAATTATATAATTTTGTCTATTTATATTTGAAGATCATGACCCAATACTTTTTTTTTATTTATTTCGGTTTTTGTCCTCTTATATTTGGGTTTAAAACAACCTTACTGTCTTAAAATTCGTTAATCTATCAAATATCTTGTGATTAAGTAACTCGCGGTCAGATATACCATGCATTATTTGATACTACGTTCTACGATAATTAAGAAATTAAAATTAAATTTAATCAACTTGGATGGAGTACAAGCCTAAAATTTTGTAACTGCACATGTGTGTAATTTATAATACGATTGTTTTATGAAATATGTAAATCTAATCTAATCTATTCTCCTCTGTCTACTTTTGGGCTGAGCAGAGAAATTACGACGGTTGCATAAATTTTATAAATACCATAATATAATACAATAACATAACATACATATATGAGCAAAGACATATGTGTAATGATAATAATGTTGTTGTTCGTGGGTTATTCATGTCAAAAATTGCCGTATTTCAAAATTTTCATGGCAGATTTAAAAAAAAATTACCACACTTTTTAATGTTCTTTAAATGATATATATGCCCTCGGTAGTCGGAGCTTTAAATGAAGATATTAATGTTATCTAGCACACTAATTTGATTGCTTATTTATCTTTAGTGGTGTTGTTATGTTACAGCTATTTATAAGTGAAAATACTTGCGTAAATTGTAACTGCGGCAAGAGTGGGTTCGCCCACCGCGGAAGGACCATGCTTTAACAGAAAATCAACGTCAAATATGAGCATACCACTGCCTTGTTTGGTCTGGTGAGTATTAGGATCCGGAAATCCTTATTACTGGTGACTAGGTATCCAATTTTAATCCTCAGGTTGACAACGCATCTGCATTGTGATTTCTTACTGATGATGAATTCATGTGTTATAGGTCACAGGAATCATTTACCATAAGGTGAAGTGTATGCTCATATGTTATCCCCAATACAATAAAAAAAAAATATATACGTATATTATGTATGGTCCTAAATAAGTAAAATATAATTTATTAAAATATTTAAGATTAGTAGAGGAGACCTGAAGTAGGTCATATTAAAATATGCACCGAATACAAAGGGCTAGAGATGAAATCAATTAAAATAAGTCCATAAACAGAATGTTTAATAGCTTAATAGTTAGTGAAATCAATAGCCAATGAAATAATATTAACGGCGAAGTTTCGCCACCGGTAGCTACTGAAGGCCTCACGTCTTTACGTATTTGTAATTCAAGCAACCGCTTCATTGCTGTCGGATTTATTAGAACACTAGTGAAGGTCATTTTGTCGATATCGATCTTTGAATATAAATAACGATATATAACGTGTGAACATTGTTATAGGCTAATACAAGTACTTATAGATGTTATGTTTATGTGTAAAAAAATATAAAGAAATAACTACTAAATGGAATATTGTGTATTATAATACCAACGTAAAATAGCAGCATAATGCTGCTGTGTTTCTTATTTTTACTGGAGGCATTCCATCTCAGTCCTCAAGAGTGACAAAGTATCTGTATTATGATTCCTTGTCAAGGATGAATGTAGATGTCATGGGCCGCAGGAATCACTAACCATCAGGTGAACTGTAATGGAAAGAAATAAATGTATAAAATTATTATTAAAACTCGCATCACTGGTTGCAATAAAACATCGACATCCCAAGCTCGTGCCACTTTTATTTTCTTCTTGCGATACTAAAAGGAAACCACTTATTAGTCGGAGCTCAAGCACTATTTGTTTATAAGTAGAGATGTACTATACATCACACATGAGCTCCGCTAGCGCAATGCCTATTCATCGTAAGTTTAAAGTACTTTTTTGAACAAGATTCACAAAGCCTAAAACTTTCGTAGATAGATCTTTTTCTTTTAGAATCATGTCAGTGCTATTGATCAATTTCATTCGTAAGAAAGGTAGTTTTTTGTAATTTAAAGGGTGACATTTTAGCACAAAGCTCACCCAGTTACGACAGATATTTACTGCAACCTATGACATCTAGATTCATCTCTCAGAAACAGGGGTGGCCAATAAGTCTATCGCGATCGACATGTCGATCTATCGGTCTATCTACCCATAATTCTTTCCCCATTAGACTAGGCCTATTATAACAAGTTGATTTCAACTACCTTTTAAGATAAAGTAGACCTTATAAATAGAAAAGTTGGCTATGCCTGCTCAGAATGATTCAAGATGCACATATACTGTCACTCTTGAGAACTGAGATGGAATGTCCTGATTGAGACATGTAATTTGGTCTTCCTGCATTCACTTATTAACGAAACACAACAGCAGTTTATGCTGCTATTTCACGCTGGTATTCTGTGACGATTAAAATGTACCGAGGAAAAAATGTAAAAGGTACGTTTGAGATGAGGTTTTAAATTTCCTTGTAGACTTACAAGGGGGATTCCGTAAGCTGTAATTTTTTTTATAGAATAGGTGGCAAACTAGCAAGCAGCCCTGCTTACCCGATGGTAAGTGATCACCGCCGCCCAGGAACGACAGCAAAACCAGAGGAGTCGCAAATGCGTTGCCGTACGACGTTCACATTAAAATACTACCTTATTACTGTTAGTTTGTTATTGTGAAATGATTTTTTTATATAACAGTAAATTAAAAAGATACTTTAAATGCCTTAACAGATACTTTGCACTCCATACGTTTTGTTATTTATAGCCCCCATTTACTAGAAGTTCTGAATAGAGCCTTGATCGATTTCTTATACGAAAGATCGAAAAGGTCAGCGTCTAAAAACGAAGTGAGCGCGGAAAAGCATAACCGTTACGAAAGATTACTCTTTAACAAAGGGACTAGAAGCCAAAAAAAAAGCCTTGGAACGCCCTAATGGAATCTCCAAACTCGATCTATTATCGACGCTTGAGTCACGTAGAATATTACACCTTTGCATCTGGAATAACGTGAAACGCGATCGAATCGACGAATATACACAGATCAAAGGGTTTTATGAGTGCAATAGATAACCAGTAACAAGCCTTAAATTGCTACTTACATGATCATTTATGTAGCGTACCAGATTACAAGTCTGATCATGAATCATTTACGTTAAGTGTAGTTTTAAGTGTTAATCTGTGAAACTTATAATATTGTTTTATAATTTCTTTCCTAATAATACAATGCACTTAATAGTTAAACATATTATATTTATGATTTATTATAAAGGTTCACAAAAGAACATAAAATATATTTATTATCATTATCATTAATAATCATGGTAGTCCAGTGTTCTTACGCTTGGTTTTGATTTTTACAGTACGGCATTGTAGTTACATTTTCAATGCTCATGATTCATGTCCTTGACAGTGAAGGAAAACAGAGAGGAAACCTATATATATATAACTAATCTGGCCCTTAATACTGTTACATAAAAACTTTTCTTATTTTCAACTATTTTGAATTTTGAACACGTACATTATTTTAAAAACTTTCGATTTTGCACCATTTCACATATTTTTTGTGCGTTCATTATCAAATTACAATATGGAATGGGGTTTTAAAGAAAATAGGATTGCAGTGATCGCTTTGCACAAAGTGGGTATGGAGCCGACGGTCATATTCCAGACACTTCAAAAGCTTGGTATCAGCCGTATGTTCGTATATCGTACTATCAACAGATACAACAACACTTCCTCTGTTGAAGACCAGAAAATATTGGGGCGGCCGCATGCTATTAGAACTACTAAAGGCTGTTAATGCTGTTAAAGCCAGAATTCGTCAAAACCCCATTAGGAAACAAAAAATCTTATCGGGAGAAATGAAGATTCCCGCTGGGACTCTGTCGCGTATTATAAAACAAGACCTGAAGCTCAGTGTTTATCGTCGATATAAAGGACATGCCCTAAATCAATCTTTACAATTAAAGAGAGTGGATCGATCAAAACGCCTTCTGTCGCGATACGCAGGTGAAAGGCACAAACAAGTCCTCTTTACCTGTGAAAAATTTTTCACGATTGAAGATGATAAAGTGTACGCTCACAGTTCTAAAGAAGATGCTCAAGTGGTCGGAAAGGTACAACGTGGTCATCATCCTGCGTCAGTGATGGTTTGGTGGGGCGTGTCTTGTCAACGAGTCACAGAACTACAGTTTTGTGAAAAAGGAGTGAAACCTTCAGCCAAAGTGTATCAAGATCACAGTCTTGGATCATGTTGTGAAACCTCTCAGCAATACACTTTTTAAAAATATACCGTGGACTTTCCAGCAGGACTCTGCACCTGTTCACAAGGCACGAACTATCCAAGCCTGGCTTGAAACGAACGTTCCGGATTTTATAAGCGCTGAAGAGTGGCCCTCATCTAACCCAGACCCCAACCCTTTAGACTTCAAACTATGGTCAGTTTTAGAGGGCATAGCTCGCTCTAAACGACACGGCGACATTGAGTCTCTTAAAGAGCAAGCAGTGGCGAAATTTCCCTTGGAAACATTGCGTTAATCCATAGATTCGTTGCCAAACAGATAAAGGCCCGTATAAAAGCCAAAGGTGGCCATTTCGCTCTTCTTGGCCTTTATTTTTTATTATTGGCAGCAGGAATCTCTTACTATCAGGTGAACTGTGTGCTCCTTTATTACTCTCAATCTTTTAAAAAAAAATCGGAACTTGAATTTCAGTTGGGGTTTCATTGGCGGCAGTTGGCGGCAAACACCGTCGAGGTTGTGCGAGACCCTTTTTAAATTGACATTTCTTTTTTATTTATCGATTAACGACAGCAACACTAAAAGTTAGCTCAAGCCTATATCAATCGTTACTGAAAAACAAATAAAAGGATACTATTTTTCGCAGATCTTATCGCATATTTCGAGAACTTGCGGTGATGTGTTTTGAGATTTTTATTTGTATTTTAGACCCCAAAACACTTTGAGCTCTTTCTGTGTAGACTAAAAATATATTAACTAAAAGCTGCAATACTTCGGGTTAACTATTTCAGGACGTCAAGCACCTCAGTCCTCCTTGTGAGCATGAGTATTGTAGAGAACTAAAAACGACGGCATAAATAGGTTAAAAATAAACGCGATTAAAACCGTAAAAATTGTTGCAGCATCTACATAATTATAAGAAATAAACATGAATATCACATCTACGTTAATTGAGCCATTGTGGAGATTAATATGAACAAAGGCAATGATAAGCAGACAAAATGTCTGTATACGATTTTGCTACATATATATATTTCAATATCCTCCTATTAACACAACACACTCTTCAATGCGTTTGTGGCACACGCGGTATGAGTTTCACTGAAAGTTGCACTATTAAGTCACGAGCCGACAAAATGTACGAGAATTAACTGTCCCTTGTTTGAGGCAAGTTGAGCATCAAACTCATCCGGGTTGTTGGACAACTAAGTAGCTGCGATAGAATTTTAAGCTTGCAATGTTATTTTCCACCTCGACGTCATTGGCACGGTACGTGAGTGGCATCTTTGAATTTGAATGGAAAATGAAAAATTACGAATGCAGCTCCGTTTGCAGATGTTGTTAATGATTTGCATTGTTCTATGCAGATTCTTGATTAGATCGTGTGAACGAATGGCAGGTTTAAAATAAATGTAAGCTGTAGAGAATATTCAACTGTAAACGTATTAACGTTATTGAAAAGCGTCATCAAGACATAAGTCATTTTAAAAGATCTATCTTTATTCCTGTTTTAGGGAATCATATTTTTATTTGTTTATGTTAATGAGAAACCTCCACAGTGGAACGATGGTATCTCAAAAGATCAGCAAATAGAAGTGGCAGTAATCTGGCTCGTCGGACCGTTAAACGAAAGGAAGGAAATTTTCTTGAACGGCAACGCAGTACTCTGACTGGCAGTCGAAGTATAGGATGCCTCCTAGATGGATCAACGACATACGCGAGTTTGGTCGATGCATACAGGTGGTTCAGGATCACGTATAGTGGCAATCTATAGGGGATGTTAATGTTTACGAACTATTAATACGCTGTCTTGATGATAATGAAGGAATTATTCTATTAATTTGAAAGATTAAATATAATTTGCAAATTATAATTAACACACTGCTAAATCAGATTCCACGCAACCCTCTTAAATTTCATAGAACGATAGTAACATGACTTTGTTGTAAATCCTTGCAAAGTAATTTTGTTGTAAATTTATAAGGAATATTCATAAGGACATGCATGTTCTCAATTCGCATTGACACTGATACTGGATTGATTACTGGAATAGAAGGAGAGACTTGTATCCAGCAACGGTATGCAGGTTATACTTTTTTAGGTGCAAACAATATAATCCTGTTCTTAAAAGCAAAACAAATACAAAACTTCGAATAGAATTTCGTCAAGAATAAGTATCATATGACCAACATAATCTTTTATAGTAGTTAACGTAATTAGGTCCATTTAACACAAAATACACAAGAGTTGATGAGCTCATATCTTTAAGTAGTACAAGTGATATATCATTTGTCATAATTATTGATAAAGAACGATAAACAAGAGCACATACTTGAAGGGTTGACAATAGTTTATCAGCTCAGCTATATATCTTTGTATCTACCACTGAGAAACCGAAAGCAACTGATCTAACAAAATGGTACTGGTAGATGGAATAGAATTTCCTGAAACAGGATCCCCCGCAATTCTCACAGAGTCTGGCGCAAATTGATCGTAAAGAAGCTATAGTCGATGCATTGAAATGTGAGCGTGAAGATTCTCGATAGGAATAAGAAGTGCATCGGCGTACGACGGACGGATGAGTTAAGTTGGGACGTCGCTTGAATAACAATAATGCGACCGGCGATAGCGTCGGCTTGCATGCAACGTTTCTATCCGGGGAGAATAACGACAGTGAAATAGCTGAGCTTTAGTGGCCACCCACTAAACTTGATAAGGAATTTTATTATCTCTTTAGCTTGTTAGTAGAGAGAAAATACTTTACTAACCTGATACCGCTTTACCGTTTAGCTAAAATTCTCGGCGTATATAACGTTCGAAGAGTAAAATCCCCTACATTCTTAATTAGGTGTTTAAAAATGTATGAAGGTTTGTAATTAATTTGAACAATAAAGCGGTTGATGCAAAATTAAAATACTCATACATTACAAATCGGTGGAATCAATTGTAAAGACCAAGCCGACGCATTTATGTCGGAGCTAGAAACAAACTGCAGTGTGAATATACATCATTTAATTACGATTATTTTAATTTATAAATTTGCTCAAAATCCTGTTGTCTTAAGTATTATAGTAGTGTCCTTGTGCTATCGCTAACAATCTGCCTTGCCATAGTCTCCTACTATATTGGTTTACCACGCGTCTTTTTTTTTTGTTTATTTTCTAATTCTTAAGTTTAATTCATACTTAGAAATTATGTTATTACTTTATTTGGATTACATAACTTAAAATAAGTTATTTGATAGTATGGAATGGAAATCTATTTCAGGATGAGGAAATAACACACAAGAAATAGATCAAGTTTTATCCCGTAGATATTTTGTTTTATAAGAATTCTACCAATACTATTACCTTTACCAACATTCTGGTTAACTACTAACTGTAGTAGTTACTACTAAGTCTGGTTAACTACTAACTGTAGTAGTTACTACTAAGTCTGGTTAACTACTAAGCTTACAATGCTTGTGCTAGGAGATGTGCTTGTTCACGACAATGATCCAATGGCGGATTCGTAATATGACCTTCAGTTTTGCAAACCGTATCCTAAGCCATTGGGCTATTGACGCTTCACCATAGATACTAAACTTGGACTAGACAGTTAAATAAATTGTATGCAATAATAAAACATGAAAAATAAATTACTAGCCTTTTAAATTTTAGTATATTATTTATCAAGACCAACGGTCAATAGCAAGCAAGATGGCGGCTAAAGCCTACAATTTGTATAGCTTAATTAGTAAAACAGGCTTGGGAAGCGCAAAAGAAATAAGGGGAAGCAATCAACGGGGAGCCTTTTAATTATCCCTAAATAATTCGCGGTTAAAAACGTTGGAGAATTTAAAATGCTGAAGAGACCGCCGCAAAATCCTGCGTTGTAATCAGTTTCGGCTTTTCCTTTTCATAAATTTCCCGTATTTCGTCCTTTATCCTTTTTTTAACACTCATTAGCCTTGAAAAGGTGTTGATGAATTAATGACCAATGAATGAATTAGCGATACGCAATCTACAAAACTATTGGCATATCACTATTAATATATATAACTATTTTCGTTTACCAATTTGTTTTGTCTAGGGCAAGCTACTTGTTATCCTGGTTGGCTTTAGATCTCTCCAAGACCCCTAAAATGTCCTAAATACTCTTGTCCTTGAGAATCACGTGAGGAGTAGTGGTCAGAGTGCCCGGCTAATACGATGTGGGTCCTGCTTTCGAAGTCTAGATGAAGAACAAAATTTCTACATCACATATTGCCTATACGAGTATATTCCGTGTCCCTTAATTACTGCTAACTATAAGATATACGTAGCTAAATAAAAAATAAGTACGTAAATGCTATGTTTTAGCTGGTGTTTAACCTGCCATTTGCGTACATACCAGAATATAATCATATAAAGAAAGCGTTTGATACGTTAATAGCCTAATGGGTAAGGTCTGCGAAACTTAAAGACAGAGGATCCATTTGACTATTGCCATGAACCATTTTCTAGTACAAGGTTAACTGGAATGTTAGTACAGTTAATGGTACTGCTAGTATTATTTTTAAGTGAGAAATGTCTGAAACTGAATTGAACAATTTGATCTAGCATATCCTTAAAATATCTTATACAATATCGCTGCGGTTGCAAGTTAGAAATACAAAGAAAAATTTCACCAATATCGCCGTGGTTGAAATCAAATCAAGCAATACATCATTCTAATGACTGTTATACTAAAAGACTGGACTTGGTACACTATCACTTAACATAGCCTCATAATGAACAGAATTCATAAACATAATTGGTACACAGTTTATAGAACTGTAGAGCCACACTGAAGTTTGTTCTAGCTGCTCCATGAAAAGGTTGGCTCGACCGGGGAAGGACCGCGCCCTCAGATAATATCAGCATAAAAGTGACATGGTGGGGATTCGGAGACCCATTTCGCAATACAATTCATCTTAGCCTTCAGAGGTGACGAAGCATCTGCACTATCAAATATAAATGTGGATCTATTCGTACTTCGATTCTCATTCTGAATACCAGAAAACGAAACGAACGTGCAGTTACACATCCAATTTTTTTCATCAATACTTACTAAAGTATCTCGATAGGTCCTCAATGAATTGTTAATCTCGCAAGAGAATATATAAGTGCATCAGTGGTAAAAAGTTTGAAATAAGTAAGAGAATTCAAACAAAATTGCAACCAAGATTTTATAGTCAGCGAGGTGATAAATTTTACAATGTTTCAGTCATCCAGGACTGTTCGCGACGGGTGCGCGCATATGCTATGCAGTTGCATACGAATCGGTTGTAAAAATCATAAGTACCCAGTTACGAATCACCAAAAAAAACACCACCCAGTGACAGTAAAAAAGGCGACGCCGTCGAACCGAAAAGGGTTGAACGTGAAGTTAATCTTCGCCTTTGCGTTGAACAAGGTTAATGTCAAAGGTCCCCAACGGTTTTGTGTAGTCAATAACTTAGTCATAATTGGTGAGATGAAAAATTCCTTTCTAGAAAAACGTATAACCATTCTATAGTATAGTTTTATTCATTTTAAAATTTTATATATCTATTAATGACATATTAAATAAAAAGTACCGACCGCATGGGGTAATTATGAAGAATACGTGGATGGTGCGTAGCGGGTCCTAGGTTCGATTGCCTGGCGAGGAACAATATTTCTTTATATATATGTATATATGTTCCGTGTATATTACACTGCATCTGAATGTTCCTCCGATGTTATTGCACATGCAATACATTGGATTAGGGAAGAGGACGACGTGTAACTGCCTCTATGTTTACGCAAATGCTTACGGCACAATAAAAATATTCTGCGCAGTTGATAACATCTGGCAATAAACTGAAGATGTCACCGTAGTCGACCAGGAGGACATCAACTATATATTAGTAGAATAAAAATATACAAATTATTTCTATCATGGCTTTTATCCAAGTCGGTGAGCCAAAGATAATTGGCGCTGTCCAGCTTTCATCCGAAGCTTTTTACGTCCCTAACAAAATGAAAGGTAAGCCGTTTTCCGTATACCGATCACAAATATACCAGTGCGCATTAGCTTTACCTGTATTTATGTATGCATATACATAAATATGTATTTATGTATGTATGTATATATGTATTTACGTTTGTATGTAATGGAATCTTTGAATTCGATTCTTATCCACATCAAGACGTCTGATTAAACCAAAACTTTGCAGACGTATTAAGAACCGATGACATTATAATAATTTTGTTGTTTATATTACGACTGCTGTTTAAACTATGCGTGTCGTCTTAGTTTTTAAAACTAGAAAAATTATAGTATTTAAAAAAGTTGAATCGCTAGGTCGACGTCATAATCATCACTTGGACACTCTTTTATAATTAAATATGATTGAATAACATGCTGGGAGAATATAAAGCGTGATGGAGTGTTTCTCAGTTTGGAAGACGGGACCACCTTACCTTTGGTGCGCCTAGGCCTCCTCACTGAGTGATCGCTCTATGTTAGAACATAGTCATTGTGGATTGACGGACTACACGTGTCTTTGAAAATACTTGTCCCACGACCAACGATATTCATAATACAAATATTGTCGGTCGTATTTGCACTCAAATGCTTTTTTACGCACCCAATAAAATTAAATCTTAGTTCGATAATAACTTACAGACACTAGAACAGATCGCTTAAAAAATTACGTCGGTTTGTAGTACCGCTTACCCAAACAATCTTCTGTTTATGGAGAATAAGATAAATTGAAAAAAAAAATCACACTTCACTCAAAATCGAGTAGATAAGTAGAGCTTGATACAAGTGGCATAGAGCTAGTATAGACGAGGCCACGAGAGACGCCGTTGACAGATGACGGGTAAACTCCGGGGCGTCTTTGAGTAATGAACGTTCGACCATTACTCATTACAAGCCGTGACTCGCCCGTGCGAAGCTTTTATTTCAACATCGCACTACTGTTTGTGATGATTTATGTTAGTTTGCAGTGCATTGAGCTGTCCACGTTGTTCCTCTTTTTTCTTTGAATGCATCTTAGATGTTTTACGCGAATACAAATGAGAAACATGATATCATAAATGTGTGTAATTGATTTAAGATAGAAAGTTAAAAAAAATCTGTCACTACGTGAAATCTTTTTAGATATTTTAGCAGAGTATGTGCGTAAACATAAATATATATATGTTTTCTGACAATGACTTGAAATTTTTACCGTGGTCACCCTATTAAACAGTATTAATGTAATATAGTTAAATATGTGAAAATATAACATTTTCTCAGTAAAATGTCTGTAAAGCTTTTAAAAAATTATGTCATCACTCCGAGCTAAAATGCTTATGCTTATTATATTCATTGTTACAGATGAATAAAATACATATAAAAATTATGTTTATGTTTCGTTTCTTTCTAAAGTTTATTCTTTTTTTAAATTATTCAAATGTTGCACTTATTGAGAAACAAGAAATAACATCTATCAATTATATAAAAATAAAAAGTACCTAACATTTTTTCCGTTTCTAAACTTACATCCGTTACTAAATACTCATACATCTCAGTAACTAAACCAATGTATAGAGTACAATAATTGTTAATGAAATAGTCGAATGTTCCCATGACAGAAACCGGAAGCTAAAAAATTATAACTGAACACATGAGGATAATTTAATTTTATCTGCTTCCATGAATGTAAATAATCTGATCGAACACTCGAGTTTCTCAATGTTACTTACTATTTGTAAGCTTGGTAACGGAACGCCTTCTAAACATCTGTACAAGGAAAGATCATAGTTTTGCGTCAAAAAAAAACCCCACGATAATGGATCTCGTATTACTCGAAAAGTGAGAGAAATCGCAAATACGATAAGGTAATAACAGAAGCTGATCCAATCTTTTGTGCCCTTTTGTTAAAGCCAAAGTACAATGCAGTTGTAAATTTTTGGGTTCTTAACTCCACAATGTTCCCGTCATTAATCTATGAGGAGCCCGTTGTAACTTGAAACGGGGCTGGGACTGGCTTTTGTACCTGCTCCGTTCCTTGGCCCTTTGTACATCCCCTGACATGTGCGGGGTCGAGACAAAAACCTTGTGCAATATCGTTTAGCCGGGACATATTTGAATGATATGGAAATAATACCATAGAACGGAAGACGGAGTATTCGACGTCCCGTACGATTCCTCTCAAATTCAAATTCATTTCGCGATCAAATCAAAGCGACAGTTTGTCTCCGATTTAGTTGTTACTTTTTTAAAACATGTCACCCGCAACCTACACAACGCTTTTTCTAACACATCGTTTCCACTAAGCCCTTGACATGCATTAACACTTAGAACTGTGACGTGCACTTTTTCTGTCCATACTCCAGATGTGACTGCGTCATTAAAATCTTCTATGGCACCAAAAAGATCAAAAGTTATCTGCTCAGTTGGAGAGACTCTCCCTTTCCCCCGTAAGCTCCTTGCCCCTCCGTTCCCTGTTCCCCTCAGTTGGGAGCCGCGAAGGCAGTCAAATCGTGACCTCGGTGAACGTAGGACGTATGCGGATCGCATCTAGCGTCACGATCGCGCGTTACCGTGTTATTGTAGGAACAGTTTTCGTTGTGTCGTTTACGTTTATGAAGTGAAACTTTGCTTTATACGCCAGTGTTGTGCATAAAACTGTTTAATTATAATAACGTAAATTATTAAGCAAGCCGGATTGAGTGAATAATTGAGTAATTATTGCATCTAAATGAAATTTGTTCCAAGGGAATAACTTTTCATGGTGTAAGTTGATGTTTTTAACATTTTCATATACTGATAAAGAAAGCATACGATTTATTTTTGAACAAAACTTGAATAGATAATTCAATACGAAAATATTAAATTAATATGTCTTGTATGTTTTTAAATTTCAAATAAAATAACAGACAAAGCTAATAAAGAATTGTTGATCACCATAAATTAAGAAGTTTCGTTTAACACTTTAAGCTATACCAAATTGATTATAATGTAAAAATATATTGTTATCTCATCGCCTTTCCAACATGGAACCGGTATATGACTATAGATGCATTTCTTCTGATACCATAAAGATTTATTACCCTTTCCACCCTGTCAATGTTGATAAAGAAGTCGGTCATGGAGCTATCGGGATCTCCGGTCTCCGCTATTACTTACTTTTTTTTTACGAGAAACGAAATCGTAAAGGCGGCAGCAATTGTGATGGGAGTCGAGTCTGTATCTGATAACGAAGAGTATTATGCTCCTAAAAAATAGGTTAATGTCGTTCTCCATTACCGTGCTTTGTCACGTGTCGAAGATATAGTGATAGGAAGAGAAGAGACTCTTATTATGGTTTTTGGGTGTAATTGTGATTGTATTTTTTTTTTGATTAAGATCATAGAGAAGAGACATCTAAAATGCATTGTTACGACGTTATTATGAAGCGTTTTCTTTTCCATTACGTTTCTATATACAAAAATTAACTTGCGTAAGACAAAGGTATAGATTATTGTATTGTAGTCGCGTTCAAACTTTTAACCTATAACCATTTTATTTTGTTTTTGTTCATCTAACGTTAAAATTACGTCTATTGAAACTTCAATAGCCTAATGTTTATAGGTATAGTCAAAAGTCAAAGCATTCATTGTTAAAATGTTTTGATCTTCTTTTTTACAGATATTTGATTTAACAATCTTAATAGAAACATCTCATATATATCTTTAGATTGTTTTGTTTTTAAGTTCCTTCTTAAAATTTAATTTCTTAATAATTAATTTATTAATTTATTGTAACTTTTTAAATGTTATTAGTAAATATATTATTATAAAAAACGTGACTATTTTCAAATGGTTAAATCTTAATTAGATTTGTATTTATTTTACATTTCTACGGAAGACAAGCAAAAAATCCGAAAAACTAATCCGCTAATAGGATTATTCAAATTGAATGACGGATATGAGAGTATCTGTTATTGAGCAGCAATTGACAAGTTAATTACTCCATCCACGATGTTAGGACAGTTGCAAAATTAATTTGTCACTAATATATTATTCCTAATAATAGGTCTTTACCTATGAAAATGCAGTAATGCTCATGCCGTTTGCTAAAAAACTGTGATGAATCACACCGGTACTAGACCACCAACCAGTGACCATCAACTTTCTAGAGGTCATTTTTCGTTTAGGGCATTGATTTGGTACTGAACCAGGATCTAACTAACTTTCTGAGCGCTTTCGATTGTCGAACAGAATTCACTTTTCGTCGCACGTAACAATTCGGTTCAAAATTCTTTCATTTCTGTGCCTGTTGAGCAGCGCGTACATTGCGCTGGCGATCGTTAAGTTCGTGGAGCACCCATCTATCAAGCTTTTTATCTTGCCAATTTGTCGCAAATGGACCAATATTGTTTTGATGGTAACATCAAAAGCTGCTACTAGCCCGGCTGTAGATTAAGTATCATCAGCTTCCACAATCGCCTTTAATTCATCATTGTTGACCAAACTGTCCGGACGACCACGAGGTTCATTTTTCAAATCAATATTTCCAGAATGGAATCAGGAAAACTAATAACGGGTTACGCGTTCGTTTGTAAAGTTCTCTCCGTTAACGTTGTTGATGTTACGTGCCGTTTGGGCCGCGTTGATGCCACGACGGAACTCATATTCCATAATTACACGAATTTTTAAAGTATCCATTATGACAAATTGAAAAATGTTCAAACGTAATGAAAATATAAAGCTAATCAATAAACAAAAGACTGAGTTTTAACAAAGAATGTCATGTTTTTAAAACAAAATTAATTTGAATTTAGAATTCACAGCCAATCAAAACTTTTTTTTGGTTTGAAATGACCAATACTGAAGAACGGCAATTTCATAGGTAAATTTCAAAGACCTAATACATACATGTGAACCATTGCCTAAGCTCTAGATTTTATACCACGGTACGTTGGCAAACAAAGTATAATCGAGCTGTGGCAATGAATTTTAAGAGCTAAAACGTCCTAACGAAATTTACAAGTACAGGAAATAAATAAAAATAAAAGTATATATTATATATTTCGATGATATGAATTCCGTCAATTCGTGTTCGCCGTTTGGCGGACCATACTATAATACCCTCTCTAAACCGAACGTCCAAAAGTGGGATTTATATTTGTATATAGATTAAATTATATTTACGTATCCACCGGAAGAACATATAATCGCTGTAATCAACTTCGACCGACTTCTTCGGGTTATTATATCGGGTAGTAAATATTCGCGTTAAAACAAAAACACTCGCTTGCATACCCTTTCCTAATACTATGTAAAATAGGAGAATATCTAACATATATAATATAATATATTTATGATCACTTTTCATCGGAAGGTTCGAATGTAGTGTCAGTGTAACGAATTATATTTCGTATAACTTAAAGGATGCGTAAACTGGTAAGAGGAAATAACGACTAATAAATAAAAAGAAAAATTTAAGTAATTCTTTACCTTTCTTTTCTAATGTTTTTTTTTTAATTGCGATTGACATATTAACTAAACTACTCGTTTTACGTTACATTTCGAAACTATATGTGTACAAAAATATTATCAACAGACTTCAACGTCATAAAGAAGATAATACAACATAAAACTGAATGAGAAAGAAAATATGTATGATATTCTTCCTAATAATATATTCGGTTTCATGTCGGATAATAATATTTATTATAAAAATATTTAAAGTTAGTCCAGTACAGACACAGGAATAAAACCTTTATTTTTATTTATGCCAGACACTTACACTTTAACGAGAAATAAAAGTTATAATAATTTAAATAATATCTAAATTCATTTTCAATATCTTGAATGAGTATTCAAAAATGGATTTAGGTTTTTCGTGAACTTAAATCTATAGCTATCCATTGAATTTATTTATAAATATTTGAAATTAAAATAATTTCAAGTTTAAAAGAAATTAAATAAAAAACATTTTGACACTTCCATAAATTTATAGCGGCACCTCAGATTTATAAATTACTTATAGAGACAATGCAGGCTTTTGTAACAAACGAAACATGTTTCTTTAATTACATTCAAAGTAACAAACGAGTACACAGTTCACCTGATGGTAAGTTATTTGTGCCGCCCATGTCATCTACATTCATCCTTGGAATCATAACGCTGATGCGTTGTCACCCTTGAGGACTGAGATGGAATGCCTCGTCACCAGTAATAAAGGTCTCCGGATCGTCATTAGCATGAGACGAAACTGCAGCATTATGTTGCTATTTCACGCTGATATTCTATGAGGGTACGGTCTCACCCCGGTCGAGGTGACCCATTCATTCTGCAGCTAGAAACAAACTGCAGTGTAGCTCTACCACTGTTATTTTACTTAATTTTTGTGTATAACGCAGTATTTATACAAGAAAACTAAAATAAGAAAAGCATGTACATGATCGCAGCTTATTCGAAGTTTCGCGGTCCGTACTTTAATCTATTAGGCTGTTGATTCTTCATATTACTAATTACAAATACGGTAGATCGAAATTTATAGCCGGGCAACGGGTGGAAATGTCTAAATGTTTTTAGAACCTAGTGCTACAATTCCAAATTTGTCTACCACCTTCGACGCCTCTTTCGTGGCTATGTTTTTTTTATTTATTTATTTAACACACAATTCTTCGAAATTATATCCTTCAATAGCACGCAACAAATCACCACTTAAAATTTCAATTAATATTTTCACTGATGCCGGCACCGGGGTTCGAATTCAAGTTTGCCCGCGTACACGTTGCCATCGTCTATGCTGCGACTCCATGATTATAATTTTCTATAGTATAATTAAAGTCAGTTTTTACATATAATTCCATTAAATGAATGAGACTTTCCTTCTGTTACGTAATGTGTACATGTGGCACAACATTCAAGAAAAATGTTACATATAATGATATTTCGTTACGTAGAAGTTATGCTACGAACACAAAGGAAGCTTCATTATGTTAGAAACATGTACTCTTTATGTTAATGAGGAAAATAAAGATAAATATACACGTTGACTTTTCTACTCCTACGCGATCTGAAAGGTTGATTTTCGCCTTCTAATTAGGCGTAACATCTTCCACACGTCATATTTATCTAACTCAAAAACATTTTTTGGCTCCAAATAATTATTGTGAGTTAGATTTGATGTGGACTAATAGATTGTGGTGCCATGTACTTACATGCATTGATGGCATCCAACCCTTCTGATTTTAAAAAAAATCTATTACATCCGTTACGTCTAGATTACGTTGATGTTTATGTTGTTAGTCTATGCGGCCTTTATAGCTTCATCGATTACAGTACTCACGAACAGAGGTACCCGTGAGCTAACTAACTTGTGGTTCCCTTACCTTTTATTAAGGGGCGAAAAGTTCACCTGATAGTAAGTTATTCGTACGGCCCGTGATACTAACGTACGTATATAAGGATCGTAATACAGACTTTTTAAAAAAAAAGAATGCTAGCACTGCTATTAACCTTACTAACCGGTAAACCACTACAACTAAGCTAATGCTTGTGCTAGGAGATAGTTCACGATAATGGATTCGAAACTATGACTAAAGTTTCACAGACCGTACTCTAAACCATAAGGCTATTGACGCTTCGTTCGACGGGTGCTTTTCCACCCCTGAGAACTAATATGGAATGCTTGTTATAGTCATTGGATTTGTCTAAAGCCTACTTTAGTCGTTACATAAAAATAAAATATAAATTGACCTACATGTATCATTTGTAAGAAAATAAATTCTCATTACTCCTGGATTTGAAAGTTCATACTTCTTAGGATTCATCACACCACTTTGCTCAACATAGGCCTCCCCATAGATTGCCATCTCGTGGGGGGTCGTCCTACACTACGACGAGATTGCCACTCTAGACTCAAGAACCTTTCTTCCCCATGGGTTTTTGGTTCTAGGAGCTATATAGCCAGACCATTATCAATTATGAGCATTAAGTTCACAATTTTTATGTGGTTTATGCAACAAAGTTTAAATGAATAAATCTTATAAATTTTCGTAAATCTATAATATTTTTTCTGCTCGTATATGTAGGCTGTAGGCTCGTATGTGTTAAAAACAACGCTTCCTATTATCATCCTGTAGTCAATATCTGCAGCGCCTATAACGAAATCGCTTGCAACAAACTTAAGTGAAGCAAAAGTGTCTTGAACTTATTTGATTGTCGTTATGCCGTCTTTATGAAAAACATTCAGTTTAAAACAGTTATTTTTTCTTTGATCCGTTTACGTTTGTATATTTTTTTATTTTTAAGCGACGTCATTCATATTCTGCACGTGTTGGTTACAATCTAACTGGTCTTAATGTATGTTGTATTTTTAGGATATAGTGATTAATAATCCTACTAATTTTATAAATGTAAAAGTTTGTATGTTTTAATTTTTGTTACTCAATCACTCAAAAATGGCGCGATTTTAATAAAATTTAGCACACAAACAGTTAACAACATGGATTAAAATATACTCTCATTTACAATGACCATTAATAAATCCCAGTGCCAATAGCTGAAATTGGCAGGAACTCATTTGGGTACTCCTTGCTTCTCACATAGCCAGCTTCGTGTCGATTGCTCCAAAATATCGAGTGCCCAAAACTTAACACGTACTGGTGGATAAAAATAAATCATACAATACCGTTTCACGCATTTTACATTTTTCTCTGGCCACAAGTATCCAGACAAAGTCACGGATAGATGCTAGTAAAATAAATCTCTTACAACTGTTATATAGCAAATTGCTGTAACGTATTGCAATAGTAAACTCGTTACATGGCTTACGCTGAATAACACCACCGATGTAAAGCGACATAAACATGCCAAAGCTCTCCGCAGGTTGTTTACGTAAAGCCTATCAGGGAGTACGACGGAAGCTGGGCTCTATCTGAAATAAAACAAAGTATTGTAACCGGGAGGTTCGCTGCCAACAATGAAGTGACCGATAGTCGATAAGAAAGCCGTACAAGAGTAAGAATTAAATATAAATTATGCACAACTGCAACTTATTAATGAGGTGAGGCCACACAAGTTGATAGATAGTGTTCCTATTTCGAGGCAAATTATTTTGAGTTATCAAACTATTTGTGTACGACGCGGTTGAATCGAGAACTAACATGTATACATTTTTATAACTTTAAACATAATTTATTCTGTGTATAAAATGAGTTATCCCCGTTTACTTCATGCTGACTGGCTTGTTTGTCATTATATCTTTGTGTCTGGGTGTTACTTCGTGCGTTGTAGTACGGGGGTCACCATGTAAGCGTGCGTCTTGTGTATTTAATTTGAGTTGTAAATATTCTCTACTTGTAAATAATGTGATCATAGAACAGTGATTGTAAGTTTTAGGTTTCGGAACAAAAAAAATAGCTATCGGAGATGAGATCTTTGTGTCAATTATATGTGGTAGGCCGTAATTATATTTGAACGTATTTTTCCGTAGCCTCGACCATGGTGAAGACACTATGAACTGAAATTTAATTGATATTTGTAATAGAATTTTATATGAAAAATAGGAAATTACATTTCAGACTAGAATAAAAAATTTAGTATTTAATTATATAATCCATGTAGTGACATTTCAGATATTATTAAAAAAAACTTATCACTTATAATTGTTGTTAAAATAACTAATAAATAAATAATTTGTTAAATTTAAGTTAAAAATTGTAAAATCACTTGTCACCGTTATTTTGGAGCATACTGTATATTTAGTATATAGGCTGATTTTACGTTCCATTATCATAATTAAAACAAAGAAGACGTTGAAGTATGACCACAGTTCTAGTAAAAAATATTATTTTTAATAGTGGTGAAGATAAACTTTAGCTAGATACTAGATGCAACAAGAATGCATGGCACGACCGGGGAAGGACCACGGTCTCATAGAATGTATGGTACCGCGGTTCGTATAGTGAGGTTAGGGATCCGAAGACCCGATTACTTATAGGCATTCTATATCAGACCTTCCGAATGATCTCGTGTTAACCTTGAATCTTTATTGAAGACATCATTCCGGAGACATCGCTTACAACCAACTGAACTGTGCTCTTGTGTCACCGCTTATATCGTATAAAATAACCATCGTTATAATAATCCTTAAATTTTATTTCGTAAACTTTCAAGCTAAAATGACTGTCATTTATATCTGTTACTCTTTCGTAAATATATTAAATTACGATAAATATACTCATATGTAATTATATACTCAAAGATATAGTTAAGCTTTCATGTGTCTTTTATCTAGGTATACGGGCTACAATTTTTAATAAGTATTAGTGCGTTAGAAACTTAATAACTGAAGATTATTGTATTACTGTGTATATACACCAATCGTATGACTCATTGGGGGTTTCAGATGAGTTTCTAACCCTCGACCGTCCGATTCTATTGTCGTGAAATGAATAAATCTTCTAAATACCACCGACGTATAATTAATCGCAATTTATAAATTAATTGTTTAATTAATAAACCTGTAAAGACACCACAAATCAGAAAACTCGGGGGGTTTCCGATTTATATCTAGCGTTGAAAGCAAAAACAAATCGTTTATTTGACAGTCGATTCGATTACGCTTTTCGTAGTAGAGCATGGTTGCAGCTAGTTAATAGTTACAGCTAGTTTCTAATTACAATATGAATGGGGACAGACCAGCGCCACACATGCACACCATCGGCATGAAATAGTATAACGCATCAATACAGCAGTGTAACGCAGCTAATTCACGCTGGTATTCTATGAGGGCGTGGTCCTATCCCGGCTGAGCTGACCAATTCATTCTGCAGCTAAAAATAAACTGCAGTGCAGCACTACCATTGAAAAATGTAGATGTAGATGTCATGGGCTGCAGTAATCGCAGAGGTGCAAGTTAACACGTTTGTCACACTAATATTAAAAAAAAAGATTAACACATTTCCAAATCCGATTAAAACTGACACATAAACTGATGCCTTTGTTCGTTTTCTATACTACATTATCACCAGGAATCGTGACCCTATGGATCTTGACGACAATTTCATTCTACTGATTTTGGTCCTGCGTAAGCGGGATAAGTTGATACGTCAAGACATTTCATCTTGTTGAGGTCATTTCAACAACTTTCCAAGTGACTTCTTTGATAAATTAACGAGCTTTTGATATTGTGATATACAGATGTAGCCTGCACAACAGATATATACATATATACATATATCTGTCTGCGTCTTGGATAAATATTTCACAGACGTGTGAAGCCCGCCAATTCCCATACTTAATTTATCTAGTGCTTATACTTCACGTTTTGACAGCCACCGTAATTTTGTAAAAGTTCAATTCAGTACAAAACTAAAATTAAAAAAAATATTATTCACAAACATACTATACACTTATAGTACACGTATATAGTCCATAGGCACGCGGCTCGTCTGCGGATTTAGTATTACTTAGACATGAAGATTTCCACACGATTTTTTCCTTCACCGTCGAGCATTTGATACATTTACAATTGTTACTAAAATTTTCATCGAACTCTGCTCGCGTACCGTAAATTAAAGCGAGCATTTATACACTGCGCTACCACGGCTATTCTTATTTATTAAAAATATATTTTTGCAATTGAATAAAAACATATAATAAATCCAAACATATTCTCCGCCGCAGTCTATTCGAAGGCATTAGTTCCGGACCCAATAATTTCACAGGACGGAGTTAAAAAGTGGTTTTACAACATTTCTTGTCCAAACCCACAATTCTGTTATTTGCTTTTTACTCCAAAGGATCTTCTTAAGGGATCAATTAGTTACGTTGCGGTGCCAAATAATATTTTTTAACACTCTGACATCGACGAGTAATGGAGCTTGCTGTTACACAAGCAAAACAGTAGAAACTCAAATAAAATAATTATGTGGAAATTCATTTCTACCTTCGCCCGGTTGTCCATAAAATAAATAAATATAGCATAATAAAACAAGTATATACATTACAACAAAATATTATTATTATTTTTAACAATTTGTTTCCCATCTCTGAATAAAGACCTCACATGTTTTTTTACTTGATTCTGTCCTGTGCCAATCGCTACAGAAAGAATCCGAGTAGCCAGACGTCTCCCCTTCCTCTATTCTCTAATTATGGAATAATGCATAGTTAAATAAAATGCAGTGCATTGTTTAATATGCTAATAAAAATCATTATTGTGTATTTTAATAATAAACTTTTGCTTAAATAAATATGTCAATCAATTAATGGTCTACTGTAAACAGCAGGATTAGGATTAATATATATATATATATATATATATATATATATATATATATATATATATATATATAAATATTATTTTTAAAAATATGTCAACATACAAACATACATATAAAATACAAAAACATACAAAATTTGATACGATATATGGACCCTTTTTGCTTTTTCTATAAATTCCTAAAAATGCCATATTTCCCAACACGTTAGATAATTTACATTTTAACAGCATTTTATTTGCGTACTATGAAATAACACCGTTACACTTAAGTAATAATTATCAGTATCGTTTTAAAAATATTAAATTGTTGAGCCACGTAATTGCAATTGACGTAAATATGGGTTAGGAATAGCTTGGCGTAGGTGTGTTTCGACAGGTTCGTGAAAGAAACAAGAGACCTTATCACTGATCATCCTTGGTCCTCAGGGATGACAACACAATGATGTTAATATTACAGAAAAATAACCTTTTTATTATATTGTTTCATCTCATATTAATATTTATTTATATTACTTATATAATTTCTTGATCAAAGTATGTGATAAGCATTGATTATTAACATATCAATATTTATGAAATATTCGGTCTCATTCTTTATTTCGTACAAAATTACTTTATCTCTCTATTGTAATATCTTTATTGTGTTCACATTATATATAAACATATATCACACTGTTGGGCATAGGCTTAGCCAGAGCATAACCCACCACGCAGCTTCTCTGCGGAGCGGCGGCCTTCACACGTCTTCGAAAAATTTTATATTTTATTAAACATTAGACATCCAGGGTTCCTCGCGATGCTTTACTTTAACGCTGATTGAATGGTAAGTTAAAATTGTGTCAAACAATTTCACCGTCCCCGACATTGGGGATCTCAAGAGAACTGCAACCTGAATGGTAAACTTATTAATGGACGCTATAAAGTAAACTAGTATAATTATACTTCATCTTATCTTTAGATTTGATGAGGACCGAAGAACCCTATCGTGTGTATTTATACTGCGTTACTTGATATCGAGTAAATGATGGCATTAGTTAGCAAAATAACGTTCAAGATCAGATTTACTCCAATCACACTGGTCAGAATCAATCTAAGCGTTCAGTGAATGCCCACGACAGTGAACAAATATTAGTACGCTTTCAGACGCTCAAACATGCTTTATTGTTTTAGGTGATGCGAGGTCGCGTGTGAAGCCATGGCGCGGGGAGGGACCGTGTTCCTCGTTATATGGGTGGTCGCCGTCACCGCTGCCGCCGACGGTAAACAAGGTTAGTAGATTGGGATACTATGTATGTGTTGAACAGTATATTTCTTTTGTAATTAAAAAAAATCTACTTTGAACTTTAGATACACATATTAACTTTGAATGAATTTTGATGAAATCTAAGCTGATCCTAATTTGTGATATAAAATAACAAGTATCAAGATAAACAGATTTATAAATTGCACATCACATACAGTATGACGGTTAAAATATATCTACTTGACAGTATTTGCAAAGTATTAAAACATTTATAAATTTCTTCATTTTAAATGAAAAAATATTTTATCTACTTTTAATTTTTATTTATGCGAGAACAAAAACATATGTACCTAAATCTAAAGCAAGTTTGCAAATTTCTTAGTTAAAATAGCAAAGGTATTTTTTCATTGAAATCTAAAATGATCCATACTTTTAAAATTTTAATTACAAGTAAAACGTTAAATTCATATTTTGGTATTATTAGTTTCGACTTACTAAAATTATAAAAATTAAATATCCATAGGATCGACTTTAACGAAAAGCCCATTAATTTTAATAACAAATCAACAAAGTTAACAAACCTACTTAGTTAAAAAACGTTATGAGTTAAGAGCAGATAACCTATTAACAAAAAACGCCACAGGCACTCGGTAACTGCGTAAAAACTTTTAAGAGGGTGGTAAAAATTTCATAGATAACGCCAAAAAATCACTAAAAAGACTCAGTCTCCAATGAGATAACTGAAGGTAAACCGATAAAAAACTTAACTGTCATCTGCACTCACTGAAATGTTGCGATAATCTCGATCTCATATATTTATTTTATATTATATATTATCATAATTTTGATTGTCCTACTTTAAATTACTTAATGTAAACAACAGATTATTAGATCATTTAAAAATAACTATATTGTCCTAATGAAATATTCTTAGTAAGAATGTGAGTTAATAATTTTAAGACCAGCCAATAATTGTAAAATCCTTATTCATCAAAAAAAAGGTAATGATACAAAAAATTAAGTATAAAAAGTATCAAAAATGAAGATAAGATAAAGAAAAGACATTAATTATCACTTCTTTCGCTGCGGAAACCCGAAGGGAAAAAAATTAGAGATAGAAAAGAAGGCACGACGAAGAACTCGCAAAAAAGCACTCCATCGTGACGAGCCAAGTGCTACTTCCGAACACGACAATCCCATTAAAGTCTCATCTATAGAAATTGTATTAACTAGTCAACAGATATCTTTTACATAGTACATATATTATATTTGACATATACGTACGCAACTGTTTATATAAGACCGATTCTAACGTTGGTTCTTTAACTTTTCAACAAAGTTCATGAAATAAAAATGTTTATTAAATATTTTATATTAGATCAAAAATCCGAGATATAGAACAAAGTAACATCCAAAAATCGCTATTGAATTGTAAACAGAATCTGAATATCTATTAAATCAAATACGAAACACCAGCACACCTCGTTGCAGCTGCTTTGAATGAAACAGAAAATAATAGCAGGAGACTCCCAGGAGACGCCATTATAGCTCGCCTAACAAAGGGATTATCTTGTTTGGGAACCTCTTGACTGACACTCGACGACGCTTTGTTTGTATCGTGTTACATTTCCAACGTAAAGGTGGCTATTCAAGCAGTTTTTGTGGGTGTGGTCCTTCTTTGTGTTTTTCCTCGCACAGGGGTGAGAATTTGTCGGTACGAATGCTCAAAGGGCAGTTAGCGGTGATTTAAGAATTGGCCACCTTTTTTCAGACGCTATGGACTTTTTTTTAATTTAGATTTAGTCGTCTTTGTACATATATTATAATAATTTTGATAATCAAATTATATATGCATAATAATATGCATAATTTAAGTATAAGTCGAGTTCTTTTGGCTATATAACATGGTCAAATTTTAATAGAACCTTCTATCTGGAAAGAAATCCGGAAAGAAATTTATTACATTTTTACTGCCGTATGGTAGAAATAATACATGACATTTATAGACAACAAATTGTCGTATTGTTTTGTAACTTTAGACATTTACCGTACCGAATGCAGTCAACGGTTCTCGTAAGCAATGAGTCATACCACGAACACGACTATATATCAAAATGGTAGTCCTCGTTTTAAGCCCCTAACATTTGATTTACTTTAGGAAACGTCGCGAGCAAATCGTCCCGCCCACGTCACCATTAACTAGTTCGAGTGCATCTTTTTATGTCTCCCTCCGCGTTAAGTGCATTTACGAGTAAACTACATCAACTCGACTGAGGCAACTACGGTTCAACGGATGCGAATGCACCACGCCTCTATGTTTTATGACGTCTCAACTCAAACAAATAGTATATCAGAGCACACGTACACCATTCCTGATTTATTACAACAGTTCTCTTATAAACTTATGAAGGTTCGAGGCACTCAAAAAACAGACAGACGGACAGAGTTTAATGTCCGATATCTATATCATTACACTCCATGCATTTTATTCGTTCCGTATTTGGCTCGAGTGCCACTTACTATGCGTTATTAGTTGCATGTGTAATGCTTTTGTGATAAACTGGTGTGGGTCGGTCGTTAAATAACCTTTTAATATTGACTTTAACTCTAGTTATATCAAGTAATTGGGTCTATTCATATTTATAACTTTAAGTGTAATTGAATAAAGGTTATTAACTTATTAAGATATAGAAGTTAGTAAACTCAGAAACGGTTATTGGTTATTTTTTTTTAGTCAAAGAAATTTATTGGTTATATGTTAAACTAAAGTAAAATCATAATAAATTTCATTAAAATTTTACCAAAAAAGGTATTCCAAAAGCAGTTGTAAAATTATAGCGTATAAATATGGCAATATTTGTACTTAATAACTTTATAACTTCTACTAAGAAAAAATACTATAAAATACTTATATAATAAAAGGGACTAAATTATATTTATATACAATTTATACTTATATTTTAGTCCAAACTGTATTTATTACCTTAACACAATCCGCAATGGAATTGAAACATCATTTATTGTACGCTAGCTGAACATTCTACCGGACATTCTACATTGTATCGAGCGTTGATTAAGTAGTTTCCATCAATAAAGTCCTTCTGTATCGAGAATAGTATCGATCCGGACCTTAATTATCCGAATGCCGGACAAAACGTTAGGAGGCGGTCCCTTTGAAATACCCGACGACGGGATGACGCCAATTCGATGAGTTTTCAGTTTGTTTTTAGATCTCGTTAGCAGTCGTCCCAAGAATTTGAACATTCATCAGACTAAACATATTTCACTTCGTGTCGTGGCTATAAGGCATTTCTCCATTTGCATTCATTTTGTACTTTCTTTGGCTCGAGCCTACTCTTAAGAGTATTTTAAAACTAAGAAAACACTCCATCTATTAAAGTTAAGGGCCTGTCATCTGTTGGAATTCTATTGAAAATTCTATAGAATCTCACTATCGAATAATGAATAGATAGAGATCATTAAGATTCGTAATTGCTGTTAATAATTTAAAATGTTAAAGATGCTTCATTCGATAAAGTCCGTGGTGTCTAAAGCCGAGACAGACGGGGCACTGACATTTATTTACATTTTACAATCGCATCGTGACGTCCGTCCGCCAGTTTTAGTTGCGCTTCTTGTAAATGCGCATAATATATTCTCATAACTTCAATTTATACATGCAACTTTAGATTTTAGATAAGCACGAGACAAGATACAATAGTATGCACGTAACCAACTTTCGACTTAACAAGCTATTTTTGAGTGTGCCATGGTATTTCATCACTGGGCAAGATAATGCTCAACTTTGTTAGTTTAAGGAATCGTGAGCATTTCAATCAATTCAGAAGGTTCTAAATGAATGCTATTTTAAATGAAACAAGTAATCTCCTATAGGGTATATGTAATACAGTTTAATTTGCACTCACTTCCTCTAACCCAAACGCAGTAAACAAAAGTAGCAATGTTGTTTATATTTAAACAACAGTTTATAAAACTTAAAATTGACTGGACAAGAGTGTATAACCGTACACGAAGCACAAATATTTCTTCTAATTCGATTATAACTCGATCGAATTCAATAAACAAGAATTCAATGGTACAGGTCAGATAAGTTTCGACCGCACAACCGCTAGATTCCGAAGAACCGACATCGCAGTTATCTTGCTGTCACTTGGTAGAAAAATTATATAAAAAGCAGTAAATGGAACGATTGGCTTGTTAAACTTAGATAGATATGTAGACTTGATTACGGCGGAAAGAGAAATAACCTGTTATTAATCAAATCAAAGTGCTAAAACCAATTAAATTTGACGCCACGATAAAGTGATTACACAATTCGAACGATAATAGGTATTGGACACGGGACAAACATGCCTTAATCAAATATCTGGTTGAACCAGTGACTAACAGAATCTATAATTGATTTTACCTATGTCAGAATAACGAGTGTGTAATGCGAACTCTCGTATAATATATATAAATCTGTTTACTTTCCACTTGTTTATTTCATTAAGTGGATATCACAAAATTCTTTTCACTTATAATTGACTCATCTATGCAAATATTTTCTGCTAATAATAAATAACCTATAATTTGTAAAATTATATTTGGGCAATATTTATTTTAATATGCCAAGTGATGAAAACTAGAAATGTGATTGGTGATAAGGAAATCCTTTTTAATTCTTATTAACAAAATTACACTTTCTTACACTGACAACTTTAATAAAAATGCATCTAATATCGATTTATCAAGAATGCATGTAGCTATTTACGGGACATAAAGAAAGTGTTGTGTCCCATAAACACCTACAATATATCTGTTCATCACCTCAAATGCAATACCAGTAACCTATACATACATCTTATATATATATATATATATATATAAATATATATGTATATACATATATATATATATAAATAAATAAATATATATAGATCCTACTATTGTGCATAGGCTTCCTCTCTAGACAGTATGTTGGAGAATAGTCTGGAGGTAAATAGATAGTAGAGAATACATGATTTTAATTCAGATAGGCGTTTATTGTTTGGCGATTTCATATATCTTTAAAATATTATTTTTAGTTACTTCATAGATATTCTGATTTCCTCACAACTTTTTCTACACCACCTGGTTTTCAGCGCTTAAAATTTCAATTAATTATTTTATTCGTAGCGGCATCGGGGACCTAACTGAATCGTAAAATTAAAAGCGAACGGTTAGACACTGAACTACTGCGTCTCTGTATTCATGTATTTTAATTTTAATATTGATTTTTAATAGTTTTTTTTTCACTGTGCTTTTTTTTTCTATATACCCCCAATGCTTTTTGGAATAGTTTGAAATGCGTTTTATAACATTATATGTTCTTATTTCTTATTCAATATTCATTGCATCGTCCACCAAATTTTCACACTAAATAATGTTAGTAATAATACTAACTAATATAAATATAAATATATGGCATTTTAATAATTGGAATTTGAAAGATGTTAATGTGTTACCCGTAATCGAGAAACGGGGAAAACGGCTCTCGAAACAAATCCTATTAAGGAAAAATATATTCCAGTAGGAAATAGCATTCGGTCCCTACGAAAACGGAAATAGAAATACACCGAACGGAAGTGAAACTAATTAAGTTATCCTCGCTTCATGCGACTTGCGGTTTATTTTCGTGCTATTCCTTGCTTCGAATAATAATACAAACCTAGAAGGTATTACTGTCAACACTGTTGGAAGAGTAACATACACTGATGTTCTGATAACAATTCCTGAGTGGAATTCCGCAGAGGGTGCTTCAAAATTAGGTGTACAATGGAAATTAAATCTTAACTCGATTAGCATTTGTGCGAATTTAGCTTGGCGGAAAGGGAATCGGTAAAGTAGGGTATCCGGTATCCAAATATCTATGTTTTGCGTGTAAATAGGCGCGAGTGAGGCGTCAAACCAGGTGCAGACTTTTTAGAGAAATCGATGACGAGAGAGAACGTTATTATGTCAGTTGGGGTTTGTTTTGGTTAACGCATATATGATAAAGTCACACTATTTTTTTGAGAGAAGCGCAATTTATATATAGAGATAGAGATAAAGAGAATATTGTTATTTAATCACCTTATTTTTATGCCATTATGTAATATATTTTTCTACTACCACAATGTCTCTCCACGCCACAGGTTGATTGTTATAGAATGCCTTAAGGCATTAAGTCCGCCCTTTGTATCCCTTTTTGTAAGGTGTGTCCAATAAAGTTTAAATAAATAAATAAACAAAAATAGAAATAATAATTTATTTACCTATAAATTATTATTTCTATTTTTATATTAGTTAGAGCGTCTGGTTACTGGTACTGGTTACTACGTCTGGCACGGTGGGTCCCTGGTTTTAATTTACAGACGAGAGGCAATATTCGTGTATGACAAATGATTGTTTTTCGCGTAACTGTAACTGAATTTTCTATCTTTCTTATTGTATATGCACTACATCGGACTACGGAGAGGCTACGAATGTGTGCCTCTACGTTTGGGATAATGTTTGCGGCACTATAATATATCCAGGGCACAGATGATGTCATCTGATAATAACCAAAAGATATCACTGATATTGAAGATATCATCTTTATCAACACTACGATTTAAACGTTGAAATTATATTCGTAAATTAAATTTGTTACAGAAACATCCAGCTCAGTCGAACCAGAGCACAGCACGGCCGTGCCCACACCACCAATACCACTACGACCTGAATACGCTCATCCAGCAGGAGTTGAAGCATTAGACCCCTATAACTCGGAGAACAATCACCCTGCACCTCATCACAGAGATTATTTAGAAGAAGATTACGATCATGAATCGCACAAAGAAGACGACCACGACAGTCGAGACGATGCGGATGAACTGCCATCACTCTCCGGGGATCATCTATTGCAAAGTTCTACTGACGATCTTCCAATATTCCTATTGGAGCCCCAGCACGCATTCGTGGTACGAAATAAGCCGGCCATGTTGAGATGTCGTGCAGCGAACGCGTTGCAAGTGTACTTCAAGTGTAACGACGTGCGTTCCGTTGCCAGTACACAGTTCGAGTTTGTTGACCCGCAGAGTGGCGTGAGGATCGTGGAAGCGGAATGCAACGTCACAAGAGACCAAGTTGAAGAGTATTTTAGTGAGGAATTCTCTTGCACTTGTTTCGCTTGGAGTAGCAGAGGTGACATAAGGAGTCAACCGGCCATTGTCAAGCTTGCATGTGAGTATTTGCGGTATATATAAAAATTAATAGTGTATAAATTCCTCTTCTGGGACTAGAGAGGGTATTGGAAAAGGTATCCACCACGCGGCTCGACTGCAGTTGGGTGTAAATTTATTTATTTATTTATTCTTTATGTTCCTTAATTATGGTTTACAAGGGCGGATTTAATGCCCAGTGGCATTATTTACCAGTCAACCATGCGAGTGTGTAAGAGTATATTGGCGGGCACAAAAATAAAAAAAGGTTTTTAGATAAAAATATCAAATTATACATAGCAATATATATATATATATATATATTAACATAATTTATAAGTATTCAAACAATTTTTGTTTCGTCACCGCCGAGACGTGGTAAATCAATATTTAAATTGTAATTAAAAATTTATTGATACCAGCAACGGGGATCGTACTCGATTTACTCGCGTATTGTGAATTAAAAGTATAAATTCTATAAATTTCCGTGTAAAACATTTGAAATAATGACGACGATTTACTTCTTCGTGAGCTCGTTGAGCTTTGCTTCCTCGAAATGATACAAATATACATAAACATCCATGTAATAAAAAGGTCGATAAACTATCTTTATATAAAGAAACTGTTTTAAAAATTACTATATCCGCTCCAAATAGGGTGCCGTGCAGCATTTCATCAAAAATCATAATTTGAATGAGCTTCCGTTGATAATTTTAGAACTAACCCAGTTCCACCGTCCGTTTCTATGCATTCGATGTTATGCAGGAATGTTTCTTCAAAATTTCAGCTTATAAAAAAAATACTATTTTTATAAAGTATTCCGTACATACTAGCAAACAGTCCGAATATTATATATATATATTTTACATTAATTCTTCCTTTACCATGTATACCACACAAAAGACGAACTTAATGCCAAAAGACATTCTCTACCAGCCTAACTTTGGATCGATCAGAGAAAATATTGTGGCCGCAAGAAAAGAAACTTATTTTAATTTTAAAAGTTTATTAATGTAATAAATAATATAATTATTAATTAAAGTTATCTGAACTTTACATATATTACTCACATTATATATGTACATGATTATAAAAATTTACTAATATCTAATAACTCAATGTCGAAATAATAATATTTGTTTGTAAGAAAGGACTGCCGAATAACAAACTGAGGAAAGAATATTTGAATAGAAATAAATCGACAAAATGAGGCATATATTTTTCTAACAAATACTTCGGTTAACCGTACTGTTCTGTTATTATTGTCACCATAAATAAATCACGAAGACGAAGGATTTTATGCAATAAGTGTTTTTCCATGTTGAGAGTAACTTAATTTAGTTCCCAGTTGTAAAGTGAATGGGTCGGCTAGTCCGAGAACCTGATCTTCACAGAAAACTAGCTTGAAATAGCAGCAAAACGCTGCTAGGTTCCATATGGTGTAGATACGAGGAGCCAGTTAGGGGTAAATGGGGCATTCCTACACAGTCCAATATATATATATATTTATGTTTATGTTTAATAAGAGTGCAAGTAATAATTTTACATTACTATCATTCCCCAATCATTTGCAATTAGTTTTATATGATCGTTCTTGGAGATGGTTCAGGACAATAGTCGAATGGCGTATTCGAACCTACGATGATGCGTTACGCAGGGCGAGCCCAAAAACTGCTTTGATATAGAACACCTAAAGGTCCTAACAAGATATATACAACTGCATATTTACGCATGACTGACATTTACTAACATTTATTAAAATGAGTTTTATCCACAATAATATGGTATATAAGCATAAATATAATAATAAGATATATATTATATCACAGTTATTTAATTGCAACTGTCTATAGGGCGGTCATATAGCTCGTAGAACTGATAACCCATAGGGAAGAAAGCTTCTCGAATGTATACCTTGTATTGGCCAACGCACTGTAGGTCGACTCCCATTGATGGAGTGACGGCCTACGCAAGTCTACGGGAAGTCAATGGATGCAGGTTTAGGTCACCTGCATCCATCGACTTGGATCGTACTCTGCAGCTATCTGTGTGGGAGGCTGTGTTCCTGTGTTTCAACAGTAAACTAGTGATGGGCTAAAATGATGATGATGATGAACGAGTAGGTATTTTCTTTATTTTTATTAATACTACCATCACGTAACATTATTAATGATAGAATTCCTCACGTAGGAAACTTAGAATACTTAGACTTCTTATAATTTTTTTAATACGTTAAACGATCTACAAACAATGGCCTATGCCATCAATTTACCAATATACGGAACGTTATCAATCGAATTTTGATAATGGTATAGCCAAGCCGCAGCTAGTTACTTGCTGCAGCATGAATGAGTCGCCTTGACAGAGGAAGACCACGCCCATATAGTAGTGAAAAAGCATAACGCTGCTGTAGTACGTATGGTGTGTAGCGATACGGAAAACCAATTACATGGTATGAAGTGACCCTTATGGATAGCGGTCCGAACCAAGGTTCGAACCTGAGATTCGAACATACCTTGCCGCCACCGGCATTGTCCTCTGGTCAGTGCGCCTCCCGCTCGCGAGTCTGCTTATATTAAGCTGTAAAGGTCATGGGACCAACAAAAAAAAGGTCACATATACACAAAAAAGGGCATGAAGCATTGCATCTCAAACCTCAGGGGTGACAACGCATGTGGATCTAGAATCTATATTCAGGATGGATGTAGATGTCATTGACACAGTCATTACGTTCCAACAGGTGATCTGTAACCAAGATAGTTAGCTACAATAAAATACAATAGATTGTATTTCTTATTCTCTTATAAGAGTGTAGATCCTTTATACATTAAATTGGTATTTTCGATTATTTTATGAAACTAAGTTACATACGTTTCCTGATGGTATCATGGATGTCATGATGTCACTCTAAACCTAGATTCAAAATACATATAAATTGCAACCCCTGAGGATTGATGATGATTGATTAACAGTGGTAGAGCTACACTGCAGTTTTTTTATAGCTGCAGCTCGACCGGGACGACCACACCCTCACCGAATACCACTGTAAAACATCAGCATAATGCTGCTGTGTTTCGTTTAGTGAGTGTAGGGATTTGGTGATCCGGAGACTTTTATTACTGCTGACAAGGCATTTCATCTTAGTGCTCAAGGGAGACAATGCATCTGCAATATGATTCTTTATCAAGGGTGAATATAGACGTCATGGGCCGTAGGGTATCACTTGCCATCAGGTTAACTGTGTGCTCGTTTGTTACTAACGATAATATAATGATGTGAAATCCTCCTTACCAGCAACTGTGTCTTTTTTCAATGTTTAATTTTTGTTATGAAAATAAAATTAATACTTAAATATATTAAGAAGACTGCTGCATTTTTAGAGTATCAGACTGCTGTTCGATTTCTAGCCAAATTTATGTATCACTACCATTTTCCGGTCTGGGTGTGTTGTGTGTGTGTGCCGTGTCCCTGACACTGCATCTGAACCTTCCTCCGATCTTATTGCACATGCATTAATTCAGAATAGGAAAGAGGACGACGAGTGAGTGACGCTGTGTTTGCGCAAATGCTTACGGTACTATGAAATATACTGCGCAGATGATGTCATCTGGCAATAACCAGAAGACATCGCTGTAGTCGAAATCGACCTATCTAACATCATCATTATTAAGTAAAAAAATATCAATATGCCTATAATTTTTTGTTTGTTTGAAGAGCTGTCAATCTTCGTCAATATGAGGCTCTAACAGGTATGTATACAACAAATGATATATTGCTTTAATATGCTTCTCCACAAAATCGATTACGGCGCCTCGATTAAATTCAATGTTCCCCGGAGGTAAACGTTCTGTGCATATTAAATAAATGTCCGAGCGACCGTTTGTCAGATTTATGTCGGACATTTCTTAATATACGACTCCTATTACCTATAACGTTTATTAGGGCGACACTCGTACTGTATTGAAATCTGTTCACCATTGAAAATCTCTCGTTACTGATATTCCTTAGAGGATATTAATCTTGCTTGAGTTAGTTTGAACTCATCTATCTTATGTATGTTGCACACGAAATTATTATAAAAGTAAAGCTGGTTCTACCACATATATATATAGGTGTATATATATATATATATATATATATATATATATATATATATATATACATATATATTATGATAAGTTATTATGTTCTTTTACTTGCATCCTTAAAACAACTGAAAAGAAAATGTATAGGTTAAAACATACAAAGGGAACTTTGTACAAAGACAATAAAATCCCTCGCAAGGAGTAAATTGAACAAGAATCAGAATAAACACACGGAGTCGGAGCTCATAAACGTCTAAATATACTCGAAACAGAAGCGAGTGAGACGTTCCCACTTCGTCCTAATTGCGCGAAGCAGCCGTGTGTAACACAAACGGTCTAAATTCTCCTTCTGACAGTTTTAATTGTTCCTTGAGAGCTTTAAATACACTCACAAGTGGCATCTATGTTACTATTAATGTATGCACGTACTGTATAGCAGTGTGCGTAAAAATGTCAGTGCTAAGTCTTCTATTCGAAGATTTAGTGTTACCCACTGCTTTTAAATTGTCCCTTAAGTTATTATCCAAGTAGTTTTTAATGGATCGATGAACATGTGTTAAGTACAAGTAAAATACATGAGGGTTGTTCTAGTTGAGATAAGATATTAACCGTGATTTATATCGACTTGAATTGTCCATTTATCCGTAAGTTTTATATTCAACAATAGATATTTCCAACGTTCTACATCCAATACAAATTGTCCATAGACACACTTACATCGAGGGATAAAAGTCGAGATGTAGGTTGTTTCTAGTTAAGGACGTTTCTTTACCTTACTTACCAAAGAAACAGTCAGTACTCATTCATCATAATAGCGATTCTTGGTAAAAGCAATTTGATGCAGATATTCACCACAGCCACTCTCTAATTTATTTCTAGTTGTGGCAATGGGTAAAACTCGACGGTGGAAGGTCCGCACCTGCAGGATACCAGCATAACACTGCTGGATTTCGACTGGTGAGTGAAGGGATCCGGAGACTTTTTTTTATGAGGAATTCCATCTCAGTCCTCAAGGGTGAAAACATCTCTGCATTATGATTCCTTATTGAGGATGAATGTGGAATAGGTATGATGGGTCAGCTTCTTGCGATGTTAAGAAATCTTACATTCTACTAAATTTAATAATGATTCATCATTATTTGAATCCAACCCTTATAAATCATCTTCTAATAAAGCTAAGTCATCTTGCTGAATCCTAAATCTTAAATGTACAACAATACCTCATGATATCATCATATACATATATTTGTCATACCGTATTTTATTTAACAATATGAAGTGACTTTTAAGCTTTAAGAATTTTTACAAGATTCAGGATTTTCACTATATTTATATGTCCTACTAAAAATACCCCTTATTACTGATTGACTATGTACGAGTATTCTGTCTTAGCCCTCACGGGTGACAACGCATTAGGATTCCTAATCAAGAATCGACGAGGATATCATAGGGCCACACGAAATATTAACGTGAATTGTGTGCTCGTTTATAACTTTTAATGAAATAAAAAAATCAAGGTATGTCGATGTCGATAAAAACAGCAGATGAAAGAATTAGTTTTTGCGATTTTCGGAAAATCTTTCAAACTTCTCCAGAATACACTGTACTTTCAGATTACAAGTTTTGAAGAACGCATTTCAGACAACAACATTTCGCACGTCGGTCAGTTAAAACGCTTAGGCGGTACACTGTAATTTCTCGACGCCACAGTTCCGTAGATACGGATTTTATACAGGAAATGAAATGTAGCCTGGGAAATTTATTGCTCTACGCGAACTCCCCTTTATCATTCACGCTCAACAATTGAGAACTTTAAAACTTTCCATCATTTCATATACATAGTTCCTAATACTTCTCTTTACTGCAAAAGAAAGAATATAAATAACAATAACGGTGGTAGAGCTATTCAGCATAAATGGGTTGATTCAACGGGGAAGGATTACGTTCTCACAGTATGCCAGCGTAAAATAACAGCATAATACTACATGTTTCGTAATTCTATTGTAAGAACGGATATAGATGTTATGGGTCGCAGTCATCACTTCCCATCAGGTAAACCGTGTGCTCATTTGTCACCGTGGAACAATACATATTGAAGTAATCTAACGAAACTACATATACTCTCAAAAAAATTCAATATACATATGCAAAGGGGTAATCTTTGAAAATAAAGATGGAATCGTAACCAACAATTTTGTCTTTTTCCAATGTAAGTTTTTATTTTGAAAATAAAATATTAATAAAATAAATTGTTGGCTCTTTCACCCTTTTGTTTGTGCATCTGATTTTAGGCAGGTTCATATTCAACGACGAAGACATGGGACATACATATAACACATTCAAATCTGAAAACCAATCATTTATGATGCACATATATTATATATTAACGATGTACCTCGGCTGGAAAGTCCAGGAACCGCGACGTGGCAGCAACGTCTGTAACAGACTTATACATAAATTACGATCATCCCATACCTTGCGCATAAGTAATGGAAACCCTTTTTCTTTACAACATAAATACGTTTTGTATCCATATAATCAACCTCTACGGCACCCATGGGAAGAGAAGATGTGACGGTTTTCCTACCCGTCTATTTTACGACCAACAGCTTTCAAATATATGAATCTTATACTATGAACCTATAAATTATAAATATAATGTCTCAAAAATACAGAGCATATCTGTTTGTAAATAATGGAATATGTTATTAATAATGGTTAATTAATATATAGTTATATAATTACATTTCTAATCATCAGAAACCAAATTTGTAAGTCTTGTTATCCTAGATAATATCTACGTGACACAGTTTTAATGTTACTTCAGGGCTATGTAAATCGTAGAAAGTTTATATAATAATTATATACACTATACAACTATGTATAATTATATGTAGTACAGTATTTATAATAGACCTTTAATTTTTATGGTTCGATAATATTAATAAAAAATAAAATTCTAATAAAAGCACATAATCGTGAAACATGGCCTAGTACTTTAAAATACAAATTATTTAAAAAAATCGGGCTTATAATCGGAAAGAAATTTAAATGGAAGCGATATTCACATGGGAAAATCAAACATCATAACCCAAAAACAATTAAAAAAATATTACTGATGAAACGAGCACACAGTTCACCAGATGATAAAGGGCATCTGCGGTACATGATATTTACATCCATTCTCAATAAAGATTCAAGATGCACACGTGTTTTCACACTGAGAGGGAATGCTTCGATACCTGTAACTACGGATACCTATACTCACCATACGAAACACGATAGCATTATGCTGTTATTTCACTCTGGTAATCTATGAGGGCGTGGTCTCTAATCAAGCCTTTCTATACATACGTGTTCTTCTGAATGTGCATTGAACTTTTTTACTCTACTTCTTCTTTCCCAATTATTTGGTTCAGCTTTTCTTGTCGTACCCCTCCAGACAGTACGATATCTGGGGGAATCTTCATCAAGGTCCTATCTCTCTAAGATCCTTTGGACCATCGTTAGCCAAGTGGCAGGTGGTTTACCGCGTCTCCTCGTCGTCATTTCCATGTTTTAGGCTGCTTTGACTAGACGATTTTCGGGTCTCCGCTGAACATGGCCTATGGCGAGATTTACTCTACGTCTTTGAATGTTCCAAAAGTACACAGCTGTTCAGATACTAATTTATGTCGCACCAGTCTGTTGTGACTTTAGTCTAATCCTTTAACGTTGCCCGCATTACTTTCTGTAGCATCTGTCCAACATTTGCTATCCTTTTAAATGACAGTATTAGCAAATATAGAAATAACTTATTTCATATTAACATTTAAAAACGTAATAATCACGTCGGGTATAACCCGACTTTAGAGTTGTGTACTTTGTAGAAAAAAATAGTTAACCCCTTAAGTATTTCTTTAATACTTTGTTTCAAAATATTTCTGGATTAAGTAAGGGGTAAAAAGAATAGTTGGGTGAATATAAAACGTACTAAAGTCAAAAATAAATGTACAATTTTCTTTTTTTTTCTGATAATATCACGTTCGGAGTACTTCACAGCACTCATAGTCACGGGAAGGACTGAGGTGTTTGACGTCCTGATGTCAGGACAATGCTGTACATCTTGAAGTACAATATCCGAATGGTTTTTAAGCTTTTTATGATTTCAATTAGTAACCCAATGAGTATATAATATTTCGAATTCTACTAGTGTACTAGTATAGTTCGTGGCTGCTGCGTTGCAGGTCCTGAGTTCGATTTCTAGCTTATAAACTACATTTGTACATCACTAATTATTGGTTGTCTGGTCTGAGTGTACTGTGTATATACCGTGTCTCTGAATGTACACCTGTATCTTACTCTCTCATTGTACATACATTACAACGGAACAGGAAAAGTAACGAGTGAAGAGTACCTCTGTGTTTGCACAAATTGGTCTATAAATTTTCTGCGTAGATATTGCCGTGGTCAGGGGCTCATCATTATCAAAAAGTAATTTTAAAACCTTATGAGACGTCAAATATAAAATTACATTTTCGAATGCACGTAGTGCACACACATTAAACAGGCGTACCGACGAGTACCTCATGTTTCAAAATTCACTCAGCCACTTCTACAGAGGCAAATAATAAAAGCAGCACATCTTAGACATCACGTGGCTCGCTTCGAAAGGGCAGGAGTAATGGAGCGTGCATTCACCAGATTTATGGCTACGTTCGCTTAAAGCACTTCACAGTTGAAACGTTCATTTTGCAGTACGCGAACTAGTGTATTAGTTTCCCTAAACGCGTTTGAAGTGAAATATGTGAATACCGGGTAAAAATACTGTTCCGAATGGCTGCCAGAATGATACGTACGTTCGTCGCTGTGAAATCTACACACACAAAAGTTAGGGTATAAAGTTGTGGCGAGTTAGATAAAATACCAAGTATATGGTTTAAATTCCATATTTTACTTAATGAAGCCAAGTAGTTAACGAGATACTATTGACCAATAAATATCAGAAAATCTATTTATATTTTTACCTATGTTTTTTTTACATTTTGTCAGTGATAGTGCCGCACTGCAGTTTCTTTCTAATTCTAGCAGTATGAATGGGTCGGCTTGACCACGTCCTCACCGAATACCAACGAGAAATAGCAGCACGACACTGCTGTTTTTTGACTGGTAAGTGGGCCTTGTTATTAATATAATTATTAATTATATTACTAATAAGGGCTTTATTAAGGGAAGTGAATTATTAATTATATTAATATAAGCAATAATAATTCCTTATCAAGATGTGGAAGTATGGAAATGTGCAAGGGAATCACCATCAAATCCTTCATGTCTAATGTATATAAAAAATACTTCAGACATGCGAAGATCATTAATCTCTCGCCAGAGAAGAGACCTATGTACCTAACTGTATGATTTATATAGACTATAGACTTTATATAATTCTATATCTTTATATATTTCGAATTGACGTTTATACGTTGCGCTTGAAAATCTAAGTGAATAATCATAATATCAATTTTATAATGGCTCTCTTTGTTCTAATAAATTAACTGTAGTAATGCAAAGTTGAAATTTATTGGTGTACCATGTGTTGTTGGGTTATCTTTTTTGGTTTTGAGTATAAACGTAAATCATGAAAACTTGCGCAGCTGTGGTCGTCGACGCTCCGAAAGCATTTTTCTTAACTCTGAAAGTATTACGTGAAACATTACGAATTTATTTCACATTTACATTAAAAAAAGTTTAAATGTGTGATACATTTTCAAGAGTACATTTATTGAGTATGAAAATTTTCTACTCGTGATAACGTATTAGATTATAAAGCAATGTGTGATTTTTTTATTGCATTGAAAAGACAAACGAACACATTGTTCTCCAGATTTTTTTATTACATTGAGAGTAACAAACGAGCACACAGTTCACCTGATGGTTAGTGATTCCTGCGGCCCATGACATCTACATTCATTTTTGACAAGGAATCATAATACAGATGCGTTATCGCCCTTGAGGACTGAGATGGAATACCTCGTCACCAGTTATAAATGTCTCCTGGATCCCTACGCTCACCAGACAAACACAACAGCATTATGCTGCTATTTTACACTGATATTCTGTGAAGGCGCGGTCCTTCCCCGGTCGAGCTGACCCATTCATTCTGCAGCTAGAAACAAACTGCAGTGTAGCTCTACCACTGTACCAGATGGTAAGAAATAGCCACATGGATCCCCTATGAGGAATCACAATGTTGGTGCTTCCCTTTGAATGTTCAGATAAAATGCCTCAAGATCATTAATCCCGCATCAGAACAAACACAGCAGCGTTATGCTGCTTTTTTACCCATAATTATTGAGGATGTGCTCTTATCCTGGTCGAGCTGATTCATTTTCCCATTTGTAATCTAAATCATAGCAGTAAATTACCTTCAAATTTTAAACTCATAGGTAAAGGAAACAGTAGACTTACACGGGCATATATAAACACTGGTCAATTCTAATTGAAGAGCTTTTAAGCTGTCTTTCAACGGTTATATAACATTATATATAATGCGATCAGTGAAGGATTGGAATAATTTGCCTGCAGTAGTCTTTGCGGCTGAGTATAATGTGGGTGTCTTCAAAAGAAGAATAGGCATTTACTAAACCTAGTGCGCACTACCGTCAAAGTCTATATTATCAGTAACATCTGATGGGATTGTAGACGAGCACTGGCTTTTATTCATTATGATATAAAGAAACATATAAAAAATACATATATAACTTACTTAAAGTAAAAAATTTAAATGGTCATTTAAAAAAAAAACTTCTTTCTAGAAGTAAACAACAAAATGTCTACGTCTCAAGATCAAAGGTTGTCGAAATGGTTTCTTATATTTACGTGAAATCTGCATATAGAATGAGACTTAGTTAGTTTAGTAAAATTAAATCCCAAACCAAACATGACACTGTAAAACTTCAAGATACTGTGAGCTCCTTTGAGTAATGGACCAAAAGTAAATAATTAACAGGGTTAACTATGACATGATGACGCTAAACATCTCAGTCCTTCCTGTAACCGTGCTGTAAAGTAACTCGAAAAGTCAGGATAAAGTTTAAAATAAACACGATAAAGTCCGTATGAAGTAACAAAAGTTAGCTTAGGAATTAAAAATCAAAATTATGAACAGTTTTTAATTCCTAATCATATGATAAATAACTAAAAATTTTAGTTGCAGAGAGATAGTAAATATACAAATTCTGTAGCAAACATTTTATATGATACAAATGTTAGGGAGGAGAAAGATTTGAACTCAGAACCCACCAGCCAGAGATAAGAAGAACGAAGAGTAGCAGTGCTACCATCTTTACTAACATTCCGGTTAACCCCTCCAACTAAGCTTTAAATGCTTGTTGTAGGAGGTGTTTCACGACAATAGTGGTATGGTGAAATCGTTAATACGACTTACTAGTTTAAGACCGTGCATTACAACCGTTAAGCTATTGACGCTTCGTTTATTTGCATCTTTTACTTTATTCCTTTATGTACAGTACGAAAGGATTGATTGACTTGAGATTGTACCATGGAGAGAAACTTGCATACCAATCGCTAAGCAAGGGACAATATTTCCCATTCATTTATTTGTGATTAGCCAATAGCCTCTAACCAGCTTTAAATTGTTTAATAAAGGCAATTAATGCTAGTGGGACGAAACCGTCGGCTGTACGTTGTATAATCGACGTTCTCGTTACGATTTTTTTATTAGGATTGACATGAGAAGTCAGGAGACGCGGTGTGGTACAACTCATAAGCGATGCCGGCAGTGATTTGCAATGTTGATTTTTAAATATTTTAGTGTAGAAGTATAATATTTCTAAACATATTTTGTGTTTGATAACCTCATGTAATAACAAATCAACATAATTTATTTACATTGTATTTATTAAAATAGATTAACTGAACTTTCTTAAAAGAGATACATACTTACGAATTAAAACTTTTATAATTAAGGTAACAAATGGAGTGGTACACAAGTAATTCCTATTTTGTTTTATTATTTTATTATATAAGAGGGGTAGTACGAGCTCACAGTTCACTTGTTGGTAAGTGATAAATATTGAATGTTGAGAGGTTAATAAAGGAAATAGTTAACTTATAGGTAGAGTGGGTTGACTGGACCGGGGAAGGACAGCGCCCTCACCGAATGCCAGCATATTTCCAAGTGTGCTGTGTTTCGACTGGTAAGTGTATAACTGGTAACAAGGCATTCCATATCAGTCCTAACGGGTGACAACGTACATGCATTATGCCCGATCGAGGGTGAATGTGGGGCACAGAAATCGCTCACCATCAGGTGCTAACTGTGCTCGTTTGTCACACTAGTATAAATATATATGTATATATATATATATATATATATATATATATATATATATATATTACATATTTATTTATATATATATGTATAAATAAATATAATAAAAAAGGTTAATTCGAAACGCTTCCTCTTACTCTTTAAATTTAACTCAACCCAAGTAACATGTTACGAAAGAAATTGCTCAAATAACAGCTCCTATTGAATTCATTCGCAAGGTTTCGCTTTTGACAATGTGACGATTATTATTATTGACATGTGACTGTCATCCGAGGTCGTCACTGTGTACGCTTTTTATCCCTTAATTATATTAGATATGCGGGTCATCGGTTACTGTTATATATTTCCTTACGACTCAATCGTTAATTTAAAATACACGTTAATTACTCCGCAGAACCAGCAGTATCAGGCGTTTTTTTAATTAGAATAATGTCATCATAACAAAAATTCCAAATAAGCTTAAATGCTTTTAATAGCAGATGGTTTATGAATAATAACAGTTACAGCTCAAGAGAAAACAGGAAAACTTAATTTTAGATTTCTTGTCATAGATGGCGCTGCTATTTTTGATGATTTACTACGTCACGCTTTTGAGATTCTTTGGATGATTCATAAAAGTCTTGAAAGTGAAATGTGTAGTTTCTTATCCAATAGAAGTAAGCCGAGGTTAGGCCTTCTCGGACACCGTCGAGTCATCTGCTTTTGCGCGCAGAATAACGGTCCAAGCCGAGGCTCCCTATGAAGGATTCAAATGTCCTACTTCGACATGGTCAATTTTCATTGATAAAAACGAAAAAGGATTTTGTTTTATTAAACACCGTGTTTATACTTTATTCTTTTTCCAGATATAAGGAAACAATTTTCGATGACTCCGTCGCCGACATCAGTTGAGGCTGGCCTCACGGCATCAATACGCTGCTCACCGCCGGAGGCTGTTCCTCTTCCGCGAGTTTCCTGGCTGAAGCATGGCACGCCGTTGCAGCAAGACCACAATGTTGTGATATCAGCTGAAGGCAACCTCGTTATATCCAGGGCTACATTGCAGGTATATTTCAATGCTTTATTTTCGTTCTGAATTGTTTTTTAATTTGTTCTTTGTGCCATATTATGATTACAAAGATTTTAACTTGTGTTTATAGATTACTATTGGCTTTATTATAGGCAATTTGATACTCATTTCAGTTGAATAATATATATAATTAAGTTATATGTTCAGAAATATTATTTAAGTTTATATTAATTTCTGTTCTATTCGATTCTTTTTAGTTCTCTTATTTAATGCCCTTTATATTTTTTTTGTGATCTTACTAAGCCCTCTCTAATTAGCAGAGAGATATCACTTAATTTTATAATGTTATATTCAAACAATGATGCACGAGAAAAGGTTTATCAAGTTAAGAGTGTATGTGGTCAGAAATAAGATAAGTAATGGCAAATAAAATTATAACATTATTGTTATTATTGTTATAATAGGTAGGTAAACTGTGTGGTCAGTTTTCCGAACCTTATACCTAGAACCTATAGAGACATAGAGTAATTTACACAAAATGGTTGAGAATAATATAAAATAAATGTAGAAATGACACCAGAATATTGCACGTAATTGTAAAATAATATTAATTCAACGATATCTATAAGAACGATCGACGTAATATGTCGTCTTAAAGTGATATTATAATTACTCATACATTGCGAAAGAGCAATACGGTCTTTACAATCTAATATGTATCTTAATGTTTAATAATTAAACATTTTTATCATATAATTGTAATTGACACGTGACATTTAAGACCCTAGATTACACCACGGTTCCGTACACCCTCGTTCACGGTATTATGTTTTTCTGATAGGCAGCTGTGTATTATTATGATTGATAAGTTATTCTTTATCGTTCTATTCACTATCCATTTAACATATTATCTATACAAGTAAAGATCGATGTGCACTAAAATCCATATATACTATATCCTTTTTCATAATCAATATATAATCATAATAAATATATATATATATATATATATATATATATTATATTATATAGATTATCTAATATAAATTAATAGAATTATTTGTGATCACTTTTCACTTCTAGCAATTCTAGGTATTTTTAAAGAAAGGAAGCTTTTTCTAGTAATATCAATTACAATTTAATCGTACTAGGTAAAATGCATCTTACTGCCGAAACCTGAACGATTTTATTAAAACAATGCTATTAACATTCCCGTTAACCTCTACTAACTTTGAATACCAGGGCTTGAAGATACTTCGACGGTTTCATAGACCGTACTCTATTTTAAGATGGTATTGGAACAATACACTTACATTTTATATTATAACACATGCTCCTCATCTCCTTTATAGTGGAACACGGAACGAATTTAAATCAGAATCAGCACTTAACTTTAACGACGGCGAAATAAAACATCAAGGGGATACCTGCATGTCTAGGAAATACTCGTAATTAAAATATATAAACATATATATTTTGGAGACATGTGGCGTCCGTCAATCCGCAAATAAGCCGAAATTTTCTCCAATATTAATTGAGAGGGTCAAGAGCGGAGGCTTTTCCTCAGCTATGGGATTTATGTATATAGGTTGTTACTTTTATAAGTAAGCGTCTTGAAGATCGAGCCACGTGTCCATCATATTTTATACACACGTCTTAAATCTAACCGTCTTTCCCGTCTTTGTTCATAAAATTAATGGACAATAAATCATTATAACAGCCCGATTATCATTAATAAAACCACAAGAACAAACAATGTATGTAATACTTAAGACGTTCCAACCATATGCCGGAATTATATCTTGCAAGTTCTGCTATTGCTTATGAGAAGTTTCGAATTAAGGACATGTTCAAGCAAAACCTGTTATTAAATCGAAAGACAAAAGGGTCTTTATCCTTTATCCCGAATAATACTTTATTAGTCATATCTTGATGAGTCACCTCCTATTCATTTATGTGTCGTGTTTTATTTGGCCATACGTAATCGGATTTCAACTTCAGAATTGTTTCGAAGTTTGGTTTGACGTAATATGTTTTGATTTCCTGTTGGGTAGTTAAATTTATGCCTAACCTTTTTTTATGAATCTTTGATGACAAACGAACAAACAGTTGATATGATAGCAAGTGATGACTGAGACCCGTAAACTAAGATTAAAGATGCATTTCGTTGTCATCGTTGAGGACTGAATGCTTCGCTACCAGTTACTAGATTTTCGGATCGCTGATACTCACCAAACGACTAAGCAGCGTAATGCTGTTATCCTAATAAACGTCTTTCCGCAATCTATCAAACCCATTCATACTTCAACTGAAAACAAACTGCGGAGTAGCTCAAGCTTAACCTCCGTTGAAGTTTTACATTAGAAGATTTAAAAGTAAAATCTCTAGAGTACCATAGTCTACAATGCGGCTGCGGATTGGCGGGCTACACATGCCTCGATTTTTTCTTAAACATTCAGATTTCCTCACGTTGTTTTCCTTTAGCAACTACCTAATCATATATTACAATTGATAATTTCATAGCACCGTGCATCGAACTCACTTTGCTCTACGGATTTAAAAGGGAGAGCACGGACACTAAACTACCACGGCTAATTCAGTTGTGTACAATTAATTATTACAAATAAATATCCCAAATAAGGAAATTCCAAAACACGCAATAAATAAATTGCGAATCTTGTAATCACTTCCCTCATTGGGCCAACTGCCCAGTTAAGTTTTTAATTACATTAGACGGACGTCAATTCCCGCCGCGCTACATCCAGAGGCGAAGCCATCAACAGTCGCGATCTCGACATCTTGTCGCGAATTGTTTATTTTATCCTGAAGCGACTCCGACTAATTAGCTGGGCCAGACTGACATTTATTAATTGCGACACAAGTCACCGGCAGTTCTTCCTTTTGCCGCGTCCCGGCATACTCGTTCGAAGCTTCATCGGACTTGAAAAGTGCAAGTCATGTAAGCTTAATTCGATTTCATATTTCACTAGCACTGTATTTATTTTGCTGACATTCACCACTTGTGGTTTATGATTTTTCTGACATGTAGAGCGGCTGCTTTTGTTTCTAACATAGCAGTATAGATGAGTCCTTCCAGTGTAAAATATCAGCATAAAGATGTGGTTCATATGACGAGATTACGGACCCGGAGACTCTTTTACCGGAAACAACGCATTACATTTCAGTCCTCGAGGGTGATATTGCATGGGCATCTAAAGGTACACTGCAGTTTGTTTCTAGCTGCAGAATGACTGGGTCAGCTAGACCGGGGAAGGACCATGCTCTCGCAGAATACCAGCGAGAAATAGCAGAATAACGCTGCTGTGATTCGTCTGGTGAGTGTAGGTATCCGGAGATCTATATTACTGGTGACGAGACATTCCATCTCTGTCCTCAAGGGTGACAACGTATCTGCATTATGATTCCTTGTCAAGGATGAATGTAGATGTCACGGGCTCCAGGTATCACTCACTTACCATCAGGTGAACTGTGTGCTTGTTTGTTACTATTAATGTAATAATAAAATAATGTTTGTCGAGGATGGATGGGGATGTCATCACTTATCATAAGATTACATAAATAATCGTTTGTCATAAAAAGTATATGTAAATTAGAATTTCGTTTTGTTCTGTTGTTCGCATTCGATAAACATTATTTTAACGCTGGTATTAAATTCTATCATTGTTATTAAATTCTTTTAACATATGGTATGTTAAAAGAATTTAATAACAATTCTGTGGATTCTTAGTTCTATCAAAATTAATCAACCACTGCAATAGCACTCATGACTGAAAAATCGCGAGCGTCTCGTATCATCTCTGATTTCCTCTACATGACATTTACTAATTAGCCACTAAAGCAAGACATGGATTAATTGCAGACACTGTCTCCCTCATTGTAGCGGTCTGCAACATTATCCCGGAGCACAAAGGTGTTGGGAGCGTTCTTAATTAAATGTAATGTTTATAATCATGAGTTGTATGCGTCGTTTAAATTAATGAATCCATCCTTTGTGATTTAAAGAAGCCTTCAGTGAATTTAACTCGTGTTTAAAATTGTGCTACTTGTTGATTACAGAGAGGAAAATGGTCTGCTATTTGTTGTTTTTTTATATTTTTTTGAAGTTTTTTCAATAAAAATTAACAAGTTTTATAATCGATGTTGAATTCGTTGTTTACTACTTTCTACCCTTCAATAAGATACCTTTTAATATCGCGTTTGTAGAAATCACCCAGTTTCTACTCCTAAAATTCATCGAACCAATATCCTATTTCTGCATCGTGCAGACATGCAGAATATAAAATAAAAAAAACGAAAACTTTGCCAATCTAATATTTACATTTAAAAGAATGAACACTTTATTGATACTAAATGTAAATGTATATTTTGTATATTATTAGAAAATATATATTATATTATGTAGAGTAACTGTTATATTTCCCATTTTTATATTATATGTGCACTTACGCTAGCTTCTCAATACGGGTGGTATCACTCAAGTCGACGGGTAGAAAATGCTTCTAGCATTAAGTCCGCCTATGTAATTTACTTTGTGCATGAAGTTTAAAATAAATAAATGAATAAAAGTATCTCCGATTCTGTAGTATATCTAAAATTACGAATGAATTCCGAGATATCTCTCACTTTATAATTAAATGCTGTATATAATATTAGCAAGACAAGAGTTATGGCCTAGCTTTGCCGGCGCATTGTGGGCGTGTATGATACAGGACTATCTTCGACGCCTATTGATGATTGAAATTGCTCATAATGCATTAATTGCAATCACTTTACCTACGCGATTTACTTAGCCGTTATTAAGATTACAAGTATACTCCACTTGGGGTTTAGTTTTATTATACTGATTTTTTAAACTTTAGTTTTATTACCGTTCATAAAAATAAATTGTAGACAACAATTCAATTGTGCATACTACTCTTAAATTAACAGTTGTAATTTTTTTGAAAATAAAAGAACTTACCTTAAGAACTGTTCAATACAGAATTAAATCTTAATAGCTATTTTTTTTTAATTCACTAAAGCCGTGTTAGCTTGGTCTTTAACTAGCTAGTGTTAAGGTTTTAAATTTATGTTACGCGAGAAAACTGAGTGTGATATTTTTATAGCAGAGGTGACAAACAGACACCTTATAGTAAGTAGTTGGAGATGCGATGCCGGCCTCTCTTTTCTTGAAAGTCCGGTGTGGGATCGAAAATATCGTTGACGATAGCTGACTCCAAAGTAGTTGTGCTTTCAAAAAATCATCATACACAGCGCACAGTCGTAGATTTTTCACTATCAGGGTAAACAGGAACTTTTGCATTATGTTCAAAAGCACGATGCTTAAGCTCATCTGCTCTGAATCTGAACAATTTCTCAGAAAACTTCCCGTTGAAAGTTATGTAATATATGAATCAATCGGGTATGTCTTATCAATTAACAAAATTAACTTTGGTCTATTTACATTAAAAAAAAAAAGTATTACACACGCTACCGGGCAAGGCCTTTATAATTATTAACCTCATTCTACTATTGTCAAGCTTTATGAATTCGAAATATGTTATCATGGTTTTGTTTATTACATACAAACAAATAATTGTCGTGATAATTGGCGATTACATGGAGTCTTTTGTTCCCAGGACATGGCAAACTACAGTTGCGTGGCTGAAAATATAGCGGGCAAAAGAATTTCCGAGCCCGCTCTTTTGACGGTTTACGGTGAGTTTATTTAATAAAAATACCCTTATAAAGAATTGTATACACTAAATACATGTTTGCGTGCAAAGAAATAAAAGATTACAAAAGATAATAAAACTTTTGTATTATTTTCATAATTTATTTAAACAAAAGATTGTTTGCTCTTTAAATATAAATCGAAATTTTCTTAGGTTTTGTAAGCTGAGATGAAATCAAGTATATATTAGAGCTGATTTAAATATTAGACAATTGACGGCCTTTGCCAATTTTGACTTTGAACCAATGTATTAGAGTAATAACTCCTAATCCCACAATAATAAATCGAATGATAACCGTGCAGGAAGGCTTAGACAGTATAATGCCATGTTGCCTAACGAGGCTTAGACACTGGTTTCATTATTTCATTTACAATTTATTGGACAGCCGACGGTTCTCGGTGCTATTTAATGCTCATTTCACCCTCACTTGTGCATAATAACTATCTTTACTTCAACAAGATCAAAGGGCACGGGCCGATGGCTTGCAATTATATGGCAGTGCGCTAGCGCATGGGAGAGTCATTAGGGACGATGCGATCGCCCACGCCATCTTGGAAAATATGGCGCCTTGCTAACTGATTGCAATCACCACCTCCGACTTAGCGCGTACAAAATTTGTGTTTTGCAGCTTGTTTGTATCGATGTTAATAGTTATGACTATCAATTACTTGCATATGATTTCTGAGGTCTCGTTAAATTATTGAGCTATGATAATAAATCGATGTTACTAAGCAGCGTAAGCAAATAACTTGATAAATTTCAATAATACAAAAATATTAAGTAAGTTTAATAGTAGGTTTAAAGTTGCTTTTTATAAAATAAAGGAAACTGGAGATCCAATCACTTTTAACAAAACGTAAGACGCGTATACAGCGAACTGCATCCCTATTGAGGATTCATGTAAAAGTATAAAGTATAGGCAAAATAGTTACTTTGTCAGAGCTGGCAACTATTTTAACTCGATTACGTGGACAATTGACATTAATATTTATTTAATACAACTGGAACTGGAATTAGAAGAAAGCTAAAAATTATGAAATTAAAAGAAAGCTAAATTTAATTTTTTAATAAGAACTTATAACTGCTAAATCTCATCTGTCTATTTTTAACAAAGTCTGTTTTTACTTTTTAGTAGTTATTTTGTACTTCTTCATCTATTTACTCCCTTTTGCTTTTTACCATTTGTGTAGACTTGTAATTGGCCTTCTATGTTAATTATGTTATTGGTTTGTTTAGTAAGTATTAGCTGTAAGTCTTCCGAAAATTGTAAAAATAAAATATCTATAGGGCAAAGGACATCATCACTTAACATTAAATAAATCTTGTTTGGTCTCTATTTCAAACTAGTCTTAGTATGATTTACATTCAATTATTGAATCTCAAATGAGAACCAATAATGTAACTATCTAAGGTTTAGATAAACAATTATCTGATACCAACATCCGAATACAAATAACCGAATTTGTTTAATACTGCACTTCACAAATAGAGTTGAATTATTAGGAATTGGTCCATAGTGACGAAGTACTGGAAATTGTTTGTGTACATCCTCTAATTCCGGCTTTAGAAACGAAGGTTCTAATTGGAATAGTTACTGCGGGTACAAGCTGAGACCAATTACGTTTATTAGAGGGCTTCGGGCCCTTTGTTTGTTCTGTGGCAATTGTAGCGCATATATGCGAATTGGACAATATATCGTTGTTATCACGTCGGTGGAAGTGTTCGCTACGGTTCTAACATTGTGCTAACGATTTTCTTTCTTCGCATATTTTATTATCTACAGTAACCAGTCTTTAATTTAAGTTGACAACTGTATGACCTGGTTAACAGACGACCGGTTGCGACTGATATTTTATATTTTCCGAGTTATAATCCGAATATTTTTTCAGTTTTCTCATTTTATTGTGTAATAATTGTAATCACTATATGTTCTATCTCCGATCTTCTTGGATGGAAATTATATCAGAGAAGGAAAAACGGAAATTAATAAAATTGTAATTAATTTCTACGGATATCAAAGTATTCTACTTAAATAAATTACTTAACACTTAAACTTACAACTTTACGCCTCTATTAAATTTATGCGATTGGATCCGTCAGTAAAATTGATTGCCTCAATCTAATTTAAGTTTCCCCGAGAATTGTTTTGTTAAAGTTATTTGAGTCCATTAGCGTTATTTAAAATACTTCACCTAATACGCCTTCACCTTGTTTTCACATTTGCCCAGATATCGTTAATACGGATTCCGAGTTTTATAGTTTTTCCTCTGTTTGGAGGAAGATCTTTATTTATGTTAACAGTGCATTAATGGGTTAATAACAAAACCCAAACGCTAATGGGAGCTATTAATTTTTATAGTTGAAAAACTGCCTAAATTGGAACCGCGGGTGGTCGGTCTGATCGTAATATCTGGTATTACAACTTTCGTGCACTTGGAACTTAATACAGCTCTTGCCTTAAATAATAATGGTTTTATTTGTGTTTATATATATATATATATTATGTTTTATATTAGTATTATTTCTTTTCTTGATTAAACAGACTGGGATGTAGGTACATCATTTCATCCCTGCATTATCCTAAGCTTGACCGGTAGAGAATGCCCGAGGCATTAAGTCCGCCTTTATTCATAACTGTAAAGCTTAAATAAATAAATAAATAATAAGATAAAAATGACTATCTGCATAATAATACTGGTCTGCATCTTTTGAATATACCGTCTATTTTGATAATGTAAAAAAATAAAAAAATACATTGATTAGTTCTATAACGTTTGACGCGATCTTAATTTTCCTCGATTTCAAATTATCTGAGCGGTCGTTTCTTAGTATCTAGGCACTCGCTTTTAATTTCACGGTACGCAAGCAAACCGGGTTCGATCCCCGGTACCTTCACCAATGAAACTTCCGAACGTGCTCGCCAGTGAAAGAAACGTGCATGTTTGAAAGATAAAAATATATATTTTAAGATTTACGTTTCCAAAACAGTAGACTCACAACTGTATGACTAGAAATGTATATAGTAGTCACTCGGCAGTATAATTGATTTAAGAAATCTCTAAAGATTGTGTCCCATATATATAATTTTGATATTGCATGTGTTTGAAATGAAGTTCCAACAAAAAATCGCCTCCATCAATACTAATTTCTGTCCTCGACGCTCTAGAGCTCAACGTAATTTAAGCAACATGTGGGATAGCTGTGAAATCTGACAATTTATAACCGTTAAGATAATGTAATGTTCTCCATTACCAGTAATTTTAAGAAGTATCGGCTATTATACAACATTTTAGGATATCCACTGGATACTCGGTAAAAAATGTTATAATATTATGTCCGCCACGTGGAGGTTTTTTATATAAATTTATTGTAAAGTGTAATGTAGTTCTATATTTCTGTTATAGCGCCTTTCATGAATTGGGATTTACAGTTTCTTTTTACTACTTATAGCATGTGATTCCTGCGGACCATGATTTCACATTTATACTAAATAAGGAATCATAAGACAAATACGTTGTCATCCCGGAGGATTAAAACAGAGTGCTTCGTCACCAGTAATAAGGTTTATTATATAATTATAATATTAGGATTTCCCTAAACATTTTTATTCGCAGTAGAGCAAAGTAACCGACGTTTATATTTTAGTTTTTTGTATTGCTTTTGGCCAGATACCTCTACAGCTTTATATATTATGACTCGTGAGCGGGAGGGCCAACATTTCTCGTAGGACCAGTAAGCTGTAGTGACTATGGGCCGGCCTGGCGATGAAAGTTTCTTGAGTGGGAACCTCGTTTGAGTATCGTAGTGTAGGATGACAACCCACTAGATGGAGACCACTTGTCGATGTAGGTGGCTTAGAATCATGCTTTGTGGCATGGCCACCCCCATGTATAGGGAGGCAAATGTTCACCAGTGCATTAGTTATGGGCTGAAATTATGATGATAAAGCATTTGCGCGAAAACACATTTCTAATTTGCACAGCTTGCTTTTTCTAATTTGATGTAATTATCTATACTATAAAGTTGGAAAAACATTCGTATTGAGTGTCGGCAGTATAGAACTAGCATAATGGACCTCGCCTTAAAAAGCTATAATTCTAATGTTGCAATTGTAGTTACCGGATCACCTGTGATCTCTCACCGCACTCGTGTCAACTAATGTGACGAAGCTGGACAATCGACATATCATGATAACGAAAATAAAATATTGCCACAGATCCAATCTACCTGGAAATTTTCATAATCCTATATAAATTTTGTTATATTCAAGTTTTTATCCTACAATGCATTTCAATGGACGCTGTTAAAGATATAATTTTAAACGAAGTATTATTGTACTTAAAAGATCAGACCTATGCACAGTCTAAGCAATAATTAAATATTCTAGGCAGCTGTGTGGGTCAGCTAGGAACAACACGCGACCTAGCATGTCCACAGTACCGTGCATACGATTGTACCAAGAGATATAAATTATATTTGAAGTGTTCCTTGCATTTGCGTGTCTAGTACTTTTACTTAGCTTTATTTAGCCTATTAAACTATTTATAATTTAATTTTATCTATGTCCAGTTTTATTTGTTTATTCTTTTTTTGCAGAAGTAAAACAAACATTGTACAAAAGGCGAACTAAATACCAAAAGGAGTTCTCTACCAGTCCACCTTTAGGTTGAAAATAATTTTAAATGTTTCCTAAAGCAAATTAAATTTTGCACGGTCGATAAGGAACAGAATAATATTTATCTGCGACTGTGTTTAGCCAGAAAGCTTTGAAAGTTTAAAAGTTCTCATAACGAATAAAATAAAATATGCTTTTACTTTGTACACAAATTTTACGTGTAAGTAACAGCTTGTTTATATTTATTTCTATAATGGTGCGCAAAGGATATCTCCAGAGGGTTTGGTTTTGGAGCTTAGTTTGCCACCCAACTACGTATTGGCGGACTTCACATCTCCTAAACTATTTCTTTCTTTATTTCTTATACATGCACATTTAGTCATGATATTATCCTTCACTGCATGTGGTAATTCAGCACTTTAAACAATAATGCTGACACCAGGGATGGAACTCGGTTTGCCGGCGTACCGTGAAAATAAAAGCGAGTTCTTAGATATTGAACAACCATGGCTCACAACCTAACACGGTATGCGTTAAAATTGGTTAGCATGCAACTATCCAGTTTTTCGTCTGATAATCATTGATTTTGGCAATTGATATTCTATATCAATATTAGTGTATATTAAGCAATTTAGTTAAAAATGTTAAATTTTAGAGATGTTTAAAAAAAATAAATAATTTTTTCTTGTCTTCAAATTATTATATCTAAGTTAGTGTAAGATCTTCTTTAAAGTATTTTTTTGATTCCTTACTTGCTTAATAATACATAGTGAACGGCGGTTGGAGTTCCTGGGGCCCGTGGACTCAATGCCGTTGCAATGGGCGCGTAACCGGCGGCCAGCGTCGTACGCGCACCTGCATTGAGCCCCACCCTTTAAACGGGGGTGCCCCGTGTCAAGGACAAGCCGTGCAGAGGACTAACGATTGCGTACCTTGTCAAAGCGGTAAGTGGACTTTGATCTCTTTCTTCTTTAGAATCGATGGCTCCTTTGTCGAAAGTACAACTTCCGTAAATACTTTTAAATCTACTGTTATATCGTATATGAAAATTATGGAAATTGGTCTAAATTACCTAAAATTATATTAATATTCTAAAGTTCTTAAAATTTTATTGATTTTGTTTTAAATATTCTTAAGGTTAACTTACAAGAACAAATGAGGTCGATTTGTTACCCATTGCCGTCCTAACACAAATATGTATATGTCACACAACATGTAATGTGCGTGACTCGTACATGTTTTTGTACATTCAAACGTTCAAATTTCATTCACAACGTAAGCCTTAAGAATTTTGTTTTCGTATTATGCCGTGAAAATTGTCGACCTTATAACATAGCTAACTTATTTTATAAATTAAATTTTATTTGTAATAAAAGTAAAAACTTTAAATAATTTTTCCTCTGTGCTTACTCTCTTACGAAGATGGATATATGGACCTCCAAGCTTATGACAATACTCAACAGCTGTTAATTGGTAAGTATGGTAAAACTGAAACCAAAATGGTTTTATAAAGAAACTAGTCAATGTTCTTTATAATTAGCGCATAACAATTATTACAACGAAAATGTTTAATAAAATTTATCATATTTTTATAATTTTGAATTAATGATTTCCATGTACGATAATATGGAAAGAGATTGCAAAACCACAGATTCAAAATCTAAAACGTAATCAAAAACAATATACACCTTAAAATAAACTAAATCTCATTAATGAAAAGACTCAAATTAAAATAACCTTTTATATTGAGTGAAAAACGAGATAAAAGATCACTAAGAAATATAATGGCACGTGCAATATAGCTTATAATATATTTATATGCTTTTAAACATCAACATTTATTATAATGAAAAAATGTACAAATTTTTTACTTTTATTTTCTTAATATACTACCAAAATCTGCAAAAACAACGTAACTAAAACAAAAGATACATTCAAAATAATCCCGAGGTCGTTAATGAAAGGAATAAATTTCAATAAACTTTTATATCCAGTACGAAAACCCCATAAAAGACCACGCAGTAATATGGAGCACGTGCTAGAAATCCTTACAATTCAAACACAAACAACACTCAATGTGTCATAATCTCTCATTTCCATCTAAACTATAAAAATCCCGCCATTTAATTTACAAAGAGCATAAACCCAATGCCGCGGCTGGACACATCAAAGGGCTTCAAGTATTTCATAGCAACACTAAAATTACGAGCAAGTGTGCTATACTAGGAAGTTGGCATTTCTAAATTGATACACATTACTTTGAAGAGCGAAGAACCTGAGTATAGATGATGGTTAACAAAGACTGATTAGGATTAATGAGTTAGTTCCTGAACGGATCCCTTTGAGAAATTAAAATATAACTTCACAGGTTTATCATGTTTCACAAATTCAATTTGTCGTCATAACGAAATGCGTAAAAAACAAAAATATGAAACACTTCCGGAAATATTTAGAACGTTATTCAACATAACTTGAATTCTAAAAGTAAATGATTTCGGTTAACAATCAGATAACGAAATTTAGAAGTATCTGCATTTCCGCATTGAAGATAGTTTTCATTACTAGTACTGGTTTCGTTCAGTAGTATATTATTTTTTGCTTTAAATATCTAGTCTATAAAATAAATTTTTATTGTATAAATTTTATATAATGAAATCTAAACATGTTTTAAATCATTAATTCATAGAGTACACATTATTATTTCCCATTTTTTTTTTACTCTTACGTACAATAAACTTACGAGATAGTACCTGTTAGGTTAAGCGAATTAAGCCTTTGTTATAAGATAATATCTCGTGTTATTTTTTCTTTGATTGAAATATAAGTAGCGACAACTTATTTTTAAGAGTGTTTTTAATTACTTTTTTTATCTTTACTTTTACATCGAAACCGTAAAAAAGGTACTACACGACGCACATGCGCAATACTAACCGGGTAGACAATAAAGTGTTACCAGCGTCGGTCGGTTGATCGAAACCGTGAAACGTGGCCGGATCATTGTTCGCACTAATTGATCACACATGTCGGTAGAATGCAGCAGACCGATGTTACGCCGACGAACAGCGTGTATTAGAATGCGATTTAACGGTAGTAATAAGTGAGCGTAAGTATAAAATACATCGATTGTTGATCGATTTACTTCATATATCGTATGCAGGTGGATCGGATTCGTGCTTCGTGGCAATCTGTGGGGGGGCCTAGTTCAGTGAATTATGGATATAGTGTAGTGATGATGCCGATGAAATATAAAACACTTTTGGTTACACCCTGTATTATAACGAGCTATAATAATGTTTAGTTAACTAATTAAATACGTCGTTCCTATTTTATTGTATTTTTTAAGCATGTTTATATAATTTTTTTATTGTATTAAGAGTAACGAACCAGTTTACAGTTAATTTGATTGCAAGTGATTCCTGCGGCCCTTGACATTTATCCTAGATAGAATTATAATGTAGATGTGATGTCATATCTGACGTCTAAGATGATATGCCTCGCCACAATAAACGACTCCGGAGCCCTACTCAGACTACCAGTCGAGCAGTTCAATTCATGCTGCAGCTAGAAGCAAACTACAGCTTAGCTATACCACTATTGAAATAATAAGAAAACCAATTTTTAAAGTTTTTAATCAACCATCAACTCTATATGGTCAAGGTTTTGAACGTATCGAAGACTGCAACTACCAACTAAACTGTTAAACGAAAATGTTGCAATGATAACATGAATAATACAGCAGCTTGAAGCCAAAGTGCCGTATCACGAAATGGCACTCCCAGAACCCAACGCGGCGCTGGAAGGCATCTGCGCCTAGGTAATTGCAGCTACGGTTAAATGGGAGCATAATCGATTCCCACTTTATTTTATACCGCTTCTTAGAAAGTACTTATATGTTTAAAATCTAAAGCTCTTTCGAAAAGAAAATATTTCTTTAGAGAATTCTTTCGCTTCATTTGTATGGTTATCTACGGTGTCTGTTAATTAAGGTGTTTTTATTTATTTAATATTATTTTTTGAAATTACATACAGTTTATTTATTAGTAACAAATAATAGTCACTAAATAAAATAATTATTTACAACTTACCACGTATTCGGCGGTAGAAGAAAACATCGTGGAGAAACTTCATAACTTATATGGATACACAATCATAAGTAAATATATACTTGCGTAATATACTCAAAGATGGACGAAGTAATCACAAATATCGAGTCTTAAACCACAACATATATTACTCTTATAAACTGCATTTATATGTAAATAATCGCAACCTGTAAATTATAAAGGAACACACGCGGGTTGTGTTTCATTGTTTTAGTAATTGAGTAAGAAATCCGAAATGAATACTAAAAGTTTCGTGACAAACACAATAGTTGAAGATATAACTTATCCTATTGTGCTTTACCGTTCTAACCTAACAAGGGGAAGAAAGGTTTTATAGCGGCAAGTAACCTCGTCGTGGGCATCGCGGATGACCGCCTCTAGATGGAGTGAGGACATTTGCAAGCCTGCGGGAACTAGATAAATGCAGGCGGCACAGAATAGTGGTTGTAGTCTAGTGAGGGAGGCCTATGTACGACTAGGGAAAGGCTGAAATGATGATGGTAAATAACCTGATAATCTTCTGATTTTATCCATCTCCATTCTTAGATTTAGTAACATATAAAACGATAAAAATTGAATTGATGTTTAATCGTATGCGTTGTTACGATTTAAAAAAGATTCTTATATCGCTTTAATAAGAATAACATCGATGCTTAAAGGTTTTTTCATCCACTTTACTCAAGTACGAGTATTTTTTCCTGAAAATTCTATTATCGCTTGCAAACGTCTCTTTAATACACTCAACATTTACGGCATCGCCCACTTTATCATTTGCTACGACTTCCGACGTATCCCACACGAATTCCCTCCACAGTTCGGTTGAACTCGAAGATGCGACACCGGCAATTACCTACAATTTATTTACATACTTCACGCCGTAAAAAACTTTTTGAGGATAAAAAAAAATGACAAAATGTGAAAGTCCTGTCTGTCCCTGTTCCTCCTCTAACGAAGCTCGACTGATTTATGTGTGCGCGCATTAATTAATAAGAAATGCTGTACACTCGTATAGTTAAATATGGTTTACACCCACGTGTAAGCGAGAGGGAAGATAGCATATGTTTGGTGTAAGTTATGGAACATTATATATTCATTAGTGAGCTTTGAGGCGTTTATTTATTACTAACGAAGAAGAACTATCTACTTAACTATAAGCTTTAGAAGCTTAAATTTTTGACGACACACTATTCTTTTAAAGAAAATTATCATAAATCTAAACGACTTGTTCTAATCTCGCAGTAATAAAAAAGCTTAATTAATTTCAGTATTCTACTGCATGTATTAGTGATAATTAAAATAAAATTAGTCGAGCGAAGGACTATACTCCTATACGCCTCGCTAGAAAGGATGTATACATAAATATCCCACTGTATATGTATATATATTATACTCATATTACACAAAGCTCCACCCTGAGTCACCTGCATCCATCGACTTCCCGCAAACTTGAATAGCTCCGTCGCTCCGTTTCCACCAGTCCGAGGTTGCCATTCAAAACCTTTCTTTCCCGGTTATCGGTTCTACGTACTATATATCCACCCCATTCCCACTTTAGTTTGCAGATCTTTTAGACTATGTTGATCACCCTCGTTCTACTGCGGATGTCTAAGATACGATGTTAGTATATATATATATATATATACGTAAAAGAGATAGAGAGAACAATAAATGACATACAAAGAGAGTTTTTGTGGAAATGGTAAGAAGTTCAACTGATGGTTAGTGATGAGTGCGGCCCATAGGTGACTACGTTTAAAGTCAACTAGCATTCGAGGTGCAATTGCGATGTCATCCCTGAGGATTGAGATGTAACAGTTGTAGTAATTAGCAAGGTCAAAGCAAAGTCGCCGTTTCCCAAGACTTACCGTACAAAACATAGCAGCGTTATGTTGGTATTCTATAAGAGCGAGGTGATTTCTCGGTCGCACTGACCTTTTCATGATGCAAAGTAACAAACAGTGCAGTGTAGCTCTATCACGGTTAAAAAATCAAATACATATCGACTTAATCAAATGAAATGAATAAATCACAAATCACTACCAATGCTGTTTTCTATCTCTTTACTTAATTTAAATGTTCTAAATGTAAGAAAAGAACACAACGCGTATAAACTTCGACTTTAATTAAGAAATTGAAATTTCAATTAATTAAGTCGAAAGTTAGTAAAATTATTTAAGGTTCGTGTCAAGATTACCGTTATGTATAAGTCATTCAATCAAACCGTTAAACAGTCAAATTTGAAATAAACAACCCGTCATCGCTTGTCGATTGGACCATGCGATAGCCGAGTACGAAGTCACGGCACTATTATTTCTTTTGTAAAAAAAATTGTGATTTATTCTCAACTGGCATGTAAGGGCAGTTACCATCTTGGCGGCGTATTTTAATTTCAATTTATAGGGCGATAGCTTATGAGTGGGTCCGTTGTATTATTAGATATACGATTAATAATGCCTTCGGTATTAATTGGTTGGAAGATATCACTTTAATTTGGTTAAGGGACGTCCTTTGAGCTTTTTAGACGATTGGCGGGAAAAAAACTTGCAAATGTATTAATGTCCGTATTTAAATGCAGTATTCAATGCTATTAATATTAATACCATTAGGGTAAAGGCCTCCAGCTCAGCTTAAAATGCTTGTGCTAGGAAATAATTCACATGAATAGTCGAATAGCGTATTCAAATCCAGCACCGTACCCGTTAAGCTATTGCCAAATTGTTTTTCCTACTCACACATCACGGTATTATGTATAATTAGTGATGACGATTGTCTCCTGGCCGATATAGAGCACAATACCAGAGGTTATTATCAGATGACATCAACTGGATATACCATAGTGCCGTAAGGATTTGCGCAAATGCAGAGGTACTCCACTCGTCGTTCGCTTCCTTAAGTCGATGTAATGCATGTGCAATAAAATCGGGGGAAGGTGCAGATGTAGTATCGGGGACAAGAGGGTCACATACAGCATATTTTGAACAGAACCAATTTGAGATGCACAGATATTATTCTCAAGCTAGGAATTGATCCGGGACCCCCGACGCAGCAGCCAGGTACTCTACGCGGTGTACGCTGTACGAAATTTATAATAAATTTACAACCTTGTGCTTTTTATAGTGCGTTTTCAGTGAAAAAGAGCATTTTTTACACAGATTGTTTCTCGGTTGAGAATCGAATCTAGGACCCGCGAAACAGCAGTCAGGTATACTAGACCTAACCATTACAGGTTGACTTAGATACAGTCTTGTAGCGTCCCCGCTTGAGTATTTTTAAATGATAAATGTAAAAATCACCCATGATTAACATACTAAACCTGGATTATGGCCACCAACGGACCCCCCATCTTTGATACCGAATACCGTAATTACCAACTTTTTATTAAGGCTATAAAAACAATTAAATACAAAAGCTTACACTTACTGTTAAGCGACAATTGACTCATTAAGATCTCCTTTAAATTAAGAATTAAAACATACAAAAAAAATACACGTAATAAAAAATAATTAAAATGCGCTTACCCCATTACGCGAAGCCAATATGGCCGTAGAATATTTTTTATATACGAATAAAATTAAACGTCCACACTGGGGCATGTTTACGATAATATCCGTCGAGGTAGCAAATTTATGATTAAAATAAGGTGTGTTTTGTAGTCATAAAATTTAACTCCCCCTCGCTTTGAAGGCAAATATCCTTATACCTTTATAACACTTAACGTGATAAGGTTAAGTGTTGAAATGATAATGTTATAATTGTTATCTTTAAACAGGTTAGTGAAACGTTAAGTTTGTTTTATCCAAGACCTGAATCGATTAGTTGCCGAATTTAATAAAATAAAACAGGACTAGAGCGACACTGTACTTTGTCTCTGGCTATTGAACGAATAGGGCGGGTCGAAGACCATATTCTCAAAGTATACTAAAAAATAATACTGCTGTGTTTCGTCTGTTGAGAGAAGGTGTCCAGAAACTTTTATTATTGGTGACCAGGTCTTTCCTTAATTTATCTGCGTTATTATTCCTCATCAAGGAAGAGCATGGGTGTCTTGTGCCGAAGGATCACCTGCAGTTTGAACTTTCTGTTCGTTCGTCACTAGCAATAGAATAAAAAAAATATGTCTTGATTTCGCAAAAACATGTTTTGCGCAAATGCGTTGCGATTGTTATAATTCGTAACAAATCGCCAAATGTCCCGATCGCATGTGGGATCGAATAATAATTATATGGGATCAGCGACCTAACATTACAATTTAGCACGGCCAAGTTACGATTGGGAACCGGAACAGAAATAGCTTTTTTCGCAACTCAATCCAATAGCTTATGCAAGAAATCCTAATAAAATTTTATAGCATATCTGTCTGGTAGTATACAAAGCATTATAATCGAGTGAAGAATATCCTTAATTGTGTAAAATATCTGAATTATAGATGTTTTCTTTCGATTTGGTTGAAGGATATCTATAAAATATTACGAGTACATTCTATAACCATATTGCAGCATTACCTTATGTAAAGGGTTTGAATGGTTTGGTTCCTAGCCGTGTAAAAATATGAGTGCAAATTGTTGACATTCGTTGTCTGAGTGTGTTGTAAGCATCATTCATCCAATATTATTTCACATGCATTATATCTGACTAGTGAAGGAGACTACGAATAAGTGTCCTTGTGTTTGCGCAAATGCTAGACACTATAAAATATTCTGCGCAAACGATGTAATTTGGTAATAACCAGAAGATGTCGCTGTGGTCGTAATTGACACACTCAATCATCTTAACATAAGATTAGTTGATGATGAAATGCTAATGTTATTTACGAAATACATTTAAGCGAATTAGCAGTGGTAAAATTTACAGTAGTAGAGCTATACTGCAGTCTATTTCTAGCTGCAGAATGAATGGGTCAGCTTGATCAAGGCAGGACCACGCCCTCGCAGAATACCAGTAAAATAGCAGCGTAATTTTGCTTTATTTCGTCTGGTGAGTGTAGGGATTCGGAGAAGTTTATTACTGGTGGTGAAGCATTCCATCTAAGTCCTCAAGGGTGACAACGCATCTGCATTATGATTCCTTGTCAAGGATGAACGTATGTAGATGTCATAGGCCACAGGAATCACTCGGTATCAGGTGAACTGTGTGCTCGTTTGGTACTGTTTTTTATTAAGAACTGTACTGCAACCGTGGTTTCTTAATTTAATTGACTCCTATACGATCTTTTTAGTATACCTCATAATTTAAAAAAGGAAATAGTTTGTTGAATTCCGAGTATTAGTTTAAATTTTTCTGTGGGGTCGTTTTCCTACTTTTTTATTACATTGAGGGTGACAAACGAGCACACAGTTCATATGGTAAGGGATGGCCGCGGCCTATGAAACCCGAATTTATACACGATAAGGAATCATAATGTAGATTGCGTTTTTACCCATGAGGACTAAAACAGAACGCCTAAGTTCATAGTAAAGTATATACCAGTAATAATGGTCGCCGGATCCCTACACTCACCAGACGAAACACTGCTGCGAGAGCGTGGTCCTCACGATCGAGCTGACCCATGCATGTCGCAAATAGGAATAAACCGTCGCGTAGTTGTACTGTTAAAATCTTGCAATGGGTTTGAGACATTATCTATCATAATATAATATTGTACATTGATAGTTTTAGATCTTGGTGTTCGCGTGTTTTTTAATTTATTTCAACATAAATCACGGACTTATTAATGTTACATAATACGTCTTAATATAAATTGATAGTATACTTAATTTAAAATTATATTTCAGTGTATCACATGAGTTTATATATATAAAAATATCTGCATTAGTGTTATGTTGTAACAATAATTCGTGGCTTAATTTAATATAATAATGAACCTTGAAGCCTTCTGTATATCAATGTACGGAACCAAATATCTCCGATACTAATTGATTCAATATTTAGCGCTGCCTGGCCGCTGGGGAGTCTGGTCGGAATGGTCGGTCTGCGGTGCTGACTGCAGACAGACCCGGCGTAGGTCCTGCAGTGGAGACACGCCCTGCTCAGGTGCTCACGCGCAGCATGCGGACTGCGTCGGGGATTACTGCGGTGTGCATGGAGGTAAGTGAAGTCTTCAAAGCGCTTTTTTTTTTTTCCGGCTGATGGCCACTGTTAGCCCGAGGAATTTTACAGTTTCACCGGGTTGAGAGGTTATGACGCTCAGTCAAGACCTCTATGTATGGGTAACCATCACAAGGGCTCCCGAGAGGAAGGCTTGGCTTGGCTTCAAAAACGCAAGAGCTTTTAGATATATCTAGGTTTACCCGTTTGTGCTTTTACAAAAATCGTGGTATATCACTTTCATATATAGATATACAAGTAGTTTACTCGTCTATCCCTTATTAGTCGTATCGTTTTGTTCGACAATATTTGTGCACAAATTGGTGCTTTTCGGCTCTGGGTGTGTGGTATGTATATATCCCGTATCCCTGATATTGCATCTGAATCCGATTTTGTTGCGTATGCATGCACTACATCTTATTACATTAACATTTACATTACATCAATTAGGGAAGTGAAAAACGAGTGAGTGTCTCTGTACGTCTTAAAACACTTACGGCATTATAAAATATACTGAGCCAAGTTGTTGTCATCTCCCAATAACCAGAAGATATCGCTGTTCGTTGACCAGAACAACATCATCATCATCGTTAATGCTACTCGCATCGCTTTGATTTATTCAAATAGACAGACAAAACCATATGATATATAACAAACTAAAGCGTCAATAGCTTAATGGTCTAGAGTAATGTCTGCAAAACATGAGGTCGTAGGTTTGCATCCGCTTATTGTCGTAAATTATTTCCCAGCACGAGCATTATTTTCATCTTTTGTTATTTGTTAATAGCATTGCTAATTCTTTAAAAATAAGTTTAACTCACTTTGAATAAAAAAATATATAGGTATATAACTCACTGTTCGACATACGCCTTCGCTCTTACGTCTTTAAATAGTTCTCCACAAAAATCCATTGTGAGTTAGCGAACTTCACGATTTCGAAATATTTACATTTTGTATTTATTAACTTAGACAAACATGTTTTCTTACACTGTTGACCACTGAGGACGAGGTTAATCAACACAAATAAATAAAAAAAAACATCAAAATCTAATTTTAATAAGATTTTTTCATTGTCATTCCTTATTAAACTGGGGATCGAAATGTTTGGAGGTTTACATTATTGTAGGGAGCGGCAAAAATATTTTATTAAATATTAAACAAAATGTAAGTAAGCTATACACCAGAAGATACAATTTTACATTGCCTATTTCTTAATATATAGTTTAACTGTAGTATATATTTAAGATAAATTTCTGGTTTTTGTTAAGAAATGGGAAAGTATAAGATTTTATTTAAATAACAAAACTGTAATAATTTTACTATAAAAAAATCCAACCTGCATAGCTTATTGTATAAGTCGTATATTTCTTATGCTAAAGCGACAACTAAATGCAAAGCATCTACTTTAGCTAAAAGCTATTGACAAATTTATTAAAAGATATTATCAATAAATTTCTAACTAAAAGAGCCAACACGTCACTCTGTTTCTCCTCATGAAAGACTAAGATCTGCTCGATGTGGTGCTTTTGATGTTTAATATAGAATGCATCAAGGGCCGTATTCGTTCAAAATTAACGCAAATGTGTTAAATGCTTTTAAGAATTTTCTACATGACTGTAACGAAGTATCACTTACAAATCATAGACTTTTTCAATTGCATCAACAAATAAATTTCCATCTCACATCAGGTGGTGCGATTAGAACGCCGCAGCTGCCGAAATTCCAAGATAGTATGACACCGCATAAACTATACAATTTTATAACACCTATATTTCCTGCAACACATCTCCGGGCATTAATTTAAGTAACATGTCATCTTTGTAATAGCAACACGCCCTAAATAGAATGGACGAACGAGAACTTTGAATAAAACTCAACCTTAAGCAGATGATACGCTGTCGCACGACGAGTATTCTCAAGTTATGAAACTGTTCCTCCAGGGACATGTTAATTAAGCCGATTCTATGAAAGGCCCACGGATTCGTTAGACCAGATGCCATGAGACTAAAAATATACTTCCTTTTCCGCGCACGCTCATAACTATGAAATGTTACATGGACTGGTCGCTTTATAACGGGCTATCGGCTGTAACCATAACCTTCCAATTAAGAATGAACTATGATACCTTTGCTGTCGATGGAAAACTTCGCCGCGATAACAAATATCAGGGGTCAAGATAAAGCGGGCACCTTGAAAAGATTTGAGAGATACTAAAATCGGGAGCCGTGACCATCTGGGTCGTATCATACCGTCTAAATTTAGACGAGGGCCTAAAATTTTATGTAAGCACTTACGTAAGAGTGACTTACAATTTCATATCTTAATGTTCTTTCTTACAAAACTGGACGTACCGCTATTGTTATACCTATAGCGTATATAATTTTACACTGTATTATCCGTATAAGATATTGTGAATGTCTTAATTTAGAATACAAGAGAGAAATAGTATTACAATTAAGTGGTAGGGCAACGTCGCAGCTTCTTTTTAGATGTACGATCAATGGGTTAGCTCGAAAGCGAAAGGACCAAGCCTGCACAGATTACGAGGGTGAAATGGCAGCATAACACTGCTTCAGCATCCGCATTATGTTGCCTTATCAAGGATGAATGTGAGTGCTACGAGTAGCAAGGATCGATTACAATATGAACTTGACATTATACAATAAAAAAATGAAATAAAAAGAATCCTGGTTGACTTTACTTTCTAATATCTTTTGATCAAGTTACAAATCTAGGTATATCTGCATGAAGTTTTATTATTTGAGAATTAAGTTGCCTATAGTTTGCTGAAATAAATTCAATTCTTCATTTTCCGTTATTCAAAATACGATACAAGTCATGTCCAATAAATCTTCGTTAATGATACCCATGCTTAGAACAACAAAACGATTAAACATTTATTACCTTTCCCTAACAGCTGGAAACGTGCAACTCCCTCGGCGGTCTCGATCCAATATTCTAAATGGAAAATGAAAATGATCAGTCAATATTTTGTTTATAATGTCAATAAATCATTTTTGTGGTCGGTGTTGATTTGGTTTCAATTCCCTATACTGTTTATTGAATATTTGATAAATAGCCGGCAGCTGTCTTCTGAGTGTTGTTCGGTATACTCGGCAAATTCTTTTTGCCCGCTCTACGATTTCGCTTTTCACGCTAAATAAATCTGCAATCTCCGTCATATTTGCCTATAGATTGCCTTTGTTTATCTTCTCGTGCAGACTGATTGTTATTTATTGCTCATCGTTTTTCAATTTTCTTTTGTTGGACGTGATGGAAATTTAGTCTTTTATTAAATTGCAAAAAGTTTTTCCTTTTTAATTTCAAGTATATATCATTGTCTTTATAGAATAGATGGAAAATGAACAAGTAGACCATCTTATGGTTTGTGATCCCCGCTGTCCATGAACATCCGCAACATCAGATCAAATGCGCTGCCGGCCTTTGAGAAATGTGTAGGCACTTATCTTGAAGGTCCCAAAGTCCCATGGGTACGGAAATACCGCTTACGATATATATAATATATCTTAGAAGTATTTAGTATAATCATTTTGTAGCTAAAACCTAGATCGGCGCAAAGAACTAAGTTTAACAGAAAACTTACTATGAAAATTATGATACCAGTATTTTGCTCACAGTGAATAATGAAACCAAAGATTAAATTAAACACATAACTCTCTAAAATCTTGAGTGTGTTTTTAATATCGTCTAAAAAACATAATAAAGAATTATTTTTTTAGTAGAAAGTCATTTAAGTAATTTTATGTTATGTATTTATACTTCAGGGCGTTACACTACTCCAAGTTAGCTCAAAAACAAAATGGCATGTGTTCAGAAATTACTAATTATTTTGGTGTATATACGAGTATTGTTTTATAATTTAGTAAAGGCTTGGTCGCATTATTCACCTGATAGTAAGTGATAACTGGCCCAAGACTTAACACCAACATTCAATGTCACTCTTGAGGATTGCGAAGGCGAAACTGTAGTAATAGTTAATAAACTTCTATGATAAAATTTTATTTGACCTTAGTCATAAGGAAAGAATAAAGAAGTGATCTGTGACTGTACGTGAGACTAAAATGACATATGTAGAATCGACATAGTCTAGAAGCATACATTCTCAAAGTCACATTACGTAGAGACAAATAAATGCTTACAGCTAAAAAACAACGATAGTGAGCTCTTATTTGAATTATAGTAAAAGCTGTAACGATAAAAAGATATGCCGTAGAACACATTTATATACCACGCTATAAACTTCATTACCTATCATTCCGCTTTGTAAACGTCTATTGATCGTGCGAGGAAAAACTACGCGCCTGACCGTCCGTAGCTTGCCCCCAACTAATTCAAGTAAAGCTATACTGAGCCTCTGGAATATGGAGCATCAGTAAATTACCCACATGAAAGGTGAGCGGTGAATGCGAAGAACGCTTTAAAGGCCCATTCATTTGCAGGGGCGCCCGCGCGGCCCACTTCATTAGCCTAATTGCCAACATACAAAGGGGAAATGGTGAAATTTTATAGCAGCTTTTCATCTTTTGTTACCTAAACATTCGAATAGTGTAAGTTATAAGAAATAAACGGCCAGAATATAAGAATAGTTCGAGATAATTTGAAAGCAGTAAAAAATTAAGTGATTACTGCTCTTGTTAAGGATTTCTAATTCAGATTAATTTATTCAATTGTGTATTACCACTGTGTTCTCTTAATCAGATTATCTGGCTTTGTAGAGGATGTTTTATTGGTTCTTATCCAACAATAGACTTTTATTTGAACTAGCCGTGTATAAATATATTATTAATAATAGAGATGGTGCATGATCTCTTTTCATCATTTTTATCATAATTACCACGGGGAGTGTTCCGAGTTTAACCATCGTACATCGCGACAGAATTCAAAGTGGAGGAACTTCCACCATCATCCTCACCATCTCAATGGTTATTTATCCACAACGAGGTGCTTTTTACGAATGTTATTCATAACGTAGTTTCGTTTTGTAAGCAGCGATATTTCCGAACAGAAACGGGTTAGGGTATTTTTGACTGGCGACAAAAGACTCAACAACGCGCCCGCTACACCTCTGGTGTTGCGAATTTTCAAATGCAGCGGTGATCACTTGCCATAAGATGATTTTTTTTGTTAATAGAATATTAGCAATGCTATTAACATTACTAATATTCCAGTTAACCACTCCAACTAAGCTGAGAATGCTTGTGCCAGGTGATGGTTCACAAGAATAGTCGAATGGTGGATTCAGACCTGCGACCTAAGTTTCACAGTCCGTACCCTAAACCATTAGGCTTTTAACACAATTGTTTGCTCATATGCCACCTACGCTATATATAAAAAAAGTTGTAAAGCTCACGTCAAAAATATAAGAGAACGTTATTAATAATAATCGAGTCCTAGTAATTATTTCTGCCACGAACTTGGCTTTTTACCAGCGTAATAATAAACAAAAAAAAAAACGTAAGGGGATTCATACACGATGCAGTTCTCATTATTGGAGGTGGGCTCCGTAAATGATTTGTTGTGATTTCGCCGAGTGAACGCAGCGGGTGATCGCAAACTCCATCCACATATCCCTCTAACCCCAACAAACAGCTATAACCATTACGATGGGTGACATTAAGAGCTATATTCCCATATCCAATGCGATTGTAGAATTTAATTCCGAAAGGCCTCCTACCACGTTATGGCCAACGCGACAAGGGTTTGTATATTTCGATTGGATTTCGTATCTGCAATCTCACTGCAACGGACTCGGATATACGGCTGGCACTGACAAATGTTTGCAGAGTACAAATTTCAACAATAATGTTTAGGGGTTACTGGGGAATATATGGGGAGTGAAGTGGAAACGGTTTAAGCAAAACAAAAAAATAGTCGTTTTGTGAATAACTTCTTTCTTTATTTATTAAAGTAAACCCTATATATATATATGTAATTCATTGTATATGCATAGTAAAACATGTATGTGTACATATATAAAAATGAGATATAGTTTTTAGCGATATTTGTGTTGCAAGACTACATAAGTATATAATAATGACTTAATAATCAAATTTTATGTGGGTATACTATCGTGAGACGACCTTGTACCTTAGAATCAAGAAAAATCACCTTTTACTATTTTTATTTTTAATGTTATTCCCACCTTTATTCTTAAGCATATCTCACTAAATACATCGAGAGAATGTCGTGCCACACAAAAACATAAATATGGTCTTTTATTCCGTTTCATTCTTTCAAAGCTATTTAAAGATTTTTTGTCATAAAATAGTATCATCGTTATGATAAAGATTATGATGATAATCATTACCTTATCATTACTTTACTGCTGAATATTTGATTTCCAGACTGCTAGAAGGCATTCGGAAAGATTTCTCATCCACCAACATCTATGGACTTTTATAAATCGTAAACAATAATGTAGATATAACAACAGTACTTGTAACGGAATTCAACTTAGCAATTGAAACATTTATAATTGTTTAATTTTCATTTTCAATAAATATTATAAAATTCAACTTATTAAGGCAGTTTTAATTATAATTACACATATTATAGATCTTTTGATTTTTGTAAAAATTGCCAGGTTTTTTCACTACTGTTAGGTTTATCACCCGTTTTTTATTATAAAGTACGATAGTCTATTTCAGCCTAATGTATTTTATCATTTGTGAGAGCAGTAATATGCTTTGAAATGGTGGAATGAAAGATTTAGGGCCTCCCTAAACTTATTAATAAATGAGCTCCAAATTTATTTTAATTACGGGTATAGTTTTTGTCAGTGCTAAGTCAAATGCAATAAATCATTTATCTATTTATTTATTCAGTTTGCCAACACTTGTTTACGCTGATGACGTACATATTAAATTGTACATAATTGATACATTTCTACTTTAACAATTACTTATAGGTAAATTCCACATGTCTTTCAAACTACAAAAAGTCAATATACAAAAAGCCAAAGATATCTAATTTATTCTAATAAATATTTCTTATTTTTATGTGTTTGTTTTAATTATAACTTTAGGACTAGCTTAGGCGAGTATAGATACATACATACATTAACCAAAGCAACATTAACTAGTAACTATTTTTATGATATATCTTAATAATGTTTAGTTTCATTTTTGTTAACGTAGTCGTACTTATGCTTTTTTTCTTTGTAATTTAATTTATCAAATTTGTTTTATACATCAAAAATCTAAATGTGAAAATTTGTAAATGGCTTTATAAGTACTTTATTTTAAGGAGTTTAAATGTCATAAATAATATCTGTAAGTTATCTTAATAAAAAATAAAATAAAAAATAATACTTTATATTTTCATACTTATATTATTGTAAGAGCGGTAGCACAGTTCCTAAATGCCGTCATCAGTAAAGCTGTTAATTGAAATTTTAAGTATTAATACCACTAATCCACAGTGAGGCCGCGTCTGTTCATCATGTTCTAACACACACTAGAGAAGAGACCCATGCCCTATCATTAAGATTTATATATATTAGGCTGTTACTTTAAAAGTATATTGATACTTTAAATTGAAAAACTGATAGCAACCCTAACCTCTGTATAACTGACGTAAACAGTGGGCCCCCCTCTCAGTTAATCCGCTAAGCGTCGGTACGTACCGTGTGCAAATTAATACTCTAACATTTACGTTTATGAGATCCTACGTAACGTTCGAAATGAAGTAGCGGATGTTAAATGATTTATCGAATTACAAACATCGTTCGATAATAAAACGTGTGGGGACTTCGGATTTTATTTATATCGAAGATTTATAGACGGTTCGTATATTTTACTGCAGTGTTACGCCACTGCGTACAAATGTACCGGGGCGTAAGTATCCGCTATCAAATCCGGTGTAGGTTGCCGGCATTAACTAAAAATGTAATTGCCTGAATTTCAGTTCACTTTATAGATATTATTGCTATGCACAAACCCGAATCTATAAAGAGTTAAGAGTCCGTGTGTAAACTATCTATCGTAACTAACTAAATAGTTTCATCTAAAAACAATGATTTTCTCCATCCATAGGTTGAAAAGATTGTTTTTAGCAATAAGATATAATACCTCGTAATATGTTCGCACGTTTGTATCTTTTAATGTACTTTTGTTTAGTATAAAAATTGTAGTAACGTATGCTTCGGGTGCTTTGTTAGAAAAAAATGGAGAAAATTAAACAATTAGTTAATCAAAATAATAACACAACAGAATTAAATTATCAAAATGAAATAAATTAAATAATATCATCTCGTATCAAATTAAGTCGTAATTAAATTAAATGTCAACGACAACATCATACAAAGTAGAAATTAAACAAATTAAATAGCTATTAAAATCTAAACGAAAGTCAACCACAAGATATAATAAAATAATTATATTTTTTTTAAAAATTGAGATTAAAATGAATAAAAAAGTCAAATTTATAAACAGCAGCCACTAAGCTGGCGATTGATTGAATCTTGCAACTTAGAAACGAACTCGTGAAACTTACCAGCACCAACTCATGCGACCATCTTTCAATTTTCAAATATAACAAATTAAACATCACATTAGTGGAACGGTACTTTGAAAAATTAATATATTACGCGTACTCGAAACTGTATCTGTGAATATAACAGTAAGCAAGTAAATACAATGTGAAGGTAGCTAAGTGGTAACTACGCATAAGTAGGAGAATCTATTATCTTGAGCACTCACTGCAAAATGGAATGAAATAGTTTTTTCCCTTTTTTGTTTTAAAACTTTTTGTGTATCTTTCCACGGAATAAAACTGAAATATACTTTACTTGAGGCCGCTTTAATGACTTACTGTAATTATTTTATGGTGCTTTCTTTTTCTAGTTTTATTACAAAACCAATACAGTCACGTCGTAATTATGAATATTATACATATAACGTTGGTTCGATTGGGAAATATTATTACTATTTAATATAGTAATATACTATTTATTTAATATACTTATACTGTAGTATATTATTATACTATTTAATTTAGTAAAAGTTTAGTAATTTCGTATATCTTGTTACTGGTTGTATACTTGTTTTTGGGAATGTAGATATCATTGGCCGCAGGAGTCACTTCTGCAAAAATGCATATATATATATATGGGATATGAGTCAGCCAGTGTCGCCCAGCTCCGTTTTAATTACGCTAACAACGACCAAGATCGTTATCGGTTTATCGATTGAACGATGACTTCATTGCGACCGAACGATGCCAAAGATTATTTGTTTTTGTTTGTCAACCGATCCTGGGATAGCAAAGTATATTGGTATTCTCATCAGATGTATTCATTTATATAAGCCTATCTGTATGGTTAATTAAGGATATGATGAAAAAGCTTTACAAACTAGTACACTCTGATCAGATTATCCCAATGTACTACTTAAAAGTTTAAGCGTATAAATAAACTAATATATATTTTTTTTAATTAAATTTTATAGTAATAGAGTCGTGGATTTTTATTTACCTTTTCGACTTTTTCCACGGGTCGCGACATAAAAATTAGAAACAATTTAGAAACATTGTTTTACATGCATTGTTATTACTTTCAACTAAGATGGAAAGTCTCCTTACCTATAATTCGAGTCCTGATCATTACACTGTCAATACGAAACACAGCAGAGCATTGTCTGAGGACTAAGCCCTTGACGAGGAGCCAACATAGGAACACCTAGATTATTAACAGTGGCAGAGCTACACTGCAGTTTGTTTCTAGCTGCAGAATGGATGGGTCAGCTCGACCGGGGCAGGACCACGCCCTCACAAAATACCAGCGTAAAATAGCAGCATAATGCTGCTGTGTTTCGTCTGGTGAGTGCAGGGATCCGGAAATCTTTATTACTGGTAACGAGGCATTCCATCTCAGTCCCCGCAGGGTGACAACGCATCTACATATGGTTCCTTGTCAAGGATGAATGTAGGTGTCGTGGACCGCAGGAATCACATACCATCAGGTGAACTGTGTGCTCGTTTGTTACTCTTGAAGTGATAATATATATATATACACACATATATATATATATATATATATATATATATTTATATATATATATACTGGACTAGTAAAGTTAGATAACGATGTATCTTTCTTGGAATATAAATAGTTTAACAACGTAAAAGATAAAAAGCAGTACATGTACATTTCACACCGTTAAATAAAAAAAACGCTTCTTTTAATTTCAAGTCCTTTCAAAGCACCAAATTACACGAAAAAAAACAACTCGTTAAAATGCTCTACGAGCCCAATCGTAAACTTGGGGACGCGATGACATAAATAATATTAAGGTCTGCTGCCAGAAACTGAATGCTGGTTTCATTTGTATAACACATAAGCAACCATAAGATTTTCTCCAAAAAATCAATAATTTATCCTAATATGTACCTTATATCTATTGTGTGGCAGTTCATTGAAATTCACTGAACAAAGACGCAATCTTTGTCGAATGCTACTTCAAATTTTATAGTCAAACTCGTAAAACCGTTAAAAGCTTATCATACACAGGTGCAACACAATTATGCGGTTCGTTTTATAGTTTTCGACAATATATTTAATCATAACTCACCGCCTTTTTGTTAACTAACTTTATTGTTGATAATATTTTCTCAACTTGAAAGTTCGAGGAACTTCGGGCGAAGACAGTTTGCAATTTATTCGACTTTGTTGGCTCTAAAAAGCTCGAGCAAAAAATCAAAATCTTTTTTTTAAAACAAGCCCGTAAACTAGAGCTGAAATAACACGCTAGCTTATATTTTAACAGTGTTCAAAACTTTAAGGAGAATTCCCGAGTTTGTGATAAGTTTGCGTTAGCATTTTTATTCAAGTTGGTGTGGCAAACGTTTATATATATTTTATTATATGTTAAAGCATTCTATAAAAATTGACAAAGGAGATAATAATATATATATATATATATATATATATATATATATATATATATATATATATATATACATACAATAATCCTACCTTAATTCGCTGTCGATAATCAATATGATTTAAAGCACCACCTAGCAAAATCCAATCTTGCTTGCCAATAACATGAAGCTGGTCTGTGAAGCTTCATATTTCGTACCCGAAGGCTTCTTATAGAATTTTCACTAATAGGCACGCCTTAATCCTTTACCTTAAACTTGGATCTAAAGTTCAACTGTAGAAAAATCTGTTTTCTTCAAATAATATAAGTTTTATTGTGCGTATACATTTGAAGTCAACTTTATATTTCAATTGAATACGTGCAACGTGATTTTTGTTACTTGAAAGACAATGGACGTGATGCTCAATGATAAATGAATAAGTTTTATTTTGCATCATTGAATGGCAAACAGTTAATCTGACGGTAAGTGGTGACTGCCATCCAACTATCAATTTATCAACAAAGATTTAAGATGACTTTCCGCTACCACCCTGGTGACTGATATGGAATACCTCGTTACTCGTAACTGAGTCTCCGGATCCCCACTTTCATCAAACGTAACACAGCAGCATAATTCTGATATTTCACGCAGGTATAATGTGAAGACGTGGTCCGTCCCTAATCGACGCCCACTTTAGTATATAATTTAAGTTATTCGCATATACTTTAAACTTATAATTGGTTTTTCTAAACAAAGATATATGTATATATATAACAAAAATTCTGTCGAAGTCCAGCATGAAATAGATTAAAAGTCTAATAGAAAGTTATCTTTCGCAGTTGCCGCACACAGCGACATCCCCCTGTATATCGGCATAGCGGTTGCCGTTGTCGTTTTTCTTTCCGGGGCAGCCGTCGTCTATAAGCTTCTTCAAAGGAAAACGAGGGATCATTCACTTTATACCATGACCAGAACAGGTAAGACTTCTATGCAAGCACGAATTATTTAGTTATACCTAATTCATCTTCAAGTCATTCATTCCTGTAAGCTGTCTTCATGTTAAATGTTAAAATTGACTTTTATAAAATATGTTCTGATAGAAAAATATATTTGAACATCCGCAAGGCCTAGTCATCTGAGTTTATGTCTGCTCCTGAATTCGATTATTATTTGAAAAACAATATTGGTTGGGGTCCGAGTCTGAGTGATTGCGTACTATACTATATATGTCTCATGTCGTTGACAACGAGAGAATACTTTTGTTTTTGCGCAAATGCTACACAACAGCATGTCTTGAGTAGTTAATATGATCGGCTAATACTAAAGACATTGCCGTCATCGAAGTTAACTAGGAGGATTTCATCATTAAAATTCATAACTCTAAATTTAAGTATATTATATATAAACAAAACGATATAACACATATAAAATATCTAGCATAATTTTATTAAATATTTATAAATTTCCTCGTTAACGAATTTATCTCCCATAATTTGCATAAGCAGATAATTTAATGTGAACAGTATCAATACACATAATCCAATTTGCTCCGGTACCAATCAATTGGTATGGGCATAATTTCAGTGATAACGAACCAGAAGCTTATCTGAATAATTGGTCAGAAGCAATTTATAACGTATGCGCGTAAAGAAAATCGAAATGGTAACGTCTAAAGTTGTAAAATAAATTAGGTTCCGTACGTACTTATGCGGTCAAATATAAATGTATATGAAATAATAAAACAGTATACTGTTTACGAAGATTAACATTTCTCTTCTCTCAGTGTTTTAAATATTTATGTTTTCTAGATATGTTAAACTGTGATCAAATTAATTTGTCTAATTGTAAAACTGTGAGACTTTTTGATAATATATAAATTCCTTGTGCAGATTTTCAACCAGAATTATATCCTACGGTGGAGAAGCAGTCGCTTTCGCTGGCTCCAGATCTTATGCAACATCGACCTCCAAGATACGAACATCCTCAACCTGATACCAGAGCAGAGCATCATTATGATGTACCACATCTCACTAACAGGTATCTAAACATGTATTTTGAAAACTCATAATTTTGTATAGAAAAAACTACTTTTACCGTGAATTTGATCTTTTAGACTCAATTACATGTAATTTGTTTGTTCTATCAAAGTTGAAACAAAAACAACGTCAACAATTAATACAATATATAGCTGACATTTTTTATAATCTTAATACTTAATAAAATACTTTGAATCTGTCAAATTGCTTTTAAGACCATGTCAATACTTTTAGCGTGGACTTTTATTACGAAACTAAAGATGATAAACGAGCACCTATTAAGTGATAACTGCAGTCCATGATCACCAAAATCAATCCAGATTCTAGATGCAAAATGCATTGTCACCCTTACGACCTTACGACTTAGATGAAAAACCTGTACCTGTAATTCGATCCCCAGATCTCTATAAATGAGTGAATCTTTTGGCTCAAGGGGAAGGGACACGTCCTCACAGAATACTAGAGTAAAATAACAGCATAACGCTGCTGTGTTTCGTCTGGTGGATGTCGGGATCCAGAGCCCCTATTTTTTAGTTTGTAACTTACAATGAAATAAAATAAATCAACTTAAACAAGTCCTTTTGACATTCATTTTTTTAAAGTGAAACCATTTTATGTAATTTGCGCTACCAATTGACGAATTTTTAGTAAAATATTTATATTTATTTGAAATTGCGTCAATGGTTTTAATATTTATACGTATTAAAACCGATGCATTTCGCAATTGAAGCACAGAATGGCCTCTGCGGTTTCAATGTATATTAATTGACAATTTATATTTATAAACTATACTTATTGCTACACATGACAGATGTTCAGATGCTGTAAAACTTCATGATCAGATCGTACTAAAATTAATAGAAGATACTAAAACTTATATCAACGATTGTATTCCGGAATAAAGTTTTATCCTTTTTGTGATTATAATTATAATTAGATACGTTTAGAACTGTTTATAATATACTACTTTTGTTTTATTAAGTGCTTATATTTATTACTCCTTCATATTCAATGATCTAGGTGTGTTGGAATACAAAACTGTTCTTGGCTAGTGTAAAGTTTGGATAGTATTTTGTAAATAAATAAAATCTAGTGCTAGACGGTTGTTTTCGGATCGTCATACTTTTTTTTTGAAAGAATATTGGCAATATAATTAATATTTCGCGCTCCACTCCCCACTACCACTCATGAGATGGTTCACGACAATCGAATGGCGAATGCGTACCTACGACCTTAAGTTTCACAGACCGTACCTTAAACCATTATGCTATTGATGCTTCTTGTTGATACCATTACTAGTATTGTCTTGCATGTTATGTGACGTTAGACGTTAGAGGTCTTAATGTTTTTGGCATGGAATATTTAAGTAACTTTTTTCGCTATTTTTGGATATTTATTTTTAGATTTTTATATGAAATCACATGTATGCGGAAGATGAGGGTTTCTTGGAGGAAGAAGTTCGTGTACGACACAAAAAGTTTATGTAGTATAAAATTTTTATACTTCCCGTTAAGTTAGCATCAAACACAGAAAATACATTATGGTATTATTATTCATTACTTTTTTTCTCTATATCTTAATACTCCCCGGGGTTGACTATTACAGAATGTTTCTTACCATTAACTCCGCCTTTTTTTCCTTTTATGTGGCTTGTGCAGATAATAAAGAAGAAAGTACTAGTCATTGTAATATGAAACAAGTGTGTAAAGGTAGGTTTTTTTCACAGTTACGCATCTCCAGTGGACCATCAAGTTACGCCTTGCGCATCTAGCAAAGGACAAAGCGATGAATACGATAGTAAGCCCTACAGCGAGTCAGAACATTCTGTTTCCAGTTGTTTCACCAGTTGTGAGTATTCCTTTTTATTTTTATTTATTTAATGAGTGTAACAAACAAGCACACAGTCCACCTGATGGTAAGTGATTCCTGCGGCCCATGACATCTTCATTCATCCTTACAACGAAATCATAATGCAAATGCGTTATCACACTTGAGGACTAAGATGGTATGTCTCGTCACCAGTAATAAAGGACTCCGGATTCCTACTCTCATCAGACGAAACACAGCGGCATTATGCTGCTATTTTATAGGTATTCTATGATCGTGTGGACCCCGATCGAGCTGACCATTCATTCTGCAGTTAGAAACAAACTGCAGTGTAGCTCAACCTCTATAAATTAATTCGTATATTAATTTAATTTAAAAGAATTAAGATTTACCATATTTAACCGCTGGCTTAAGATGAGCTGAGGTATCCTTTGGCTGTGAATAATAATACCATATTCTAGTCTGCGTTTGTTTTGTCTCCTAATACATGTTTTGTATGAAATGTGTAATGGCGGAATAAAAATTATTTAGGCACTCGATGATAATTTAAAAATTTACCACACTATTTATCATATTCACTAAATGATATAAAACAAAGTCCTCTGCCGCGTCCGTCCACATGTATACAAAAAAAAATTAAAAAGATTTAATTCATATTTTCATCTATGGATAAGATATATAATAATATATAATATACATTATATTTATCAAAAGATTTGTATATAGGTAACAGAAATGTCGAATAAGTACACCGTTTGTGGGTTTGACGTAATACGTATTATACAAATCTATAATAAAACGCAGGTGAAATGGGATCGTACTTTAGTAACTTTTTGCTATTGATAGGCAAGGATGATGATTAAACATAAAATTTGGTATAAAATGTATTATATCGGGATAAGAATTTAAATGCATAGTCTGGGGAGTCTATGTATTTACCACCATCTTCCCAGGAAGATATCCTATTTAATTCTTTAGTAAAAATCGCATGGAGGTATGCCGGAGATACGGGAAAAAATTCAAAGATTTTGAAAATATCCTATTCATAAATAATGGCTTCCATTAATATCGAACGAGCGAGCTTAACGTAACTCAGTTCTTACTTTTTGAAACACTTAGCCCAGTACGGCGCAATCATTTACCCAAAGTATAACACTAAATCCTCAGAAACGATAAAACGTTGTCACTAACAAATGTTCCATTTAGTATTTCTACTTTACCTCTTCAATTTACTCGAACACAATTTATGCAGTATAACTTTTCTAAAAAAAGTCGGCAAAAAGTAAAGTAACGGCTTATATATATAAATCCCACTGCTGGGCACAAACAACTGGCATCGTTCACATGTACTAAACATAGGTTTCCTCTCGATGTTTCCCTTTCATGTCGAGCATATGGTAAACCAGCACTTAGAAACACATTTAAAAATTCCATTGGTGAATTAATGCGAGCTATCATATGGTAACCGTTTTAGGTATTTTATAAAATCTATCTCATTTTATTAGTCACCCTAAGAGTTAATATAATATAAAATGATTAAACTTAATAAGCACACGAGTCAGAACATAAGATTCGAATGGACACTTCCGACCCTTATTAAGAGTCAAGAGCTACTGACTGTTTCACAATAGGAATTGAATAGCTCACTGAAAAGTGCCGACTGCTACGTCGAATATGCAAGGAGGTGAAATTAGTTACATCCATAACATGCTGGAGCGCTTATACACTGAGCTACCACGGCTCTTCGGTCAGCCGACAGATATTAAAAAAAAAAACAGCTAGCAGATGTTAGTCTGTGATAATCACTAGAGTTTGAAATGCACCGCTACGAGTTTCAAATTGGCTTTGCAACTAATCAAAACTTTTGTTCCAGCCGGCTCTATGTACGACGCGGCGAACGAATCCGTTACACTGCAACTAGCGGAACTCGTCTCGAACTCACCCACATCACAATCCCTCTCAGTATCTAATGCCGGTTCGAGGCTGGCTTTACCGGCGGCCGGGGTCGCGCTGTCTATTCCAGAAGGGGCACTTAGTAGGTGTCGAAGGGAGCAAATGTACGTGGCCGTCGTGAAAGACGATAGATACAGATTTAGAGTTGGAAAAGGTAAATAAATATTATATTCTAATGTCGATAAACATACAGATTATTATTATTAATAATATCTCTTCACTTGTATACTGGTCACTATTTCAATACTAAGTTATTGAATTAGCTATTTACACATTTTTTTATGTATATTGAGAGTGACGTACTTGTTCACGTGATATCCTCAGTAGGGAATCATAATACATATGGATGGAATGTCTCGTCAATAGTAATCAGGGTGTCCGGATCCCTACACTCACCAAGACGAAACAGGCAGGCAAGCAGGGTTATGCAAATACTTTAGGCTGATATTCTGTGAGGGGTTGGTCTTTCACCAGTCGAGCAGACCCATTCATGTCTAGGTTAGAAACTAGCTGGCTCTGGTAAATAGTTATGTATAGGGTTATGCTAATTACTTTACGATGATATTATGTGAAGGCTTACTCTTTCCCCACTCGAAAAGACCCAGTCATGTCTAGGTTAGAAACTAACTGTATCATGGCTCCGGTAAATAGTTATGTATAGGGTTATTTAATACAATAAAGCCTAAAAATAAAGAATGTCAACGCTTAATTCATTAAGGTTCTAAAACTTTATCAATCTTTATTTTATTTATCATTATTACTGTTAACTACTTGTGGTACGAATAAATGTTTCATTTCTTTTTAACTAATTAATTATCACGATTTATTAATACCATTTATACAATATACAATGATCGAGTTCAATTTTTAATTTACATAAAATTTCAACACTTTCTTGTTTCAATGTTTATCTTGGTATGTGTCAAGTTATTTAAATTAAATTACCAAACCTTTTATTTTTACACTCAAAGATATTTTCCTTATCTTCGAATGCTTAATGTTTTAAATTAAGGCCATTTGTTCTGTGAGACATTTGACCTGAAATTGAATGTTACAATCGCGATATTTGCAAATTGTGCGTTTTACTCGCATACTCGTATGCGAATGCAATTTAAATAAAATACTTAAAGTAGCACATGCAAGAGGTAATTATACGAAATTGGAGAAATATAATTTATGCAAAGTGGCTGAACCACCCCAGCGAGATAAAGCCACTATATACTGTGGTTCATTCTATTAATAAGACGTTTTTATCCGCAGGCATCACGCAATTGAGTCCTGTAGTTAAATGTGGACCGCCGCGCCTTCAGCTAAACAAGTCAGTTATCCTCCAGATACCACATTGCGCTAGTCTAAAACATGGCTTCTGGAATCTCTCCTTATACGCCATTGATCATAATAATTCAAAATCCGACAACGCCCTGCCACAATGGAAGAAAGTTGTAGGCCTAGGTCAAGAGACCATAAACACTCCTGTATTTACTCAATTAGATAATGACAAGATATTCCTAGTTACCGATATTTTATCTACTTTTGTTTTGGTTGGTGAGAGTTTTAATGGTAAAGCAGTAAAGGCGCTTCAGTTGGCAATCTATGCACCAGCTGTACCTAACGAATCCTCTTCTGAGTACAATATACGACTTTATATATTCGAGGACACTCCATGTGCACCATATTATTGTCAAGAACAGGAAAAGAAGCTGGGAGGTGTTCTAATCGATCGACCAAAAACTCTTCTATTCCAAGATGGAGGATCTAATCTGTGCTTGAATTTAGAGCATGTAAGTCCAGGATGGAAAACTAAACCAGGCTTAGGTTACCAGGAGATACCATTCACTCACGTGTGGAGTTGCAATTACAATGCATTACACTGCAGTTTCGTTCTGGAAAGGACCCACGATTGTGACAGCATTGACTTTAGTATTTCTGCTTGTCAGAGGACAAACCCGTCGTACAAACAAATGTTCCGAATATCTCTTGAAGATATACGAAGCCGTTCACCACGCGGTAGATCCCCACGCGCCGAGTCCCAGCGTAGTTTTAATATAACTGAAAATTTAATAGAGGCTCGAATGTGTCGAAGTGATGAGGGGAGTGAGGGTAGTGCTAAAAGAAACATCACGGTCAGCGAAGCGGGAATCAACGAGTGCACAGGTGAAGGACCTTTCAAGTTGAGCCCTCGTGTAAAGAGGCAACTGTGCGCTATATTAGATCCGCCGAATGCCCGCGGTAACGACTGGCGTGCTCTAGCGTCGAGGCTCGGTGTGGACCGTTATACGACGTGGTTCGCCACAAAGAGCTCGCCCACCGAGGCTATCTTAGAGTTATGGGAGTGTAGAGAACGCGGCCCGGGAGCTACCGCTTCCTTAGCGGCCGCATTACGTCAAATGGACCGACACGATGCCGCTGATTTACTACAAGGCCGGCCTTCTTGGTTATGAACTCACTGCCACAGATACGCTTTCATGAATGAAGTATAAAGACTATTAAAGAGCTCTATTGAATAGACTTGTTGACATTGACAGTTTAAAGAAGTTTTGTTGGTAAATTTAAGTGTAGATTAAATGTTTTGTTAGAGAAGAAAAAATAGTTTCTCAGGCCAACGGTCTAACTTTGTAAAGTCGTGGTAGAATATTTTGTATAGAAACTAATTATGCTGTAGATAAGCGATGGAAAATATAAATTATATTATAGTAGCAATAATAGTGCCTAATATCTTTTAAAGAAATGTCAACGTAAGGTATGTTGGTAACAGATAGTTATTTTGTTATTTTTTATAAGTGTTTGAGTGTTCACTGTAATCGAAATATATCGCTAAGTTCATGTTTATTTCGCTTGCGCATTTTTTTTGTTTGTGCATTACAAGATTTACGTGCCAAATTCGCGTTGTTTGGCAATAATGTTTAAATTAAATTCTATGCAACTGTTCTGAGCTTAATGTATTTAGAAATTTAGCGTTTCTCATTTCATATTGTGAATGAAAAGACTTGAATGCATTTACTGTCCTATTTCTAATTAAAATGTATTTCAACTTACGTCAACTGCAGATTTGATGTAACTTCCAATCATCATTTGAACTAAACTGACTCCGGAATTAATATGAAAGAAATTGCCAGTTACTCTAAAATGTGTCCTAACGTAATTGGAGTTACCAATGGCAAAATTTAGATCAAGTTCTAAATTTCCCATCTATGTATATAAGGTAATAGATTGTAAAAAATTGTATCGCAGTTACAACAAGTAGATGGTCTTACATGTAATAACAATGGTTTTTGTAAATGGGACTCATCACCGCCGTAGACTATATATATTTTTGTTAACGTGATGACTTTTAATATAAATGAATCTGTGATACTTAAAATAATATGGAATAAATTATGTTTAACTGTGTGTTCGATGTTTTATTTATTTCGGTCTGTTTTGCAAAGGACACAACGGCAAAAGCCTAATGTGTTAGGGTACGGTCTGCGAACCTTAAAGTCGTAGATTCGAATCCATCAATCAGTCCAACCATCTCCTTACACAAACATTTTCAGCTAATTTGGAGTGGTTAAAAAGCATTGCAGTGAAGGAGTGAAAAATTATCTGGAAATTATAAACAATCTGAGATATTAACGTCAACTAATCCACAGGGGAGCTGCGTGGTTGTCTCTCAGATCTGCAGCTTATAAATTAAAACTCTTTTCACTTGATTCATGTTTTTTCTCAGACAGTGACAAGTGATTTCTGCGCCCCATGTCACCTTACATTCATTCTCGGTAAAGAATTATAATACTGATACGCTGTTACCCTTGAGGACTGAACCTTGAGGAGAATGAACTCGCAATTGGATCTCCTATTCTCTACTTTCGGCTGCATTTTTCTTTATTTTCTGCTTACTGTGAGGGCCTGTAACTTTCCCTGTTGGCTGATTATGTTATGATTCATGATTCATTCAGATACTAGTTGACCGTAACTTAACTACTAAAATGTATGATTCTACCTATCAATTTCATTTCACCGACTTAACGTGGAATGAACTATTCTATCATAGAACACTGATATGACCACAACATTCGAACTCTAATGAGAAGAGTGCTCTTGAATCTTATGTTGTTTAATAGTTGGAAAGCTTTCTAGTTCTACGGTTTTATTATGCGTAGTTTCTATTTCCTTAAAGAGACCTTTATCGTGTATTTTACTATTTACAACATAAATTAAATTAGATTTAACAGTGTGCCACATCTGTTTCGAATCCATTTTAATCCAAATACATTGAGGAAAATCATAGGATTTTGCAATACATAGATCACCGTTTCTTCTAAGTCCTCTTATTATTTTCTTCTGGATTTATTTTCTGTGGGGATATTACAGATGAGAAAAATGCTCTTAAATCTTTGTTTTTTTTCGTCTCATTGGAGGTGACAAATAAATTCACAGCTTACCAGATAGTTGGTGATTCATGTGGCCCATGCCTCCCATATTCACTAACGATAAGAAATCATAATGTAGATGCGTTGTCATCCCTAAGACCCAGGATGCAATGCTTCGTCACCAGTATTAAAGATCTCTGATACACACAGAAACACGACAAGTTAAGCTACTATATCACTAGTTTTCTGTGAGGGCCCGGTCGAGCCGACCCATTCGTTGTGCACCTGAATACAAACTCCAGCGTATCTCTACCACTAAAAATATTACATACAATATTACGCATAATAATTTTGACTCTGTACAACGTGCTAACCAAATATTAATTCACAAACCATCGCTCAAACTCCATTCGTTACACTCGCCAAAGTTGTTTTAGTTTAGTTTAGTTTAGTAAACTATATAGCCAAATATGAAAAATATTTGGAGTATAGTTTAATTGAAATGTTAACAAAAGTATATGACATTCAATTTATCGATGTTATTTTTTTTTGCATTTAAAACAGATGGTGAGTGCAAGATATCGGAGTTACAATTACAGGTAACGAGACATTCTATTTCAATCCTCAGGGTTTATGATGCATGTGCCTCTTGAGAGAGACGTCATGGGCATTATATAAGAAACTATATTTTAAAAAAAATATATAAAAGTTATTTGTAGTTTTTTTTTAGTCTTTGCACTGTAAGGAACTATTTCGTATTGCATAAAGCGAATGAAACCTGATTATTACCAATTAAATACTCAGAACTGCAAAGTTTCAACATATTATCTTATATATATAAAATCAATTTATATATACGTATATATCATATATATATTACTCTTAATAAAATAAAATGATAATTAAATATATCTTTACAAAATATAACGATATTTTACAGAAGGTCCTTAGTTATAAGTTATTTTCATTTCACTCATAAAGTTACTAATACACTATTTAGTTATACCAAACACCACTTATAAATTAAAAAAGTTGTTAAAAACTAACCCAACTATTTTAGAACATTAGCAATACTAGTATTACCATTACTAATATTAAGGTTAAGCACTCCAAATAAGCTTTAAATGCTATTCGAACCTACAATCTTAAGTTTCGCGTACCGTACCCTAAACCATTAGGCAATTGACGCTTCGAATATTGTAAATAAGAAAGTTATTACGTTTGGATGTTAACTCAACAAACGAAAAACACAACTACTGAACAGGTTTGAAGGAAATTTACCACACAGATAGTTTATAACCTGGACTAACACAGAGATTAAATACTCAACCACGCAAAAACCATTGATATGTCCCAGTGCCAAAACCTGAGGGTGGCAGGAATTCATTTACGAATTCCTTGCTTTCTGACGGTTGTTCAAGAGTATTTAGAGCTCAAAACTTACATATACAGGCGGAAATTAATAAATCATACAATGTTGTCTCACAGATTTTTCATTTCTCTCTGGACCCAATTGAAATCGCAGACACGCAGACGAAGTCGCGGGCAGATAGTAGTACAAAATAAATAAAAATACCAACCGTTGAGCAACTCACATACCGAATATTCAACTGTACAAATTTTAAGTCCGTTAAAATTCAAATAACCCACCGAAGTGGAGGAATTCTCTAAAGAAATTTCTATTCTTCTCATGTACCAAACACATCAAAAACAAAATTAAAACTACCAATTTGACAAGCGACAAAATCGTTAAGTAAACTGACAACAATGATACGGGCAAGTTGCATGTAAATGGTAGGACAGATATGGGCATTCAGTTTTGTAGTGGGGCCGCTAACTAAGCAGGTGCAGGCTCACTGGCGGCGGTTTGATTCTTCACACGTCACTGAGCTATAACTAATTCGCTTAGTGTGGAGTGCGAGTTATAGCGGGAGCGATTAGCGGGACTATCTTTTATCAGTTACTAATGTTTAGAATTGAGAAATTTGAAAGCGATGATATCAATATGGATTTTCAAGGATTTATAAAGAAACAAACAAGAAAATTTAGTATTTTATAAACGATTAAAAATAAATGTATAGATTGTGACCCATTTTCTGAACAAAAGAGCGTGTCATAATGATTTGTACCAATCATATATTTTTTGTTGTTGTTCTAATTGCCTCTGTACTTGAGTGATGAGTTTTACCTAGAATAATATAATATTTAATACTAAGAACCAAATTTTCAAAACATAAATATTATACGTACTCATAAAATTATAGAATTCATTTAAATTAATATTATTTACCGATTTTATTATCATATTATGTTGTCACGAGCACACAGTTCACCTGGTAGCACGAGATAACTGCATCCCTTGACATCAACATCCATCCACAAAATTCAGTATGTACACGCGTTTTCTCCCTTGACAACTGAGATCGTGGTCCTTTCTTAGTTGAACCATTTCATTTCAGTTGCCCCCAGACACTGGCTATTAAAATTTAAATTCAAAATGATTTATCACTAAAATTTTAATTAATAGTCAAAGATATTTAGCTTCTATTATTGTAAATTTCATTAATTATATTCAGATCGATTTTACTAAACAAGATTAAGATCAATCGCTCACACTGAAGCCCTACTTTTCTAGCCTAACAAAGCATACGTCTACATATATTATAACGCCATTTAAAAAAGCGAGGCCCTAAACAGCGGGTGCTATTTCTAAAAAAAAAAACGTAAAAGTTACAGTCAATTACATTCTAAACCCTTTTTTCGTTTTTGTTTCCCAGCGTTTTTAAATAAAAAAAAAATTAAGAAATTATTTATAGTTCTTCAAAGCGGCAAACGCTACTTAGCAAAAAAAGGAATAAATTTTGTTCATCAAATACACAGTTAAACTTTTTTGAAGATTTAGATTTTTGTACTATTAATTGTTGAATGTAACAATAGTATACGGTACTGCGTTATACTCCATATCCTAACTTTAAATATTTTCCAGTTCAAAAAGCAATAGCCGAGCATTTGTTGGAGTCTAGATTCAGTTACTTCAAATCCCTCTCTTCACTTAACGTAACTATTTTTTAACTTATTGGATTGAGGGTGAAAATTCAGAAGAAAATCCACCTTATGGTAAGGGATTCCAGCTACCCATGACAAACACATTCATCTTCGATAAGGAATTATAATGCCGATGCTCTTTCATCCCTGAGGATTCCGATGGAATGCATCGACGTACATCCGTCGAGCGTCTCCCTACATCAATCGAAACTCAACTTTACACTGCTGGGAGTGTCATCCTCTTAATAACCTTTCCTTCATAATCATTACTATTGTTAGTATTTCGGCATACTAAAGACATCTTTACACTGGTGTGACTGGGTAAGTCACTATGCAAAGATTACATTTATTAATGACTGGATTTCAAGATGTTAGTAATTTGTTACTGTTGATTTTTTTTATATTACGTTATTACAATTGCTTTTTATTACGTTGAAAGTAACAAACGAGTACGCAGTTCACCTGATGGCAAGTGATTCCTGTGGCCCATGAAAATTTTATTTATCCTTGACAAGGAATCATAATGCAGATGCGTTGTTTCCCTTGAGGACTGAGATGGAATGCCTCGGATCTCCGGATCTATCAGTCCCCGGATCCCTACACTCACCAGATGAAACACAGCAGCATTAAGCTGTTATTTAACGCTGGTATTCTGTGAGGGCCTGGTCCTACCCCAGTCGAGCATTCTGGAGCTAACAAACTGCAGAGTAACCTCTATCACTGTCAATAAATCGCTCCTTATATTTTCCTTGAGTAATAGTTTTACAGCTGCTGTGCTACACCGTAGCACATTTCTGGCTGTTGATCAGCTCGAAAACCGGGGAAATCACTTCTTCACAGAACTAGCTTAAAATGATGTATGGCATTAACCTATTATTGCTGGTAATATATTACCATACTTATAGGTGAGACCTTTATTATTGGTGATGAGATATTCCATTTTCGTCCTCAGGGGGTGACAATGCATCTGCATAATGATTCCTTATCAAGGACGAAGGTAGGCGTCAAATGCAGTAGGAAACTCACCATAAAGTGAACGGTGTACTAGCTTGTACATACAATACAAAGAAGTGAAAAACATTTTGAAACTATTTTGTCTATGTAGTTTTGCTTAGGTTCTATCGATTTTTATTTTATATATTCCGAGGAATAATAAATTGTGTAATTTGAGCCTCACCTGTACATCGCCGCAACTTCGTCTGCCCTCCCTAGCATTCTGTGCGGCTTCTTGCAGACGTCCGTATAATCAAAAGGGAACATCGAATAATCGAACTACAACCAGTGATGTGCTTTAGAGTAGAATTGTATACATATTTTATGGACTTCCTTTCTGATACCCTCAATAGGAATATTAAATAAATGTGCTCTAGTGCAAACGGTCGACATGGCAACCTTCAAGAAGAGAACCTACTCTTTCTTAAACATCGTCAGCACACTTACAACTCCTTTGGTGAATTTGATGTTCTTGAATGGTGATCACTTACCATCAGGTGGCGACGCCAATTAGTTAGCCCCTGATCAATAAAAAAATATATGAATTCAAACAGAAAGCCTGAGCTCAGAACAGGGTTGTATGATTTCTTCGACTGTAATCGTCAGCGTTTGATTTTCATGTCTCTTCTAGCGAAATTTTGTATCATTAAATTTGTCATTATAACTTTTTAAACTGTGTCCGACTTATATGGCTGATACTGGGATGTGTATGAATGAACAATGATTTGAAAACGACCTTATACAAGACGGTATTAGGTATTTCGAGGTCATTGATTTCCTTATCACATCCATGTTTCTTCACGATGCTTTCCGTCACCGACGAACACCAGCTAAACATGGTGGTTATTTTGTAATTATTCATTTTAATAATATATAGCTTATTATATACTTACAGGTTGAATAGATTAAATGAGTTTTAATAGTGGTGGAGCTACACTGCAGTTTGCTTTCAGTTGCAGAATGAATGGATCAGCATGACCGGGGTAGGACCACGCCCTCACAGAATATCAGGGTAAAATAGCAGTATAATTGTGCTGTGTTTCATCTGGTGAGTGCAGGCACCCGGAGACTTTATTAGTGGTGACGAGGCAATCCATCTCGGTCCTCAAGGCTGACAATGCACCTGCATTATGATCCATGTTCCTTGTTAGGATGAATGTAGATATCATGGGCAGCAGGAATCACCTGCCATCAGGTGAACTGTGTGCTCGTTCGTTACTCGCAATGTAATAAAATAAAACAGCTACCCACAATCTCTTAGAAAAAATTTAGGTTTGCTTAAAATTTTATTACATAAATAAGGGAAGGTATTATGTTTTCAGCTTACTTCGGCTCCACCCTATCTAAAGGGCACGAGCTACCTCGTTATCGATGACGACAAAGGGCACGGAAGGGCAGCAATTCATCAAGTGACGTTGTAAGGTCACCGGTGAAGCGACCCAACTATTTCCTTTCATTGGTAGGGGCTCTTTTTGTTAGTCGATAAATTAATTTGGTGTCGCATTTCTTATAAGGTAGCGTGCACACATTCGAATTTCTTACAAGGCGTATAAAAATAATACACATGAAAAGATCTAAGGGGGTTTGTTACTATGCGATAAAATGATTTCATTATGATTTATTTTGTAAGTCAGTGCTGCTGAGTGCGATCCTGCGTTTGATTCCCAAACGAAAAAACATATTAGTGCATAATTTTATTGCACATTCGTTACATCGGAGTATGGAAGGGCACGACTATTGAATGCCTCTGCCAATGGTTATGGCACTATAATATATTCTGGGCAAATAATTTGAACTGGGCAATAAGCAGAATATAACAGCGTCGTCTAAATCAAATAAGTTACATCATCATTTATAACATGCCATTATTTCTTATAGTTAACTGTATCATCCCTTTATGGGATTGCTTTAACAAAAAATAAATGAGTGGGGAAAGTAATTCACTAATCCAAAGAAGAATAGGAAGTAAAGTAAGATTTTTTTGTGCTCGGATCCGAAGCTAAGAAACGATCTTTAGATTACACACTGCTATAAAATTGTTTTGTGCCACAATATAATTATACACTGCTTTGGAGAAATGCCTTACTTACAATATCTTTTAGCGGTTTAAATATCTAAAAAAAGACATTATTATTAATGCTTGTAATTATAACAAGTTGATGCTTATGTACTATCAGCTTAAACTTAATAATTTACATCTACCCTTACACATTCGAAATTAAACAATTAAAACCATAAAATTTATGTTTTGAGTAAGTATGTAATATGTATAAATTGTCATAGGTTATATATATATATATATATATATATATATATATATATATATATATATATATATATATATGTGTACACAGTATTTATATAAAGAAGTAATATACGAGAGGTATGTACAAAGACGCAGCGCAGGTTATTTTGCAATTAAAATCTCTCCCAGCAGGCCTGGTGTTGGACATATTATCGGGGAAAAAAACATACTGTACTCGAAAAAAAGGAAATATTGAAAAAATAATAATAAAATAAAAAAATGTATATAAAATATATATATATATATATATATATATATATATTTATATATATATTTATATATATGTATATAAAATAAATTATTACCAAAAATTCTAAAAAAATGTTATAATATTGAACCCTACTAATCGTAATATTTATACTAGTTTAACCATTCTTGGAATTTCACTTTTGTATGACGACTTAACCACATAAAGTCTCGAAGACAGCTCCGTAAGGAACAAATTGAGCGAGTCGATATACTGAAGACAAACGCGATCCAATAGCTCACAAAGGTCCATCGTAGGGTCAAACGGAAAACGGGAACGATATTATCGACTGTCGCTTTTGGCCCGGTGGCTAGTCGTGACTTACCTTACATGTCGATCATGGCGTGCAAAGCGTAAGCGATGGCGGGAAATCTATGGAACACATATTGATCCCTAAGTCTGTGAATTTTGTAACAACCTGACTATTAGACATAGGGGATTTAGTAAAATAGGAAGCTTTTGCCGTAATTGTCATTGTATATAATAAATGACAAACGTGCTAGCAGCTCAGCTCATGGTAAGTGATCACCACTGCCCAAGAACATCCGCAACACCATCGGAGTCGCAAGTGTGTCAGTCTGGTTGAAGATGGCAGTACAAAACTACTGTCTATAACTTATTTTTTTAAAATAATAAGTAGCAAATAACAAACAAGCTCACCTGATGTCAAGCCCACCACTACCCATGAACATCTACAACACCAGAGGAGACGCTGGTGTATTGTCGGCCTTTAAAAAAGGAGAGATTAGAGTAGACTGCTTTTTTCTTGTAGATCCCTAAGTCGTATCGCTTTGGAAATACCGCCGGCTTCCAAAGATTAGTTGTACGTGGCAGCAAATTTCGTGGAAAATGCAAAGCAGTGGATTGCCAATCACCGAGACAGTGAGAGAGATTCACTATCTCGATCGTATATATGGATATATGATATATGGATATCTATAGCGGCTGTAATAAACAATATAAACTTCTCAGAACACTAATAGGTTACACGTTACTTGATAAATACTGTGAAAAGTGGACGGGAGAGTGGGTAATACTGTGGAGTGGAGTGGAAGCATTTGCATAAAAATATTGTTTACGCAAATGCTTGAGGCACTATAAAATTTTTCTGCGTAATTAATCTGACAATAACCAGGAGGTATCGCCGTGGTCGAAATTCACATCAAAGAACATCATCAATTTGAAAGTTAAAAATATCTTCAAGTAATGCTTATGGGTAGTCTTAGGGTATTAGATTTCGGGGATTCGTGCCATTTATAGTGGTAGAGATACGTTGCTGTTTTTCGTCTGAGGTGGGATCCGAGGACTTTAATTACGAGTAATTACTTCCTCCATTGACAATGAATTTAAAAACCTTAAGACCTTGAAAATTCTGACTTGCACCATTGGTCAAAATAACTCGGACAAAGGAGTGGGCGAAGAGAGAATGATGCGAATGGCTTCACGACTGTTAATTTAAGAGTGGTCTCTGTGTGCTTTAAGCTTAATGAGGGTAGGGATAAGATCTTGATTGGGGAACCAATTTTTATGGCTTCTCAATCCAAAGTGATTACTATTGTAAGTAATAAATTAATGTCTGCTCTATTCTACAATGATTTAAATGTTGTGAAAGTTTGTTTGCCTCTTCCTTTTTTTTAATACGCTTTTATCAGATTGATCTGTGACATTCATAGAATTCTTAAATACAACACCTATTTCCGCAGGTCTGAGTTATCTGTGAGTTCGCAGAATTCATCGTAGAATTTTATCATTTCTTAACTGTGTATGTTACTTTAGTTTTTTAAAACTCTAGAACTTATTTATGAGATCATATTTGAAATCCCAGTTGTTAGTAAATAAGCAACTTGCGAAATTTAAATTCTGACATTTTGTCAATTCCTGAATACATATGAAATAAAAATATAAGAAACAAAATATATTCTGTTCATTGTTTTTTATTATATCACATATTATAACAACACAATACACAGACGCATATATAAATAATTAATTAAAACAAAATCAGTATGCAATCGTCAATATCAAGATCAATTAGTGTTCTTTGTATAATGTGCATGTAACAAAGGTAAAAAAAAATTGCTAATCCAAACGTGCACATGTCCAAACCTGGTCAATATATAAATTTTAATAAAAAACAAGTTTAAATAGCGAGTAGTTTTTTAGAGAAAAAAAATATGACATTTATCAATTCTTTTATAACAAACACATTCTGAAAACAAACATTATCTTAGTAATTTTCAATAGGGACTAATGGATTAAAATAGCATTATTCTCTCAGAATACATATGTAAAGAAAACTTTTTTTTTAAATATAAACTTATTAAGGAGTATTCAAATCCAGTATAGAAAAGTGAGTAGCCAATCATGGCCCTAATGAATGTAAAAATATTTATATCATTGGATTAAATGGAATTTGCATACATAAATCTAGTGATACTCCCATTCCAGCGTACATACAGGAATGTCATTAACATACAGATAACAATATTTAATTCCTGTATGATGATAAAAAATTGACTCGTAAAACTATTTTTTTTTTGTTTATACATTTTTAATTTGGAAATTAAACAACACTAAGACAAACGTAAATTCATAAACAATACTATCAAGAAATGTTATTAAGCCGAATGCTCAAATGCATGTGAATCGGAGTTTTACAACGATCGACTTCAAACAACGGATGTTTACGATCACTATCCTAATCTAAAACACATTTTTGTCCGTACGATCTTGTACAGATAACGTGAAGATTTTTACCACACGCCGTATAATCAAACAGTCTGTAATTAATCAAGAAAAAAAAGATCTTATCTGATAAACTGACCACCAACGGAGCATGCATAGCTTGTTCGAACATGGTGTCTTATATTAATGGAGAAGTGTATTGTTTTTGTCATTGGGCAGAAAGAGAATCATCAATAACCAAAATTCTATCTGATTCACGAAACAGAATCAACGAAATGCCACGTATACATTTGTTAGTTCCTACAGTTATAGTAAATATAAGATAGTTGACAATAATATTTAAAATTTAAACTTAAAAATAATATATTTCATTAACCCAATCTATTACCTGAGTCGATAATACGTCCGCAGTCTTATAAATAAGACCAATGAAGACGATGTTAAAAATTTAATTTCACCAAAACAGGTTGACCCTAATCTTACCTTCTCTTTTCTTACGTGTAAATATTTTTGAATAGTCCTTTGCAGTTCCAAAACTGTAGTGGGCGTTAAAAAAAAAAACCTTACTCTTCAACGAATATCCGTTCACAAGTCCACCATCCAACACATGTGGCCGCATTACTGTAGCCGATGAAAAATATAAACACGTAATATGAAATCATTTATTTGTTCATCTGGTTTTATAAGATTTGATAAAAGCTAAAAACAAAACATTAATATGGAACAAAACTTATTGTTGAACTAATTTTTAAAATGGTAAGGCCACGATTTAGCTAGTTTTTGGCAGTAATGTGAATGGGTCGTCTCGACTGAGGAAGGGCCGCACCCTTATAGAACACCAGCATAACGCTGCTGTGTCTCCTGTGGAGGAAATTGAAGACCTGCAATTACAGGAAACTAAGCATTCCACTCCAATACTCAGGTGCATTTTAAACCTATAATGGGAATGAATTGATGGAACGATGGAACTACGCGCTCCTCTATCTCCCATGGTGAGTACAGGAATCCGGAAGACCAATAAGAAGCATTCCAGCCCAGAACTCAGCGGTGACAACGCATACACATCTTGAATCTCTGAAAAGGATGGCTGTAGATGTCATGTACTGCAATCATCAATTACCATCAAGTGAACAGATGTATTTTTGTCACCCCTATCAAAAAAAATTCCTTACTTGTAGATAAATTTATAACTCTATTCTACTATTGATATTTCGTTTACTGCAAAAAAGGTCATCAAATAAAGAGCCTTTATCCCATAGAGCAGGAACATATTGGTAATGTTGATTATTACCAAGGCCTAAGAACGTAAATGATAAACTACCACACTATCGTTTCCCTTTTCGTAGATAACAAAAGAAGATGAGTTTTTAATATTCTTCTAGTCGATACAGATATTATCACTAAAACCTCCTTTGATAGACTTGCTTCAACAATTTTAATTAAAATATCTTCTTCCATAGCTGCTGTTTATTACATAGCTTAGAGGTGAATAAAGAAAAACCAATGTAAAACCGTTGATGAAAAATTAATTCTCCTATTTCCTATCGTTTTAACAATGTTTTTCTTTAACATCTCAGACAATGCAGGTATTTTTTAATGAATAGATTTAACATTTTGATAACATCTGAGCATATGAACATATTATAAACGTTATTGACACCCAAGAAATTTGTACTCAACGATAACTTACGAAATTTACGTAAAAGAGGACAAATATTACTTTTCAGCCGAACGTATTCACAAAACAGTAACTTAATATTGAACTTACTATTACCCGTGCTGGAGCCAAGATAGAGTTTTATTTATTAATTATTAGATAGAGTATATTAATATTGTAATCCATTGTAGTCCAGTATGCAAAAAAGGGACCCAATTATAGGTAACAAAGCACTCCATCTCAGTCCTATGGGAGGACAACGCGTGTGGACAAGAGCCGGATGAGGATAGATAGAATATTATAAAATTATTGTAAATAAAAAAATGTAGTAAGGAAGCACGTAGCAGTTTTTTCTAGGTGCGATTTGACTTGTTCGATCGGAGAATGACCACGTTCTCACGTAACATTAGTGTGAATTACCTTCATAACGCAGCTATGTTTTGTGTGGTGAATGTAGGTGTCCGGAGATCCAAACAGAGGTAACAAGGATTTCCATATCAGTCCTCATGGATCATCTTGAACCTTTGTTGATGATAGACAAAGTATTGTATTAAATTAACGTAGACTTAAAAGCAATTCTTCCAATAAAAGTATAGACTAATACAAAATCGTATATCCATCTGTTTGATACCCGAGATCTGTTAAGACGAGATGACGACAGGTGTTCGAGATAAGAAGGGACCTTTTAAGGCAGAGTTATGCGATCAATACGGATAATTTTGGGTTTTATTATGACGAGGGTGGAGCCCGATACTGATTCGTTACTCACAGGTTGTTGAAAGAAGTATAATTAATTTTAGATAGCAGGTGGTTGGTAGCTTTCTAAGTTTATTAAGTTTTTTAATTATACACTTTTTAGACTTTTAATGATTAGCTTTGTTTTGCTATTATATACAGTTATGAGTAGTTCAATTTAGACTCTTTTGAATTTTATAAATTTTGAAACTTATTTGATCCCAATAAATTATATGATTATAAATTAGTTTAAGATTAAAAAATGTTAATGAATAAGAAAATAAAAACTCTTTTATTGACGTTTATAGACGTTACTCTACACTTTCATTTTTCTTTTTTAATAAAAAATACAAGCAAGATTGTTAAAATTACTAACCCACCAATTAACCAATCCAACTAAGCTTAAAATATGCTGGGATATAGTTCACGACAATAGCCGAATATAAGATTCAAACTTAGGACAATAAAGTCTGAATGCCGTACATTAGGCTAATTACTAATTACTTTATTTTACTAATTATTATTATATTACTATTACTAACTAATCTACGGCGATGTAAACTCTTTATTCCTTAAATTGATTCTGTTCTAATTATATCGTATCTTATCTAATATTCCTTGAATTCTATTCCGAAAAAAGTTTTTTGTAAATAATAATATGGGTGGCAAACTTAAAGCTGATGGGAAGTTATTACTATGCAAACCCATGGCATACACATCCTGAACAATAATTCAGTCTTCGGATTCCTACGCTTATCATAAAAAATACAACAGCATTATGTTGCTATTTCAAGCTGGTATCCGGCGTGGTGCTACCGTGATCCAGTCGACCCTTTATGCTACGAAAGCAAGCTATTACGTGGACCCTTCATCTACCATTGTTAGAACTCTATTTTTTCTATGTAATACTTGAACAAACGATTATATACGTATTGGTGCAATTCTCACAATCATTAACTCGCAGTCAGTTAGAAACATGAGCATCATATCAATATAAGTTTAGAAATAAAATAAAGACTTTAAAAAGAAAATACTATGAGATTATTTATTTTATATCTGTTGGTCCAGAGATCTCTACAGCTTTATCTCATTAGACTAAGCGAGCGCGAGGCCCGCTGAGTCGGGAGACAACGACGATGCTGTGAAGCTGGCGCGGAGACTGCTGCCGCACCACCGCTGCACTCCGGCCTCTATGGACGAAGAACGTCGACGACAACAGAGGGGGCGATAACACGATCCGAGTCACATAAGGAGGTGCGAAACCTCGACTCGGATCGGTATCTAAATTTATCTCTTAGAATTGGAAGTTTGTTCACGATATTCTTTGACCGTCGAGCACTTGGTAAATCAGCACTTAAAATTGCAATATGCATTTTAATTGCACCGGGGATCGTACTGTATTTGCCCACCATGAGTTAAAAGCGCTTAGATAATGAGCTACCACGGCTCTAAAGTATAAATATTCACTGTAAAACGTACTACGAATACGATTTTTTCCAAACTACGATAAACTGTTAGAATTCATTCAATAATTGCTACTGAACTAACTAAAGGATCCATCTCAACGGCTTAGTCGATAAAGCTTTCTCTCCCGAAGTGACAATCCTTCGAGCTCTTTTGTAGCTATTAATTACAGCTCTTTACCTAAGCGCAGCAGTTTTATTCAGCCATGAAGCTTTAACGGTCGCTCATCGAACTCGTTTCACTTTAAGAGTTAGTAGTAATTGGATTTTATTTAAAGTTCCTTTTCACATGGATCTGTCTACTTACATTTTCAATGAATAGGAGATGTTAGTATGTAACTGTGTAGGGTACGTTTACTGTACTATATTTTATTAAATATTTCTCTTTATTTTTCAAAATTACTGTATTATCTCTTTGTTAAACATCTGCCGCAAATTTTCGCCATCTCGTGGGTTGGTTTGAAAATGCTAATTTGTAATACAGTCCGGCCATTGTGCTTTAGTTTAATAAGGTGATATAATAATAACTCAATAAAACCCTAAACTCCCTGTCGAGGGACTCCCGTCTTTCGTTATATGTTTATTTGATTATATTGTATTGTATGTATTTGTTATACTGATGTTATTACGTTTTTATTTTATTGAAAAACCAGGAGGCGATAGAAATAAATAATAATAAAATAAACTAGGAATAGGTTTCTGAAAATACATGACTTGTATATTTGCTTGTACGATATTAATCTTGTATAATATATATAATATATCTGAGCGCGCGTGTTTTTATATATATGGATTATTGTATTAATATGTAAAGATTTAACAGTGGTAGTCTAAATAAATGGGTCGGCTCTACTAGGGATGGCCATGCCCACACGCTACAAAATACCAGCTCGAAACAGCAAAATGACGCTGCTGTGATTCGAACGATGAGTTAAGGAATCCCGGAGACCTAATTAAAGGTAGCGAGGTATTCAATCTCAGGGGTGACAACGAATATTCGTTGATATGTTCATAAGAACTCATTGGGCCACATTCATCACTTACCATAAGAACTCATTGGGCCACATTCATCACTTACCATAAGGTGAACTGTGTGCTGATTTATCACTTACCATAAGGTGAACTGTGTGCTGATTTATCACTTACCATAAGGTGAACTGTGTGCTGATTTATCACTTACCATAAGGTGAACTGTGTGCTGATTTATCACACCTTAAATTATATAAAAACTCATTCAATACAGCTTTTCTTATTAACCAAATAGTGCATTATTAACTTTGTGGATATAAAGTTATTTTTTTTATATTATTTATTTATTATTGTAAATGATTTCCTTTTATTTCAGGTGAACTGTGTGTTCCTTTGTTACCTCTGATATAACAAAATAAAAAAAACATTTATGTTACATTTTTAAGTAAAATATATTAATTTTCTATAGTAAAACAAACTCTTCGCCATGGTTTCTATCGCTATAGGAAATGCTGTACTCAAGCTTATTTAGCCGCGAGCAACGTATCCGGTTAAAAATAAAATCAGTTTTATAGTCTTGAACTAAACAAAGAGACATAACAGTTAATTATAACTAGACGAAACATAAACATTACGTCGAAAGTAAATTAAGTACCGGTGGAGTTAAAGTAATAATTAGAAAACGCTTGAGATGTTTATCTACCGAATGATGAAGATGTTTAATATATATTTTTTTAATATATTGGTATTGGGCGTGTTCTGGGAGGAAGGTGAGTATAGATATTCTTTTTTTAATTGTAAAGCATTTTTAGCCACGCTGCAGATAGTTTTGGTCTATTTTTTTTTTATTAAATGAAGAGTAAATAACGAGCACACAGTTCACCTGAAGGTAAGTGATTCCTTGACAAGGAATCGTACTGCAGATGCGTTGTCATTCTTGAGAACTGAGATAATATATGCCATGTTACCAGTAAAAAAGGTCTCCAGATCCCTACACTCATCAGACGAAACACAGCAGCATTATGCTCCTATTTTATGCGGGTATTCTGTAAAGGCATGGTCCTACCAAAGTCGAGCTGACCTATGCATACTGCAACTAGAAACAAACTGCAGTGTAGCACTTAAACATTTAAGGGTTGGCTTGACCAGAAAAGACCAAACCCTCACAGAGTCCCAACGCGAAACATTAGCATATCCGTGTTTCAATTGATGAGTTAGGATCGCAGCACTTATTGAAAGTCATTTATGCATTTTTTACTGAGTTTTTCATGGGGTGTGTTCTTAGGGGTTGTTCGAATTAATTCCAGCCGTCGAGTTGAATCAACGTATACCAAGACAGAGTTCAAAATTACATCCTCATCATCTTAATTGTTGGCAATCCACCACTGTGCGCTTTACGCGAAATTTTCTGCCACTCACAACTTCTCTGTGGAATCAGCTGTCGCCAGCGATATTACCGAACTGATACGACATAGGGACCTTCAAGGAAACAGCTCACACCTTTCTTAAAAGCCGGCTGAGCATCTGCAACTCCTCTGGTGTTGCGAAAGTTCATGGGCGGTGGTCACTTACCATTAGGCAAGCTGATTGCTCGTTTGCCACCTATTCTATAAAAAAAGCATCTTTATCCTTATACTACACTTTGTTGAGGTACACGGAAGTGAAATGTTATTACTTCACACTAATAACAAACTCGGTAGAGCGAACCCATTCTGGGTGTGTATCTCGATCATTATTGTCATTAACCATAGGTTCTATCTCCACTACAATATCGGAAGTAAAAGTTTTTTTAAGACTTATAACCACTATTCACTCCTCAATTGACAAAAGATTACACCATATTTTTAAACGAAAGTAAAGTTGACAAATAAATACATACTTAACCTGGCGGTAAGTGATCACTCAGAGCCATGACATTTACTTTCTACACAAAGGAGTCAATATACAAATATTATGTTGTCAAACTTAGCATTTATAGTCTACTGATTTCATTACCTATGATAGGCATATCTCTTACTTCTCCACTCACCGTTCTCATCGTAAACTTAAGTTGCTCTGGGAAACAAAGTTGAGACGTACTCGTAAATTTACTTGTGAAAGTAAAAAAAGTGAAAGAAAGACAAACTTGTGAAAGTAAATACATATTTCCATTCTATCTACTATATCAAAATAACATACATTTTTTTATTACATCGAGAGTAACAAACGAGCACACAGTACATCTGATGGTAAGTGATTCCAGCGGCCAATGACGTCTACACTCATACAGGACAAGAAATCATAATGCAGATGCATTGTCACCCTCGAAGACTGAGTGGAATGCCTACGTAATAAAGGTATCTGGATCCCTACATTCACAAGACGAAACACAGTAGCATTATGCTGGTATTCTGTGAGGTGGTAGTCCCCCCGGTCGAGCTGCAGCTTCATTCTGCAGCCAGAAAAAAGCTGTAGCATAGCTCAACCTACAAATAGCTATATTTTTTACATAATATAGCTGTTAATTTTAATCTCTCATATCTTTTAGAATGAATCGCATAACATGCCATCAAAAACGATTTATATATGTGTTGGACAATATTAACGCCATTAATAAAACCTGTGTACGTTAATAGCTGTTTCAAAATTAACTGACTTATCGATGAAGTATTGATTTTTATTGTTTTAAACATGCCCTGTATAATTGAGATGTGAAATCGAATACGGTGATAGTAGACACCTTACATCAGAGGAGTCATTAAATATTTTATAGGTGGCTGTATTTTTTATTTATGTTTCCTCTTTATAATTGCAAATGGGCAATAAAAGACAAGTTTAATTATTTTGAAATTCCTATAGATTTATTTTCATTCTGTTCTTCGATTACTGGTGGGCAGACACCGAACAATATATAAAAATACTAACTACTTTTGATGTTTTGGAAAAATATTATGTACATTTTTTTTTATCCATTAACAGATGTAGGGGCCATGTAACGAGTTATCCTGTTTGGAGTAGGGGTAGGAATCTCACATCCGAGGCGGGGATGCTGAAAGACGGCTGGATGCTTAAGGTGCCCTAGATGTGTTCGAGAGTCTTCTCGTGGTCCTGGCATAAGTAGCATCATGGGTTTTAGGCAGTACGAGTCCGACATGACCCGTCAAACAAGCAGTGGTATGCATTATAAAAAAATGAGACACACATCCCTAACTATTGCTCCGGTTGCACTTCAATTCCTGGGTTCACCTGATCGATGCAGATGTGCTGTGTAACGTGTGGTGAAAGTTTCACCTTAGATGTTGTATAGTTACATGAATATATGTATTTTTCTTTACAGCAACGTGTCGTGTGGTTTGCGGCGATAGTCACAAACAACGTTGTTCATCGAAGGTACGCATCTTAGATGGAAATTTTCTAGATCTCACATTGCGCTCTCATTTTTTTTATAGAATAGGTGGTAAACGAGCAAGTAGCTCACTCGATTGTAGGTGATTATGCCTTCCTGGTTAAACATAACAGTTGCTGATACTTACGAAAAAAAAACGAGTATATAAAAAACAAATTTATTTCTCTTAACTTAACGATAATTCTTATTGAAAATAGTAAAGTTTGTATATTGCTGTTCTGTTTACAAGATTTGTTTTACTTATTTACTTTTAAATTAAGAACAATGGAGCCCTGGTAGCTAAGTGTCTAAGCGCTCGCTTTTAATTCAAGGTAAGCGAGCAAACCAAGTACGATCCCCGGCACCGGCACCGAAGAAATAGTTAATTGCAATTTTAAGTGGTACTACCAGTTCCGCTGTGAAGGAAAACGTCGTGAGGAAACCTGCATGTCTAGAAATTAATAAAAGAAAATATTTCTAAGATATTCGACTCCGCAGTGGAGTCGCGTAGTGGGATATGATCTTACACCCTCTGTAAAGAGGAGGTCTATACCTAACAGTGGAATTTATATTTATATAGGCTATAACTTTACTTTTTATTTGTCGGTTTTTTTATCTGGATATGTTCGTATTTCAATCAGGACACTAAATCGTCCAAATGTTCATTTGATCTTGTCACATGTGGTATATAATTCACAGTTAGTTAGTTTCTAGTCAGAATACAAATGGGACGTTTGCTGGACTAGGGAAGGAACACAAAATATCTGCTTGAAATAGGCAAATAATGCTGTTGTGTTTGGTATGATCAGTTTTTTTTTAATATATGTATTAGGTAACTAACGGGCAAGCCCGCCCATGAACAACCTCCACACCAGAGGAGACGCAAATGCGTAGCCGGCCTTAAAGATAAAACACCGCTGTTGACAGCTGATTCTACAGAGTAGCTGTGCTTGACATGAAATTTAGCGTAAAGGCAACAGTTGTGAATTACCAACAATTGAGACTATGAGGATGAAATTTTGAATTTTGCCGTGATGTGTGACGTTAAAATTCAGTGGAAAAGGGGTTATCAGGGGTTACAATTTATTTGCAGCTTGATTCTTTTTCAAGGATCGATGTTGCGGACAGAAATATATACATATATATATATATATATATATATATATATATATATATATATATATGGGCTGAAGCCTACACCTACTATTACGAGAACTGTATGCATGTCTTTCACCCCTATTAAAATGATAAACTAAGACACAAACTCTGTGTATTAAATTTAAATAGGTTTATTATAATAGTTATATATATTATTGGGTTTATTAAATTTAAAAACATAACTAACAATTACTATCTTAGTCTGAGATGCATAGTAGCATACTGTTCAACTAGTATTTGTGATGGCAGCTGTTGATGGCATTTTTTTTAAAGAATATTAATAAGGCTATTCCTGTTAACCACTCTGCTCACTCCAAGCTGAACATGTTTGTGACAGAAGATGGCTCACGACCACAGTTGAATAGTGGATTCGAACTTACGAACTTAAATTTCACAGACCGTACCCTAAACCATTAGGCTATTAACGCTTCATTGTCGACGAATGATGATATCCTGGAAAACTGGGTAACTGTGTAGGAAGCAATCTCCTGGATAGCACTAGCTATGTCCAAATACCACAATTGGCATAAAAAAGTAAGAATTTTTTAGTACTTTCGACTTACGAGTATTATTAAAAATTCGATTTAAATTCATTTCATACTTTTACAAGTTACATCATCGTGTAAATAAATTTTCGGGAGCAGGATTAAGGACCACTCAGCGCCGTGAGAGGACTCGAATGTACCCAGCCTCGGCTCCAATTTGGATTTATGAACATCACGTGAGATACTTATCAGTTAGTCGAACATTTTAAAGCTCTCACATTGCGCTCGCCATACTCTTCCTGGTTATTTTTAACAGTTGACGTGACACACGCAAATTAGGTCAATATACAAGTAATTTTTTTTTACCAGTATTACCATTACATTTGCTTAATGTATATATATATATGAAAGGCCTTAATTAGAATGTTTTTTTTAAATTCAATAGCCTTGTGAATCATCCTTGGTGGGAATCGATGTTCTTTTGCAAGGATATATGGTTTATCATCATGTTATTGTTGTTATGTTATATATGGTACGAATATACCATATATATACATGTATATAGTATATCAATCTGGTGAAAATCGGAAGGCGCACGAATCGACGGGATAAACAAAATTTAAAGTAAACGCAATAAAATACGTAAAACTAGTTTTATGTAATGTATGTGACCATAGTACATTTCTCAAACAGCTTTCCATATTAAAACAATATTGTATCTGATACACTGACTCTTATGGAATACAAATGTTAAAAGTTTAAAGCGATGATCTTCAATGACCTCTGCTTAAATCATAAGCACTCTCGCAACGATCGCGGTGCTGGCGTTGTTCGTGTTAATAAGTTATGAAGTATCGTATTTTAAATCTATATAAACTGATATTATTTATTAATATTTATATGCTATTTAGTGATATTCCTATACAACAATGCGTAGTGGTCTATTATATACATGGAGATATGTATAAAAACTCACAAAAAATTATTAATTTATTTATGTTTAATATTTTAAAAACTTATTTTTTTAATACAACTATTACCATTACTAACATATATATATATATATATATATATATATATATATATAGGTACCTTTTAATCACTGCAATCGGAAAGCAGCTATCCTGAGAAGTAATTACAGGTAACGTAATTGTACATATACTCACCGTATGGTGAATATATGTAATTCAAAAATACTGAACATAAAAATACATTTTTTTTTATTGCAATGAGAGCAACAAACGAGCACACGAGGCAAGTTATCCCTACAGCCCATGAAAACTACATTCATCCTTGACAAGGAATCATATTGCAGATGCGTTGTCACCCTTGAGGACTGAGATGGAATGCCTCGTCAACAGTAATGAAGGTCGTCGAATCCGTAACCTCATCAGACGAAACACAGCAGCATTACGATGCTATTTCACGCTGGCTGTGAGGGCGTGATCCTACCCCGGTCGAGCTGATCCATACATTCTGCAGCTAGAAACAAACAGCAATATAGCTCTACCACTGCATACTAGGATCACTAATTCTCATACTAAATGAGTGATAGATGGTCACTCTAATTATAAAGACGTTCTGAAGACGTCGTTACAAATAAGAAAGCTTAAAAAATACACATTACACGCGGAGATATTTTACGCACTGTTTAATCTAGACTTAAAATTAATGAGGCGGTAAATATCGCAACATAAAAATCGTAACAAAAATGCCGGCGGCGGTGGTTTCAAAGGGAGACATTAAAGAGATTTTTTTAAGAGCTTCAGATCTATAGATATTTACCAGGTGCTTTATGATTTTATTCGAATGAAAATAAACTCTAAAACATATTATAAGTTGCTGATAACGACCAAAATTAAGTTGTATTACGTGGTATTTCATTTCCATATACATAATCATAATGATTCGTTGTCAAAGATGAATGTAGATATCATGGGCCACAGGAATCACTTGCCATCAGGTGAACTGCGTTTTCGTTTGTTATTCTCAATGTAATGAAAAAAAATGCGTACAAACACCCATTCATTCTTTATATATTTTCTTTACAGACATGCAGGTTTCCTTACTTAAAATTGTAATTAACAATTTCATTGGTACCGGAGCACCGGGAATAGAACTCGGTTTGCTTTCTTGCCGTAAATTAAAAGCGAGCGTTTAGACAATAAGCTGCTACGGTTCTTTAGAATTTAACAATAATGAGTTATTATTACACCAAAACATAAACGTTACACGACGTCTCAATCAAAGGCCCCACACGCGTTCGCCGAATCACTTCGACATAAAACGATAGGCGCCCTAAAGCGATAAATCTCAGTGTACCCTATAATTACTTGTCGACGTTCATTAATAATGCATAACTCGATCAAAAGCGGCCTTAAGATGTATTCACATCGCCCCGAGTCTTATGCCTTAAGATGTATTCACACGACCCGGCCCTGTGGTCGTTCACATAAGAGGTTGGGTTAGATTAAAGACAACAGACTTTAGGCAGTGTGTCTTTTAGTCAAGGATGGTTAAGGTTAAAGAGGCACCTCAGTGTCATTCATTTTAACCAAACAGATGTGCATATATCGAAGGGTCGGCACTACCTTCCTGCATCTAGATTACCTTCTATCAGATAATTACACATACAACATATACTCACAACATAATTTGTTTTATTATATCAATAAATTGAGCTAAAACGTAAACTTTAGAACTTTCTAATATTCTAATTAGATTTCACGTTCTAAATATTTTTATTTATGTATTAACTATATTTTAGTTAAATAAAAACTATTTTAAATTTAAAACACTATTCATAACGCATCTATTTTGACTTTTATTGTTTTACTCTTCCCACATATTTTTTTCTCTTGATCATTAAATTGAGTAAAAACGCATTTTGTGGAACTTTGTAAAATTACTATTAGTTTTTGTTGTATTCTATTATATTATAGATATTTTTTATTTATGTATTAAATATATTATAATTAATGAAAAAATACTTGAAAATAATAATAGACTATCATAATTGTATATTTATTTGGACTTGTATCGTATTATACTTATATATGTCATATATAATATAAATATCGTTAAAAAAATGTCTATCGATGGATATGCTTGTTGATGAACGTGCCTTGTGGGAATCTATGGAATAGTAGACCTCTTCCATGGATTCCCACAAGATAGTTTATGCAGGCCAAGCAGGCGTTTACCAGAAAGGTGTTGGAAGTAGTGTGATAATGAAAAAAATAAAAGATATGAAGAATAGATAAAACAGGATATTATTTTTCAAAAATGGCAAACAATAAAAACAAATTTAACGACAATGTTAAATTTAAGATTAAAAAGGAGACAGGATCTGACAAACTGAATTAATTGAATCGAGAACCGATGGTACTGTCGGCAAATTGATTCGCATTTAAAATGTTAAACAGATTCTTAACTTGGGAACGCATCACATAACGACTTCGTCTCTTTTCTTTCGAAACAATGGCTTTGCCGCGACGACGCTGTTGATCTTATCACACAGGCGTTGACTTTAAATCGAAAGCGAATTTTATCAACAAAACAGAACATAATGTTCGCCTAATGACTGCAAATTTATTCTAGAAGTTATGTTTTATTAAAATAAAATATTTGCAAGTTTTTATGCTGACCTTTTTAAAACTAATAGGCAAGTAAATGTCACTTGAAGGCAACCAAATCGACTCAACCTATACATATACTAAAAATGCATTAGGTACTTATTTGTAAATATAATTTTTGATTTACCAACTTCAGTCAGCTTTAAATTGGTAGGTTGGATCTGGATGGAATTGAGGGAAAATGGAAATTAGGAACATGACTTGTTGGATATTTTAAAAATAAAATGTGTATAAATAAAAAACATTAAAAAAAAATATTGCGTTTATACTTCGTACTTGTAACTGTCCACTAGCCAACCTTCGAACACGTCTCATCTCCTGCTGCATATCAGCAACCATCAGGTGTCGATTACGAAACAATAAAACGGTCGTCTCTCTCTACAGTACACCGTTGGTGGTTGTTTCTCAGTTTCCGATTCAACCAGCACCAGCCTCTTGATATCTTCTGTATATCTCTTGATATTCGTGGTTTCGTTAAAACAATGTAATAAGCGGATGTGAACTATTTTTAGGTCTGATGGACACTGTTAACCCGAGGTCTTTTACAGCATCACTGGGTTGTAAGGTGGCAGAGTGCTTAGGACACTTTTATTAGAGGGTAACCAGCACATGGCTTCCCGAGAGGGAGCCACGGCTTGGACCGTTACCGTGCGTGTGAAAGCGACTGACTCGATCGTGCCCCGTGGCTTAACCTCGGCTAGGTCAGTTGCTTCTAATGGATTTAGAAGTTGAACGCGTTTTTCTCTTTATTTCTTTATCTGACCGACAGCCGCTGTTAGCCCGAGGGCTTTAACAGATTCACCGGATTGAAAGGGAACAAGCGTTTATGGCGCTCAGTCGACTCCTCTATTAGTGGATAAACAGCACAAGGGCTCCCGAGAGGGAGCCTCGGCTTGGAACGCTATCCTGTTTCGCGAGACCGTCTGACTCCAGGGTACCCAAGAGGGCCGAACCTCTCGGTCATTTGCTTCTGACTAAGGATTATCTTATCTATCTCAATTAATATCGATATTATTATTAGCTAAGTGTACCACCACTTCGGAATGCGAGGACGCTGGAGAAGAAGTGGCGCAAGAAACTCAAGCGATGCTTCTATAATCATTGTCTGAGAACCCGGTCGCGGGATTATTTATAGGGGTAGACGCAACTCGTGGATACGGTAGAGAGTAAATTTATCTATACGCAAATTTAAATTAAGCCTAATTTAAACGGTATTAATAATGGTGTTAATAAAATAATTAATTACGCTTTTAAGGCACATACATATGGTTTTTATAAATGCAATGTAAATATTCTTTAAAAAAAAACATAAATGAATGCGTTGAATCGTTTTGGTTGCTCTGAAGTGTAGCATAAGGCACAAGTATTCTCCCTAGAGAGAGTAGTGGGGCATGCAAATCTACTTCAAATTGGTGGACTCCACATGCCATCGAAATATGTCTTTTTTATTTCTTAGACATGCAGATTTCCTTAGGGGATCCCTGTTACCCTCCACTTTACAAATTGCAACAATTTCATTAGTAGCAGTAATTGATGGAGGAAATTGGAAGGAATAACAAATCTTGTACTCTTGTCCTCATAAATACTTTTATGGAATTAATGAAATTGACATGCTCTGAAATTACTGAACAGATTTTATTTAGTTTTTTATGTATGGTTAGAGAGATTGACAAAAAGGTTACTTTCCTTGCAACGTAATACCTATACTTAAATTCCTAACAGGATGATAAGCGAGGCTAATGTTATTAAAAAACATCGTAATGATTGCGTGCTACCTGATCTGCTTGGGATTCTATAATTCATAAAACTAAATCCCAAACCTGATATACTAAAGCAATATCTCCTTCTGTGTAGATCGTATCAAAAATGAATAATTAAATTCTGATGGTAGTTTGTGTTGACTATTACAGGCCGTCAAACTTCTTAGAAACCCTTTGATCACGAGTGCTGTAAAGCATTTGAAAGGGAAATAAAAAAGTAAAAATTTGTCTTTTTTGAGGTTGATGAGAATCATTACCATCATCGCAGCCTATCCACCTATCCATAGTCCTCTGCTGAATATGGGTCTTCCCATAGGTTGTTACGATGCACGATCTGTAGCTACCTGCGTTCATTGCCTTCGCTTCTTGCATAGATCATCGCTTCATCTAATGGTGGGTCGTCCTACACTATGACTGCCAATCCGAGGTTGCCACACAAGAACCTTTTTTTTATATATTGCTTGTAACAAACGACTACATAGTGATTCCTGCCGCCCATTACATCTACATTCATCCTTGACAAGGAATCACAATGCATATGCGTTGTTACCCTTGAGGACTGAGATGGAATGCCTCGTCACCAGTAATAAAGGTCTCCGGATCCCTGAACTCACAAGATGAAAGACAGCAGCGTTATGCTGCTATTTTACGCTGGTATTCTGTGAGGAGGTGTTCAAGGTTACCATGATGATTTTATAAGTTTGTAGATCTATGATATGATATGAATTATGTAGACTCAAAAAGCTCCGAGTGGAATCGCGCAGCGTTCAGGTTTTAGTTTTAAATTCACCATTTTATTTTAACCCTCGCTTTCCAACCAACCATAGATTTACATTTTAAGGCCCATAAAGGTCAGGTGGGCTGCTCCTTTAAATGTGCAGGATTAGGCAAAGCCGATAATGACCTATTTTAATTGTAAAAGGTATCTCTAGGCAGGGATGTCGTGTTACTAAATTTTCTCTTTCAGATTAGATATTTGTTTTGGCGTTCATTGTTGTAATTAATTGTTTTGTAATTGACAAAAGCTACTTTTTATGGTACGGTCGTTTCTAAAACTTTTTTAATTTAGTTTTTTTTATAATCTATTATTATATATAGACGGGATTCTTTTTTATCCTCAATCGCTCCATCTTTGGAGCGTTATCTATGTTGTTGGTAAAGAGCTACATTGGATGAACCTTTCTTATACTTTGGTTATTTGTTCTATAAGGTATTTAGACCATTTTCATTGATATATTCATGAAAGTAGTTGTAATGGTTGCATTTAAATTTTTCACTACCTGTTTTTGTAGGAAAAATTAAACCGAGGCTGTGTATTCCTTCTTATTACGACATGAGATTTAAAAAAAAAACATTTACCCATACAATTAATATATTGCATAAAAATTTTAACTATTGCATTAATTAAAAAAAAGATAATTAACTTTTTAATAAATGTATCAAGACTAATATTAAAATGTATACGCTTTAGTAATTTGGGGAGGGTCCACGACCTCAGAGAAACAAAAGGAACAAGCGTTAAATAGCAGCATAACACTACTCTCTTTCGTCGGGTGATTCTAGGGATTCCATCGTAATCCTCAAAGGTGACAACGCATCCGCATTATGATTCCTTATCGAGGTTGAATGTGGGTTTCTAGGACCGCAGGAATAGCTTAATATCACGTGAATTGTGTGATCGTTTGGAATCTCATAATAATAAAAAATATATACCCGATTATACTCTGGATAAAAATTGAACTAAATAAATCAAAATTTGCACATTTTAAATGTGCACATTTTTCGGGTACTGACTTTTAGTTTCATGGTGCGAGAGCTATCTGAGTTCGATCTTGAGTGCCGACGTTACTGAAAGTAAATTTCTCGGAGATGCAGGAGCGCCTTTCAGAAAATTCTCTCTCCAAAAGTTATAGCACATTAGTATTGTGCTATAATTTCACACTTTTCTATTAAGACGTCTCCTTTCTCCTTTTAACTTGATGCATTACTGCTGCATTTAAATACTAGCTGCAGAATGGCTCTTCAATGTACACGAAATGGTTCCAATCTTTATACAATAACCACTCAATGCTGTAGGTTACTTTTAGATATTATTATTTTATATATAGATGAGGTTAAACTTAAAAGTTTAAAAGCTTCATTTGTGATACGTGTCTGGAACAATAACCGCTACCAACGCTGATGATAGTGTAATCGCACACAAAAGCGCGCCTATAACATCATCATCCCACGCGGCCGTGTCTTCCGGTTCGCCCAATGAACCTCCAACCGTATGAGGCTTTTTTGTGTTAACATTAATTGCATTTTTCCCCTATGCGCCCTAGCCTTTAATACGGCGGCTTATAAACCAACAACACACTGACTATGTTTCTCAAAACGTAAGTTATACGAGTCGAGCATGACACATTATAGGTATTAATTAAGTAATATCTATATAAAAGTAAAAAATGGAAAGTAGCAGATTGTATATATGTAAATCCCACTGTTAGGCATAGATCTACTCTATAGAGAGAAAGCTAGAGTATAGACCACCACTTTTCATTGGCGTACGTTACATGTCTACAAAAGGTTTTTTTTATTAATTTATTATTAGAAATACAGATTTAGAGTAAATGAGGATTGTTGGGAGAAGGAATTAAACGGTATTGGTTGCACCGTGAAATAAAAGCAGGCATGGATTTGAACCATAGACGCAGGTCGTAGGTTCAAGTCCACTATTTGACGATTAATATGAACCATTTTGTTGCGTTATAATTTTGTTTTAGTTTCTTTGTTGTTGATGGGAGTGTTTATGCATGGATTTGTTAGCTTTTTCTTGAAAAAGTTTACAACAAAAAGTTTACATCTAGAATTTTTTTATCAGAAACTAATCATTGTGCATTACTATTTAGTATGACAAAGGAAGCAATTTATAAGTGTGTAATTGTTTATTTTTTGATTGTTGATGAGATGTTGTTATATGTGGAACGACTGAAGAAATGAACAATTAGAACAATTATTTAAGGTTAATTTATTTTATATGAATTATGCAAACTGTCACAATAAGCAAATGTAGTCCATCTTATGACATCGTATAAAATGTCATTACCTACATTCCTTAGAATTATTTGATTCGACCGGGGATGGATATTGCCATAGAATACTACTGTGTTTCGTATGGCGAGTGTAGGAATCCAGGCTCACGATTACAATTAATGAGGCATTCTAACACAGCTCGTATGGCTGACAACGAAGGTGTCCCTTGAATCTTTACTGAAGATGGATGTAGAATTCATGGGTTACAATCATGACATGAACTCGTGTGCTCGTTTAACACCCCTAATAATATAAAAATATTCTATTAACATAAACGTTAATACAAACTAAAAATGAATATAACATATTAATTATGAAAACACTTCCTTTTCTATTTCCCCATCATATTTGCAACGCTCCGGTTATATCGGTATCCAATTGCGTATTTATAACCGTGGTATTAACTAGTAGCATGTGGTAAGCATAAACTCCGTGTAACTATTGCAGCAACATACAATCCTATTGCTTCACTGTAAAGCTCATATTTACCTGTTACAATGGTATTGGTAAATTTGCTACGAATTGCAGTAACAGATGTTGTAATCGACCCTAAATATTTGAAGGGTACTCCAGAATTGATTACGGCATTGTATAAGAACCTGAGTCCATAAGCGGATTTCTTTTTAATGGTTTTTTTTTTCTTTGAAAAGGCTTTACGAAGGGAGAATGGCCAGTGGGATTCGCTTGATAAGATTATATAGATGTATTTGATTGACCAATACAATTTTATTGAATCATAAAAAGAGACACATTGGTTATAGGAAGATAATGTTACAACTTGATTAACTCGTTTGTATCAATCAAAATAAAATTAAACCGTGTTTTATGTGTTTTATGGTTTCATATTGAACACAAATTGTTTTATAAATGAATTCCAGTTTAAGTGAGGTATAATTATATAATGAAAGTTGTTAATATTTCCTTTTTAAAAGTTAACCTTATAGGGAATTTTGTAATTGCATATACTATTTAATTTCATATATTTATTCTAAAATAGTATTTAAAGTTCACCAATATGTTAGTATATGACCTAAAACCTACAGTGGTAGAACTATACTGCAGTTTGTTTCTAGCTGAAGAACGAATGGGTTTGCTCGACCGGAGTAGGACCACTTCCTCATAGAATATTATCCTTGTCAAGGATAAATGTAAATATCATGGACCGCAGGAATCACTTGCCATCGGGTGAACTGTGTGCTCGTTTGTTACTCTCAATGTTATAAAAAAAGAATCAAAAGAACTATATTTATAATATTAACAATTTTAATATATATATATATATATATATATATGTATATATATATATATATATATGTATATATATATATATATATATGTATATATATATATATATATATATTTCCTTTATCACTAATCAATCATAAGATATGCAAGTTAATAAGTAGTTATGCACTATACTTGAAAAATTTTATGTGTAAAATAGAAAAGTTAGTTGCCATGTGCAAAAACATATATAAGTATATAATGAAATGTTTGAAGTCGTGATATTTACATTTCAGTTCACCCGTGAGGTCCATGCATCTTACACCTTTGTTTCCCCAATCTATAAAATTATCAACAACCGTAGCATTGTATAACTTGTTTCACTGAGTGTACAAATTAAATACGATTTCACGTTCTATATTTATATGAAGCAAGTAACTGCGTATTTACAGCGGATGTGGTTGAACTAAACTTAGCGATTTAAACACCCTCTTAAATTTAAACGATCTATATATCAGTATTTGTTCGTTGAGGTCGATTCTTACAACCGTTAACGATTTTCGGTCAATAAAAGCAAGGTTATAAACAGGAAAGACATCTATTTTTATGAACATAAAAACGCTTACAAAATATTAACGTAATTATTATTAGCAATCAGGATCGTTGTACATCTCAATTTTCTGGTGTCTTTGTGTTTATTGTTTGCCGTATTCTTAATGATGATGCTTCGACAAAAGGCAAACAGACGAGGTAGAAAGATCACTTTTAATCGCATGTACGGAACCCTAAAAAGAATTATTCTTAAATAAATAATAATTATAATTTATGTGTAAGTTATACGATAGACTTTTGGGACTAGCTGCTGCCCGCAACTTCTATTTTTCATATGATATACATATAAAATAAGGGTGATAGTTTGAGTAATCAAGAAATTTGAAAACCCTGTAACGAAACCATAACGCGATTCACATACAGTACCTATCAAGTATCTATCGAGCTTAGATGGAAACTTTTTAAAATATTTTATCCTAAACTTTATATAAGAAGCGAATATATATTCATATTGAATTTCTTGCTTCTCCTTCAAATGTAATTCACACTTAGCGGTAAAGATTTAAAAAACGCTGATATACGTATACATATATTACTAAACTGAAGCAAGTACATGAAATTTCATGCTGCTTACTTTTAAAAATGACGGACTCCCATAGAACCGTTCCCCCACAATTTTACCCCCTTAAGGGTCCAAAAGTCCTTCCCTCGTGGATACTTACAACATAAAAGGTATCAACTACCAAAATTTCAAATTAGTAGCTCCAGCGGATTAAGCTCTGCGTTCATGAATCAGTCAGTCAGGGCAAGTAATTAAATATGTTTAAATAAGCTTAATTTTTTACAGCAGAAGAATCGCCTGCGGATAGTTTAAAAGTGCCGTGTTTTGTATGGTAATTATAGAGAAGTAGTGATCCAATTACAGATGAAGAATTCTACCTCATCTCAGATTTGATAACGCATGTGCATCTTAAATCTCAACTGAGTTTGAATATAGATCTTTACGGGCCGCCGTCATCACTTATTACGTTATAATGTGTAATCACCCTAAGTATATATTTATTTATTTATTTTAATAATCTTAAACATCAACAAATTATATGCAACATAATATACATAATAATAGGTAAAATATATTAAACAACAAATATCATAAATTTCATAATAAAAGCATAAATAATAGACCTTAAATATAATAGATATATAAGAATAGGTAATATAAATTATTCGATATACAGTGGTGGTTATATAATTAGAAACACTTCTTATGAATAAAGAAAGTATAACTTCAAAGTACAAATGTTCTTAAAAAATATACACATTCAATAATTAATAATCATGCAATAATAAAGCCACTCAAATAAAAAACTCATTAAATGCATAAAATATAAAACATATCTTATTTTTAATTATAAAATGAGTCTTACACATGTAGGAGTTTATTTTCTGTTACTGGCTAATTAAAAACATTTTAAAAAAGCACCCATAGCTCGTTCTTTTTTTGCAATTGGGGAATAACATTTTTTTCTTGGCTTTTTCTATTATTTTGGCGGCAATTCAAAATTTAATCTGAATTTCATTTTGTTCAAAATGAGCAAAAATAAAAGTTGTGAGGCGTCGACTAGGCAAATATTTCCTTAGCGAACATCTTATATCCGTTTTAGACTGGCCAGAAAATAGTCCGGATTTAAACTCGATAGAAAATCTCTGGTATATTGTTAAAAAGAAAGTCTCAAAATAACGTAACACCAGTCAAAACGAACTATATGAATCATTTGTTCCAACAAATGATTCATATAGTATGCTCCAGCATGGAACTCAATCCCCTAGAAAAATGTATGAAATTGATTGAATTAATGCCACGTCGTTGCAGTGCTGTTATTGAAAGTAAGGGACACGCCACTAAATATTAATTATAACTATTGGTGGGCTGTGGAGATATTTCGCAAATAACAATGCTAATTAATGTACTTAAAAAAAAAATTATGCTTTTTTGGTGTTGTTTCTAATTAGTTGACCATTATTGTTCATACCTTAAAACTGATTTAAATGTTTGTCCGTAATGTAATATTGAAACTGTACTTGTGTAATGGGATTTATATTGCTTTTTTAATAAATGATAAATCGTTGAACATATTGTTGTCCTATTTATTGTTTAATTTCAAAATAAAAACGATTGCAGTGAAATGTCTTTCATAATGTTAAGGACCGTTAGTAGTGTTTCTAATTATACGACCACCACTGTATATAATAATTAAATAGCAAATTCAGATGCTAGATCATCTAATGCATATGCTAAAGTCAAAGGTGTGCTGTGACATACGAATATTGAGACGATTAAAAGAACGAGGTTCTCTGATATGAGTAGTATAAAGATGAAAATAATTCTTACCTGCCGATCAAAAGTTTCAGACCGCACATAAATAACATAAATATCATTCAATTGTAATAAAATCCCATAGGATAAATAAAAGAAATGCACATCTGCATTGCATATTCGTTCATTTAGTATCGAATATTTAAAGAAGGCATTATTTTGTTTACTTTCAAGTTATTGGACAATAAACATCTATTGTTTTCAAACACCGGCAAACGCTGCGCTAGAGCCAGGTGGTAGAGTCGTAATAATATTTTTATAATGTCCTGATTACTAATTACTTTGCTTTTGTTACGTATTGGTCAATACTTAGGATTATTAAGCTCCTGAAAACACGTGTTTCTGATTTATTTTTACCCGAGTTTACTTCGGTTTGTTCACAAACAATCTCAATTAGTCTTAACTTATGGTTTCTACAGTGAAGACGTCATAAAATGGGAAAAGCTCGAGAAATTAGTACGGAAGTGCGTTCGTTGTTTTACATAACGACGAGAAATTCGAACGTGAGATTGCTTCACAACTGAAGTTATCGAAGACTTGTGTTCATGGCACAATAATTCGAAACACGGAGACAGGCAGTTTTCAAGATCGTCCACGCATAGAAGGCCGAGAGCTACCATGTCTAGTGAAGATAATTTCATTGTTGTTACCAGCAAGCGAAATAGACGCTTAACAGCACCAGAAATCCGCGTTGAAGTTAACAAAACATTTATTTACCATTGACTACAGTAAAACAGCGACTGAGAGATTCGCGTTGCCGTTCGAAAACCTCTGCTAAGGCCGCAAAACAAGAAAAAGCGGATGCAGTGGGGCATCGAGATTGGACTGAAGAAGATTTTAAAAATGTGCTTTGGACCGATGAATCCAAGTTTGAACTGTGCGATTCAAAACGTAGAATTCACGTTCGACGAAGTACCCAAGAAAAGATGATGTCAGATTGTGTAGCCCCAACAATGATGCAGGGTGGTGGCTCAATTATGGGCTGGGGTTGCGATTTGATTAAGATTGAAGGAATTTTGTAAAAGGAACAATACAAAAACATTTTAGAATAAAATGCCGTTTCTTGTGGGTTGCGATTAATTGGAGATGGATTCATTTTCCAACACGATAATGATCCAAAGCATAGCTCAAAATTGTTTAGAGGATATTTAGAAGAGAAAGAGGCACAAGGGGTGTTACAAAACATGGTTTGGCCTCCTCAGAGCCTGGACTCAATCCCATTGAACTTTTGTGGGAAAAGCATTATAGGAACTTCCGTAATCGTGGCCCATCCTCGCGAAAAAAATGTGGAATGCTTTATGCGAAATTTGGAACGATGTATCACAAGACACCATTAACAAATTGATTGCCATAAAATGGAAAGGAGGATTTTTTGATGAAAAATCAGTTTAGCTAACTGTAGCCTTTTTTTGCATGGACTGTTAATATTTCTTTACGCTTTTAAAGTATATTGTTTGTCAACCAATGTTCTATTAGATGATTAAACAGGTTAATTAAACATTTAATATTTTATTAGAGTTTTACTTTATTTACCTACTTTAATCAAGGTGGTCTTAAACTTTTGGCCTGCAGTATATGATAAAGTAACGATCTGGAAATTTGCCTATTCGAATATACAGTTTACAATAAATATAGCCAACGCGCTAACTGTAAAACATTCGAAAATTAATTTAATAAGACTACTATTCGAATTTCAGTGCAGTACCTTTATATTCTTCAGTTATGTTACCACTGCCGTTATATGTACTCATATTTTTTATTTATCAATACCTGCAGTATTAAAACTTCAATTTCATATCACAAAATCATACGAGTAATATATTTTAAACGTTATACATCAAACAGTACAATAAATAGTGTAACTAAACGTATACGCGTAAAACGTAACGTACAAGAAAAGGAAAGGGCAAAACTAGATATAATTATTATTAACGACATTTACCACCATTTCGAAAGGTGTTGGCACTGAAGAAGAAGTGGCGCAAGATAGTCAGAAACGTTTCTCTGAACATTACATTTAGAGACGTAAAAATATTCAAATAATCGAGAAATAACCAAGTATTCCTCCATAGCACTTCAAAAATATTTTATGTATGACAATAATTGAAGTTCAAGAAAATAATTCGTGTTTTATATAGTTTAAAAATCTATACAAATTTTGTTCTAATCTAAACTAAATAGAAGCAGCATTAGATTATTGGTAGTAAGGCCAACTGATTGGCTCAATTAAGAGGGCGTAGCGAGATGCCAATTAAGCTATTCATCGTGGACGTTGTTTGCCTTTTATTTCCTTATAAAAAAGCGATGGGTGGTCATATCGCTCATGCTTTAATTAATTCAAGCTTCTTTATAATACCAAGTTTAATTATCCTAAATTTTATAATATTAATCAAGGCTCCTGATTCTGCTATGTGACAATCTTTATCAGATGAGTATTTTTATCTGTGGAATAATGACGGGCTGACGTAATGATATTGATGTTGATTACGACCAGTCAGTATTGTAATATTAATTAAAAAGCTTCCAATAAATCACTCATGAACATAAGGTTTTTCAAGAAGCTGAGCTAGAAGGATAGCAACTTCTAAGCGGACCGAAACACTGTTTTAACAGTAATGGAGAGACGTTGCGGCTGATATCTGTCCTCTATAACATGGATGGGTTGGTTTGACCAGGGTACGCCCATACCGCCAAATAATAATAGCGTGAATATCAGTCCAAGGATGCTGTTTTGTATGGTGACAGTACGGATCTAGGAACCCAATTACAAGTACTCACCCATTCCATCTCAGCCCTTAAGGGTGACCACAAATGTGTATCTTGAATCTTCGTTGAGTAGCATCAGGTGAGCTGTGTGCTCACCATACTCATATTTAAAAAAAATGGAATGGTGGGTGTAGTACCATAGCATTAGATGCTGCTCCACTGTGATATAATCGGATAGGGAGATTTTAGGTTCGGCAAGTTTGAATGAGGCCATTTTTTCGTCATATTTCAGTCATCAGAGAGTTGTCAGTTAACCATTTACGCCAGCAGGTGGAGAAGAAGGTATAGGTTTATTTGGTTTATACGACAGAGCCACGCAGATATAAATTAGATATAGCATAAATAAGGCGAGTGGACCTTGAAAGTACCAGGGATTTATAGAATACTAGTCTAAAATACTTTCTTTAAATGGCTTTTCGTTGCCATGTTTCGACTGTTCAGTCAAAGAGAACCAAGATTTCTCAAGCGGTGACATGATATGTCATCTTCGTCCTTGAATTACCGACAGTTCCTTATCGAGCATGAATATGGCATATGGACCTCAGCCAAAAATAACCTTACTACCAGATTACACAGCTTACGTTTTCACCTCTCATTACATATGTCACAGTGGGATATATTTAAAATAATGGCAATGGTATTGGCATTCACATAATGGATTCGAAGCTGCAATATTATTTTGCGCAGACCATACCATGCACCAATGATGCAATCGAATGTATGCTTCTTGTTTCCGATATTTTTAGCGTCTTGTACTAAACAACACGGATTCGATATGTATACCGCACCTATCTGGAAGCGATAAGCAAAGCGCACGCCGCCTGCGCCACCTCTATTTACTGGTCTGCTACCAGTCACAGCCGCACGATGTATTGCGACAGGATCCTGATACCCGCGAGATGTATACGAGTTTGTTGTGTAATAATAATATTGAAGTAGTTTACTTCCACTTTACAGACAGAAATACCGATTGCTTCAGGTATTGGAAATTTATATTACTTTATATATTTGTTTTATATTACTTTTGGTTTTTTTTTTAAATTGCTGACTTTTGTAGCCAGTAGCAGAGTATTTCTTAAAATGAATGGATTTTTTAGTACTGTAATGTTATGAAGTTTTGTTAACAGTGTTAGGGGCATGTTGTATATAGTTTCTGATTCTGTCCGCAACACGGATGGGTTGGCTCGGCAGGGGAAGGACTTTATTACCAACAAAGCTCATTTGAATCTATAAAGGTTGTATGTGTAAAATAAAAAAAAAAGACATTCACATCAAAATAGTCGAAGCAAATATCCTGTGTACCGCAAAAAAATCGCACATCAAATATCTAAAGCCTCTAAAGAATTACATGCCTACTTTCCCCCAAAAGGGAAACAAAATTATGACAGTAACATACGATAGACGTATACGAAGTTGTACGCGGGGCGGGCATTGTCGAAACGACCGGGCCGGAACACTTTGACTGTGACATGCATTGTTAGCAATGTTGCCGTCAGATTCCGGAATCGCGCTACAAAAGTTTCAGGGGTACCTTTAACGGAGTACAAAATACTAAAGTATAACGGGGCTTATATAGTCTTCGAACTTTCGCGTCTCGTCAACGAGGAAAATCATTTACTTTTTATTTACAGTACCTTAAGTTAAAGTTCTAGATATATTATATGGAAATTAGATACTTTGACTTTTTCAAACGACTATCTGCGGTGGACGGAGGTCTTTATTCCAATTGATAAATGCCTTTACCATGAATGGATCGATATGAACTGATGACAAAAATGATGGAACGATATGTTTGATGGAGGAGCATGACAATATTAAATACCAATGATAAAAAAATACATTCCTGTATCTTTATACCATAGGGTAGATAACTATCCACTCTTATCAGTCACTGTATCTCCTGTAAACCTCCACAGCTGCATACAAACAGAACACAATGAATGCTGATCAATGTAGTGGAAACGAGAACTCTAAATCGTGTTGGGATCCGCACAGAGTTTAGTCATACAGAAGTAGAATAAAGAAGGAGAAGGAAAGTGGTCCGACTTCGGTCCCCCTGGGCAGACAAATAAATTGAAATTATGACATAAGTCAACGCGATAGGGACCCATATAGGTGCCTGGCCGCGGGTTACTAGAGAGTATTTACAAGGGACCTATATGAGCTGGTATCTATAGTTGCAAAAACGAGGATAATTTATTAATCCCGATGTCACTTGTAAGGGTTTCTTGGAACTATGATCGTAACACATACGTGTCATAGGGTTCAAGAATCATTTGCCATCAGGCGTTATCACCAACCACCCCTTGTATGCTAAGTAAATATGTTCTAACTCCTTACTGTAAAACCGCGGTGGAGGCGCGTTAGCTTAGTGTCAAGTCTTACTGGTGTACGGTCTGTAAAACTTGAGGTCGTAGGTCCATATCCGCCATTCACTATTGTCGTTAACCATCTCGTAGCACAAGCATTTAATTAATTGTAGTGTTTTCCGGAATTGCCAGCACCAAATTGTGAATCGCAAATTTTAAGTGCCGTTTAAGCTCGAGCTCATTGGTGAAGGTCACATAATGGAAATCTATATGTCTAAGAAATAATATAAAGAAATTGACATAAACTAGTAGATTTACTGAAAACAAATGAAAAATATCACAAAAACAACTTTCTCATAAATATCTTCGATACTGCTACTAAGCAGAATGTCACGCTTTCCATTTCTCTGGCTTCACTGCAATATTGAAATAGGAAATTGAGAAAGTGTTTACAATGAAATATTTCAAGGATTTTTTTTCGAGCTTTGATCAATATTCGAGTACCATTAAAATACGAGAGTCTATACGTGGCTTCTGCGTCGCAAGTTTTGCATTCAATTTCCAGACGAGGAATGATATTTGGATATCACAAATTGTTGGTTTTTCATGTCTGTGGTTGTTGGTTGACTTATATGCCGTATGTCCCGTGGCCATGACACTACATCTGATCCTTCCTCTGATGTTATTACACATACATTCTATCGGAATAGGAATTTAATTAAAGAACTTGTAATTAATAAAGTTTTCACACCATTTGAAGGTCTCTCTTTCACTGTAGGTTTCACAAAGAAGGTTTACCAAATAAACGGTACAATATATTTCTACTTTATTTAAAAGTGGTAGACACACGCCACATTGTGTGCAAAATGAATTAGTCGGCTTAATCGTGGCAGAAGTTGTTTTACAGCATAACGCTGCTGTGTTTTACGCTGGTATTCTGTATTAGTATTTAGTGTAAGAATCCGGAAACCCTTATTATTGGCGAGATATTCCGTCACAGTCTTCAAGTTCTTCAAATGATTCCCTATCGAGGTTGTACGTAGGTAAACTGTGTATTATGTGTTTGTCACCCTCAATACATTTTGTTATATGCGAAAGCTCATTAGAGCTTAGAGTTAATTGACAAATTTGCTAGTTCAGATATTAATCTGAACTAGCAGATTTTCCAAATAACAGTAACACGGAGAATTCATTCATACAAAAAAAAATATACATGTTAGTCCTACCAAGCAAAAGAACTTAAACATAATCATCAACTATTTGAAGAATAGCAATTAAGGATTATATACTTATCAATATATTGAATGAATTAAGCCAATGGGATACATGTCTGATACATATAAAAAATAAATTCTATACCTGAAGTCGATAGACCAAGCGATTAAAGTTCTAAAATTTTCATCGTCACTGATTCTGCCGATGTTTATGGGCGGAGGTGATATCCTGTATGACACCATTGCTCGTTCTCCTCCCTTTAAAAAAATGTACAATAACACGCCAGTACAGTAAATGTTATAGTATTGCACCGACCATTGTTCTCCAATCGATTAAAAATAGTTTAAAACAAACAACTCTATTGGATCCCGCCATTAAAAGTGCCCACTAAAAGCGAATTCTAATGGACGCATTAAAAGCTCGTGGGAAAGAAATCAATGGTTTTGGCTTTTAAACCGGTTTCATGGTAAGCGATTTTGGGTTAAAATGTAACGTGGAAACTGTATTAAAAGCACGTTAGTCCGAAACTCTATTAGTTTTATCGTGACGTCGCTATCGAAGCTTCACGGGTGGCTGGCTCCGTCATTCCGTCGCCCTTACCTTGTGCCATAGTATATAAAGACACAGATGTAACGTGTACACGAAAATTGATATTAAATATTTCGTGAATTATTATTCATATTTAGGTTATACGTAGACATTGAACTTTTTATCTACTGAATCACCTGAATTTGTATTATATTATGACTATAAAATATATTGTTTTATATATCTTTGAAAACAGTATGTGACGAAATATATACACTTATAGATTTTATTACTTAATCTTTCTAGGACTAATGCAATATTCCTATCCTGTAATGAAAAGATAATAAATATGCCCACTGAATTACCATGTTGGCTCAACGACCGGAAATAGATCTTACTGTCTGTGAGGAGTAGTCCAAAACGTGAAAATGAAAAATGTGATTTATATGAAAAGTGATTCAATTTTCTTATTTTTTACTGAATATTAATTATAGTTTACCCCGGATGTTAGTCTGATAGTTCATTTTATTATTAAAATAATATTTGATAAACTATATCCTTATCGTTAGTTGTTGTTGCTAATAATAATAAGCTACGATTGTACATTTTTATTAACCCGCCTAGGTAGGGTTACAATCTAACTATGGTGCAGTGTTTGAATCACACATATTATTACAAGCTTCAGGTATAATAGCTCCAGTGTTGAGGTTGTGAATTGAGGTTGGCATAGGAAATAAACATTGATTGAGCCAAAATATGGAGCTTTTAATTCCCATATTCTTTTTTATTAAATCCTTCTGAAGTAGATGTACTGTTATTCGATCCTATGACGCTGAAAGGCGATAAAATTATTACGTCAGTACAAGACCGCATTTTGTTACAGATAAATGTAAAAAAACACATGAATGTATGTTAAAATTATCATTTATTTATCGTAAACAACTTGTTATCTTTATTAATTCATTATTTAACGTTGTATTGTGATATTTGAGGAACTAAAGTAATTAATTAACTCATACAATTAAGATTTTCGTAATGTATTATAAGTCCTATTCCACATTAAATGGAATTTTCACATTACAACAATGTTTTGTGTTCACGCTTAAGCCTAATATACTGTATTGTATTAATATATTTAAACAAAGGTAGAGCTAGTATATATTTTGGTTCTGGCTCCAGCTTGAATGGATATACACGAAAGAGTAGAGACTACACCCCCACAGATTACCAGCGCAGTAGTATCAAATATCACAACAGTGTTGATGTATTTCGACTGGTAAGTTTAGCAATGATATCAACCTTATTACTAGTGGCAAGGTGTTCAATAAATAAATGCGTGGACTGTATATGAATTAAGGATATGCATGCGGCTTGTTACCTGGTAGTCGGTGGTCGTCGCCGTACCTCACAGGGGCAGGATGTCCTGGTCTTCATCCTGCTCCTCGCAAACACACGCAGAGGACACAGAACCGCCCTGACTACTATCCTTAAGACTAGGCATTCACACTCTATTATTTTGGACATTATATTACACATATTACATTGGACAGTGCTCTAAAATCTCCTCCTCCTCTAAGTCTCCTCTTCAGTTGGTTACAAAAAACGGAAGTACCTCCTTACATGGATATGACGTCACATAGCGGCAGCGATTGAACGTTTGCGTTCCTTTTTACCAAAACTACTAATGTTTGTACATTAGTTAAATACTAAACAGAAGGCATTTCATCTCAGTTCTCAGAGGATGAAAATCTATCTGAAATATGTCATGAGGACGCAGGAATTACTTACTATCTAATATATATTCTGTGCAGTCGATGATCATCTCTTGAAAACCTCTTGGCTGTTACAAGATGATCATAGTTCAAGAGAAAATAGATATGAATGTTTTTATTTTATATTTTTTATAAATAAAACTAAAAGCTATCTAAAGGAAATAATAAATGATTTGCAGTGGCGTGGCCTTGGACTAGCAATCAAAGTGTAGTCTACGAATATAGATGACAAAGGATGGATGTTCCGGAATGGACTTGGATGATGACGATGATGCCAACTAAGTCTAGTTGCGAATATTACGGCGAAACATACTATATTTGAATACCAAAACTATGACGGACTCATGATACCAATGCCAGAACTACGACCAAGGAATTCGACAAAGCCGTTAAGATAACGTGCTGGTAAATTCTATAGTAGTTTGAATGATTCGATTTAAAGGCAATGGATTTCGGAGTATTTCTGTTCAAGTTTCTTGTTCCATTCAAGTTATCAAAATTTACGATAATTCTGTTGGATATAGCCAAATAGCATTAATTCCAAAATAATTTACGGTTTCTGAAGATAATAAATAAGGTATAAATAGAGCCGTGGTAGTTCAATGTCCAAGCGTTCGCTTTTAATTCGTCACGACTTAGGGAACATCAAGAAAAGGGCCTACATTTTTTTCGAAAGGCCGGCACCGCATCTGCAACTACCTGGTGTTGTGGATGTCCATAGGTGGCGGTCATCACTTAGCATCAGGTGACCTGCTTGCACCTTTGGCTTTCCATATGCTATAAAAGAGGGATGTTATACCCCGTTAATGGGCTCGCGGAGATATGTGCCTTCCTGTGGATCGAATATGGATGTATATGTCATGGGCTGCTGTAACTTGCTATCAGATAAATTGTGTACGCGTTTGACAACCCTAATTTTATAAAAAAAAAAAACTATCACAGTCATTATTACTTTGCAGACTAAAAATAAAATTGGAAATCATGGTTGGCAATCCACCTGTGTGCGCTTTATACGTATACCATGCATGAAACTTTGTCTAATCAGCTATTGCCAGTGGTATTTACAAACCGATAGGACCGAACTGAAGTAAGGGACATTTAAGAAAAGACCATACTCCTTTCTTAAAAGCCTTCGCAACTCCTCTGGTGTTGCGAATGTTTTTAGGTGGAGTTGATCACTCATACGCCAGCTCTCTAGTCCTCTCTTTTAGATCTATATATAATGTTATAGCAATCATAGAGATACTCATCCTCGCATTAAAAAACGTGTGTTACTCTAGCTAATAATATCAATACACGTACACTCGTCAAATTAATATATTATACAAAATCAGTAGATTTTTAAGATCAAGTATTTTACTACAATCACCAGAAGGATGTCAACAAAGCAACAAGTAATTCTCTTAATCCAATATTTCTAGAATTATTTCGAATTTATACTAAAACAACAGTTGTTCCATTTTACAACTTCCCCAACTTTAACCGCAAACATTTTCATTTGTTTCCCATCGATTCTCTGTATTGCTACAAAACTAAATGATGTTATTACTGGCCGTTAAATATTTAGCAGTAAAAATAAATTTAACTTTTGAATAACAATGGACTGACAATAGACAATAACGTTACCGCAATCCGAGTGCCGACATGGAATCAGTTCTTAAGGCGCACTTTCTTTAGCCGTTCAATAATTTTATTTATACCGGAAATTGAATAAGGAAGGCTTTCCAAACCCATCTTGCTTTTGAGATTCATAAATGACTAGAGTACTAGTAACCATAACTGCAATTAGATTGCGTATAGTAAATAATAAATTTATCGGAAAATTTACTAAATCCCGAAAATATTACAAAATTTGTCAGTTGCAATATTCTTTAAAATATTTGAAAACATTAAAGTAGTAAAGGTAATTGATAGTGACTATTTAAATAAACACAGTCCTTGGGAATGAAGTGTTTTCTCCAGGCTCATTCTTATAAACTAAAACTACTATCGTGTACAAATAGAAAAGCCGGTAGTAATAGTTTGACTATCAATAAGGCTATTTATTTGTACTTGCTTAATCCTTTAATATTGAATAAAGGCATGTAATCTGACTTTATTTGATTAGATTGACCGGAAAAGCATCTAGCTTCCACTGAAAGCTCGCGTAGATAGTACTTTATGATGCTGTGTTTTGTCTGATGATTGAATGTAAATTACTAATGACAAGAAAATCTGCTGTATTATTTAAGTTATAGCTGTCTTATCCGTAGGGATCTGGAAGGAGTAAACTGGGCTCGTATGTCACTCATAAAAAAAACTGTTAACCTAATTATTAATAACCGAAAATTCCAGGAAAAATGTAAGGGATGGTATATTTGGACAGTCATCATTTCACCATTATTTTCAAAATAAATCACAAAAAGACTGCCTAGAAAAAAAAAACATAAATACTCCCGCAACTTTTGTATGTACAGTAAAACTGTAGCTTAACGTCGACACAAGCTTTTAGAATGTACGCGTGAACAAACACGAGCTTTTGTCTGAAACACTCCGACAAAATAAGCGATTTGCCACGCGCAACGTGAAATAGGAATGAGTGATTCGTCACAGATAGTGCACATAGGAATACACTTGCGTTTGTTAAAAGAACTTTAAGCTTAACGCCCTATTGTTTGCTACAGCAGACACTGTGGACTCTTCGCTTTTACAGCTATGCTTTATTACTATAACAGCTTATGATGACGTAGTTTTCATTCTAATAATGTGAAATAAAGTTAGGTAATAGCCTATAAATATAAATGATGAACATAAGCTTCCTTAGAGATATTGGAGCATAGTCCCTCACGCGGTTTACTGACTGATTGACGGACTTCACATGTCTTCGATATTTTTTTATTTTTGATAATTTTAGATGTTTTCAATCAGCATTTAATATTGCAATAAGAAACTTCATTAGTACCGACACGGGAGGTCGAACCTGGTTTGCCCTCGTACCGTGAGTTAAAAGCTAGCCGTTCAAAATTATAATGCCTACGCTATTACAAAGAGTAATATATAAGACTATTATTGAATAAATTCATCAAACGTTTATCTTATTTGACTATCAACGTCCTCGTTATTTAGAAAGCCGTATAAATTACATCACTGGAGAAAGACAGTTATATTAAAATAAATAATAAACAAAACTGTTTGTTCTTTCAAACGTCTGTACCTCAATTAAGCTTGTCTACGTTAATAGGTGTTTTGATTCGTTAACATTGGACCATAACTGAGTTAAAAACCACATTCCAAGTTCCTCGTACCTATATACAGTGTTCGTGTCTACAATATTTACATTATATACGAGTTTAACCACTTCCCTGATTGTTCTCCGAATAGTTAAATACTCTTAGCCGCAAGTGGACCGAACTCCACAACTAATAATATACATCGGTAATGTTTACTCTGAGCCGCTTTGGTTGTGTATAAGCTCGCATTTAATTCACGATACGCGAACAAACTGAGTTCGATTCCCGGTGCGGGCACCAATGTATCTCTTAATTGCAACTTTAAAAGTTATCACTTGTGTCGGTGAAGGAAACTAAAGTGAGGAGCAACGCATATATAAAAAAAACATTTCGAAGTCCCTCAATTCACAGTGGAGCCGCGTAGTGGATAGTACCCTAATAATCTCCTTAGGAAAGGAGGCCTATGCCCAACAGTGGGATTCACATAAATATAAGCCGTTACTTTTTTGCTTTGAGAAAGTATTGATAAGCTATAACTAATTAATTTAACTAACGGTCGGACTAGTGCTGTACAATTGTTTCAGTTTTATTGTTTAAGTAATTGTTAATATCGTTTCTTTTCTATTAAAACGGTATTAGCAATGCTATTTTTGCCAGTGCCAGGAGATGGTACACAACAATAGTCGGGGGACTGATACGGAAAGCTCTGTTACCAATAACTGGGTCTACGGATCCCTACACTAGACTCATTATACGAGTGTTATGCTGCTATTTCATCCTGAAATTCACCGAGGGCATATACTTTCTCGGTCTCATCCGCTTATTTATGCTACTTCATTGAACAAGATGCAGCATCACTGTGTATTTTCAAAGTATTAGTCAACTGCTCAGTAGCCTTGGGATCCCTGAAATACATACATAAGTCTGGTAATTTTTTTAGTCCGGAATTATTTTAGGGCCTGGACGTCTATCTAAACTCATTTATTATTTATTTATAGATTCAAAAATAACATGAATCGTAATAACGGTATCAAATTAACGATGGGTAAAGAATAACACTGATCGAGTACCAAGCACCGCTATATTCAAACTATCAGCTGTCATGACACACGTATATTTTTTAATGTCTTTACTTTCTATGGTATCCGTAATCGATACATGTCTCGATTATTAGCATCGAATTACCGACATTGAGTTAACGAGGAAAATAATATTTGACACTGGCCGCAGGTGTCGCGTGTCCGGGATTAAAAAAAAAAGAACATTTTATGCTGCTTCCACGTCAATTCTTTTTCTAATGTCAAACTGTTTGTCAAGGACCGTTTTTAATTTATTTTTCTTGTAAATATATTTAAGAATACTATACGTTTAATATAGAAATCTAATTAATACACCATTTAAACTTATAAACTTACGATCGGTAAAATATTAAACTACTAATCAAATCATATTCAAGGGAAAATAATTCTTACGTGTATTCTATTTAACCATTTTCTTTAACTTACTCTTCGATAATTTTAGAACAACAAACGGCTAGTTATAAAATAATCTGTCTTACTGAACGTTAATAAGGTTTTAATAAAATAATAACAAGCTTTTTATATTTTTAAAGGATTTGAAGTCTGTTTTAATAAAATAAGAGTAAGCTTTTTTATCTTTTTTTTTTAACCTTTCTATGCAAGTGCTTGACCACGATCCCACATGATGTATGGAATGCCTCGTCACCAGTAATAAAGGTCTCCGGACACGCACCATACGAAACACTGTAACATTATGCTGCTATTTTACGCTGGTATTCTGTGAGGGCGTGGTCCTACCCCAGTCAAGCTGATCCATTCATTCTGCAGCTAGAAACAAACTACAATGTATCTCTACCACTGTTATGTTGATAACACAAATTATGATTAGATGCAGCAATTAGATATTGAAATAATAGTGAATTTTAGTAGACAAAGTTTCGACACCAAAATATATCTAGATAAATAATTGAAGTAAGGTGATACATACTATATTACATATTTTAACAACTCTTGATGTGTAAGGTAATACTACCGCACTTAAAAACTGACAGATGATTTGATGAGTGCTTTAGTACCGGTGACTTCATTTCCTCTCACGACGTTTTCCCCAATCTTACTTTGATCGAAAATAATCAACACGACCTTTCGACAACAAAATAAGAAATTGTCTATTAAGGCAAGTGAAGAGTATCCTCGAATAACCAGAAACCCTGACCGCCTGGTGAGCAATCATACTCCTAGATAGGCATTGTGTTATAACTGCTATACTATGGGTGTAAGGATTTATAATAAGCTGCCCACAAATTTTGATATACGAATAGAAACAATAAATTCTTTTAAGGGTAAACCACGGTTCTGGTTGCATCAACGGAACTTTTAAAGCATCGGGATTACCTAAGAACAACAATAAAATATTTAAAAAATCAATATTCTTTTGTATTTTATAATTAGTTGTAGTAATTTAAATTTGGATACTTATATTTAATTAATATTTGTTATGTAAGATTAATTAGTGCACGCTAAAAATAGAGAAATAAGATTCCCGAGTGGAAACTTTGCATTGGCAAATCTAGACGGAGTGACGACTGGTGTCATTTTAATAAGAATATACATAAATGAAGATATATTTTTTTAATGTATATCCTGTGTCCCTGACACTACGTCTGTATCTTCTTCTCATCATATTGCATATGCATTACATCAGAATAGGGAAGGGGACGACGACGAATGCCTCTGTGTGTATAAAAACATTTTACGCTGCCATTTAAGATGTCATCTGGGAATAACCAAAAGATATTGTGCTCGAAATCGACCAAGACATCATTTTTCTAATAATTATCGCTGCAGTACTACACGATAGAACTGTCAAATTACCTTCCGCCAATGATGTTCCCTTCCATCTTCAATGTGGAGTTATTCAGGAAAGTAGATTACGTCTTCCTAATAGGGCAACAATTTATCGATGGCAGAGATTCTGGTGATCCCCATGACTGTTTGCTCTTTATAATAAAAATAATATGTGCCTAATTGTGGTAGAGTCACAATGAGAGCGATCTTAGCTGCAACATGATGATGGGATTGAACGTGAAGCTGGTGAACTGTGAGCTAGTTTATCACCCTCAAAATAATAAAAAAAGCTTTATATACAATTTGAAAATATATTTTAAATATACAATAGATCTTTTACGATTATTATTACGTTCGGTTAGTAAAATCATTCAAACGAAAAGAATGCAATTTAAATTCGGAACGGACAAAAGTTCGTGGAAAGCTTTGTGTAACATCCCCGAACCTGACCCCTTCCGCCAGCCAATTGGAATTACATTGTACTTCCGGATTGAGAGATTAAAACTGTTTAAAGCCCTTAAATTGCTGATGGAGTTCACAACAATGCACGCCGTGACCACAATGACATCTTAGACCCTGTAGGTAACATTTATTGGAAAAGTTCTTCTTCTAGCTTATGGTACAGCGATGAACGGATTGAGATAACTAAAATATACAAATATTTATTTTATTTGATATTAACGTCGATGTTGTGTGTACTTGACTATCGTATGGAGGATAGAATTTTTAATTTTTCTGTCATACATATAAGTAAATCCTGTTTTGAAACCTATCGGACTAATACTATTTTAAAAGCCTTACAAATATTTTTATTCAAACTAGCTAAGCCTACGGATTTATACCCCCAAACATGATGTATGATCTATGCATATCTCGCACTTAAAAATATACAAAGGCTTATTTTAACCCAACCTTATTTCAATTTATCAGTTGAAAACCACAGTCAAATCGCCTTAAACTATTATACTCGACTGTTCGTCGTCAAACTTCCAGACAATCGAGCAAAAAACTATTTTACGTTCGTACATGTATAGAAAATCAATATAACTTCATATTTAAAATACAAAATGATATCAATATAACATGTCTTGGTAATATACTTTTTGTTTTACACAAATTACCCTGCTAAGAAAATTAGCTCAATAATAAATTACGATACTACACTTCAATAATAAAAGAATCGTTTCATACATAACTTTGGTAAAACCTCGACCAATAGCTACAACGATAGACTCTTTTCTTTGGAATTGGGGAGAAGTCTATGCACTAAAACTTCCTAGAGAGCACACGAAGTACACTGGGCCTAAGCACCTCCGGGGAAGGTAACGACTGGCTTAGTACCCTCACTGTGCTAAGGTGTCATAATCAGAGTCCCCATCCTGTGCGCCCGCAAATCTGAAGTCCCTTTTAATTACCTTATGCGATAGGCAGGGGATACTCCGGAATTCGCTAAAACACAGACACGCATACGCACACACGCACGCATGAACGCACGCACCCACGCACGCACATACACACACACACACTACACTACAGATTATAATGTATGTTACTCCTGTGGCACATACATTGAAAAAAAAATGTTTATAGTTGTAACTTCTTTGATGGCTAAATATCCTTGTTAATTGTATTGATGTTTAATGTTTCTTGTATGCTGTGAAGTTTCCTTATAAATAAATAAAATAAATAAATACCTTAGCCTTAATATATAAGTCAGGTACCACAGGGCTACAACTGCAGACCTGCATTATCTACTTTTTCAGAAAGTCATCAACATCGTTATCTATTCCGCTCATCTTGTATTTTGCACCATACCGAAAGAATGCCTGGAATGGTCTAAGCAACGGCACGTACCTGGGTGAAGGCTTTCCAGTTTGCATACTCGCCATTTAACCGCTAGAAGTACTTTGACCTTCCGTCCATTTTGGCCCATTGAAGTAAAATTGTTTTACTCGGGAAGCTTAACTTTATACAATATCTAGGTTTCCCTTCTAGTAGTCTTTCCGGAACGGGCTTAGGTGAGCGTAATAAATTATATGCCCTAATAATGAATAAACTATATATTATTATATTGGGGACTCTGTATTTGAAAATATGTGAAATATGCCAATCCAGCAGTGGAGCCCCGTGGTGGACTTTGCACTAATACCCTCATATATAGGTTGTTACTTTTACACACAAGGAACATGAGGTCTTTCAGTGGTTGTTGATGTGGGTAAAGTTGGGTTAAAGTAAAAAACCTATGGTGAAATTGGAATAAACTAATCTTTATTTTAATATGATTTAACACACATTGACTTTTACCAAAAATACTCTTTTCAATACTAAGCTCATAATAACCAGCGTAGTATGCCCGATACGAACTTCCCAAATCAATTAAAAATTAATTATATGCTCTTGTCGACGGCCTAGCGGCCTAGTTCCTCAATTTGGCACTCATCGCGAATTCCTACCACGCCACCTTCTCGGTTGGACTTGTTATAATGAACCGAATGAAAGAAATACATTTGTCGCTCATTTTAAAATGTTAAGGCCTATAATTTAATTTCTTTTCTTTCTGAACAACATTCTACAACAAATCTATCACTACTTCGCTGTCTATAATATATAAAGTGACAAAGTTTTCCATTTACGTTTTAGTAAATAATCACTATAAAATATCATCGCATATTGATTTACAAGATGACTAAGTATCAATTATTAAAGATATTTGATGGATTTAAATAGATCCCGATTGTTCTATAATCTAGAATCTTACATTTAAAGTCGGAATGGGCAAGAAATGTTCATGAGTCAACCTCGGTTGTAGTGTCTCCGTCTAGATGGAACGACATCCAACCCTAGATTCCGGGGAGTCGATGGCTGCAAGTAGCTCAGCATTGTGCTGTTAGGCTTATGTTCAGTAGTGGACTATTAGGTTGTTAACTTGAAGGTTGTGATGATGATGAGTGTCTGACATTGGTAGAGCTACGCTGCAGTGTGTTTCTAGCTGCAGAATTGATGGGTCAGCTCGGCCGAGGTAGGACTACACCGAATCACAGAATACCATCGTAAAATAGCAGCATATACTGAGTGCGGGGATCCGGAAACCTTTATTACTGGTGACCATGCATTCCATCTCAGTCCTCAAGGATGACAACGCATCTGCATTATGATTTCTTATCAAGGATGAATAATGTTATTAAATAAATAAACCGTCCAAAATGAAACGAGCGTAATTTATACGCGGAAATGTTTTATGATTCATTTTATCTCCAGGCGATTCCGAACGCAAGTCAATTATTTAAATACGTTGAAGTTGCGTGTCATTAGTGATAACCTCATCAAAGATTTATGAATAAATAACTTCTTTTACATAGTTCAACTGATGGTAAGGGTTGACATCGGCCCATAACATCTGCTTACTCTCTGCACTAAGATTCAAGATCCAAATGCGTTTTCAGTCCTGAGGACTTAGTTAGTATGACTCGTTACCTGTAATTGTGTTTCTGGATACTCACACATCACACACACGTCCATATGAAACACAGCAGCATTATTTTAGTAAGCTGTGAGATTGTATGGTAACCTGTGAGGGGATCCCACTCCGGTCGAGCCACCCACCACGATCACGACCCATTCATGCAGCAACCCTAAACAATTATTATCAATTTTTTCGTTAGATCACACTAACAAGTCTACTATCTTCAGGGATATGTATAATGTCTCTACCTCTGAAGAATGTACACAAAACATTACTATGGTGCAAAAAGTAAGAAGTCTGTAGAACTATTGGAACTATGGGGACGTCATTGTCTCGTCGAAGTATACTCTAGTGATTTCAAGAGACTGGCATGAATATTAGAAGACTAGGAAAAGGTGGGACTAGGTGCACAGTACCGACTGATTTATAGTGGCGACTATACTAGGAGACGGCTTTTCAAGTCCAAATTAACTTCTAAAATTCAAGAAAACAATGTGGGAACATATGCATATGTTGCAACGATTTCCTGTATTCGATGGCAGGAGTATATGATACGTCCAAAAGAACTAGTCTGGCCATAAATACTGTTACATAAAAACATTTATTTTTTTCAACTTTTTAATTATATTGATTTTGGAACACGTATGTATATTATTTTAAAAACTTCTTTCGATGTTGCGCCATTTCACATATTTTTTCGTGTTCATTATCAAATTACAATATGGAATGGAGTGTTAAAGAAAATAGGATTGCAGCGATCGCCTTGCACAAAGTGGGTATGGAGCCGTCGGTCATATTCTAGACACTTCAAAAGCTTGGTATCAGCCGTATGTTCGTATATCTTACTATCAACAGATACAACAACACTTCCTCTGTTGAAGACCAGAAAAGAACGGGGCGGCCGCGCGCTGTTAGAACTACAAAGGCTGTTAATGCTGTTAAAGCCAGAATTCGTTGAATGTGTGTAAGCAAAAAATCTTATCGCGAGAAATGAAGACTACCGCTCTCCGACTCTGTCGCGTATTATAAAGCAAGACCTGAAGCTCAGTGCTTATCGTCGATATACAGGACATGCCCTGAATCAATCTTTACAATTAAAGAGAGTAGATCGATCAAAACGCCTTCTGTCGCGATACGCAGGTGAACACACAGTGAAGGCACAGGAATATCCTCTTTACCGATGAAAAAATTTTCACGATTGAAGAACACTACAATAAGCAAAATGATAAAGTGCTCTACAGTTCTAAAGAAGTTGCTCAAGTGGTCGGAAATGTACAACGTGGGCATCATCCTGCGTCAGTGATGGTTTGGTGGTGCGTGTCTTATCAAGGAGTCACAAAACTACATTTTTGTGAAAAAGGAGTGAAAACTTCAGCCAAAGTGTATCAACATGTATGTCTTGGAACATGTTGTCAAACCTCTCAGCAATACACTTTTTAAAAATATACCGTGGACTTTCCAGCAGGACTCTGCACCTGGTCACAAGGCACGAACTACCCAAGCCTGGCTTGAAACCAACGTTCCGGACTTTATAAGAGCTGAAGACAGGCCCTCATCTAGCCCAGACCTCAACCCTTTAGACTTCAAATTATGGTCAGTTTTAGAGGACATGGCCTGCTCTAAACGACACGGCCACATTGAATCTCTTCAAAAATCCACCGGCTTCGGTTATACAAAATCGTTTCATGTGCAAGGCCACCTGCGCCATGGTTCTTGCGTAATGAAAATCTACACATAGATCTTGAGCCGCCGACCATAGCTAGGTACCTGAGCAGGCTTCTCGCCTATATTTAATCTAAAAATAAAAAAATCTTTGGAGCAAGCAGTGGTGAAATTTCTCTTGGAAACAGTGAGTAAATCCATAAATTCGTGACAAACAGATTATATAATATCCTGTATAATAGCCAAAGGTGGCCATTTCGAACAGAATATTTTATTTTTTATTTTTTTACTAATAAATATGCAAGTATAAATTTTTATAATATTACATTACTTCATTAAAAAAAATGCATTTTCATTTGAAGAACTTATGGCCGTGCTAGGTATATATATATATATATATATATATATATACTATAATATATCAACGCATGTATTGAAGACGTCGGTATTAGCTGCACGTAGTAACCAGCTGGCAGGCCAGAATTAAATCCGATATAGCAGGGATGGCCAACAAGTAGATCGCAATCGACTGGTCCATCTACACCTTATACTGATACACAGTGTATAAACATACCCCCCCTTCTTCCTACGCCAAGTCCCAACAAGTCGATTGCGACACACTTTAAAGATAAAATGTAGATCTTATACACAGAAAACTTGGCCACCCCTGCCAAATAGCATACTTGGGACAAGCTCAAGCGATGCGATAAATGCCATTCAGCCATGACCAAATGTCGTTTTAGAAACAGCTTTGGTTAATAGCATGCCATATTCTAACTGAAATTATGCCAGTATTACCTCAAAACACCCATCACCGATACTATGGATGCGAAACCTCAACCGATAGATACTTACGTACCATATCACTTGTATCCGTCATAACTGCCAAACATTGTCAATTGAGTATTTATGACGTATTGAGCACTTTTTTAGTTGTAATGTTTATACTTATATATGTATTTTTTTAGGATCGATTACATTGTTGCCCCTATACAGTAGTACGATCACTTATCCGCCTGCTCGACATTATTTTTTATTTTTTTTTATCCGATACTTAATTGTACGCATTGCAAATAGCGGACGTAATGACTAGAGGCATTTTCTGCCAGTCAACCGCACGTGAAATAGAAATAGGTCGTTTGCATGTGGGAAGAAAAAGGAAAAAAAAAGAGATTCGTCAAATAACCAATACATAGAACATAAAATACTGTGATGGTGTCATGATGTTATTATCAGATGATATGCGTGGGATATGTTATAGTGCAGTAAGCTTTTGAGAGAAACACGGAGGCACTCACTCATCGTCGATTGCACGAAGGTTTAGAATATTTTTTAGAGATACGGGACATACTAATAATATACTCAGACCCGAATCTATCGGATTTAAAACATGTGAAGATGACGTATAATGTATAATGTTCACAAAAGTATAACATCGTGAGGTAAGAATATGAGACTAAATTTGCAGCACCATCTAGTTGAAAAACCAAACAACTTTACTTACTCTTATTATCTTCTCATGTGTTTTCATATTCTTAGGTTGGGAAATGGCCTCGATATATTATTGCATTAAACATCCTTAATTATGACTTCGGATGATATTTCAGATCATTATTTCGGTTGGTTCTGCAACTTTTAGCAAAAACCCGACTTATCTACAACACAACATAAGTTGGATTTCCCGGTTTATTTTCATTTACTCAATTAATCAGTACTTAAATTCTAATTTAAAAGGTAAATATTTGCAAACGGTCGCAGGAAAATGTGTGATGGCTTAACTTGTTAATATTGAATATCTTCGGATTATTTTCTATAAAATTTCCTAGTACATGTGGTTTTATTACAATCATTTGATGGTTTATAGCTTATAACACATTATATTTTCATTACATTTTTTTAATAACTGATTATCACATTCTATTGATTACCCAGCTTTTTTTAATTTCAGTTTACTGTAATATATACCTATCTAATAGCAAGTGCTGCATTCACCTATCATTGGTGTATATATAAGAATATTATCATACAAAGATTCAACCAGTAAAACGTGTAATATGTATTCAAATAAATAAAAAAAATATGATCATCTCAGTACATCACTGGTCAAGTGCTAAACAAAGACTTTTAAGACTTCGTTGATTATGAAGAACCGTGGTAATTTAGTATAAGCGCTTGCATTAAGTTTTACAATACAAGAGCAAGGCATCGTTCATTACGAGCTTTTATCGCCGGGAAAAACCATGCATTCGGATCTCCACTACCAACAGTTGAAGGGAATCAAGCAAGAAATAGAGAAAAATCAGCCGGATTTGATCAATATTAAGGATATGGTTTGTCATCATGATATCGCCAGACCACACATCTCGTTAACCACTGAGCAAATATTGAGAGAGCATGGTTGGGAAGTGTTAATGCATCTACCATTTATCCCTAAACTTACACCTTACCTGTTTCGATCTCTTCAGAATTCTTTAGGTTTACTTCAACACAGTACTGTCAAAATTACTTGTCGCGGATTTTTGATCAGAGGTCCCAAAATTTGTATAGCAATAGGTTGTCACTACCTACCTACAAAATGGGTACAAGTTATCGAAAAACATGACATATATTAATTAAAATCAAATGTGAACAAACTATGATAAAAAATGTCTCAAATTTATACATAAAATACGAAAAAATTTCTGCCCCGATTCACAATTTGATAAATAAAAGATTTAGTTCTGATGTCACCATTCATCAATAATGGTGACATCAGAATTAATCTAACATTATTTGAACTAAACCACAACGCACATCGTGGTGAAGGAAAACATCCCGATGAAGAAAAAGATCTCGAGGCAATCTGCATGGCTAAATAAAAAAAAATAGTAAAAAAATATTTCGATGACATGTAAAGTCCGCCTATACTCTATGAGACCGCGTAATTAACAGAACAGTCTAGAGAGAAGGCTTCGGTCTATGCCCAGCAGGGGTATTTATATATAATAATATATAGGCTATCTATATTTATGTTTAATCTTTTATTTTTAAGCTATACGAAAGGAAATGAGCAGTTAAAATTAAAAAAAAATAGAGCACATTTTCATACGTAAAGAATCTCTTTTCCCAAAAGTATAAGTAATATGGAATTCAAGGTGGTATTTAATTTAATATGACATTATAATCACGTTCTTTTATAAAAGAATAGACGTTAAATATGAAACGAGCAAGTATACTATACTTAAAACCATTAGATACTCTCGAGACGCCATTATGCGCAGCTTTAGTGGTTTAATTGTTCCCAAGTGTTCCTTGCTCACTCATTGTGATGACAAATGTGAAGGCAAAACGGTATTATTTCGTTACTTTGCTTCCTGAATTCTGATTATAAATGTAGTTAAAAAATTTAATTTTATATTTTTTTTATAAATTTAGAACAAATAGAAATAGAATTTAGAATAGAGAACAAATTTGGTAAACTGTACCAGAATTCAGCCTGTTTCCTATATTCTGATTTGGATTCTGGTTAAAATATAATTTCCGATATTAAATTGATATTTAATAATTTTGCTTTTCTTTTATAATATCAGAGTTGACAAACGAGCTCATAGTTCATCTAATGATCACTTATCATGTCTGTCCGGCGATCTAAACCTTTTTTTTATTATTATTTTATTATATTGAGACTAACAAACGAGCACACAGTTCACCTGATGGTAAGCGTTAGGAATCACTACACTACACTTAACTAGATGAAATGCCTCGTCTCCAGATACCTACACTCATCAGACGAAACACAGGAGCATTTTGCTGCTATTTCACGCTGGTATTCTGTGAGGGCATGGTACTACCCCGGTCGTGCCGCCCATTCCTTCTGCAGCTAGAAACCAACTGCAGTGTAGCTCTACCACTATTAAAAAAAATCCATCCTCGACGAGATTTAAGATGCATATAGGAGTCACGAACCATTGGATAAAGATGTCATTATGCTTTGTCTTTCTTTTTTCGCCCTTTAGCGACGCAATGCAATATTTTTGTAATGTTAATCAATATAGCTATGCTCGATGTTTCTCTACATGATCGAATACTGATCACGGATATCCGCAGAAGAACTAAGATCAACTACATAGCTCAAAACGCCGACGAGGAAGAAAGATTCTCGTATTGGCCATTGCAACGTGAAACAATTCCTCACTACATGAACTGAAGGCCTATATATGTCTGCGGGAAGTCGATGGATACAGGCTGTTCAGGATCATTTTCTGTGGCAGACTGTGGGGTAGCTTATGTTCATAAGTGGACTGAGCTCACACTTTTGATTATTCAATTTAAAATTTCATTTAATTTTAAAATGTGCCTTATTATAATACTTTTTTTTATACTATAACTATTTATTGATTCATCAATACGATAACAATAAATCAATCAAATCAAGTAGCTTCTAATACTAATATATATATATATATATATTATAATACGACACATTCCAAGAGTAGCGTATAAAGAAGCGTCCCAAATAGTCGAAAGTGGCTCCCCGGGCATGCAGCTCGCAGCACCGTGCCATGATTTCACAAAGAACACGCGCAATTCCTTAGCGGGAGTTTATTTTATGCATGAAAGATACCGCACGAGCTACACTGTTTTGCTTTCAGCTAATATTTTGTTATGGGAAATGTTAATTCTCGTGACTAGTGAAAGTTCCTAGCAAGTATTTGTTAGTAAGCGGGTTATATTTTTAAAATGTCCTATAGATGACAAATTACTAAAAAGTTGTATAATAAAGCACACAAAGAAAAAAGTTCTGTAACAAAGAATGAAACAGATACACTTTTGTATAAATTAAATGAAAGACTTTGTTAATACAATATAAATGTCAAAACTAATTTGAAGTAAAGTGAAAATTTATGATAGATGAATATTGAAAAATATTAACAAAGGAAGAATCTAAATTACTATTTACTTTTACTTTAACCATTACTATTACTTTGAATTACGAATATCGACTTGGATCTATTATAAATAAAGGTAAGTAACTGTCATCAAAAAGTAGGTGTATGACAAAATTAAAGGAAAACAGAAGAGCCAAATGTATACATATAGCGTTATTTTTTCTTATTATTTGTACTATAATTTTATTTATATTTTGTTATGTAAAACCAGTTTCAATTTCGGTATTTTTTTTGTTCTACTTAAAATACCGTATTATATGGAAAATGTAAAAAAAAACGCTTTTTATATGAGATTATAATTATTAATCAATCGTAGTACACACCATTTTATAGGTAATTCATTGATTCCATTGCTGAAAAAAATTTGGCAGCGAGAATCAATAAAATTTTTGAAAGCGGTTTGGACTGCTTCATCGGAATTAATTTTTTTCTTTCCCTTTCAAGAAATCGTTAAGTAAAAAAAGTAATCTGTTGGATACTCTACCGGTGCTTTGAAAATCTCTACTGATCTGAAAAGAATCATGAAAAACTCAGCTTACAATAAGTTTTACAAGCATACAGAATAAGGAATATAATCAAAAAGACAATATGGACCAACATAATTATGATCTTCATGACATATACTTGAATTAAAGAACGAAACATGAGACCGAACTTTAGAAGGAATATATACAATACGAGAACTATATAAGGATATAACTAAATTTCTAATAAATAATAAAAAGGCAATAACTCAATTAACAATCTGGGACATCAGTCTCCTTGGCCCTTGGAAGCAAAGATTGGAAAACAATGTAAATAATTAATATTTTTTACGATTTAAAACACAACACATATAGTGTTCGTATTGCATAAATATTTTCATTAAGTATGAAGGTCTTTTAAATTTTACTAGAAATTATATTTTGTATACATAGGTGCTTTTTCATTCGCAACATTGTGATATGCTGACCCGAAATTTGACTATTTGTACTTCACAAATATTGGTCATAAACTTGAAGCTACTCAACTATCAGACACGGCTGGGCTGATTACTAGACCTCAATATCGTCTTATCATATACATTTCGATTTAAACCATTTACTGATAGTTGGCACCAGTAGTTTGTTTATTATCAATAAACAGTTCAAACGAATTGATTGAAATCGCTCCCAAGCGACTAACTTTAAATAAATGTATTGAGTCAAATGTATTATATAAATTCCATTGCATAGCGTGTGCTATCAGATTAATTGAATACGGTCATATTTGTGACTGTATTATTAGTAATAATTTCATCAACTATGTCACCATTATCTAATTATTTGCCCACTGCTGAATATAGGCCTCCTCCACTGATTACCACCGAGCACAATAAAGAAGTTAATACAATACAATGACGCCACACGACGGTTCTACAAGCTGAGTGGTGAGCATATGCAACTTAAGCTTTTGTCGGCAATTGTCGGTCACTTTTAATCTAAAATATCCTTTCAATAGCAAAAAAGGAACATACGAGTACACTATATGTGTCTTAAAAATTCTGTTTCGTGCGCTTTAATTGGCAGCTGAAAGATGTCAACGTAGTTGGAATCGACCTGGATCATGCTATCAATTATCATTTGTAACAGACAGACGAACGTTTGTTTTAAGTTTGTATCTAATGTCGATGGACGCAGGTGGCTCAGTACTCTACCGTGGAGCGTAGAGTACGTTGACAGTATGTGGGGTAGGCCCATGCTCCACAGTGGACTATAGTCGACGCATTATGAACTGAGGCTTCGGGTCATAAATCATATTTATCTGTATGTCTCGCTCGCACTTACAGGTTCTATGGAGAGGTGTAGTGATGTGCGTAAGAATTATAGAGGTGCATATCGATAACGGGATAAGTACGATCGATATGCTAAATTATGTTAAGTATTAATAGGAATAATTTTTCGCTATCTGAAAATTAAAGTTTTTAATTTGTAAGATAAAATGTTTGTTTCGACGTAATCATAGAGAAACTGATGATATGATATAGATCGTAATGTGGCCCTCAAAAGGGCCGTTTTTATCTTTTCTAGGGATGACGCATCGACCCCGCGTGCGCAGGTAGCTAAGTATCGCCGTAAGTATAACGGGTTGCATTGCGTGCACATTCCTACTGTCAGTGACATTTATTGCCCGACGACTCAGTTTAAAAATGCGTTGACTATAGTGATGGCACTGTAGTCACCGCATTTTTCTAAAATGTTGATGAATATAATATAAAACTGAACAATATATTGATTTCTTACAAATATACGAATAATATGTTTTAAGGATTTTATTTTATTTTATCGCGTTTCATTTCACGTTAATTGAAAGTTAAACAAAATCATTATGCATAATGTGATATACCGTATTATGATAACTTACATAATGAAAGTTAGCAAGATATGGATTAATAGCTCAAATGACCGACGGTGATGTCAAAGTAAAGTTTAGTAGTCACATGATGCTTTGTATGTTTACTTACAATTTGGGTCAGTTGATCAAAGTTAATCAAGGGATTACGTATGGTGAGTATCTTCACAGTAACGTATTAATAGATCACTAATACCAACTCGAATGCTTCTTCGCAATTTCATTTTTTGTGTAAAGTTTAGTAATCGTTTTTTTTTATTATATATTCATAGCCGCCAAAAATGCGGAAATTACTCATTTAGGTTGGCAATATTTTCGTGATAAAGAAGTAGGTATATTTCGCTCCTTCCGAGTTACGCATAGCCTCGAAGCAATCTGATTCCTATCTTCGAATTGACCTCATTGTGTAATAAGTATATATAGTGTAGTGTTATTTTCAGGTGAAAAGTAACTACAGATTTTGCAAGGATTACTCATTTATTGTGATTGTGTATTAAAGACAATTTCCGTCTGAAATAATAATAATATAAAGAATATTTTTGGTTATAATTTAAAATACTTTAGTCCATCACTTTATACTAGGTGAGCACTGCTGTTTATAAGTCTCCCCAACAGTCAGCCATAGAGAACGATCCTGGGCTACCTGCATCCATCGACTTCCCGTTGCCTTGCATAGCTTGTCACTACATATAGCGCGGTTGGGTGTCATCCTACGCTGCGTTGATCAATACGATGTTGCCACTCTAGAACCTTCGGTTATCGATTCTACGAGCTATATGGCTGGACCATTGTCACTTCAGCTCACTGATCCTTTGCGCTACGTCGGCTACTTAATCCTTTTAAGAATACGAAGCGTAGTCCTATCCCGAGCTCTCTGAGTGACTTTGAGTTTCCTCATATTGTCAGAAGGAAAAGACCTCGTCTTAGAACCGTTGTTCATCACTTGTAACACGCAATCAATGACTTTTGCCTCTAAGCTTTTATTTACAGTATTTGACATTAATTGATTTATAATTAAAACCGAGGCTTCTCCTAAACATAAACGAATACTAGTTATATATTTCATCATCATCAAGCTGCTATGGGTAATGTTATTATGGCTACACATACGAGTATATTACAAGCGTGTTACAGGAAATGTAAAATAAAAATCAACGTTGAAAGAACTAATTAGTAATAAAAGTTTAATGAACACTTCAATTGTTACGTTAAGCACTAAAGCTCGTATAGACAAAAGGGTGTTATCTTCTGTATTCACAAAGTCATGCTACGGAAACAAAATGGTTGAAAGACATTACTATGCAGTTGTATGAATTATTACGACGGTGCAGTGAAGTTACGACGGAGTTAATGGCGTGTGTATAATAAATTAACATTGAAGTTTATCTAAATGTTCGGGCTTCCTCATACTGGCAGCTGAAGTTTGTAGTCGCTGGAAATGTTAGGAAAACAAGTCTAAATTAATATATTATGGATAGTTTCCAAACATTAGACACGTCGTGCATTACATGTTTAAGAATAATTTCTAAGGTTAATTTATCTTAATTAAATTCTTATTCTGTTAATCCAATGTGTACCAGCAGAACTGGGGCTTTCTTGATTAGTTGCCCACGCTCAACACCTTGGTATCTGCTAGCGAGACTCGGGTTCGGCAATTTTGAAATGGATTTTCCAACATTTAACAGTTGCGAGAGCCTTAATATTATACCCATTACTCACGTCACCGATTATTATTAACACTCTAATCTCCGACGTCAAGAAGAATGATGGGAGTCAAGGTCACGGAATTACGGATATTTTAAGATTGATAGATACTGCTTGAAAGTTGGTAGAAGCACTAGAGCGGGCAGCAGGACTGTCGAAGCTTGAAGATTGGATAAACAGGCGGCAAGAGTCACTGCTCTTGAGGCTAGTGCAGGTACTATCGGGACAAAGGCTTTGATAAGTACCTTTTTTACATGGGGAAATGCTTTATGCATACCCTTACTTTCCAGCTTCTGTTAACTTCACCGTGAATGACGAAGCCACGGCTACTAAGCTGAATAATGCAAAAAAAGGTATTCCTTTTTTTGCATTATTCAACGTTGCCGTCTTTGGCAATATGCCCCAGAAAATGTCTTCTTCAGTCTATCGTGGCAGAAAACATATCCAAGAAATTGTTAAAATCCAAAATAATTGTTAAAAAGGGGTTTTTAACAATTATTTTGAATTTAATTCTTGTCATTAACATCATTATACACATACATACAAAAATCGCGTATGAAATGTTAAGTTGTTTAAAATTACGTAACGCTTAATTTAAAAAAGATATACCTAGAAAAAACAGTTTAAGTCGAGGTGTGTTTTCATTACTCATCCAAGAAAATGTAAAAAAATATCACAGACATCTGTAGCTGTAGTGTATATCCCTGACTTTTGAGATTTAAGCATTAAATTTGTACTCGTATTAAAGTATCCATTTCCGGAAAGAAGATTAGTTGGCTTATCAAGTCAGTCTTAAGTTCATTCCAAGCTTAATTTGAATTTAGCTACTAAATATTATAAAATTACGGTTTTCCACGGCGTAATTAGTGAGATCATTGTTTAAGATGATTAACCCATTAACATTTCTTCTTAGTCCTCAGAGATAAACTGATGACTGGTTGAGATTTTAAAAGATCTTAATCAGCCACTAAATATGAATATAGATTTTTATCGCCCATAGTGATCACTTAACATCAGGTGAATCACGTATTCCTAAGCAGGGAGAAAACTCCTGTTCTAGAAAAAAAAATCATAAGTTCCTAGAGCAAACTTTTTAAATTATTTTGATGATTATCTTATATCATCTTCATTGCTCTAGTTATGTTAAATCTGAGGTCAAGCAAGTCAAGTGGGTGTCAAACGAGCCCTGACCTTGTACATCGGCAACCATCCACAGTGAAGAATCGAGATGGACGTGCATTGTCTTTTTTTTATTACTTTAGTTAGAGTTACAAATTAGCACAAAGTTCACTTGATTGCAAGACAATCTAGTAGCTCATGACGTCTACATTGGTCCTCTACAAAAAATTATAGTGCAAATTCATTGTCACACTTGAGGACTGAGACGGAATGCCTAGTCACCAGAAATAAAGGTCTCCGGATACCTATAGTCACCAGATCAAACACAACTATTTTTCGCTGGTATTGTGTGTGGGCGTGGTCCCACTCAACCGGGAGGGTCAAGCTGACCCATTCGTTCTGCAGCTAGAAACAACGGTTCCTTTCATTTACTCATCACAACTGAGTAGTGAAATAGCTATTAATCCAACTAGTCTGGCCATAAATACTGTTACATAAAAACTTTTCTTTTTTTCAACTTTTTAATTATTTTGACTTTGGAACACGTATATTATTTTAAAAACTTCTTTCGATTTTGCGGCATTTCATATATTTTTTCGTGTTCATTATCAAAGTACAATATGGAATGGAGTGTTAAAGAAAATAGGATTGCAGCGATCGCCTTGCACAAAGTGGATATGGGGCCGTCGGTCATATTCCAGACAGTTCAAATGCTTGGTATCAGCCGTATGTTCGTATATCGCACTATCAACAGATACAACAACACTTCCTCTGTCGAAGACCAGAAAAGACCGGGGCGGCCGCGTGCTGTTAGAACTACAAAGGCTGTTAATGCTGTTAAAGCCAGAATTCGTTGAATGTGTGTAAGCAAAAAATCTTATCGCGAGAAATGAAGACTACCGCTCTCCGACTCTGTCGCGTATTATAAAGCAAGACCTGAAGCTCAGTGCTTATCGTCGATATACAGGACATGCCCTGAATCAATCTTTACAATTAAAGAGAGTAGATCGATCAAAACGCCTTCTGTCGCGATACGCAGGTGAACATACAGTGAAGGCACAGAAATATCCTCTTTACCGGTGAAAAAAAAATTCACGATTGAAGAACACTACAATAAGCAAAATGATAAAGTGTACGCTTACAGTTCTAAAGAAGCTGCTCAAGTTTTCGGAAAGGTATAATGTGTTCATCATCCTGCGTCAGTGATGGTTTGGTGGGGCGTGTTTTATCAAGGAGTCACAAAACTACATTTTTGTGAAAAAAGAGTGAAAACTTCAGCCAAAGTGTATCAACATACAGTCTTGGATCATGTTGTGAAACCTCTCAGCAATACACTTTTTAAAAATATACCGTGGACTTTCTAGCAGGACTCTGCACCTGGTCACAAGACACGAACTACCCAAGCCTGACTTGAAACCAACGTTCCGGACTTTATAAGAGCTGAAGACTGGCCCTCATCTAGCCCAGACCTCAACCCTTTAGACTTCAAATTATGATCGGTTTTAGGGGACATGGCCTGCTCTAAACGACACGGCGACATTGAGTCTCTTAAAATTCTTTGGAGCAAGCAGTGGTGAAATTTCCCTTGGAAACAGTGCGTAAATCCATAGATTAGTGGCCAAACATCTGTTTGGCCACCAATCTATGGATTCTTTTATCTAAAAGGCCTGTATAAAAGCCAAAGGTGGCCATTTCGCTTAGAATATTTTTTATTTTTTGCTGACTGACTAATAAATATGTAGGTATAAATTGTAATAATATTACATTACTGCATGCATTAAAAAATAATGCATTTTCATTTGTAACAGAACTTATGGCCGGACTAGGTACGATCGCCACGCGGTTAGGTAACTTGCCACTGCTTGGCAGGTCCTTGGTTCAATTCCACTGAAAGAAATTCAGCCGAGAAGTAGTAGCGGTACACGAATTGTTGGTTTTTGGGTCTGAGTGTGTTGTTTGTATGTTCACAATATTTGACATTCCATCCAAACCTTCCTCAAATCTCATCACGCATTTTTTACATCGGACTAGGAAGTGCCTCTGTGTTTGTGTGTATCCTTGCGGCACTATAGTGTAACTTACGCGGTTGATGTTGTCTCGTAATTTAAACGAATTATATAACGTAAATAACGTTTTAGTAACTTTGTCCTTGTTTCAACTTTTTTATATAAAAAAATAGCACTAAACGCCATCAAATTGTTTTCTCTTAATTTGATATTTATATAATTATATATACTTATATAGAATTATATATAATTATATATATTTTACGTCCTAGTGCCACGCCGTAGCTATTAATTATCAATAGTAAAAATAAGTCGGCTCGACCGGGGAGGTCCTCGTTTTAATACGCAGAATGTGAACGTAAAATCGTGACATACAAATACCAGGAGGTAACGAGGCAAGCTATCTTGATCTTCGGGGATGACAATAGTCATATATTATGATATAGTTTATAGTTTATTGCTTGTTATCTCTGTCTACCGCAATTGGGATAACAGCGAATGCTTATTTAAGTGTTTAAGAAACCTATATGGCCTATAACCTAGGCCTACGACATTAATGTGCATTCTCGTTTAAGATACAAATGCCTTATCTATAAACCGAGCTCAATGGCTTGCCATGGAAGAGGATAATATTTATAAAATCCAGCAGTAGACTAATACGCAATACATACAATAATACCTTGTGTATATAAAATTAAACCAAAAAAGAAACAACCTTGATACAGATTTAATGGTTGTTTAATCTAAAACACTGGAGTTATTCGCTTCAATTGCTTCATAACACTAACTCAGTGTAAAGGTAAAAGTAATCTTTACAACTGGCCCAACACGCAACACTTCCGATATGTACGGTCGTTGTAATTTTAAACGGCCGCGCAGTATAGTGGTACCTGGCTTCTGCCTTGGGAGTCCTAGGATCAATTCCCGGCCGATAAAACAATATTTGTTTTTGTGTTTGGGTTTGTACGTCCCTTGTCTCTGACACCGCGTCGGAACCTTCCTCCGATCTTATTGCGGATACATTACTCCGTAATAATGAAGGGGACGACCAGTGACTGCCTCTGTATTTGCGCAAATGCTTGCGGCCCTATAAAAAATATTCTGATGTTAATGTCATCTTTTTTTTATTATTTTATTGGGAGTAGCAAACGAGCACACAGTTCACCTGATGCCAATTGATTCCTACGGCCCATGACATCTGCATTCATCCATGAGAAGGAATCATAATGCAGATGCGTTGTTAACCTTGAGGATTGAAATGGAATATCTCGTACCAGTAATAAAGGTCTCCGGATCTCTGCATTCACCAGACGAAACACAGAAACTCTATCGATACGCGCACATAAACGCGATCGATAACTTTGCATATGGGCGGCAGGAAGCCGTAAAGCACCATCTTCTGCTGCGGCATCCAGTACGAGATGAGAAAAGTAGTAGAGTTTATCGACGATTGGTCCACGCCGATGCTCAAATACATGCATTAAGCTGCTATTTTACGCTGGTATTCTGTGTTAGTGCCGGTATCTGGCAATAACTAATACTATGGACGTAACGCCAACAGCACATCATTTCACGTACACTAAATAAATGGATATTTTTTCGGACAATTCACCTAGAATTTAAATAATAGAATTTTTAATATATTTTAATGTAATATAAGTAAACATATGTTACTTTTATATAAAAAATAAATAACAATTAAAATATACATATAACTAACATATTTCATGTATAAGCGGGCCAATTAAGTTCGTTGCGTGATAGACCACCACTTACGAGTGTATTACGTCTCTCGACCCTGTTGTAGTCCTAACAATGGAACCGAATAATTCAAGTGATTCAGATTAGGGTATAATGAAATATTTTATGAGCAATTCTTACGCTATTTTGACGTGTATATACATATGTGAACGCATAAAATGAATTAATAATATTAGTAGTGTTGCCTACATACCTACATTAATCATAAACAATTAATCAAAATGCAATAAGGTCACGTCTGAAGACTGACCTGATATCTATCTACCAAGAAGGCACAAGCGTCTCAGTGTGATCTTATTAATAAGTTGTTACTAAATTAATAGTATTATCACCACTTCGACGGCTCGAGCTAGTAAGTCCTTTTTAACTAACCTAGCAAAATAACAATAAGCTAACCTTCAGAGCCCTAGCAACCGACTGATGACGTAAAATTCTTTTCTAGTCTGTTCTTGGTAGTTTTTAAATTAGATTAAATAAAATAGACCGAAGGAGAAGTATAAGAAAAAATATTGTTATATCTGTTATAAAAAACAATACACGAAGAAAATCGATCTTTACACGAGGAATCCGGAGATCCTGATACATTTTTTTTTATTACAATGAAAGTAACAAACGAGCACACATTTCAAATGATGGCAAGCGATTCCTGCGGCCCATGACATCTTCTTTCATCCCTGACAAGGAATCATAATGCAAATGCGGTGTCACTCTTGAGGGCTGAGATGGAACAGTTCGTCACCATAAAGGTCCACCTGTACCACATGGTCGAGCCCTTCCATCTCAGGAGTGACTAAGCATGTATATCTAGAGTATAGACTCTCTCCTACCAAAGTAAGGTAAAGATGGACGTGCACATCAAAGGCCACAGTCATCACTCGATGGGACTCCGTGATGTCGTGGATGGGTGTTCCGTGTGCTCATCCCTTATATTATAAAAAAAACATGTTTAACAAAAAATTCAACCAACATAACGGACCTGGATCGTTCTTTGCAAGCGATGTTCAAAAATTCCACGTGTGCTTTTACCGTCAGCCCGGACTACACCCGGCGAGCTTTTTTTAAAATATTAAACTCGCTCACATTCCTTCTCTGAGGTTTATAGCTACGTAACACCGGAAATATTAAAAAAAATATAATATTACATTTAACTTTTATTTAAATTATAACGGTATAAAAATGTGCCATTTTATATTAAGGACATGAGTGTGGCCTATACATGTCAAATATTAATCCAAGTGTTTGTGGTCGATTTCGGTCACGGTGAAATCTTCCGGTTGTTATAGGATGCGATCTACTGTGCAGGACATATCATAGTTTTACTGGTGATAAGTGATTAAGTCAGTCTAATAGAATATAAACATCTTATTCATGATTAAGAATTGAGATGTACATATGTAAAGCAATGGAAGAGCCACGATGTAACTAGTTTCATGCTTCAGAAAAATATCAGCCGTAGTCGAATATATCAAAACGAATATAAAGAAGAAAGATGTAGTTTATAATTTACTAAACGAATAAAGATTAAGAAACAAAACTAGTTTCCATAAAAGAAAAATATTTTTTTGTTGTCTAATACTCCATTACATTTGTCCAGTGTTTATTACTTAGCTAGTATAGTACACTTGCTGAAGTTATGGTTCATAATTTATATCATAAATCCAAATTATCAAGAAAACTCATGAACATTCGATACACAAAACTCGTCACAACACGCCCCCACTATTAGGACGTGATTCATAGTGCAGGCCTAAAACTTCGGTATATATTTTGAACGGTCTTCCGAACTTCTCGCATAACTTCGGCCAGTTTTGGCGTCCCCATTTAGGTCACGAAGTTTCCTCAATTTAAATGCAAACACTGTTATAACGTGTACCGACAACGAAACAAACTTACGAGTACTACTTAAATTGATATACGTAACACGAGTAAAGTTATCGAGTCTACATTTTGAAAATATTCTTATAATTTATTTGAACTTGAAATGATGAACGGAAAATGTGATCTCTTATATTGATGTTTAAAAAAAGTAATTATAAGGATTTTATCGCGTAAAGTTTAATATATTTTTTTATTTTTTAAACTTTACTGGTCCCACCTTACAAAAAGGGATACAAAGAGCGCACTTAATGCCGTAAGACATTCTCTTCCCAGTCTAGCCGTGGCGCGGAGAGACATTGTGGTAGGTGTATGGCCTATAATGTAAATAAGAGAAATAATCTTAAAAATAAAATGTAAAATTCATTTATATATATATATATATATATATATATATATATATATATATATATATATATATATATATACATAATTAAACATAAAACAAAAAATGACAAGAGTAATTTTCCATCAATTAGCATCAGACGTCTTTAAATAGTTCACATCACATTCACCTTTTAAAAGAGAGCTTATTCGATGCTATTCTCTGTTAGTCTGTGGGAAGTTGATGGATGCTTATGGCTCAGGATCTTACTCTGTGATAGTCTGTTGGGGAAACTATGTTCAGCAGTGGACAAGTGATGGGCTGAAATGATGATGATGAACTTTAAAATTGTTCTCCCGACATCTCCAGCTAACATTTCATTATCAAGTGCAATATCTCTCTACGAGGTGCGGGAGTATGCAAGCTTGATTAAGAACGTAGTCTCTGTTAATACTTGTGTAAAATAACGTATAGTTGACTTGAAACACCAATCTCGCGCCCTCGCGGAAGTAAGCCGAGGCTCCCCCATGGGAGCCCTTGTGCTGGTTACCCACTAATAAATATCTCGACTGAGCACCATAAGCGATCGGTCACCTCTCAATCAGGCAAAACTGTAAAAGCCCCCGAAAAACAGAAGAAAAAAACCGTTCTCCGTCTATGAATTCAAATATAATAATAGACATTCGCCGTTTGGTGATGCTGTCTTCCTCGTCAATTGCAATCGTGGTTACATCAACTTATTATAACCACGATATCAACTGTGCAGGTTTCATAATTCATAACACCGTGCTAGCATCAGCTGATTATGAAGCACTGGTAAATCAAAGAGTCTACCGCTAATTCACGCCTCAGGTCAACACTTTTTTGTACACTCAACGTTTTGGTGAGCTCAGGCTTTTCCCAGTGTGGGGTACCCATACGATACATCGTCATGTAAAAACCTCTGCATATAAATATAAATTCTATGGTGATTTATTTATAACATTTTTAATAAATGAGTTGTTTATGCAGCAATAAATTTCTTTTTCCTTCAAAAAAAAAGTGTAAGTGATAGAGACATTTACTCGGAGTCTAATTAAAAGTAGAAAGTTAAGTAACCATTAACTTTAACCTCTAGAATAGATGGTGCAGTATGATACATGCGGTCCCACTGTAAATTGGTCGAATTCAAATCTTCGAAATATTTTTTTTGTATTTATTTCTTAGACACGCAGGTTTCCATCACCGCTGAACACGTGGTAGATCAACACGCAAAATTGCAATCAACTATTGCATTCGATGCATCGGAATCCGTTTGCTTTTGTACTGATAAATTCAAAATGAGCTATCATGTCTCGTTGTAATGAATATTCAATAAAATCAGAGGAAGGTTCTGATACAATTTCAAGGACACAGGATATACATACAACTCGACTAGACTCTAAAACCATTAGTGATACATAAATATCTGAAATCGGACCAAAGGTCTGTGACCCACCCCACATGCATGGGTTCGTTTTATTGCAAAATAAGGATGGCCAGCGAGCAACGAGTGAGGCTGCTTTGAAATATTCACGTTGCAACTAAAATCTAGATGTATGTATGTATACTTTCACACAATGTCATAATAAAATTTCTCTTGTATAATTACTAAATAAAAATCTACCATACCGCGCTGACCCATTCATGTTAAAGTTAGAAGCTGCAGCAGATCTTGATCACTGACTAAAAAGTATATTAAGAAAAAAATGTTAGATATTTTAACAATCTTATGTATTACGTAATCCGGCCGTAACCACTGTAGCCACCGTAGCGTGTTGAGGCGTACTCAAGAACTATTTCCGCCGCATTTACCTCGTAACGAGCTGTTGTTTCCAAACAATGCCATAGTAATCCGCGTGTTTTAGATTACGTACTAGATTAACATATCATGAACGCAACCTGAACAAGTTTTTACTGGATTACATTTGCTCAATCCAAGATTGTTTAGTAATTTAATTACTTGAGCTCTAGATTTATATCTTGTTTGATATACGAGTATTTAAGGAGTGAAACTAGTAGGGTTTTTATTTAAATTCCATACTAACGACCACTGTAAAACCCTTGTTATGGAATTAGGAACAAAAATTTTCAGTCCAATTTTTGTAAATGTCCCATGGCATTTGGCGTTTCTAACCACAAAAATCCCTGGATGGTTTTCTTTAGTGGATTGCGAGGATTCTGGATTCCTTCCTCCCTGTGTTCACTTCAGTGGACGATTGGGGCGTCCTCCCTGGTTGCCCGTGAAACCTGAGTCCATTTTAGTCACCTAGCGCTATTCTATATGACTGGTTGCGATAAATGACCCATATAAAGAATCTAAATGCAGATGCAGTATCATCCCCGACAACAAAGATGCGTTAACTCTGTACCAATTAGGTTTATGGTTATCTGCACTGTTTTAAATTCGTGATGCTTCTGTGTAGTGGTGCTATAATGTATAGGGTGGTTCCGTAACGTTTAATATCTCCACTCAGAAGTTGCAAGTATAATTTGTATGGCGATGTATGATATTTGGAAATTATATTACAGGTGAAGCTTTCCATCTTAATTTTTAGGCCAATGCATCTTCACTCATCAAGAATACACGAATGGAATATGATTTACAAGAATCACTTACCATCAGATCATTTCTTTATACTCTCGTACATTTATCTTGTGTTTAAGACTGAACTACTTTAGTGAACCAGGTGACAAAATGGTTTAAGGCGCAATAATGGTATAAGCGTAAACAGTTAATGTTATGGTTATTGATATGATCATATGTGAAAAAGTTACGGTGATAGAACCACGACGGAGCTAGTTTATAGCTACATTATGAATTAATCGGCTTGACCTGGAAAGTACCTTATGAAATACCAGCAAAACGTCGTTGTGTTTAGTTTAAAATGATGCAAGGATCCGAATCTCCAATAACAGTAAAAGAGGTTTTCCATCTCAGCTGTCAGGGGTGACTATACAGTGCGTCATGAATCTTTGTTGAATATGTATGTAGATGACCTACATACATTTTCTTCAAAAATCCTTCAGGAACCCATGAGGGTCACAGTCGGATGGGTCATGAGGGATTGTCTTCTCTATTAACACCCCTTAAACAAACTGAATATGTTATTGAAGTTCTTGATTATTCTTAATTTTTATTGATGTGATAAACTAGCATGCAGCTTACCTGGTAAGTAATTACTGCCGCCCATGAACATCCGCAATACTAGAGGAGTCGCAGATAAGTCCTAAGTTTTATCGGTTCAGAAATACCGCTAGCAACAGATGATTCCACAGATTACTTATGTGGCAGGATATTTCGCGTAAAGCGCACAGTACTGGATTGCTAACTGTAGATATGATGAGGATGAAAATTTAAACTCTGTCGTGATGTACGATGTACTCAGCGTATGGAATTAATCCGAACTCCTTCTTCTTCTTTCATTGACGCATCTGTTTCTCATATGAAAACTGAGTTTTAGAAAATTGAGTTATCAATATATAATATACATAAAAGTTTAATGAATACTTAACTTAACTAAGTATTTTGTTTTTATAATATCACTATCAACTCTAAGTATGTATTGTAAAATATATAAATTTTAAGTTTCATGGAATAAAATAAAACAGCATATTATCTTCAAAAAACTGTATATATTTATGTACAGACATTTTATATATGTATAAATATACGTCTGTTATTATTAATATGTATTATATATTTATATGATATTTTTTCTTTATAATTAATCCAATTGTAGTAATAAGTTTATTTATATTCATATATATATATAAACTTATTACTTATCAAGAAACAAAACATGATTTTTTTCTTTCATAAGAAAATTGCATGATTCATTTTTAAATCAAGTTAATAACTGAAAGGGCAGGCAAAATAACGTGGCCACGCACGTCACCGACCATTTCATGCATGAAATGAGGATAGGGCACACGTTCGCAGTGAAATCACGATGCTTTGGTACGAGCAACGGTAGAGAGGGTCGCTTCTTTGAAATATTTACAGGGACGCTATCCCCTTACTCACTGAATATCTTAGCCTCTAACGCGTAGTCCTGCTCTTCATAAAATTCCTATCAAAATCCCAGTATATTATTTTGATACCTAGTCTTTGATATACGAGTATACTGTATTCCAATAGTTAGTAGTCTAGTAGTAGTAGTAGTTAGTAGTAGTCTTACTGGATTTATGAAAATCGAGAGTACATGCAGAGTGAATATGTTTTATATGACTTTACCACCCTTTGAATCAAATTGAGGGTGATAAATAGCAAAGAGAGAGAAAGATCTTAATAACTTATAATTTTAAAAGTTAACCTGGCTACTGAAATAAGAATACATTAAAGTTCGATTCTCAATCGAGAATCAAATTTCTGTGCCCGTTTTGCGGTTGTCGCGTGTCGTTAACATTGTCTCTGGTCATATTACTGTTTCATCGCATAAGTGAAGGCAACAACGTATGAACGTTTTCTCGATTCTTTGATGCACTGTATCCTCTTTTACAATTAAGCTAAAAATATCTGTAATATAGCAGGCAACGGCAATCTATTTCCTTTTGCGCAAAACGAAATTATGTATTTCAACATATTTCTATAAACTAGTAACTGATCAATAGCATCTAAATAAAATGATGAAATTTACAGTGAGAATAAAAATGAATATGGGATCAATTTAAATATAAGGAAAGAACATCAGAGGATAAGGAATATAAAAGATCTTCTACTATAAAAGGAACATGTAACGGTAAGCTTAGTAGCCAATGCTTATAATTTAATGGTGTCCGTATATTTTAATGAAGGCGGAGGGACACTAAAGCTGCATAGATGTTAGCCGATCTCTGAAACATAATCCAAATCCTGTAATAAAATATGAACGTATGATAATAAATCGGCTGTATGATCGGTAAAAGTAGTGATTATACATTTGATACATTATCTGTATTCAATAGTACAAAGCTGCAGTTTGATACTAAAAGGTAAATATTTAGTTATGTGGTTACAAGGTATTTCACCTTAGTCTACAAATATTCTTTATTATATAACTTAAGAAACTTAATATAGATTTGCAGTGTTTAAAAGAAAAACGAAACAACAATGAAATTGAGGAATAGGGATAAATATACATCTGTAATCTTACTATTTTGCTTAGGAAACACAATTGACACCGTAATTCTAAAATATGTAATGAATACAACTCGGGGAAGACCGCATTAAAGGTTTAACAACTTATAAATTTCAAAGGGCATCAACAAAGAGGAGAAACAAAGTGGTCCATAAATTCGGAATAATTCCACCTTTCATTGTGTCCCGGTACCCGAAATCCTTCGTTTTGGTATTTATAACCAATACGCGTTTGTTACCGTTTAAATTCTATTTACGGACAGTTTTGAAAATATATGATGTTCGCAATGCTTAGCGCTAAGTTTAGACAATACTGCTTTAAAAAGAAACTTGAAGTAACAGCTTATATATATCGATATACATATATATATATATATATATATATATATATATATAAATCCCACTGCTAAGCCTCCTTCCTCTCTTGGCGTTCCTCGTAGGCTGTCTTCTCTAAGGCGTTGGAGAATAAATGGCCACGCGGCTTGTACTTGGGGATCTTCTTTCTTTGAAATATATTTTTTTAATAATTCCTTAGAAATCCAGCTTTGCTCACAATGTTTTATCGTCGTTCACAAGATAAATCAAGACAATTATAACTCACAATTCAATTTGTGGGGCACGGGGTATCAATCTCGGTTTGCTCTCGGCATGAGAATCAAGTGCGAGCGTTTAGACTAAGCTACCACGGATCTTAATGTATTTCTTTCATTTTAGTTGCAAGAATATTAGCAATGCTATTAATATTACTAATATTCCGGTTAACCACTCCAACTAAACTTAAAATGTTTGTAATAGGAGATGGTTGACGAATGTTGCATCATATATGTAAAAGAAACACTTAGTTTGGTGTACACGAGTAAAGCAAATGTAACGAACCAAAAGTGACCTCATTCGTATATTGTTTCCACTATAGGACATGGGCTCTCTCTGCAACATAGCCTGACAAGTGCCGTCATTAAACGGTAGACTACAAATGTTTTCAAAATATTTGAGACGGTTGGTTATATCGTAAACGTCTAATATTTGAACAAAATTAAAATTTTCTCATATGCTCACAGTGAAGACACATAGATTATTAAAAAAGTAAATTACAACCACGGCAATATCTACTGGCTATTGCCAGATGATGTCAACAGCGCAGAATATATATAGTGCTAGAATAAGTATTTGCGCAAATACGGAGGCACTAACTCGTCGTCCTCCTTTCTTATTATGTATGTGTAATAAGACAAAGAAGACCTACCTCCGAAAGGTTCTGATGTAATGTCAGGGGTATATGTACATAAAACACACCCAGACCCGAGAACCAACAATTTGTGATATATAAATATTATTACTCAAAATATTGATCCATAACATACATTCATCCTATTTGTGGAAACTTTTAAATGGCCTTCTCTGTTTAAACTCTTTAACTCTTAACTGCTATGTACTAGGTACTATGTAAGTTCCTTAAGTGTAAAAAAAATAACAAAATGTGTCAGTTGCTCTTTTCTTCCTGGACAAACGTAAATCAACGCGAGAGTTTGAATGTATCCTAACGATAATTCAAGGCATCGTATCCTCTGTTCCAAAACACTTAGTTATTTATTTATTTAATTTAATGAGAGTAACAAACGATTACACACAGTTCACTTGTTGGTAAGTGATCCCTGTGGCCCACGACGTATACATTCATCCTTCCAACGAAATCATAATGCACATACGTTGTCACCCTTGAGGACTGATATGGAATGCCTCGTCACCAGTAATAAAGGTCTCCGGATCCACACCAGATCTCAGTCACCAGAGGAAACACAGCAGCATTATGCTGCTATTTTACGCTGGTATTCTGTGAGGGCGTGGTCCTACCCCATTCGTTTTGCAGCTAGAAACAAATTGCATTGGAACTCTACCACTGTTAATGTCTCTTTCTTTTGTTTATTGGATGCCATCGGAAGTCGATGGAAGGCAGGTGGCTCAAGTCTTTGTTCAGCCGTAAAATAGTGATGATGAATGCTCTGAGGCGATGATTGTGATGATTTTATGTCATCGGAAATACCTTTAAACATCGCCATCACCTCTATCGATGAAGAACAATGATTGACTTCTTTTTTTTGTTTAAAATTAAACCGAATTCATTACATTAACACAAATAAAAATTAAAAATCCAGTGTGGTCCTACCCCGGTTGAGCTGACTCATTCATTCTGCAGCTAGAAATAAACTGCAGTGTAGCTCTACCACTGGCGTAAGATCTAAACAGAAAAGATATAAAAGCATTATTAAAAATAATACCTTCTGTACGTATTAATGGAAAAATCCAGAAAACATCAAAGATGCCGTTACAGAAAATTCTAGAGTAAATAGATTCATTCAAAACCTTACCATATTTCCATAGCGATAAGCTTGCGTTCCGACTGTACTTAAAACTTGTTTACATGTTTCGTGTTGTTACACGTCATTGTCTTTGAAGTTTACCGAATTGCGACGAACGACTAAGCCACATATCAAAGCATTCCAGAAAGATCGATCACGGACCATATATGAGCGGGGCCGGAGCCGCGTCGGAATAATTCTGTGTTTTTACGAGCTCAAGCACGTACTAGGTGTATACTGTGTGCCTTAATTAAAATCTTTACTCGGAGCTTTACTTTTTTATTCACATTCCAAACTAGCCCATAACATAATAACCCTAATGATCTAATAAAGTTTTCGTAAGGTCGCAGAATCCCAAAACTTTCCTTTAGTTGTGCCGCGATTTCACGTTGGTATTTAACGGGAGTTGAAACAACGATAGCGACTTTGAGAGGGTGTGATCCTTCTTCATTCCAGCCATCTATTTATGCTACGGTTAGAGACAAGCTGCAGTAGGGATCTACAGCTACCGAACCTGAAAGCCAAAAATCAAACTTTAAGATTGGTGCATCGTGTGTTTGGAATATTTCCACGCGTATGTAAATATAATATTAAATTCCATTGAATATAAATACATTTACAAATATATATTAAAATATGAGAAGCACATCACAGCTAAGTTTATTATATAAAATCTCTGTAGCGTGTACTCAGAAGGGGACCCAATGCATTTGAGTGAATAATTGCGACAGTGCAAGTTATGGCGAAGTTAATGCGGCATGAATTATAGATCTGCATGGAATTTTATTCTTATATTTCTTCTTTCATGCATTATAGCTATTTGTGATACTTGATAATATTAGCGAAACGCCTTTTTTATCTATTACTTTTTAAAAAAATCTTCAGTAGATATAAATCCACATCAACACTTCGCCTCCACCATCAATGAAACTAGTAGTCTTTGAAAAGAATGACATAGCACTACGTAGCCTTTTTTATGAAATTATGATGTAATCATAGCTGTAGCCTATTAACACTAATTATATAAGTGACTGACATAACTCAAAATATAAGAAAGGTGAGTGGCAATGGTGAGTCCAGTCATATGGTTCGTAGAACCGATAACCGATGGAGAAGAATGGTTCTTGAGTGGCAATCTCGGACTCGGCAGTCACAGTGTAGGACGGGAGTGGCAATATATACGGGAGGCATACGTTCAGCAGTGGAATCAGGCGTGTACGATGATATATGGTAGGTAAGTGATGACCCATAAACACCTACAACAGTCCTTAACAAATATTCAAGACGAAAAGGCCCCGCTAACAATGAGGTGATTTGATCCCAATACCTTAGTTACTGCTATAACATTCTGGTATTTTGCACGGGCGTGATCAATCTCCGTATAAGCCGACCCAATTGGTCCTAGAAGCAAGCTGCTGTGCTTCTACCGCTGCAGAATCTGTGTGGTATTGGAATTTCCATTCCTTATTCATTAAATATCGAGGTATCCTACCTACAGGCCAACGCTAAGGCACCTAAATAGCGACACCAAATATTGCTTTTCCTGACCAATTTATTAAGAGCTTCTGGTCAAACTCTGCAATGAGCGGTTCCTAACTAAAAGTGTTTTTATTTTATAAAACATCAATTTTGTTTTCTCTTGTCTATGCCCATTTAAGATTAAAAATACTGATTCAAGATGGCGTCAATAAACAACAACCTTCATCCTCATTAATAATGGTCGCAGTCCTTTTATTTGTTTTTTATAAATAACAATAAAAATATATTGTCTTTCTATAAAATTTTGTATATTATTGTTAATAAAAAGTAAGAAATAATTTATTTATTCGTAAGAAAACCAGGACTAAAATATAGAAATAAAATTAAATGCTAGTTGTCACGGAAAGGTCCTAACTCAGCGTAAGCTGGCTATGAACAACCTGCGCTGGTCTGTTCTTTTCTGTTGGGGTCGTTTTGTGACGTCACGATACACTAAATTGAACATATACTTATAATACAATTTTGTTATTGTTCCATCTTACCTACAATAATATAAAATGATAATAATAATCCCTAAATAGTAGTAATATCAGCTATATAACACACGTCTCTTTTGTGATTCCTCACTCTTTTGGAGTGCACAAAGTTTTTTTTTTCTAAATTGGGTCTAAAACTATGAATTTGTTCCAAGTTTCTCAGCGGTGGCGACAAACAATTTCAACATTTGGATGCAGCGTAGCAGTAAACTACCCCTAATACGATATAAATACTTGTTTTTAAATAAAATATATTACTTATAAAATAACCTACTGATTACAAAATTACATTTATAAAATTTTTATTATTTTATAAATGTATTTTTATCATATTCATCATATCAAATTATTTATTATTAAAAACATTATAAAATATTACAGCAAAAAACCACTAAAGCTTAGAATCAATGGCATGCGAATAAAGAGAATCGTTTAAATTGCCTGGAATACCCTACTCGTATACGAAAGTTTGCAGCCAGAGGAAACATTAACATGTCATAACATGCGATATATGGCAAAAACAAAAAGTAATCGAGTTAAAAGTGTCGATAAATGTAACAAGCCGTTTTGTACTCTTATAAACAAAGTATATATTATATATACATATATATATATATATATATATATATATATATATATATATGTATGTATATATATTAGTGAGCGCTTACACACTAAGTTACTATGGGTTTTATTGGTATACTATTTTATATTTTTTCAATTCGGAAGAGGCAATATAATTCTCAGTTCTGTCTGTACATTAATCATAACTTTAACTGTAGGACACATGAGAATAACAGGATAATATTTTACTAACACTGCTGAGTTTCGTCAGGTAGCTCATCTCCAATTAAACACCTGATTATTTAATGTGCAGCATTTTATATCAGTATTCACGGATGGTAAAGCATCTTCACTTTGGTTTCTTATAGAGGGGAGATAAACCGATCTACAGGCCTTTGCAATCGGTGGATTATTTATTGTGAATATTTTTAGTTTTTGTATCACAAATCATTTATAAACAATGATAGAGCTACACTTCCGCAAGTTTCTAACCACAGCTTGAATCGAGGTCTTTTAGGAAATTACCACTCCCTTATATCAACATAACGCTCATGTTCCGTAGGTGAGTGGAAGGTACCGTAGCCTTCCAATTATGAGTGATGAAGAATCCCATCCTCCAGTCCTCAGGGGTGGCAGTGCATCTTCAGTCTTTATTGAGGGTAGTTGTAAGTTTATTATGAGCCACAGTCACTCGCCTTTTCGATGATAAGAACGGGTTACGTCGGGCTCGTACCGACTAACACCCAAACTGTTTCATCTTCGCCGCTTATGAAACGGCACGGGATTTTTTCGGACGCATTTATGGCCAAACTTTCTAAACCTCCTACCCCACAAGACAAGAACCCGTTCGGGGAGGAAGCTCACCTCGCCTTGTGGGATATCTCTCTTTTCTTTTCTTCCAACGGCCATATATTTTTATTTACAGTATCAATATTTTTAATAGTCATTAAAGAACATTTCCATGTTATCCATACTGAATCTTTTCACGAAAATTTGCTTTGACCGTATTGCATATCTCTGTATATAATTTTATATAATTGTATATAATTTTATAAACGTACATAATCTTACATATGTCGTTAAAACGATTATCAATTGGGGCTGGGTAGGAATATCGTAATGCTAAAAGTACATTTCGTATCTTGCAAGAAACTCTTAGTGGTTTTTTAACTGAATCTTTAAAAGAAAACTTGCTTCAGTCTCATCGCTTATTCCACTTATACAATCTCAAAAACATTATCATATGGTGTAAAAACATTTATTAATTAGAGTTGGATAGAAGTATATTAATATTATATTTGAAATTTTCAAGGAACCTTTTTTTTTCAATAAAAAGAACGTCGTTTCAAATTTCGTTAAGGAATAACAATAAACACTGTACATTCTAAATACTTGAATACCCAGGGAAGACCGCAGCAAAGGTTTTATAACTTATAAATTTCAAAGGGCATTCAACAACGGAAACAAAGTGGTCCATAAATTGATGAACAATTCCTTTTATTGTGTCTCAATAACTACAATCCTTTGATTCTAATATTTCTAACAAATGCGGGCTTGTTTTTAATCAAATTCTATTTGTTAGCAATTTAGTCAAATAATCGTAATATAAAATGCTGCTGAATTTGCACGTAGGGCCGTGATCGCTCAGTGTTTAAGTGTTCCCTTTTAATTCAGGGTACGTGAGCAAACCGTGTTCGATCCCCGGTGCCGGCGCTAATAAAATTGCTCATTGCACTTTAAAGTGCTGATTTAACTACGTGCTCAACGGTAATGGTAAAAATCTTGTGGGAAACTGATCTTACAAAGAAATAATAAAAAATCGAAGTAATGTGACGTCCGCCAATCTGCACTGGACTATGCTCTAACACCCTCTCTAGAGACGACCATGTCCATTAGTGGGATTTGTATATCTATACATACAGCCTATGCTTTTGCTTTCCTTTTTTTTTAACTTTTATGTGTATGGATTAAGTAAAGTAACAGGTCTTACAGGGATGTTACACAGCTGAACCCAAGTTTTATCTCTTAAGAGCGAACGTTGTCCTTAATGTGAATCCCTCGCAGCTCGTTGATTCATACAAAACCAAAAACCAATAATTTGTGTGTCACAAATATTACGAGTACCTTCGGCGTGAAATGAAACTTAACCACAGGTGACCTGAACAATGCGCTCTGTTCCACTTGGACTTAGTATGTCAAATGTTTACCAAACCTTGGATTTAGGACAATATGAGTTCTAGTTTTTATATAAAATAAGATTCGTTAAATAGAGGATAAAGAATGGATAATTTCAAGAAGAAGTTAGTAGATATTTTTTAAATATTCTTCATTTAAAAAACTACAAACAATAAATAACATAGGAACATTTATATATTTCTATAATACTTAATTTTTAAAGTAATAAATAAACAAACGCAATAAAATTCGTAGTCATTTTTTTATTCGGGAAAATTTTGAAAATTTCTTTATCGACATTATAAATAATTTTAATATCTTATTGATGTTGAAGAGAAGTGTTTTATTAATTCGTCTGCGAAATCACCTTTACAACACGAACAAAAGTTTTAACTCATCAAGCAACGTTGCAATTTTTATGATCCCCTACCAAGAGGTCAAAATTCGAAACCATATTTTACACCAATACTTTTTTTTTATATTTCATACTAAAAAGCGACAAAAGTAGGGGGGGCAATGATTTTTTTTTATTCTACTCTTGTATATTATATATACTACAAAATATACACGGAGATCATTATCGCCTAGGGAAACTTCCCAGGTATCCTTTTTTATCTTTTTTTTAAATTACATTTAAAGTAACAACCGAACACACAGTTAGCAAGTGATTCCTGCGGCCCATGACATCTACACTCATCCTTAACAAGGAATCATAATGCAGATGCGTTGTCTCCCTTGAGGAATGTGATGGAAGGTCTCCGGATCCCTCCACTCACCAGACGAAAACAGTAGTATTATGCTGCTATTCTGTGAGGATATAATAGTAATTTATTTATAAACAACAATAAAAATAAGGAATGAGTAGTCCCACGGGGTAATAATGCTTTATGGCAATATTTTTCTTTCAAACTAACTCTAACCTGCATTGTTCCACTTAAACAATAGGAGTAGCTAGTCAGAACTAATATAGTATCTATTGAAATTTAGTTAATTATTTAGATATATATATTTTTTTAATAACAAAATAAAATTATATCGCTTAGAGCTTCCCAGTATGCGTTTATTACGCTATACAAATTTGAATCGTGTGCAAAATTACATCAGGTTTAACTTGAATTGTTACTAAATAAGTCGTTTCGTTGCAAGTCACTAATCCACGCATCTTACGAAATACAACGTCGATTTTGTTCTATGTCGGGAATCATAAAAAGAAACTTACAAAAATAACGTAAATTCTCAATAATCCTAAGTTATTTCGCATACAATATTCGTGTTAACATAGTAGAGGTCCCTTAATCTCCCGTCAGCAGGCGGTCAAACTGGGAACTCATTAACGTTGAAATAAAAAGGTTTTATTACATATTTTTGTTTAGCGTCGGAACGCTCGCAAACTTTATAGTGCAGTTTGAAATGTTTTTTGTTTAAGTTAAATGTTCTTAAAACTCAAACTGTCAAATGATCAACCTATTATTAATTAACCATTTTCGTGTATTGTAAATATATCTAACGCCTGTTTTCTTTATACTAAATTGGTATCTTCTTGTTAATTAAGGACAGTTTAAGTCGACTTTTGAGTTACAACTTCTTTGATGATGGTAGGAGTAGATGGTTCTCTTTGTAACGTTTGATGCAACGTTTTTAAAACAAAATACATGAAATAGGCATCTCTTTTTACATTAAAGTATGCAGCAAATGTTTTTGTCAATAGCTTTAATCTCTTTTTAAGCTTGTCTATAAGATATATGTATATATATATATATATATATATATATATATATATATAATTACCGTTAATTTACCGTATTATTAGGTACTAAGCCTAAATGCTAAAAGGTGGTTAACGATAATAATCGAATGATGGATACGAATCTACGACGCTAAATCTCACATATCGTATCTTAACGTGATTAGACTTATTCTTCCTTCCTTTAGATAGCGATCCGAGTCGAGATCTCGTACCTCCTTATGAGGGGCCCTCGGATCGTATTATCGCCCCCCTCTATTATCATCGACGTTCTTCGTCCACAGGGGTCGGAGTGCAGCGGTGGTGCAGCAGCAGTATCAACGGCAGCTTCGCAGCATCGTCGTTGTCTCCCTACTCAGCGGGCCTCCCGCTCGCGAGTCTTATTAGATAAAGCTGTAAAGGTCTCTGGACCAACAGCAATACTCACACACACAAAAAGAAAAAGACTTATTCTTACTTGTATAATAGTTTTATAATACCTTTTGATGATAGATTTAAAAGTAACAAACGAACCCATAGTACAACCTGATGACAAGTGATTCCTGCAGCCCCGGACATCTACATTCATCCTTGACAAGGAATCATAATGCAGATGCGTTGTCACCCTTGAGGACTTAGATGGAATGCTCGTCAACAGTTATAAAGGTCTCCGCATCCCTACATTCACCAGACAAAACACAGCAGCATTATGCTGATATTTTACGCTGGTATTCAGTGAAGGCGTGCTCCTAACCAGTTGAATTTGGAGCTGGAAACAAACTGCAATGTAGCTCTACCGCTGTTAATGTCTCTTTCTTTCGTTCATTGGATGCCATGGGAAGTCGATGGATGTCAGATGGCTCAGGTCTTTGTTCAGCCGTGGAATAGTGATGATGGATTCTATCAGCCTATGATTGTGATGATTTTATGTCATATGAAATACCTTTAAGACATCGTCATTGCCTCTATCGATCAAAAACAATGATTGACTCTTTGTTTTGTTCAAAATTAAACCTTATTCATTACATTAACATAAATAAAAATTAAGAAACAGCTTAAATTCTATTTAGACTACGTCAATCTTAGTAGTCGTTGAGGGTACATCCATTATTTTGTCATGAAAACCAAATTAAACCGTTACCCGAATCCGTTCCCAAGTAATTCCTATCAAGCAATATGACGGCCATTTGGCTCTCTGATTAAAAATGAATTGTAGGACTACCCTGTTAAAAAATTATTACAAAAGCTTCAAAAACGATGATAAAATCTTTTATTATTTTATTTTATGGCTTTATCAAATTTTACACCTTTGATGAAATCAGCTAAAATATGTTTTAACGAAGGTAGAGCAACGGAGATTTTTAGCTGCAGCATAAATGGGTTCACTATACTGATAAAAGATGATGGTCTTTTCGATAAAAGGGGATGTCCTCACACGATACCAATAGCAATATCAGCATAATTGCTGTATATAATTTACACATAACTTGCTTGCTCTATATAATATATAAATATAAAATAAATAGTACGTAATAAGTGTTTCAATATGGTAAGTGTATAGAACTGGAGATTTGGTAACCGATTACCATGTCATGCCAATAAAAACGCATGTACATCTGGAATCTATGTTGGGTGAACTGAGTGCCAGTATTTAATTATAAAAAAATCCCCCGCCAATCTTAAAAAAATATTAGTTAAATAATGTCTAAATCTCTTGGAAAGTAATATTAAAGTATCGACACATAAAATTGCGTACCGGTACTTACTATCCACAATGCGGTATAAAAGATATTAGTATATTATGATATCCGTTTTGTCATTATGAATTAAGCGAGAAGAAAGAAATGTGAAAGTGGGAAAAAAAGTGTTAAATGAATTAACTGCTTACAAATTCTTAATTTACGTAAAGCTTTCATAAATTTAAGTCCTATATACTAATAACTTTAGAATTCCTAGATCGGAATAAAAAATGTGGGAACCAAATAGCATATATAACTCAATATAACTGAAATTGGAAGAAGAAAATGGATTTAAAATCTAAAATATAGTAGACCTGGCTTTGATTAACGTATAATTATTCATAATCACTACTTAATAACGTAAGTTAATAAGTAGTGATTAAGAAATTATATCAATAAAGGTATGTAATATCTTTAGGATATATTGCCTTTAATATATATTGTTATTAGATTTTGAGAAGCGATATGAAATGCGTTTTCATACAATGAACTAAAATTTCGCAGCCAAAACTCGGCTCGGCCGAGATGGAATTATTTTGGGAATCCTAATAAATTGGGAGCAATTTTAGGTAAATGAGTTTCTACCAACAACGCCGGATTCGGAAAGGGCAAAATACCTTCGGCCTTTAATTTTGCCTATATAAAACGAATTCCGGAAAAGATTACAAATTTTTATCGTATCCTTCTCGTTGAGAATTACGCTTAATTTTTCACGGAGTGTTCACTCGCACCTTAGTTCTAGTTTGTTTATATATTAAAAATTATTTTGTTCTTTCGTATATATAAAACAAAATTACCATAAAAACTTTACTGCTGTAAAGGACACTAAGATATTAATAGTTATGGTGACGACACGATTTCCAGAATATGGAAGTACTCAAATAGACCTTCGGTGACCTTACACTGCTGTTTCAAGGTTGTATTAACAACAATTTGAATTAGTAACAAAAGAGCAGATAGTTCACCCGATGATAAGTGACATCTACGGTCCATAACACCCAGGCTCATAGTTAAGGAATTATAATATATATACGTTGTTACCCCTAGGGACTAGGGTAGAATGTCTCATCACCACTAATAATAGTCTCCGGCTTGATCACCAGACGTAACGGAGCAATGCTATGTTCCTTTTTTCCTCCGATATTCAAGGCATTCCTATCATTCCTTATCACTTAGAGATCCATGAGTCCAAAATAACAAAATAACTCGGTAAAAGGACCAATTTATTTGTAGTTTAAATAATAAACGAACTATTGGATAATTGAACTATGACTAGAAACTGACCACGAAGATGTAGACTTGACCGGAGAGCACCAGGCTGACAGTGAATCATGCCAACGTTAAATATAGAAAATGTTTTGAATTATTACCGGTAAACGTCAACTAGTAAACCTGTTTACCGGTAATAATGCATTCTTTTTTTATAATATTTTTCCTTATAATACTTTGATGGTATTCCTCGTTACCCGTAATTATTTTCCCGGTTCACATGTTGAGTGTAGGGAACATGCACCGTATGAAACACAGACGCATTATGAGCCTATTTTATGCTTGTAATAAGTGAGGATATTGTCCGACCTAGCCGAGCCGTGCCATTCATGTCGTCACAATAAGAAACTAATTGCAGCGTTCTACCATTATTTTCTAATTATCAACGAACGAGGTCTTGAGGTCTTGAAGTCTTGATGTCTTGAGGTCTTGAAGTCTTGATGTTTTGAGGTCTTGAGATCTTTAGATCTTAAGGTCTTGAGATCTTGAGGTCTTCAGCTCTTGAGGTCTTGAGGCCTTAAGATTTTGAGGTCTTAAGGTTTAAAAGTCTTGAGGTCTTCATCTCTTAAGGTATTGATGTCATGCGATCGAAAGGTCTTTAGATCCTAAGGTCTTGAGGTCTTGGAGTCTAGTGGTCTTGAGGTCTTAAGGTCTTGTGGTCTTTATAGCTAACCTTATATTGATCATCGCAGCGTAGAACAACTCCTCCTAAATGGATTGATGACCTATGCAAGTCAGCTGGAAGTGGATGGATGCAGGTGGCTAAAGATCCTGCTCTCTGTCAGCCTTTGTGAGAGGTTCAGCAGTGGAGCAGTAATGAGTAAAAATGATGCTGATGACGATTTCATTGATGCACCGGGGAATGAAATACGTTTGATTGCATACCGGATATATAAAAGCGAGCCTTAAACACGGTTCTGGTTAAGGAACAAAATAAAAGATTTAAACAAATATATATATATATATATATATATATGTATATATATATATATATATATATGTATATATATATATATATATATATATATATATATATATATACATCCATCCTGAACAAAGATTCAAATGGTCATGCGTTGTCAGCCCTGCAATTGAGAGCCAGTTCCAAATACACACCATACGAAACACAACAGAGTTACGCTGCTATTTCGCGAGGGGTGACTCGTCTGTTCTCCTGATGGTGAGTGATGACTATGGCCCGTGACATCTATATCCGTCCTCAACAAATATTCTATGATAATATTCTACTGTAGTGGCTTCAGTATGAATGGGTACAGCTTGACCGGGGTAGGACCACACCCTCACAGAATACCAATGTAAAATAGCAACACAACGCTGCTGTGCTTCGTCTGGTGAGTAGTCTGTAGGGATCCAGAAACCTTTATTACTAGTGACGAGGCATTCAATCTCAGTACTCAACGGTGACAACGCATCTGCATTATGATTTCTTGTTAAGGATGGATGTCATGGGCCGCAGGAATAATTTAGCATTAGGTAAACTATGTGCTCGTTTGTTACTCTCAATGTAATTGAAAAAAAACACAAATCAAATTCACATGCGTTGTCATCCCTGTAATTGGGAGCTCAGATTCCTACACTATCACCAAACAAATTACAATAGCGCCAAGCTGCAACTTGATGCTACCAATCCCTGAGGCCCCTGGATGCAGCAGTAACAAACAAACTGCAACGTGGCTCCATCCCTGTTTGATATACCATTATCATTGCTTTAAAACGTACAAAGGTGCAAGATATTAAATGTATATTTAATTTAAAGTATTAAAATGCGAATCGATGGCGATGCGACGATATCATGACTTGATAAACATAAATTTACTACGAAATTATAAACAAGATTTCACAGTCTAAAAGGCATCGCGCAATTCTATCAAAAGGAACACCCAAACGAAACTAGGTAAGCCCACTTATTTTTCGGAGCATACTAACCGGGAATGACCTAAGTAATTTGGAATAAGTTGCACGACCTACACGTAGCTGGAATACAGGCTACAGCATTAAAACTTAACAACTCGTGTACGTAGCGTCTAAAACATATTTTAATACTTATCTGAAAATAAGAAATATATCTTAATATTAAAGTAATAAGGTTGCATTTTACAGTTTCGTTGATGTTTACAAGTGAAATACGAATTTTTGCTTGTGTAAACGTACTCTTACGACTTAGAACTGGGACACACTGTTGAATAATATAAAAAACTAAAATATACTATTTCGATAATTAATTTATTCGGCTACAAAATTACACGATTGATATTACTATGTTGTATTTTTTATAAAAGTAAATCTTAGTTTTTAATAAATAAAATTCTCTTATTTATAAACACTAATACCTGTCTACTCATGGAAAGAGCATCGTATAAAACATAGCAAAATCCTTTATTTATACGTTAACTTTATGCTCGTAAAGAGAAACTGCTGGTTGATTATAAGTTTAGATTATATTATTTAGTTTAGATCTGTTTACGGATGAATAGACGGTACTGTTAGAAATGCATGATATTCTGTGAGTGAGATAAATAAAGAAGTGATTTGTATTTAATTAATTAAATTAGTTTAACTATTTTAACTAACGTAAAATAAATAAATAAATGATTATAAAAGCGATATTATAAAAAAAACATATTGTGTTGCATCAATGAAACAAACAAATAATTTGTTATGAGTATTATTATGAGTTTGGAAAACGTATATTATTTTAAAAACTTCTTTCGATTTTGCGCCATTTAACATATTTTTTCGTGTTCGTTATCAAATTACACTATGGAATGGGGTGTTAAAGATAATAGGATTGCAGTGATCACCTTTCACAAAGTGGGTATGGAGCCGTCGGTCATATTCCAGACACTTCAAAAGCTTGGTATCAGCCGTATGTTCGTATATCGTACTATCAACAGATACAACAACACTTCCTCTGTTGAAGACCAGAAAAGATTGGGTTGGCCGTGTGCCGTTAGAACTACAAAGGCTGTTAATGCTGTTAAAGCCAGAATTCGTCGAAACCCCTGATGTGAAATGTTATCACGAGAAATTTAGATTCCCGCTATGTCTCTGTCGCGTATTATAAAACCAGACCTGAAGCTTGGTGCTTATCATCAATATACAGGACATGCCCTAAATCAATCTTTACAATTAAAGAGAGTGGATTAATCAAAACGCCTTCTGTCGCGATGCGCAGGTGAAAGGCACAGAAATATCATCTTTACCGATGAAAAAAATTTCACGATTGAAGAACACCGCAAGAAGCAAAATGATAAAGTGTACGCTCACAGTTCTAAAGAAGCTACTCACTAATTACATTCTACAGTTAAATCTTTCATGCTTCCCGTTCCACCTGCGTGTGTGTCCCGTAGCAAGACTCTCCTAATTTGAGTTTATGAGACGGGCTTAACGCGAGCCTTCGGATAATGTATGGGTAAACTAACCTTGCGCCGGAAAACGTGGCACAATATTATGTTTACGAGCTCCCGTCACTGGCGAAAATATAAGATGATATTTTTTTAAGAAAATTAAAGTTTACAGTCATAACGGGTATTTATTTTCCTGCTTTTATTTCATGTTATAATATATAAGTGTATAATTTTTCTAACTAAAAACAGTCTAAGACGAGAGACTCTCACGCCCGCAATAATTTAGGTTACGTATTTAAATAGTCATTTTATGTAACACCTGCAAACCTGACATTCATTTCCTCCCAATGCCAATACATTTGGTTGGTTGCAATTTTAAAAGCTTATTTATTACGTGTTCAACGATGAAGGATAACATGATAAGGAAACCGGCGTAGAAAAATAAAATCAAATATTTCACACACTTGAATTCCTCCGATCGAAGGTAGAGAGAAGGGAGAAGAGGCACGTAGCGATCTATGCTGCAATATTGTAACTGGAAGGGAGATCTCGTTCAGTAGAACGTTAATAATCTACTACTCAACATAGGCTGCCTCCACAAATTACCACAAAGCACCATCCTGAGAACTCAAATAAATAACTATGTACAAAAAATCCTTGTCCTAAATCTCACAACGGAAATAGCGATTAGGATTAAAATTTGAATCCACGGAAATGAAACAAAAACAGCTATGTAATACGAAGCGTGCAATTTACTAAGACACGAGCAAAACCATTTATTCAGGCCGCACCGACAGCGCATAGGGGCTCCACACGTCGTCGGCTTCCGCGGATACGTGACAGTGACAGGCGGGTGACAACCCTGTGTGAGGGATTGCGGGGACTATGGCGGTCGGTGGAACGATATGAAATTCCACTATATTCCATTTGTAGTATACGATTTAAAATAGGTACACTTAGTCGATAGCGTATGGGGGAGTTTTTTTGAGATTCTGTAGCATATGCAATCTCAAATACTGTATCCCAATTTTTGCACGGGTCGTATTAGACAACAAGCACGATGACATCTTCTCCAGGTCAATTATTATTATTACCAGTTATATATTAATACCAGTGATACCGCGCGATACGCTGTATCGGGAATGGCACAGCTCGACCGCTGAAGGAACACTCACTCACAGAATACCTGCGTAATGCTGCTGTTTTTCGTATTGTCAGTGGAGGGATCCGGGGATCCAGTTACAGGTACCGATTCTTTCTATCTCATCCCTCAGGGTTGACACGTAGTCAATTATTATTATTACCAGTTATATATATTAATAGCAGTGATACCGCGCTACACACTGTAACGTGAATGGCCCAACTCGACCGGTGGAGAAACACTTTCTCACAGAATACCAGCGTAATGCTGCTGTGTTTCGTATGGTGAGTGTAGGGATCCGGGGATCCAATAACAGGTACCGATGCATTCTATCTCATCGCTCAGGGTTGACAACGAATATATTTGGATTTTTTTTTGAAAAGATGTAGCTGTCATTGGGCCGCAGTTATCCATCAGATGAACTGTGTGCTCGTTTGTCACCTTCAATATTATAAATAAAACACGATGATATTTTCTGGTTATTAACAGATGACAACAACCACATATATTAATAGAGCTCACAGAATTTGTAGTAAAGAAGAATCCCTAAAACTCTGAGGCTACACATAGAGACCAGACTAACCGCAAACTGGATTAATATGACCATTCCATAGCGTGATATAAAAGAAACATATAGTTAGTGAAATATTTTTTTTCTTCATTCATTCATTCATGTCATGCTATTATCATTGCTATCCTTTGTAACCTAGGTACCCTAAGTAAGATTAAATGATTATGGATACATAGAACCCACAATGTTATTTTTCGCAAACTTTACCCCAAACCTTTTGGATATTGACTCTTCCATGATAAATTCACAAAACTCTCAAATTCACTTCATTTACGTAATGTGTGTGCTCGTAGATGTCACAAGTTATAATTGTTGAAATCACACTAGGCCATTTTTGTGGTACAAATATTAAATGTGAAAATATACTATTCAGTCTTACGTTCACAAAAAATATAAATCAAATATATTTATAAATAGTTAAATTATTATATAAATGAATCATTAAATATATATAATATAATTAATTAAAAAAATGTTGTTCCTGCAGGTATTCCCCAACACTATTAAAGTTCCTTATATGTTGAACGAAACTAAAAATATGATCATTCTAATAAATCATCTCAAGTCGTTAATTCAAAAAGTAACGAAACAAGCGCCCCGTATAATGAACCCACAGCAGCATCTCGTTATTTATTTTCTCGTTAGAAGCGCCAAGGTCTAAGACTAGCAATAATTCTAGATCGTTCTCCTCCGTCTCTTTATAAATGCAAATTAAAGTAACAGCGGTAAAGCTTCGGTAAATACAAAACGACACTTCCCCTGTTATTAATGTCTAGATTGTTTTTCGGTAATTTTAAATGGTGATGCGTGAGCGCAACTATGAATATTTTAACAGTGGTAGAGCTACACTGCAGTTTGTTTCTCGCTGTCACTATATATACATATATGTATAAGCTATAAGAGAGCCTACCGCAGTACGGCAACAGTATTTTTAAAAAGCAGTAATTTGAAAATTGGTAACTTATTAATAAATGCCCCTAACAGTCAAACACGTGACCACCACAACGTGAAAAAAAAATACTTTTAAATGAAAGCCATAGCCATATTTTGATAACAAATTAAATTATCACATTACTTTTCAATATCTTAAAAAAGTATAAATAAAGTTCCAACCTATATATAATAAATACCGCTGCTGAGCATAGTCCTATCTATAGAGGGTGTTAGAGCTTCGTTCGCCACGCGACTCCACTTCGGAATGGAGGACTTTATATATCATTTATTTAATATATGATTTTTTCCACTTCGTTAATCGTTATTAAAAGGGAGCGCTTAAACACTGAAATGCTCTGCATCTTAGCTCATCATTAATCCTTTTCTGAACATCCAGAAGAAATCCCCAACAGAGTGCAGTTTTCTATAATCTGTTGTTCTATATTACTAAACGGATTTCTATATTTTTCTTTATACTTACCTAGATACGTGGGGCAAATTAAAAGTTTGAGGCACTGTTAATTACAAAAAAAATAATATTAATTTGGATGTTTGGATTTGGTTAAGGTGAATTTAAAATAAGAATTTGCACTATATGATTTTTTACGAATGTCACAGTTTAAGTTCATAAGAAAATTGCTTCATCTAGCATTTTGTGATGAAGTCCCGTCTCGTACCCTCGTGTACTTTTGGTGCAATAAATTCATACGTTAACGTGCTAATCTCCAGGACTAGGCTGACTAGCCCTTGAATCGACTAGACTCGTTTTTTACAAACGAGGTAGAGGGTTGTCAGCAAATTAATACCACATTAAGCATTGAAATGGATCAAGTGCAAAATATTTCACTGGTACACCTGAAGTTTCAGCAACTATTCACGATATGGGTATCGCCCATATAATACACAGACAAAAATGACGGCTCAGTCACAGACAAAAAGACAGATCCTCGATCTAGTCGACCCATCCATGCTGATCTAGTAAGTAGCTGGAGCTTGCTGAACCTATTTCCAATTTCAAATATATAACACATACACATATGTTTAACAAAATCTTTAAATTACTTCAAATAATTAAAATGGAAATAAATCTTAAAGTAATTACGCGAAGAGAAATATGAAACGCAGAATCGCCAATCTATATTAAAAATATTCTTGCAAGACTTATTACTAGTTTACAACTGTACATCCGAAAATAAAAGCATGTAGAGCTTTTCCAGTCTCTAAAATCTGCCAGATCTTACTTCCGCAAAAGAACTAACTCAACTAAATTAGTTTCGTTATCACCAGGCAGCAGGTGCGATCTAACAATGAGAGCGTACTTGCTGCTACTCGCTGTCTGCGACTATTTAACCTTCATTGTTAAAAGTTTTCACGACGTGCGCAGAATGAATTGCAGACGTCCTAAAAAGCTTACAAGCTTTTAGAATTTTACAAAGATGTTCGACAATTATCGTCTCGTCGTCGAACGTTATTTGATTTAACAAATTAAAGCTCACGATTGTTGAATTCAAGACGATATGTTTTAACGTAGCTTTGACAGTAATAGACATTGTAGCTAGTTTCTTCTTATAATTAAAAGTAAGTGGAGGGATTTGGGCACCCAATTACTGGTAATGATATATTCCATCGCAGTTCTCAGAGGGAGACAATGCATCATTCTTGAAACTTTGTTGAGTATTTGAGTTTATGAGTTAGTGAATAATTACCCTTAGGAGAACTATGTTCTCGTTGTTACCCATTTTTCTCTTCATTATTAAAAATATTCTTGCAAGACTTATTACTAGTTTACAACTGTACATCCGAAAATAAAAGCATGGAGAGCTTTTCCAGTCTCTAAAACTGCCAGATCTTACTTCCGCAAAGAACTAACTCAACTAAATTAGTTTCGTTATCACCAGGCAGCAGGTGCGATCTAACAATGAGAGCGTACTTGCTGCTACTCGCTGTCTGCGACTATTTAACCTTCATTGTTAAAAGTTTTCACGACGTGCGCAGAATGAATTGCAGACGTCCTAAAAAGCTTACAAGCTTTTAGAATTTTACAAAGATGTTCGACAATTATCGTCTCGTCGTCGAACGTTATTTGATTTAACAAATTAAAGCTCACGATTGTTGAATTCAAGACGATATGTTTTAACGTAGCTTTGACAGTAATAGACATTGTAGCTAGTTTCTTCTTATAATTAAAAGTAAGTAGAGGGATTTGGGCACCCAATTACTGGTAATTATATATTCCATCGCAGTTCTCAGAGGGTGACAATGCATCATTCTTGAAACTTTGTTGAGTATTTGAGTTTATGAGTTAGTGAACAATTACCCTTAGGAGAACTATGTTCTCTTTGTTACCCATTTTTCTCTTCATTATTAAAATATATACACTAGTTTACATATAAGACTAGTGCTGTATATAAATATTACATATAATTTAACTTTTGTATATCTTTCAAAAGTGATATTGTGTAATGCTATTATACCTTATTATATCATATTACTCCCAGGATGTATATTTTTTATGATGTGTGTTGATGAGACACAGTTACCGACGAGACTTTTCACCTCAGATCTCAGAGGTGACAATAAATCTTTGTTGAGGAGGGATGTAGATGTCGTAGATGTCAAGGGCTCCAGTCACCAAATCCACCACCATCAGGTGAATTTTGTTTTTTAGCGCTAATATTATAAAAAAACCTTTATATAAGTTTTTTTTTAATACATTGAGAGTATCAAACGAGCACACAGTTCACCTGATGGCAAGTTATCCCTACGGCCCATGACAACTACATTCATCCTTGACAAGGAATCATTATACAGATGCGTTGTCACCCTTGAGGACTGAGATGGAATGCCTCGGCTACAGTAATGAATGTCTCCGAATCCGTACAATCACCAGACGAAACATAGCAGCTTTATGCTGCTATGTTACGCTGGTATTCTGTGAGGGGTTGTCCTACCCTGACCCATTTATTTTTAGCTAGAAACAACTGCAGAGTAGCTCTACCACTGTTATAAAACAGGTTTTAAAAATTTAATTCAGGAGCAGCGTCGACCAATTTCAAAATGAAACAGCCTTCGGGCACACAAATTCTATACGCAGTCACCGTAAAACAAGGGCATGGGACTTGGAATTGAATCTGGACCACCCTGATGGTGGAGTTTTATTAAATTTGCGATAACGTGTCGTCTTCAAAGCGCCGAGAGATTGCATCGAGCGTGCATCTGGCGTTCTTTACAATTTGTCGGGAAATAGCGAATCGGGCACACGTAGAATTCTTCCATACGGACGACCGGATTTCACTCGGAAACGGGAATATCTGTTTTGTGTCACGCGATAGCGGCAAACATACTATTTGATTTATTATTTTTATCTGAATAAGTGCATTCGATTATGCAAATGTGTGATGATTTTAAAATTATGTCAGCTATGGTTATTTTATAATCAGTTTTATAAGCACGGTAAAATTGAACCAAAAAATCATCTAGAGAACAGTACAGATGGAACATTCTACTTTGTGACACACATTATCCATACCAATTAACCTAGATAGTGAGATAGTGAAATTATTTGGAGAACAAAATAGGATATATAAATCCTTTACATATTTATAAACATTTTATTCTCAATATAGCCATGAATCTAGATATTTAATAGAATAAGCAGTCTTTATTATTCTACGGTGAGCAAACAACAACTGAATTGATATTCGAATTGATTTAAACACTAACTGTTGATATTTAACAACAGTATTCGCTAATTTATCGAACACTATACAATAAATATTGATTAATTATTGACAATCACGGATTACAAGCATTTCATTAAATCAATACTCAGTACGCCGTACGCCGGAAGTCGTTTTAATTGTTTGATGATTGGAAACTAATGTAAATCGAGAAAAATAAGTAATCTTAACTAAATTGGAAAATTTAAATCGTTAAATAATAAATTAAGATGTGAATGTGATGTTATTTAGTGAACTCGCGTAAGCAGGACCAGAAGTTATACCTATAATAAATACATATAAAACTATTGTCAACCGGAAAGAGAATAAAATAAAGTTAGTTTACTTCATTATCGTCAATGCAACAGTTCAAGAGAGTGAATGTACTAGCTCTTCGACGTTCGCTTCGACATCCACTTAACCCCATAGTTAAGCTCTTCTCATTGTTACAAGGAATGTAATAAGTGTGTTTACCGGTGGTTTTGCTGTTCAACGAAGGGGTGAAATTCATACATTTAAGAAGATATTTTTGTTATATAATTTAAAACGTGACAAATGAGCATATAGATCGCCTGATAGAAAGTGATAACTGTAGCCCAATGACACCGTCATTCATTATCGATAAACAATCATTGCATCTGCATTATCATTCCTTGTCATAAATGATGAATATAGATGTCATGGGCGGCAGGAATCACCAACCATCAGATGAACTGTGGGCTCGTTTGTTACTGTCGATGTAAAAAAAATGCCGCAGTTACCACTTACTATCAGGTGAACTGAGTGCTCGTTTGTCACCCTTAATATTACAAAAATAATTTGGAGAAAATTTATTTTTATTCACAACTGGACAAGACACTTTAAGGTTCAATAGTTCCTCAAAGAAAATTCCAGTAGCGGATACCGCGAAACGAGGGCACTCAATCTTGAAATTGAATCTGGACCACACTAAAGTAGAGATTTATTATTTCAAGAAAAGGCATCGCTTCCAAAGCGCACGGCGATTGCATCAAGCATTTGGCCTTCTTTACAATTTGTCGCGGGAAAAGCGTATCGAATGCCCTAAGAATTCCTTTAAGCGGTAAAGCTTGAAACCTAAGCCAAATACCGCACTATTTTCAAAGTGGTATCTACTCTTTAGAGGTAACCAAATTATTTTCCGACTAAAATAAGATTTTGATTTTATATAATTTCATAGAATTGCGGGTGACAAATCAACACACAGTTTAGCTGATGGTAAGTGACGACTTCGGCCATAACAACCACATTTATACTCAACATCCTTCAGGGCTAAGACGGAATGCCACATCACCAATCACCATTAATAACCCGGACTCCAACGCACCTGACGAAACACAGTAGCGTTATATTGCTATTTAACGTTGATATTAAGAGCGTGTTTCTTCCCTGATCGGGCGGACCCACCAATTCATGATGCTGCTAGAAATACACTGTAGCGTAGCTTTACCCTTGATAAAATTTGTTGGATATTTTGGTATGTATATTTTTTTGTAATATTAGGGGTGACAAACTAACACAGTTCACCTGATGATCGTCCATGGCATCCATTCAAGATGTATGCTTTGTCATCCTTGTGGGAAGAGACGAAATTACCTGCAATTGGGTCCCCGGATCCCTATACTCCCTACATAAGAATAAAAGTTGCTTTGAATTTTTCCACAGTGGTATTCTGTGATGCGGCATGTTCCAATCCCCGTCAAGCCCACCCATTCATGCGTCAGTTATAACTTACTGCGCTTGACTCTTCCAAACAATTATATTCTAAGCAATATCGGTGATAGATTTTAGTTATTTTGATATATCATGAATGATCTACAATAAGTATTTTTAAAGTTGTTAACGGTTTTGTTAAAACTAATTGATGCAATAAAAAAAGTCAAACTATAAAGCAAAACAAAAATAGTACACGTAATTTTTCGTTAGAAGTTCCACTGTTCCTGTGATATCTTTTCATTCTTTATAAATTAGTTTAAATTTAAATTTTATTTGCATTTGACTCTTGGTGACCAACAATTAACAGTAATAACTAGTTTTGATGTTTCTAAAACGAAATCAATATATTATTATTAATTATATTTTTTTTAAATAAACTTATTTTATGGAGGTATATTTTAATTTCATGTTTTGAGTACTCATGGTTACGCGTGGAATTATCTGTTTGTTAACATGACACCGGAATTAACCAGGACTACCGTCAGTTTTGAGTTATTAAGTATTTTTGTTATTGAATACTTTATTCAATTTTGGATGAGGACAGTGCAGTCAGTAAACTGTGCGTATGTATGTGTAATATGTGCGTGTGTATATATATGAATCTCGGTACCGGTCTTAAGCTCTACAGAGGGTATTGGAGCATAATTTGCCCATCTGTTTTTTCTCATTTTGCCATTCATCTACTGTGTATTGTCACAATTCTCATGTTATGAAAGAATTTTTATTTCACATTCAAAAAAGGAACAGAGATATTAAACATTTGTGTTGAGTGCTTTTTATGACAGAAATGAATATTAGAAAGGATCACATTAGCATATTTTGGGTGGCAACATATCCCGTTGTTGGACATAGGCCTCCTCTCTCGATTATTTTAAAATATTCAAAAAATTAACAAACATGTTAAACAATTGCTGAACCGAATAAAAAATATATTGCAACAAGGAATTCGCTTCGGAAGCAGAAAGGCCCGATGCGGCCACCGTGAAACAAGATTACCGCATCCTGAAATTGTATCTCGTGCTGCGGACGTCAAGTTATATAACATTGCCTATATCACCGTCTCCAAAGCGGGCATGGATTCTATCCGATTTTCTTTACAATATATACCCAAGCTGCTTGTGAATATACCAGCGCCCACATTCATCCATATCATAGGAAAATCAAAGCGGATACGTTTTCGTCGAGATGAAATGCCTCACTTCAAAAAATGTTGTATCGTAAATAAGATATGGTTTAAAGGTAGCTGGACACCGTCTCTATAGTTGGGCATGGAGATAAAGCTCTTCACTGCAAACCATATGAAAAATCTTTAACCTGCTCGAAAACTCTTAACAAATAAGAAATCTATTAACAAGTCTATGGGAGAACTAAAGCTTTAATAAATGAAAAATATTTTTAAGATAGAGCATAAAAGTCTCGACAAATATCTTTAAAAATTGATTTACCAAAGATTGCGAAAGAAACGCACACATAAACAAAAATGGATCAAGTCTCGCTCATAATGAGTACAACCTAATTTGTTATAACCCTATCAAGTTCTTTAGCCGGTATGTTCATGCTTTACAAATCACGGAGTTAAAGTAACATTTTTTTTTTACATTTTCATGTCTGAACTAGTTTCATTTTTCATAAAACATTTTGAGACCTCATAGGATTTATTTAAGGTAAATTTATTTTAGGTAAAAGTTATTACAATACTTAAAAAAACCTTTTCTCATCTTCTGTCTTTAAAGACGCCAAAACCGTCTTGCTTAATCATTTTAAAATGTTTTGAAAAGAATGTTCATAAAGTTCCTGTTAACCGCTTCTACCAGGCTTAAATACTTGTTCTAGGAGATGGTCCACGACAATAGTCAAATGGCAGATTCGAACCTACTATCTTAAGTTTCGCAGACCGTACCCTAAGCCATTAGAATCATTCATCATACTACAACATTTTAGTGATTGCATAGAAACGCGAGAAAACAGTTCACTTGTTGTTGTGTTGTAATTCTTACACTCCTTAGCACCCCATTCATCCTAGATAAGGAATCATTACGCAGTTACGTTTTCATCCCTTAAGACTCTAGGTTTTCTAGGGGGAGGATCATACTTTGGTTGATTTAAGACATTCCTGTTGTAGCGAGTTACAGTTCAAATTACCACTGTTGAATACAACATAATTATTAAAGTGTTTCCCAGTGTTTTGTAATTATATAATGGATATTACCTATTTTTTTATTATTGTAATGAGGGTGGGGTGATAAGCGATCACACATTTCACCTGATGGTAAGTGATTCATTCTCGATAAGGAATCATAATGCAGATGCATTGCCACCCCGAGGACTAAGATCTGGACGAGGGTCTGCCTAGTGTAGAGAATTTTTATCACACGGCATTGGGTATGGTCTTCGCAAAATTCAAGTTGTAGATACGAAGCCGTCATAAAAGCATAAACTAATCTTCTAAATCTAAAGCTTATCACGAGTGGTTAAGGGGAACGTTATTAATATACATACAAACAATAGTATTGGTAGCGTTCTTATTTAGAAAAATGACCCAGGGTAGGTCACAAACTGTTTCCTTGTTTATTTTATTCACCGTCGATAATTGCGGCGTAGCTCCGTTACCCCAACGAACACCTCTCGCCTTCCAACAAACTAATTTGCTAAAACTATTATAGCAAAAGACTCTTAACAAAACCGGTTAAGGCGGACGTAGACAAAGCGGGATCGCTCCGAAAACAATCGCGTTCGTGAACTGCACCTGTTCCAAAGTGATAATGAAACTAATTTAGATTTAGTTTTCTCGCAAAGGAAATTCATCTACGGAGCAAAGGAGAAATGGTTAATTTGAATTTATGCTTCATTAAACTTTATGTAGCATTCGAAACCTTATCGGAATATGGCAATGTATTTCGATTCATCTTACGAATAAAAATCATTAGATGACATTTGAACGTCGAGTACGGAGATAGAGTCGGCTTCTTTAAAGTGAATAAGCTACCTAAATTTTGGTTTACGTTTACTGTTTATCGCTCTATATATGAAACTGAGGGTGACAAACGAGCACACCTATATTCATCTTCAACTAACATTCAAGATTTATATGCGTTGTCACCCTGTGAAATGATATTGGAAACTCTCGTTACCTGTAATTATTTTCCTTCTATATATTTTATTATTATCTTTTTTTTTATTACATTGAGAGTAACAAACAAGCACACATTTCACCGGATGGTAAATTATTCCTGCAGCCCATGACATCTACATTCATCCTTGAAAAGGAATCATAATGCAGATGCGTTTTCACCTTGGAATACTGTGACAAGGCATTCGTTATCAGTAAATAAAGGTCTCCGAATCCCCACACTCAACAAACGAAAGACAGCAGCATAATGCTGCTATTTTACGCTGGTATTCTGTGTGGTCGTGGTCTCACCCATGTCGAGCTTACCCATTCATTTAGCAGCTAAAAACAAACTGCAACTTATTTATGCTGTAACTACAAACTGGCCGCGGCGTGGCTGTACCATTTGAAAATGTAGATATAAAGAATAAAAATATTTTTTACGCTCTAAATATAATTTAGTGCCGTGAAACCCAATCGATCTGTGTGGGCCTCGTTTGAAGTATCTCTTGTATTAGATTATCACAGAATTTTTAAGCTATTTCAAACTTTAAACTTTTAATTTAATGTTTATTATAATGCACATATAATATATGCTACTATATAGTATATTAAAGCTCATTTTGGTAACGTTCGGCAGGCGAGATTGCAGGCCCTGTGTAATAGTGAGTACAAAAGCCTGTGGCATATTTATTCTCGTAGTCTAATTTTCTGAACGAAATTGGATATTAGATACACTGTGTTTACAAGGATGTATAAAATAAAAAAGTTTAATATGATTTTTTTAGTAGAGTACGCAACGTAGACATCCGCTTGGTGAATGACATAGCTCATAAAATTTGCAAGCTGAAGCGGTAATGGGCTGGCCATATATCTCATAGCTTGCTCTATCGCTTGATGACTGATAGGGAACAAAGGTTCTTGAGTGGCAAGATGCTCTTGGACTTGCAGTGCAGTGTTGGACGGAGCGCTTCTAGATGGAGCGATGACCTATGTCAGTTTGCGGGAAGACAATGGATGAAGGTGGCTCAGGATGGTGCTTTGGGGCAAAGGCAATTTATGAGGGAGACCTGTGTTCAGCATTGGATTGGCTGTGATGATGATTATATGAACTATATAGTGGTTAGGGCGTTAGACTCCAAAATGGATCGGATCTGACCGTTTTCGGATTATTATGTTTATAAAATAGTTGATTGTAATCATGTAAGGGTGTTTGATTCTTTGAGGTATTTAAAATATAATTAAGAGGCTATACAATTAGATCCTTCTGTTATGCAAGGGCCACCTCTCTAGAGCCCTTACGTCTCACGATGTATTTCTTCGACGTCTAGCAAATCAGCACTTTAAATTGCAATTAATAATTTCATCGATGACAATGGAACTTGGTTAGTTCGCATACCGTGAAATTGTAATGAGCTCTTAGACACTGAGCGGTCACGACTGTCTGGGCTTAATTACAATTTTATTATTTATCCATATACATACATATCATTACAAAAAAAATAATAAAGGGAATGAAATGAGGGAACAAAAAATAATAAATAATTATACGTATGAATAACATAGTGCATTAAAAGCAAATGTACACGTGTAGACGTCGAGACAAGCTTCATTCCGGATGAATAAATTAGACATTTTAATAACAAATTTTGATCTTGTTATTTATTTTTGCAGATTGTCATTGTTGAACATGTCAGTTATTCCTAACGCATTACTTCCTTAGACCGGTGTGTTTAGAGTTTTAATAATTTAAGCAGCAAATTCAGCATTTAAATTTGCCCAGTAGGATTATATTGAGTGAGTCGTTTCTAATATGCTTTCTAAGCGATCCTTATGTACCTTATAACTAATATCCATATCACCGTGCTATACTCTAGTATACTTGCAAATAACTTTCTTTGTCTTTATTATTTTAGAGAGAAAATTTCTTAACATCTACCATATATAATAATTAATATTTTTAACGTTTCTTTTTTCTTAAGAATTTTAAATATTTTTATACACACATTTCAGTCATTACAAACACGCTTGCTGAATGTAAATTCGAATAGATTCGATAGTGAATATTTATTTAAATTGAGGCCAAAAGTGAAAACAAGAGATAATACACGAATGAGCATATATCGTTCACAAAAGTGAAATAATAAAAGCATGCAGGCACTTTTGTTCCATGAATTTATTGTTATGCATAATTATCTAAAAGGAAAACACGCTCGGATTAAACCCGAGATTTTTAATATTTTTAAAACAGATTTTATTCGTATGTCTTTCGAATAGTTGACACGTTGCTTGTTCATAACCGTAGCAAGAATGGGCGAACCGGAGAATGACTACATCCCCACAGAATACCAGGCCAGGCAATACCATAACTGATGTGTTTTGCATAGTGAGATTAGGGTTCCATCCCAACTCAGCCTTCAGGGGTGACATTTTCATCTCAAATCTTTTTTAAAAATAGATATGTATATCATAGGCCAAAAACACTTATCAGGTGTACTGTGTGCTCGTTTGTCATCGTCTAATATTATAAAAAAATACTCGTACAAAACGAAATAACTATACTAAATTATCCATGCTGTAGCTTGTACAGAGACATTTATACGACATCTTTTTGTTTTATGAAACAAAAAATATTTATCGCGTACATTTAAAACAAGTTTTATGCAAAAATGCGAAAAAATAGAGCATTCAGAATTAAAAAAGATATACCATAAAAACACTGTTGCAGCGATTGTAAAAATTTATGTTTTTGTAGCTTTTTCCATTCCTATTTTAATTCATTGTTCACTACGTGTCCGCTGCATAAAAAACTTTCGCACAGAATAAATACTCTGAATGCGAAACGCTGCCGTGAATAGATTTTTAACAAGCCCAGTTTCGTTTTTACGCGGATTATATTAAAATTGTTACCATATTTTATTAACATTAACAATTTCATTGAATTATTAATTATAAAATTAAAGAAACCAGTACAGGTGTCACTGCTGGGCATTGGCCATCTCTAGAGATTATCCTATGCAGTCTCACAGTGGATTGTGGTTGTCACCCTTGAGGACTGAGATGGAATGCCTCATCACCATAACATCACATAAAGGTCTGCGGATCCCTGCACTCACCAGACAAAACACAGCAACAATATGATGCTATTTTGGTATGCTGGTATTCTGTAAGGCCGTGGTCCTACCCCAGGCGAACTGACTCATTCATTCTGCCGCTAGAAACGAACGTTGTGTAGCTCTACCACTGTCAATGTAGTTACATAAATGCTTAAAGTAGTTTTCAAAAATACACATATTTGTCCAAAACAATTAAACCTTAAGAACTTAAGTCATAAGTACAGGTCAATTTAGTTTCTGATACTAGTGTGTGATTCCACAGTGTTAGTAATATATTATAAACGAAGCTACCCATGGCCGCAGGAATCACTTATAAACGGGTGAACTGTGTGCTCGTTTGTCACCCTTAATACAATTAAAAAAAATAGCCACCACTAACGACTAGTGGTTATCTTCTAATTTAAATAGATCTCTAATTAAATTAACCAAAGGTAAACTGTCAATTATAGGTAACAACGTTTACGTGTTAAAGCGAAGTAATTTCTCTAAATGAAAACACTTAGGTAGACGCGGCAAAAGAGCTCGGATAACAATTGCACTGTTCAACTGAAACAGTTCTACCTAAGGGATAACGATACTAATTTAAATTTAGCGTTCTCTAGAACGAGATAAGCAGTACGGTTTTAAAACAATAAATCATATTTTTCAGATTATTTTTAATTTATTTAACTCAATGTGAATGTACATTGATAATCAGTGGTCATAATCACTGCCAACTATTTCTAGCTGCAGAATGAATGGGTCGGCTCGTCCGGGGTAGGACCACGCCCTCACAGAATACCAGCGTGAAATAGTATCGTAATGCTGCTGTGTTTCGTTTGGTGAGTGTAGGGATCCGGAGACCTTTATTACTGGTGACGAGGCATTCCATCTCAGTCCTCAAGAGTGACAACGCATCTACATTATGATTCCTTGTCAAGGATGAATGTAGATATCTTGCCAACAAGTGAATTTTTACTCTCAATGCAATAAAATAAAATAAAAAATCTTTAATAACAAGAAAAACCTTTCAAAAATACGTAATTTCTATTTATTTTTTATTTTTTTATACAAAATTGAAAAATATCTTTAAAGACAATATCTTTAAACGTTTCATGACAGTTTTATAAAAATAAACATAACATTACTCTTGATGTAATGGTTGAGCATTGCGAGGAAACCCGCATGTCTAAGTAATAATAAACAAATATATTTTGTAGATATGTGAAGTCCGCTAATCCACAATGAAGCTGGGTGGTGGTACTGTGAGATTTATATACATAGACAGTAACTTTACTTTAACTTTAATCTAAATAATAATTATTATAATACCACAACCGCAACCACCATATTATGATCATAATTCTTTATTTCTCACCACAAATATTTATTGAATGAGGAGTACGGTATGGATAAATAAAATTGATACGAGTATTTTGCTTTATTTTTCGTGCTGATGGCCGCTATTGGCCGAAGGGATTTTACAGTTTCACCGGGTTGAGAGGTGACCGAGCGCTTATGGCGCTCAGTCGAGTCCTCTATTAGCCACACACCAGCACATGGGCTCTTGAGAGCCTCGGCTTGGACCGCTACCCTGTTCCGCTAGAGCGTCTGACTCGAGGGTGCCCGAGAGGGCAAACAAGTGTTTGCGAGAGCTGGAGCTTGTACTACCTGTATCACGTCACCAGGCCCCATATTACGACCCCAGTACGAACAAATTATATACAAAACGTTAGTGGTAAAAATATGGTACTAAAGTGAAATAAAAGTATATACTATATAATAAACAAAAAAAATAAAACAATGCCGATGTTTGTAATTGGTGTGTGTGTGTGTGTGTGTAAACGTGTGCTTGTTGTTAGTGTTCATTAATGAGTTTGTTGTTTATTAGCTCATGCATGCACATTATCCTTAATTTAAGAAATATATTAATTAAAGAATATGATCAGAGCTTCAGTTTCGTCATAATTAAGTTTTTGTAACCAAATAGTCGTTATCTTTTTAGATTAATATAAAATAAAATGATGAATGGAAAGTATATTATTAATTTCATTATACAGATGTGGGCCCAAATAATAATAATTTATAAATATTACTTGTTATAACTATATTTGATGTATTGTTGTCATTCCTACGGCAGTTCGGGTTAATTGTCAAACGATGTTAGGTTAGCCATGGGTGTACCAGAGCGCTCAAAACGTCCGGAAGAAAAAAGTTAAAATTATCACGGTTAAATTCGTAAAATTTAACGTTAGTCACTAAAGAATAACATTAAATATTGTGTTTTGCTTTGTATCACTTACTATCTTTACCGACAAATGAAAACTTAGCCGACAAACTTGTAATAATAATAAAACGTCGTCCGTAACTTTAAAATAATGTGCCGTCATTACTCTTGTAAATGCTGAAGAGGAAGGCTGGGAAACCATAAGGACGGTACTGTGAGGGATGTGGGGTGTAATGATCTATTACGACCTTTCAAGAGAGTCAATCTCACTTATCCTTGATGCTCCCTACTGTTTGAATGACGACGCTGCGGACCTTTTTTGACGGCACTGTGGATAGATGACGCGAGTGGAAAAAGCAAGGTTTTTTGTTTTTACTTTATTCACTTTCAAATGAAATTATTTAAATGGAGCGCTATAAATCCAAAGTTCAAGAATCAAATAGTTCTTTAACTTACTGGGGATAAATTGTGTAATATTAATTTTAAGGCGCCCATAAAAACGAAAGTCCTCAACGGAGGGCCACCGTCCCCTTAGAATCGCTAAGTGGCGGTAACGAGCTTACCACTAAGATCGAGAGAAGTCTCGCACTAATAAAATGAAGTGGAAATTTATTCATCAGTGGAGTTGATGAACAATGACGTTAGTGCGATTCACCTATTAGGAGAAGTCTATAGTGAAGTATAAGTGTGTACAAAGTAGTCTATGAGGTGTGAGTTGGATTCGCCTCAAGTATATATAAATAAATAATTGTCACCACTTATTCTTACAAACAATCAATAACACTTCCAAAAAATAATAATAAATGGACTACTAGGAATTAGTGGAAGATAAAACATCTTAAGAGGGGATTGAATTTCTTTATTAATGACAAAAACAAAAATAATTTAGTCGTTACATCAGCTAGTTTGGAATCTCTTCAGTCAAGTGTCTTGGAGTCAAGGTCAAGTCACTTGCTGGTTAAGGCCAATTTGCTTGTAAAAAGCTTGGTGTGCTCAATAAAGCGGGACAGTATTTCATGTCCACCCATCTACAACACCCACATACAACTTCACAAAGCGCAAGGTTGGTCTGACATAAAATACTGTTCACATCTTTGGACTGGGGCACCCCCAGTACCAGTTCCTTCCAATTGATGGCAGTCAACGAATCGTCGATGACATCGGCTTGATTTATTGGCTTTACGAAGAGATGTTGCATCTCTTTGCGTTTTACACTGAATTTACCACGAGGAGTGTTTTGGGGTGGATTAATTCCACTGAGTTTAAACAAAAAATACACAAAGGACACAATTTAAAATTTTTATTCCTCAACTACCTGTTGGTTGAAACACACGAAATTTACTGGCACGCACAAATACTATGTGTAATGAACTATCACCAGCAGTACTTCAGTACTTATGATCACTTTCAATCAACTGAGCTGCTTACATGGTTACTCACTATTTTATAAAAAAAAATTGGTCCCCGAATCCCTACACTCATCACACGAAACACAGCAGCTCAATAATACTATTCAAGCTAGTATCCTGTGAGAGTGTGTTTCTGCCTTAACCCACTCTAGCAGCTATCACTAAAAACAAACTGCATCGTTTCTCTTTCACGATTCCTATAAGACTTAAAAAGCACAGTATAATACTCAAAAACGTTATTAATTAAACTTGTAAAATTGGATAAAGCCGAAGGAAGTTCCGTTGAACACAATTGTAAATTGAACGGGTGCAGCACTGCAGTGATAATGAAACTAATTTAAAAGATTTAGCCCATCTCTGAACGTGGAGAAGGTTGTGGAGTGGAAATATAATAAAGTGTAAAAGGAAACAAAACTATTACTAAAAAGCCAAGCTTTAGCTTATTTCTTACTGCTAAATAAATGGGTCGGCTCGTCAAATTAATACTACAAATACCAGCATGAAATAGCAACATAACGCTGTTGTGTCAGATTCATTTATTTCTTTATTCTTTATTTGCACAAGTAAAACAAACATTGTACAAAAAGGCGGCTGGTAGAGAATGCCTTTTGTAGCCTACCTTTGGGTTGAGCGGTGAATATATTGTAGATGCATGAAATTTTTTTTTTTTTTTGAAGAGTACATAAATGTAGTAAACAACAGAAAATAATAGTAGTAATATACATATTAATTAAAAGTTATGTGTATTTTACATGCATATATCTACGTATTTTTACACACATATATATATACATATATATATATATATATATTAATTGTCTATTTTAATTTCAAAATAATATACATTATCCAAAGAAAACACAAAATGCTGCAACCAATATTTTTAGCTAAATCTATTAACTTTAGATAAATCTTTGTTATCATATTCTGGTCTTGCGTATTGCCCACGAACATAGGAGCTAGTGATCACTTACATACATCAGAGGAACTACTTACTGCGCTTGCCACCTATTAAATAAACAAAATAAAACGAAAGGTAATTTCAAAACAATGTTTCATTTACACTCAATTATTAATGAACATGTAACGTTAAAATTATTTTTCACTCATCTGCATCGGTTTTAAATACTACTTGTGGATAACAGTTAACAGTGGTTGTCGCTTACAGAAATATTTTTGTTTATTTTTATATTTATCTAATATATGTCCTAAACTCCTGCATATATATGTACATATATTTACATATATAGCAGTGACAGAGCTACTGGATTCTTCTGGAGATTTCACCTGGAGCTTCATGTTCTAAAGATCTAGTGAATCTGCAATTCGATACCATAGGTAATGAATCATCTCCTAGCACAAGCATTTTCAGCTTAGTTGGAGTAGATAATTGAAATGTTAGTAATATAAATAGATAGTATTCTTTTTTAAAAAAAAAAGATGATAGAGGATGACATAAACAACTGATGCTGCTATTTTACAAAATACTAGTCTAACATATGTTCTAGGCGATATGTTCTGCGGTGAGAAAAGAATTTAAGGCGCAGTGCTAACTACGGTAAAAATTCAGTATGTTCAAGGCTCATAAGAAATTACAATAAACACTAAACAAACATTCCTGCACAACAAGACCACGTTTAAAGGAGATTTATACAAGGTACTGATGTATAAAGCATTGACATACATACATACATACATAAATATAGTTTTTATTAATAATGTAACTCATATCTTGCTAAAATTAATAATTAAATTAATAAAAGGCAATTGTTTTCAGTAATATTATATATTTAATTTTCTAAAAGTATTATGTGAAAATCTCAAGCGGATAATCTCGCAATGTATTAAAATACGGCTTTGAGAATTCCAGAATGCTTTGTTCTTATAATTAAAGCCATTTAAATTTAGCATTATCATTATCAGAACAAAGGTAGACGCGGTCGGGTCCAGGTGAAATGAAATACGGCAGGGTATCGTCGCCAAATGTCTGTGTTAATTATGACGTATAATTAAATGCCCTTTGTTTAATTTAACTGATGCATTTAATTCTGTTAGCGCGCTGGCAGTTAGCCAAGGTTCAACTTTGAGATGATAGCGGATTTTGTCACTTTACGCTGACGTTTTTTGTGAAGGAAGAAAGAAATCGATAGTCCATATACTGGCGATCACTTGACTGTAGATTATTGACCACGGAAACTAGCAACACAGAAAAAGACTTTTTTTATGACTGACGGCTACTGAGTCCTAGGGCTTTTACAGATTTACCGGGTTGAAAGGAGGCTGGGACCTCAGCCGAAACTTTATTAATGGGTAACCAGCACAAGAGGTCCTGAGAGAGAGCCTCGGCTTATTATTGTCGTTACCCTGGGCGCGGAAGACAACTGACTCGAGGATGCCCGAGAGGGCCGAACCTTGGCTCGGTAATTTACTTTTGACGGATTAAAAAGACACGGTGCTAAACTGAAGCGAGTTCTAGCTAGGTTTAAGAATGAGAAAATTAGTAAACGTTTTGGGAGGGTGATGGGAAAAACCGTGTCATTTGTGATAATCCCCCGACCATGCAAGTTGTGATTTTAACTCTCTCCAGTAATTGAAGAAATATTAAAAACAAGTGTAGTTTGAAAACAAAGATGTCGTGGTTGTTTATAACTTATAGATTATTAAAACCGAAAAAAGAGTGATCATTGGTATAGAGTTAGAGGAATAGAATAAACGTATGTGCGGCCAAGTTAAATACATTTAAATAATCAATAATACAGTTATTAAAAATAAAGTTTTTTTTTGTCTCTAAGTGTATATAAACAAAAATATTTTAACATATGTAACATACATGCAAAACCGCAGTTTATCCGCACTCCATCACTTTCCAGAGAGGAGGCCTAAACCCAGTAGTGGGATCTATGTATACAGGCTTCTATTTTATATACTTATGTGGAAACACGTAAACTGAAAGTACCCTATTTAGTATTGAGTACCCGGTCTAGAGATCATTGTGAGAAGCATGTTTTGTTTTGTAACTTTTTCCATTCCCATTTTATTCTATTGTTCACGGCGTACCTCGTATAAGAAAAACCATGCGTAAATAAATATTCACAACGGGAAATGTTACAGCGAGTAATGCGACCGGAGTTTTCTAAAAGCACTAATGTAAACGTGACACCGGACGAAAGATTTTTCTTATATTATGAGTGACAAACGAGCACACAGTTAATCAGATTGTGTGATGTATGTCGCCCATGACAATGTAGATCCAACCTCTTAAAAACTAATGTAAGATTTGAATGATATGTGTGTCGGATAAGTATTAGAATCACTTTAATATGTTTGAATTAAAGTACAAACATTAAACTATATACGCCACTATTAATCAAAGCCTGTAAATTTTAACCTTTTTAACGGTCATAGAGTCACGATGCGGTTGGTTTCTAGATGTAGAATGAAGCTCTACTATCTGAGTGGAACAAAAGCATAACACCGCTGTGTTAATTAAAGTTTGTAACTATAACTATAGCCCAAGTCAAAATTGGTATTATGAGTGCAGACAAAGACGGTACCATATATCAATGGTGATGAACTGTTGATGTAAGAAGATAGGAGTAAATTAGTACTAATCGGCTCTTTCCCACCTTCTTCGAGTTAAGAACCATTAAGAATTACTCTGTGCCCTGGTGCAGTATAGAGTTGCGGAGAGGTTTTTAGAGCCACTACATTGACTACTTCATTGGTGATCTTATTAGGTATCAGGAGATTTATGCAAAACAGCTGGGAGTGTCTACTAACAGTTCTGTATATATCTACTCCATGATGATTCTCAAGTATGTTATAGATTAATTTAAATCAATATTTATATTTCATTCATCATCATCACAGTCTATCAATAGTCCACTGGAATAAAAGCCTCCTGCATAGATTCCCTAAAAGCACGATCTTAGCTTTCTACATCCATTCACTTTCCGTAATCTTGCATAGATCATCGCTCCATCTAGTGGAGGGTCGTCTGCTCTGCGACTGCTATTCAAGAACCTTTCTTCCCCATTGATTAGCTATTTCTACGAGTTATACTAAATATGTATCCATATCTAATTCACAATAAATTCATCTAGGTCTAAGTGGTCGTATTTATTCTACTAAACATCTAAGGTTCACCTGTCAGACGAACTTTATAATTCTCCAAAGTAAAAAAAGAAACGGAGCCAATTGAATTAGTCTCGTTATCACCGGGGAGCAGGTGGCATTTCAATTCAATAGCTCTTAGAATGATTCTCACTTCGATTACTTTCATTTCGTTCCAGTTTCCAGTCAAATAAACTTCCAAGCTACTATCTACTTACTATAAATTCGATGGAATTATTTGTTTCAGTTTTTCTTTTATTTAAAAAAATCTATTCAATTTACGCTTGTTCAATTTAATTTAAGGCCTCAACACAAGCAGCGGCGATGAGCTATAATTAAGTGAGGTGCTTGCTCTTTGATATCTATTCTATAAAAAAAAAACTCTAGATGCTAGTCGACGGACATAACCTCTGTCAAGTTTGCTTTGGTGTAAATAACACTTGCTAACTTTCTCTATTCAAGGTGAACGCATAACAACTTGTTGAATACTAAAAAATATTGATTATCACCGTAGTACTTTAAGGAATTTGGCTACTACTGGCCTTGTTTTGCCAAGGAAAGGTCAGATAGATCAGCTCGACCGGGATAGGATTAAATAAAATTAAATTAAAATTAAATTTCACACTACTGTGTTGTGTGTGTTTGATGAAAAAAGAAATGAGAGACTTTATTACTGTACCAAGCATCATTAGATATGTCGCTGCAATATGATGCCTTAACGAGAATAAATTTAAATGTCATAAGTCGGAGGTATCACTTGTCACTAATGTATAAAAACAAAGACAGTAAAATCAATATTAATAATAAAATAGAAATGTTCCAAAAAAATTATGTGAAATGTAAGATGTAACAGTACTTTTGTCGATTCCATATATTATTAATTTTCTCTGGAAACACTTCGGAAAAGTAAAATTGGGGGAACATTTAATGAACATGCCCTATATCCAATGAATATTTAACGAAGTCGACAATCTTAAAACTTTTTTGACACTCACGCTGTTCAAAGCATGTGTATCCTGAAGCTTTGTTCGAGATGGGTGTAGATGTAGACGTATTATACTCGCAGTCAGTACTTAGCCAAGCCGAACAGCGCCAAGTGAACTGTGTGCTCTATTGTCTCCCTTAGTATTATATATTCACTTAGAAGTTCAAATTTTAAATCCATACGCTTTGTAAATATCCAAGGCAAAAGAATATTCGAACTCAAGAACTCAAAGGAATGAACTCTTTATTTACATTGTTTATTTCTGCATTCATAGCATATTGTAGTTAATATATCAAATATCGTTTGGGATTGAGCTTTGTGGAAATCTATGGCCTAGACCTAGACCTAAGGTCAGCAGTGGACAATGAATAGACTGTGATAATAATGATAATGATGTTATGACATATGTTATAACTAGTATTATGTAATACAATTTAAAAAATAACTACCAGTTCTAAGTAAGGAAGACTCTCTGTAAGAGATATCTACCTTTTTGCGAATGGCGCGCCATATGAAGAATTGCTAGGACTATGCATTCTTCTTCCTTCCCAGCTAGAGCAAATCAATTTAATTGAAATGTGTAATGTGTTGTGTACATTTGCGATATAATTTCATTTACAACAAACGAGCATATTATTCACCTGATGCTTAATTATTCCTACGATCTATTACATCTTAGTATGGAGCAAAGTTAAGCATCAAGACTAAGGTATACAGCGTCACTTACTAACGTTACTAATAGGGTCTGCAGTTCCCACTGTACAAGCGGAGATTTTCTGTAGAGCAAAAATATTCATTCCCATATTTAAATTTCAATGATGTTCCGCTCGTAGTAAAATATGCAATTTACATATGTGTATATACAATACGTAATATATGTATATACATACATATTTACTTATTAAATGCATCGAAATTATTAAGCTTCCCTCAACAATCATATTTATATATTCGACACTCCATAATTTGCAGCAGATGTTAATTGGGATATTAATTTTCACACCACCGTTGCCGGCATAATACTGGATATGGTCGGTCAGGTGAATTGAGATATCATGGGACGTCCTCACCATCTCTCCGTGTTAATTATGACATCTAATTAAATATCCATGGATATTTTAAGCGATGCATTTTATTGAGTTATTCTGATATTTGACACGGTGCAAATCTAAAGCGTATGACGATTTTACTTCACTCCATACCCCTGATGGAGTTCTCCTGTTTAACTTCGACCACACACTAGATCTTCTGGTTTTGCTAGATGAAAAAGTGCCGTGGATTTAATATTATAGTGACGTTAAATTCGTGACATTACTCAATTACATCGTTCCCTTCCCTAGTTTAAGTTAATATCATGTGATATAAAAGTGGTAAAACAACACTGTAGCTTTAATAGTTTATCGTCGTACCGTTAATTGAACCTCTTCGTCTTTTGTCTCTCGACTACTAGTTTATATTAACTTCATCGATTACTATTTCTCTAATAAATCTAAAGTAAAATACAGGTTGAAAGAAATATTTCAACCAAACATTTTTTTTCTCCAAAATATTATCCTTGGGCCATACCGTTAATATTTAATTACCTCGAGAGCACCAAAGTACCCATAAATTATCCGCACTCTTATCCGGCTGATAAAATTGTCAACTTAAATTAAGATTCCATATTATGTATTTCACGTTGAAATGTATAAATAAATGTCACGTTTGTTTAATAGAGTTACTAAGTTATCTACGTATTATTTACTTTTCTATTAATTAATATTATGTAGAATATTGCAAATATAAGTAAACAACAGTCTTAGAACAATGCAAAATCAATAAAAAGCTAATTAAATACAAATTTATGATAAATCAAATATAAAATATTTTTTTCAATTGAAAACATTTAGTATAATATCGAAAAGTTTCTTCATGACAAATTGTAATATTAAGTCCTATGTTTACATATGAAATTGGTCTTTTGTCGAACTGGCCACTTTAATCACAAATAATCTGGCGTTTGATTGGGAATTCCATATTAAAATGAATTTCAAATTTAGGCTTCATCAGCCAATACCATAAAACAAACACTGTACGAGCTTGGTCCTTTCCCCATCGAGCCGACCCAATGTTCCAGTTAGAGTAGGTAATATACAGCATTGGCCTACCAATATAGATATTGTGCAGAACTAACGGAGAACATAATATTCAATCTAAATAAAGTCTCTATGAGCCCATAATCCTTCACCATTCAGAATATACGTCTCTGGAACTCTTTGCTCGAAGATATAAGAAGAGCTTCGAATAAGCTCTCTTTTATAAGGCTGGTACGGGAACACTATTATAAGCCTTATAATAATTATAAGTTAATTAATACGGTAAGTTACTCTAGTCGTTGTTTGTTATTACTAATTATTATTAGGATTTTTTTTTTTTACAATGTACGCATTACACGATAATTGATAATGTCTCAAGGAATTAAATAGGGTGGCAATGTACCCTTTTTGACCCGACTGCCAAGGAAGGGTTACATTTTTCGCGCGTATCTTGTGTGTATGTAGTATATTTGTAAATTTCTTTATAACCCCGTAGCTTCAAAACGGATGGATGGATTTCGACAGGTAAGGCATCGGTTATATTCGTCTTATAAACAGAGGTGTTTGAAAAACAAAACGGCGGATTTTTAGCGTGAACTAAACTTAACGTGGGTGTTTAACTTAGGCTTTCAGCTCATAATATAGTATGTTAAACCGAAGTAGAGTTTGCTTTGCCTATTTTAATTTTTTTTCTATTCCCAATCTTGTCTTAATATTTTTAGTGCATTACTTTTTAGTTGTCTTTCGTGCAGTCTGGTTTTTGATTATTTTAATTATTTAATTTACTGTAAGGTGTGACCAATAAAGTTAAAATAAATAAACAAAATAAAAATAATATGTATACATAATATGTATACATAATATGTATACATATTATGTATACATAATCGTACCAATATTGACAATGAGTGTAAGTCTGAACTACCAATATATTTACTCAATAAATTCGGATAGAGAGCTCCATTTTAATTTTTGCCAATTTACAAAGTGCAAAAAAAACGCACGTACATCTAAAATCTGTGCTGAGAATGGATGTTTCATGCATGCAGAATGAATGGGTCCTCTCAACCAGGGAATGACCCTCACATATATCAGTGTAAAATTGCAGCATAACACCGCTTTGTTTCATTTGGGGGGTGTAGGGTTCTGGTTACCTTATTTATTGGTGAGGTGGCTTCAATTTTAGTCTTCAGGGTAAACGATGTATTTTCAATATGATTCCTCTCTCAACATCAAGTGAAACGTGTGCACTTTTGTAACCCTAATAAAATTTTATAAAAATGTGGAAATTACCGGATGGCATTCTCGTTGGCAACTGGTAAGGTACCACGTGGAAAACCTTCACCTCATTCTATTCTACAAAGAAATGTATTAGTTTATAAATAATTTCAAACCTTTACCATTTTGTTTATAAAAAATTGATTCGATATCCCTGCGGACGTTACGTTTTCGAAAATTTAATACAGCACGCCGTCACGAATAGCTCGCCTCGATTCAACGCACTAATCTAGTTTCACGCTGGGTGCATCTGACGTTAGAGCGATGGTGAGGGATGTAATAACGAAAGATGACGAATTCGACGAAAATCCTTTCATTTTTCAATGCACCTTCTAGAAGATTCTCGAAGAAAATTGATTAGATAAAGCAAAAAGTGATCTCTAAAGTCGCCGTTGTCGAAATCAATTACGGCATCACCGTAACGAATTAAGATGACCCTTTCGATATACCTTTCGGATAGATCCTAAAATAGTATGGTACGCTAAAGCTATTATTTATTTCTAACTGTACAGAAAAATATGTTTTAGGGTCTATTTAGAATATAGTTTAAGTCTAAATTTCTCTCAAGTGGACTAAATTAATAAAGTTTAATTGTAAACCTATTCTAATCTTAAAATCGGCTTCACTGTAGTCTATATCTGTTTGATATCTACAAATCTAATCGATATCGATTATGGTAAGCATTTCTATGCCGCTACAATTTTATTTTATATTTTGCGTATTCACTTATATTCAAACAAAATTTTAGAACAGTTTTTCGAAAAAATAACTGGAACTGTTAGATTTTTTACGTTGTGGCATTATTTCATTGTTATTATTATCAAATTAGATTTTTTATAAAACTAAAGCCTGTTGCTGCCACTTGTTGTTAATATCCGTAGTCAATGGTTGAGCGGTTGACTTGACAATGGAAGCACCCTCACGGGACACCAATGTCAAATAGAATCGTAAGGCTACTGTGTTTCGTTTTGGATATGTAGGGTTTCGTGCGACCTGATAAAAAAAAACGAGGCATTCCATCTCAGTTCTCACCCCTGGGTCACAATGTATGAGCACCTCAAATTTTTCCCGAGTATAGATCTGTCTGTGGGTTCGTTTCCCACCCCTAGTTTTATAAAAAAAAGTCTGTCAGTCTGTTTTCAAATGTCAAGCGACAAGTTCAAGTCTTGCTGAACAAAGGCGAAGTAACAATACACATAAAATACATTTACGACAAAGTCTCAGATTGACCGAGATTGAGAGTTTTACCTAACGCCTTATCATTTTGCTCGTAAAATAACTTTAATAGCTCTCAAGACTGTCTCTAAGCAAGCTAAACGATCTTTTAATGGCCGTTTTACTGCATACTTTCATTGTTACAAATCCAACTAGGGATCTTCTTAAGGAATTGGAAGTTTAACGTAAATATGAAGTTGAAATCAGTTAAACGTTTAGCTTAATTATTTGAGAAAGAAGCTCAAAATTGTTTGTTGTCCCTTACAGAAAACCTGTTTTGATGGTGAGTGGGTAGGCATTATTATATTTTTATTTTTCATTGAGCGTAGGAGCGAGCGAGGAGTGTCTCTATATTGTGGTTTGTATACTTTTAAATGTGACATGTAAATAAAAATTGTACTTACTTGTATAAAAATCTCTATGGTATGGAAACCTAAACTAAGACAATGTGAGTGTAGGATTCAGGAAAAGTCAGACATTCTAAGGTACTTTTCCGGGTCACACTTCCATTTGATGCCAAAACTTGGAGATTATTAGCACTTCTTAGGACACAATGCAACATAGACCTAACTATTAGAGAAGCATGGTTAAATATGGTATATATAAATATAAGTATATTTAAGGTAGCGTGAGTTCATCCCAAGTAACCTTTTATTTACTCTTGCACTTCATTGTTATTGTTATTATAGGGATTTCTCTTTTATACTTCTATCAGTATAGTAAACGCTAATTATAATTCACCCAAGTTATATTTTACCGAGTGTTATTCATATAAATCAAGATGCATTTAAATTATACATAAGTGGATTTTAAATCGTTTGTAAATGTTATGATTATAAACGATTCGAAACGTTCACTTGATCCAATATCACCATTTTGCAGACATCACGTTCTCTAAAATTTGATGCAGCACGCCGCCACGAAGAACTCGGTTCGATTCATCGCTGTAATCCAGTTTCACGCTGGCTGCAGCTGACGTTGGTGCGTTTGCGAGTGACGTGTATGTAATACTAATTCGTTATATATAGAAATAACGACGTGTTTCAATGTATCAATATTTTTTATAAGCTATTTTAACATTATTCTATCTTTATCGATTGTATAAATATGTATCTACATTAGCGTATTACATGGAAAAAGTAAAAAACTTTTTTCAAATTATATATTTAATCAATAGAAGTAGGTACCATTATTATCTATGCACTTTCGCCATTGTATAGATACTTAATTGGTCCCATTGCTAAAAAATGTTGGGAGTGAAAATCAATAAAATCTTCGAAAGCGGTTTGGACTGGCCCACCGGAATTGAATTTTTGCAAGAAATTGTCCAAATTCCGAAAAAAGTGGTAATCTGTTGGAGCAAGGTCCGGAGTGTATGGTGGGTGTCGGAGATATTCCAAGGTCTAGCGTTGTCATGAAGCAGCAGTGAGCTAAAGCTATTGACCAGGTTGTTTAACGGCTAGTTTTTCCATCATGGTTTGCAAGTGTTGACGATACAGATCTGTGGTGATCGTCTAGCCAGATCTTAGGAAGCTGTAGTGTATGACACCAGCACTGGTCCACTAAGCACTTACCAGTACCTTTTTCATAGTCAACTTTCGCTTGGGACAACATTTGGTTCAGTTCCGGTTCGCCTGGGTTCAAGCACTGTGATAAGCATTTCTGATTATCGTACAATATCCAGTTTTCATCACAACGATATGTTTAAAATTCCTTCGTTATTGTGAGGGTTTAGTTATGTAACGAATCACTGCGTGTTCGTGTGCTTCACTCAATTCATGCGGTACCCATTTCTCGAGCTTTTTGACTTTTCCAATTTGTTTCAAGTAAATTAAAATTGTTTTGTCATTTACACCGAAGCCTTCCAATAACTCTGATGTTGTTTGCGATGGATCCGCTTCCACGATCACCTTTAATTCTTCATTATCAACTTGGGTCTCCGGCTATCCGCGGGGTTTGTAGTGGAAGTCAAACCTCCAGAACGAAAACGTTAGAACCAAAAACCCTATACGCATCATTAAACCTTTGAGCTGATTCGGTAGCGATGGTGCCACGATGGAAGTCATATTTATAAATAACACGATATTTAAAATTTTCCATTTTGTTAACAGAAGGATGTCAAAAATAAACAAATAGCGTGAAAACAAATGAAACACTAAATTCGATACAAATATACAAAAGCTCTAATTTGAAAGACATTTGAATTTGGAATTGCAAACCAAACGCCAGATTATTTGATACAAAAGTGACCAGTTTGAGAAAACGCCGATGTTATATGTAAGGACCTAATAATATTGCTAAGTTAATTAAACTATATTAACAGCCCGACGCCCAATGAAGCCTAAGACGACGGAACTGCTCTATGATTATGGACACATATTTTTTTTTTTTAAAAGAATTATAGCAATGATATTAAATATATTACTAATATTCCGGTTGACCACTCTAAGATAATGCTTGTACGAGGAGATGGGTCACGACAACTGTCGTAAAATTCCTTGGTTTCCGTTTTAAATAAGGGGTGACAATCAAGCACAACCTCCTCCTACTGATATTTGTCTTCGATAAGGAATCAGAATATAGATGAGTTGTCGCTCTTGTGGACAAAGATTGAATTCCTCATAAACAGTAACAAAGTTTCCTATTCACCAGAGAGTACATCGGTGTATAACGACACGGAAATATTTATGTAGGAAGTATTAAATACTCGGATTTACAATTAACCATTTCATTTTTAATTTCATATTAAAATCAAGTAAATATTAAGGTAGGCGAACACATTAAATAATTTGAGATTATCTTTCTTTTAACAATGCTAGCAGTAGTATAATGAAAAACGTTAACCGGTCCAACTTATACATTAGTCCTATGGCGGATTCGAACCCACGACCCTAACTTTGGCAGAGCGTACCCTAAGCTATCATCAAATAAATTTAAACCTTTGTTTCGTAAATTAATGATCATTTCCTCCTCGTTGATTTGAATCGCGCTAATATCAACTGATTACTTGTAAATATACTTTAACAGTGGCAAAACTACACTGCAGTTTGTTTCTAACTGCAGAATGAATGGGTCAGCTCGACCGGGTTAGGTCCGCGCCCTCACAGAATACCACTGTGTAATAGCAGCATAATGCTGCTGTCTTTCGTCTGGTGACTGTAGGGATCCGGTGACTTTTATTACTATGTGACGGGGTATTCCATCGCAGTCCTCAAGGGTGACAACGCGTCTGCATTATGATTCCTTGTCAAGGATGAATGTACATGTATGTGTATGTCATGGGCGGAAAAATCACTTAACAACTGCGTGAACTGTGTGCTCGTTTGTTACTCTCAACGTATTAAAAAAAAGACATGAACTGCGTAGAATAAGTTATAGTACCTTAAAATGACTATTCGTCCTAGGAGCACTCACACGTCCTCCCTTTCCCTATTCCCGTGCAATGTGTGATGATTATGCAGTGAGGAAAAGTCGTTTATAATGTGAACAGAGACAGTGTAAGTACATATTAATTCATAAATTTCAGGTAATAACTTTTTGAATAAAGCAGGTTGACCACTATTGTTTTTTGTTTAATAAACGCGATAAAGTTTATGTAAAATAATTTTATTATATAATAAAATAGGATTCAACTGTTATTTTTCAACGGAAATAAAGTAATATAGGATCTACCTCTATAAATATATATATATATATAATGCAATATATGTATATACCATTCCATTTGCTTATATAACGATTGCTAAGCACGTGAGTACGAGTATATCAAAACATTGTGACAGACGTTGCACGTTCCTAACGAGATTATATTGCTGCTGTAATTCACATCTCATTTCCATTGCAAAACTATCACGGGGGAAACTTAGTTGAATTACAATCGCGGAGAAATGGAACTCGTTATCGTGAAAATTATGTTTGATAGTATAGTATATTTGCTCTCTATTTGAAGCGATAAAGATTGGTTCCGTTTCCATTCCCATTTTCAACATACCCGTTAATCTTACCAATAATCAAAACGCAGATTCGAACCTATAACCAATCTAATGGTTATTATTGGTGTTTTAATGACCACCTTCATCGCCCTATAAAAAAACAATAAAAAAGTAGAGCTAGTTACAGAATATATTGCTTGCGAATACATTATATTCTGTAATTAGCTCCCTTTAACTTATACTAGATTATTTTTTATAAGATTATGAGTGGCAAACAACCTCTTAGATTACCTAATAAGTGATGAATGCAGAGCATGATATCTAAAATAATCTATCAATACTTGTAATGAGGTTTTCATTTCCCTGCCCTCACCATTCAAAACACAGCAGCGTCACATTGTTATTAGACGATGCTATTCTGTGAAATCGAAATCTTTCCTCAGCCAACTATGAATCGACTACTCATAGACTACTGTTAAAAGGAAGTTGCGATGTAGCTCTACATAACGTAATAAACTGTGTTGTTAATAGAGATTTTTAATAATATATCTAAGTAATATTATAACAGAAGAATATTACTTAGATATATTATATACTTAGCTATATTTTAACAATGTTTTTTCTCAGTCGAACCAACACACTAATTTTAAGACTAGAAACAAGTTTCGGCATGACTCTACCAGCGTTCTAACTACGATAGATATGTTATTCTGTTGTCAAGAAACGTTTTAAGTCATATCCACTCCACATTGCCACTTCTTATAGTTCCTTAATCTATATAACACCAACACTACAGATTTAAGCTTTGATCTCAGGGTTCAATACAGTGGATCTCTTGGACATTTTGTAAGTTTAAAAAAAAAGCACCATAAGAAACAGCGGAGTTATGATGCTATTCCACGCTAATAAGAAACCAATCCTTCTCTAGTCGAACTGATCCATTTATCCAACGACTAGAAATAAAATGAAGCATAACTCTACCACTCATTTAGGAGTGATACAGTTATATTTATTTTGTATAACGCATTTCCAATAATACATCAATATACAAAAATTCTCTTTACCCAAACGAAGTGAACTCGAATTCAGTAAAAATAATACAGTGTATTTTTAAAACACAATTCCGCTGACTGTTGTTGACACATTGTTACGGCACGCCAAATAGGCAACATTGAATTAAACCAACCGACAACGCGAAGTATTGGACTTTTTATATAAAACTTATTTACTGACCAACGTTCGCTTGGAGAATTGAAATAAATGCAGGCTTACCTAGATAGCTACTGATGAAGTAACTGGACCTGACTTGAAATACCTCATCATCATCACCATCTCAGTCCAGTACGCTACTGAATATGGACCTCACCCACATACTGCCAAAAAATAAAAATAAGCGACCTGCATCTGTCAACTTTCCACAGACTTGCATAGGTCGTCACTTAATACATTCGACATTTTCTTGGGGGTGGGGGAGGGGGGGTTCATTATTCATTGCAATGGCGTACATAGTTGACACTCGAGAACCTTTCTTCCTATATATTTCTTTTAATTAGTTATTAGCCATTACCAGTATATGGCTGTCGCCACTAAGCTTACCTTTGAGCGATCTCGCCTAATTTCGGACTTCGGACATCCTAATTTTTTATTCACCGACAGCCCTATATAGCTCGTTGAGTGACTTTGAGCGTAATAACATATCATGTAAAAATACCTATCATTACTGAAATATACCATTATATACATATGATACATGTGATATCACTGTAAGACAGGATTTTTTTTTATGAAATTGCAGATGACAAAAGCTCGTAGTTCACCTGATGGTAATTAATGACCGTGGCCTATAAAAATCTACATCTGTCCTCTATAAAGATACAAGAGGCATATCCTTTGGCAACCCTGAAGTTACCTGTAAATGGGCATCCGGTTCCCTATACTCACTGTACGAAATATAGCAATAATACCCCTTGGACTTGATAACATTTCGTATCAAAGATGAAGCGGGAATATTGACGGCTGGCAATCCACCACTATGCTCTTTACAAAATGTTCTACCACACGCAACTACTCTTTGGAATCAGCTATCACCGTGGTATTTTCGAACTGATACGTCTTAGATCATAAAGAAAAGACCCCACACCTTTCTTAAAGACCGACAACGGATCTGCCTGATGTTAAAATATTTAAAATAATGACAATATATATAATATACTTTACTATACTACTTTACTTAAAGTTATTTTAAGAATAATTCAATCTTAACTTTTATTCTGGTAGAGTGTCGGCATGTGGATTGACAATACCAGAATTATACACCTATTTATTTAAAAGCGTGCGGCCGTCCCGCCATCTTGCGATACATTCATGCTGAATGTACCGCTCAAATATTTTCGATATTGTCACTCTTATCAGATACTGTTGAAGAAAGTACTCTCGTCTGAAGGAAAACTAATTGAACCATCAAATCGTCTACAGCTATATAATGTAATTCAAACACAACACTAATTGTTCGATTATATGTTAAATAAAACCTACGCGTCGGCATCGATGATACCTTGTACTTGTTTGACGACTTCATTCACCCGGTCTAAGGGGCTTATAAATAATGAGTCCACGCCCACTGCCTGCTCTACTTTTGCATGTTTCTGGGCGGGATCGGAATATAATTATTGAATAAATTAATAACGAAGTGTAGCAAATTATAAATGTACTTGATAATTAAATGACAACATTGGTTAACAGATGCATCTTTGAATGAAATGCTAAGGTAAAGGGTATGCACCACGCCTTCAGACACTAGCGCGAAATAGCAGCATAGCGATTCTATGTTTCATCTCGTGAGTGTAGGGATCCTATGAGCCCATTATAGGTAATTTAATCTCAGTTCTCAGGCGTGACAACCCATGTGTGCCTTTCAAATTGTAATCTTGTATAATGTAATTATCAACTATCAAAGAAATAAGAGGGAAATGTACGACTCCGATATATTATGTATATTAGGATAGAAATATAAAAAATAAACACAAAAAAAAACAAGACTACCACTTATTAACCCCATGTTATGGCATAGGCAGGGACGACCGGACCCCAACGATGGTTGAAAAAAAACGCATATGTACCTGCAATCTGAAGGGCGTAAATTTCATGGGCCGCAGTGATTACATACCGTTTGGTAAGGCGGAAGCCGCTCTTAACCCATAAAAACCTTATGCCTTATATTGTTTTACAGTTGTCACAGAGTCACTCATAAACGAGTCAGCTCGACCTTTAAAGAACCACGCTCTCGTAATATACCAGGGTGTTTCATATAACAAGTGTCAAACATTGACCCAATAACAGATAACGATAACGCATTCTACATCCGTCTTCATGGAAAGATGAATGGAGATGTTTATAGCCTCCTCTAACTCAATCAGGTAAATTTTACACCGTGATGGTGTAAAACTTACCTGATTGAAGGACAAATTCAAAAATACCATATAAGCATATTATGTCGCTCCAAAACCAAAACCAATATAAACCTTGTTCAGATTCAAATTCTAAATAGTTATAACAAATAATTACTATAAAATATTAATATTGTGGTTTACAATGGCAACCCCACTTTTGAATGGATCAAGCGCTCAGATAATAATAGCGTAAAATGGCAACATAAAGCTGCTATTTTACTTTCGTACGGGTAACATTCGTCCCCGGGGATGAGATGACAACGCATGTTTATCTTTGAATCTTTTTTTACAGATAGACACGATATATATTGAAATATATATATGTTAATTATAGGATGCAGTTACTCGCTTACAAACTCATGTGTGCTTATTTAATTAAAATATTTATCTAAAATAAAACTAAAATTAGTTCAGTAATTTATGTCTTGATATTTGAGAAATGTGATATCGAAATAATAAAGGCCAGTATATAATTTACGATTATTCTATTTCCATATACCTAAATTGGATCACAAGCAAAACGTTACATAACGTAACGTAACTTGAAGCCGACTTATCAGAGCTACCTATGCGGCCTGACTCGACCAGTCCATTAGCGTAATGGTCACGACTTGACCTACCTTTATACGGTGTCCCCACTGGACCACAATTAAATTACAGTGCATGCTACAACAGAATTTTGATTAAGAATGCTTTTGAGTTCAACAACGAAGTAGGTACCCTGAAACTCCAACGACGTCTTAAACTAAAATAGACAAGCTATTTATTTTTCTTCGTTATTTAAAATAGACATAAAGATCAAATAAAGTTTCCACGATAAATCTGCTAAAAAATAAACGCATGGCTGTTATAATGGAATTTCCAGCAAAATCCTTAATACATACTATATAAGTGATTAACGGATTACATATATATTTTAAAATATTTTTTAATCTATTTTTGTGAAATTTAAAAATGTCACCATTATTTTTCTAGTAGGACTGTATTTTAATTTTCGCGATTCGTTGCATGTTCACGAACCAATATTTGCGGAAAATCGAGTTTACTCTAACCAATTATTCAAGCGCAGTGTAGATAGTTTTATACTTCACTCCAAGTAAAGCTGACACTGACACACATAATGAAAAAACTTATAATATGTGATTGAAGTGGATGCTTAATGTTTTTATCTTATCTTTTGTATTTTATCTTTGTCTATATAAATGATACCTTTGGAAAAACAACTCTAATCGAAAGGACCCCCCCACAGACCTATAAGCATAACACTGTTATATTTAGTAGGTATATATGGTCAGGTCAACTCCAGAGACTTAATTACTGGAAACGAGAGATATAAATAATAAAATTGCTTTATATATCTCATTTGTGCTCAGGATATTAATAAATATTCACGCAAACAGACGTCAAATTTTCTGTATATTTCGTTAATAACGAAGCTTTAGCCGCCCACCCAGCTGAGCACGTCGCTAAATTACAAAGGTTCTTTCACTTTCTTTTAATTTAATCCCTTTGTTGGAACACCTGTTTTGTAATGAGGCTTGTTTATATAAAGAAAAATGTGAGGCACGAAAATTTTTTAGGAGACACGTTAACGTAACGTAAATTCCTTTAATTTGGACTACTGTTTTCCTCTTTCTGTAGAGGTAAACCTAAATACCCTTCGTATTAAAATAAATGAAAAATATATTAATTATTGTGATGAATTTTTCTATTATTAGAATTGTCTACCAGGCTTTCTGATTGCTGTTACGGGAAGTGACGTCAAAGATATCACAATATTCATTACAATTTTTGATTTTTTTTTAGACGACAAATTCCATTCCTCTTAATTGTTTACCAAAAACTTATATATTGCACATTTCAGAATCTTTATATAATTCAATTTGGATATGTACACCAATGATAGGTTTATACAGTGCACGCTATTTAGTATCTTATAGTTAACAGAATAGACCAACGAGATTCCTATTTAACGTCAGACACATTTCAAAGATTTTTTTTGTTACAATGAGAGTCATAAACGAGCACACAATTCAACTGATGGTAAGTGATTCCTGCGGCCCATGACATCTAGTTACATTCATCCTTGACAAGGAATCATAACGCAGATGCTTCGTCACTGAACTGACGCGTCATGAGAACTGAGATGGAATGCCTCGTCACTAGTAATAAAGGTCTTCGGATCCCTGCACTCACCAGACGAAACACAGCAGCGTGATGCTGCTGTTTCACGCTGCTATTTTGTGAGGGCGTGGTCCTACCCCGGTCGAGCTGACCCATTCATTCTGCAGCTAGAAACAAACTGCAGTGTAGCTCTACCACTGTATTAGTTATTATTAATAAATAGGACACATTCAGAGCCAGATTCTGAGCTCTCGATTTTAATTCACCGTGCGCTAGCAACTCTGAAGTCGATCCTTGTTGCCGACACCAATCAAATCGTTAATTGAAATTTTAAGTGCTGTTTCACAACGTGCTCGGCGGTGACGGAAAATGTTGTGAGGAAAATGTATATTTCAAACACATATGAAGGATAACAACCCGGTTTCAAGCCACGTGCTATGTGCTTATACCCTAGTACCTTAATCTACTACTTTACCTTAGTTACTAAAGCTTTAGTGACCATTATAGAAAGGAGACTATATATACAAGCTGTTTTTACTTATGTCATATCTAGTGTGTATTGCGAATTTCATTGTGGACAAAAACATCGAACAAAAGTTCTTCTTAAATTTCGCATAACCTATGGAATTTCGTGTTCGGAGTCACTGAAAATGTTACAGAAGGCTTACTGTGAATCGATTTTATCAAAAACATGTGCTTATGAGTGGTACAAAGAGTTTAAAGGCGTAATTTATTTTAATTATGAGTTTTTTTTATTTATTTACTAATAATTATCCTATTTCTATTAATTTACTCCTTTTTTGATGGTTTATTAAAAAATATGTTTTGTATGATGAGTTTAGGGAACTGGAACTGCTTCACCGGGTTGAGAGGTGACCGAGCGCTTATGGCGCTCAGTCCAGACATCTATAAGTGGGCAACCAGCACAAGGGCTCCCAAGAGGGAGCCTCGGCTTGGACCGTGACCCTGTTGCGCGTTAACATTAACATCACTATTATTACTATTGTCTTTCTGTACCATCACTTCGGAATGCGTGGGTGCTAGAGAAGAAGTGACGAAAGAAACTACTATCTATGAAGTGACGCGTCTACCTGCATGGACTGGAGAGAACCGGCCTGTGACATGGCGGTATCGCGAATAACCTTGTTTGCAACGCCCACGGCGTCCTATATATATGTATACCCGCATAGTTTATTTGCTTTAAATAAAGTGCTTGATACGAATATGTTCATATTTGTGAGAATTCTATGTTTAAGATGGATGACAGTATTTGTGAGTCATCATTTACCATCGTCCAGTCATCTGTAGAAGGTCAAACGAGCCCACGATATAACCTTTCAAACTAAAGAAGTAGTTGTGATCGGAGAAGTATTTAAAAATAAACCGACTTCATATTCCATATTTCATTTAAGTTCATTACCATTACATTTGAACACTGTACTTATTATGTAATTTGTATTTTAATCATATAAAACTAAGGATATAATCAAATTACTAATAATATATCAACCAAATATTGTTATGCGACATTGGCGCGTAATATCGTATGTGAAACCTACAAAGGAGAAGGGGTCGTTTGATCTTAGAACAGAGAGATTTTCAATTTACATCCCATTTCTGGGTCCCCAATTGAATATTGAGGACAGATTTAGATGTTGTGTTTTGCTGTTACGTTAAATATATAGAAATTTGTAGCGTGGTCTTATATGGTAAAAGTAGACTTTTATTTATAGAATAGGTTTCTAACGAGCAAACAGCTTACCTCAGAGAAAGCAATCTTAGCCGCCCTTGCGGATGTTCCGCAATACTTGTTGATGGTCTTTAAGGTAAAGGTTTAGAGGTGCAGTCTCTTTTCTTAAAAGCCATTAAATCGTATCGATTAAAATTGCTGTGTTTTGTGTGGTGAGTGAAGAAAACAGAATATCCAATTACAGGGTACGAGGCATTCTGTCTTTCCAAGGTTTATGACGTACATTTTGATTCCTTATCAAGGTCGGATGTGAGTAGACGCTTAATGCACTAAAGAAAATTGTCACCAACTCAGAATCCAGCCTTCGTATTTCAAATTTGTTCCGATACAAGGAACCTGAATTTTATATTTTATTATAAAAATTTGATATATATATAATAAGAATTTGAAATTTTTATTGATATCTATTAACAATTAGTATAACGAAAACCTCAATTCCCAGCAAACAATAAGAAGATTCCTGAACACTTAACGCTTAATATTTACAATGTACTCTAACAAAAATCAAAACGAAAAAATATCTTTAACTATTAGAAAATTAGCTAGTAAATGAACTTGGTGGCCTCATATTGACGTAAAATCATACCTTTGATAAGAATACTATGTTAAATTGCAAATATTTTCTCATAATATTTGTAAATGAATTTACAATACATTAGTAAAATGACACCTTGAATATTTTATACAAACACGATATTCCAAAAAGTGGTAAATTTCAAGAAAGATTTAGATCTTAAATATTATATTATTTACTTGGTTTAAGTAAAAAGTAAAATGAGAGTGTAACAGCCTATATATATAAATCCTCCAGCTCGGATTAGGCTTCCTCTCTGTAGAGGCTCTTAGAGTATAGTCCACCGCGCAGCTCCTATACGTTTCGGCGGACATATCTTCGATATATATGTATGTTTATTATTTCTAAGACATGCAGGTTTCCTTCACCGCCGAGCACGAAATAAATTAACAATTTCATTCGTTTTAAGTTACCGGCATAATTTAGTTTTATAATTATGACTAATATATAAATGACTAATATAAGATGTATAAACATATCCAAATCATATAATGACCATGAACAAAATTGCATGTGTAATTTATTTAGCAGAAGGAATATTACAAAGTTATGTAAAATTTACAGTGGTAGAGCTACACTGCAGTTTTATTCTAACTGTAGAGTGAATGGATCAGCTCGACCGGGGTGCGACCACACCCTCAAAGAATACCGGCGTGAAATAGAAGCATAATGCTGCTGTGTTTCATCTGGTGAGTGCAGGGACCCGGAAATGTTTATTATTGGTGAAGAGCCATTCCATCTCAGTCCTCAAGGGTGCCAACGCATCTGGATTATGTTTCTTTGTCAAGGATGAATGAAGATATCATGGGCCGCAGTAATCACTTAACAACAGGTGAACTGTGTGCTCGTTTGTAACTCTCAATTTAATAATAAAAAAAAACCATCAATTCAACTATGAGTGTGGGGACTTTAGAGAAAGCCCTAGCTGGCAGTGTTGAGGATTTGATCTCTATATGTCCACGGTTATAGGATGTTACCAGTGACAGTGGAAGGTATGTATATCCACTATTGTTATACTATTTCTAGATATGGAATATCCGATACTTCCCAAAGATACTAAACATCAAAACAAACAACATTTGCAGACCAAGAACAGAAGCACACTAACAATAGAACGGTCAACGGCCTTGTTTCAGCTAAGGAAGCTGTAACTAAAATCAATAAAGCAATACTAAAGAGGGCATTGAAGCGTCCTCTCGCCGAGATTCAGTGATTTGTCATTAGCCGCGTTCACAATAGTTGCATCGACTGGAATGCCAATAACCACGCCATTGTAGACCACCCTCCGGATGCGATGGGGAGCCAATAACAATTTAATGTACGGAATTATATGATGTAGTTTGCCCGTAAATTCGACCATGTATTTCGTATAACAGCAAAGTTATATTTTGTGTGGAACAAATGTAATGTTGTTAGTGTGTAAGTATTAACGTGGGTATATCAAAACGTCTGCACTCGATTGAGATAACATAAAAACCAGTTCATAAATATGGCAAGAGTGGCCATAATGTAACAATTTAAAAAAATCTATTGAAAGAAATTTCTATTTAGTTAATGTCAATTCAAGTGTTATTTCTTTTTTTTTCTTTAAATAGTATAACAACATCTGTTTCACTGTGATTGTTAAATTATATAATATAATGCAGTGGGGCGTTAAGGAAAACGGAGTTGTTGTGTTAAGGATTGCTTTACACAAAGTGGATGGAAACGTAAATCATTTTTAGACGCCTTAAAAAACTAGACATCGTTCCTTAGGACCATCAAAGGATAAACAAAAAAAAAATCTGTTGAATAATGTAAAAGGACAAAGCAACTCCTTCCTACCAGGACCAGACTATGAACTAGTATTTAACGAAACCAAAAAGGAAGTAAATTTTTTACGCCAGAAAGAGCTACTTTCTTGAACAGCTACTTCGTAAATTTTATTTACTATGCTATGGTTAAGGATGAACAAAATTAAAGTTAATATACATTATTTTCTAAGATTACTAATCGTAAAGAGGCTGTAAACCCTATGTCACTTATTATTAAATGAAATTAAATGCCAACGTCTTTTTTGCATAAAATTTCAGGTCTTTATAGACTACATACATGCAGCAAAACATGGTGAGTTCATAGTCACGTGATTATTTTTTTTTTTAAAAAAAATTACAACAAATTTCACATAAATGATTTTCCATCATTCCATCTCTCGGCCCTCAGGAGTGATGAATGTAATAGGTCACCAGGTAAACTAAAACACCAACTAAACTTATATCACGTTTGTTTTCTCCTTTGTCATTCCTTATATTAAAAACAGCTGTTTAATTGGCATAAACAAACTCTGAAATAGATCCCTTAAGTCTATTAGAAACGATTTATTATCATTGCTCTTTTAGCAATCAATCTCAATAAATAAATGATTCTATATTACTCTTTTATTAAGCTGTGCTACAAATTATCTTAATGTTGCCCAATTTTTATCAATTTATTGGAAACAAATACCACTAACGCACTAATTGTGACAAATGACAGTTTTATAAGATCTATTCTTACTTCATAACACCATTAACTTATTAAATGAAAGATTAATAATAAACCGGAGGAGACAACAACTTTCTCTCATATTTGTTTCAAAAAATAATTCCTTTATGTTGGAAAATGACGTGCGAATTTTTATGATTGTTTTTATTTCATTCTTTAAATTAATTTTAGACATTTCATTCAACATTCTTACTTTCAGATCAGATTTTGTTTTTAGAATCTATTGATGAATTATCAATAGATTAAGACTCCTGATCGGCGACATAATATGTTGTATAGAGTGTTTCATTTCATAATATTAAGGTTCACAAACAAGCTCTCAGTTCACCTGATGGTAAGTACTGTGACAACTGCGGCCTATATCATAAACAAAGATTTAAGATGCACATACATTGTCACTGGTGAAGACCTTCTTACCTGTATTCGGGTCTCTATATTCACCACACGAAACACAACAGCGCTATGGCTGAATCAGGTGTCTGTGGGGGCCCCCAGGTTACTATTTAAAAATAGTATAGATATAAACCATTAAATAATAATCAAAGTCAAAAGAAGCTTTATTCAAGTAGGTGTTTATACAAAACACTTTTGAATCGTCAGGATAGCTAATAAGTCCATCGAGTCCGAAGGCAGCTGCTAGCGAAGAAACTTAACTAGTTGATCTATTGTTATTAATAATGAGTTACAAACTGTCCAGTATCGAACCTAGATATCAATGCTTAAATAAACGTATTACATAGACAATAGCCTGAAGATTTAGGGTACTGTTTGCGAAAATTAAGGTTGGCAGTTCGAATCCGCCATTTGACTAATGTAGTAAACCATCTCCTGGCACAAGCATTTTAATTTGGAGTGGTTAACTGGGATTTTAGTAATGATAATAAGCAATACCAACATTATTTATTTTCTTATTTTAAATAAAATAACTCTACGAAAATTTTACATAGAGTTAACTGACAGGAAATTGGGCATTAAGTCCGCTCCTATAAACCTTATTTAAGGGAACAAAAAAAAAATTGTGTATATAATACCTACTCACAAAATACTATAGTCCGTCACCCACACAGGCTTCATAAATTGAAGGCAACTGAGCAAAACCGTTACCTTCGTCCGAAAAATTTAAATTAAAAAACTAAAAGATGGATTATCTCAAAAAAACATTTTTTATTCGTCATTGCTTTACATTACTTAAATAGTACAAATTTACATTACTAAACAAAATTTAATAAAGAAATTTAGAAATGATCCAATATTTAGTTATATTATTCACTATATTATGAAATATTCCGTCGCTAATACAGGAACTACCTGCCTCGTTCCTTTATTAAAACGGAAGTCGTACAGCGACGTCTTTTTACGTTCCCCAGTGTACATGGGAAATAAAATCTACAGGGGTGCATGAAATAACAATGAACTGTTCGATCTTTTGACTGAAGTCAGGTGCGCTTTGTTGATACCTGCTTAAACTTAAATGAAAATGTGAACTGAATATTTCAATATTACAAAGGTTTCACTAGGAGAGGGAGCTTTCAAAGCTGCATATTATTATCAAATAAAGCGGCCATACACACGTACTACATACTCGTACGTGTAAAAGTATTTTTTATTTGTCAAGTCTAAAAGTATTTTTCGTTCACGATATTCCACCTTAATTTTCTTTATTTATTTTTTCTGTTCGTATTTAAATTAATCATTTGTCCTTAATTTTTACGTTTCGTGCCTACTCAAAAAACGATTCACTAATGAAAACATCTATTGGTCTAAATAAATCTCAGAGACTTATTTTACATAATAATAGAAATTTGGCATAGTTATTATCAACAGCTATCTAAACAGAAATGAGATAAAACAAGCCGGATTGGGTGTATAACGGGAAGCCAGAATTTTTTTCCGAGTTCATTATGTCGGGTGTCAAATTTAAAAGCTACATTTTGGAAATGCTTTATAGAGCTTAAAAAGCTCTAAATTCAAAATGTAAAGTTCGTAAATAACGAATAGAATACTTTGCTCTGCATCGGTTTTTGTTTTGAACGTTGATCCAATTTTTACATTATTACCCGCGCTAAGATCCAACATGAACGGCATGGCTTCAAGCGGGAAAGGACTACACCCTCACAAGATACCAAATTGAATTAGCAGCATATGGCTGTTATGTTTTGTATGGAGAAAACTTAGGAAACAACCATATACTGTATCAACAGGCATTCCATCTCGGTCCTCAGAGATTACAAGAAATGTGCAACTTTGGTGAGGATGGATGCAGAAGTCATAGCCCTGTCATTATTTATCATCAGGCGAACTATGTGCTCTTTGATTAACTACTAGTTATTAAACAATAAATCTGATGAAATAGTCAGTAAAGAATAGAGTATCCCTTATTGCTACTGGTCTCTGGCTAACGGAATATGTTTTAAGATATTATTTTCTCAAAAATTAACAAATACTTACATTGAGAATAATCTGATAAATAAAATAATTCCACCTTCTATAGAAATAAACAATATAATACTGGTAGTTACCGCTATTATATTGTACTTATATATGTACGTATTACATTTATAATATTTATCTATATATGTTTGTATTATTGTTTATTTGTATATTTTATATTATCTATTAATTTATTGTTACACCCATCCCAATATCTCGTCCATAACTTAGGTTGACTGGTACAGATTGCTTTTAGCATTAAGCCCGCCCTTTATGAATTTTGTTAAGCTTAATGCAATAAAGAGTAAATGTATAAAAGCACTTAACTAAACTTAATGTTTATTTTTACGTGTTACTTAAGTCTTATTTTAAGTATATTTCAGCTTTTAGTATTTCATGTATAAATGTAAAAATTTCATATACTGTGTCCTTGCCATTATTAGATATGGGTTTTGCTAATTCGAAATTGTTATATCATCTAGTATTTGATTGTTGGTTAAAACGTAGTTGTTAGGTTGTATCTTGTATAATGATTTTTCTTATAAGGATGAATATGTGTGTACATAAGTTGTGTGATTTTCCAATTTTAGTGTCATTGTATAATTTCGTGATAGGAGATCCTGGATGTAATACAATAAAAGGCAATACAGTGGAGGCGATTCATGTCACGTAGCTAGCGGGACGGACGTCCTGCGTGCGTAAATGGGAATTAGGGCGTTACAGGATTGCGACTTCACTCTTGTAATATGCTCATCAAAGCTTGCTCACATGATTAGCTTATTACCTAATGAAATTCATGTGAAGGCTTTTTCAATATATATATTAGAGGTGACAAACGCTTTTTAATAGTGGTAAAGCTACACTGCAGTTTATTCCTAGCTGCAAAATGAATGAGTCAGCTCGACGGGGGTAGGACCATCTCACAGAAGACCAACGTAAAGTAGGACAATAATGCTGCTGTGTTCGTTTGGTTGAGTGTAGGGATCCGGTGACCTTTATAACTGGTGACAAGGCATTCCATTTCGGTCCTAAAGAGTAACACCGCATCTGTATTATGATTCCTTGTCTAGGATGAATGTAGATGTCATGGGCCGTGGTAATTGTGCGCTCGTTTATAAATCTTAATATATTAAAAAAAAAGGAGTACACAGTTGATTAGATGGTCATGACCATGGTCCATGTCATCTACATCCATCCTCGACAAACATGCAAGGTGCATATTTGGTGTTTACATGGCGGTATAAGTGATGACTACGGCCGATGACATATACCCGTCGTTGAAAAAATTTCACAGTTGTACACCTCGTCACAGGTGCCCAGATCCCCATACTCACCAAAAGAAACACAGTAGCACTATGCTATTTCAGGCTGGTATTCTGTGAGTACGTCGCCATCCTTGGATCGTGCCAAGCCGAAACTAGCCATGTAGAAATAGTGTTTTTATGATATTCAAGCCACCCCCCGACAAAAGATTGAATGCCTGATAATCAGGTATACACTCTTTATACGAAACACAGCAGAGTTATACTGCTATTTCATGCTGCTATTATGCGAGGCCGTGGTCTTTCCCCGGTCGAGCGGATCCATTCGAACAGAAAGAAACTCGCTGGAAACTAGCTCTGCCACGTAAAGATAGTTCTATTTTTTTTATGACAATCCAGTACCCAGTACACCTTATAAAATCTTGTAACCTTTAACGAGAAATCAAAACACATGTGCGTCACAACTGAGGAATCTAAGATGGAATATTCGTCATCAATAAATCATTTCCATTTTTTTCACTTGTTATAAACTACGTATTTTATTTACTAGTTGAAATGATTGAGAAGAGATATAGTCACACCGAGAACTGATACGGAATATTTCGTTACCTGATATTGTGTGTCCCCCAAAAATTATTTAAGTTCCAAATAAAGCCATCGCAGTTTCATTTGTATTGACATACCAGTTATTGGATTGCTCATGCATAGTTCATGCATAATTCATCGAAACATTCTATTTGTAGTTCAACATTACATTTCAAATGCCACCATTAGCTTTTCATTTATAATTAAAACTAAATAACTTCCCTAAAGGCGGGCTACACACCTACGATTCTTCCAATGTTGCGGATGTTTGTGGACAGTGGTGATCGCTTACCATCCAGCTGGTTGCTTGTTTACCACATATTCTATAAAAATAATAACATATGTAGAAATAACAGTATTTTAGCAACGAATAAGTTCTTTTTCGACCACCCACTAGACGGAGTGATTAACTATACGAGTCGATGGAACCAGGTGACTCAGCCGATGCATTTATGTGATGATTTAATTGATTATGAATTCATTTTTATTTTTTATTATATATTTAATAAAACACAGTCATAGAGGTTTTCTTGCAAATAAAGATTAAGTAGAAAAATAAATAAATAAATAAAATCCAGTTATAGATTCAAATATATATTTTCTAATCAATGCACCTACAATTTTTCTCCAAGTCACTGGTTTACTGATAGAGAATTTTTAAAATAAATAAATAATTTAATTTTAACAATTCTTCGTGACAAGGTCACCCAAGGAAATAATTACAAAAGTTACGAAGCTGTATAAAAAAAATGTACATCAAAATCTAATCAAATTTCACTGAAGCGATTGATTGAATTTAGTTAACACACCAGATAAGACAAGTGTGTTTTCTCTTTAGATAACTCAGATAAATTAAATGATGTACTGTCTAGGTGGTCAGGTAAATTTTGAATTTTGTTAATGGAATATATATATATATATATATATATATAGCACCGGAGACTGATCAGAATCAATGCAGAGGCACCCAGTGTGTTTTATTAGCTTACAGCGTAACGAGGTTGTTCATCAAAATGTTAGACTTAGACCTTAAACACACTAAAAACTTATATCTGTCGCTGTCTTCCCCGTTAAGATAGATAACAGCACTACACTTTTTTTAATAGTAACAACCTATGTAAAGAGTTCTTCCCCCAACAACATTAATCAGTTAAATTTTAATTTAACCAATCTCAATTTCACCAAGCAGTTATCACTTTTACAAATCCTTCATGTTAGTTTCCGGTATATTCACATCGCTCGCAGTTAGTAACCAAACATTTAATCTGGAGCCAGTGTCGCGAGAGCTATAAATCCGTGAAATGAATCCCGCAGCGACCGCTCGGCATAGTTATTAACATAAATCTAGAGGCACGCGGAGAGTACGTACTGGTGTACAATAAACACGCTGACACATTACATGCCATGTTAACGAAAATGTGCGTGTGCTCTTTTTTCTTTTGCAAAAATGTTGGTTCGCAAAATGCGATAGTGCCACATATATTTTTAATATTTTTTGTTTGTTTTATATGCATCCTTTTACATAGACTAATATATAGGTATAAATTAATACAGTAAATAACTATGGAATTTGCGATTATTTTTATATAAACCGGCAGACAGTTCACCATGGTAAGTCAAGACTGAGAGGACATGACCCATCCACGTATATGTATATCCAGAGAACCTTATTCTTAATGTTTTACGTTCTTTTTTTACAGGTATCCTTTTCCTGTATCCCACGAACTTAACGATCGCCAGCGCAAAGTTGGGACCTGCCTCGCGCTGCTCATCAGGCACTGAAATTAAAGAATTTTGAACCGATTGTTACGTGCGACGAAAATTGTATTCTGTTCGACAATCGAAAATCCTCAGCAAGTTGGTTAGATCCTGGTTCAGCACCAAATCAATGCCCTAAACGAAAAAGTCTTCTAGAGAGTTGATGGTCACTGTTTGGTGGTCTAGTGCCGGTGTGATTCATCAGTTTTATACCAAATGGCATGAGAATTATTGCAGATGTGTACTGTGAAGAACTGAAGACAATGATGGAGAAACTCGCACATCTGCAACCAGCTTAGGTCAATCGGTCGTCCCCGGTGCTCCTACAGGACAACGCGCGACCCCATTCTGCCCAACAGGCAGCCTCCAAGATACAAGAGTTGGGGTTGGAAGCTCTCCCTTATCCACCGTACTCACCAGACCTTGCACCCACCGACTATTACTTTTTCCAAAGTTTGAACAACTTTTTCGCGGAAAAAAAAATCAGTTTCCGAGAGGCAGTACAAAATGCCTTTGAAGAGTTTGTTGCCTCCCGTCCAGCTGATTTTCACAAGACGGGCATCAATAAAGTACCACTTGCGTTGGCAAAGATGCATCGATTACATGGGTGATTACTTTGAATAACAGAAATAAAAAAGTTTGAAAAAAAATACTTAAACTTATTTCATACAAAATGGTAATTTCATAGGTAAATATAATATAATAATATTATATATGTGTCGAATTTCTTCGTTAGATTTACTTATTTTAGCGGACAGAAAACAATAGAAAAATGGCGGGAAATCAGTTTTTTTTTTTTTTCTCTATTTAAAATGTACCTATTTAATGGTATTAAAACCAGCCATATACAAACAGTACCGCCTAAGAGACTGCAACTGCACATTTATAAAATACGAAAAACCATTTTCCCTGATACATTATATTGTTTCAATATACATATAATTTATTGAATTAAATACATTGAGAATTTAAATACATTTATATTTACATAGATTCTATAAAAAAAAACTAATCTTATTACGTATCTACCTAGTTTCCTTCCAACTTCAAAATGTTTTGTTTGCAACGTGCTCTGTTTGCATAGACGTATAGTAAGAAAATAGCGGAAATCGATGAGAACTAACAATAAATAGCAATAGCGCGAGCGATCCGCGAATGTTGCAGGTATTTTTTAAATCCTAACCTTTGATAATTGGCAAAATCCAAAACACGATGACACCAATAAAAATTGACGGCTGCGTGGCGTAGTGGGAAGAATGGCTGGTGTCCTGAGTTCGATTTTCAGAGATTCGAGATTTTCAGTCGAAAAACAATATTAATGTATCAGAAATAGTTGGTTTTGGCTCCAGTTATGATGTACGTATGTTTAGTTTCTTCGCAACTGCATCAGAACCTTCCTCCGATCTTGAATGCAACGTTACATCGGACCAGGGAAGGGAACGACAAGTGAGTGCCTCTCTGTTTGTGCATATGCTTACGGCACTATTATATATCCTACGCTTTGTTGACACCTGCTTAAAGATTTTTTTATAGTACAGGTGGCAAACGAGCAAGCAGCTCACAATTTAGTAAGTCATCACCGCTGCCCATCAACATTCGCAACACCAGAATAGTCGCAGATGCCCTGCCGGCCTTTAAGAAAGGTGTAGGCTCTTTTCTTTAAGGTCCATTAGTCCTATTAGTTCAGAAATACCGCTGGCGACAGATAATTCTATAGATTAGTAGTGCGTGGTAGAAATTTTCCCGTAAAAAGCGCACAGTGGTAGATTGCCAACCATTCAGATGAAGGGGAGAAAATTTTGAATTCTATCTTGATGACGATGTTGAAGCTCAGCCGATGAATTTAATCCAAACAAAAGAATAACAATATAAAAGCAGAAACAATACAAAAATCTAATAGATTACTTTCTCTACCAAACAAAAAACCTATATATACATACATATATATTAAAAAATAAATGGTAATAGTATGTCCAAAATAACTGAGAGTGTATAATTTTTTTATAATAATTTAACAACTTAAACATTCCTATATAAGACAACACCAAAATTATAATATACAGTGTTAAACTAAGATGAATACGCTCTATTAATTTTAACATACCTTTGCTACGTGGAGATCAGTTGAATAGTTTCTAACATTTAAATTTTAAAATACCATCTGCGTAGCAGAATTTCTATTTTATCCCGCCGTCGCGAAGTGCAAATACGACAGCGTCAATATTGCAATATTGGAAATTTGAACGTTTCCTGTGAAAGTATTCTTCGCTACAGGTTCAGAAGAGCAAATTTTAAAACGTGCCGTGCTCCTACGATTGCGGGCCCCTGCGGCGACGTGGTGCGTCCTAAATGTGAATTAGCTAAGAAAGAAATATGAAACGCATCTTTCCTGTAACAGACTAAACCGTAAAAGTAACTGTAAACTACAAAGTAAACTGTTGTAAGCTGTTGTAAACTGTTGTAAACTTTGGCTGTATTTGTTGTTTGTTTATTTTTATTTCTTCTCGTGTAAATCTTAACGTAGCTTTCAATACGATGATGTCCCCCTGGTTAGATTCGATCTCGGCAATTTGTTTTGGTTCATCGACCTCATCAGATCCTATCCATAGTCCCCTGCAGAACTTAGGCCTCCCCTACAGATTGCCACAAACCACGATCCTGCGCCAATTGCATCCATCGAATTCCCGCAAAGTTGCATAGGTCATCGTCCCATCTAGTCGGTGGTCTTACTACACTGAGACTGCCAGTCCGAGGTTGCCACCCAAGAATCTTTCTTCCTCATCAGTTGTAAGTTCTAAGTGCTATATGGCCACTTCAGGTTGCTGATCTTTTGAGCTATGCTATGTCACACTCGTTCTGATGCCGATATTTACGTTGCGTATTCTATCACGCAGAGAAACCGCGTTATCTTCTGGTTATTATAACAGATAAAATTATAGTGCAATATAAAAAGAATCACAACAAACAGTTTTATTGCTACTAGCGAGTTTGTTTTAATATTCATTTCGTTTATTTCTAGCATATTTATGTTCGCGTGTAATAAGATTCCGTGAAGACAGTGCAATTTTATTTTTTGTTCGTCTGTTATTTTTCCTTGCCTCATCTAAGCTGCTTACACACTTTCTAATCTTTTTATGCAATGTCTTCTATTCCGTTTACTTTTCCGATTCCGATTTCCGGACATTTTTTGTTATTTCAGTTTCCGTAGTTTACTATGATTAAGTCTATCCTCTGTGCCTCTGTTTGTTTGTTTGTTTGTTTGATCGAGCATTGTGTATTGACTTTAATGTACATTGTTCTCAAATCTTCATTGTGAAAACTTTTGATAGAGTGAACTCTTATTGTTATATTCACGATGCAAATATCAATTTCATCGGTGCCAGCGTCACGTATAGAAATCAGGTTACGAAATGTTCTCACGGGCATTTTAATATTCATACAGCAATCAGCTCGACTCCAATTAACAAAACGGTCAAAGAATAAAATAGAAACGTCAATTCTATAATTAGATAGACGTCAAATAAAGAAATCGCCCAATGTGAAATATTTTAGTGAAACGAAGTGGCAGCCGTAAAATCAAGTAGGACCGGTAGCTAGAATCGAACGGGGGACTATTGATCCGACTCTAATACCCCTAATCCACTTACAGCGTCTCCGGAAATAAGTATGAGTGACGAGGGATTATAAACGCTACTTTGGACGTAATTTTGTTAAAAGAAAAAAAAAGGCATGTCTTACGTTTGTAGTCATGTTATATAATATTTGAATTAAATTAAAAAAAAAATTATTACATATATTATTATATATATAAATTTTATTTATATTATATAAATCTTTATTATTTGATTAGTTTAGATTTAATAGCAAAAGTGTTATTTGTGCATACAATAAAATGGTAAATAGACTTTCTCTATTTATCTGTGCGTAATTTCCACTACAGCTAAAGTAATCTGGATGTGGTTTTCGGTGATTTACTAAGCTTGAGTTAACATTTAGTATAGTTTATTTAAAATTGATAAAAATAAATATAATGATATGCCAATATTAAATTTGTCTTGTACACTCAACAAAAAAAAACCCAAATGAAATGTTTGTGCGTTTGTGCATGGTAATCACAACCACAACCAATTTAAATGTCGCTTTTAGTGACATACTGAGATAACTTGAAACAACATATAGTATTTTTTCTTGTAAACTGTTAAAATACAAATAAATAACATCAACAATGGGACAAAGCTGATATTTCACGACGAAAGAAGCGTTAGAATGTACATAGGGCAATTATAATCAGAAGTGTCCATGACCTAATGTTTTAAGGTACGGTCTTCGAAGCTGAAGGTCGTAGGTTCGATAGCCGTCGTGAACCGTCTCCTAGTACAAGCATTACGATTGGTTACCCGGTCGCAATGTTGATAAAACTGCTAGCATTATTTTTAAAATAGTAATAATTACTACGTTGAAGCTCGGCGATTTTTCTAATGATTGTCAGATGATATGAACATTTACATATTATTATGTATATATGATGACTTATTGATCAACTGATAGGTAAACATTGTTTAGTTGACATTACTGTCCCCTGCCATCAACCAATGTAATACATAAGCAATAATATCAAAGGCGATAGTCATGTATACAATAAATCCGGACCCGAAGACCAATAATAGAAATATTCACAAATATTCTGGCCTATCTATCTGACCTATGTCCATATTTTAGTCAACACCATCCTCATCTTTGCTCATCAAAAGTCCACTGCTGAACATGACCCCCCTCCCCCACAGACAGCCAAGAACCACGATCCTAAACCTGACTCCTAATCCTGAAACTGCATTTTGGTAGACTAGGATAGGTGACGACCTATATCCCAATCAGTAGGTAATCGTCTCAGACCTGCGTCGTCCATTTAAGCCAATGAACCCATAATTGGTAAGTTCCGTAAACACCTACCTAGATTTTAAAAAAGTAAAAAGTAAAAATTATTTATTACAGCGCTAGAGAGATATACAGAGAAAAGAAACACAAGTTAATATAATTAGATGAAAAAAAAAATCCAACGCCTTTTTTATTCACACTTATAGTTCACTGCAGCCTTCGCACTAGGCAAGTCTGTACCGCGATAGCTAGTTACGAATACATTTTTTTTAACCTTTAACACCTATTATATCATTAAGAGTAATCAAATAATTTTATAACTAATATTTTTTGGTATATTTCAGTTTATACTCAATATATAAAGATATAATTATTAATTTATAAACTCACATTATAAATACATATAATATAAATATATAATAATATTATATAGTTTAGATTTATAAATTATAACATTAAAATATACGGTGACTAATTGTCCCTTGTGACAATCCATTGGAGAGCCGTGGAGGAGATGCATGCAGTATTCGATTAACAATTGACTACGATGACGATAGTAGTTGAAATAAAAAAAAAACTAGTTAATATAGGAACGTAGATCCCTGGATATAAATTCTACAGTAAGATAAAATCGATTCAAAATCGGAGGCTTCGTTAATTTACGCGAGTACGGCTAGCAGATAATTAGCAAATGGATTTCAATGATGAGTGTCATAACCCCAAATATTATCGGATGTATTGCAGAGTGAGTGATAACATTTTGCGGTTGAAGTAATATTTTCAATTCATTGGTTTAAAATTATCATATTTTATAGTTTACACTTTGAATTTTATTTGTTTATTTAACTTTTATGTACACAAAGCAATTATATAAGGGAAGTAATATAGGAAAGGTATATACAAAGGCGCAGCTTATTTTACAATAAAAATCTCTTCCAGCAGGCCCGGTGTTGTACGAAAAAGAAATAAAGAAAAATAGAGATAATAAAATTAAAATAAATACAGGACTATTATTTATTTACAAACATGCACAAATTTATTAATTAATACATAAATAATATATATATATATATTTATATATATGTAGATATATATATAGATTTATATTTATATATATATATATATATATATATATATATATTTATATATATGTAGATATATATATAGATATATATTTATATATATATATATATATATATATATATATATATATATATATATATATATATATATATATATATATATATATATATATCTGTCAAACAGTAAAGCTAAAATAATATTTCATTATATATTCAATTTTAATAAAAATACTACAAATAATTGTATGTAGTAACGATAACATTCGTATAATTATATATATAGCTGAAATGTCAATTGGCTGCCCATAAAGCGCGTAGAACCGACAACCGATGGGAAAGGTTTTTGTGTGCCAACCTTAAATTGGCAGTCGGAGTCTGGGATGATCTCTAGATGGAGCGAACCTATGCAAGTTTTCGTTCAAGTCGATCAGGTGTCTCTGTGCCATTCTAACGCATAAGCAATAAGATCAGGCAAGATTCAGACGCAGTGTGTGTTCAGACACGGAACATATACACAACACACCCAGACCTGAAACCAACAATTTATGACCATTACCAATATTCTTTCTCGGCTGCGAATCGTACCCAGGTACCGCGGAGCAGTAGTCAGGTACTCTGATTACTACAATCCTGCCGTCATGTAAACCTTTTTTTGTTATTGTATTGAAGGTGACAATCGAGCACACAGTTCACGAGATCATGAGTGATTCTTACGACGTAGACACCCACATTGATCTCGATGAGGAATCATATTACAGATACGTCATTAGCCTTGAGGGTTAAGATGTAATGTCTCGTCACCAGCAATGATGATCTCCGGATCCTTATACCCACCAGACTAAATACAGTGTTCTATACTGGCTTCCTTTGAGGACGTACCTAGATCAGCTAAAAAGAATCTATAGCGAGTTTCTACAATTGTTTAAATCAGACTTTTTTTCTCATAGACCACTTTCAAAAATTAGCTGGTTCCGGTGGACTCCCTGCGGCTACACTTCTACCATATTCCCAAAACACGACAAAAAATGGGGAAGATGCAAGTTTTTACAAGTAACAGTCGCTGAGCTTCTTAAAATATTATCTGCCAACATTGATAGATGAAGTCAAGCCAACATTTTAGTTCTTCAGTATCAAAAGCAAATAAATTTTCGTAGACCCCCGCTTACGAATTGTGACCCCCCATTTTTTGGTCACGCCAACTTAGACGCCCCCGTCGAGTGAAACGTGGACGCATGGACCACTTTGTGTTAAAATTAGAAAATATCGTAGTTAAGTAAAAACGTTGAGCTTTTACTATGTATTCAAAGTTTTAAATGTAAACTGCACAGTATCCGTACCTCATTCAAACCATCCTTTTCATTTTAAAAGTATAAAGCGCTTATATATCATCATATCCCGTACGGTGTTTGCGAGCGTCCCGGCATTGTGTGGCACCCATCAATAATTCATAGTGCCCGTGTGAGTTATGGCAGCGACAATCTTTGCGGATTTCCTCCCGCCTCTGAGACTTTGATACTGCGATAGAACTATATTATAGTGCTTGCTATTCAAGAAAAGAGTGAATAAGCATTTGTTCAGCTACTGCCGTCCACCGTAGTATATGTACATTTACATCACCACTTGTCAGGTGGGATATCTCTATAAAATAAAAACGTAAATATTTCCATGCATTTTGTTACCCAATTTACGATGAGGAGTTGTTTGGATTAATTTCACCTGTTGAGTTTAACATCTTACATCAAGACGAAATTCAAAATTATATCCTCATCATATCAATGGTCGACAATCCACTACTGTGCGCTTTACGTGAAATTTTGTATCGCGCACAACTACTCTGTGGAATCAGTTGTCGTCAACGGTGTTTCAGGACCGATTCGACTTAAGGACCTTTGAGAAAACAGCCTAGACCTTTCTTAAGGGCCGGCCTCTGGTGTTTCATGTTTCTGTCCGGATGTCCATGGGCAGTGGTGATCACTTATAAGGCGACCTGCTTGCTAGTTTGTCACCTATTCTATAAAATTAACAATAAAATGTTTATAAAAAACCAACGATTGGTGAAATTCTGATTAACATTGTCGTTATCCATTAATTTAATTTCCTCTGAGCCTAAGCCTTATCTAGAAGAGATAAAAGAGATAAGACCGTCTTGTTATACGTTTTGTGATGTTTTTTTATTCTTTTGTGGTATACAATAAAAATATATATAGTAATAATAATTAATTTCACCATTCCAAAGTTAATAAACAATCTTGGATAGACATGTTCCTAACTAGTATATTAGTTCATATAACTTATATTGTGTTCAGTTATAAATGCTTTTACAATAAATAAGTTTTGTACTACTAGAGTAAATCAATTATATATAAAAATGTAGCATTGGAAAAGTAGATTCACAGCAGAGTTAAATAAGTACTGCTTTTTCTTTGCAACTTTATGAACTCTACATATCAACAATTAATAAGTTTAACCCGTTCGTTTACTAGAGTACTAGGCTTGGTAAGTATGAAATGACAGTATTTATGTAAATCTCACGGTATCGCCTCCTCTCTAGAAAGATTTTGAGCAAAGCCCACCATGGTCAGTAACTCTATCATATAACGTGGAATTAATTTATTCTTGATTTTTTTTTTTTAGTTATAGTTCACCTGATGATAAGTAGTTCATTTTTGACAAGGAATCATAATGAAGATGCGTTGTCACCCTCGAGGACGTCAATGTAATGCGTCGTCACCGAACGTCTCCGGATCCCTACACTCAGGGGGAAGCAGTATTATAGTGCTATTTTACGCTGGTGTCCTGTGAGGGCATGGTCCTACCCCAGTCAAGCTGAATTAATCATTCTACAGCCAGAAACGAAACTACAGCGTAGCTCTACCACTGTTAAATTTTCGACACGCAGTACGTATCCACGTAATTAATACCGCTCTTAATTAACGGTACTGGATTTGTAAAATTCAATGGATGGATATGAAAAATATCATAATCCAAATATTTAATTATGTACGTGTTTAATAAAAGTGAAATCTCCTTTGCACCGGAACCTACATTAGTTCCATTATTAACCATCAATATAATAAACAGTAAATCCAGATCGTGGTGACTCGGACGGCAAACCCTGAATTTCCTTAAATTAATTCCCGAGTTACAGCTTACATCAAAATAATTGTTAATTGTTGTAATTGGTTAATTGTTGGCGACTACGTAAATGATGAACAAAATGTGTTTCTTGATTACGAAACAAAAACGCTCTTAATCTTTGTAGTTCTTTTTAAATGCATTGGATTGATATAACCACTCGCCTTAAGAAACGATAATGTACTCTCTTTTCTTTAATATAGAGCAAAGAATGTGCAGCATTCACCAGACTTGATACGATAGCTTTGTCCTTTTCAACTATTGATACTGGATACTAAGACCAAAGATGCTGCTGCCAGTCACCTTTCTATATGTTCTTTTCCGATAAGGCAAGGCCTTGTAGATGCTCTCCATTGAATCTTTCCAGGTCTTGCAGGTCAAGGTTGTGAAGAATTATTATTACTATACACTTCAGTACGAATTAAACTATTACATATTTATGTACAAATTTTATTTTGCTCTGTATTCTAACTAAAATAGACCTAGGAATCTTCTATAATAAACTCCGTTTATTTTCATGACACCAATAACAGGGATTTTCTTCTGAGTACCTTCGGTTTGTTCCCTGCTTAGTTGTAGGCTGTCCTCGACATTCTCATAACGGTTGTCACCGTGCGGTGAAGGATCTTCTAGGTTATCGCCATCCGGTGAGGGATTCCTTAATAATCTCATCGCTTCTTGACTATCCATCAACTGCATTTCTTTTCTGTGTCTGCTTTTCTCCTCTTCTATTTCTTCCATCCTTTCTTCTAGATCTTCTTCTAATTCTGGCCTGTTATGGTATATTTTTTTAATAAACTTCCTATTGAGATATAGAATTTATATTCTTATTATTCTTAATCAGTGTATCTTACTATAAGCAGTGATCTTACCTTAGATATTATGTGGAAGGCGATAATCTAGTCACTAGTAATGAGGTATTTCATGTACTCAACAATGAGGATTAATTAATCATCAGGTCATCGCAGATGAGAAATTACAGGTGATCTTTCAAAACCACACTGCACCATGTTTCTAGCTACAACATGAACAGGTCGGCTTGACCGTGAAATAGGAGTATAACGCAATTGTGTTTTAAGGGTCTTCTCAACTCACCACACGAAACCGTAGGCCCATTTTCTAGCATCTACTAGACTTATTAAACCAACCCTGGGGGGTTAAGAATTATGGACTATGTGCTGATCACATCACATCTTCATCACCCTTAGTATCATAAGGAATGGTCAACACATTTGTTACAATTTCACACCGTTTAAGTGCAATTGACTTATCCTATATTTTAGTCTTTTAAATACTATTGTATTTTAACCATGTGGTTATTTATTTATTAATTTTTTTACACACAACAAAGAAATTGAATAGTTCAGACTAAAGATGAAAAATTCTAAATATTAACTATAAAAAAAGAACTAATTATACCGTACCTTTCAGAACTAATGTCCTGAGTCTGACCTAAGTTTTTATTTATTTCTTCAACTAATCGTTTTGCAGCCTTCTCTGATATCTTATCGGCTATATTTTGGAGATATTCCGTTGTGAACACCGATCTCAGAACATCAACGACTTGATTCGGGTCTATCTTCACTGTGATCGGTCTTACCTTTCCATATACCAAACGTAATACTAGGAATAGGAAAACTAATCGAACTCTTAAATACATTTCGTGGTACTGACTTTTATTGTAATTTTTCGCTGACTATTGCATATTTTGATAGAGCTATAAACTTGATAAGAAATTTAAGATAATTTCAAAACACGTTGCACATATTGTGATCACTTCGTTACCTAAAATAATATATCACCCTAATCCTTAGGGTCATTTGAGGAATAATATCCGTGTACACTTTGTCTCAAGACTGTTATGACGAACTATGCACCGTCTTAAGACACGATACCACGTTGCCTGTGAATGGGTTACCATTTTCTTTCACCATATGAAAGATAGAGCCGTCGTAGATCAGTGCCTAAACGGTATACGTGCAAGCTTAATTCGAATCCCGATTCTGGCAACAATTAAAATGTTAAACGAAACAAAACACAGCAGCTATTTTAATGTTATTTGAGTGTGTGGACTTACCCGGTCAAGCCGACCCATTTTAGTCACAGCCAGAAACTTGCTGCAATGAAGGTCTACCGCGTATATATCTAAGGGCAATAGATTTAAAAAATAAAAAAATGATATGTTTAAAAGAGCTACGTATAATATCGGTTAAACCGTGAGACAGGCCATGTCATACAAGATCGATAGCGTTTAGCTACCTTCCCTCATCAAATATTGATGGAGGAAGGCATTCAATACCGCCTCTGGGCGATGTACATAATTAATTTCAATGGAAAGCTCACATATCCCGAGCGGCTGGGCTTTGTTAACTAAATCTTCTATATTTGAATTAATCTATCAAATCGAGATGTTCATACTTTAGATCATTTTTCAAATTAAATATAGTTTATTGCGTGATCGTTTGCATTACAAGTAAATCTTGATCCTGGATTTAGTTCAGATGATTCTTTAATAGTAAGAATTTGCTTTACTTCGCAGCATCATACATACTTCTATATATTATTATATTATAAATATACATTATAAATTTATTGGTAGCTACCGCTATTGTATTGTATACTATTGTGTATGTATAAATATATATATATATATATATATCTTTATTGCATTAACCTTAACAAAGTTAAAAGTTCACAAAGGGCGGACTTAAAGCCAAAGGCATTCTCTACCAGTCAACCCAAGGTGAGAGATATGTGTATGATAGGTGTAGCAATAAACTAACTATATATATGCTAATAACTATATATATATATATATTTAGAGGCGGTAGACCTTTGGCATTAAGTCCGCCCTTTGTGACCTTTTAACTTTGTTAAGGTTAATGCAATAAAGAGTTAATAAATAAATAAATAAATAAAATATATACCATTGCTTGGGCAAGCATCCATTTAATCCTTTTCTCGTTTACATATGTTTATATCTAGACTTGATTACAAAACTTTCAAATAATAAATACAGAAATAAATTGGTAATAAATTATGTAATTTTTAGTAACAGAAAATTCAAGCAAACAATAGGTGAAATCCAAAGAATCCGTAGTTGCGAAAAACTTGTGTTATAATTGGGACTGTGTAAAACTAATTGAAAATGCGATGGCTAATTCTGGGGTAGTTAGTTAAAATTTTAGTATGCTAGCAACCAACCAAATGTCATTTGAATGTTTTGCAGTGGTAAAGACACGCTGCACCTCGATTCTAGCTACAACTTGAAGGAGTTCACTCTACCGGGAAGGGACCATACCCTTGCAGAAGAGTTGCGTGGTACTGCGCTGATTCGTGTCAGTGTAGATGTACCAATAACGGGTAACGAGGCATTCAATCTCAGTCCTCGGAAGTGACTAATAACGTACATTTGTATTGGAGGCAAATGTGGATCGCAGGTATCACTTACCTTTAGGTAAACTGTATGCTAACGTTCTGAATATTATGAATAAAAATATACGGAACACTGTAAAGTAATAAAGTGTGAAAATATTTCACACCTAAACAGGAATAGAAAATATCAAAACTCACCATAACACATCAATAACAAAAGGAGATAGAGATATCGATAGTCGATAATATTAAATAAGAATGTCATAAAGCGCAACAGAGATGGCTTGAATTTGATTCGCCTATCGCGGTACTCGTAAAATCTTACGCTCCGGCCGTAACATGCCCGCAGTAATTCGACATAGTGTGTGCTAATGGTACATCCACATTGTCATTCACAACACGATAAACAGATAACTAAAGTTTTCTTTTAGAAATTAAAGTGTTAAGTGTGGCCTACGGTACGGTCTGCGATACTAAAGGTCGTAGCTTCAAATCCACCATTTGACTAATTGCCTAATATAAGTATTTTAGCTCAGTTGGAGTGGTTAACATGGATGATAGGATTGCTAGTAATAGTTATGTATTGTATTCATTAAACCATACAATATGTATATGTATATATATATATATATATATATATTCCTATTAACGGATGTTTCATGACAATAGTTGACAAACAGGCCACAGATTCGCTACGGCGTTAAATTTAATACACCGTATACTAAACCATTACGGCTAATAACGCTTATTTAATACAATCGTGACAAATAACTGAAAAATACAACTAAACTAAAAAATATATATTATATTGTACAATATGACGCAAGACAATGGACACGTATACCAATTTCTATCGACAACTCGCCGTAGTGTTCATAAAAGTTAATGATAGCGTACGATTGTTGGGAATTTTAGACTTGTAGATAGAGCCATGACACAGCATAGACACGCCCGCTTCACGACATCGGCCGCTTTTAAAACAATTCTATTATCATTACCGATGGCAATGAAGTCTTTCTGGTCGACTTCGACCACGGCGATATCTTCTGATTATTGCCAGGTGATATCAACTGCGCAGAATGTTTTATAGTGCCGTAAACATTTGCGGAAACACAGAGGCACTCACTCATCGTCCCCTTCCCTATTCTGATGTAATCCATGCGTAATCCAGGGGTTTGTGTATAATACCATCGTGAAATGGCTGTATAACGCTACCGTGTTTCGTATGGTGAGAGTAGGTATACGGTGATTGTTTATAAATATGAATATGGGTGACAAGGCGTCAAGAATCACTTACCATCAGGTCTACTATGTGTTTGTCATCTTCTATACAATAAAAAAAATGCTGTAAACGTACATTGCAAGGTACCGCAATTGAATCTCAAATAGATTCGAAACTTTTAACGTCATTTCATCAAGGATTTTATGACATTCATTATCATTAATCTACTAAAAGAGCCACGAAGCCATGTTTTAACAGTGGTAGAGCTAAACTGCAGTTTGGTTCTAGCTGCATGAATGAATGGATCAGCTCAACGGGGGTAGGACCAGGCTCTCACAGAATACCAGCATAAAATAACAGCATGTCAAGGATGAATGTAGATGTCGTGGGCCAAAGGAAACTTACCATTAGGTGAACCGTGTGCTCGTTTGTCACTCTTAAAGTAGTTAAGTCATAAATAATAAAAGTATATATACCAACATGAAACTACAACTCTGCTGTGTTTCGTATGGTAAGTGTATGGAGATCTAATTACAGGTAACGAGACACTCCATCTCAGCCCTCATTCATCATTAACGCATGTGCATCACGACTCTTTGCTAAAGATGGATGACATTACTTAGCATCAGGTGAACAGGTAACTGTGTGCTTTCTTGTCAGCCTTGTAATTATAAAATACACAGTACACCATTAGTCTACAATTGAACATAGACGGTCACCAAGACTTGCTAGGATATACAATACGTTGCATCCTATCAAAACCCACAAATCTGTATAGATTGTTTTCTTTTATGATCTTCATGGTGACAGATGAGCACATATTTAGATAGTACGTGATTCCTTCGGCCGTTAATATAAATATTTATTCTTGATAAAGAATAAAGATGGAAAGCCTCGATTGTTTCCTTCACCATACGAAACAAAACGTTACAAAAAAATAAACAACGACATTACTCTGGCATTCCGGAAACCCTAGCTACCTTCCCCAGTCCCACTCTAATAAAGCCGACATAATCGTGCTATAGTTAGTTTATAACTTATAAAGTAAGACCTAAATTGAATATAAGACATCTTATTTACTAGTTGCATAAACAATTAAAATATACAAATGTTCATTGGCGGCGTTGATCACGGCTTCCTACCAGGTGATCAGATCGTTTGCCATCTTTTTTAAAAATCATATTATCCTGGTTTTGAACCTTAGGACACAAGCAATCTAGTACTCTTACCACTATGCCATGGGTTCCAGTTACCACCACGAGTTACATACACATTAAACATTAAAATAAAACATGGTGTCGCCTCAATTAGCCGCGTAAGCGGTTGTTTCATTTTTATTCCTACTGTTATTAACAATAAAAGTTTCAGAACGAAACCGCAAATCAGTCTGACCACGGCTCCAATTTCGATACAGAGGAAATGTTGAAGTTATCTTCATTTATAACCGAAATGGGAAATATTCAGGCACTATATTACTCTTAATTATTTTATTATTTATTTTAAAAGGAAGAACTAACATAATAAAAACAATATCATACTATCCTCAGTATATACATATATATACTAAGGATAGTATATATATACATAGTACTCGGTATTGCTCTACGTGATAGAATACGTAGACATCCGAAGTAAAACCACGGTGACCGCCATAGCTCAAAAAATGGATCGACGATTAATGGAAATTTGAGGGAAGTCGACGAACGCAGGAGGTTCAGGGCAAGCCTTTGTGGCAATCTATGTGGGAGGATTATGCCCAGTGATATATATAATACAACATACATCTGTTCTAAATATTCCTCTTCAAATAAGCTTTATTTAGGTCGGTTTTTTATTACATTGAGAGTAACAAACGAGCACACAGTTCACCTGATGGCAAGTGATTCCTGCGGCCCATGACATCCACATTCAGGTTTACAGGTAAGATTTGCGCGTTTACTCTCTTCACCCACATCCCTATTACTGACAAAATTATATAAATTGGCGCGTTCGCACAGTCACTCGTTCATATCTTTATTTATAATAATACTTATGTTAAGTGACTGTGAAAAAAATCACCATTTCTGTTCACGACCTTTGTTTTTTAATACTCAATTAATTAATTTCAACATGATACATGATTTATATATTTAATTGTGAACAGAATTGGTGATTTTTTAAAATTGTAATGAAGATTGACATTAGCGTTATACCGATATGTCACACTGCATTCCGTGAAAGCTTGGTCCTTCCCCGTTGAGAGAATGAATAGAGCGCCGTAAAAAAAAATCAAATAAAAAAAAAAAATCAAACATACGTATGTCCGTTTCGATCCTAAGTACACAAACGGAATTTCAACTTCATAACATCCCGCCTTTTGCTTCGGCCTTTCGAAGATTCCGGAAATAGAAAATATACATAGGACACAATTGTAGTATCATGCGACTGTATTTTATCCCGTAATTCCTTCCTTCGTCCCTACACCGTAGTCTGTCGTCAAGACGAACGGAGGGCGTCTTTCCTTATAGCAACGACATCCTACGCAGACATCGTACAATACATTTCGCTGCCTCTTTTGTTATAAACGACAAAGGGCTCCTACTCCCTACTTGCATGTCTGCGCATTTCGATCAATTTTCAAATAACTCCGAGTACTATTAAGCTAGACTTGAAAATAATTATATCGCGCTCGGGGATTTATTTTTATACTTTACATCTTTTTCAAAATATAAGATGATGTATATTAGTCGGCTGATTTAACCTTTTTAATTATATTTGGCAGCTATCCTTTCTCATATCAGGAGACATTTTATAACTTTAATACTAATTATCATCATCACAGGAAACTTGAATAGCGGGGGTCGTCCTACACTGTGACTGGAAGATCGAGGTTGCCACTCAAGAACCTTTCTTTGCTATGGGTTATAGGTCCTACGAGCTATATAACCGGCCATTGCCATTTCAGCTTGCTAATCTCCTTAGCTATATCGGCCACCCTCGTTCGAATACGGATGTCTACGTTGCGTATTCTATCACGCAGAGACACGGAGCATAGCCCGCTCTATAGCTCGTCGAGTGACTCCGCGCTTTCTCATAAGTTCATTTAAATTACCGGATATATTGGCCTAACAAATAACCTTTTATCTATCTTTATCTTTTCCCAGAGTTTTCCTATCGCAAATGGTTTGTTTGTTTAGTTATTTAAAAAGGAATATCAAAAGCGTATACTCGTATAAAACACATTTTAGAGGTTAAATCTTTATATGATTATATTTATATTCACACAAATAACACGAGTGTTTTTAGCACGTTCTATTTAGATACGTATCTACAATCGGAAGCTAAAAAAAGTAACTAACATTAAAACAAAACAGGAAGATGAATAGAGTAAAACAATCAGTTATTAAATAACTGATGGTTTTACTCTATTCATCCGCCAAGCTCTAGCCAACTTTTGTTGTCAATGTAATCTCCTTTAAACAGTTTCATGCAATTACAGTTCATTCTATGAGCATGTGAATATTGAATTACGCTAGAATTTTTTATTTAATTCCATATATAAACTTACAAGTACACTTCTATAGTAATAACATTTGAGTTTTAAATTTTCCGTTCTAAATTATTTTTTATTAATAGCATAATAAGGTATAAATTTGTTTGTACATTAAATTAGGATAACATATTTATATATTTCCAATTTCCTTTATCAAGAATGTGTACGTCAAATTGTTAATGTGTTTGTAGTACAAATGTCAAAATGTATAGTAACATCAAATAAATAAATAAAAATTCTTCATTTCTTATGTATGTTATATATATGGTATGTGATATATATATATATATATATATATATATATATATATATATATATATGTAATAAATATATAAATATATATAGTACATTACTAAAACTTTAGATTGCGAACTTTAGATCCTTCACATGGCTTTCAAACCACGTTACATTTTCCATTGTTTCGAGTTCGTATATATGATTTGACGTCTTGTAAAAATATGTAGTTGCATTCAAATAACATTTTATACAAGCTAACCCGACAGACGTTGTTCTGTCCAAATTTCAATAAAATTCTCTGTAAAAGTTTCGTCTTCGTCGTTTGAAAATTATCTCATCGTTCGAAATGAATGACTTAAGGAAGGCCATAATTCAAGATTCACATACAAAAATCCCACCGAATCAGCCAATTTTCCGGGCAACTCCTCTATTGTTTTCAGCATAAAAACCTAATTCCGACTATTACAACCTTAAAAAAAACTCTCCAGCCGTGTTAAGCTTACCAACGAACAGCATTTAATTTATATTTATATAGATCTGACCGAAAGAGATAAAAAACATTTGTCCTAAAAAAAATTCCTAAAAAAATACGTCGGATTCCGGTATGGACTTCATCCCCTCGCATACCGCTGCCTGGCGCTATGTGGACGCCTCGACGCACCGCACGCCTCGTCGCCTCTTCGCCTCCCATTTCCAAATTCAAACGGTTGACGTTCCAAATTGGAATTGTTTTTCATTTTTCGTCTGTTAAACGAGGCTTTTGTGTGGCCAGTGATTTCACGTTCGGATAGGGTGGTTAACGATAGACGTTCGTTTCGTTGTTTACTCGTAAAATACTCTGGGGATCGCGGGACTGTTCCGCCATTAACTAATTATTTATGTATATATTTGATTATGTAAATATTGTACAGTATATATAGCACGTAAAGAGATCGAGATATAATAGTGGGTTATAGATATTAATATTTTACTATATAAAATACGGTCATTTGTGTATTTTACACCTCTGGCGGAATAATCATGTAATACTGTTGAAGTATTATCTGCATTTTGATACTTCGAGAATCGATTTTATTTCTAGAATATTGAGAGCAATGAACGGGGACAGAGTTTATCAGCAGGAAATGATGCAACCAATGACGTCTACATCCATCTGAACGTATACGTATCCATCCCTGAGGACGAAAATGAAATACCACTTTACCTGTAATTGGGTTTCCCTACAATTACATGAGGCTAATGTGTTTCGTATGGTATTCTATGAGGGCGTGGTCATTCCTTCAGCCGACCCATACATGTTGCATATAGAAATGACTGAAGTTTGCGAAATATGACTTACAATTTTACCTCATTTCGTTGCACAAAATTAAAAATTAAAATGACAAAGAAGTACTAATATGCCCGTTAATAATAATAATAACAGTAAACGCTAAGATTAAAGTTATTGTGCAAATTATGGTTCACGACAATAGGCGAATGGCAGATTCGAACCTACCTACTACCTACCAACCTACACTTAACCATCAGGCTATTGACGGTTAGTTACGGCCCAGCAACTGTTACGTCGTATATAACTTCAACAATTCATTTTTAACATCAACATAAATAATTATAGGCGAGCAATGTGACGCGACACCGAAAATAACTTCGTTGCCTTGGAATTATTAAATTAAATTCCACAATTCAATTTTATAACGGTTTCATTGAGTACTAAACGCATACCACACAGGGACGTCAAGAAAATTGATATAATGGAGTGTTTACACGTACCCAAAAGTATTAAAATAGAAGATAATGAGATTTCGTAGATAGTATTATATATCCGACTTTTATTGGATAATACAGATAGGAAAATCGTTTGAAGATATATTTGCATTGTTTTAATAGAATAATCTCCCAGCTCACCGTTCCTGTGATACAAAATCATGTAAAGGTTTTTATAACCATTTTTCTTAGGGATTTTATCGCATTTAATTTTAACGTATTTTAATTCTAAACCTACTCAAAAACGAGTTTAATATAATTTATCTTTTTTAATCCCGATCTTTTGAGTGTTTACAGAACTCATTTTTTTTTGTGTATGAGTATTGCTGTTGGTCCAGTCACCTCTACAGCTTTATCTAATTAGACTCGAGAGCGGGAGGCCCGCTGAGTAAGGAGACAACGACGATGCTGTGAAGCGAAGCACGAAGACCACTGCTGCACCACCGCTGCGCTCCGACCCCTATGGACGAAGAACGTCGACGACAACAGAGGGGGGGCGATAATACGATCCGAGGGCCTCTCATAAAGAGGTACGAAACCTCGACACGGATCGCTATCTAAAGGAAAAGAACTCATGGTCACGGGACTGCGATATTTGAGTTGGTCTAGTTAGATCAGGGCTCAAAATACCTGACTTTTTTATTAAATTATTAATTACTTTTTTAAATATCGGAATACCCCAATTGATTTCAACCGCTCTATAACTTTTGTAAAAATTTACTATTTTTTCTATTTACTATTATTTCTTTCTAAATTTACTTGGGAGTAAACACACTTGTATTAAAAATTTACCATACATTTTTAATACAAGTGTGTTTACTCCCTAAGAAAAGCTTTAATGTTCTTTACGTGAGCAAGTCTCGCGGATACCATTTCAAAAACCGTGAATTCCAAATTTAAATGTTAATAAGAACTTAACTTCGCTTGGATGATGGCTTTTATGAAATACTAAACCACTTGTTTCACTTTCAAAGCTCATTCTCACGTAAGTGCGAAAGAGATAGTCAAGAAAGTTGACAGCCGCTTTTGTCGTCAGCTTTAAATTAAATGGCTCAATGTGAATTAAAACTCAAGCATATTAAAAACTAACTACGATTATTACCATACAAATTCGTTCATCTGTGTTGGATATTATTTTCAGTGATATAATTTTTATCTTATAAAAGAAAATAGCAATTATTTTATGTATTGATCTAAAAAATAATGTGACCTATAAACGCTAATAAATTTCTTGTCAAAAATATAATAATGATAAAAATATTCCCCTTTGTAAAAATAAAAACAAAAAGTCAAACGTTCCGAAAAGTGTTGGTTTAATATTTTCATAGAAAAAGTAACTTTAACTTTTTGGAGATGTAAGTCTTGGAATTTTGTTATTAATGCTTCAACGGTACAGACACTCGATTTTTATTTTTATTTTTTATATTATATTAGGGGTGGCAAATGGGCACAGAGTTCTCTTTATGGTATATCCACACCCATACTCAACAAATATTTAAAAAGACAGGTGCTGTCAACCCTGAGGACCACGATGGAATGCCTCGTACTTTGGTTCCCGGATATCTACACTTACCATACGAAACACAGTTGCGTTATGCTGCTATTCCAGGACGGCTCAACCTACAATAAGCTTATCAGCTAGCTAAGACTAGACACTATGCTACCCACTGGAATATTTAAACAAATTGCACTTGCTGATTTAGTGTAAAAATATCATGTCTTATCTTAAAACGCCAATGTCATCAACACGCAGTGTAAGCTGTTAGCAGACTGGAGGCTGTGCGGAAATTCTACTGAACATGCCTGATCCAAGACTTAATTAGCTATTAATAGAAAGGAACAAACCATGTTTTTTTTTATTACATTGGGGTAACAAACGAGCACACATTTCACCTGGTGGTAAGTGATTCCTGCGGCCCATGACATCTGACCTCCTCCTTGACAAGGAATCATACTGCTGATGCGTTGTCACCCTTGAGGACTGAGATAGAATGCCCCGTCATCAGTAATAAAGGTCTCCGGATCCCTGCACTCACCAGATGAAATACAGCAACATTATACTGCTATTTTATACTGGTATTCCGTGAGGGCGTCGTCTTACCCCGGTCGAGCTGACCCATTCATTCTGCAATAATAATAAAAACAAACTGAGGTGTAGCTCTACCACTGTTAAAGTAGCGTCAGTAATGTGTAGCGTCATCATTAGCATAGGCCCATCATCTAATCTGACTAGGGTGGAGAGTGAGATCCAATGGCAAGACCTTTTTCTTAAAGTAAAAAATGACAACAGTTTCTTAAATATTATACAATGCCAGAAAAGTTACATTCAAACAAATAACAACAAGAAAAGGATTTGAACAATTTGCCACCACTACATTAATGTTCCAAACGCAAAACTTTCGAAGAAGATTAGTTTGATGGTGTTTACGCATTCCTTGTTTTCGTGTGGTTCAAGGAATTATCAAAGTCGTGAACTTATGAAAAGAGAAGCTATCAATATAGCAGAAAGAAGTTTACACGTTTAGTTATATATAGTACAGAATATTTTAATAGAAAACTATTATAATATAATTCACGGTTTAATAATGTATGCTGTAAAGAGGACTATCTTCAGTGTATAATGTATCAGAATCCACAACTTTATTGGTACCGGAACATAGGTAACAAATATGCTCAAAAGATCAAAAAGCTACAAAAACATACTAGGACCCACCACATAAATTAAGAACCGATCGACGCTAGTGGAAAGGTTTTCGAGTAATTGGCAACCGCATTGGAACTTCAATCACCCGCTTGATAAAATTAAGAGAATTAGTCTCTTAATTTTATCAAGTTTATGAGAAATCGCCGAATACTGGTGAATCCTTTGTTTATTAGTTTTATTAGAAAGCGAGGTTAAACTGGATCTCTAAACAAGGTGATCGCTTAGATGCGTTCAACTCCAGGTCTATTGTCATTATTGCCGGCTTGTTCTTGTTCTTGTTCAATAATAGAGTGCAGTATTATGAATTATCAATTCATGAGGTACCTATAGAAACATCAGCTTATTAGTGACCACCACTTTATACGAAACATAGTACCAGCCAGTGACATAAATTCTTACAGGCCACTGTTATAGATCTCAATTTTTTTCATGGATTTAATCGCAAATCTTAATTTATTTGATCTGCCCAGATCACATCTGTACAAAACAATTAGCAGACATAAGTAACCCTAACACTCTGATAATATACCTATATGGAAACCTCTCCAAATATTATATCTTATTAACACATTTGCATATTTTTTATGACTATCTTTTTAAAATTTTACCGCAAATGCTCTACATAGGACTTTGTAAAGCGACGAAGATTGAGTGCTTTTATAATTGTGATACTGACGGAGTAATGTATTCCGTATATTTGACAAAATTGTTACAACTACAATATGTCTTTATAGACAAATCGAACAGGACATAATTTTCGGATTATTCTTACCCTTTAGCTTACACCTAATACGTTCTTCAGAATACACATCAAAAAATCTTAATCTAGAAATACTATGTATGTATGTATTTTTTGTGAAAAATTACTTGTTAAAATAATAATATATGTAAGTTAAAAACGTTTTTATATATATTATTCTTTACGTTTTATGTTTTAAATAGTTATTTTAAATAAATGGATTTTTCTAATGCTTTCTTATATTTACACGAATACTGAACATTGAATAAAACTAATTTATTCAATTAATCTCATTCATTTTCACTTTTTAATTTCCGACATGTAAGTGTTTTACAAAACTAACTACCGCAGAAATGTCACAGAAAGGTCTGAGTCAAATTTATATTTTTAAAATTATTATATATTTATATTGAAACTCATCATGGCAGTTACATTGTCAATTTACAATATAAATGTACTGTGTATATGTTGATATATGTACTTTTGTCTCTGTATCCTAACATTTGGACCGCCACCAAAATTATTTTGCAGCAGAGAAATGATTTCTTACTCGCAATTTAGGACATAAAAAAGCACTCAGTACACGCTGTGAAGTTATTAATGGATGAATTTATTATCTTTGTTGATGGTAGATAGTCTTCATACTTTCAGCACAAGTTGTAATGACCGGAAAGTTGCGGAGGAGAAAATGCGGAGCAATTAAAACGTCGATAAACTCTTTGTACAATTAAAACTTGTTTTATATCAGTTTTTAAGAACTTTGTCCTTGTTGTGGTCTTGTTATTTGTTATTGTTTCATAAATCTCTTATTTATGTTTATGGTCCCTGTTTGATTTTAACTTCTTAATAGAAATAGCAGCAGTAGCTTTTTCTTAACGAAAGTCGATCAACGACGCCTGTAGTAGTAAAATTTTAATTGCAATTTTTAATGCTGGTTCGTACTCAGTAGTGAACTCATCATGAGGAATGCTGCTTGTCAAAGAAACAAAATCAAATGAATCTAAGTAGTTTAATAAATAATAGTTAAGTTTAAGGTCAGTATAACTTAAGATCGTAGCTTTGAATCCACCATTCTAGCATAAGAATTTAAGCTTATTTAGTGCGGTTAACGGGAATATCAGTACCTACTCTATTAAGTTTATAATAATTCCTCTAGAGACGAGGCCTTCAATTAATTGGAATTTATATATCATCATCATCATCACCACAACCTATCAATAGTCCACTGCTGATAAAATGCCTCCTCCCCAGATTGCCATAAAGAATTTTGAGCCATCTCAAATTTGAAAATATAAAACATATTTTTAATTTTCAAATAATAATATAAGTAGCTAAATCATTACCCCATGTAGTGTGGGATCTCAACCATTCCGGGGTTTTTTTACCCCCTGTAGATGGTGCCACGATCTATACACGTTTTCGGGAATTTGATCTATGCACGTGACTCAGGTTCGTGCTTTATGGCAATCTATAGAGGGGCCTAAATTCAGCAGAGGACTATGGATAGAGCTATGCTGCAGTTTGTTTCTAGCTGTGCAATTAATGGATCAGCTCGATCGGGACAGGACCACGCCCTCACAGGCTAACAGCGTGAAATAGCAGCGTAATGCCGCTGTATTTCATCTGGTGAGTGTAGGGATCTGGAGACCTTTATTACTAGCGAAAAGGCATTCCATCTCAGTCTTCAAGGGTGACAACGCATCTGCATTATGATTGAAGGATGAATGTAGATGTCGTGGGCCACAGGAGTCTCTTACCATCAGGTGAACTGTGTGCTCGTTTGTTACTCTCAATGTAATAATAAAAAATGTTATGTTGATGAGTAGCTTAATAGTTTTTGACGTAAGCCAATCAAGCTACAATATTAACAGCAATATATGTAGACAAAGATCAAGTACTCTTTTCTGTCATTAGCGTCATGTTCTACTTATATCTCGAATATTTAAAATATATAACATAAACTATAATCTTGTATTCGCATATCGTTGGAAAAGAAAGGTCAAATTGTTTATTTAAAGCGGCGTTTTCGTTTCTCCATCGCATGAAGCAACGACCCTTGGAAGTTTGTTGAAAATCGAATCGATATCAGGATCATGGTTCTGGGCAATCTATTATTATATAAATATATTAGTAATAATATATTATAAATATATTAGTCCAGTTCTGATAGGATGATAAAGAAATGAAACATTCAATCAATCACAAAGGTACTTGTTGTCGTCTTTAGAATTTCGGATGCCGTGTCTAGAAGGGATACAGTACATCATATAGCGTAGAAACAAACCTCACTACAAAATTAACCCTTTAGAAACTCACGGAACCACATTTAAAGCTTAGGTTATTTACTCGATCTCTTATATCACAACCGCTTCACTAATATCGAGTTTATTACGAAGCCTGGCTTTGACGTAGTGACGACGCAAGCAATTTGTCACACGAACGCGCACAGTAATGCGCACGCTAGGCGAGCCGCTGAGGTGTTAAGACTCGCACAAGTGATGGGATCAACGCACAAATCAAACTAATTTACGTTTTCCAATGATTGACTTATATCTGAAACGGAGTACAAACCAATTATTTAACAGAATTCGAAAAAAGGAGGTTCTATACACAAACTGTAATGTATGTATGTTTTATTTTATCCTGTTACCTAAAATTTACATGATACATGCATCGTAACGCCAACTTTTATTTCTGCTTATGTAATAGTTTTTTTAATCCATTTATAATAAAAAGTAATAAGTTATTTTCTCTTAGTTTGTCTTTATTGCTGTCCGCACTCTTAATGTGCAGAAAAACATTCCTAATTCCTAAATATATCGTACATTTAGTCAAGCTATCAGATTGTTAAAAAAATTAAGAACATAATAAGAATAGCTAAACTAACTACTTTACTGTGTATATACATACATATATATATATATATATATATACATACATATTTCGTAAGAAATTACTAAACCGTAATCATTTAACATAGACTTCAATACATATAATTACGTTCAGACATAAACAGGACAGTAATAAATAAGGTGACACGTATGGTACGTAGTACATTCATCTATTTTTGTAATAAACCATGTTAAACATAAATAAAAATATTCATATATATATATACATACATATATATTCTGTATCATAGTTAATATATAATTAAAAAAACAATATTAATGTCTAAAAAATATTCGTTTGATACAAATGCTTAAAAGCTCTCGATAAATATATACAATAAGTATCTCTATAAGGTTAATATCCTCCCTTGTAGACCTATACTTAAAATTTATTATAATTCAATTAAAAAATTTGAAGTTAGAAGTTTGACCAAAAATCACTATCTGAAGCAGGATCCTATATATCAGACAAAAAGATAAGAAGCTTTACATTTCGTGCCTGTACAACTAATGTATCTACCCCCGGTATCCTATTGCCACTTGTTCCAATCAGTTTTGTTCTATTATTTTGATGGTAAAGTAACTGAGGCCCATGAAATCTCGAACTATCGTTAACAAATATTCAAGTTTAAAGATGGACTGAACACTGAGGCGGAATGTCTCTATACTAGTAAGTGGGCCCCCGAATCTTGCACTCTCCAAATTAAACACAGCAGCGATATGTTCTATGTATCGTGTATTCTAGGAGGCCGTTGTACTTCCCGAGTCTACAAGAAATAAACTGAAGCCTCTATCATACTTCCACAGTTTACTCAACTTCTTGTTTCAGTTCAATAAAGATTCGTTACTCGGCAAAATTTAAGACGTTTATTCGCACGTAAGTATTTAAAGTGAAAAGTTTCAACAGCCCCTCGCGGCTACTTCTCCAACTTAGAAACAAATTCGATGATTCCAAATCACTTGAGTGACTCGAACTTGCTCAAATACAGCTTGTAAACCGATTAGCATATTTTCCGATAGAACAACGGTAAAGTTTTTTTTTACTGGAAATAAAAGTTTCAAATCTTCGGGTATTATTGCGTAAATTACATTATATTTAAATAAATGATGCAAAATTAGCAGGGCCACAATGTGTTTTGTTTATAAAAGTACATGAATAAGTGGACCCAATTGGAAAGGACCAGTTGAACAATAGTAGAGCTACACTGCAGTTTGTTTCCAGCTGCACAATAAATAGGTCCGCTCAACCGGGGTAGGACCATGCCCTTACATAATACCAGCGTGAAATAGCAACATAATGCCGCTGTGTTACTGGCGAGTGCAAGCATCCGGAGACCTTTATTACTGGCGAAGCGGCATTCCATCTCAGTCCTCAAGGATGACAACGCATCTGCATTATGATTCCTTATCAAGGATGAATGTAGATGCCATGGGCCGCAGGAATCACTTGAACACATCAGATGAACTGTGTGGCCGTTTGTTACTCTTAATGTAATAAATAACTCATACAATATAAGATTAAAATAGCATACAAATGTTGCTGTTTTGTACTTGTGATGGGACCCATGAAAACTGAAAGTTGGATATAGAATTTAAGTAATTATTATGAGTCGCAGTTATTCCTACACATTTCAGTCATTATTACAGATTTGCCATCAGGTGAACTGTGTGCTCGTTTGTTACCCTACCTGACTATATTAGCTAACTTCAAAATGTTAGCTTTATGAAGCGGCCGTATGTTAAGAAGACCTTACCTCTGTAGTGGATTTAAAAAGGACTGAGGAATTATACATTCTAATAAAAATAGACAATTATTTATGTGTACGATAAACATTATTTTAATGAAATAAAAGTAAAGAGAAAATAAATTATAGAACCTCTCAAACGTTAGGTACGAACGATCTCATCTTGTCCTAATTATTGTGCCTTATTCCGATTTCACGTTTTTATTTCTTTCAGACCCTTACCCTTTGAAGAGGCCCTTGTTCTAATTGCTTTGACTTAAAAATAAAAGGAATATCTGTCTGTTGTCGATGTCGATCCTCACTGCAGGCGGCAAGTGTTAAGCGGAGCGGAAAATGCTTTTGATCATATTTTCCTTTCTTCTTCATGGTTTTTATTTCGCTTCATTACCACTACATAGAAATGAAATACTGTCTATTCGTATGACTTAAGTTCAATTTCCTAAGTGGATATCGTTGTACCAGAATTATTGTTACTAAGTTTATATACTCTTACACTCACGGGATTAAATTAAATGAGTATATTTCGAAACTGTTGAAATATGATGATATTCTCCTGATGGGCCAGATGACATCAACTGCACTGAATATTCTTTTACAGTACCGTAAGCGTTTGCGCAATCAGTTCAGAGGAAGGTTAGGGACATATACATATGATATACCCAGAACCGAAAACCCGATATATTTTTAGTACCACGAATATTGTTCCACGGCTAGAAATCGAATTCCCGCAGAACCTGCGATGCACAGGTACACTAACTACTACACGGCTGGTGTTGAATTATTATACATAAGCGTACAATTTAATGTATTTGCTAATTAATATAAATTGACCTAAATTATTACATTAAATTATATTCTGGCGCCTAAAACTTTTAAGTATTCGAAACTTTTTCTGCCTTGGAGTAGCCTCAATCTTTCATCTTCTTCTCAAATATTTTTTAGGAATAGGATGTAAATAAAATACCCTGAAAAATCCAACACCAGACCTCCCCAAAATATTTAGAATAGGCTGTAGAGTACAGAAGATGTGGTGACGAAATAATGTCTTGCGAACCATCGACTAGGTTCACGGTCTTTGATTACATATGGTAACAAGCAGTAAAATTATTAGCTAAAATAAGATTATTTTAGAGATTATATGGCAAACGAGCATGCAGCTTCTACTTGACGGTAAGTAATATCTCCTAATCTTAAAAATATTGCATAAAGATGATCATAGTACTAGAAACCCTGACATAACACAAATATGAATTAGGTTAGAGGGGCCGATCACATAGAGTTTATGATCATTAGAGACATGAAGCTGTGAGAGCCACCTAGACTAACATGGCAAACTTCAATAAGAATCCTGACGGCTCAAAAGACACGGGAATAAGCACGGACGAAGAAGACATTAGTTTATTATATTAATGGATGGAAAAAGAAAACAAATTCACCAGAAAGTTTTATTGAGAAATGTTTCATTATATCGCAATGCGTGAATTCATTAACGATATATAGATTTAATATTTTTTATCACAACAAAAACTCCATAAAAAACCTATTCCTTCCTCCCAAAAAATGACAACTTAACTACACATTCGCTATCTATTGACACGTACATATGTATGGGACGTAGAAAGCCTGAAGAACAGCGATATATGTACATAGATATTCGCTAAAAATCAACAAGCGTGTTGTTCATTCAGTTATTTCTAAAAACAAAATAATGGTGTTTAATTTACTAAAATTTCCGTTAGCCATTTCAACTGAACTTTAATCCTTGTGCTGGGAAATAATCGAAATAGTTGAAAGGCGGATTTTAAACTAATTCGTGAAGGCTAGAAATTAGATCTTCATTAATGGTGCCGAGGCATTCCTTCCCAGTCCTAAAGGGGAATAACACATCTGCATTATGATTCCTTGTCAGGGATGAATGTAGATGTCATGGACTGCAGGAATCACTTGCCATCGGGTGAACTGTGTGCTCGTTTGTTACTCTCAATGTAATAATAAAAAAAAGCTGCAACATGGCTATACAATTCTAGAAAGACTGCACTTAGGCTATTCACGCTTCATGCTCATAATTAATACGTACGACTTAAAACGGTGTCAGTAGGACCTTACATTATTATCTAAAGATAATGGCGATTTGTGTGCACTCAACTCTAACGATCTTTATATTATTTAGGACGAGCCCCATCCATGTTTAATTAATGGAAAGAAACGCCACGAATTTTTAGATTAATAATTTATATTTCATCTCTTTTTTCTATTACAATTTAATTTCAAACATGCTAACTCATTGAGCCAATATTTCTTTATTTATACTTCATTTTCAGGAATAAAACAAATGTCCAAAAAGACGGACGCAATGCTCAATTCCTACCTTAGGGTTGGGCATAAAAAAAAATTGTAATCGTTTACGCACACTAAAGTAAATTAAGATGAGATTTATCTCCATATTAAAAATTTAAAGGTTTTATGATTCTTTACTGTCTTATGAATCTATTCAAATTTCACTTACAATTCATTTAGAAAATTATTATGAGTAATAAATATGTATAACTTGTGTAGTTATTTATGCGTCAAAATTTTACATACGTTTTTAGGAAGAGAGCCTGATAAATGCCGTTACATTTTATAGTAATAATATAAAGGTTAAAATAGAAAAGGTTCTTGAATCTCAATATAAAGTTTGTTGTACTACTAGTCTAATGGTTTAGGGTACGGTCTGCGAAACTACTATTATAAGTTCAAATCCTCCATTAGACTATTGTCGTGAACTATATTATAGCAGAATTACTTAAGCTTGGTTGGAACCAAAATTATTAGTAATATTAATTACACCGATAGAATTTTTTAAAAAAGTTATACCAATCTATAAGTATCCAAGTTTAGGACTCAGAGGAGAAGGAGAAAGCTTTTGAAAATGGCCTCTTGGTAGGATGTTCGAGAGTCGTGGATCTTACCCCGAGACCAATATTTACATTCTCAAGTTTTATTTCCAAATCATTCCAAATCTTTGTTAAATGTCCCATTTCGTGAACACTGCATCCCAAACTTCCACTGATCTTATGCTTCGTAATAAGAAAAAAAAGGTGGAGTGCTTTTATTTGCGCAAATATTAAAGGCATAATACTAAACACTATGATTGACCTTCACCATATCCAAGTATAAATCAAAATCATTCGTTGAAACTAGGCTGAAAATTAGAGCTATTCTTGCGCTAAAATTACGTAAGAGTAGCTCCAAGACTAAGTTTATATTTTTGAACGGACTTTCATTTCAGATCAATTCTAAACTTATTTATATAATAAAGTTCGCATATCAAGTAAAGAATTAAACGTTGTTGTGTAAAATCGTTTTCTTTATAAATTATTTAATTAATAAATAATAAAATTCCGGCGTTAAAGATCATCTATCAAATAACACATAAATCACATTGAAATATAATCGCTACGTGTACCATATTTAGATTAGGATAAGTAACTCACTGCACTTGTAAAGGGTTCCACTAAGTAAGTCGTAAATAATATCTAAAGCTCCGGGTAGCCGTCGGTATTCCAGGCATCCCGAGACCCTTAAAGATGCGACTTATTCCACTAACGCCGGCGTCCTTAGAAATATGATAAATTGTTACTAATGGACTATAAATGCTTGGGTATTTTGAAAATAGTAAATACTGAGTACATTTTGCACGTGCTCAAACTTTCTTTTATATGCTTCGTAAGCAACTAAAATCAGAGGAAAAGCAGTGACCATGGCACGGGATACACACAGCCAGATCTAAAATCTATCGATTTGGACCCAACAAATATTGGCCAAACCTGGGATTGATCTACCTTTCTTATTATGAAGCAAGGCATAAGATTGGAGGGAACACGGTGTCAAGGGCGCGGAACATTTCACAAACACAGCCAGATCAGAAAACTTTGGACCCAATAAATATTGGCCAAATCTGGGATTAGATCTTCATTTCTTATTACGATGCAAGACATAAGATAAGAGGGAACAAGGTGTCAACGGCACGGAACATTTCACAAAAACAACCAGCTCAGAAAACTAACGACTTGAACCGACAAAAATATTGCCTAAGCTTGGAAATATAGAGATACGCTGTTCATGAAGCTGCTAGTCTGTCCTTTAAACTATAATGGGGCGGCTCAACCGGGGGAATCACGCTCTCACAGGATAACAGCATAGCTTTGCTGTGTGTCGTATGATGACATATAGCGGTTCTTGGGATACAATTACGGTTAACGAAACATTCTATCTCATAAACGATTCTGTCTCAGTCCTCGAGGATATCCTCATTATGTTACATACAACGCACGTGCGTTTTGAATCTTGTTGAGGTTAGATGTACCTAGATGTCATGGCCCGCAGTCATCACTTATCATCTGATCACTATACCATATGATATATGTGCTTGATTGTCATCCCTAATATTATAAAAATAGAGCTCATTATCAAATACTTATATAGGTATATATATCTATCACATAGTCATATGAAATAAGGTCCACCACTACACTAGACAGGCTCCACGAAAGTTCAGGGTTGTATTCATTAACCACATGATCTACATGCAGACCTTTTGCTTTTTTAGCACACGACAATTCTCAATTATTTTTGTATTCTTTTTTTAAATCTATAATTGTTTCTTGTATGTTACAATTTTCATGATTTATTCTTGTGTGCCTTACTCTGATGGGGACTAGAACAGTGACAGTATGGTTTTAAAGCGAGCGACACATTAGCGGGCGGATGTGATTCTCTTACTCTTTTGCCTCCCTTTGCATTAAAAGAATATATTATTAACTGCGTCTAATCTATGGTCGAAGTTACCTTCAAAATAAAATATGATCCCAATTTATTTCCAGTTTAATATCTAACTTAATATTCAAAAGCGGTTATAGAACTTCCCTATTTTCCTCTGTATTAAGTGTTCACGTCTGTCGTACAGCACGCAGCGGTAATATTGCAGACAGACCGTCTCATATTCCACTGCCAATTTTGATGCATCGTGCACACTGGAATGAACCCCCTACGGATATCCGGCCGACGATATCCGTCTTTGATATTTACCTACGTCTCTACTGCCTTCACTTTGTACTAAGGCGCTTTATGTGACCGACGTATATCTTTTACAACAATGTGCAATATAATTGGTTTTACAGGACTTTGAAATCTTCAGTAAGTCTTTGTTAATTATCGATATGGACGTTGATGTTTATTTATTAATTGATTTTATTTTTAGTTTATTAATTTGTAACGGGTCATAGATTATCACCAATAATCTATATAAATAATTTTTAAGTTGCAAGAGAGGAGAGCAGTGCAGGAGAATTAAACTTTCATCATTCGAAAGGTATAAAAATTATATTAGATTTACATTAGATATACGCAAAAAGAATCATGTGTATGTTGGCGTTAAGAAAAGTAAAATGTATGTAGTATATATATATATATATATATATATATATATATATATATATATATATTTCAGAGGTATCGAGGCAAAGATGGCAATAGAACTAGAAAAAAATAACAGCTCGTACCGCACCACCTCGTGCTAGGCACAAAAAAAATACTAGTAAATATTTTTACAATATTATTAATTTATTATTTTAAAAATGCCATTGCTGATCACCCCTAAGAACTGAGATTCTCAAATCCATATACCATACGAAACGGAGTATTTGACGCTAATATTCCATGAGGGTAACAATTCCCCGGTAGAGCCAACCCATTCATGTTACAGCCACAAAGTAGATGCAAAATTTTATTACTTCAACTTATAAAACAACACTGTATTCAAGGTCCGACGAGCTTCAAGTTAAAATCGTACCGGAAAAATGTCTCTATTATATGTTTTAACACTACTACCTATTTCACACAAATCTACCTATTTCCGGCTAGCTCCACTCACTATCTGTACAAAACTATATTATATAATATATATTTATAAAAAATAGGCTCTATGTACAATTTTCCCAGCACTTTTGATTACATTAAAACAGCTCTCTCTGCGTTACATTAGAATGAAAAGGTCGTGGAAATTTCAGTGCTAAAAAGAATAAATGTAAATAAAAACACAGACTCATTTCCATAAATGCTACCACTGACGCGTCTCATATTTCCGTCCACATAACCCGACAACCCCGAGCACGATAACAGCGCCGTAATATGCAAATAAAAAGTGCTTCCTTGTTAAAATAAAAAAAAAATTCAGAGAGCCCACTACGAACAATTTCATTCTCTGTAGTGAAATAAAAAATCTGGGTCAGGTACGTAGAGCCTTATACAAGTTTGTATAGGTAATAGAAGAATAAAGCTATTCTAGATGTGGCATTTTTGTTATTTTTTTTTATATTCATTTACGCACCAAAAAGGTTAACTATGGGCTTAAATTGCTAGCTTTGTTTTTAACACATTAAAGGGTTTATCCATTTATAATGCGTTGGAATACTATTTGCTACGTAATCCATAATGTGCTGTATTGCATCTGGTTAATTTAGGGATCCGAATTTACGGTGACGAGGCATTCTACCTTGGTACTTCATACATTGATATCTTATCGAGGATGAATATAAACGCCATGGGTCACAGGAATAATTTACTATCAGGTGAACTGTGTGCTCGTTAATCACTGCAAATACTATTAAAAAAAACAATATCCTAGAGGAAGCATTTGAATATTAATCAAAAGAATAATATGAAATAGATTATTTCTATTTGAGCCCGTGAGGACTTTTGATTGTGGCTAAAAATTTAAGAATTAGAAAACCTGTCAAAAAAAATTTATATTAATAATAACTAACGAATACAACGATACAGCCATGGTGCATCCTTTACATCATAAATTCTGCTAATGCAATGTGTTTATAAATTAAATTAAAACAATTTTGTGTGTAAATTACACGGGAATGTTTATTTTAAATCCACAAGAAACGGAGCACGAATATAAAAGAAGATACTGAACACCATGTATTTTATCGGTGACTATTGAAGGAAAACAATAAATTCGTTGTCAACAATAAATTCGAAAGAATAGTAGATATACATACATCCAACTATTTACTACGACTTCTTTAATATTATACGTATAATGCCTTTTTTTAAAATATATCTAAGTTTTATTTAGAATACTGCTAGATATTTCCTATTTGATGATGTTCTCGTGGTCGACCAGTGCGATATCTTATGGTTATTGCCAGATGACATCAATTACGCTGAATACTTTTACAAACCCACACAATCAACAACATTGCGCAAACACACAGGTAATCATTCTTCGTCCCCTTCCCTATTTCGATATAATTCATATGCTATAAGGGACACGAAACATACACAGAATACACCCGGAACGGAAAACTAACTCGTGATACACAGATATTATTCCTCGGCTGAGAATTGAACCCAGGACCTGCTACGTAGCTCGTCTACGACTAACCACAGGACACAGCGTTGCTTAAGATTACTATAATTACTCTTAAGGTAATCACTTCTAGATGTTTTTTTGATCTTTGACAAGTGAATATAGGCTAGCGGTGGACGTGGTTGCAATTTGATACGGCACCACGACTGCGCCCAGATTGCGGCATCCAGTTATGATGGTCAGATGATGTTGCAGCTACGTACAGTACAGTACTCTCGACTCGATTTAGACGACCGCAAACTTTTCAATGCGGGCTTAATTGGTTGTAAAAAAGCTTAGTCCTGTTTGTTCCGTTTAAAAAAAAAATTAGAAATGCCTGTAACAATAGCACAGGATTTTTTTAATTGCTACGACGATTGGTTTTTACGGTGTATTGAAACAGGCCTACCGAGTTATAGATTTTCGTCTATTGTTCGTTTTAATGACGATCAAATGACGACCTCAATATGCCTCACTCCTAACCACAGTTATATTCAGATCATATTGCGATTTAAAAAAAATAATAGGAACGTCAATAACCACGATCTGTCAACTGTCACTTGAAAAGTACGGTGTGCAAGGATAACTTGCATTACAAATACAAGACCAAGATACCGTGAGCTCCATCTGCGTAGATCGGACTAAAAGTAAATAATTAAAAGCTGACGGTAGTTCGGGTTAACTATAAAATCAGAATGTCAACCGCCTCAGTCCACCCTGTGACCTCGAGAGCTTTAAGCAATTTTTATACCGACGTTTCAAGTGCTTCAAAGCACTCGAAATGTTGGAATATTTTTTTAAAATAAACGCGTAATATCCATATATACTTTCATTAAATTTATTGACATTAGATGGTCATTGTGCTAAGAATGGATCTGAGGTCAAGTAACTGATCACCTAGACATTTACAACGGTAATTAGGCTCCTTGCCTAGTAAAGTGAATGCTATAATTTAAATAGAGAGACATTATGTTTAGAAATTGTACTAAAAAAGCAAGTCCCATAAATAAAATAAAATTAATACTGTACCTTAGTCAAAAACAAAATACTTTTATATAATTTTCCAGCTAAAAATAATTAAAACAGTATCTAAGACCGCAGGAATGAAACGCCATTGTGGCGGAGTTTGAAAGGATTTCAACATGATATACAACCTCCGCGAACCGCAGGGGTTTTTAACTTATAAATAAGTTATGGCCGTACCGAAGATTTACAAGGAACTCTGACCTTTATATTAAATTCCAATAGGATTTATGTACGCTCGCACTTAATGGTCGACATATATATGGTAAAATATATCACTTTTATTTAATCATACTATATTCTCATATGTATGTTTAATTGTGGAATATATATAAATATATATATATGTATATATATATATATATATGTATATAATACATAAATTGTAAATAAAACAACTAACAACGTGCTCTCTTCCATTCCTGTGTAGTCTAAGTCTAGTCTAGTCTAGTCTAAGTAGTTATGTCATTAAACATTAAATGGTGTTAGATAAAAAAATACAATCCAGGGCAAATTACAGGTTATTTGATGTAAATGTTTTTCTTAATGCTTTAAAAACCACTAAAAAGAACAACCATTCCCTCCCAGTTAACCCACGGCGGGGAAAAATAAATTTGCTTAATGTATTGACATTTCTAGTTCAGAATCACAAATAAATACATTATTATAATTTTTTATATAAATAAATGTGAACAGAAATATATCTTCGAAGATTATCAACAGACCTTGGTAAATTTTTGTAACATGTCATACACAAAAAATACAATAATAATATATAGCACAAAGCTGCTTCAAGGTTCTTTTCAATCTTACTTCGATAAGGTTTTGTAGCTTTCAAGTTTAATAGTGTTGTCGTTTAATAGTCACGTTTCAGCTAGTTTCTGGCGAAAATATGCACCCTCATGGAATACCAGTGTCAATTAGAAGCATAACCTGCTGTGTTTCATAAAGTGAGTGCGGTGATCCGTGGAGCCAACTACAGGTATCGAAACAATCAATATCAGTCCTGCACACTGTGACACTGCATCTTAAAGCTTTATTGAGGATAGATGTAGAAGTCATGGGTCGTAATAGTCATTATTTATTTACTATCAGATGAACTGTATACTCATTTTCCTCTAATATTATAATAGAAACCTTTACAGAACCTCCAATAAGCATATGTTAAATATATTTTAATTATGATTTTTAAAGAGTGTCAAATAACAATTATTTAATAGTTTATTTAGTTGACTGATAACGCATGTGCATTATTATTCCTAGTCAAGGATGAATGTAGATGTCATGGGTCGCAGGAATCATTTGTCATCAGGTAAACAGTGAGCTTATAAAAAAAAATAACACGGAAATCATGCCACCTTAATATATATAGTCATAACAATTCATCATTGGAGTCACCCACGACACAAATATATAAAACATATGAACGACCATATGCTATAAAAACAGTTTATTGAGATACAAATCGAAACTAAAAGCAATTTGCAGTAAGCGTTTCGTTTCATTAGCCACGTACTCTTCGACATTTTCAATTTCACCCGCACCGTGCGACACATGACGGCGAGTGGGAGATACCTACAACTCAACGCAGGGGGAACCCGTGGACATTAGCCGCAATCACCAGTCACTGGACGCTACGATATTGTAAGTTTGTTTCGCATAAGATTTAGTCGAGGAGCTTTACACATTTCGGGATATAATATTTTTTCTTTTTTTTTGTTAAATACATGAACGACAATTATTTTATAATTAATAAAGAAGTAATGCAAAATATTTTTAATATTAATGTTTTTTTTAATATGTATATCATTCAAATCAAAACAAGGACGCAGTGTGAGACGACGAGTGAGGGACGCGGCGACCTATGAAAATTTACTGAAAGCCAATGGATGGATGTAAGTTGCTCACGATCATGCTGTGTGGTAATCTATGGAGGGGCCTATATTCAGCAGTGGACTATGGAGATAAACTGAGATGATGATTCAAATTACAAACCTAACTCTCATTGCTTTATTAGTCTTTCAAAATTTTTAACTGTGTAAAACTTACGTAATTAGAATTATGTTTGGAAATGTGCAAATTATACCAGACTTTTAATATATCATAATCATAGTTGTGTATAGTTTTAATATAATACCAAATTTATAGTGATCACGTCAGTTTAGTCTATTAACTATAAAAAAAACTTGATTTCATTATTTTTCCTTAAATAAAAGATTTTTGTTACAATTCTCACTAAAGAAATATAGTATCTCATCTTGCAAAATTTCTCATCTTTTAGACGTGTATAAATTATATATAAACCGTGCAAAGGATATTTTTGAATATATATTGGTTGAAATTATTAAAATAAATTTTTAAAATATATGAGTAAAAAAATATGTTCCTATTATAAGAAGAAAATGTTAGTTGTAGGGACACATTCTGCTGTATACGAACAACAGTATCCATTTAAGCATTTCTCGTACATAATGCATCAAGAGCCACAATTCGCATTTTCCATTTCCATTCAACCAAGACCCATTCGACGTCTACGCAAAACAAAAAAAATATATATCTATTTGTTGCTCTCTCTTAAGCCGTACTGCCATCGACACCAGCCCTTCCCCCGCTAAGTGGGACCCTCTCCCTTGCAGCGCATGATTTGAGTTTAATATCTTCACAGAGTGCCTCTGCATTCTTTTACGGGGGAAATGGCAAGCGAGTCGGGAAAAAGTCATTGGGGTTCCGTAGTCGTGTAGCGAGGAAGGTTAGAGCCGTGAGTGATTCCCGACAATGACAGGGTGGAAATCTTTTCCGCAGTTAAGGGGAACCTGTCACTTTGTTTATACTTGTATGAATAATTAAAGTTATATATACTGGCTTTCAATGCAGTGTCTTGTTTCAGCTCAGTGTCTAAGGGCTCGTTTTTTATTGTAAGGTACACCTTCTATTTCCGGAACTGGTACCACGTGTTCCACGGTGAAACAAAACATTGTAAAGAAATCTGCACTACCAAGAAATATAGGTACATATAAAACTTTGTGACCAACCAGCATATGCCTGCAATACTATTACTTTACTTTATAATAAATAATTCTGGTTAAAATTAATAATTTATTGTGAATAGATAGTTATTAAGAAGTACATGGATGTGGCAGTTTTTCGTCCCTTATTGGATAAAAAGTGCCGATGCAGTCTTTGGATAAAGCGAACGAAAACTCCATATACATATTTAAAGTTCTATAAAATGTTTTTTTGCTTTTTGGTAATAGTAACAGTGATCGTTATCTTAAACATTAAGATTCGATATCTTTAAAAAAAGAAATTTGTTTTTCCTCAGTTTTTCTAAGCATCGCTGCATTGGCTAAAATAGTAAAAGTGATTACGAGTAGTTGATTATTTATAATAATCCTATTTTTAATACTATATTGTAAACCACAAAAATAGAATAAAACCATATCACAAAAAAGAAAAACAAAGCAGTCTTGTCGTAAAGAGCGATCTCTTCCAGACAACCTTCATGCTAAAGAACAACTGAGTTGAGAGGACCGGGGGAGTGGGTTAGTAAATAATAAACTTACTAACTAATACCGAAATAAATTAAAACAATTTATCGACATATAATGAAATAGTAGAATAATATAAACAAAAAAATAAATATAATAAACATACTTAAACTAAATATGTTTAAATTCATATCAATCACTTTGATGATGATTATTGATAACAAAGTGACAGGTAATGACTTTTGAGGTCGGTCTTAAGCTTGTCTAGCGTTTTCGCACATTGAAATTGATTTGATATCATTACATAAATAGATAGCCTTGACCGTAAAGGAATTAATGTGGATTTTTCTTTTGTTTTGGAAAATCCTTCAGTTCGTTTTTCCCTTCTTTATATTAAAATAGATATTTGATTTCTTTGATAATTGCATTTATTGATTAAGATTTAGATTTCAGGTCTCGTAGGCGTACCTATCTGCTGTGTCCTGGGTTTGATTTTCAGCTGAAGAACTATATCTATATGCACATATACTGACATATGTGCATCGATTTCAGGATCTAAGTGTGTTGGATCTTTGATAAAATATCTAATCCTTCATGTAAGTTTTCATTATATATTTTGTGATTAGATTTTAATATTGATTATAAATATGTAGTGTTATCTGCACAAAATAAAGAATACTTTTTTAACTGACTGCGAAGATAAGTTATGTTTTTATTACAGTTTTATATTTTCAGTGAAAAATAAAGCAGCCATTTTTATCTTTTTCTTATGACGGTGCTTGGACTGTCATTACCGTCATAAGGTCGTCACCAATAATCGTCATCTGTACCGCATCAACGGAATAATGTTGCGTAAGGGTTGACGATTGATCAAGGATTACGCTTTCTTTACGGAAATAATGTCGGTAATTACATTATTCTTTTTAAAATAGGGTGACAATAGAGTGGAAAAATAGGGTGAAAATGAGCACACAGTTCACCTGTACCTAAATAGTCTGTAGTCTAAAGACACCCAATCCATCTTACAGATAACAAATCAATTAAACAGTCTTGTTGTCATCACTGATTAGAATTTACTTTTTCTATTTCAATTCCTTCTCGAATATATATTTTATCAAATACTCTTTCTTGTTTTTAATAAAATTCAATAGCTCGAAAATAAAATTTAAAACTTACTAGCAAAACTTAGAAACATTTTAGCGAGTGACGCCTCGTTTCCCTAATAGCCCGTGACGTCATAAATTGCAAGGAATGGGGATGGGTACTTCACATGCTTGTGGATGGATTTCAAAACAACCCCTAGCTTACTGTCTGTTTTGAAAAATCTTTTAAATGTGAATCATTTAACTGTAAAAAAAATCATGCCTATTGATCTGACGCCTTGGACTACTTGCAGTATTATTTCACTGCGTTTAATTGTTGCTTACGATTTCATACAGGTCATCTATAATCTTCAGTGCAAGGAGCACATCAAAATTGTCATATAATTATTAACCCATTTAAATGAAAATAAAATGCTATATGTTATCCCAAGTTTACTTCTCATTATACTTTTTTATGAATGCTAGCCTACTAATATTCCGGCTAACCACTGCAACTCAACTGAAAAGTATATCTTCTTGGAGATGGTTCACAACAACAATTTCGAACCTACGACCTTAAGTTATGCAGAACGTACCGTAAACCATTAGGCTATTGACTCTTACTGTATATAGTCAAACTAATTTGATGAGATTTCAGTCGTATATTGATATATCAATACACGACTAAAACCTCATCAAATTTGATTCGTTCATTGTGATGTACATTAAGCACACAGACAAAAAATCAGTTTACGGTTTTATTATACTCGGTATGTATATATTTACTTTTCTTATTTGATTTTCAGATACACCCAGTATTGTATGTATGTGCCTGTCACTGATACTGTATCTGAAATTTCCTCCGACCTTAATGCATATGCATTATACCGGAATGGGGAAGCGGACGACGCGTGAGCGCCTACGTGTTGGTGCAAACGCTTACGGCTCTTTAAAATATTCTGCGCAGTTGATCATCTGGCAATAACCAGAAAATATCGCTGTGGACGAAAAAACCAGGAAGTCCTCCTGGTTGAACATCATACATTTGCTAGCAACCTCGTCCACCAACGCCAGACGTTCGTTAATATTTTACATATTGTTTAAGCTTTTGTCCAACTTTCTTTACAAATGTTCTTGTATTTCACATATATACATATAACGAATAATAAACAAAATATCAGATTGATTCCTTGTTCTTAGAAAATTCCACCCTAGGCTGTGCCCAGTCATTTAGCATGATATCAGGGTAATTCGCAAGAATAGTTGCTGTAGAATAGATTCGCAAGAAGATCTGTGATGATGGGCCGGTCCCAGTAGAGCCTGGGGCAGTTATTTTCGAGCACGGTTTTCAAAGTATACTTCTACTAATGCTTAAATTTATTTCTATCATCGTCTGGTTGAACAATAAAATAAATCAGTAAAATAAATGTAATAAGTAAACATGTACAACACAATAAACTAAACTCATATAAAAACTAAATAAGAAAGAGTCCAAACGGTCGAGGGTCATGGGGAGAGAAATAATTATTATTTTCTAATCGTAGGACAAAACCTGAACATAACTGTGAAGCGGTTTTCGAGTCAATCGCAAATAGACACACGATTTCAGGGCATTTTGTTTAATGTAGTGATGCAAGTAATCTTTACAGCGTTATTGCACATGACAGAATACCAGGATGAAAGCAGCATGGCGCTGCTGTGTTTCGTTAATATATTAATCCGGGGACCCAATACGGGCAGCGAGATATTCCATCTTAGTCGTCAGAGGACTGAACATTTCTCAAATCATTGCCGAAGAGTTTATTTTATGGTCGTGAATATAGATGTTCATATGATAAAGTAAGTATTCTTGTAGATAGCAGTTCACATTTCACTGCGATATTCGGCAGCAAGTTTGCTCCGTCGATCTAATAGCCCGTGACGTCATAAATTGCAACGGAACAGGGAAGCGTTCTGGGCACTGACAGGGGAAACTAAGCATAAATAAAAGTTATCTTGCCTAATCTTTACTAGACGATTTATGTAGAAATGACATAGATTGTCAATATTTTTATAATATACGAGTATATGAACTTATTAAATGATAGCTGCGGTGCTGAATCCGATGTTGAGTGAGCTATCTAAGCTGTCGCAAACTCTTTGGATGTTTATTTCAACAGTTTATGTTTAGCTAGGATCAATGTATTTATTTGATTTAACAATATGTTTTCTTTAACGTTTTTAAATCGGCGGGCACACTAAGCTTGAAATCATATAATAATTAATACATTACAGTATACGAGGAATTCCAGCTCAGTTCTCAAGGGCGATAATGCATGTAGGTACATCCTGAATCATTCTTGAAGATGGATGTATCATGGGCTGATGTCATTACTAACCATCATAGGAAATGTTTACTGATAACAGGTGAGGTTGGTATTTGTTACCTTTAACTAGGTCCCAGGATCCCTTCCATTGATTCTAGCTGCAGAATGAATGTGTTGGCTCAACCGGGGTTGGACCACGCCCTCACAGAATACTAGCGTAAAATAGCAGCATAACGCTGCTGTGTTACGTTCGGAGAGTGAAGGGATCCGGGAACTTTTATTAATGGTGATGAGGCATTCCATCTCAGTCCTCAAGGGTGACAACACAACTGCATTATAATTCATTGTCAAGGATTAATGTAAACCCCTAACCCGGTGGGATATTGGAGTACTAGGCTTTCAAGCCAATACATATCGAATATAAGTCTTCGAAATGTTTATTTATTTCTTAGACCAGATATAAATGTAAACTTAGATGCCCTTACATAATGTTTTTTATTGTAAATTAGTCCTTTAAACATGTATTAACTTCAAGTAATATTTATGCTTTGTACAATTTACTACAATTCTATAGGTGTCTGCACCACAGATCGATCATAGAAATCTTGTTCGCAAAGCAAGCATCAAAACACTGAGTTACCAGAGATGTTTATTTGTAATTGATATAATATCATACTAATTTATCTTTAAATAACAAAACACCGACATAACGACTTGAACCTCAACGGATTGAATTGTTGATAATTTGTTCCCACAATAACCAATTATTCTAAAAGCTGCTAACCAAATAACACCGTATCAATTAAATTTATCTGCAGTATTTAGTTTAGATCAATTTCGATAATACGACCACGTTGTTTTGTGGTAAGACTCGCGAGAGTTTGTATTCTAACGCGAAATCTGTGTTCGATTCTTGAACCGATATTAGAATAACTCGTTTCGTGTTTTTAAATATTCCAACTTAGTACTAGCCCCAATTCTCACCGGTGATAACGCAAATAAAAATAAGAAAAACAGCAATACCGAGTGCCAATAGCGTAATGGTTTTTCTTTTTTTTTATTACATTTACAGGAACAAACGAGCACACAGTTCACCTGATGGTAAGTGAACCAGGAAGGACTAATTGAGGTTACCCGAAAAATTTAAACCCTTATCTAATTTAATTATCACCAAGATAAGTGACCCCTTAGTAATAATCCCTTTGTATTACTCCGTTGCTTAATTTATTAAAAATGTCAAAGGTGTGTAGGGTCAAAGGTTTCTGCGTTCATTTTAGACTGTTGTAGAGAACCTTCTATAACTAATCAGATAAACGTCAATAATGTTTATAAAATTACTTAAAAAACAAAAAAAGTTATGATCGATTTTAAATTTGTTGTTAATATTATTTAAATAATATATTCATTAAAAATCTACAAAAGTAACAAAGCGAAGCTATAACCAATTTCTTTTATAATCATTCGGCAGGGATGAGGTAGAACCACCCTCTCTCAGTTTAGTGAGTCGAGACAACCGAATACCTTTTTTTGCAACCTCGTTGGAGACGTTCACATCTCAGTCCTTAAGAGTGATAATGTAAACATTTGCATTTTTGCTTAACATTGATTTTGGTGTTTCAGAACGTTTTCCATCCTTGCTTTCATAAAAGACAATTAAGTAAACTTACTTAATTATAGCCCATATAAAACAGAACTTTGATAACTTAAGTAATATAAAATTAACAGTAATTAATCAACACAACAATAACTCATTTGATGTTTATTACCGTACCAATTAAACTTTAATGTAAACGTAGCTACAAACTGCCACCTTCATTGAAACATTTCGTTAATGTAATTTGAACACTAACTAGAAGGAATTAACGTTCAGAATCCAATGATAGGTGGTTCTTTTTGGGTAAAAGCTTTTATATCACCGTACACGTCGTCTTGCAATAATAAACGTATAAATTTGAAATTTGGGATTTGGCTCTGTTAATGAGTTTGTTAGCCTTAATTAAGACGTTCCTTTGATATTGATTATATGCGTAATATGAATAAATAATTAAGACTGATTTAATTGTCCTTAGGCGCGTATGATCGCGTGTATGATCTATATGCGCGAGTTACACTTTAAAATAGATATATTCTTACTGCGACTTGACCACAACTCAAATGGACGCCTTTCACTTCAATTTTAAGTTCAAAGTCAAGATCATATTGTTGTCCTATATAAGACTCTACGGCCGATCACAAGCGTAGTAGAGTTTTTTGGTCATTATATGTGGTGCTGTATGCAATAAAATATTTTATTTATTTATAGTCGTATAAGAGCCGAGGTATCTGAATGTCTAAGGACGCTTTCAATTCACGATACCAATAAAATTGTGAATTACAATATTTAATGCTGATTTACTGTGCATTCTATATGCTCAGCGTTGTAGCTACTCAGCTCAGCTCTGGGTCATATACATATATATATATATATATATATATATATATATATATATATATGTATATATGTATATATAAATCATATCAAATACATATCAAAATAAGAAGAAAATTGTTGATGGTTCAATAAAAGCAGAAGACCAACACAATCAGAATTTTACTGGCAGTCTTTCTTCTGTCCAATTAACTTTCCCACGCGGTTAAATTTTAACAAAAATATCAATTGTGACAGAGTTCTTACTCGCTTATTCGAAGCCAGTACTAAGAAATAATATTTTTTATCATCGTATATTGTACTAGGTGACAAACCAGCGTACAGTTCACCTGACGGTAAGTGATACCAGCGACCTCTACATTAATCCTCCATAACGAACATTGAATGCGAAGCGGCAATAAGCTAATATTATATTAAGACGTTAGGGCACGGTCTGCGAAACAAAAGGTCGTAGATATGAATCCGCGATTCGAATACTGTCGGGAACCATCTCCTAGCACAACATTACATAACATTACTCCTAGCTAAACATAGCAGAAATATTAGTAACATTAATAGCACTGCTAAAAAAAAATATATCATAATGCAGATGCGTCAATCCTGAGGGTTAAATCATTGGCTAGTAGTACATTCTCACTGCAACATGCAGACCAGATCAACTGGGGATGAATTACGCCCTCTACAGTATATCAGCGTGAAATAGCAAGATAACGCTAATAACGCATAACATTTTTCATATGCTGATTGTACAGATCCATTGACCCAATTACAGAAGGCATTCCATTTAAGACCTCAGGAGTGACACTCATCTAGCACTATCAGCAGATGTACAATGTTCACTTTTATCATCACTTTTTTATTTATTAGTCCGTGACATCTACATTCATCCTTGACAAGAAATCATAATGCAGATGCGTTGTCACCCTTGAGAACTGAAATGGAATGCCTTGTCACCAGTAATAAAGGTCTCCAATTCCCTACACTCACCAGACGAAACACATTACGCTGCTATTTCACGCAGGGATTCTGTGAGGGCGTGGTCCTACCGAGTCTCGAGTCGAGCTGACCTATTCATTCTTCAGCTATAAATAAACTCCGGCATAGCTCTACCACTGTAAAATTGTAATGTAAATCCCTAATACCATAAAGACTAAAATATGCAGCCTGGTATAATATATTTGTGAAACTTTTCTTTTAGAGTAACGTCAACATTACAACATAATATATTTCCAGTTACCGCATACGAAATGCAGAAATATCAAGTACTCTGACCTACCACATCCCAATGCAGCGAATTTGGCCTCAGCAACCTACTTTGTAAACGTACGTGCTATGAAAACTTAAAGAGTTTGAAGCTTACTAAATGTTCAACCTCTGGAGACTTAAATGGGTCATTATATAAATTTAATCAAACCATTGCATACATTGTTGGACTTCTAAAATAAATATATATAATAAAATAAAAAATATAATACACGGTTCTTGAAATGCGCGTCCTAAGTAGAAAATATTATAGGAAAATATTTTTTTGGTTCAAGTTCTACAAGAACTTTAGGTATAAAATAAAATAGAATTTATTAGTTATAATATCGAGAATATATGTACGTTTGAGGAATAGTGTCAAGTGAAAAGAAACAATGTAACTCGAGGACAGCCTGTACATAATTCATTACGTACGTTATTGGCATAACATTGTTTGACAGTAGAGGAGAGTTCATATTTGTACTGGTTAGGTTTAGGTTATGTTAAGTTTACATTAGGTTTAGGTTTAGATTAAGTTAAGTTTAGGTTAGGTCAGAGTGACCTAATCACTAAAAAGTTAAGGCCTGCATTCAAATCACTTACTTTCTTTATGAAAATCACCCTACAATATGTATTAGAACTTTAAAACACAACTGGATTAAAGAAGCCTATTTGCAACTATACTAGTAAATAATAAACACATACTGTGAATACGTGTAAATAAGAGAGTAATTCAAAACATACAAGACCGCGTGTAATTAGCTAAAGCATCGCCCGCAGGTGTAGCTGGGCTCACAGACGTAGACCGCAGTTCTACGAGTGTACCAAGCAACTCCGGACCCGTCTTACAAGAGCTTAGGCGACCTTAGGATCCCCTGTCAGCGATTTACTTAGTAGATTTCTGTAATTAAATTTAACTTAGCGCTCACTTGTGTAGTTGGCTTAATACTACGTAAGTCAATAATAGCTGCATTCAAATTTAGCCTTGTTAAGTTCAAGTGAATCGTGCTCACCCGCTCTTTTTATCTTTCCATTACGTACTAATTTTTTTTTATTATTAATACATCGAGAGTAACAGACGAGCTCACAGTTCTCCCCATGGTAAGTGATTCCTGCGGCCTATGACTTTTACATTCATCCTTGACAAGGAATCATAATGCAGATGCCTTCTTACCCTTGTGGACTGAAATGGAATGCCTCGTCACCAGTAAATAAATTTCTCCGGATCCCTTCACTCACCAGACTAAATATAGCAGCAAAATGCTGCTATTTTATGGTCCTACCCTGGTCGAGCTGATCCATTCATTCTGCAACTGAAAACAAACTGCAGCGTACTACAGTAATAATTATTTAGTAAAAATCCTAACCTATTGTATTGAAATTTATAATTAGTTACAAAGTAGTTCATAGTTATGAAGCAAATTTCGAATCAAATAAGTAGATTTTAATACGGAAGAATGGGTCGGCTTGACCATCGAGTTTCATGTCTAGACAGAATATCAGCATCACGCAGCTGTGTGTGTATGATGATCCGGGACCTTGACTTCATTTTTAATATCATGTATGTATAATGTATAACATATTATTTCACGTTTTATATAGCATTTTTTCATAGTATATATTTAACTGTGTATAAATTAAAGTACAGTGTTGATTAAAATTTAATTTTGTCAACCCCCTTACTAATTCATTCTTCCGGATAAACATTTGAACAAGATCTAACATTCTCATTTTAAATTGTTACAGACGCAACTTTCAAATTTCCTCTTATGTATTCATTAGGTCCTCATGTATTATAGATATTGTTGTCTACACTAAACAAACAGGCGTCAGTGATGAAATATCCCCAAAGATAAATAAGATCGTATAGTTATATTACACAACTGAAACCATGACAATATAATTTTATCTCACATGACTGCTGGATGCTGCGGATGTGGAAACGTCTGGGTCTTGTCACGGGACAAAATGGCCTGTCATTTCAAGCAGCCCATTGTTGCGTCGTGTACGCTCACGTCAGTCTGGAGAACACGCACCCCAACCCGTGTGTGATGAGATAGAAGCAAATTTTTTTTATATTCATTGTTAATAATGGCCAAAGAAACTCTTTTATATGTCATAAATGTTTCTTTGCAATTTCTTTGGTTAAAATGAAATTCCGTATTTCCTGTTATTAGATACTCTTCATACGAATCACATTGAAAGTTATGCTCCTTCCTCAGTTGAGCGAACCCATGTTATACCAAGAGCGAACCCCTACTATTGTTGAAATAACATAAAAATATTAAATTCAAAACTTTCAATAAACCGACCAAAATACAGGAAATCAGGACAATCAGGAGTTCCATCTCAGTCCTCAGGAGTGACAACGCATATGCATCTTAAATTCTTGTTGAGGATGGATGTAGATGTCATGAGCCGAAGTTTCCACTTCATCATCAGGTCATCCTTTGTCAGCCGTAATATTATTATTAATGTATACATATAACGTCGATTTCAGATATAACATCCCATAGGCTTAGTTGCAACGATTAGCAAGTAAGTTATGTCTATACTTGCTGTAACCCGGAGAGGATGAGCAACTATATAGAGGGTTACACAAAGGGGATGTTCCACACCCCTTATGTTTCATTAACGACGGCTTGTCAGAGAGCCGAAGAATTAGACAGGGCGAATAGAAATCGCATCATGGTAATGTGAGTTTAACGATTTTAGATACATCAAACATACAGTATGTTCTGGCGTTTACAATCTGAAGAATTAACTCGCTTTTGTTTTTTTTCATGTCACAGTTTAAAAGATCGAGTAAACTTCGTAAATTGTCCTACTATGAAATTAGTTTGTTTTTTTCTTACATTAAGAGTAACAAACGAGCACACAGTTCACCTGATGGCAAGTGATTCCTGTTGCCCATGGTGACGAGGTATACCATGTTAGTCTTGTGACAACAACTCCGCATAATGATTCCTTATCGAAGATGAATGTGGGTGTCATGGGACGCAGGAATTACTTACCATAAGGTGATATAAAATCTATAAATAGCAGAGACCTACTTATAAATCTAATGTTTTAATATGTGGGTTGCAATTTATGCAGCAATTAAACGATAAGATGGCCATCAGTGACATCATGTTGTTATATATTTAGATTTTTTTTTTTTTTTTTGTTACGCAAACGAGGACTCGGTTCACCTAATGATAACTGCGGACCACGACATTCATATCCATTATCATCCTGGATTCAAGACGTGCGTGTATTGTTATCCTGGGATGGAAACCCGTTACATGAATTGAGTCAAAAACATCCACAACATTGACTGAATTTATTACCTAAATTCGTTAAATTTACTCGCCTCGCTAAAGATAAACCGATAAAACGTTTCGTATACACTACCAAAGACACGATCGAATTAGTCCTAGGCCGATATTTGACTGTTTACGTTTAGGCGCTAGGCCACCTTTCAACCCGGTAAAGCTCTAAAGGCCCTGAGGGTAACAGTGGACATCAGCCAAAAAAAATCACCATACACAGCAGCCATTTGTGATTCATTTTTAATACATTTTAAAAATTCTCAATACAATATTTACAACACCATTATATTCAAACATAAAAATACCTTTAGTATGAATAAAACGACAGGTCTAGTTCAAAACAGGTGCTTAAGTCTTCGAAGCGGGCAGGAGCGACGACACAATGACCCCGCGTAAATCTCTCGGTCCCTAGCAGCGGCGAACGGACACCGGAATTCATAAATTATGATTCACTTGCTTACTGAAAACCTTTTTTATGGTAACGCTTATTCGGTGGAAAGCGGCCATTTTTATTTCACTCGTTTGTCGCTTAACGTTCTGCGCTTTTATTGAAGTGATTTTACTGGCGTCGCGCGATGTTATCTGTTTGTTATGTGAGAATGGAAGAAGTAAAATCTTAATATAAATCGAAGATTCACTAGGTTTTGGAATTGTTGGTAATCATGGCTGGTAGCAACTATTAGTCGTATTGACAGATGTGTGAAGCTAAATTTTTTTTTGTATCAAATCGAGAGTAACAAACGAGCACTCAGATCACCTGATGGTAAGTGATTCCTGCGGCCCATGACATCTACATTCATCCTTGATGGACCCCAAGGAAACATAATGCAGATGCATTATGACGCTTGAGGACTGAGATGGAATGCCTCGTCACCAGTAATAAAGATCTTCGGTACACTCACCAGACAAAACACAGCAGCATTATGCTGCTATTGTACGCTGGTATTCTGTGAGGGTGTGGTCCTACCCTGGTCGAGCTGACCCATTCATTCTACACCTTGAAACAAACTGCATTGTAACTCTATCACTGTTAGAACGTGTACTGTGTCGGTATCCAAGTGGAGGCTATCACGTTAAAGACAAATTGTTAATCGTCTAGTCAGCATATGTATGTACTATGTATCATCTTCCTATTCCTATCATGTCACCTAAGCCTTAAATCAGAAAAGCTTGAGCAGCGAGTGAGTGCCTCCATGTTTACGCAAACACTGTCAACAGAATGACATAAGCTAAACATGTGACATTATTTGATATATAACTGTTTACATTGTATTATATTAATATTGGTATAGTCAACATTGGCCAGGGTAACAGTTATTGTTAATACACCCTATATTAACAACTATGTTACCGTCCTGGTTTAGTTTACTTGTCTCAATCTTTCTGATAATGGATTCTCATTTCGAATCCAGCCAAAATGCATGTACCAAATTTTGCATCTTATGAGAACTTTTGTCTTCTCATCTTCAGCTTCACTAATCCACTTAACGTAAATCTCTCCTATAGATCGTTATGAAACATGATTTAGATGAACCAAAAAATATATTATGATTAATATAATCATATTAATATCATAGCATATAAATAATAAAATACTTAAAAATAAAGATTATTCAACCGGACGTTCCTGGATCTTTAATTTTGAACTCACGAACTAAAAAAAATATTTACGAGTTAGTTTATTAACATTCCAGATAACGAAGCATTCAATTTCAACCCTCAGGGGCGACAACGCATCATCTTTAATCTATTTTGAGGTTTGATGTAGATGTCGTGGGCCGCGTTTCTATTAACTGTGTGCTTGATTATTAACACAATATTATAAAAGCTATATAAAAAAAAATTCACTTCTATTTTATGCTTCTTTTCTAGAGTTCATTTTCGCTCTTCGTTCTTTTTTATTCTAATCTTTGATAAATTTTCTTGCTCTAGATCAATATACGATGTTGTACAACCATATGTATTTATGACTATTTCAGTCATAACAAATGTCAACACGTGTAATAAAACACATCAGCGGCACGCGCGTTACTTCTCCACATAAAATTTATATCTCTGCTGTATTTACGTACGAAATACTTATAACTATAGGAACGCGGAATATCGTAAAATTTACGAACTGTGAGAATATTCCCGCGGAGTTTTTATGTGACATAAGGTTTCGGGGTGGAGACGAATTTTCAATGTGGTACAATTTGCAGAATACGAATTATTAATAATAATAATAACTTCTTTATTAAGTATTTACAAAATTATTACCATTATAGTACAATAGACAACACACTAAACAATCAGTTCATTGATAATTAATAAATGGGTCGGGGAGTACCGATTTGCTATTTAGCTTATTTGTATTTAGGAAAAGATACATTAATTTTATTTTTTATAATTAAAGTAAAGTTACAGTCTATATATACAAATCCCACAGTTGGGCATAAGTCTCCTCTCTAGAAAGGGTGATAGAGTATGGTTCACCACGCGAGTACACTACGGATTTTTTTTTAGACATGCAGTTTTCCCTTACCACTTATATATATTTTCCTTCACCACTTACGTCATTAATAAGCACTTAAAATTTCAATTAAGTATTTCATTGCTATCCCAATACGGCCAAAAGCGAGCCCTGCTGCTTCTTTTTACCATTTACAAAAATAATTAAAAAAGTTGAATTTCTACTCTTAGAAATATTTATAGATATATAAATATAATCGTGTTTAAACTAAGTCGAATAGGAAATAGATAAGAATCGAAAAAGACGCTACGCGTTTATTCCTTATACCGCATTCATATAATTCTTTAAGAAAAGAGTGTTATATGACAAATCCGTTCGCCGCTAACATATCTTCGTCAAATGTGAAAATCATAAACGCATTGTTAAAAACTTTCACATCTTTTATGAAAGCGTCGGTGACTTGTGTTTATGTGGTATATATATATACATATACCTATATATATATACATATACCTATATATATATATACCTATATATATATATATATATATATATATATATATATATATATAACCGATAACCGAAGTTAGCCGTTAGACAATCGAGACTGGTCAATTGCTCTAGCCCACTGCTGCTTCATGATAATGTTAAACCCTTTTTGTTACATAGCGACAGGCGGTCGCTAAATTAGAGGAGCTATGATTGGAATGTCTCCGACACCCACCATACTCCCCGTACCTTGCTCCAACAGATTACCACTTTTTTTGGAATTTGTACAATTTCTTGCAAGGAAAAAAATTTCGATAAGGCAGTCCAAACCGCCGTTAAATATTTTATTGTTTCTCGCTCCCAACATTTTTTCAATTAAACAATGAATTTGCAATGTAATCCATGAACTATAAAACCTATGAATTGTCGAAAGTGCATAGATAATAATGGTACATATTACTTCGATTGATTAAATACATAATTTCATTAAAAAATATTTTTTAACTTTTCTATATAATACGCTAATTTCATGTATAAAAAGCAGCACTAATATCTACAGTCTGGAGCCACAATGTAAATCACTTTTATGTTTTGCATGGTACGTGACACAAGGCTAAAAACTAATTTCTAGTAATAAATATTATTATTTCAAATAGGTCAAATACATTGAAAAAATTTCAATATTCAAAAAGTTCTCCGCCAGGAATGCCCACGGTGGTCACCGACCTGCGGTGTCTACGAGACATATGATGGTAATGCTGATGATCTCCTAGTCGAACACGTCGATATCTCCTGATGGTGATTGCCACATGACGTCAACTGCGCAGAATATGTTATAGTGCCGTAAGGATAAGCGCAAACACAGAGGCACTCACTCTGCGTCCCCATCCCTCTTCCGATGTAAGATCAGAGGAAAATTCAGATGCTGTATCAGGGTCACGGAACATACACCAATCCAGAATACCGAAAACCAGCAATTTGTGATACACGAATATCGTTCCTCGGCTAGGAGTCGAACCCAGGACCCGCGACGCAGCCATGTGTAACTAATACATCACACAGCCGCCACGACGAGCCATATATGCACTTACTATTTGGTAAACTGTGGGCTTATTTGGCCTTCTTATTTCCTATATGTAAAAGAAAAGGAATGTAACGTCGGCAGTTTCAATAGGACGTATCTACTTCCTGGATATCATGACATTTCATATAAAATGGACATACCTGCACTCTCTCGATGATTCAAGTTATTCTTACTTTAAAAAATATTTTATTAATTCGTAATGCTGTTGGCCCTAATAACCTCTACGGCTTCACCGAACTAGATTCGCAAGCAGAAAACCTGAGAGTAGGAAGGTATGATACTTTACTGACTGCATCCATCGACTTCCTGCAATTTCATTCCACATTATAAAGAACAACGCCTTTTTTAAAAAATAACCTTTATTCGTACGAGTATATAAATCCCACTATTGGGCGTAGGCCTTCTCTTTCGATCAATTAGCGGACTTCACATGTCTTCAAATATATATTTTTTTCATTAACTTGTTAGATATACAGGTTCCTCGAGGCGTATTCCTTCATCGCTGAGCTTATATAAGCTGAGGTTAGTCAGGACTTTTACACAATTACCAATTTCATTGATGGGACCGGGGATCGAGCTCGGTTATCCCACGTACCATGAATTACAACAGATTATTTTTAAACTAAATATGATTTCAATTACGTTCGTTGTGATTACGGTTCACATTTATCGCAATGTTTTTTGCAATAATGTATAACAAACGACGATTTAATTGCTGCCCACCCTTTTCATGTTGTGCAAGTCGTTCTATCCCTTTATTTTTATCGCTGCAGGGAGATAAAAAAAACACTTTGCTTAATTACAGTAAGGAGGGTGCTTAATCGTTGAGAATCATCAAAGTTCATGATAAATATTTAGTTAAAAAATAATTCAAATTATAAAATTTGTTGTGTTTAGCCTTCAATATATTATTCGTAAAGTTTACTCCAAATAGTCTTTATGATTGACGTAATCTATTGATACATGTCTACCGCATCCTGGGTCCTTAGTTATTGTATAACATTAGGCGTTACAAAAGAGCACCGTTCAGTTGATAGTAAGTGAAGACCTCGGACGGCGTAGAAACACCTACTTTCATTATGAACAAACATTCAAAACGCACATGCATTAACATTCAATGGGGACTGAGACGGGATTCCTCGCACCTGTAATTGGGTCTCCGGGTCACACACCATTGCACACTTACCACACGAAACACAGGAGCGTTATGCTAGTTTGAGTGTGAGGGTCCCCATCGTAATGCACATACGAACTATCAATGTGGAAGGGTGATCGTCCGCTAAAGTGAACCTGGAGAGGTGAGGGTAATACAGTAAAGTAACCGCTCTTGTAAGCATGCCTTGCAATGAAAGAAAAAGTTTATGTGTACCACTATAAAAACGTAAGACGTAACCGCTCTTGTAAGCATGCCTTGCAATGAAAGAAAAAGCAATAAAAGTAAATTATAGCTTTTAATTTCGTTGCCAGTGTAATGCCGCCCCTTAATAATAAACTAATACAGCCAAAATGTTTTCAAGTTTATTTTATAAGAAGTGAACGACTTCATTTTCCTCACCTGATATCTTTATAAGCATTGAATTATTAAAAATAATATACACTTTTACGTAATGAATATTTGAATTTAAGCAAGTCTTAGAATTTTTATTAGGTTGAATATAATAAAAGATAATGAGACATTTTGTACGTTATTATTTCTTATAGAGTACTTATGGTAGCATATTAATTGATTTATATTTTTGTGAACGATTTCTCAGTACATGATTCTTATGGTGAGACAATCGCCGCCCTCCATAAAGCATGTGCGTCTGTGATCGTTTTTTAGGATAAATATATAAATCAACAGTGGTAGAGCTATGCTACTGTTTGTTTCTAGCTGCAGAATTAATGGGTAAGCTCCACCAGGGTCACACAGGACCACGCCCTCGCAGAATACTAGCGTAGCGTAGCAGTAAAATGCTGTTGTGTTTCGCCTTGCGAGTGTAGGGATCCGGAGACCTTTATGGTGATGAGGCATTCCTACTAAGTCCTCCTTGTCAAGGATGAATGTATGTAGATGTCATGGGCCGCAGGAATCACTTGCCATCAGGAGAAGAATGTGCTCGTTAGTCACCAATAATAGTATAAATAAACTTACCGTTGGACCGCGTTTTCACTTTGCCACATAACTTGAAACGAATAATGGTCATTTTGAAAACACTAATCACAAATACACAGAAGAAATCAATTTCTCTTCTTAAAGATCTTATTTTTCATTTCATGCGTTCTCTAATAAGTAAAAAAGTAACGATATATATTCTCAATACATTCTAGTTATGAAAGTAATTTGTGTTTAGTAAAAATGATAAGAATGAACCAAATATAATATCCTCCTGATTGATGCCGACCACTGTAATATCTTCCGGTTATTGCCAGATGACAACAACTGCGCCGAATATATTGTAGTAGCGTAGCATTCGCGCAAACACATGCCTTCACTTTCCCGCTAGATAGCGATGCAAGTCGAGGTTTCGTACCTCCTCATGAAGTGCCCTCGGATCGTACTATCGCCCCCCTCTGTCGTCGTCGACGTTCTTCGAGTCGGAGTGCAGTGGTGATGCAGCAGCAGTCTCCGCGCCAGCTTCGCAGCATCGTCGTTGTCTCCCTACTCAGCGAGCCTCCCGCTCGCGAGTCCAATTAGATAAAGCTGTAGAGGTCTCTGGACCAATAGCAATACTCACGTACAAAAAAAAACGTCCTCCACTCGTCGCCTTGCCTATTCCGATATAATACATGTGTAATAAGACCGGAAAAAGGTCCAGAGGCAGTGTCGGGGACACTGGACATATATACAACACACCCAGAAATGATAAACCACAATTTGTGACGAACACATATTGTTCCAGCAGCGAGGTTTATTTAGCTACAAATTACACAATAAATAAATCTAATCAGTAAGCACCCTCTATTCTTAAGACTTGACGTATTCATTGTACATACTTAATGAACGAGCTGCATCTATCTGCAGATCCACTCCATTACCCAGCATCAGTGGCTGCGATTTATCAAAACGTCATTAATCTGAAAGTGCAGCGGTGATTAAGACTTCTTGCGGGCCCCAACTCTCCGTACAATTACTGTCGTTGAATGAAAATACTGTGTCATTGTCAGGATGATGTGCGTCAGTGTAAAAGATTAGTTGGCGAATTTGTCGACTTTATTTAAATTAAAGACTAACTTTAGTCATTGCGTGTATTTTTATAAATATTTTTTTTATTACATTGAGAGTAAGAAACGAGCACACAGTTCACCTGATGGAAAGTGATTCCTGCGGCCCATGACATCCTTGACAAGGAATCATAATGAAGATGCGTTGTCACTCTTGAGGACTGAGATGGAATGCCTCATCACCAGTATTAAACGTCACCCGGATCCCTACAATCAACAGACGAAACGAGCTGACACATTCATTCTGCAAGTAAGAAATAAACTGCAGTGGAGCACTACCACTGTCATAAAAAATATAATATTAGTAGTAGAGCGATAAACATCTATCTTTAAAGAAGATTCAAGATACACAAAGGTTGAGATGGAATACCGCGTTACCTATAATCAGAAGTCCAGATTCCTGCTCTAACTTAACTAAATTACCAGCATTATACTGTGAGGTTAGAGCTGATGTTCTGTGAGGGTGTGATCTTTCTTCGATAAAGCTGACCAATTTGAATAGTAATTAGAAAATAACCACTGCGTAGTTCTAATTATTACCATGATAAATAATATTTTTACATCTCTATCCTAGTCCGGTCGTAAATACCAAGCGCTCTCCATATTAGCTTTTTTTATATAGAATAGGTGGCAAACAAGCAAGCAGCTCATGAACGTACGTAGCACAAAGTCGCAGAGGCGCTGCCGAGCTTTAAAAAGGTGTAGGCTCTTTTCTTGAAGGACCATAAGACGTATCAGTTCGGATACACTGCTGGCGACAGCTGATTTCACAAAGTTGTGCGAAGCAGGAAATTTCGCGTAAAGCGCACATTGGTGGATTAGCCACCCAACGAGATAATGAGTATAAATTTTTGAATTTTGTCGTGACGTACGATTTTCAAACTCAGCGGCTGGGATTAATCCGAACAACTACTCAGAAAACTCCCCATTGAAAATTCCATAAAACAGAAATGCAACATCTCTTAGCAATTCCAGTGAATCAAACCGATTGGAAAGTACCTGGTCATTAACGATTCGGGCCGTACTCCGCTGAATGCGATCAAATGGAAGAAGCTGGTACTGAGGTGCCCCGGCCCAGAGATGAGAACAGTATTCCATTTGAGGAAGAACTTGCTCTTGACCTTATCAATTTTAAAGTGTGTTCGACTAACCCGATCACGGTACATTTGACACTAAGAATAGTGCGATTTTTTAAGTAAAAGTCAAAAGTACTTAGGTAGATAAATAAAAACTCATCTCATTTTTTATATATTATATTTAAACCATCTCAGCCCATTAGTGCAATTCATAAAAGTGGAGATCGTTGCCAGAAGTCACTACGAATCACGATCCTGATTCACCTGCATCCGAATCTATCTTTATCTTTAGTGTATCACTTTATTATATATTAGCATAACTGTCAACAAATGGATACAGCCAGCCACCATGCGAAGATCGTCACAAACACTTAATTGGTTGTATATAAATTAATTAAACAAATTAATCCATATCATAACTAATAATATTAAAGCTATGTTAATGAGCAGTGGGCAGGTCAGATCGTACTAAACTTCCCGTAAATAGCGAGCAGTCAGTGTAATCTAATATTAGTGAACCGACGTCAACGTAAGTCATACCCGGCTAAATGTATTATCTTGGACACAAAGGATAATGCTGTATGCAGATTGTGTTGGAAGTTATGAATTATGTTGTCTTGCTTATTACGTATGTAGATAGGTCTATTTAGGGATCTATCTACCCATTTATAATATTAGGGATGGTAAAAGAGCACTCAGTGCATATGATAGTAAGTTATAACTACTGCCCCTGATAGAGAAGCTTTATATATATATACATATATATATATATATATATATATATATATATAATATTTATATATATTCTGGTATAATTGAAAATATTTTTATTAATATTATTATAGAAATAGCAAATTAAAACAAATTGAAAAATTTCGTTCATATTGAATAACACTTTTGTAACTGTTGTTTGTTTATAATTAATAAATTAATGGCAATTAATTACATTTTACGTTATTTCTTTTTTATTAACTTTTTAATTTTTTAATCTGTTTTGCATAAGCCGCATAAAAAAGGCAATCAAAAGACGGACTTAAAGCTAACAAGCATTCTTTAAAAGCCAACCCCGGGAGTAATGACAGATGAAGCAGGTGCTAAATTCATATATAGATAATATATCTGTGGTCATGGATCAATGATAAGTACATTTTTGCTCAGTATGACTTATTTATATTGAAATATAAAAGTTATCATTATCTGATTAGTATTCAATACAACAGTAATATTTTCCTGATATGACCAAATGAAAGAGCATTTTTTGGCGATTATACCTATATTAATAAGTCATACTGAGCAAAAATGTTCTTATTATTGTCTGATCTATGAGCACAGATATGTATATATACATATATTATTTACATATCAATGTCTATATATATGTGTATATTTATATAAATAATATTATTAAATATAATTTGTGACTGCGTACGACGTGTGCAACATTGGTTTATCTATTTTTTCATAAATTGTACGACTACTTTCTGATTAATGAAATTTAAAATATTATACATACGTGCATTGCATTACGTTCTATATAAAAATATAGATAAAAATTTTAGTTCACCTATTTTCAATGTGCAGGAATATTCACAAGGGCATTTTTGGCAGCCAACTTTATGGGAAAATGGACACTTGCCAAACTATTTTAATTCCAATACTTTATGCATAGTCTCTTAACAGAATAACTCGGTAACTTAAAATATCGTAAAATAAATTTTATTCTATAATTTCTGAAGTACTTTTTTTACAATATACGGGGTGACTAACTAGCACAGTTCATACCATGGTAAATGATGAATGCAATGCAATCTATATTCATCCTCAACAACGCTTCAAGATGTGTTGTGTCCTGAGAACTGGGGTCGAATGCCACATTACCTCTAATTGGATCCTCGAATCTCAACACTCACCATACGAAACACAGCAGCGTTATTCTGTTATTTCAATTGGGTCTTTCCCATCCCATCAAGTCCATTCATGTTGCAACTAGAAATTAATTACTTTATTCTCTAAATGTCAATCCTTGTTCCTGCACTTACTTGCATGATTCTGGCGCCATCTGTATGGCGGAATCTCGACCCAAATATTCCGAACCTTAAATCTATTTTTCCAGTCAAAGATAGTCCTCCCTAGAACGAGGGTGCCGATAACGCCCTCACTTACTAACAAGCCATTTTCATTATTTTTTAACTCAAGGAAAAGTGTAAAGTAACATAATGACAGACTGATTAAAGTTTTAGGTTTCCAGAAATCCTTTATAAATATATGGACATATATGCAATACTTACAAACATAAAAACTACGTATACGTAACTACGGGACAGTTCAAGATTGGGAATTGGGGCGAGCCTAGACGCGACAATGCCGAATGACTTATGAATGAAATGGCGGAAACAATTTTGAGCGTCTTGTCCCGTGGCTACGATTCACCAAAAATAAGCTTTTTGTGGGATAATTTTCAGATATAGATTTTTTTTTGATGATGTTCAGATAACGCAATTTTTTTTAGATAATTAATAAATACAAAATTATCTCGACGTTTGTCTATTACCTTACACTCGGCTGCCCCGGGTTGCAAGTAATTTATAGAATAATAATATTGTTAATAAACGATACAAGAGCCATCCTGTAAAAAGTTTGATAGATGCTTTGAAGTTCGCCAATCTGTGCGGAAGATCCGAATTCAAGAAATGCCTGCCCTCGGACAACTTGCCTTATTACATCGGAAGAATTTTAACGAGTCGCTAACTTGTTTGTAAATTTAATCTTCCGACGCCACAGCTTGTTATCTGAGGAGATTAAGTTGTGAAGTTCGTTGATTGTCTATAAGAAATTGATGTTATTATTTCGTCAAGACAACTCCATAATAAGCCTGATTCGCTTTTTTATTGCTTTGTTTTTTTTACGGAATTAAAGGTAACTGTGGTTCTTTTATACTGCACAAGGACTAAGATCGCCTGTTACTTAAGTACGCCTACTACGTGGCTCAACCGAGAAAGGATCGCATTCATCACAGATCACAAAATATCTACTTCAAAACGCCGAAGACCCAATTACAATGACATTCCATCTAAGTATTATTTTAGAAAGAAATTATAGCTAATAATTACAAGTAAGTATCTTTTTGAATTAAAGTTGTTTTTTACGGAAATAAAGGTAACTGTGATTTTTCATACTACACAAGGACTAAGATCGCCTGGTTACTTACGTACAGCCATGCTTTAGCTAGATTTGAACCACGGCATAAATGGCTCCACCGAGAAAGGATCGCATTCTCACAAAATACCGACGTCAAAACTCCAAAGACCCAATTACATTCTACACACACATACACATCCATCTAAGTATTATTTTAGAAAGAAATTATAACTAATAATTACAAGTAAGTATCTTTATGAATTAAAATAGTTTTTTTACGGAAATAAAGGTAACTGTGATTTTTCATACTACACAAGGACTAAGATCGCCTGGTTACTTACGTACAGCCACGCTTTAGCTAGATTTGAACCACGGCATAAATGGCTCCACCGAGAAAGGATTGCATTCTCACAAAATATCGACTTCAAAACGCCGAAGACCCAATTACAATGACATTCCATCTAAGTATTATTTTAGAAAGAAATTATAGCTAATAATTACAAGTAAGTATCTTTTTGAATTAAAGTTGTTTTTTATGGAAATAAAGGTAACTGTGATTTTTCATACTACACAAGGACTAAGATCGCCTGGTTACTTACGTACAGCCATGCTTTAGCTAGATTTGAACCACGGCATAAATGGCTCCACCGAGAAAGGATCGCATTCTCACAAAATACCAACGTCAAAACGCCAAAGACCCAATTACATTCTACACACACATACACATTCCATCTAAGTATTATTTTAGAAAGAAATGACTACTTTGAAAATTACAAGTACGTATCTTTTTGAATTATTATACGACGATAACAAAAGTTTTGCATGATTTTAAGCACGAGTGATTTTACTGCGGTCCTTAGACGTGTGAAACCGACGAGGGTCGGGTAGTCTTTTTACCTATATCTTTGTTGAGCTGAGGTGTTGTCGGTCGGACATTTAGTTTTGTGGACCGTTTTGCCCGCGACACGTGTCACGAAGTATTTATCGTCTCAGTTCATTCGGTGAAATACTCTAATATTCTCTATACTATAACCTGTCACAATGTGATTATAATTTTGCGCGATTACCTTTATATTTACTATGTTAATGCGTAATTATATTTGCAGTTTTACTAAAATTATCAGATTTCCTCTCGGTAAATTTCAGAGAATCTCAAGAAGCGCCACTAGCCTAATAGTTTAGGGTACGGTCTGGCAAACTTAGGGTTGAAGTTCGAATCCACCATTCGACTATTGCCGTGAACTATTTCCTAGCGCAAAGATTTAAACTCAGTTGGATGGTTAACAGGAACTTTAGTAATTAAGAAGACTGCATACATAATTTTTTTAAAAAAATCGTTAATTTATTTCGGAAAACTATTAAATATTGTATATTTTTAAATAAGTGATGACAGCGACCGACTAAATTTACATCCACCCTCAACAAACACTCAAGATTCAAATGCGTTGTCGCCTTTGAAGCCCGATATAGAAAGCTTGCTGGCCTGTTATCGGGTCTCGGGATACTTAGACTCGCTACACGAAACATACCCATGTTAAACTTCTTTGTCATTATTCTACAAGAGCTTTCTGGGGTCGAGCTACTTCATTCATGTTGCACCTAGAAACTAGTTGTAGCTTCAGAATGTGGATTATTTGCCAAAACGAGATAAACATTCTTCGATATTACGACGCTATATAAGAGTATTTCCCGCGTCCCTGACATTGCTTCCTCCCTTTAGATAGCGATTCGAGTCGAGGTTTCGTACCTCCTTATGAGGGGCCCTCGGATCGTATTATCGCACCCCTCTGTTGTCGTAGACGTTCTTCGGCCACATGCGTCGGAGTGCAGCGGTGGTGCAGCAGCAGTCTTCGTGCTTCGCTTCGCAGCATCGTCGTTGTCTCCTTACTCAGCGGGCCTCTCGCGCGCGAATCTAATAAGATAAAGCTGTAGATGTAACTGGACCAACAGCAATACTCAAAAGAAAATATCAACCGACATGACGTCATCTCCAATCCGTTTATTATCTAAGCTCGTCATTGGTAATATGCTTTCGAATAATAATTCAATCGTAAGTTATTCTTGATATATAGCAGACAGTACTCCTTATCGAATCAAGCCGCGTAAACACACACAGCTATTAATTATCAAAGCAACTTAGATACAGGATGTTCCTTTGTACGGTGGATAGTAAATTTAGCCGGTTATGATTTACGTTGACACCGGCCCACATCAATATTAGATTAAACTGACCAGCCCGTATTACACAAATTTACGGTGATTAAACCTGATTTGCATGGCTTTGTAATTATTAGAAGTTATTAGAGGCGAGATGCGGCGCGTCGATGGATGCAGGTGGCTCAGGACAGTGATATATGACAATCTATGGGGGAGGCCTATGTTCTGCAGTCGACTATTGATAGGCTGTGATGATGATGAGAGACAGTTCTGGAGTTCATTAATGACGTCAACCCAACCCAAGTTTAGTTGAGGACTTGGACTGAGGACGCGTATAGATCAACAGATTAGTTAAAATTTTTTAAAAACAATATAGGTTTTTTTTTAAAAAAAGATCCTTATTTTACGTGGCGTAGAAAAGCAATTTGTTGTGTGTTGTAGTGATTTACTTTTTTTGACAGCAAAATAGTTGTCTTCATACAGTGGACGTTTTGCACATTTCAGAGGTTGAATGTTTATATAATTAAATTCTGAAATGTACACCAATTATAGGTTTACTAATTAGGTACCTATCTTATAGTTAACAGAAATAAAAAAACAGGAAAATGAGTGGAGTACGCCAATCGGTTAATAAATTAAGAACATTGAAATAAAAAAAATAGAAACAGTTCTGACAGGTAATATTAACAAGGTATAAAAAATAAAAAAAACAAAATAAACAAATTTACTCAAGTGAAAAATATAAAACAATTGTAACAGCTAAGATGTGTAATATAAATAAAATAATTAAAATAATTTTAAATAATTTGGCAGTATTGATGCAGGTAGCCATAGTGATACAGATGTGCTCTATATATATATATATATATATATATATATATATATATATATATATATATATATATATATATATATATATATATATATATATATACATATATATATAAATATATATATATATATATAAATATATATATATATATACATATAATACTAAGTCCGATGTCCGGTGCCGGCACTAATCAAATTGTTAAATGTAATTTGAAGTGGTGATCTACCACGTAATGTAATGTATTCAACAGAAATTGAGACCAGAAAACCAACAATTTGTTATACACAAATATTATTCCTGAGGGTTGGGAATTTTTTTATAGAATAGTTGGCACACGAGGAAGCATTGGTACGTGATCACAGCTGCCCATGAATTTCCGCAACACCAGAGGAGTGGCAGATGCGCTGCCAGCCCTTACGAAAGGTGTAGGCGCTTTTCTTGAAGGTCCCTATATCACATCGGTACGGAAATGCCGCTACCTACAGTCGATTCCATAGATTAGTTGTGCGTGGCAGAAACTTTCACATCCTTGATAAGGAATCATAATGCAGATGATGCTTTGTCACCCTTGAGGACTGTGATGGAATGTATTGTCACTACATAACACGAAATATATAACAGCATTATGCTGCTATGTATTTCACACTGGTATTCTGTTAGGGTGTGGTCCTGCCCCAGTTGAGCTGTTACTTTTATTTTGCAGCTAAAAATAAACTGCAGCATAGCTCTACCGGTTACTTGTTGCCATTTTCGAGATTCATATTTATATATTATAGATTTTTTATTTTTTCTAAAAGTACTTCCCTCGACCGAGGCAGATAAATTTGTTATTATTATTATATACCTATCCTCGAATTTTTCTTTCATATCAGAATTTCATTTTAATCAATTTCATTGCGTAAAGGTGAGAATGAAAATAGATTGTTTTTTAAAAAAATCGTAATTCATTTTATTAAGCTTTTGCCTTCGGCGATGAAAATAGATGTAAGTAAAAAAAGGTATAATATAAAAATAACACTAATTACTTTTTAATTAGTACTTTTAGAAAATATAAAGAATCTCAATATCTCGAAAATGCTTATAAACAACCTGCGTAGCATCAACTCCGGGACGATGATGCAGTACTTTTTTTGTCTACTGTACTTTTTGTAGGGATCCGCGAACCCCGCAAGAAATCTTAATCACTGTTGCACTTCTTGGATACGGAGATAAATGACGTTTTGATAAATTGCCGTCCGCGTGCAGAGTTAATGGGGTGAATCTGAGTGAACTCTCAGATGCGTCGTTACCATTATGCACCGTACTTGCTTATAATTTAATATATGCAATGAAGGAAATAAGTAAGCTTTTTTATATGAGTGTTTCGATATTTGTTGCTACAAAATTATTATAATCTAATTATACCGTCTAATTCTTCAATCTTTTCAACAGTACATATACTCGGCGATGAACGAAAACATCGTGAGGAAATCTACATGTCTAAGAAATAAATTAAAAAAGATGTGAAATCCACAAATCCGCAGTGGTCGTGGATTATGTTCTGACACCCTCCCCAGAGGGGACCATATTGCCCAGTAGTGGGCATATATACATATGTTCTGTAATTTTATTTTTAAGCACATATGTGAGGTTTTGTTTTTAATGAATATGCTGTTGGTTGATAAATAAATAAATATAAGGTTAACGGATGACAGCACTGTGTTTAGTTATACGTATTGCCAATCGTCGAGTCGTCAAAATATGACGATTACGCTCGTCTCGCTAATTAAAATCCACTAATGTCTCATTGTAATAACCAATGAGCGCTATTTCCCTTTTGTTTACTGGATTCTCGTTTATCACCTCTAATATTAAAATAAGAAAAATATAACACAATGTGAAAGAATTTAACATATGCATTATGCACATAGACGCGCATACGTCACGCGACTCTACTGCGGATTGGTAAACTTTACATGTCTTCCAAGTATGTATTGTTTTCGATCGTAGACATTCAGACCTGACACTGAACTGCTACTGCACTGATGAATTCTATAATAAATAATAAAGGAACACATAAAATAGTAATGAAATCAATTTTCAACTTCATAAACATTCTTGCTCGATGATTTCGTGAATCATTGTTGTTCCTAGTTAAGCCTAAGGTATTTTTATACGTGAACTTGCCTACTATCATACTAGTATCAGATTATATTATTTTAATGAAACTTGTGGTGCCAAATGAGCACACAGTTAACGTTTTTTTTTTGTAGTATTGAGGGTGACATAACAGCACACAATTCACCTAATTTCATCATTGTATGCTACAGACCATAACAACGACTAAGGAATCATAATGCAATGCGTTGTTACTACTAACGACTCAGTTTTAACAATAGAGTTAGTTTTGGCTACAGCTTGGCTAAGTACATATGAGTTTTAACAGTTGATACTGTATCTTAAAATAATTAATATAAGCTGCGATAGATAGACGGATAACACACACGAGAGTAATCCTGAGAGTGTTTTTTTAGTTTAGCTTTTAGTACGGAACTGTTTTTAATGACACGCTAAATAAATATAATGCTGAGTTGCATTTCTTTTAGTTCCACAGCAAAGAAGATCGTCATATACTATTGCTGAACACAGGCCTCCATCACCACTACCACGGAGCACAATCCTGAGCCACTTGCATCCGTTGACTTCCCACAAACTGATTTCCGAAGAACATCAAAGTACATAAATCATTAACCGTCAAGCCGTCACTTTGATAAATTATATCGAACTAAACGACCTTCTAAAAAATTTCGAATCCGGCATGTCACCTTGGCCAACTCTCTTCATTACGCCTAAAGAATTTTAACAAGACACTAACTTGTTTATAAATTGAATTTCCTGACAACAACTTGCTCCCGGCGTAGATTAAGTTTTGAAAAGTTCGATGATTGCCTTCAAGAAATTGATGTTACGTTATTATATGAACCACGCCTTTAATTGGCTTGTTTTGCAATTTATTTGTCGCCCTTTATTGGACGGAAGAAGAAAAGGAGATTGTATAGAAGTTAAATAAAAATATATGTAACAACTTCGTGGTTCGTTCTGGCTGCTGCCTAGTCCTGAGTTCGATTTCCAATAACAATTTTTGTATAATACGAATACTTAGTTTTCGGATCTGGAAGTACTGTGCATGTATTTCCTGTATCTTTGACATTGCAACAAGTGAGTGCCTCTATGCGAAATATATATATATATATATATATATATATATATTATATGTTTAAACGTTAGTGAACGTGTATAAGCTTAATCCGCTAGACTTTTGTTTTTTTTTGTCAACGCTGAAAAATTACATGAAAACAATAATATCTAAATTCCTTTCGTCGCCAGGACCTCTCCCATATAACGAGAATTTATTAAGCGTAAACAATTCCCGGGCGAGTAATAATTTGCGATATCCATCAAATTGTAAATAAGTAAACTAGTTGAGGGTGACAATGGTACGAGAAGTCATGGACGCTTTCCATTAAATATATATGATGGCTACACGTCAGCTAGGAACTAATAGTACCGCCATTGAACGGGTTCTCGCATTGTCTTGGCTTGGGTAGGTAGGTAGTAAATGGTTTGTTTACCCACGGTGAAGCTAGGACGAATCCACAAACACCCCTAGCCTATAGCTGTGGGGTGGCCAGGGATGGCCGCTCAAGGTTGGCTCAGGTGAAACCATGTAAGAAGCGTGCACATGGACTGCGCGGTATCGTTTGGTCTACCACGCAGCAGGTGAGGTGGAGTGGCGGGGGGTTGAGAAGTGTCTGTGTTAGTTTACCGCTATTCTCTATATTCCGCAGACTTATGGGTGGATTTGGATTGCCGGTGCAGTGATAGCTTTCATGGATCCCATGGCCCCTGGCTTGAATCTGGTCTGTCGCCCATTTACAGATGAACAGAACAGTCCGAGTATGCTCGTCTTCCGGCAAGTCTTGTCGCAGAGGTGTAGGAAGGGGGGATATTCTTCCCCGAAGAGGAACTGCCGAAAAGCAGCTGGCGCTGGTGAGGCCGCCGATGAGTGAGAGCGTTTTCATAGCCCTGCCACAAGCGCTGATGATGGAGCATCGTAGGGACTTAGTCATTGCAAGTCCAAACGAACCCGTCCTTTCCCCAGCCAGAGCAGGTATTTATAAGGCACGTTCCCCACGTATAAAATAAACAGTTCTAGAAATGACTTAATTACATACATACATGGTAGAGATATGCTACACCTAAAAATGGCTGCAGTAAGTATGGATCGTCTCGAACAAGAGGTGACCACAGAATACCTGTGGTAAATAAAGTCTACTATCTGCATTGCTGTCTTGCGTATTGTGAGGGAATTAAAAACAAGACGCCTTACATTTTAAGGCGAGGCTATACGAAGCGTCTTGTTACACCTGATACATTTTTACACATGGTAATATCATGCCATAGCTTTGGACTAGCAGCAACATTTATCGCGCTACCGCTGTTGATCTGTTGTAAGAAAGAAACCGGAGACATTATAACTGGTGCCATGGCGTTACATGTTAGTTACCCAGGGCTGATAATGTTTCTGCATTACCAAGATTGAATGTGAGGCCGCAGGAATCACTTACCAAATACAAAGTCAAACAAAAAATCCTTACATGCAATACCAACATATCAAATGCACTCGCTAATAAATTCCCTAAATTATCCAAAAACTTGTTGTCACCCCACGGGTGCTACATAAAAGTCAATATAGCATCATATCAGATTTACTGTAGAACTTCGAAGATGGGCTTATTGAATGCTTTTATGAATGTTTTATTGCTATTTTATTCTTATAACTGCCGTTATGTCGTCCGGGTTATATACTAAGCTTGTATTTTATCGTCGTCGATGTAGGTTGTCGGTAGCTTTACGATTGAATTAACTACGCGGTAAATGTTTTGTTTTAGATCTTTTTCACTAACAAGGAGCCGCTTACACGAATATAAAAACTCTACATTAAATTAAATTTACAATTTACATTAAATTAAATTCAAGAAATTTAAAGGAGTAAAAGAAAAAGAAAAGAGAGGAAATAAGAGGAGAAACTGCCTATATATATATATATATATATATATATATATATATATATATATACACATATATACATATATAGATCCCTAATGTTGGGTTTAGGCCTTCTCTTTAGGGAATAGTGCACTTGTGCACTACACGGCCACGGTCTTTGCGGATTGATGTACTTCATTTTGGAAATATTTTATTTTTATTTTTTCTTAGCAAGTATACAAAAGTATATTAGGACTTAATAATTTATCACTTAAAATTTCAAATAACTTCATTGATGCCGACACCGGGGATAGGACTAGGTCTGCTCGCATACAGAAAAACTAGTACTTAGACACTGAGATACAACGGCTCTTATGAATTTAAGAACGTAATGCAACTTTCGGATTGTCTATTTCCACTATAGCAGAGTATTTAAAATAAAGTAAAAAAAGTTTTTAAGATACTGTATACAATATCAAACTTGTCCAGTAGCTGTGGATTTTTTTAATTACTACCACACACAGCAAAAACTTGAGTTCTCAATGCTATATATTTGATCTATATTGATTTTTAATATTTGGTAATTATAAGACATGCTTAAATTACAAAGTAGAGCATGTTTCCGAAACTGGCCACTTTGAATAAATAAAAATAAAAAAAACCAATTACGGAATTCGAAAATAGAACTCTCTTGGAATACGTTACTATTAAATTACTGGACTATCAATTATTTTTTCATTGTTGCAACCTTTTAAAATTGTATGTCTCCATTACAATGAATTTAACACGTAAAAAATTTGCTAATGATTTTATACGATTTTTGTAGTGGAGTTTAGACGTGGACGTGATCATCTCCATAACAATGTACGTTAAGGTCGGCCGACGACTGCGGTTACAAAATCCAATATTGGTACCGTATGACAACTGATTGAAACTAACAAAAAAATAGCAAATTCGTATTATATTAGGCATTGGGATGAGCTAAGTGCGAAACATTTTGCATATACATCTGAAGGTTCTGAAGATATGCCCTCGATGGATACGGCATGATTTAACGGAAGATCAGAAATGACTGCATGTCGAGTGATGTAAACAGGCATTGGCTGTCTATAATATCGTGAAAAGTGAAGCAATCTGGGTGTACTGCTTTGAACCGGATAGAAAAAGCCAGTTGACAGTATGGATCCTTTCTTTTGAAGGCTTGTCGATGTGGAATGGATGACAGAAAGCCAGAACATCGCACCACTTCTTTTTATTTCCTAAAATTAAAGATAAGCTTAGAGGTTTAAAATTTACAAGTCCGGAAACTGCAGTAAATGTGTTCCACGAAGCCATTGGTACAATCCCTACTGAAGATCCACTGCTTCACACAATCCAACGAATGTAAAAGTGTGTAAATAGTGAGAGCATATACTTGGTGAAATAATAACTAATAATAATAATAATCATTTATTCCTTTATTGGTACACACAAATAGCAAAATCAGGTACAGTAAAAACAATTAAAAACAAATAAGAAAAATACTTATACCTAATAAAAAAACAAAAAAAAATTATAAATAAATTGGAGACAAATGAAACCTGCTTGAGCCAAATAAGAAAAAGGGTCTCCATTCAGGTACTGTTGTGAACCCTGATCTTCCGTGAAGCCTAACTGTATCATAAATGTTATATCTGGTCTTATTTATCAAAATCCAGTAACTTGTTATTATGGAGGGTGACAAACAAACACACAGTTGATTTAATGTTAACTGATTGCTCTAACATTGAATAAACAGAAATTTTACGTACGTATTACCAAAGACTAAATAATATTTTATAAATAAGCGTGTCGTTTTTTTTTAAATTGTAAACTATATATCGCAATATTAAGTAAATAGGAATCCTTCTCAAGGTTCTAATCGAATAAATAACCCTAGAAGCTAAGCATACATTTCACTTCGGGTATAACCAAACAGGGTTCAATCGGACGTGATATTGATAATTTGATCTTTTTACAGATCCATTACGAGGCAAATTACACCCACCATAAATGGAAGAGACTTTCTCTGGATAAGTATGTGACCATTATAGAAGTTTTGTTAACTTTGTTTGGCTAGATTAACAAAGCCCTGCTACGTATTCCATTTACAATATGTACTTTAAATGGACTGTAGTTGACTGAAACAAGAAAGTTTAAAATTATTTTAAAAAATCAAAAGATATTTCTGACTTAATTAAGTCTTATTATTTTACCCCCAAAGTAAAGTCAATCTTATTTTAATCATTTATATTTAATGACGATTGTTGCGTAAAGTTGTTAGAGTATCCGATTGCTGCGTGGCGAGTCCTGAATTCTGTTCCTAGTTGAAGAACAATATTTGCGTATCACAAATTGACGAATGTGTGTCCCGGATCTTTGAGACTGCATTCCTCCGAACTTATTGCATGCATCACATCGGACTAGGGAAAGTAATCACGATTGTGAGTTTCCTCTGCGTTGGCGAGAATGCATACGGAACTATAATATATCCTGAGTAATTGATGATACCATTTTCAATTATCTTTTTAAATGTCGCAGACCGTACCCTACATCAGTAGGCTATTGACGCTACTAGTCCCATAATAGGGAAAGGGATAACGATTACATGCCTCTGGTTTGGCATCCTGAGTAAATGATGTCATCTTTTTTTCTTTTTTCCACATATTGGTGGCGTGTCTATTACCTTGCTAACATTCCGGCTAACCACTCCAACAAAGTTTACGCTTGGTTCGTAAATTGAATCGTTGATTCAATTCCACGGACCTTGAGTGTTGCTGACTGTACCTTAAGCCATTAGGATATTGACGCTTCTATTCCCATACTAGGAAAAGGGATAATGATTATTTGCCTCTTGTTTGGTGCGAATGCTTGCCGCTCTATTACATATCCTGAGTAATTGATGTCATCAGTCAGTTTTTCTTATTTATATATAGAATGCTATCATTCCGGTTAATCACTCCAACTAAGCTTATGCTAGGTTAACACCATCAGTCGAATGGTCGATTCGATTCCACGAACGACTTTAAGTGTCATAAACCGTACCGCAAACCATTACACTATTGACGCTTCTAGTCCCATACTAGGGAAAGGGATAACATTTGGCGCGAATGTTTACCGCACTATAATATATCCTACGCAGGTGATGTCACATATCATCATCATCAACATCATTTAATACTAATATTAAACAAAAAGTAAAATACAACCATCACATTGTGATCTTTAATACTTGATAAAACAATCCAAGTCATCTAATAGTTGCGGATTATTTTCTAATTGCTCTCATATTTCCAAATGATTACGTCGCGCCATGGCGCCGTCGGTCGTTAGGTCGGGTTCTACACTTACACCAGATATAATCACCTTTTATATCGCAATCGGTTAAATTAACAACCGAACCACCGTTACATTACAGAAGAGCGCTTCAAATAAATTGTGTATTTGAAGCTTTTGTACGTAATTTACAAAAATATTCTACAAAAGCTGATATACACGCTATAAATACTAGAAGTAAAAATAAAGTAGTAACACCTATTTTTCGTTTAAAAAAGGTACTCGTTCGTGGGCATACGCATATTTAATAAAATTCCGAAAAAAAAATAATAATCGATTTGCCATTAAACAGATTTAAAATTTTGGTTAAAAACCAATTAATCAAAGAATCTTACTACTCTTTGTCAGTATATTTGTCTGACAAATATGCTTGGATTTAAGCTTTGAGCTCGGGGTTCAATACTGGACAACTCTTGGACATTTTGTAAATTATTATTTTTAAAAAAAGAAAAAAGCTAGTCTAGTTTCTTGCTTTTTCTTCTCGCTAGCAGCCGCCTTCCCAAACGGTGATCCTGTTTTGTGTACCTACTAGAATAAAACTTCTTTTGATTTGATAAAAAAAATAATTATATCAAAGAATGAAACGAAAGAAAGAAGTACTATTTTCAAATCGGATTATTTTAAGGATATCTTTTGAAAGATATTTGTACATGGTACACATGTATAGTCTATGGTAGTAAAGTTATCTTTGTCTTTTCAATATTTGACTATATTTGAAATTGAAAGTTCCGACCGTGGCTTGAAACATGAACATCCGGTTTCCTCGCGATTTAGAAAAGACCAAGGTTTTTCATAATTAAGAAACCCGAACCAGACTAATATCAGAAGCAAAACAAACCAGTTTTACAATAAACTGGGTGAAAGCTAATTTATTTTTATGGCTAACCAAAGAGGCCGCGTTTATTACCAGTGTTACTGCGGAGCCTTTCTTCGTCGGATTTATTCCCTTCACCGCAACCTTTGTATCGCGGACCGTAAATAAGGCACTTTTAGAGCGGGAAGAATTAATTCCTTTCTTTCCTTTTATTCGCTTAATGGTTTTGCTAACCGAAGCCGTCTTATCGCGCTTTCGAACTAGCAATGGATTGATAGGTTTTGTTGTGGGTCGTTATTTACTGCGGTGTGGTCTATTAAGCATTACTAAAGTATGAATTCTTTTGTGGCTGGAAGGAAAACTAACAAGTTTTACGTGTTGATTTATTTATAGTTCATTAAAGGATTTTTTACCTTGATCGTTGTTGTTCACTGCACAGCGTAGTTCACGCGACAATTCTTTTGGCTTTTTTATCTATATCTAAAAAGAAAGTAAACCTTTTCATGACTGTTATTAACGTAAAATAATGGTCGTAGACGTGTATTTGATAACCACCAACAACCATAATCCAAACTCTTATTATATATATATATATATATATATATATATATATATATATATATATATATATATATATATTATAGTATAGGTGGCAAACGAGGAAGCAGCTCACTCGCAACATCAGAGGAGTCACAAATGCGTTGCCGGTATTTAAGAAAAGTGTAGGCACTTTTCTCTTTTTATATCTATTCGAATACTTCTAACCAATTTGGTTACTTCCTAATGCAACAACCTCATCAACAATTAAAACAAAACCATTCACTCACATTCAAATAAGCACGCAATTCTATTAAAAAGAAAACGCAACTGTCATACGTTTTTAGCGTTTCGAGTGATACTTATAGTTCGCACAATGGTGAATTTTTAAAGCCGCGCGCAATTCCAGCACGGTAATCAGTTAGTGGGGCGGAGTGTCGCAGAGTGTCGGGCGCAGTGTCGAGTGTCGACCGCAGGCGGCGAGAGCTCTCCACACGAGGACACTCGAACATCTGTCGCGTATGAGGGTTTAGCGTTAAACGCGTCGCGGATAGGTGTGGTACACCCGTAATGCCGGATTTGTTTTCAAGTATTCTGTATTTTGTTGTGGGGATTTTCGATTTGGTTTTTATATATTTTTGTATGCACTGCGTTTTTAGTTTTGTTTTTCGACAGTCTTTTATCAGTTTGCCGTGTATGTATCTATGTAAGGGATTTTTTAGTTCATTCGTTACTAACTTCAAGATTTCTGAATAATCTTAAATTTAATCAGGCGTATTAAGAATCGATGACAATACAATTATTTCATGATTATGCGTATTTAATTTTTTTATAACTCTAAAAATTATTGAGTATACAGTAGAACCAATGCAATTCACTACGAAAGATCTAGTAAAATTGGTTAGAAGAATCGTCAACTCGCCATTTTTATAGAGCCAGGATGGCGGTTATCAAATCTTACTAAACGTATATTTGATAACCACGTCTTATTGGATATTGACCACGGCATATTCTTGGTTGATAAACCGATAATAATTGGATATATTCGACACGTAATACTTTATCAATACCTATTCCATCATTTCGTTATACCATATTTTATGTAAGATGAGATAGTTTGTGATCAAGATAAAGGAATAGTAAGGTCAATAACCTCGACCTGTCAACTGTAGCTTAAAGAGTATGGATTGCAAAGAAAAATTTCTACATCGTTTAACTCTTAGAACAAATGAAATGATAACGATGATAATATCCTCCGTGTCTATTTCAACCACGGCGATATCTTCTCGTCATTGTCAGATGAGATCAACTGCGCAGAATATGTCATAGTGCCGTAAGTGCGCAAATGCAAACACAAAGAACACTCACTCGTCGTACCCTTCCATATTCCGATTTAATGCATATGCAATAAGGTTGGATCAAGATTCTGATGCAGTATTAGTGGACATGGATATACATACAACATACCGAGAGGAGAAAATCAACGTTTTGTAATACCCACAAATATTATTCCTCGGATTGGGATCGAATTCAGGACCTGCGACCCAGTAGTCATGTACTCTATACACTACACAACGAGGCCATCATATAAATATAGTATTACAAACCTAGTTAGAATTTTAAACTATCATGTAGTGTTTATCGTTTTCTTGTCTAACAAATAAAATTTATAACAATAAGGAATTTTAAGTACGCTATCAATAAATTTTTAAGTACCGGTTTTTTTAAACGTACTGAGACACTCAATGTCGATTGTGTTTGTAATTAATTAAACGAATGCAATTTTTAGTGCCACTTTACCAACGGTAAAAGAAAAAAAAAACACCGTGAGGAAACGTGCATGAGATATTCAGTTTAGGCCAGGCATAAGAACGCATGCGCATCTTGAATCTTCATTGAGAATGCATATAACATACAAATACATATGTACATATATGCATCACAGTCAGCTATCATCATGTGAACTTTGAAGCGTCAATAGCCTAATGGTTTAGGATACGGTTTACGAAACTTGGTGTCCAAGATTCGAGTCCGCCATTCCACCATAGTTGTGAACCATCTACCACAAGTATTTAAGCTTAGTTAGTGTGCTTAATCGGTATGCACTGCTTGGAATGTTTAATAAGAAAATAAGTTATATCTCCTCCCCTCCTCGTATCGGTTTCCTCAATGCTGAGGGTCGTGACCATCTCGTGGGAGCAGTCTGTCGTTGGTGATCCGTCGCCACTTTCCCCTATCTGCCGCCGTGTGCAAAGCATTGCTAACCGATGTGCCGAGAGTGGTCAGACCAACGTGTTGGCCTTCGACCTCTAGGTCTTGTCCCGTCGATTTTTCCTGTGACAATCAGCTTTTCTAAGTTGTCACTATTTTTTCTGGCAATGTGACCGAAATATTCCAGGATCCTGGCATATGGTGGACAGCCTAGCCTTGATTTTAAGTTCATTCAGGATGAACACGTTGGTACGATGTGCTGACCATGGAATCCGTAACATCTTTCGCCAGCACGACATGTCGAAAGCATCATTGCGAACACGATCAGCTTTTTTCAGGGTCGATGTCTCCACTCCGTGAGCAAATATGGAGAACACCAGTGGGCGCACAAGATAGCTCTTTGTTTTTAGTGATATGGTTCTATCCCTCCATATTTTTTGAAGCTGCGTCATGGCCCTTTGCCATCAGTTATATCACAATATATAAAAAGAAATAAAACAATTTCAAATTAAATATCTGGATCATTAACACAGTGCCTAATACCAGCAACTAGCACCGATGGAATTATAGTGGGGGCGGAAGTTTCAAATAACGGCCGGCGGTCATTTATACAAACAAAAAACCAGATGTGTTGATGCACGCGGTAGTAGAGTGTCGAACAACACAGAACTATATAATAGTTTAAAATAGAATGGTATAAATAACAATTTATAAATAGGAACATTGCAAATTTGTATATTCTTAAAAATGTAAAGATTTATTGAGGGTGATAAAATGCAGTTCATCAAATGGTAAGTATTTAGTGAGGCCTGTGACATTATCATAACGTTCATCATCGATAAACGATTATTATCCCGATAATAACATACTAAACCTCTTCTAGACTCGAGAATCAAGAAATTGTGATGAACAAACATTAATCACTCAAATAGTAATCGAATCCAAGACCTGCCGACGGCGCCCACTGCGCTATGCGAACGATAGATATTTGGTTAATATAAGAAAAAGACATTACTTGCAAACATTTACCGTATAAATTACAGACATATGTTTGCCTAATTCCATGGCGTTAGACACGTTATAAATAGAATACAATTACATAATCAATTAAATAAATAATAATATACTTAATCTCCTGTGGGTTACTTGTATGATGCCTTCAACTTATTTCAAATGATTACCTGTGCCATCTTGTGAAGGTCATATAATTTACTTACTCTCTTTTTATTCTATTGAGGGTGACAGCTGAATACATAGTAAGGTTCCGCGGGATTGAAGCGACCCACATTTATCTCCGATAAAGAGTCATAATGCAAATGCGTTATCATCATTGAGGACTAAGATCCAGCATTAATACTACGTCAATCGCCTGTATTAAGTGTCTCCGGACTTGTGCAATCACTAAATGAAATACAGCAGTGTTATGCTGCTATCTTACATTGGTATTTTCAGGAGATGTTCCTTCTCTAGTCGACTCATTTTTTATAGAATAAATGGCAAACGAGCAAGTAGCTCACCTGATGTTAAGTCATTACCGCTGCTCATGGACATCTGCAACACCAGAGGAGTCGCAGATGCGCTGCTGGACTTTAGGAAAGTTGAGGGCTCTTTCCTCGTTTCAGAAACAAACTGCAGAATGGCTCTATCACTATCGTCCCTTATGACATTTTTGGGATATATCTAATATAGTAAATATATCTAAACATGTTAATATGAATACATCTTTCATAAATTGCTATAAAATATAGCTTAGTTTTTTAGATAAGATCTAAACTTAGAGTCCGCTATCTTATTTTGATAATAGCATCAGAATCTAATTTGTCAATTTCAAAATTATGGGTAACAAACAAACATACGAGAATACCAAAAATCAAGGGTTTTTGTTTTGAAATAGATTTTCAAAAATATGATGATGATATTGTTCTCATGATCGATCAGAGGCACTGACTCTTCATCACCTTCCCTATTCCGATGTCAGACATGTGCAATCAGATCGGAGGAAGGTTCAGATACTGTGGACACGGGACACACAAATAATACACTCAGACCCGAAAACCAACAATTTGTGATACACAAATGTTGTTCCACGGCTGGGAATCGAATACTGGATCCACGACTCAGCAGCCAAATACTCTAGCCATCACGTGGCTGTGAAGAAAATCGTTTATATACTGCTCCGAAGAGCTGTTTGAAACGATTCCTGCCACCGAGTTCCGTCATTGGACGACACGACAGACCATCAGATTCCATCCTCATCACGTGGATGGCTGGCATTCCTCTACTGTGCGTTTTTCGCGGAATTTTCTGCTCCGCACAGATGCCATGTGGAATGGTCTGTCTTCGACGGTTTTTCCAATCCAGTACGACTTAGGGTCCTTCAAGAAGCGAGCCTATTCCTTTCTTAAAGGCCGTCAACGCATCTGCAGTTCCTCTGGTGTTGCGGTTTTCAATGGGCATCGATGAGCACCTCGGTGTTCCTGCCGCTCGTTTGCTCCCTTCTTTCTATAAAAAATATATATATACGGCCTACAGTTTTGAAACAGTGTAGTGAAAGAGAGTAGTTTGAATGAAGGTAAAAGACTTTTGTTTAATTTCAATATTTTTAATGTGTATGTCATTATAATTTAATTTATTTTATATTGAACCTAAGGTAATAAACTATCATACATTTTACATTATGCTGTGATTAGTTCAGCCTATAAGCGACGTTAAATTCCTCGATCACTAAGAAGGCAAGGCCAAATTGAGCTCTGGAAACCGTGGCGTGCTGTAGTGGACAAGGCACAAGTTCGTCGTCACATGGAATGTTATTCTCATATCTGAGCCTGGTCACCGCAGTACCAGCTTCTCCCATTTGACCGAAATCAATGAAGAAGAATGCGAAGAGACCTCTATACATTTTTTACTGAATTTTTAATAGGGAGTGTTCTGAGGAGTTGTTCGGATTAATTCCACACGCCAAACATCTTTCAAAATTTAATCCTCATAATCACGATGGTTGGCAATCCACCACTATGTACTTTACGCGAAATTTCCTGCCACGCACAACTACTCTGTGGGATAAGCTATCGCCAGCGGTAGTCCCGAACCGAACCGCTCAGGGACCTTCCAGAAAAGAGCCTCCTTTCTCCAGCAACGCGGTGACGTTTGATCATTTGCCACCTATATAAAAAAAACTACTCAACAGAGATTCAAGATGCGCATACATTGTCACCCCTCGGGACTGAAATGCAATGCCTCCTCACCAAACAAACATAGCAACGTTATGCTTCTATAAAATGCTGGTATTCTGAAGGGCCGTTGACCTTTCCCGGTCGAGCCGAACTAGCTCTTTTTGAAATTATAAAATAGCATAATATACTTCCATTTTGGGTCAATAAAGGTATTATTGTCCGTACTTTCTTCCTCTTTAATATTTGACTATCAGTAATAAACGATATATTCTCAAAATTAATCACTAAATTAAACTTTACCAGCTCTAAATGTATACACCGTCTACACCGTAGTTCGTGTGAATTAACCTCGTTTGCGCGACGGTTCCGTACAAGGCAAGTGGAAAGCGCACTCGCCTTATTAAACGGAGCACAATGGACGTCTAATGTAGGTACATACTCTCAAAAACTTAATGCGGCACACAAAAGGTATGGTTAGCGGTGGATGCGTGATTACTTACAAAAGAACTTGTTTCACAACGCCCCGCTTTGTATAGCCCGGGCCGGCATACCGATGTACGGGAAACAAAACTTGTCACTGTCCAGATGTCGCCATTTTAGAACAATTGCAGCGTTTACTATTTCTGTTAGAAGCAATCGCTATGATAGCCGCAGGCCCCGTATGGAATTTATTTAATATTATCGCTGCTAGATGCCGATTCATTAATTGAAACATTTACTGAATCGTGATGTTGAGATTTTTACTCAAAACATGACATCTCACCAGCGTGCAATAACAGTTGTATATGACCAGCTCCCGGACCCCTCAGTTCCGTGAGCCCTGTGTCCGATGAAGCTGTAAGAGCCGCATAAGCTAACAGCATCAACATCAACAGAATCTAGCTAACAGTTGTATTTTTCTGATAGGTAGGGAACTGGCAACTTAGGTGGTGTTCAGATAGGAACGTGGTCAGAGCAGACCGACACGCTCAGTGTATGAGCGCTTTGGTGTAAGTAACAGAACCAAACTCTCTAACCAGTCCACGGACCCCTCAGTTCCGTGAGCCCTGTGTGCGATGAAGCTGTAAGAGCCGCATAGGCTAACAACATCAACAGAATCTAGGATACCAATTATAATCCCGAGTCCAATTTAACATCTATTTAGTCTAACAGATTTAACATCAACAATAATCCTAACAGTATAACATATAAATAAGAAATCCTAAACGTAACTAACTTGCGGATCCGGGATCAGCGAGCGCCGAATCTGAGGCAGTTGTAACAGCCGCATCGGCTAACATTTTCAACATCAACAAGAAACCAAACAGTTCAACATATAAGTAAGAAATACTAAACATAACTAGCTTGCAAATCGCGGATCCGCGAGCCCCGATCGCGATGCATCTGTAAGAGTCCCATAGACCAACAGCGTCAAAATCAACAAGAAGCCTGAATAATACTATAATGCTGCTTTGCATTGCGGGTGTTGGGATTCGGGAACCCTATCACAGGTTAGAGGCACTCCATCTAAGTCCTCAGGAGTGGCAATGCAGGTGCTTCCTGAATCTTTGTTGTTGATGGACTTAGTGTAAAGGTTACTGTGGTAAAGGAACTGTGCTCACTTGTAACCTTTAATTATTTTTTTAAACTTACAGCTCGTTTAATTTTTCCATCTACTTTTTCACTTCAACATTAGGATTTTCAAAATATTTATCCACACAATGAGAATTCCCATTACCGCGCATTATGTAACGGACCCATCGAACACGTAACGCGCTCGCCACCCCAAGCCATTCATCTTAATTCACTTACTGCCCCATTCCACCTACCAATATAAAGCCGAATGCGTTTTCGAATTATTCTCAAATCACGACATCTCGCGAGAAATGAGACGAGCTGTAATCGAATCACCGCCCTCTACGGCTGAATAGTTTTGAATTGCGGCGGCACTGCGTGCGACATTCGACGCTAAATAGGATACGTGTTTGATGTTTCGCCGCCAGTGGTTATCTGTTATAGGAAACTGGGATTGACTTTTTGAAAATTTCGAAGCGTATAGCCTAGTTTAGGATCTGAGGAACTCTGGTTAACCAAATTGTTAGTAACGTTAATAGCACTTCTAGTGTTCTTTGAAAATAAAAAATCGTCTAGCTACCTTAAATATAAAAGTATTTTAGTGGAAGATTTTAAAGCATACACCTACCTCATTTCATCTGTTCATTGCCCTAAGATAGAAAATGCCTAAGGCATAAAGTCCGCCGTTATACATACTGTATTTGTATGTAGCTTAAGTAAATAAATAATTTCATAGAAAAAGATCAACTTGAGCTCGATCGTCGCTGCAAGCGGCGAATAAAGTTTTATTTGCAACTTTAAATACCGATCTAATAGTAGAGCAAACCCGATATTGACATGTCGATCTCAGTGCGGTACGGGTGTACAACGTGAAATCCGCCAATTCGAAAGGTAGTTGATATGTTTAATAAACATAGAGCCACACTGCAGTTTGTTTTTGCAGCAGTATGGTCAGCTAGGCTAGAGAAGTATTGCACTCTGATAGAATACCAGCTTAAAGTAGCAGCATAAACCTGCTGTGTTTCATTTGGTGAGTGTAGGGAGGGTACCGCGGAACCCATTACATGTACCAAGATATTCCATCTCAGTCCTCAGGATTTACAGCGCATGTGTGTTATAATTCTCCTTCCGCGTTATAATCCTTAATTATTGATCGAATGAATCACTAACCACCACATGAAATGTGTGCTCTTTCACTCTCAATACAATACAAAAAGCTATGGTTGGGAGTAGAATCACAAGCAACTCTTATATAATATACCTAGGTATCTTTGTATTCTTAATAGTGTTTACTTTCTTTTTTAAATAATGTTACCTCCTAAAAATATAGTAATGTACAAAGGTAGATGGTTTTTTTGGAAATTATTAAAGTATATTATTATTATTATATATTATATATTATTTAATATTGTGGGTAGCAATACAGATTGTCCTAATTTATTCGATTATATATATTTGTTTTCCTTTATTACACATAATTTATCTCCACACAAATTTCTGTCCCGACACGCATTGCTTGTACGTATAAACCTGCTTCTAATCATGTAGACTTATTTACAGGCAGAAATATGTATATATTTATAAAAAACGTTTTTGATTTTCTATCTTATAAGCAAATAAATAATTTTGGTGACTATTCTTTACAAGGCTTATTTTCTATAGCGCAAAGACAAATAAAATATAATATTTTCCAATTGTATACAACTAAGAATGACAAACGAGTAAACACGAATCGTGTAAGGGCATGATCCTTCTTCGCTAAGGGGGAGGCATTTACGCTACAACTAAAGGCTACCTTCAGGGAATCTAACCCTGTTAATATAGAAATAAAATATGGCAACGTATTATCAGTAAAGCGACAACAACAATCTCCTAATATTCAAAAACAATTGTCACTTAAAAATACTCTAATATCAAGCATCCGTTTAGTACGTTAAAAATTTTAATATCTAAGTTCTAAAAGCTCGTATATCAAAAGTGTACGAAACTCAGACGCACGAATGCCTGTGCTCGACTGCAATAAATCTAGATCCTGGACCGTTAATCACTACGCTAGCACTGAAGCCTGTCGGCTTCCACTTTTACGGCGTCATAAAGTGATGAATTCCTCTCACATAATATTTTATGTACGTATTTGTACAGAAGCGCTTCTTTATGATTTTATTAGTGACAAACGAGTACACAGTTAACCTGAAGGAAAGTGATTCCTGAGGCCCATATTATACACAATCGCGATGCTTCGTCATCCCTGAACACTAAGATAGAATACCTCGTTACTAATTAGGTGTCCGGTTTCTTTGTTTCACCAGATGAAGACATTAGTGGTTTAATTTTACGCTGGAACTCCAAAAAGCATTGACCTACCTCCGCATAGCCAACCCATTTGTACTTCAGCAAGATTATAACTGCGGAGTAACACATCTACTACGCACTAAGACACATTGTCATAATTTTATTTAACGAAACAAATCACTAGAAACGTCAGAAAATAATTAAAATAAACAGTCAAATAAGAACTTATTGTATTCGCGTAAATACAAGAAATTCTTATTTATTAATAATTATATTATATTTCATAACATTCCAGACTTAATTCACAAGAGATGTTATCGTGGCCACAGATAACAGATTAACAGTATTAGGTCAGCAGATAACGAGAAAGTTAGTTTCCGCTGACATTAGGAGGAGTAACGGAGTTGAAATCGTTGTTCGTATAAAGACAATGGTCACAACGACAATGGCTGTAATCGTGATTTGACGCTTTACTATCGATAGATCTAAAGGGACTTTTGTAATATTTATTCTCCGTGAAACAGTGCATGCTTTTTTTAATCAATATTAGAGGTGATAAACAAGCAATGAGGCAGTGTTCGGTGTCAAATTTTCTACATTTAAAAATCTTATCTTTTTAATTTAAATTATTACGCAATACACCATTGATGATCCATGATGGAGTCGCCAGCCTTGGCTTTAAAAATATCGAAGATGTGTGATGTGCTTCGATTGTCCGTTTGATTTTGAGATAATATCCTGATTTAAACATTTCTTACTACTATCTCTTATCTTTATTAATATCTTCATTCACTTCACTCATTCATTCATATCTTATCTTTAGTACTAAAATGACGCCAGAGCTGTGAAGTTTATTTATGACATGTAATTTGTCTGAACAAGTTTAAACAAAGAGTAAAAATTATTATTATAATCATCCGTTGATCCAGTTATTATTTCAGCCATCCCTCCTTATAAGAAATCATTATGGCATATAAAATCATGGAACGATACAAGAAAAAAATCGTAAACTCAAATAACATTAAACATTTAACTATTTCGAACGACAAATTAATAAGCTTTAATACGTATTACTAGCGTTTTGTAATAGGCAAGGACGTAACAGAACTACGCAGCAGGTTGTTTTTAGCTGCAGAATGAATTGGTTACCTCGACCGGGGCGGACCACACCCTAACACGCCCGCGTGAAATAGCAACATATACTGCTGTGTTTCGTCTGGTATAGTTAGGGACCTGGGAGACCTTTATTACTGGTGACGAGGAATTGCATCTCAGTTCTTAAGGGTGGAAGGTAAAATGCATATGCATTGTCACCATAAGGAATCATTATCAATAATAAATGTAGATGTCACGGGCCGCAGAAATCACTTTCCATCAGGTGAACTGTGTGCCCGTTTGTAACTCTCGACGTAATAAAAAATAAAACATAAAGATTTATCGTGCACCCTTATTAGTGGCATAAACATCAAAGAGAGATGATTTATGATATTCTCGTAAGTCGCAGCATCGCTTGAAGATTTTTGAAGAAACCCAATACTATTGATTATCATCATTTTCAAATGACCAGAAGAATGCCTTGATAAATTGTGTTATGTCGAGTTATAAATATCACTTTCATTTCGGATCTTTATTGTTAACTTTAATGAAACTTCATAAATTTCATTAAAGATAACAATAAATTCTTAAATTGTATTTCTCATTCGCCATTGAATTTTCTTAAAAATTAAGAAAAACTTAGAGAAATTGTGCACTTAATATGCCTCTTATTCAATGATAATGTAAAAAAAAAAACAATGTTTTTAATATAGTTGCTTACTACGTAAAAAATAAATATTGGATTAAAGATAGTTAAATATAATTCTCAGCGTTAGTAAAATTAACATTAGATTGATTTCCTTACTAATGCGGCGCGGCGCACAAATGAATATGACTCCTGTCTTGTCAAAGATACAATACTATCACGTCGTCATTGAATTCTTGAAAAAGACTTGGTAAACTATGACCCGTTATTGGATATCTTATTTCGAATATTTTATAACAATAAACATATATAATTCCAATACTAAAAACTACTGCGATGAATAAAAATGTTACATCCCGTTGCAGATTCGGATAGAGGGCTTCCACTTATTTGTGCATACTTTACACCATGGACCCATTGTCCCTGTATGCTGTTATTAATGGCGTGAAGTACTTGTGCACTGGTTCCTTGATACTCGCTCTTATCGACTATTACCAATTGCACTTTATTTTCTGGTAATTTTCCTATGTGATATTCTAACTCATCCCCTCCATAATTTTCCATAACTTTTTCAGCGAGCTGCTTAAATTCCATAATGTCAAAACTTTCTGTTGCATTGAACAAAATATAACCACCGCAAATTTTACAATGTCCGATAGGTTTAATGGGGTGGACACAATAAGGCACTGCGCACTCTTTTAAAGAGTAATCTATTTTTAAAGCTAAACGCTGACACTGGCAACCTGATCGTGGCTTCCACTGTTTGTCTTCAATTTCAACACCTGAATAATAATGGTTGAAGACGAAATGAAAAGGTTTATCCCTTTCGGCAAAAACGTAGCTAAAAAAATCCCCAGTACTTCCAAAATGTATAGTCCCAATTTGAATTTCTTTTACAAATTGCTTAATGTCAGGGACCACAACTGTGGAGTTGATATTTGTCGGAAATAAAACGACGTCATCGTAGCATGGAATTTTTTCAGCATCCGGTGTAGCCTTATTGAATTTTGAAGAACTCCAAACATCAGGTTGTGCCCATGGTGATTTATATTTGTCCATGTAGTAAACACTTCCTTTTATACAGTTTGTTTCATTTTTATCTGCATCTAATATTATACTTCCGTCCAAAACAATTTCACCATCAATGGGCAAAATTAATGAATTTACATTTGTTTCAGATTTAATGTTAACAGATCCCTTAAGTCTATCCGGAAATACAAAAGTTTTTTGGGAATATGGAAGTTTACCATTTTTATAGTTAATTAGTAAATTAAAACTCGAATCTGGTAACCACTTCACTTTTGCTTGCGACAAAAAGAAAACAACAAAAATAAAAAAGATAGCAAACAAAACATTTCGCTAGTGAAAGTTTTATGATTCAGTGAATGAAAATTATGGGGACATATAGTAATTGGATATGAACCGGTGTCTGGTGGTTTATCAGTATACGATTTCACATCAATGATGCACATTATCAACACTTCGAGTGATATTGCATATGTCTCTGTCTTTTTAACATACGAAGCGTCAATAGCCTGATGGTTTAGGGTACGGTCTGCGAAACTTAAGGTCGTAGGTTCCCATCCGCCATTCGACTATTGTCATGAACCATCTCCTAGCACAGACATTTTCAGCTTAGTAGTTGGAACTTATATAATATATATTGAAATCAAATTGATACCTTTTTATTACATAAGTGATAGCTATATAAACACCAATGTCCACACGTAAGTGGCCACGCAAATTGAGAAAACATTATCAACATAATAATTTGTGATACAATGTAACATTTTCTTCTTGTCTTTTGTTTTATATAAAATATATATGTGATACTACTAGGTTAATAGGATTTTGATAACACGGAAGCTCCTTGATCATCTCCTGAATCTCAGCTACCATAAACTATACAAATATATTTTAGTTATTTGGGAGCTAGCCTTGCCCAGCACAATAGTGGAATATATTAATTAAAAATATATATGGAAATTGTGTAGTTTATAATGTATTGCACGCGCATGTCATTGAGGATAGGCATAGAACTTCACTTGAAACACTCATTTTAAAATTGAATTTATTGGATAATTTTATCATTGCCCAAACTACTCTTTTTTATCATTGCCCTTTAATTATATCGTTGACTTAAGTCTTCGTTTATAATTGAAAATCATGATCTGATAGATTGAATGAAATATTCAGCTACTAGTTGTAGATGCAACTTATAAATGGTGCTGACGCAGTGCGTATGTGAGCGCATTAATTGGATATTTGTTGAATGCTGTTCATTGCTCCTTGTAAACTAAGAACTCTTCGTATAATCTCTCGATATCTGCGCAAACAGATGTCTCATGGTCACCTTATATCGGTGGTTCCAGCGTTTCTAAGTGGTTTAACGAAATGCTCCTGTTACGTATTGTTTTATCAAAACTTAATGTGGGTTTAAACGAAACGTAGTCATACCACATGCTTACAATGTAAGTGCAGATACGTGTCCATATCTCGACAATAGTGTCCACATCAACGCAAAAATAGACCATTTGCGTTGATATTGCGATTGTATTACCAACATCTCGTATTTTATGACCCAATAAGCGTCAATAGCCTAAAGGTTTGGGGTACGGTCTGCAAAACTTAAGGTCCACCATTAGACCATTGTCCTGAACCATCTCCTAGCACAAGCATTTTCAGCTAAGTTGGAGTGGTTAACCGGAATATTAGTAATGCTAATAGCATGACTAATATTCTTTTAAAATAAAAAGAAAAAGAACTGTATCAATGGCCGTTACAAGTAAAATTTTGTAAAGAAGTTTCTACCATTATTGAGAAGTACGCGATCTCAACTAACGCAGTAAATAGCAGCACAAGTATATCTACAATTGTTCCAATGCATTGTATACGGGGTTGTATTTATTCGCGCCGTAGAATCTGGTACTAATAAATTAGAGATATTTAATGCGATTTTGTGTAAAAAGAATCGCCCTTTGCGATGCGATGAAGAAAATTGTAAGGTGATACAATCATTAAAAAACACATAATTTCATATAGCACAAAAATATAATAATCAAAGTCAAAAGATGAGTCAATAAAAATATAGCAGACGTTCCTATATTACAAAAACATAAAATATCACAGAAATAGGCCGAATTTATGAACCCGTACTTTGCTTCCGGAAGTACAGTATATTAGTTATAATTTATACATTTGATCTGAAGTGATCTGAGTGTCATAAGTTATCAATAGCAGCACGCACTTGTAAAAGATCTTTATTGAATACAAAAACTTATCTGACCCAAATCTCGTTTATAGTGACGGAACGCAGCACAGAACTGGCAACTCATTTGAGAAATGGCAGTTTAGGGGTTCGACTTAATTGGGAAAGCACTTGGATCTGATACTTCTACAGCAGAATATAATATCAAATTAATCGTAAGGCCTTAAATTTTAGATTTAACATAATTTTATTGATTTCTTATCATGTGTAGACGTTGGTGTTTATGATACTATCCTATATCACAAGAGACATCAAATTGATTTCGAAATTGAGTCCTGAACTTTGAACTTATCTATTCTATTGACACATTTAAAAGAAAGATATATATGCAATTTAAAACAGTACGCGCTCGACATGACGACAAAGTAAATCATTGACGTGAAATCGTATACTGATAAACCACCAGACGTATTCCCTATCCAATTACGACCCGTATTCACAATTCTGACAATCGTTGACTAGTATTCATTGAATTATAACAAAATTTCACTCAGGAAATGTACTATTTACTATATTTTTTATTTTTATTGTTTTCTTTTTCGTCACAAGCAACAGTGAAGTGGTTACCAGATTCGAATTTTAATTTACCAATTAACTTTAAGAATGGTAAACTTCCGTGTTCTCGACAAACAGTTGTGTTTCCAGAAAGACTTATGGGATCTGTTAATATTAAATATGAAACGAATGTAGATTCATTAATTTTGCCCGTTGATGGTGATATTCTTTTGGATGGAAGTATAATATTAGGTTCAGATAAAAACGAAACAAACTGTATAAAAGAAAGTGTTTACTACATGGAAAAATCTAAATCGTCATGGGCACATCCTGATGTTTGGAGTTCTTCAAAATTTAACAAGGCTACACCTGATGCTGAGAAAATTCCGTGTTTTAACGACATCGTGGTATTTCCCGCTAATATTCAGTCAACAGTTTTGCTCCCTGAAGAAACACAATCCGTAAGAGAAATTCAAATCGGTAATCAGCACTTTAGAAATATTAGAAAATTTTTCCAATACATTATTTTTCAAATTGATGAACCCCTGCAGTTCGTTCTTAATTCATATTCCTATACAGGAATTAAAATAGAAGATAAACAATGTCAATCACGATCTGGTTGCCCGTGTCAAACAAATATCTTAAAAATTGATTGCTCTTTAAAAGACTGTGCAGAACCTTCTTGTGTCCATCCTATAAAACCTACAGGACATTGCTGTAAAATTTGCGGTGGTTTTATTTCGTATAGTGTAACTGAAAGTTTTGACATGATGGAATTTGAAGAACTCGTTGAAAATACTGTGAAAAATTATGGTCAAGATGAGTTAGAATATCATATAGGAAAATTACCAATTGATAAAGTACAATTGGTAATAGTCGATAAGGGCGAGTATCAAGGAACCAGTGCACAAGTACTTCACGCCATTGATAACAGCATACAGGGACATTGGGTCCATGGTGTAAAGTATGCACAAATAAGTGGAAGCCCTCTATCCAAATCTGGAATGGGAGGAAAAATTTTTATATCTATGTTCTTCGCAGTAGTTTTTACTATTGGAACGATATATGCTTATTACTATAAAATACCCGAGATAAGATATCCGATGATGGGAAATAGATTCCTAAGTATCTTTTCAAGGATTCAAAGACGCAGTGATAGTGTTGTATCGCTGACTCGACGGGATTCTATTATCAATAATACAGGAGTGCGAACTGCATTTAGAAATCCTTTGTATGATTCTAAAAGGGGGCGTGTACAGGTTGAGGAGGCCGTCACACCGCAATAATCAAAAGAATAAGATAATACAGTAACAAGTATTTATGAATTTTAATAACGCTGAGAATTAAACTATCTTTAATGTAATATTTCTTTTGTATATAATATTTATGTAACTCTAATAAAAAATTTATTGGTTTTTTATATATGATTCATCCACGGCATATTAAAGATTTATCTCTTTTATTTCCGTTTTGTTTTAACATTATTTGATACTGATTTTTTTTTAAATGTATGCAATGTCATTTTCTAACTTTCACGTAAACCATTCCAACTAAATCAAATGATAGATTCGAACCCACGACTTCCTTTGGAAATGAAGATAATCAATAGGATTTCCTCAAAAGTCCACAAGAAATGTTGCGGCTGTCGAGAGTATGATAAATTACATTTCTTTGATGTTCATTCTTGTTTATATTTTTTAAGGCTGTGACGGCCACTATTAGCCCTAAGGCACACAGATTCATCGTGTTGAAAGGCGGCTGAGCGCTGAGCAATATATTTATGGGTAACCAGCACAAGAGTTTCCAAGACGGAGCCTCACCTTGGATCGTTACCCTACGTGAAACTAACTAGCTCGGGCGAGACCACACACCCATGAAAAAATTTATGATATCTAAACGTAAATATTTAATAATCATTTGTAAAGCTTAATGTAATATTTACTAAGTCATCCAAGATAGTTAATATTTTTATAACATTAAGGTTAACGAACGAGCAAACAATTTAGCTGATGATAAGAAATGACTGCGGCTCATGACGTTCATATCGATCCCCAATAAAGATTCTAGATACATATACTACATTGTCAATCCTGAGGACTGAGATGGTGTACCTCGTTATCGAGTTCCAGTATACTAACACTCGTCAAGCGAAACACAGTCGTGTCGCGTTGCCATTCAACGCTGATAGTTAGACGATGGCATGGTTCTTCCCCAATCAAGCTCACCCATTCATATTACAGCGAGATAGTAGCTGCAACGTGGCTCTACCAACTCCAGCAACATGGCATCGACCTATCCATTCATGATATAGACACCAGTAAATTAAGACATGAAACACATTGAAATCATAATAATTTTACTCGCACTTCTTTGTGGTTTCTCGAAATTTCCATGTAATTATAACACAGAATCTCCTAAGTACCGACCAATCAGTATTATAGACAAGTAAAGTTGTTTCAATATGATATAAAATCACATATACATTCTTAGTCCTAACAGATTACAACGTACATATCTGAATTATGATTGCTACAAAAAACGTTGTCGTCATGGGCCGGGGGAGCACTGTGCTCATTTATCACCCTCAATACAATAAAACATTGCATCTGAACTTTAGGAAAATTTTGAACTTAAGGGAATGGACAAAGATCTAACAGTGCTATTGATGTTATCTAGTATATATCATATAGTATCAGTGGATATTGCCTTACTCAAAATCGACTAAGAAAGTATTAATATCAATAATAAATATATAAACGCAACGAAAACTAAATCTTCTGTTCAATTAGGTGACATAGAGTTTAAATCGTTATACGGAGAAAGACAATGGTCACAACGACAATGGCTGTTATAGTGATTTAACGCTATATCATCAATAGATCTCTAGGGACTTTTGTAACATTTGTTCCCTACAGAACAATGACAGCTTTCTTTTTAACATATAGAACACCTAGTGGTACGTATTTACTATCTCCAATAATACCTAAATTTAACTTCTATAAGAAATCATAAACGATCGATATCGAATGCGTCAGATCGACCGGGGTAAGACCACACACTCAGTGAATACCAGCGAGAAAATAGCACTGCTGTGGTTCGTCTGGTGAGTGTAGGGATCCGCAAACATTTATCACTGGCACGAGGCATTCCATATATATCCTCAAGGTTAACAAAGCATCTGCATTATGATTCCCTGCCAAGAGTGAATGTAGACGTCATGGGCCGCAGGAATCACTTGCCATCAGGTGAACTGTGTGCTCATTTGTTACTTTCAAAGCACTTAATATGTAGTTGCTGATGATGAAGTCTACTCGTCGACTACTAAAATCAAATTGTCGTTAATAAATTTAAAATTATGCAACAATATAGGCAAAACAATCGTAAGCAACGTAAAGCTATGGAACTATTTGGAAAGTGAGTCGTTCGTCCTGACTATAATAAATCATTTAACGGTCACCCTTAATAATGGAAAAACATCAAAGAAAGATAATTTATATTACTCGAAAAATCGTTATTTTTAGAACTTTTGAGGAAATCCAATACAATGGATTATCTTCTATTCTTTACAGAAACAAGAGCGTGTAAAAACCATATGTTATGTCAAATTAATGATATCAGCTCGTGACTATGACGATTTAGGCTTTTCCATTTGGTAGATAACATCTCCTTTTCAACAGTTTATTTCATTTTTATCTCCACCTAATATAATAGTACCATACAATACAATTTCCACGTCATCAGGTAAATTGATTGAATTTACATATTTTCGTATCAGATATAATTTTAACAGTTCCCATAAGTTTTTCTGGAAAAACTATAGTTTGTTGAGGATAAGGATGTTTACCTTTTCTAAATTTGACTGGTAAATTAAAACTAACCTAAAAAAGAAAAAAGGTTACCACTTTGTGTCATGAAAAAGAGAACAAGGAAAACAAAAAATATAGTAAATAAAACATTGCACAAGCGAAATTTTGTTATAATTCAATGAGTAGTAGTTACGAATGCCAGAACTGTTAGGACAGGTCGTAATTGGATAGGGAATGATGTCTGTTTTTTTATCTGCGTACGATTTTACGTCAACGATGAACGTTATCAACATTTCGAGAGATATTGCATATGTATTGCATTGCTTTTGATATATAAGTGACTTTAATATGAACAACAATCATTATTTTTAAATATAAATCAAGACAAAGATACTTTAAAACGGCTTTTCTGCTTATAAAACTAATATTTAACTTTTTTCCCTATTAAGTTTAATCCCAGCTAAATTATTAAATAAATCCTCTATACTTGTGTCATTTGGATGAACTTTTGACCATGAATCAACTATATAGATACTATATAGTCAACTATATAGAAGTGGCTAACCGTAAAGTACAATGTGAGGTTGACATCTGCAATAATGTAAAAATCTTATATCTAAATATAAAAACCGTAGCTCTAATATGACCTTTTATTCATCCATTAATACCTACAACTAATTAATTCAATGTGGTGAATCTTCGACATTTAACATTTTTCTTTATTGTATTGGGAGTTACAATCGAGCACGCATTTCATCTGATGGTATCTGCAGCTCATAACATCCATAATAAGGAATCATAATGCGTTGTGACCCCTGGGGGCTAATATGGCATAACTCGTCACCTAAGTCTGGGGTCTGAAGATATTAAAAATCATGTAAGCTCACTGGTCTCTCACTCATAATGCCTGTTTACTCCAAACCCGTTGATTGTAAGTGCCGCCACTTACAATCCCATCGCGCATCATAGATTCACCTGGATCCGAAGGAGACTGAGGCACGCCCTCGACGACCCCGACGATGTGACCACCAGGACCAAGCTCTTCATAAAACACTACACACGTACATTGCACCCTCATACCACCCCCGCGGACGGCGAGGGCGTCGCAAACAAGGTTATGCCCTCTCGGGCACCCTCGAGTCAGACGCTCTCGCGGAACAGGGTAACGGTCCAAGCCGAGGCTCCCTCTCGGGAGCCCTTGTGCTGGTTACCCACTAATAGAGGTCTCGGTCGGGCTAACAGCGGCCATCAGCCCGAAGTAAAAGAAAAAAAAAGCCTGTTTACTCTGGGAAATATTTATAGTATCGTATTAAAAGAAATATATATTCTATATATATTTTTTATGATATATAACTGTGTATTTTAAGCAAAACACCCTTCACGAAGTTTCAGCAAAGAAAAGACTCAATTTTTCTAAACATCCTGTGTAACTCACGTTATAATTTTTAGGAATGATCATAATAATTTTATACATTGCCCCGTATTTCATTGTTTAGTATTAATTTATCTAACTTTATTTTTGGTAGAATAACCCACAATTTTCTTTGAAAAAACATATATAACCAAAAGATTAAGGATAATCCGCGTCCTAGCCTCAAGGAGATCCCTTTGGATTACTCCCATCTTGAGACGGCAATAAAAGTCAGCAGAACCACGCACGTTATAACGTGATATTACATGATACCTTATGATTTATCACGGAATAACACCACTAGGTGGTTAAGCACAAACCATTAATGAGTTTCAGAGGGGTGGAAATTTAATAAGAGACTGCACCCGCGCCAAGGAGCGTAGTTATGCAAATTTTATTGCTGGAAAAGCCTCGGACGTGAACATACGGATTGAAATTTTGTAACAGAAGTTTTCTGTCAAATCCAGAAAATCGTTATATTATTATATTTAGTTACGGCTCCACTGCGGATCGGCAGACTTCGCTATTATTCATTATTATTATTATTATTTCAATTCGTCGTCGAAATATGTTTTTTTATTAGATCTTAGACAGGTTTCCTTACGACATTTACCTTAACCATTGAGCACGAGATAAAGCTGCTGTAAAGGAACACTGATCTATGAGGTTTCATGAAAACTGAAATTTATTTAATGAAATATTATTAGGTTGCTTTTTTTGTAACAACAACATAGAATAAAAAAGTACACAGACACTTTTGTAGAATCTGTTGATTGCTTTATGTGGAGTATTTTAAATGGGTTACAATTTTGGTTTACCGTTTGAATTTATTGAAAATAATTACTACTAAATTATCATTATCAAAAGACGTCAGGGCAGAAAAGGTAACTAGCATATCATTAATAATATACCTTTAGCGATCTAGAGTGCATTGTTGTGTCGTATGTTCTATATACGAGACAGACTAGTGATCGTAACAAGGCCACTGAAACGCACAATATGGTAGATGGGTAGATAACGGTGCTTTGTAAGTATTCGGCTTTTACGGTTTGCCGACGTGAAATTGCAGTGGGGACGTATTTGGCCTGATGGCGTAAAGGCCTCGCCAAAATTCTGAACACGCAATCGTATTCAAGATTAAAGGCTGAGTTAATAATTGACTTAACATTTACAACTCGATGAGTTCAATTTTTAAATAAATAAACGGTTACAATGGGTGGACTTAGTGCATTTTATTATGTCATATATTTATATACATACCTATATTAATCGTATTATAGAAATAGATAATATAATTAATTGAAAATTGCGTCATTAGCCTAGGTTTATGGTACGGTCGTAAACTCAAACTTAGGGTCGTAGGTCGTGGAACCATCTCGTAACACAACCATTTAATCTTAATTGGAGTAGTTAACGGGAATATAAGTAAAGACAGCGTAGCTAGCATTCTCACAGCTGTTCTTTTTTTTTTTTTTTCTTTTTTTTCTTTTTTGTTCTTCGGAAAAGTATTGCATTAATAATTCGGAAAATTATTGTATTAACATTTTTTTTTAATAAACGATGATAACAACCCACGTTCATCCTTAATAAACACTCAATTTTCATGATTGAAATTCAAATGATTTCCATTGTGTATTACTTACAAATTATTGAAGATTACATACTATGAACAAGAATATATCTGTGATCATCATTGTCATCATTCTGAATTCGCTAAAAAGTATTATGGTAAAAAAAAATGTAATTTAAGGAATAATTTACCAGATTCGTATAAAACATAGAACATAAACTTAATCTTAGAACTTAAAACATACTTTAAATATTCTTTAATTGTAAGTTCGAATAACTTTGTCTTTAACTTTCATTCCGCATAGTCTATGTCGAGTCACAAATGATTGTCTTTCGTTTAATTATACATTTTGGCAAGCCGCTTATTTTATTAAGTTATTATGTTAATGTATGTAAAATGTAAATTACCGTTCTTTTATGTGAATGAATAAATAAATATATAAAACTTAAAATCCAACCTGTCTGGTCACTGTAGGGATCCAAAGCTCACTACACTACCAAAATTATTGGTAGTGTAGTGGTATTTATATACGGTAAAGTGGCATTCCATCTTTATACTCAGGGGTGGCAACGCAGCAGAATTATAATTCCTTATTGAAGATTAATGTGTGTCTTGGGCCGCAGGCTTCGCCAAGAGTTTACAGTTTCTCGTGGAATATGGCACCAATTGTTAATATGGATACATATTTTGAGGGTGGGGAAGGAAATGCATAGTTTACAGTTCGCTAAGAACGCGAGATATAAACTTACTAGAAACAATTAATGCTCCTTATTGGTCAGTCTATTGAATGTACGGCCGACATACGAATGAACTTTGCGTGCAACCCGATCAGTTTTGTATTTTCCGACCAATACGTGAACAAACATATTCACAAACACGAAATTTTCATAGTTCCTATTTTTAATATTTTCAATAATATTGTGTGCATACGATACGCAAGTCAATTTCGCAACCTTCTATATAAGGTTTAAACATAATCGAATTGAAGCATACGCCTTGCTTATTTCATCAATCAATGTTCTTATGGTGCCTATTATTTTAGCATAGTGGAGGAGTGACAAGAGATATATAGTCAAAACTAAATAAGCTTACACTATCGTAATATTTATTATATTTGACTCCTCCATTTACCGATACACATTTATTACACGATATAAATATGTGAAGATATACATATACTTAGTATATCTTAGAACAATCCCATAATTTTTATTACAAAATCAGCGAGACTGCTTTTATTTAAATGGAATTGAAGATACAGTAAAATAGATCTCAGAAATATGCTATGCTAAACGCCAGATTATTTTTATAGTCAGAGCTAAAAGTCCTTGACGCTGGTGTTCCACAAGGTTGTATATTGTCGCCTACTCTGTTTCTTCCTCATATCGATGATATTTTGCAAATTAATAGTATCTATTGCTATGTATTATGTCTTATAAAATCGTCCAGTCCAATATTTCTCGGAACACATCAACCAGTGCCAGAGAAACAGTTTAGCGTGCTCGGTAGAGCAGTACATACTTATAACGACAGTATGTTGGTAAGTGATTTCCGTGGGTGATCATTAAAATTTATCCTCTGCAAACATTAAGGTATGTTATCACCCCTGAGAACTGAGATAAAATGTCTCGTTACCAGTAATTAGTTATTCGCTTCCCTATGCATAATAAGCATAATGCTTCTTTTCATAATCAAACTCCGTGTGGTGGTGCATGGTATAATCGATACATTTACTAAAAATCCCGTCAGGTGATGTCCAGTTGATTGTTTCGACCTTCACGATATTTAGCTACGGACTATTAATTATATCACCGTAAGCATCGACGCTTATACTGAGGCACTCACACAATCGACCCAAGCCAGACCTGAAGATGTGTGTGTACCTTCTAAGAACATGACATGTTAGGATATTTAGAAACAAAAATTATACAAAAGATATAGACGACATCAGGGCGTCAAACATTTCAGACCTCCGTAAAATAAATTGTAATAAAAAGTGACCGTGCTGTAAAGCTCTCGGGAATTAAAAAAGTAAAAAAAATAAACATACCAAAATCCTTAAAGCTAGTTTTGTATGAAAATGAACATTAAAGTATTTATCTCAGTCCGTAATCTTTTTGTCAACAATTTTAAAAATTCCATCTAATCTAAATAACAAAGATAACAATAGTAAAGTTTTCGCGACGGAAAGAAGTTGTGAGCGTAGTTCGTAGCAAGTTAGCCCATATAAACGATAATAGCTACGTCCTCCAAGGAGTCCGATTTCATGGAAACGTTTTCAATTTTGCCACAACTGTAATGAGTTAACTTTGTCCGTTCCATTACAATATGACTGGTACTTAATTTAATTTCAACCGAGTATGAATATAAAACTATTATCTATTATACTACTAAACCGCCCATCACTTTTATTTTTCCGACTAGGCCACGTAGATGGCGCGACGAATCTTTTCTATTTGTAAACTAATTCATATAACCAATATAATATTACCACAAGCCGATCTGAATACATCACTGAAAACCACATACAATGTTTGGCCACGGTCGAGATTACGGGACACAAACAGACGATGACTATGAATGACGGTGACAGGTCATTCTGCTCATTGTGACTTCTTGGTTAATACCAAATAATGTTAACTGCTGAAGACATTGGTGTGAGTATTTACGCGAACACAGCGACTCTCATTGGACGTCATCATCCATAATATGATGTCAAATATGTAATAAATTGAGAAAGGTTCGAATGGAGTCTAAACAAATTAAAGAAAAAAAGATCAAAATCATAATCCAACAAATTGGTTTTCCACAAATATTGTTCTTCGGCTGTAATCGAACCCCGTACCCGCTACCTATATAGAAGCCAGGTACTCTCACCACAACCTCATACAACTGTCTGTCAAGTTTGGTATAAACAGAAGCCATATTAGGTATATATTCATAAAGTAAATTTCTTTTATTTTGAGATTCTATTGTTTTAAAGTATCGCCCAATTCGAAAAATTTGTTTGATCCTTACAAAATTTGTTAGGCGAAAAATTCAAAATTCTTTGAAAGAATTTTTTTTTAAGAAAAGAAATTTGTGCAATTTTGTAATTTTATATCTTATAACTTATAAATAAATATATTTTAATTGTAAGAAATATATGTCCATTTATTATGATTTATAAGATACACCAAACCTAAAATATATAACTGTCTCGATATGATTAATGGAAGTCAGAATTTTGTTTTATTTATTTATGTGCTCGTATAATAGAAGAAAAATTTAAATTTGAAGTAGACAGGTCTCTGCAAAAGTTGATTAAGATGCTTGGTAAGTTTAAAACGTGTAAATTATATTGAAGACGGAGCAGGCAAGTATACATTTGCAATTTTCCATTCACAAGTAAGCCCGTTGTTTAGTGCAACAGATAAGTGAAGCGTCTGAGTTTAATAAAATCTAGGTTAAGTTATCTATCTATCTAATGCTTGTAGGGACTCCCTTATCCGAACTCTTAAATGGGCTTCTTATTAAAATTCCCTTCAGAAATGTTAATTTGTTATTTTCTTAGCTTCGTTAAATAGCAACCAGCCTGTTTGCCGTTTGCTATATTATACCATTGCTCAACATCAGAGTTTTTTATCTTTCACATAGTTCATCAGACAGTAAATGATAAGTTCGAATAAACATCCATCCTCAATAAAAATTTAAGATGCTCTGGGCTGCTACCCTGAGCACAGAGTGGATGCCTCGTTACCAGTAATTAAGTTCCCTACACTCGACATTCCAAATACAACAGCATTATCTGCTATTTCACGCAGATATTCTGTGAGGTCTGGTCTTTTCCCGATCGAGCTGACCCAAGCTACAGATAGAATATATGAAGAGTAACAGGATAATGATAATGAAATATTTTTATCAAATATAATCAATACAGAGTTGCGGTACGGTGGTTGAGGACGATGTTTAATTATCATGGGACGCAATCATCACTTGCCATCCGGTGAACTGTGAGCTCGTTTGTCAACCTTATTATAGCTGAATAAAAATTATAAATGCTTAGCAGTCGCTGGTTACATGCGGTGTGTCTATACCATGTCTAATTGAACTTAGTAGAAATGTACAATGTACTAGGTATTTATCTATAATAATAGATAAATACCTAGTACATTATAATATTCAAGTTGCGAATTATATTACAGAGAATAAATGAGCATAGCCCCTTCCATACAAGCCTTTCCATTGAAAGATATATCGCAACTTGATCGGTCCGAATTAGACTACCTAACCGGACTATTTGCTATAGGTAAATATACTCCTCAAAAAGTTCTGGCATTGTGCTCCTAACCACAACCGATATATGAATGATATGGATGTTAGACATTACTTTTGTCTTCCTTCAATGATCCTACTATGGTAACTTATCGTCGGTAAATCGAAGATAAATGATGCACTCCTAAAATTGGTCTGGAAACAAAAACAATGGTAATAAAACGTTAAATTAAAAGGTTGAACATTTATGATTGTTTTAAATGAATTTGAGAGCAAATGCGTATAAAAAGATCATCGACAAAGTTTGTCATGATCCTGAATGTAAACATTTTGCGCCTGGCAATCATTATCCTGTAAATCTTATTGTTATCGAAGACTTGCTCACAAATGCGTATAAAATAGATCATCGACAAAGTTTGTCATGATCCTGAATGTAAACTTGTTGCGCCTGGCTATCATTATCCTGTAAATCTTGTTCTCATTGAAGACTTGCTCACAAATGCGTAAAAAATAGATCATCGACAAAGTTTGTCATGATCCTGAATGTAAACATGTTGCGCCTGGCTATCATTATCCTGTAAATCTTGTTGTCATTGAAGACTTGCTCGCAAATGCGTATAAAATAGATCATCGACAAAGTTTGTCATGATGCTGAATGTAACCATGTTGCGCCTGGCTATCATTATCCTGTAAATCTTGTTCTCATTGAAGACTTGCTCGCAAATGCGTATAAAATAGATCATCGACAAAGTTTGTCATGACCCTGAATATAAACATGTTGCACCTGGCTATCATTATTCTGTAAATCTTGCTCTTATTTAAGAGGTTAAAGGATTTTATGATACAATCAAAAGGCAAAAGCGCTTCTCAAGAGTTAAACTGTCTAAAAAATATATGGTGAAATTTTCGTCTAAGATTCCAGCAGCCATTTAGTGTACACGAGTAAACATGCTGTGAAGCAACTCGCAAAGGAATACTTGGAACTTTATTAACTGCAATTACAGACGTTAACTGGCTGCAGTTTCTCTCTGTGACTTAACTGTACGTGTTAAATGCAAAAGTTTGTACATAACATTTTGACACTTACGTGGAAATTGTTACGCTACAAAAGCTTCGAGAATATATAGTTTTAAGTATATATTAACATTTTCATTGTATTATTTCACATATTTTTTTGATTCAACATGAAAACTGGGCACTTCATTAATGAGAAAAAATTGTCATAGTAGTAGTAATGATTTTGGTGAGTTGATGATCTAAAGTATAGGAGTAAAAAGCCAACCTTGAAGTACAAATGTTTATCTATCTAATAATATATAAAAAATCCTTCTGTCATGGGACTGCATTAATATTTTGCACCAAAGTCATCTTATAAGATTAAAAATAATTGAATTTCGAGTTAAGAAATTTTTCCCTTATAGCAATCTTGAGCGGGTTGACGTGAGTAACATCGTGAAACAACTACAAAACAGAACGCTACTGTGTATGGTAAATATAAGGAACGGGAGCTTAATATGCTGAAAGCTAAGCAATCTTTATCGATCCTCAGGGATGACAACGCATGTATATAAGCTTTAATAAGCTTTGTAATAAGCTCTGTTTTGGATAGGTTTCTAGGTCAGTTGTGACCTCATTATGGTAATGATGATGGTGTAACTAACACAAAGTATCAGGTGAACTGTGTGCTAGCATGTTACACTGAGATTCATAAAAAAATTACACTATAAATTGCAATAAAAAAATTGTTTTTTAAACAGATTTTTTTTATTTACACTTTAATTTTCATGGTTCATAGATGAAAAGATTTAATATATTGTCATACTGTAATCCGTATACCCTTCTCAAATAATCTTATCAAATATTTTTTCTCGCATAATTAAAAAGTAGAGATTTGGTATTTAAATTTTTTACATGTTTAGAGTTTTAAAGAATTTAAATTTAAATTTAAATTTTCCACTCATAAAAAGTGACATTAAAAATCTGTGCAAAATATGTCCCAAAACAAAATCTTCTTCGTAAATATTTTAATACGGTTGAGCGACTACCCGCTTCCAGCCCCTCGCAGGCCGACGCAGCCCGGCTCAGCGGACGGAAGTCCGGCCTGCGTCCCGCGCCCGACGTCCCCACACGGCACTTCCGGCGGTGACGTCACGATTAATCTCGCACCATCTTCCGCCGCTGTAGCGACGCACAAAAATAACGGCTGTAGATAAGATGTTTCCTCGGAACTTAATTATAAAGTAGTATTACATGCCAGTTAATAGAACTTTATATAATTTACTAGCAGCCTAACCTGCCGACACCCAGAGATTCCAATTTACACAATTTGCTAGCCAATCAATATTTTTCTACCCTAACATTAGTAGTTCTGGCCTTTTGGGGGTTTCGTGAGAGATATTCCATCTATTGGAAAGAACTGACAACCTATTCAGGTCTACAGGAAAGTTTATGAATGCAGGTGGCACAGGATTGTGCTTTGTGGGGTAGGCCGGTGTTTAACAGTGGACTTGGGACGGGCTGAGAAGATGGTCATCATGTTGTATGCTTTATATACCGGACATTACTATTAATAAATAATAAAGGACTTTTCCTCACTAACTTAAACCTTATTATCAATGGCTGTAATAGTCCATCTTTATGTTTTCTTATATTTTTTCTATTATATTGAGAGTAACAATCAAGCACACAGCTCACCTGATGGCAAGTGATTCCTGTGGCCCATTACATCTACATTCATCCTTAACAAGGAATCATCATGCAGATAAGTGTCACCCTTGAGGACTGAGATGGAATGCCTAGTCACCAATAATAAAGGTCTCCAGATTCCCACACTCACCAGACGAAACAAAGCAGCATTAAGCTGCTATTTTACGCTGGTATTCTGGGAGGGCGTGGTCCCAGCACGGTCGAGCTGATTCATTAATTCTGCAGCTAAAAACAAACAGCAGTGAAGCTCTACGACTGTCGAATTATCGTATTTACGTGTATACTACGCAATGCGTAGATAGGATCGAAAACAAATAATTACGAGGTGACAGTAGCTTGGGTTAACTATGACATTCGAACGTCAAACATTACTCGGAATCCCTACACTTACCAATAAAAAAAGCAGATAATAAGAAACACAGTAGCATTATGTATATATTATACCGCACTTATATAATAGCTTTATAAAAATATGATTTTAGAATCGTTTGATAAGTCCACGTTTCTTTATGATCGTTCGCCGCATCCCTCGAGCGCAGCTTTCCATCTGTAGGTAAGACTTCCGACTGGCGCCTTATAATCCCCCGACACTTCCTTAGATGACGTACTATTAATCTTGAGGACATCTTTCTCTACCCGTTTCTTTCCCAAATGATTTATCTTTGAGTTAAGTTACTAACTTTAGAAATAGCGCTTGCATTAAGGAAAAACATTCCTTACTTTTAAGCAATACGTAATTTATTAGACTTACTTTCAAGTCATGTCTTGTTTTCTTATCTAGAACGGATGTTGATGTCATAAGCCTCAGAACTCACCATAAAATGAACAATGTGAATCCATTTATCACCCTCGCAATTCTAATACAAGACATGGCTACTTAATTTTCAATATATCTCGAATCTCTTTCCAGCTTTTTACATCGTATCTGAAAGCTTTTGGAAGCTACGAAAAGTAAAACTAGTCGAGCAGTGTCAAAAGATAACATTAATCAAATACATCTGGTCATTTCGTTTTAATAAATGACAATGGGAAGCTCATCACCAGCCGAAACAAAAGCCGAAACCGATCTCCATTACCCGTGTCGCGTGCAGCACGAACACTCGCGTGCGACAAACTCTCCTCCGTAGGTGGTCTACTCCATTACATCGACACAGTCCGTTACTTACTATATTGCCAAATATAAATTGCAATCAGAATTTTAACATTAACTTAACCACAACTGTTAAAGTCTAAATGGTAATATTTTGCGATCTATTTCCGCCGCTAATGTTAATCCACTTCTACAAAAATTTTAATTCTGCCAGAGCAACTAACAATTTGATGAAGATTTTGCTGTTTATTATCAAATGTTATCTGTGTAGGACTCCCGTACCACGAAGTAGCGAGAAGCGTGATATGAAGTTGAGAATGGGGCTTCGAGTTCTACCACGGGAGAATGCACTTTCGAGCCCTTCCTAAATGTTGTCAAATGATACTACTATATTTATATTAGTAGATAACCACTTACAAACAGGTGAGTTGGTTGCTCGTTTGCCATCTATTCTATTAAAAAGAAAATATATGTACTAGGTAATATACCACTCTATTAATTTGGCTTTTCATACACTTATTTTTTCATAAACAGTAAATTTACTTATTGGCATCGATCCTTCTTTTTACTTACGCAGAAGTTAATATTAGGACCGTGTTATAACAATAAAACAGTAGGGTCATTAAGCGATTGAATCATCCCACGATAGTTTGTAACTGCATTTCTATAAAAGCAGTTTTGCTTCATTTACCCATTTTTTACCTAATTCGCTATCAATTCATAATGCGCAATTTTATTCCCTACTCTGTCACCGAGTGTTTAAGATCTTTACGCAGATTGAGATAGGATGAATGGTTTTGTTTAAGTTCTTTGTTTAATATACACTATCTCATTAAATGGGTCTATTTGACTAATTAAAATAACACGAGTCGGTATGCGTTTAGATCATCGAGTAACTTTCCTTGTCGCTTGTCGTGATTCCCATTAAGGCAGTTTCTTATATTTTGTCAAAACAGGTACAATAGGGATTACGCCAAAACTTTATAACGCGTATTTCTAACTTCCTCTATCTCACTGAGCGCTTAAGGTCCATTTCGCAGACGGAGATAAGACGAGATAATAGTTTCATTATGCGATTCAATCAATTTACGGCTTTAATTTGACGCTTATCATGATTCCTATAAAACTAGCTGTGTATTGTTCCCTGTTTTATGTCAAATCAGGTACACTCTCAGGAATTACGAATGCGCAATGCAAACTGAGTACTTAAGGTCTATTTCGCAAATTGATATAAGACGGAGTTGTAATGACATGACTCACTTGTATCATTGCGAGACTTTCCATTGCACTTAATTTTAACTCCTATATAGGTAGTTTTGCATTATGCCAAAACAGGGATATTCTCACAAGTGCGTCATAAGAGTATATACCATGTGTCATTTTAATCCCTGTCTCTCACTGGGACACAAAATCCGTACCCAATACTTATATTTAAATCCAGCCTCTTCTTATTTAACTAATTTGGGTTCTCTTAACTACAAATGGTTAGTAGATAGGACCTAAGTAAACAAGATAATAACATACGCGAAGACATTTAGAGCACAAAGGTAAACAGATTTAAAGCTAGTCCCATTCCCAAAGGAATACTTGGAACTTTATTAACTGCTATTAAAGACGTTAAATGGCTCTAGTTACTCGCTGTGAATTAATTCTCGTAATAAAAGCCGTAAGTTTCAAATTCACTCAACATTTCGAAATTTTGCTTAGGACTTATTTTAAATAGAGAGTACGTTTAGAATACTATAATAGTACTTTAAAACCTAGCAAGACTAAAAGCATGTGTTATTTTGGTTATAAAATTGACAAAGACTTATCGCTAATGATTCAATTTAGTTCATTTATTTTTAGACAATACAATCCACGTGTTTTTGCCCTTTTCCTGACTCAGATCCAAGACGTACAGGTTAGTGAAAGGATAATGAATCAAATAATGTCAGTTATGTTGTAGAATAAGCACTCTTGTGACTACATGAATACTTTTTATTTTATTTATTTATTAATTCATTAACAACGAAATTATTTTTGTATACATTTTAACCAAATATGAAATAATTTAAATCAAACCAAAATCATTAACTCCAAACAAAAAAGTCAATTCCAAATTTATTACATTAATAAAATCAATCATAAATTAAAGGTCCAGTACTATTTTTAGAATTAAAAATTCTGTAATTGAATAGAAACGTTTATTTACAAGATATTTTAATTAACTTTTAAAAATGTACTGCGTTTTTGCTCTCATTTCTCTCCGTAAAGGCCTGCATTGTTCTAAAAATTCGTGCTACAAGCCTGGTTCCAACGGGTTGTCTTAGGCAGCTTTAACGCTAGCTTTGAGATCTGTTACAATAAGTTGGGAAAAATCTCACTTCACACGTTATACTGTACCAAAGCAAACCTAAAAATGCGTTACAATTTTAAACAGTGTTTGTTTTTTCACGACATATCTATTTTTAAAAAAGACTATAATGTCTTTATACATTTACAATAAAACTAATGTTAACAGATTTTATTGTTTTTAATATTAACTTAATTTTATTTCCCAATGTTTTATACATATAACAAATACATTTAAACAAAAACATACGAAGTAGGTAACAAGGCGGTCTTATCGCTAAAGAAGGATCTCTTCAAGATAAACTTTATGCTAAGGAAAAATTTATAAAATGGAGATAGTGCGAATATAATAAACTTACATTACTAAATAAACTAACGTTTGTGAGTTTCGGGTTGTGTGCAATTGCGGTTGCTTTACAGCATTCATGGTCACGAAGGAAAGAAAGTGCTTGACAATTCCAGCGTCATAGTTAACAAGACAGCGAATATTGAGCATTAAAATTAAACGCTCTATCATCCATTAAATTAGTTTTATTCGATACTACACATGGACCTACCATATAGATCGAAGGGTCGATGGAAAAGAAAGATTATCTAGTGACGTATTGGCCATAGTACTAGGGTTGTCCCCACACTAGATGGAGTGACGACTTATGCATGTTTGCGGGAAGTCGATATGTAAAAATAGTAAAAAATCCCAAAGATAACACACAATAATTGAAAATATCTATTCGGAATGAGATCGTTCGCATACTGATAAAAGATCGAAAATGAAAATCAATAACTCATGAACGTAACAGCTCTTAAATCATATCGCGTGCTCAAGCAGAGAATACCTTAGTAGTCGATACAAACGCACAGAGGCTTATCGAGGACAGTAAGAACACCGCAAACAATCGATTATGTTATACACACTTGCAAGTTACGGCGCGCCCGAGGCCACCGGTCGCGTGCGACACGGATGTCGCGTCTACATCGCGCCGATATTTATTGTAAGCTGCAGCTAGGTTAGCCACACGTTTTGTTTAAACTAGTACATCAATAATGTACGTTATTGCGAGTAGCTTTGTTTCAAATTTTACATGTTTGAGAATAAGAACTTATGTCTACATTACGTGTTTTTCCACCTAGTTCATACACAGATGACCTCGAGACATTATTGGTGATTTTAAAAATCCTTAATATTACCTTTATATATAAAAAAATATATAAAAAAACTTTGCATAAGTAAGATTAGCCCGGTATGGCAATGTAGAAATTACAGAATAATAATTGGTAGGCATTAAATAATCCAGAGATGACTGGCAAAAAATGCCACTGGGCATTAAGTCCGCCTTTGTAAACCTAATTTAAGGGACAAAAATGAAAAATAAATAAATAAATAATTATGTAAGTAATAGATGTAGATAATATGAGAATATTTTTTTTTCCTTATTATCTCTTATATAATATTAAAAAAATATTGAATCGGATTATATTTTTACTATTGTTCACTATTAAATGGTTTTGTTCATAGATATAACAATCATTGTTGTTATATATGTTGATAAAAAGGAAGGTGCTGTAGACTCGTATTACTTTCATTCATAATGGTTAAATTACACGAGTATAACCAGTTTCAAAGTTTGATTCTCAGTTTAGGCATATGTTTGTGCAACTCGCAAATTTTTAGTTGTTAATTCTGAACCAATCTCACAAAGAAAGAAAACTAATTATATAATTTCAATCAAGATATTTTAGCAATATCAGCTACCATAGTGTCGCAAGACGTTGATTAAACACAAAGTGCAAAACTCATCCTAATACCTACTTATTTGTAACCATTTCTAATCAACGCTTAGTGTGTGATCTAACTTTCAACGAAAAACTGTACCAGTGCCCCGTACATAAGTTTATACTATCCCAAAATTAATTTGCGAAACGTGGTCACCCCAGCTACACTGCAGCCGCGGCACAGCGTTGCGTGTCGCCCGAAATGAGTTAGTGTGGCGCTAGTTTTACAATGAACGGCTTCTGATTGCGGAAGGTCGTCTATACTGTGCAGAACTAGACTGATAAGTTTTTGTCTTACTCGTGAATAACAACGTAATATGTGAATTGTTAATTATTATTTTTTAGGTACGCAAAAAAAATCGATCCAGATTTTAAAAAAAACATATTTTTAAAACGCTTTATTAGCATTATTTACGCTCCATCATGTTAGTACAGCTAAATGAAACGACAGATTCATAAAAAATACATTACTTTACTAAAAAAAGCCAGCAATGAAACACAAAATCAAAATCAGGTGATGCTCGGATCAATTTGCGGCGCGGAATACCGCGGAAATGATCAAAGTGCCGTCAAGTACGGCGGCCGCGGCCGACCGCAATGCTACGCTTTGTTTGGGCGGGATTGATTATTATTTAGATTTTGAGACAGTTTCGCTCGTGCGTTCGTTGTTCCGAGCATTAGCTGTTTTTGATTTTGTGTTTCATTGCTGGTTTTTTTTAGTAAATTAATTTATTTTTTATGAAACTATCGTTTCATTTAGCTGTTCTAACAGAATGGAGATGATAAATAATGCTAATAAAACGTTTTAAAAATATGTTTTTTTTATCAGGATCGAATTTTTTCCGTCCCATCATCAAAGGTGTCATTAAGTACTATCGTCTGTCTTCGTTTTCGGAAGTGGTCTTCTAATACCCTGAATGTATAAGGAATCGGGAAAAGTTCAAATGCAGCGAAGCTTTTGGCTCGGCTGGCTGTCTAACCGAAAATCTCAACAGCTAGATACTCTGACCGCGGCCTCGCTAAGCACATATGTTGCATATTTTAAGTAATTTACTACTTTAACTTAGACAATTTTTATCAAAATGCTGAAACTGGAACTGTATATAACAATTCCATGTGAATAAAGAATATTTTTAACAAAATATTACAGCGTCAAACGTGAACACGTCTACCCACTGTAACAAGCTTTGTCGAACGGCGGAACGAGACGTTAAAAATCTTACTTGTCCGACTTTACAAGCCCGAAAGCTGGACCTTAGAACACATGGATGTGAAGATTGTTGAGCAAATAAGTTATTGCCCGAATTTCAAATGATTTCAAATTATTATTAGACATTCTGGTTTTCTCACGATGTTTTCCTTCACCGCCTAGCACGTAGAAATTCACTTGCAAAAATTCAAGAGTTTCTACATATCTCTATTCCTGAACTATGAACATCTAAAATACATTTTATTAAATGATACCCTATATATATCAGGGGAAGGATCACAGACAGAAGAAATGCCTCCAAAAAAGGCGCCACAGAAAATGCTTTACTACGTAGAAAATACCGAATATTAACGCTGCATTGCATTACATTTATTACGTTTACATTTACATTAGATAAGGTTACATTAAAACTCAACAGCAGACTTGTCTATGAGTTCGTCTAGATACAGGTACTTTATATTATTTATATTATAAATGTACCGAGTCCCTTCTAGAGACTTCCAGAATGGTCTAGTTTATTACGAACTACAGGGCGTTACGATTAGCGACAAGTGATACTACTTCTGCCTTGAATTACAGACATTGAGTGCTTAGTGTTTGGACAATGAATTTTTTTTACAAATTACTGTAATTGAATAAAAAAATAGCTAATTATACTTATTTTATTTTACGGTTTTATACATATTATTGGAAAATTTTCATTATTATTATTAGAAACTTCTTATCTAACTCTGGCTGCTTATTTAATAAATAAAATAAAATAAACAAACATACACAATACAATAAAATAAACATATGGAGCACTCAGACCGACGAGGGCGAAAGGGAAGAAGATACCTGCGGATCATACAAGCGGTGTCGGGGAACATATAATAATTATTTTTATTATCTATCACCCTTTATACAGTAAAAAGAGAAAATCTTTATATTTATCCGTGTGTATTTCTATTCGCAACACCGGAAGCACGTCCCTGACGGCCTCCTCCATTGCAGTCAACATTTTTGTTCTAAAGCCTGCGCTGTGGGCATCAGCTAGAACGACGTGAGGTAGTTTATAGTGGAAATATTTCCAGGGTTTGGTTTATCCGTGGCGTTTTGTACATTTCGTAAAATTCTCGCGGAAATTGTAGTTGTTAATTCTATTGTTCAGATTCGACAGACGTTGTCCGGTACAAATTTTAATAAGTTTTTTTTTGATCGTATTATGAGTTTGAAAAAATTTACATGGACAAGGACAAAAATTGCATAAAAATAAAAATTCAGCTTTTTCCGAATACGCCGATTCCGGGCAACTTTTCCTATTTTTGTTTGTAAAAAAAACTAATTCGGACTCATCGCCCTTTCTAGTCCGATGTTAATGCATGTACGATAAGAGAAAGATTCAAATTTAGTGTGACAGACACGAGTCATACGTACATCACACCCAAACCCGAAAACAATCAATATTATTTTGCTAGAAATCAAACCCAGAACCCGCGGCGCAATAGCCACTACGCCACACCGCCATCGTGGAAGTGATAATACTTTAGTATCCATTAGCATTACACCCGCAACAAACTAAACCTTTAATGAAGACGTTGAGCTGTAAATTTTATGTAAACGCTAAAAGGTTTCACATTAGCGGTTATAACTGAGGTCGGTTATAAAACGGCTAATCCGATTTACAGCTTGATTGGCTATAGCCGGGAATCGGTTTATAACGCCCGTGCTATTGAGCTGTTAATCAAATGCATTCGCCTTGTTATCCATTGTGAAACAAATAATATTATTATTGGTTAGTATTTATTTTCGTAACAAAATAAGTAATTAGGATCCATAAAAGAATATGTACTATGTTATATGTTTAAGAAATAAAGAAAAGAATACCTACACTCACCAGACGAAACACAGGAGCGATTGCTAGTGTTTTACGCTGTCAGAACAGGCTGTGGTCCTTCCTATATGGTATGTACATGAAAGAAAAATATAAATTACATGTATTGTTAAAATACAGTTTCTTTTTTTAATTTTATGGGTGACAAACGAGCACATAGTTCACCTGATGGTGAATGACAACTGCTGCCTCACGACATCCAAATGTATCGTTAACGATGATTCAAGATGCACATGCGTTCTACCTCTGAGGACTGAGATGGAGTACTGCGGCACCAGACGCGTTATGCTGCTGTTTCACGCTTATACCGTGAAGGCGTTCTCCTAGATCCGTTGAGCCGATACATTTGTGATACATACGAGTATATGAAAGAATTTAAGAAACAAAAAATACATTTGTTGTTATATATGTTTATTTTACTGTATTCTATATGTTTGTTTATATATATATATATATTATATATATATATATTTATTTACAAGCCTGTAAGTTTACTGTGTTCGGTGTTACTCCCACCTTTGTTTGTATCCATTGGTTGTGTTAGTGAGTAAATAGATACAACGAAGCCATCCTTGGTTATTTTCGCATGCAATATTCTTTAATAACGACAAACAGAGCCAACGGGGATCTATTGTTCAGTTTCTTACAAAATAATCAGTCCCCTAAGTCTTGCCGACAGAACGTCGTGTTCCAATCGATGCTAGATAATGACGTCGTTGCGACTCGATTGGTGTTAAAATTGATGTTAATTATACAAAAAAGATATTTTGTGAGCCTGTTACTGTGTTCCACTGTTAGACAAAGGCTCAAAATATTAGTTAGTCTCCAAGTTTCAACTGAAAATGAATTGAAATCGTCCCTCCATCGTTTTACCTAACGTAATTTATTTTATATTTTATATTTATTATTATTAATTTGTCTGTTTGCAATTTTGAACGAAAGAATAAATCATAAAATATATTTACTTAGTTTTCTTTATTTAAATAATATTATTTTATAATTATTATTTTTCTACCTGGAACATGAATGGATCTGTTCGACAGGGATTAATCAACAAAAGCTCCTATTTGGTATACTAAGTGTTCTGGGTTCCCTTGATCCTGACCTATACCGATTGTTATACTGGAAGTTAAAGTAAGTTCGGTATTAGGTAGAAAGTGTCACATACGAGTAGGTAACAAGCAATTTATACGTTTGAGTCTTTATCTAAATTTTATCTACAAAAACACTTTAGCACTAAAGAATATAAGATTACATGATACTTTAAAAACAACTCATTAGCAGAAAGAACAAATTAACAAAAGCAAATAACTACTTTTATACAATGCTATTAAAACAATTTGACAAAAATCGTAACTTTCTCTCCTTACAAACACCACACGGCAATATCCAATCCATTAATCAACAATATAAATAAGCCTATATTAAATAAATAAGCGCCAATACGCGCAGTCGCGATAATATTATCTTATCGTAGAAATGACTGAAAGGAGGCTACGACAAAGGAATCAATTTATCACGACAACGCGTGCCGAAAGGTCAGGAGTTATTGTGGGAAGCCGCAGGGGACGTTTCCTATTGATTTGCGTTCTTTCACCTTAATACTCTTTGTTGAAGGATTAGGGGTGGAATTAAAAAGTCGCTTTCTCGGCACTCCCGGTGCTAGGTTCCCATCAACGCTCGAGTACTTTAATGTTGGTGTTGTGTATAAAATAACATTAGAATATAATAACTAAAATTTTCTCAAAGAACAGACGGGAGGACTGGAGTTCAACAAGATTTGTTTCAGTAAAAAAAAAACATAGTAAGCATGATGTCAAAAGAAGGTTTATAGTTATTTTAAAAGAGATATATTTAAAGACTCTAGCTTGGTTTTGATTCACTGGTGTGACAAGAAACGAACTGGTAACTACGATTTTGATAAAGCCAAAATAAAGTTTTGAGGGCAGACACATTTAAGGTTCTATATGATACAGAATACATTTTGAAGAGTGCTTTTGAATTACGTAATTTAATTCTCCCATTTCCGTTCAACTATCGGAAAACTGTTTGTATTGCAGGAATCCCTTCATAGTGGCTAATACATTTGAATGAGTGCTATGCGAATTAAGTAATTTAAGTCTTCCTTACTCTTCTTTACCCTTCAACTAGAACTGTCCCTATTGCAGGAATGTCTTCGTTGTATATATGTCTTGCTTGAGAACTAAGTGATTTTCCTTGTCTTCGTCAAAGAGATAACGATAGAGTAGCAAAGTGTCTTCGTCAAAGAGATAGTAGCAAAGTGTTAAACAGTATTGATGAAAAAACGGAGGTTCATTAATAATTACATAATTTCGTTTCTGTTTTAATTATCAACTTCTAGTTCCTCCTTACAAAAAGAAATATAAAAAAGTTCAAAATTTATTCTAAGAAGTTTCCCCTTAATATTTTTTACGTACATTTTGTTCCAAATCAAACGCTACAATGAAATTTCAATTCAGATTATAATAGCCTAACGACCTCGGAACTGAAAATTTCGAAATGAGAAAAGTTTTATCCTGAACAAAGATGGGCTCTCGTCCAACTGATAGTCAAATATTTACTTTATACTTTTTATAAAGATAACATAAAGTGTTAATAATGTACTTAGTAATTATTTTATATATATTAAGATAAAATACTAACATTAAATACAAGAAAAAATTATATGACTCCTATGTCTTCCTAATTGATTTCGTCTGCAACGATATCTTTTTATTATTACCACATGTAATCATTAGCGTAGTATATGTTTATTTTAGCTTGATTGTTCATTAAAATTAAACAAAAAAGGGTACAAAGAGCGGACTTAACTTAACTTTAATAAATATATATATATATATATATATATATATATATATATATATATACTGCATTATTAGAATTTGATCTGATTCACTCGACGATGTATGCTTCCAAATTTCTCCCTAGAAAGGAAACTCTTGCTAGTGGGGCAACGCATATAGGGGGCTTAAATTAAATAAATAAGTTCTTGGGAACTTCGAACCTAAGTTCAATATATTTTATATAATATACAACGAGGACACAGGGACTGTGTCCATAAAGCCCACTGTACCCGTACAAGTTATACTGTCAGGTAGGTCTTTTACTGAAGTCCTCATCTCGTAGAATATATATTCCGTAGTAAACAAAGATATAAATTACGAGGTAAGATAAGACCTGGACTTTCCACTACCGCCTGCCAGAGCGGCTTGCTTGACCTGGACGACCCATAATCAAAAGCTCCAGATTCTTCAATTTTTTTCTGCAGAATCTCTCCAGATTCCAGATACATTTATGACAAGGTGGTAACAGTATACTCTAAACTTCGAAATAATGAACACTAGACTTCAGACTGACAATTAATGTTACCTAAAATTACAACTATATTATAAATTAATGTAATAGACGAAACCAATAAAGACATAGATATAACAACAATTGAAAAGGAAAACACAATTAAATGAAAAATAATAACCGAAGAATACCAAAGATTAATAAATTGTTAACACTTGTCATAACATCAAAAATATTACTAGAGGAACAAAGATGTTACGAGGTAGGATTTAATTTTAATTAAACTGTTGCATTGAAAATAAACTTTAACATTTCTTTACTATGGTTGAATTTCAATTGGCACTAACCAATTCATTATCTCCTCCTTAATTGTTACAGGAATAATGTTTAGTTTCGTTTGTTTTGCGATTTGGGGAGTCATAAATTTTGTTTGTTGAATAAACTAAAAATTAATGCTGTTTTAGACCACCCGCTGAGCGTAGTCGAGGCGATCATAACAAATCATCGCGATACTTAAGCTATGTACACACTTCAGAAGTCGACAAAATGCTTTTTAAGTAACAAAGTTGGCAAATTTTAAAATATAATTTGTTCCGGTAGTGTTGCAACTTTATTGTTCAACTTTGTACTATGTACAAAAGAAATATAAAAATGATTTATGAATCGTAGCATTTATGAAAATGTTTTGTATGATAGAACGTATTTTTTAAAGGTAGAAAATATCAAGAGCTATCAAATAAATACGTGATAGTTCCTCGTAATATAACCTTGTTTAATATGGCTTATTCAATCATACTATTATATTTTATATTATCATGTGGGAATTCAATATCGATGTGTTCCCAACAATGCGATCTTTATCAACTGATATTTAATTTACTCAATTACTATTAGAATGGTCAAGGTATATAAGACTGTTTGTTATTTTAAAGTTCGATGGTTCTTTAGTTTAATCTTTTCTGATATCTTTTCGTTTTGGAGTAGTTTTCTTGCTTTAACACTGGAGTAAACTCCTGTTTTGAAAGTGTTACGACCGCAGCCGTAATAACATAGACTTGTAGTCAATGGTCGGTGACAACGTACATATTTTGAAAAAGACGCAATCATTCATTCTCATTTTTATGGCCGACGAAGAACACATATCTTAAAACTTCAATAGAAGTCTGAATATAGTTTCTATCGTACCGGCGTCGTTTATTTCTTCACACCATCGAAAAAGCTTATAGGAAATTTGCCAGTCTTCTCTAATTTTTATTATCGTTATTATATATTCATCGGTGGCGGTAATTTTACTTACCATTAGGAGATATGCTTGTTCGTTTGCTACCTATTCTACAGAAGGTATATAAAACCTTTACTGAAAAGCTTTAAGGATTATAAATAAGCAACGTAACAACACCTTTATCTATTTTCTATCAACCTTGCATTCGCAAAACCCTGTACGGGCCGTCTACGATGCTCCCTAGCGGGACTCCTGATGAATTGTCCCTATAGAGATACCAACCGCACCCCGGCGTGCAGTGCGGACGTAATTTAATAGCGGAACCGTCATCATCGTTGCGGCCGCTTTGGGTCGCTTATTAAGAAGTTTGTTTGCTTGCTTTGCACTGTACACTGTACATTTTCAGAAGCGCTTTAAGGACATTGCTTATGTAAACGTTCATAATTTATACATGTAGTATGCTTTTTAAATATAATATAATACAAATGATTTAATCCGGTAGAAGCAACTGATCGAGCTGAGGTTCGGCCCTCTCGGGCACCCTCGATTCAGTTGCTTTTACGCGTACGGTATCAGTCCAAGCCGAGGCTCTCTCTCGGAAAACCTTGTTCTGGTTACCCATAAATAAAGGTCTCTGCTGTGTGCCCTAAGCGCTCGACCACCTTGCAACCCAGCGAAGCTGTAAGAGCTCTCGGGCTAGTGGTCATAAGATGAGAAAAGATGCTTTTTAATTAACACGTTTTCATTTAGCTTAATCTTTATATATGATTATATAAGTATAACTATAAATAAAAGTAAACTAATAATCCAGTTATCACTCACTTCCGGCTGCCTGAATAATCTGAAGACGCGTTAAGAACAGATTACAATAAAATAATTTCAAACAATATGAGTATTGTTTAAGTTTTAAAACTCTAAAGTGATTTTATAAAAATTTCAGAAACTTGCAACCGTATAGGATATATTTTACGGTCGTAAATATTCCCAGAGGTACAAAAGCACTCACTCGTGTCTAATCGCTTCTTATGCAATGCATAAGCAATATGCAGTCATAGACTGTAATAAGTGTTAGAATAACCAAAAATAAAAATGTTTCAGGAGTTTTACAAATTTTGTCTTTTTAAAACAAATGAAAAATAATAATAAATCACTGTATGAAACCACACAAGTAAATAAGTTCAGGCAATTATAGTCAAGTTAGAAGTAAGGAAGTACATAAGTACGCAAGTACTATCTAGCCAATGGTTTAAATAAAATGCTTAATTCTCATATAGCTTTCTTTTAATCGCCAAAGTGCTTAAATTTGGCAATTCAAAGAAATATGTAATAATTAATCGTGTTATGTGTTTATGTGGATATATTAACATAGTGTGGGCAATATGCAAAATGATTAATACACAGTCCGCAGTGAATCTCTGATTTTAATTGACGTACAGTCAGACAAAGGTGACGAACCTTTTTTTTACCTTAAAGTCGACATTTGCTTGTACTAGAGCATTTATCAGACGAGCCAAATTTCATTACAAACGAAACATAATATCGCAATTAATAAGGTTTGATGTTGACATGAATAGATTATAGATCAAAGATATATTATTCCTTGTTATCATACCAAATAAGTATAATTTTATATACAACTGTCTGCTTAGTGTTTTAGTTTCAATAGGTAATATAGTAAATGTACTTGGTAAAGGAATGAATAAGAACACGCAGGTTTTTGTACCCGACTGTACATCAATTTGTTCAGCGAAGAGTTTCTCACAGAATTAATGGTTACAAACGAGCAAACAGTTCACCTGATGTAAAGTGACGACTACGGCATATAAATAGCGACATGCATCCTCCCAAAGATTCAGAATGTTAATCTTGATGGGCAAGATCGAATGAATTGTTAAATGTGTTTTAAACGTAAGTTATTACCACCTGTACCTTAAGGACAACTAGATATCTTCACGTTGACTTGTCAGGCAGACTTGACAGTTTCAGATGTCCATGGGCTTCACTCACTCAACGTCAGATGAACTATCTTACTGCAGGTTTACGTTTATCAAACTAATTCCAATGTTACATTAGATAGAGAATTATCGTATAAGCTCTCTTTTAAGAGGCTGGCACGGGAGTACTACTTAAAGACGTCTGTATGAATATTATATATATATATATATATATATATATATATATATATATTATTTTGTTTTTTTACAATGCACATTACACCTACCACAATTTCTTTTGTTCTTGTACCCCATTTTGTAAGGTGTTACCAATAAAGTTTAAATAAATAAACAAATGACTATAATAGAAAAATAATAGTAATGCTTTTATTAACATCAGTAAAATTCCCATTAACAGCTCAACCAAAGCTTAAAGAGGTGGTTCGCGACAATAGAGGAATTGCGGTACCTACGACGTTAAGTTTCGCCAACCGTACCCTAAACCAATCGGCTTTTGAAAGCTCCAAGAATTATTCTGGACCAAAGAACTTTTTCTTAAATTATATTTTAAGACCGTAGTAGTTCAATATTTAAGCCCTCGGTTTTAATTACATGGTCCGCGAGCAAACATATGGTTTACATATAGTTTAGTTTACGAATTCGAACGTACAACGATTTCTTTCGGATACCGTACCCAAATCTAGGCTATAGACGCTTAAAAATATATACATTATGTCATGACTTCAGTACGTTATGTGGTTCTAGACATTAAACATCTGTAGCCGTTTGTACGCAATCAAATTTCAAGAGAAGTTAAAGAACAACTTCAGTAAAATACAGTCAAGCACGTATTCTTGTATCCTAAACAAAGTCGAAACCTTATATCAATATGATAACGTTCAAAATTCTAAAACTGCAACTTCACACGACTGTACGCACTTTCGGCGAGCAAGACCCACTCGCACTAAATCGTGCGCCGCATGGGGTGCAGTAATTTAATACTCGTGTATACCATTAGCGGATTGCTCCGCCATGTTTGCATTGCTATTTATTTACAACAATTAATGTGGACCGATTATGTCCCGGGTGAGGATAGGATATACTTAAGTCATGTTACATGGAAAGTTTCGCAGATTTAGACTTAAATATAATACCAATTCATTTTGTGATTTGTGTCACAAATCGCTAGTTTTTGGGTGTGGGAAAGTTGTATGCATGTCCCGTGTCCTTGAAACTGCGTCTGAAGCTTGTGAGGGCCTCTGTGTTAGCGCAAATGTTTACGGCACTATCAAAAAAAAACGCAGTTTATTTCATCTGGCAATAACCAGATCAGAAGGACATCACTTTTATGATATGGGTTACAAACGAATACCCAGTTCCCAGGTATTGTTGAAGCCTGATAAGATAAGAAAACTTAATGCAAATGCGTTGTCACTCCTGAGGACTTAGACGGAATAAATTTTCCTACGTCCTTCTTCTCTATTATCTTTGTGTACCAAAAAGAAGCAAATAAAAGTATTGACCATGAAAATAAGTGGAGGCGTAATTACTAGTACCAAATAATATCATCTTGATTCTTTATTAAAAGTTCAGATATGAGTCTATATGTAGCAGCTGAACTATGAACAAGATGAACTAGCTTTATCATAGTAAGCAATCCATATAAATTGCCAGTAACCCATAACTAAGTAATATCTATATATTAAAAAAATCCATTCGCTATCTTTACCGTACTCTGGCATAAGGTCCTACTGTTAGGTATAGGTTTCTCGTGCAGGTTTTTCAGGAGGGTTTCACAGCGTAGTATATACAGCTACACTAGCTACACTGCTTAAAGAATATTAGCAATGCTATTATAACATTAGTACCATTCCGGTCAACCACTCCAACTAAGCTGAAAATGCTTGTACTAGGATATGGTTAATGACAATAGTCTAATGGTGGATTCGAACCATCGACCTTATGTTTCCCAGACCGTAGCCTAAACCATTAGGCCATTGACGCTTAATTAACGTGACATTGTGTATTTTTCCTTCACTGCCAATCACGTTGTAAATAAACACACCAATTTGAAGTAACAGTTTAACTGATGCCGACACGGAAAAACAAAAATTTTGCTTGTTCGTGTGTCTAGAATGTCATAAGGTGATGCCACTTGAGCTGGTTAACTACCCCCACAGTGGATTACTTAGGTATATTTACTCTATATTTATGTTATCTTCTGTTAATGCAATAATGTACACCTGTCAAAAACATCCTTTTGCATTCATATAAAAGCCTTTCAAAGAACGCCTAAAAGCCACTTGAGGGTATTAAAGAAGATTGCAGACGTGAAAATCTTAACACCCCCAAGCGTGAGGGCACAAAACCGGCCGCTGGGCTCTACAGACCATTCTTAGTGACTCCAATGCCACCAGACCGTTAACAAAGACTGTATTATTCAATTGTGGAGACCAAAATAAATTGGTTGTTTGGTCCCCTCTTCACACAGGTGCTTCAAGTTCATTATTCTAATTGCTTTTTCATACAGAACTCAAACGGTTTACTCTTTCAAGGGCCATTCAGTTTCACGAAGGAAAACGTGGAAATTAAATTATTTTTTCCCTTCTCACGAATGTTTTTGACGAGATTAATTCGAGATAATGGTTCTTTTCTCCATTATTTTTTAACCGTTTTATTTTTTCATTTTCAGGTAAAGATTATACTAAGAATTATTTTATTATATTTTTAAGGTCATTTTAATTGTATTGTATATAATCTTTATGTAAATTTCTTATCCCATTCTTACAACAATACGTTTCATTATCTATAGTATTTTATATATACTTACAAGTGAAGCTTATAAAAATGTGATAGAAAATAAAGAAAACCAAAGAATAAAAAGTACACATTTTAAAAGATAAATATGGAAATTTATTTTTAATTCGTTTGGAATTTTTTTATAGTTTCATTAAACAGGAAGTCTGCAAACCAGACCTGATTTTGACTAGGCCACTATATTTAAAAAAGCAATACATAAACATAAAACAATATTGAACCAATCAAAATCACAGTTAATTTTAACAAAACCGCTGTCGACTTAATACGTGCAAATTATCAAATACTATTTAATAAAATATTAGTTCATTTTCAACAATAAATAAATATTAGATAATTTATGAATAGCAATAAAAACGTACCCGTGTGTCGCTGTGAAGAAGTGTAGAAATAAACCAATACAGATACATAAAACAGTAGTGAGACAATTAAAAGCAGTTAGTTTTAACAAAAACGCTATTTAAGATATGCAAAGCGTCAAATACTATTGAATAAAATATGAATTAAGTTTCAACAATAAATAAATATGACATAATTTATAAACAGTAACAAAACCGTAAAACTCTAAACCAATACAGATACATAAAACAGTGAGCCAATTAAAACCTGTTAGTTTTAACAAAAACGCTATTTAAGATATGCAAAGCGTCAAATACTATATATTGAATAAAATAATAATGTTCAACAATAAATGAATATAAGACATACATTTTTATATATATATATATATATATATATATATATATATATATTTATATAATATGTATATACATAAAACTGTAGTGAGACAATTAAAAGCAGTTAGTTTTAACAAAACCGCTATTTATTTGATACTTACAAACCGTCCAATATTATTGAATAAAATAATAATTTTCAAAAATAAATGAATAAAGGATATACATATATATAAATAACAAAGTGTAGACATAAGCAATACTCCAAACTAATACAAATATACATAAAACAGTAGTGAGACAATTAAAACCAGTTAGTTTTAATAAAGCCGCTATTTATTTGATACTTACAAACCGTCAAATACTATATATTGAATAAAATAATAAATGAATATAGGATATATATATATATACATATATATATATATATATATATACATATATATATATACATATATATAAATAACAAAGTGTAGACATAAGCAATACTCCAAACTAATACAAATATACATAAAACTGTAGTGAGCCAATTAAAATCAGAGTTAGTTTTAACAAAACCGCTGTTAATTTAACACATGCAAACCGTCCAATACTATTGAATAAAATATGAATTAAGTTTCAACAATAAATAAATATGACATAATTTATAAACAGTAACAAAACCGTAAAACTCTAAACCAATACAGATACATAAAACAGTGAGCCAATTAAAATCACAGTTAGTTTTAACAAAAACGCTATTTAAGATATGCAAAGCGTCAAATACTATATATTGAATAAAATAATAATGTTTAACAATAAATGAATATAAGACATACATTTATATATATATATATATATATATATATATATATATTTATATAATATGTATATACATAAAACTGTAGTGAGACAATTAAAAGCAGTTAGTTTTAACAAAACCGCTATTTATTTGATACTTACAAACCGTCCAATATTATTGAATAAAATAATAATTTTCAAAAATAAATGAATAAAGGATATACATATATATAAATAACAAAGTGTAGACATAAGCAATACTCCAAACTAATACAAATATACATAAAACAGTAGTGAGACAATTAAAACCAGTTAGTTTTAACAAAAACGCTATTTAAGATATGCAAAGCGTCAAATACTATATATTGAATAAAATAATAATGTTCAACAATAAATGAATATAAGACATACATTTATATATATATATATATATATATATATATACATATATATAAATAACAAAGTGTAGACATAAGCAATACTCCAAACTAATACAAATATACATAAAACAGTAGTGAGACAATTAAAAGCAGTTAGTTTTAACAAAACCGCTATTTATTTGATACTTACAAACCGTCCAATATTATTGAATAAAATAATAATTTTCAAAAATAAATGAATAAAGGATATACATATATATAAATAACAAAGTGTAGACATAAGCAATACTCCAAACTAATACAAATATACATAAAACAGTAGTGAGACAATTAAAACCAGTTAGTTTTAATAAAGCCGCTATTTATTTGACACTTACAAACCGTCAAATACTATTGAATAAAATAATAAATGAATATAGGATATATATATATATACATATATATATATATATGTTTAGGAAAAAAACGTCGCTGCGCTATCCAGAAGTGTAGAAATAAACCAATACAAACAAACAGAAAACATTAGCGAGCCAATTAAAATCACAGTTAGTTTTAACAAACCCGCTGTAGATTTAACAGACGCAAAGCGTCCAATACTATTGAATAAAAGATTCAGCCAATTTTCATCCATGAACAACGGTCTACTTGCCACGTGGTGCAATTAGCAAAGCAATTGATGTAATATCGGTGACTAGCCTGGAGTGGTGAATACAAAACGCAGGCCAATTCCCTCGAATTTGCGTTCCACCTTCCGGCCCAAGTGACTGGAATAATTAAAGTAGTATTTGCTTTTTTCTTGTTAGCTGTGTGGCGAACGTGATCTTATTTCAAGTTTGTTTGTTTTGTGATTTATGAACTTATTGATTTACCTCCATAAAGTAGAATATATTAATTACCAATCAACAAATAAAATAAATTTGATCACCGATACCTGCACGTTAAATTGTTAAATGTGTTGTTTAATTATGAAGAAAAACATCCTGAACAAACTTAAACAGGATAAGTCCATCAATTCGCACGATTAGCTCGCGAAATAATATCTTAAAATCTTCTCTAGAGAAACCCAAGAGTGGAACTTATAAAGGTCAAAACTAGCAATAAAAAAAAAAGGTTTCATCTATAAATAAACCAAGATATTTCCATAAACACCAATCTAAACATTTCTAGCAAATTTATCAAAACCATATCGCCGTAGAACATTTCGTCGCTTTCATTTCACATCTCAATCCTTACCCCACCAATACTGGAACACATAAATTCTTACAATTGTCCCCTCAAGCGCCCTCATAGTCATTAGCATAAATACATGCTTAGTACGCAAAACGCAAACACGTAATGCAACCAGCGCGGGACGGACCTCGGAAGAAAGCTGTTTTGTTATGCACGAATGAGAAGGAAATGAGAACTTTAAACTTCCGATTTAAATCTAACTTTTTAATTGGCAGGGCTTGATGATACTGAAGGTTGAATCTTAATGAAATTTCAGAGGATGTTTCATTTTTATTTTTTAATGTATATTTTTTTTGGAATGTATAGAGGAACACCGATCTATAATAACCGAATAATATTAAATAATATAATTCCTTAACTTTATTCAAATCAAAATTACTAAATATATATGTTTAAAATATGTTAGTCAAGTTTATTGAGGATGATGTGGGATGATGATGGGTCGCAGTAATCACTCGCAGTCGCACACGTGAACCATGTGAACAAACGAATTTTCAACGCCCAACAAAAACAAGTCAACTCTATTTAACTATCCTCAAACCACAAGCTTGACAAATTATCATTTCTAAAAGTTCTTATATTTTATTATCCTCTCAAGAAAACAGAATCTAAACCCAAAACGTTTATTCGATAATGTATAAAAAACAAATCTATCCCATCTTTCATCCAATTTCATCCATTCCTAAATTCCTTCTATTAATCTAAGTTATCAAAACACAAAGCAAATAACAAAACTTTTATCACAGGAACAAAATTTAGAACAAATCCCATTCTTAAATGTTCACAACAATTCCCCTAATAGGAAAAGAAGTCGTGAATATATCATAATGTAAAAAATTCCATTCACACGCAAGTATAACCTGAGCCAGGATTCACGCTGCCTCCTTCCGCACCGACGTCACGCTCGCCGCCTCATTTCCCGCTAGGGATGGCGCACGTGTGAAAATCCTTACTACGACTCGCAACGGATGACCTAGTTTTTTTTTCGATGTTATTATTTTTAACATGTTATTATTTGACAGAGCCACGCAGCATCAAGTCTCTAGACGCACCATTGCTGGCACCTGAGAGAGACCACAGAATATCACGATGAAACATATCTAAATTAATATCTTTATTATTGACTAACTGTAGCATAACTTCGTAATGCGTAGACGCTGGAGAAGAAATTATAAAACAGTAATATGTTATTTGTTACAATTGTTCGTTATAATATATATAATATATACGAGTAGTGCTTTGTTGGCTTTGAGGTTAGTGCGTACTACAAAATATATAGATTTTCTTTGCGATTTTCTGAGAAATGTTGTATCTATTTATAAATGTATTGTATATTATGTTACCGCAAAAATTCAGGGACAGCCATAGTATATGTTGAAAAGTATATATTTTTCAATCATAAATTTAATAGTGTCGTAAATTTTAATAATTATAGGTAATTCATATTTATTTAATATAAGATTAAATGACAGTGAAAACCAATAACTATATTATTGGATTTGATGGTATTATAGATACATCGTATTAATTTCTTGGTGACACAATCGAGTTATTGTAATTACATAATTATAATTTCTACATAAAATCAATCAGAAACCCAATTACAGCTTACTCCCTAATAAGGCATTCATCTCAGTCCTCATCTTGAATCTCGTTGAGGCTGGATTTGCCATTTTCAATTTTATTTGTCACCTTTAGATTCCGATTTATAAAAAAGTCTATATTTGATTTTTTATTCGCAACTTTCTCTGCAGATTCTGACATAGGATCTCACTATTCCTCGTTTACCACGCATAGATTTAAAAAATAAAATCTATTGTTAAACATTTGATTATTTGCAATTTCTCCACTGCATATGATTTTTTGTTCAGCTAACTCATAATAGCATACGGTCTTTTCTTTTTTTTTATTTATTCATTAAGAGTAACAAACGAGCACACAGTTCACCTGATGTTAAGTTATTCCTGCGGCCCATGACATCTACATTCATCTTTGACAAGGATTCATAACGTAAATGTAATAAAGGTCTCCGGATCTTTGCATCAGACGAAACACAGCAGCATTATGGTGCTTTTTACGCTGGTGTTCTCTTCTGTAAAGGGGTGGTCCTACCCCTGTCGAGCTGACCCATTCATTCTGCAGGTAGAAACAAACTGCAGTGTAGCTCTACCACTGTTTGAACTTTAACCTTTTCACTTGTACGCGGGACACACCGTGTACGAGTGCTGATCTAACTCGTGTTCGACGGCGAAGGAACACATCATGAAGAACTTGCATGCCTAATTAATAAAAAAAAATATAATCGAAGACGGTTAGTGGACTAACCTCTAACACCCTAGTTAGACTAGAGGCCTACGCCCAGCTGTATAGAGTTTTATTTATTTATTTATTTAAATTTTATGTTCACAAATCATTTATATAAGGGAAGTAATATAGGAAAGGTATGTGTGGTATAGAAACGCGCAGCTTGTTTTCCAATTAAAAACTCTTCCATGAAGCTTGGTGTTGGACATATTATCGGGAAAAAAACATAGTGTACTAAATAAAAATAAAAAAAAAAAAGAAAATTAGTGAAATAAAAAAATTGTTGTGTGTGATATTCGAGAGCTGATTTCTAACTAATATTGATTTTTCTTATCGTAATCGTAAGTTATTAGTTATAAGGTAAGAAATATAACATCGAAAAGCGTAAGAAAATTATATATTTCATGCAAAAGTAACGACCGACCCCGCCATCACTATTTTCCTATCGTACACCTGCTCGCCTTTTCACACGCGAAACACCAATATTTTCATATCAAATGCTATTCTACGGAGAAACAACAATTTTATCTTCATTCGATCTTATCTGCCTACGTTTAGAGTCGATTTTTATTTGATAGCATTAAATTGAAGGTGTTAACAGGTAATTTAGATAAAAAAAATCCAAGGCAAATGTTTTAGACAGCTATACTTGCACAAATAATGCTTTGTTTAGTTGTAGGCACTTAGATTGATGGCCGATTTTACGTATCAACTAACACAAGTGATGTGATAAATTGACTAAATTCTGACTATATTAGATATTTAAAGGAGTATTATCTATTTGTCCATATATATAAATATATATATGCATGTTTGTTTAAAATACATGTACGAGTACGTAACACACGCGGACCGTGATATAAAATGCGAGCGCATAGAGCGTGAGAGCTACCAAGGCTTACATACTTGTATTAAATAGAGTGTGAGAGCTACCAAGGCTTACATACTTGTATTAAATAGAGCGTGAGAGCTACCAAGGCTTACGTACTTGTATTACATAGAGTGTGAGAGCTACCAAGGCTTAGATACTTGTATTAAATAGAGCGTGAGAGCTACCAAGGCTTACATACTTGTATTACATAGAGCGTGAGAGCTACCAAGGCTTACATACTTGTATTACATAGAGCGTGAGAGCTACCAAGGCTTACATACTTGTATTACATAGAGCGTGAGAGCTACCAAGGCTTACATACTTGTATTACATAGAGTGTGAGAGCTACCAAGGCTTACATACTTGTATTACATAGAGCGTGAGAGCTACCAAGGCTTAGATACTTGTATTACATAGAGCGTGAGAGCTACCAAGGCTTACATACTTGTATTATATAGAGCGTGAGAGCTACCAAGGCTTACATACTTGTATTACATAGAGCGTGAGAGCTACCAAGGCTTACATACTTGTATTACATAGATGTGAGAGCTACCAAGGCTTACATAATTTGCATTACATAGAGCGTAAGATCTACCAAGGCTTACATACTTGTATTACATAGAGCGTGAGAGCTACCAAGGCTTACATACTTGTATTACATAGAGCGTGAGAGCTACCAAGGCTTACATACTTGTATTATATAGAGCGTGAGAGCTTCCAAGGCTGACATACTTGTATTACATAGAGCGTGAGAGCTACCAAGGCTTAGATACTTGTATTACATAGAGTGTGAGAGCTACCAAGGCTTACATACTTGTATTACATAGAGCGTGAGAGCTACCAAGGCTTACATACTTGTATAACATAGAGTGTGAGAGCTACCAAGGGTTACATACTTGTATAACATAGAGTGTGAGAGCTACCAAGGGTTACATACTTGTATAACATAGAGTGTGAGAGCTACCAAGTGTTACATACTTGTATTACATAGAGCGTAAGATCTACCAAGGGTTACATACTTGTATTACATAGAGCGTGAGAGCTACCAAGGCTTACATACTTGTATTACATAGAGTGAGAGCTACCAAGGGTTACATACTTGTATTACATAGAGCGTGAGAGCTACCAAGGCTTACATACTTGTATTATATAGAGCGTGAGAGCTACCAAGGCTTACATACTTGTATTACATAGAGCGTGAGAGCTACCAAGGCTTACATACTTGTATTACATAGAGCGTGAGAGCTACCAAGGCTTACATACTTGTATAACATAGAGTGTGAGAGCTACCAAGGGTTACATACTTGTATTAGATAGAGCGTAAGATCTACCAAGGGTTACATACTTGTATTACATAGAGCGTGAGAGCTACCAAGGCTTACATACTTGTATTACATAACATACATTGAAAGATAATTTAACAGTGAGTTTAATTACTATAAACTATTAAAATAAAACAGTATTTTATTTTATTTTATGGGTGACAATAGAGCACACAGTTCACTTGATAGTAAGTAATGACTGGGTAATGACTACTAAATATATCCTCAACGACTGAGATGAAATCCTTACGCTGATATTCTGTGAAGGTGAGGATCCTTACCTGGTCGAGCCGACCCATTCATATGTGAAATTCACTTTAAATATTTTATTATAGATCACTGTTGCAAAACTTTTATATACACATCTGTATAACATAGAGTGTGAGAGCTACCAAGGGTTACATACTTGTATTAGATGGAGCGTAAGATCTACCAAGGGTTACATACTTGTATTACATAGAGCGTGAGAGCTACCAAGGCTTACATACTTGTATTACACAGCATACATTGAAAGATAATTTAACAGTGAGTTTAATTACTATAAACTATTAAAATAAAACAGTATTTTTTTTTATTTTAAGGGTGACAATAGAGCACACAGTTCACTTGATAGTAAGTAATGACTGGGCAATGACTACTAAATATATCCTCAACGACTGAGATGAAATCCTTACGCTGATATTCTGTTAAGGTGAGGATCCTTACCTGGTCGAGCCGACCCATTCATATGTGAAATTCACTTTAAATATTTTATTATAGATCACTGTTGCAAAACTTTTATAGACACATCTGTATAACACTTTTAGATAATAGACTAAATAAATAACAAATTTAGAAAAGTTTCAGCGTTTCTTATAATAACAAATTACAGTTGAAAACACACACGTCCGAATTGCTTAAACATAATTTCAAACTTTTTTGTATGCTTAAATTTGATTTATAATGTAATAAATAAAACTAATTTATGTTCATTTAATTACATATATTTATTAATTTATTTATTTCATATAATTTATTGTTTTTTTTTTTAAAAGGTTCACCTTTAACAAAAAAAAGTTGCATAGGGCAAACTTAATGCCTATTAGCATTGTCTACCAGTCAGTTGCAGTTATTAAAAATAACTAAATGAAAATGTTTTACATAATAAATCATCAAATATGTGAAGAAGATCAATATAATATACGTTTATAAATATACGCTTATATAATATCTTATATAATTAATAATAATATCGATATTAACTTATGTAAATAAGTAAATAATAATATAAACATATTATAATAAAATATATACATATATAAAAATATATATTTAACTGTATATGTACTAACAGTATGTACTGCCAATAATAGAAAGGTACTCGACTGAATTATATAACCATATAATCATTCGTCAACACACGATTACTTATATTATCTGGCAAGGAGTTCAAGTTTTGATGATTACGAAAGATTGATCTATCATGTCATAATGAAACATATTGAAAGTTATCTTTGAGATAGGAATGTGAAGATGGAGAAGCCGAATTCGATATTGGGAGATATAATCAAACTTACGCGAATCGAAAGCTCATCTGATTTAGTTGTTAAGAAGGCGCTCAAGATTATTAAGAAGGTTTTGAGTCTGGGGGAAAGTTAGGAAAGTAGAAAGTATAATTATATTTTTTATATATTGAAGGTAACAAACGAGCACGCAGATTCTGTGGCAGAAGCCAAGAAATCACCTCCTCAGAATCTGTATCTTTACGAATTTAAAATTCTTTCAAAAGATTACATACTATCATTCGTAACTGGTCGATAAGAAATCATAATGCAGATGCGTTGTTACCCTTATGGACTAAGACGGAGTACCTCATCACCAATAATAAGGGCCCCGGAATCCCATACTCTGTGAGATATTCTGTGAGGACGTGGTCATACCCCGGCAGACCTATTTGTGCAGCAGCTACAAACATACCGCAACGTTGCTCTTGCAATGTTTAAAAAGATTACACATATCATTTTGTTCACATGTTAATTAACTCCTTTATATTCGTATATCTAGAAAGCAATATAACTTTGTCCAAATAGTGTCTCTCTATAAGTACTTATCAGAAAATATACCAATTGATATTTACACTTTAAAACCCAGACTATTTCATGGTACATCCATATATCTGTTGACAGCTCAATGGTGGTCATAATCACCTGTAACAGAAGCTGGCCCCAGCAAACAAAGCGGACGAGTTAGCTCAGGTCGATGTCGCGCTATTTTCGATCTGAAGTGCTGAACATTAGACTAATGCTTACGTTCAATCCACGTCCGTTGAGAATTCTCTAGCTGGTTGCATCGACTAAAGCATTGATAATCAACATTTGGTATACATTTTAAATAATTTTTCATTTTCATAAGGGCAACTGAACAGTGATTAATTTAGAGATGCAGCAGTTTAAAATTGACTTAAGTTTTAACTTTTTATTTGTCAACCGATGTAAATGAAGGCTAATCATTAGATTTAAGGTTGCCTAAATACATCATTGAAACGCACTTCCAAATTGGTCCGGCAATTATGGAGATTCAAAATGGAGAGACAGACAAACTAACTAAAATGTATGTATGTATATAAAAAACGTTCACTATTCAGATTCAGTACGAGTATGTACAATTAAGAACTTACGTTATAACTTCATATTAAAAACTTATATTAAATTTGAAGTTTGAAGCTATAAACTATAAACTAGCTGTTGTAGAAATGGGTTGACTTAACAAAGAATGGACTGGATCATATCTGCTTACCAGGCAGTTTGTCTCATCAGCAATGACAATGCGTCTGCATTAATATATTTATATTGGTTATATTATTATATCTCATTGAATATTTTTTTTAATCTCTTTTTACACAAAAGAAACTATAGGAAAGATACTTAATTTATAAAATTTTGAATTCGACTTAGAACTCTACTGTATTATTACACATTAACCTGTGCCAAATGTAAAAATCTAAACCAAAACTTCACAGTAAGTCGCCACATTAGCGCAAATAGACCGACTAATGCCTTGAGGTTATTTTATTTAACGTGTCTAGTTACTTACTAGACACGTTAAAGAAAGTAACGCTGATTTGTGTCTTAATAAATAAACTGTAAACTCCTAAGCTAGATGTAGTCCTATAATTAAAATAAAAAATAATATATTATATAATAAAGTTGAAATTCCTTATTAAATCTCTCCAGTATTCAAAAAAAAACTCGCCAATATTGTAAACCATAGCAAAAGTTTAATACCTCTGTCCCGTTGCTAGTTTCGTATCTAAGCTGTAATTCACTCCATGACGGAGCGAACGGCAAACACTGCGCTCTCAATTAAATTGCAATACCTTATTAAATCTACGGAGTATTCAAAAAAAATTCAACAGTATTGTAAATCGTACCAAAAGTTCAATACCTCTGTCCCATTCTAGTTTCGTATGCGAAGCTGTAATTCTCGCCATCACGGAGCGGACAGCAAACGTTGCGCTCTTAATAAAGTTGCAATACCTTATTGAATCTCCCGAGTATTCATAAAAGATCAAACTATAATGTAAAACGTACCAAAAGTTCAATACCTCTGTCCCATTCTAGTTTCGTATGCGAAGATGTAATTCTCGCCATCACGGAGCGGACAGCGTGCGCTGCACTCTTAACTACTTAATAAAGTTGCAATTCCTTATTAAATCTCTCGAGTATTCCAAAAGAATTTCACTTAAACTCCTCTAAAGATAAGAAACACTTCATTGGAAATTTACTATAAGTTAAAAACTGACCTCACAGGAGATATTTTAATAAGAGTTTCTAAAAGAATCGTAGTTTATATTTCAAACCATACAGTACTAGGTGCAGTATATATGGGTCATGACAATGATCAAATGGCAGATACGAAAGTTAAGTTTCGCAGACCGTACCTTATACCATTAGGATGTTCATACATAGAACTAAAATTAATAGAACAGAAGGAGTTAATAAACTTCCAAGTACTTTATGAAAAAAATAAAGAAGCATTAATAAATTAATCTGTCATAAAAGATATAAATACACATTTTTATGTGAGTATAATGCACATGTCTCCCGTCACTCTGAAGGTATGATACGTCACGTAACGTGCCGCCATTAGTCACACCCCCCTCCCGTACACCATATTTCAAGAGGGGGTGTGGGAGGTTCGGGAGGCCGCGAGAGCTCCTACCTTTATTTTTGGCAGGGCGATATCTTATTATATGTAGGTTAAAGTGCCGACAATCGTTATGAAACAATGTCATATATTAGGGACGAAATACCTTGTTTTCACGGAGGGTAACTGAATAAAAAATGATGTTTTAATGTTATTGAATGTTGTACTTGAATTGAAACGTAAATGGCTGCTATTATATATATATATATATATATATATATATATATTTTATACTGTAACAGCAAATTGCCACTGATTATATAGTCTTACATATCCTTGACATGTAAACATTTTGAGCATGGAAGCTGGGACATGGGTTACTAGGTTCGATTCCGTAACAAGAAACAACACTTGTGCATTATAAGTTGTTAGCTTTTGGATTTGTTTGTGCGGTACGTCTTGTGTTCCCTACACTGCATTTGTATCTTCATCTGTCAGTTATGCATCTGGCAAAGGAAGGTTACCAATGAGTTCTTTTATGTTCGCACGAATGCTTATGGCACTATGATATGTTATTAATTGATATAAGTGATTGTTTACCCACACATCCCCGATAAAGAATCATAAAGCCGAAGTGTTGTTACCCTATACTAAAATGAAATGCCTGATCACCACTCGTAATAAGCCATAAGGTCTTCCATTTATTTTTCACAGACGAAACTCACTAATACATTATTTTACCCTCGTATTCCGGATAGCAAGGTCCTACGCAGGTCAAGCTAACCTATTCATGCTACAACTAATTTATTACTGCGTCTTGACTCTAGCAAGCACTAAATTTATTACAATATTTTATCATAAGGTTGTAAATGAACTTCTAAAATTGTTTCTATAAATAGACGATGATTTTGTCTACCGGCATTCTCGCATCAGAACTTTAGTAGAACTCCTTGTTACTAAAAAATACTTCTATTAAAAACAAAACAACAACCAAACGAAACGTCTTAAACAATTGCGTGTGGTCTTACATTACATTCCCCTTATATATGCGGTAAGCCTCCTTAACACATTCCTCTTATAATAAAAATACAAGATTGATAAGATAATCCAATAACTACAAGCTTGTCCAATTAAAATAAAAACCACGAGGCAATACGGCGAGCTTTCATCGATGGAATCATATCATCACCACGCGATGTCCCTGGGTGGTCCTTAACAAAGAAACCGAGATGGTAGCTTCGATACGTGATTCGGGAAAGTATTATCTTGATTGAATTGATAGCGTTGTGAAATGTTAAGGGACTTAAATGTACCTTCACCTCACCACGTATATATGTATATGATAAAATGGGTAGCCTTTTTGTCTGTTTCTCTATGCATTTGTTCACGCTAATCTCTATAATGGTTGAACAAATATAGATATTTCCAATATTTTTAGTGATCTTTTGAGATAATATTGGGCTAAGTAATATATATATATTTAGTATAGGGTAACAACACATAGGCTTTATGATTCTTTTTCGAGGACGTTTGTGGGTTTTGTGGATTGAAATAATTACTTACCATTACTGTAAACTGTTGGCTAATTACTCACAGTTAGCTTCTTAGAAAATATTCAGTACTAACATGGTTCAACTTTATTAAGGTTGACAAGCCATCAAAGTATAACTCAGGATCATTGTGTCCCAACTACCCTCAGTAAATGATGATTAATTTCTACCAAGGCAATATCTTTCTGCTTATAACCAATCTCCAAAATTGGCGTCAAGAATGAAATATATATTATAATTCCGTGAGCATTTGTGCGAACATAAAAAAACTCATTGGTAACCTTCCTTTGCCAGATGCATTACTGACAGATGGAAGTACAACTGCAGTATAGGGAACACGGGACGTACTGTACGTACAAACCTGAAAGCTAATAATTTGTGATGCACAAGTATTGTTTGTTAATGAATCGAACCTAGCAACCCGTGTCGCAACTTCCATGCTCAAAATGTTTACACTTGTGTGTAAACATCAGTGAAATTTCGCTAGAGCAAACAGATGAACTGTTTGCTGATTAAACTGTTTGAAGACCTTATAATGCCTTAAACATATCTTATAATACAATATAGTTAATTAAATGGACAATACTAAATAGAAATATTAAGTTCAATAACTTAAAAAAAATAACAAAATTGGATACCGAACAAAACATGTATAAAAGTATAGCTAAGACAAAATATATAGTAACGAATATGTTGTAAGATAATTAGATTATCCTAAATTCTGAAATACGTAATGCGAATAATTCCCAAACTCGCCCTGACAAAACCAATTTGCCCAACAATACGGAGTGAGACGGTATAACTCATTTCATAGCCCGCGGCGATCACTCAAGAAGACTACGCCAGTGATGTAAAGAACAAAAAATCTGGTCCGAGAATTATTTCATATGGACATTGAGTTGATACTTTTAAACAAGTACACAGTTCACCTATTTGTATAATGCTATCGGTGACAAAAGATCACCTGATAGTGACTGATTCCTACGAACTGGCACACCCACATTCCTTCTCATAAAGCAGGTGTAATATCAACCGTGAGGGTTAAAATTGAGATTTATTTTTTCTTCCAAACATTCAGTAACACTGTTTAACGTTATTATTCTCAAAAGTGTGGTCCAATACTGGTCGAGCCAATCCTATAGGTAGTTTATCATATAACGAAAGGTATAAACTAAAACCAGATTGATGAAATGATATTCAACATAATTTAAGCAAGTTTTACATCCGTAGTAGCTGCGTCTTGGTCCCCCGGTAATATAAAATCATATAACTCCTTAAAAGCTGCTGTGTATGAGTTAAAGAAAAGAGAGTCAGAGAAAGTTAACGTAAGAGTAGAGACTCTATATATATATATATATATATATATATATATATATATATATATAAATATATATATATACATATATATATTATACTTATTTACAAACACATCTGTCATCTAGTTTATAAGTCTGATACCAAATTACCGTTGCGCACGTCACTATTTCAGCAGCGTCATTCGTTACGATGTACAATATCTATCGGTTACATTGTTACCAACTTCGGCAATTAGGCCAACTTCTCTAAAACAGATGTTTTGCAGCCATCAATTGAAGTTTGCCACAGACGTTAAATTTAATTGCATATTTTGAAATACCCTTGGGCGATTAGACAAAAACAAAGGTCAAGAAATACCACTTTAAGTTTAAGTGATGGTTTAATTAAAGAAGAAATTTGAATGAAACATTAGATGGAGTGTCGATCTATGCAAGGTGGGTCAAGATGGTGCTTTGGGGTATTCTGTGGGGGTTCACATTCATATTCAATATAGAATCATAATGCAGATGCGTTGCCACCCCTGAGGACCAAAATACCCTCGGAGACCAAATGCCTCATCAACAGTAATTTCCTTCTTTTTTTTATTGCATTGAGAGCAACAAACGAACACACCTTTGACATCTACATTCATCCTTGACAAGGAATCATAATGCAGATGCTTCGTCACCCTAGAGGACTGAGATGGAATTTCTCAGTAATAATGGCCTCCGGATTCCTAAACTCACCAGACGAAACACAGCAGTATAATGCCGCTGTTTTACGCTGGTATTCTGTAACGAGACCACGGGTCCTACTCCGGTCGAGCTGACTGATTTATTCTGCAACTAGAAACCACCGCGTTTAACCACCAGTCGTAAATGAGGAAATTTAATGTGTCAATGTTCATGCAAATAACTACCACCACTCATTTGTTGGATGCTTGTCGCCGTTGTACACCAGTTTTTCTATTTTATACTGATACTCAGCCTATTAGTTTCCCATATCGTTGAGGATTTCCTCATAGTAATACCTTATTGTGCAAACTCGTTGCGACAAAGACGCACTACAGCATGCCCTAATAAAGAAGACGACAGACAACAGTAGTAGAGCTGGCAGCAGTTTGTCCCTAGCTGCAGAATGCATAGGTCAGCTCGACCGGGAAAGGGCCACGCCCTCGCAGAATACTAGCGTGAAATAGCAGTATAACGCTGCTGTGTTTCGTCTGTGGGTGTAGGGATCCGGAGACCTTTATTACTGGGGATGCGGCATTCCATCTCAGTCCTCAAGGGTGACAATGCATCTGCACTATGACTCCTTGTCAAGAATGAATGTAGATGTCTTGGGCCAAGCGAGTCACTTATAATCAGGTGAACTGTGTGCTCGTTTGTTAATCTTAATACAATAATAACAAATGGTCCGAGAATCCTTACCTGCAGCCTCTTCAAGCTGTGGATGTTTCGTAGTAAACTGCAGGGGTGCACTATACAATATAATATAACACACACACACTATACAAAATAAATAAAAAATAATATAATATAAGGATAATTAATATATTATTTTAAGATTATTTTAACGTCAATTTATCTGCAGAATTAGTGATATCACAAATTTAGCATGTATAAAATATCTAAAAGTAATGCCTACTAACTCTTTTACATGAGGCAACTGAAAATACTATAGTACGAGTACTTACAAAAACAGTACACACAAACAGATGCACCGACACAAAAACACACACACACAGACAAACACACTCATACACACACCTTTTACACATAAGCCTAGTCTCTTTAAGCAATGGTAAGCTGAATTTAAATTAATTTTCTGAATTTCTTATTATACTTGTACTTGTATATTGTTTTGCACTACTTAAATTAAACTTATCAGACTGTTTATTTATTTATAACGTAATACAGGCTCCCAAGATTGACATGCCTGCCTTAGTTTGAGACCCAATGTTTTTATGTATACGTTTGTCTGACTGGTGTTTTGCAAATAAGGGAAATTTATAATTATTATTTTTATTAACCGACCAGACCAGATAATGAAAACAAATACCTAACAAACTCCGAGTCCAATATACTAACGGAACAATTGAATTAAACCTCATACGCGGTACATCCACAATGGTGCCTTAATCTCCGAAGTTCCAGAGTAGAATGGCACCGATATATCATCAGGAATTTCCCGAGTTACGACAAACTCCCCTAACGTTGTAACGATCGGACTGGGGAGCAAACTTTGCAATCCAATAACGCAAATTATGATGTTTCAGCTGAAAAAAAATGCCGTCTCTTATATCTTAGAAAATCTTTACATTTAGAATGTTGGTATGGTATTTGTATTTTCGATATATTTCTTTTCTTGTTAATTTTAGAAGAAATATAGAGATTTAAATAAAATATCAATGGAGAAGTGCGAGGTGAACACGCCTGGAGTGGGTTCCGTGTCTATTCTTTTTCAAAGTTTGATACTTGGAAAAAACAAGGTTTATTGTTTTGGAGATAGGTGGGAGAGGCGGGGGGAGGGGGGAACACAACCTTACAGAATGCCAGCATAATAACTAATAACGCTATCTCGTAAGGTGAGCCTAGGGATCCGAGAACCCAATTAGAGGAAAAGAGACATTCCATCTTAATCCTCAAGCGTGTCAATTCATTCGAATCAATCGTTGAAAATTTATTATTTTTTGACGATGGAGTGAAGTCATGGACGCCGATATCAATTTACAACTGGTGAAAAGTGTGCTCGTTTCTTTACCACTTATATTATAAAAACACCTATATAAAACACATATATAAAACTTAAATATTCCATTAGAACGAAAACGAGTCCGACCAATGGTTTATCGTAAACTTCACAATGACTTAATATCTTCGCTTTAAAATTCTCAGCCCTTAAATCGCGACGTCAAGAGATAGCCGATGCAGTCAGACTTGAGACGGACGTGTGAATGGCTGCCTATCAAGTGTAGCTTGATAGCTTTACTTGATATTTAGTTATCTGATATCGCGGCTCTCTTTGAGATTCTATCCAATAGTATTATTCAATTAAAATAATGGATTGTGAAATAACCACTGAGTGAGGTATGCACTGATCCATCGGCTAGCTAAAGCTTCGGCATATACAGTGTAGATTTAGGTCGCAGTATGTATCTTATATATTATATAATTGTATATTATATATTATATAATTGTATATTATATAATTAATAATAACTACAACTGTTTTTTATTATTCAGACAAATTACATTAAATAAATATAACAGTTCTAGGGTCCTTATATAGTAATAGTTAGTTCAGGATATTATCTCATAAATAACACGAGCAACCTAACCACATCCCTTTGTTATTTTTAGTGACGGAGCTGGTGGTTGACAGGATTACGTAAGAATTGTGACCTTTAAATAAGTAATAAGATTAACAAACGGAGAAATTTTGATATCGAATATTGCAATCCTGTCAGTGCTACCGGAGTACTGTAAGGAGATTTGAAGTTAATTATAGTAAAACCTCGTTAGAGAGTCAGTAAATTTAAGTATCAATAAAAAAGTATTCTGTTATATCAAGAAACTAACTGAAAGTGATTCCGGTTCGAGGCCAATGTTTATGTAACATAAGTTATTGGTTTTTGGATCTGAGTTGGTTATAAATGTCCCGTGTCACTTTTACGCCATCCGATCCTTACTCGAAACAAATCAAATCAAATTTAACTTATTTATTCAGTATCTATAATACATTACACTTATTGATCGTCAAAATATTACTACCGATTCGGAATAAGAAATCTAAACCTGAGAATTATAGTTTAAAGAATTTCGACTACATAATACCGAAAGCAATTCGTTTCACTGAAATCTAAAGTATGCCCACAGAAGTATACCCAGAAAATCACGTGTTACACTCTACGTGTTTTTTCCAGTTCAACATCAAAGCAAATAAAAAAAGTAAACTATATTTATATATAGTTTACTTTTTTATTACTTTATATACTTAACAGTGATAGAGCTACACTGCAGTTTGCTTCTAGCTGTAGAATAAATGAGTCAGCTCGACTGGGGTTGGACCACGCCTTCACAGAATACCCGCGTAAAATAGCAGCATAATGCTGCTGTGTTTCGTCTGGTGAGTGTAGGGATCCGGAGACCTTTATTTACTAGTGACTAGGCATTTCATCGCAATCCTCAAGGGTGACAACGAATCTGCATTATGAATCCTTGTCAAGGATGAATGTAGATGTAGTGGGCCGCGGGAATCACTTACTGTGGTACTTACAGGTATAGTTTGTTACTGTCAATTAATTTAAAAAAATAATCTCAGGAACTTGGAACTAACTAATTAAAATAACAGACCCGAAAAGTGACAGCGTGAAAGTTTAACCGTTATAACTCATCTCGCACTCATAAATTCCCTGGTCACGCCCTAATTCCCAATCTAATAAGTAAAATATAACACCAAACAAACCGCAACCCTATTGCAATAAATCTCGTATAACATAATTACAAAACAAAAACAGCATCGCTAAGAAAGAACCACGTGTTGCCCGAACTTAATCAAAAGTTGTTCCACTTGCCCCGCCACTAAATAACGGTTAACTGCTAAACTATCCACACGCTCCGCTATTTGATACGCCAAACTTGCCCGCCCCTGCCTCCCTCACCGCGGAAGAAATCCAATTCCAATGCTTTATGACAATGTCATGCAAAGAATATGGAATGCAGTTGTTTGGTTTGAATGCTTCTTCTATTTTACTTTCTTTTATATTTTTATTTCCTTTATCCTAAATCACAAAACAGGGCAAAATGTAAAAACCTTTTCTTTATAATGTTAGAGATGACAAAAGACTATACATTTTACCTGATGATAAGTAATGACTGCCGCCCATAAAATCAACATTCATAATGTTATCACCCCTGAGAACCGGAATTTGGGTACCTGGATCCCTATGCTATATGAAACACATCGGCATTATGCTGTTATTTCACGTTGTATTAGATAGTAGAGCAAGGCAGGGCAGGGCAGCGAAAATATGTAAAGCCGGCAACATAAAAAAAAAACTTCGTTTAGATAATTATAAGTCGTTTAATTTACATTTACCAAACAACTTATCTTTTGCAAATAGCAAAATTGAATCTGCCGCAGAGGTAACTACACGGTGGACGACAAGAACGCAAACAAATTGAGTAGAGGAGAGATCCTAAGCTCGGCTAAGCCCTCGTAAGACGTGTCCGGACTCAACTAAGTACGTTCGCACACCGCCGCCGACGTTGGTACTAGCGGATGAAGTTCTGTCTAATAACATGCGATTTTATTCAAATCGACTTAGTTCACATAAAAGCTTTTTTATCGTACATTTTTAATTAGAAATTAAGAACGTGCACAAAAACTACAATATCAGTGTATATTTTATTTAAAATATTATTTTTAAATTAAAAGAAGGATGAAGAATATAGATCACGAATCTCTTTTATGATGCATATCTAAAAAAAACCTTAGAACTGGCAACATTCTTTTTTATGGCTGATAGCCACTGTTATACCGAAGGTTTTTACAGCTTTACCAGGTGGAAAGTTGCCCGAGCGCGTAGGGCACTCAGCTGAGACCTTTATTATTGGAGTAACCAGCACAAGGGTTCCCGAGAGGAAGCCTGGGCTTGGACCGCTACCCTGGGCGCGAAAGCACCTATTCGAGGGTGCCCGAGAGGGACAAACCTCGGCTCGATCAGCTGCTTCTAACGGATTAAATCGTTGTATGATATTGTTTAAAAAATACAACATCTATAAACTGTGGATGTTACTATAAATAATATCTTCAAAGCACTTCTAAAATGTACAGTGTAACAAAGCAAGCAAAGAAACTTCTTAATAAGCGACTGGTTAGTTACTTCTGACGGATTAATCTGGTAACAATGACATTTTTATTTATTACCGATATTTTGTGCAGTAAAATTCGTCGTAATCGTAATCTTTGTCCATTATAAGTCTATCTAGCTGAATCTTCTCCATAGATTCCATCTGAAAAAAATCTTGACAATTTGTTACTCCATTTCGTAAGCAGGGAAAGGGTCTCCTTACATACGCCGGAATAAGTTTATCGTTCAGGAAACTATAATCTCCAATGTTTATGTATAAATGTAGTCACTTGTATTGCTTGCTTTCGAACTTTCTAATTATATCACATAGAAAGCTCTTTCAGTGAGTTTCAATGGGGACACCAATGGAGGATATCTAGGATATTTAAAATTCGACATAAGTGTTAAGTTGAGTATAAAAATAAGGGTTTAAATTAACTTTATTAATTAGTGTCAACATTTACAATAAAACCTATTGCCTAAATGGCATAAGCAAAAATCTTAACCCGGTCTTAGCCCTTTGTAAGACATAGTTATTGTAAAATATACTCGGTGATAGTAAAATAAAATAATCAATTGGAGTAATTCTGATAGTTTTCATCGAATTGATGCATTTTCTTCAACACACAGATGATGTTTTGTATATTGTTTATTTTTTTTGGTATTATTTATGTATATTGGTAGGTACGAGTAGCATACGAGCATACATTCGCAGGAATCACAACTGAAAGTTAGTGATTCCTGCGAATCACAATGCAGATGCATTAATATCCCTGAAGATTACGATGGAATGCGCCGTAACAAAAAAGTATTTTAATAACTTGAAATCAATCTGTATTTCAGTTGTGACGTAACTTAAATATCCAAAGGGGCCTTGGGTATTATAAGTGGTAGAGTGGTACAACACAACATAACATTATAACAGTGGTAGAGCTACACTGTAGTTTATTTCTAGATGCAGAATAAATGGGTCAGCTCAATCGGGGTAGGACCACGGCCTCACACTATACCAGCATAAAATAGCAGTATAATTTTGCTGTGTTTTGTCTGGCGAGTGTAGGGACCTCTATTACTGGAGACTCAGTCCTCAAGGGAGACAACGCATCTGCATTATAATTCCTTGTCAAGGATGAATTCAGATATCATGGGCCGCAGGAATCACTTACCATCAGGAGAACTGTGTGTTCGTTTGTTACTCTAAATCTAATATAAAAAAAACATCAATGAGTGGTCTTGACTTCGAACGACCTCGACTCGACCACGCACTCACAAAACTCCAGCGATATAATTTTAGCTCTGAGAACTAAGATGGAATGCCTCGTCACATTACTAAGCGCCTCCGGATCCCGCAAACTCACCGGTTGTAACACAGCAGGATAATGCTGCGACTTTACGATAGTAAAACATCGGATATTTTTTTTATTACGTTGAAAATTGAATGCACTAGAGCCTTATTGAATTACACCACTGTAATTACTACTGGTTTTTTTGTTTAAGAATATAGCTACGCTATTAACTTATTAATTATAATATAATAACCGGTTAATGATAACCATCGTCAACCGACGACAATAGACGAATGGTGGATTCGGACCTGCGACCTTAAGTTTCACAGACCGTACCATCAACCATTAGGCTATTGAAGTTTCAATAATAAGTATATATAATAATCAACATAATTAATGTTGGAGGTATTTTCTTTAAAATATTTACATTATATGGTATTTTGTATTTGTTATTTTTTTTCTTCTACAATCGCTCATGCATTTCGTAATAAAACACAATAGCATATGCGAAAACCCCTTTGGCCTAACTAGTGACCAATAATCCGGTTCCCTCTCACACACCATACAACATACAGCTCTTTAGTATTCAGTAATAGTTTAGTAGAGAGAACCTTAAGAACGTTATCCTTTCCCGGTCATGTCAACGTATTCGTGATACAGTTTTTTATCTATTACTTTGAGAGTAACAAATGAGCGCACATTTCACCTGGTGGTAAGTGTTTCATAAGTCCTGCGGCCCATGGCATCTACATTCATCCTTGACAAGGAATCATAATGCAGATTCATTGAGGACTGACTGAGATGGAATGCATCGTCACCAGTATTATAGATCTTCGGATCCCTTCCTGCTGTTGCTATGCTGCTATTTCACGCCGGTATTCTAAGACGGCATGTTCCTTTTCCGGTCGACCTGACCCATTCATTCTGCAGCTATAAACTGCATCGTAGCTCTACCACTGTAAAAACTGCTTATTTATAACTGAAACGTGGCTCTGCTAAGAAAACATTCAGAACTCGGAAAGGTAATAATAACAGTTTTCGTGACCGTACTATATTTTATTATTTAGATATTTTAGATTTATTTATTCTGTATGTTCAATTTTATTTATCAAACGTCAGACTACTAGGTGAATTGAAAGTTGACTGTTGACTTGAAAGATTCGATTCCCGGTCGAAGCTGTGTCAGAAAAAGAAGCAGTTGGAAATTGTCGTTTTATAATAATTAATATGTTCATTGACCACTTGTGTTGTAGACAAATGTATACAAATACTATAAATATATACAATAATATATAACATATATATTATGAACATAATACAATATAATATTAATAAATAACAACAACTTTTTTCGATTATAATCTTACTTTTCGTTTGCATAAAAAAACAAAAGGTTTTAACTACAATGCAAAAATATAATATAAGATTTACGTAATTCACCTCGTACTATGAACATAATGATATTCGTAATTAAATTTTAATCATTAAAACTGTTAACAAAGACTCCTTGAATTCGCATTATCTATAGCAAGTTGTGGGTAAGTGAAGAAAAAAGTGCCAAAAAGAAATTCTTGACTAAAAGTGCCAGAAATTTCTGAAAAGCCTCAAGAGAGAACATACGAATGCAAAGTTGGGAAAGCATAACTTTTGTAAAGGTATCGCACTCGTTCGCCTTTTTTTATAATACTAAGTGTGACAAACGAGCACACAGTAATACCTAATAATAAGCGATCACTGTGATCCATCCTCAACAAAGATTCATGACGCACAAGTCATTTGTGTCCCGAGGACTGAGATGGAATTTTGCCTGTTATCATGGTCTCCCTACACTCACCATACGAAACACGGGACCCTTACGCTGCTATTTCATGCTGGTATTCGGTGGGGCGTGGTCCTTCCCCAATTGACCCTCATTCATGCTGTAGCTACAAACAAGCTACAACGATGCTCTATCATTGTTAAAACTCGTGAGAAATAGAACCTGGTACCTTTTTTTACCAAACAAGCTCACAGTTCACCTGATGGTAATGACGACCATGACGACCACTGCCACAAGGAATCATAATGCAGACGCGTTGTCATCCCTGAGAATTAATGTAATGTCTCATCACCAGTAAGTCGGGTTGGATGTTTACGTATGACAAATCGCCATGGATGTGACCGAGCGCTAATGCTGCTCAGCCGAGACCTCTATCAGTGGGTAACCATCATAAGGGCTTCAAGCCGAGAGGCAGCCTCGGCTTAGACCGTTACCCTATTGCGCGAGAGCGAATGCCTTGAGGGAGTCCGGTTTTTGACTATGGAATATCTAAATCGATATATCTATTATTATTGACTATCTGTAGCACCACTTCGGAATTGATGATCTACCACCCTACCTATCCTACCGTTACTATTATACATTATATAATTATACATACTACGGTATATTTATATAATGTATATAGGATTACATATTTTTCAATTTTTTTAACGTCACGACAGATGTTACATATATCACATAATACATAAACATAGACTGTATTTTTTTTTACTAACTTATTTGTTAGAGAATGTTTCCAAAAATAATTCCGAATTTGTCTTTTTGTATTATGCCAAAAACGTTTAAATAAATAAATATAAGTCCATATTAGAATTAACCTCGCTGTGTAGACTCTTTCTGGGTAAAAATTCTCTCACATTTACTCTACCGAACGGAGTGCCATAAGTTCTCAGTTCTGAAAACACGCCCCAGGCTGGAATCCGTCCGTTTCGGGACCTTTGATGGAACGTATTTACGATAAAGAACCCTTGCCAAGAAGGAATGGCTTAATAAGACTCTATATTTCGTTTCATCCACCATTGTCAGTACACAAATATCTTTAAGGAAATTTGACCAAACGCGATCAATGCAAAACCTAAAACGTTTTACGCTCATCACTTTATTGCACTTTTTTTATATAAAATAGTATTATATGCAAGATTTAATTATATATATATATATATATATATATTTAATATATATATATATATATATATATATATATATATATATATTAAACTTTATGTACACAAAGTATTTATTTACAAAGGTGCAGCTTATATTCACAATAAAAATATGTCCAACTCCAGCATGCCTGGTGTTGGCCATATTATCAAAAAAAAGGAACAGTAAACTCACAAAAAAAAATAGAAAAATAAATACAGGACTATATTTATTTACAAACACATGCCTATGAATATATAAATAATACCTACAATATATAACGTAAACATAAATAATAAGTATATCTATAGCATACAAAAAAGCTTATATAATTTTTCATTATATATTCAACTGGATAAAGATAAGTAGTGTTCCTTCACTAGTTTTTTAAATAGCACAACAGTTTACGCGGCGGAATTTATTGATTATTATGATTAATACATAATAATAATTGTATTATTATATATTAATTTTAAAAATATAATATATCATGTCAAACATGAAAGAAATAATGAAAGAATATGTATATTTATAACAAAGCTAACACTATTGCATAGAATTAGATAATTAAAATATAAACGAAATTAAATGTTAGTTGTCAGGAATCTGTCTCAACTCAGCATATGCTGGCTATAAACATCCAGCAGCTTCTCTTCCATTGGAGACGTTTGGTGATGCCACCATTCCACTTACAACACTAAGATAAAATAAACAAATGGAACATATATTCCATGTTTAACTCACATGCACTAAGCTCAGTCTGCGTTCATGAATATTTAAATGTTTTTTTTTTATTACATTGAGAGTAACAAATGAGCACACGCAGTTCACCTGATGGTAAGTGATTCCCGCAGCCGATCTTTAACAAGTAATCATAATGGAGGTTCGTTGCCACCCTTGAGGACTGAGATGGAATGCCTCGTCATCAGTTATAAAGGTCTCCGGATCCCTGCACTCACCAGACGAAACACAGCAGCGTTATGCTACGATTTTACGCTGCTGTTCTATGAGGGCGTGGTCCTTCCCCGGTCGAGGTGACCTATTCATTCTGCAGGTAGAAACAAACTGCAGTGCAAGTTGAACATTGTGATAATAAATTAATCTAATTATTGTCACTAGTCCACCGTTGACCATACCCCTCCCCCACAGACTGCCAGAGTCACAAAGCACGATCCTGAGCCACTTCCATCCATCGAACTCTCGCAGATTTACAAAGGTTATCACTTCATCTAATGGAGGGTAATGCGATCGCCAATACAACGATGACACTCCAGAGCCTTTCTTCCCCATATATTATCGAGGTTCTACGAGCTACATGGCCGGCCCATTGACACTTTACTTTACTGATCCTTTCAGCTATATGTAAATTCGATAGCATTTTATCAATATAATTAGTTTAAATATTGATATTGAAATTACAGAGGCATACTTATGCATACAGATATCAGAATAAGGCAACACTGTTTGATGTTAACTTACACGAAATAATCCGAAACGAGGAGAATAAGTGATACGCAGAAGAATAAGTGATATAAACTTTAAAGAATAGCAAGTGGAAATGTCATTATGGTGGGCATTTGGACGAAGAAGAAAAGTTCTTTTGTCTCTTGTCTGAGCTTTTTAAAGCTTTACAGCTAATATGCACCAGAGACTAACACTCCTTTCAAACTCAATATAAACTAAGGTGGTTACTAACACCTATACGAGTAAATAAAATGTTTTACTACTAGATATTTCTACCGATACCACAAAAGTTTATTTACGGTTGACTTTAAAAAGCATCCATTGGAGATTGAAAACTTCGAAAGTGTTTAAGCTTTTGAGAATAGCACGTGTACACAAGTACTTTGAAAACTTTTATGGAATTCTAAAATTATGCGGTTTTATATTCGATACTTATGGATACTTTTGAATTCTACAATTGTGCGATTTTATATTCGATACTTATGGGCGCTTTCGTATTAGAACAAAAAACTCTCCAGGTCATTATTAAATACATATATTTTTTTAAACTAACAGCGACGAACAGTTAACCTAACGATAAATGATACCATACACAAAACATGATTGCCATATGTAAAAAATTCACCATCTATCAGTTGTTTTATCTATGTGCCCAGTAACATCGAGCGTCATATAGCCTAAAAGTTTAGGGTACGGTCTGTAAAACTTAAAACCATAGGTTCTATTCCGCCGTTCTGCTACTATCAGTAACTATCTCCTAGCACAAGCACCAAGCTTAATTGAAAAGCTTAAAGGGATAGTTTTAAAAGTTTGGTTCATTACTACTTACCTGTAGTCAGATAAGTTCATCATACACATATGGAATGTATTGGTAGCTACCGCTCTGGTATTGTATTATATTATGTATGTATTATTATTTGTGTATTTTATATTAGTTGGTTTTAGTCTTTTCTTTATACTAATTAGTTTATTGATACACCTAACACAATATTTCACCACACCTGGGATGATTGATAAAGAATGGTTTTGGCATTAAGTTCGCCAATTGTGAACCTTTAACTTTGTTAAGGTTAATTCAATAAATGGTAAATAAATAAATAAATAAAAATGTTAGTAATATTAATAGTATGGATACTATTGTTGGCAAATGAAATCCTCATTATTACACTGGCTTCATGGCAGCTCCAATGCTATACTGCACATGTTTGATGCACAGTCCGACTGTCCGTCAGTGAGTGTGCAGCCAAACGGACCAAATCACTGTTAGTTATTAAGTATTATAGTACAACATCAACATCGCATCTTTTACATAGTCCATTGCTGGACATAAGCTGCCCCGTAGATTGTCACAAAGCACGATCCTAAGCCAGCTGCGTCTATCGACTTCCAGAAAACTCTCGTTCCATTCACTATAGATGCGTTGTTATCTCGTCACCAGTAATAAGGGTCTCCGGATCCCTACACTCACCAGACGAAACAGGCAGCGTTATGATGCTATTTCACGCTGGTATTCTGTAATCACGGTGGACCAGGGCAGTAACCGAATGGCGGCCAAGGCAGGGGCGCGGATCAGTGGGCAGACCATCGGTTCGCTGATCGGACGACATCGTCAGTGCAGCGGGGCCACAATGGTTTCGTGCAGCACAGGATCGAACTGAATGGCGCGAAAAAGGGAGGCCCATACCCAGCAGTGGGGAGATACAGGCTGATTTGATTGATTGATTGATTGATTCTGTGAGGGCGTGTTCCTGCTCCGGTCGAGCTGACCCATTCATTCTGTAGCAAGAAACAAAGTGTTGTGTAGCTCTACTACTGTAAAAAAAATGGAATATAGTTTAAGTATTATTTATTGTATTACACTGACATTAAGGAATAATTAATGTACTAACAATCAGACAGCAATTGTTGTCTTTAATAGAGATATAAAACAAATTAAATAATGATTCTAATAAATATATTTACACAAATTATAATTATATAAATCCAACATCAATCAATTACAATATCAAAACAATTGTTAAATCCCTCACAAATTTCACCCGGACCCCATTAATATTCCAATTACAGATATGACTATAATATTTTATCTTTATTTGTCCCACACGGCCCGGGGGAGCGTTCCCATTACCCGCAAATCATTTGTGCGTTTGCGTTGTCCCGGACGAAAATAATAAAACACGTTATGGACGTCACTAGATCGTCTGGGGACGCATTCCAAATCGGTCGGGTGTTTTAGTTTTCGTGGATATATTTTGCCACACTCGCGCCCCCTTTATACGAATTTTACGGGGCTTTAAAATAGTTTACAGAGGAAATTTTGCAATGTTATAAAACTGATTTTATGTGTCTACCAGGTCCATCCAATCAGACCAAAGTCATATACTAGTAATTTTTCCATCTCTAACTCATTTCTCACATCTCTTGTCACGGGAAGAAGTAGTGAAGCAGATTCTTCCACCACTGGCGAACGATTTAATTTTACTTTTAATTTCTACATTCCTCTCTTGACCGTGTATCGATCCCTAAATAGAATGAGAAATAATGTTCCATTCCATTGCACTGGGTTCTTCCGTTATTCTTTCATAGTACAGGCTATATTCCTTTGGAACGACATTCCGGATGCTGTCAAGAATGCACCCAGTAAAGTTTCTTTTAAATCCCTTCTTCGTCTTTGTCAACATAATTTGAAGGTAAATAACGTCTAATATATACATATTTTCTCTTGGTATTTGTGTATTTATGTGTATGTATTTTATATGTGTATTATATAAAATTGATTGATAGATAGGTGCCCCACGAACTTAACGCAATTTTTCCAAGAAGGGCATCAAAAAACTAACACTGCGTTGGCAAAGATGCATCAATTACATTGGTGATTACTTTGAATAGCAGAAATAAAGTTTGAAAAAAAATACTTTAACTTATTTCATACAAAACGTCAATGTCATAGGTAAAGACATATATATATATATATATATATATATATATATATTTGTATATATATATAGTTATATAATTATATTGTTATGTCTGTATTATTATTTATAGTTAATTTTTTTGTTATGTATCTATGTATAATTACATATTTGTATCTAAATAACCTTTTTTTAATTTTACGCCTACCAACATATTCTTTCGAACTCCCAGGGTTGACCGGAAGAGAATGTCACTAGGCATTAAGTCCGCCCTTGTAAACTTGTTATTTAAGGAATATAAAGAATAAATAAATAAATTAATAAAAAAGTATTAACAGTAAAATGTCAATAAGCTTTTGACTCCATTATATATTTCATCGTATTATCAGAGGTTACGTTGCAGTTTGTTTCTGGCTCAGGCGTGAACAAGTCGGCTTGACCGGGCAACGACCAGGTTCAGGTTACAAACGAGCACTCTGTTCATCTGATGACACTATTATTCTGTGAGAGCGTGGTCATTCCCCAATCGAGCCGACTGATTCATGCACATGCTGCTAGAAACAAACTGCTCTACCTGAAATACAGTCAATAAAATCGTCTTTCGCTAACAGAAAATTACAAGGCTATCTAACGCTAAGACAAATTTAGAGGGCCGGTGGAACTGTAAACGAATTAAACAAAAGACAACGAAATCTTCTAAGCCCCGTCATTGTTAGAAACGTCAAAGACAAAGTTCCTTTATTTTTGCCCGTTTTGTCTCAGCGCAATGAATAATTAGGTCGGTTAATTACATTAATGAGCCCGCACCGACGGACCGAGTTCCAGCTTTGCGAACTTATTTGATTTGTGACGAATTTAATTTATTTAAAAGTCACCGCAACGGAAAAATGGAGTCGCGTTTCTTCAGAAATCACTGTTTAATGTCTTTATCGTTTCCTCTAATTCCTTTTACAGCGTTTGAAGTTTGATGATGGAGGATATGTGCGAAATTCCTTTGATAAGTTGTTCGAATTAACACAACTAAAACTATTAAACTATGCAATTAGAGGATTAGAAAACGTTAATAGCATTCCGTTGGGGTCGTTTGATGAATCTACAATAAAACTTACAATACTTTGATAAAAATAAACAAACTGAACATGTACTATATTGTTAACTATCTTTTTTAAAATTGTTTCGACATATCTACAGTTCACAGTGATTCAATTTGTTTATAATGTCTCTTGCCATTTTTATTTTTAAAATGTTATAATATATTATTATATAAATGTAATAATATATGACGGGATCGTGTTACGTTCAAAATTCTATCGATAATCCTCGTCTATTGTTCACGATTTTTGCCATATTATTGCAACCAGTTGGTAAATTATTTGTATCTTTGACGAAGTTCTCCTGGTGGTTTCTACAGCGAGAATATCAACTGATTATTACCAAATGACATCAACTGCACAAGATATATTTTATTGCTACATGCATTTGTTCAAACACTGAGTACATACACAATACATTTAATTGTATCCTCCCAAAACCGGCATAAAACATGCGAATTCTAACAAGAAACATTTTGGTTCTCAAAAACGGGAATAATATTAAAATTAAAGAATTTATGTAATTTTCTCTGACGTAAGCGTCGTCAGAGAATTACGTCAATTATATTTTTAAAATGTCACTACACAAATTTTATAGGGCTTGTTACCGGGCCGTGTTGCTTGTTATAGAGTATATCTGCATATTAAGTCGTGCATTTTTTTTACCGAATCTACCATGAGGAGTGTTCTGAGGAGATGTTCAGATTCATTGCAGCTGCTGAGATTAAACATCGTACATCTCGACAGAGTTCAAAATTTCATCCTCATCATATCGATGGTTGGCATTCCACCACTGTGCACTTCACGCGAAATGCGCTGCCACGGACAACTACTCTGTGGAATCAGTTTACGAACCGATACGACTTAGGGACCTTCAATAAAAGAGGCTACACCTTTCTTAAAGGCCGGCAACGCATTTGCAACTCCTCTGGTGTTACGGTTGTTCATGGGCGGCGGTGATCACTTACCTGCTGGGGGGGCTACTTGCTCGTTTGCACCTATATTCCTCCAACTTCCCGCAGACTTACAAACGTTGTCACTCCATCTAGTGAGGGGTAGTCCTTCGCAGCAATGGACTATGTTGGGCTAGCACTGAAATGATGATGTTGTCTATATTAATAAATTGATTAATAACACATATCCATCAATATACTGCCTTGTTTACTAACAAAGTTAACAGTGGTAGAGCTACACTGCACGTAGTTTCAAGCTGCAGAATGAATGGTTATGATGGCTCAGCTCGATCGGGGTACGACCACGCCAACACAGAATACCAGGGTAAGATAGCAGCATTACGCTGCTGTGTTTTGTCTGGTGAGTGAAGAGATCCGGATACCTTAATTACTGGTGACGAGACATTCCATTTCAGTCCTCGATGGTGACAACGCATCTGCATTATGATTCCTTGTCTAGGATAGGAATTACCATCAGGGGAACTGTATGCTCGTTTGTTACTCTCAATGTAACAAAAAAAACAAAGAGGAATATTAGTTGTGTCTATATTAAAAAGAAAAAAAATTATGGTATATGGTATGGGTTATTTTATTATACCCAAAAAAAGTTTTTTCCAAAAAAACTTTTATTGGGTATAATAAAATAAAAGACTAAATGAAGAATTCTTTGTCACTTCAAAGAGACGAAATTGCGTCAGTGGTCTTAATTCGCCTATAAAATCCTCTCACCAGCCACTGTCTAACACGCGACTTGACCAATAAGGCGTTTTATTAAAATATTTTAATATACAGTACGGTCGCGGCATAAAAAATATCTTCCAAAGGAAAAATAGGCCGCGCAACAAAGAACAAGAAATATTACGTCTCGAATACAAAGGGAGGACATATTTTTTTGCTCGGGCAATACGTAGCAGCAATTCCTTTTCGCGTTATAATTTTTCACGAGGGACTTTGGAGAAAGTTTTTAGGGATCCATACCAACGTTTTATTTAATTTTTAATAAAAAAAACGGTTTACATTATGTATATAGCTATAAAAGTAAGTGTGACAATTAAGCATAGATAACCCAATGGTATATCCTCGTTGCGGCCTTACCCAAGATACCTAGGATATTACATCAATATATATCGAAGTATGGTACTCGGTGGCAGTCTGTGAGTGAGGCCTAAGTCCAGCAGTGGACTAGTGGACTGAAATGATTATGATGATAACGGATCTGTGAAAACTTTCTCCAAAGTCCCCCGTGAAAAATTATAACCATAACATTTTATACTTTGCATTTAAAAAGTCCCAATGCTACGTGTAATCCGCATTAAAAGCAACGGTTCGTACCGTTCAATCCGAACACAGTGCCTGCAGACGGCATTTGGATCACATCCAGAAGCTAAGTGAAACAGGTTAAGTTCTAGTTTACACTATAGATATGTCGATGGAAATTGTGTTTTACGTATACTTGACGTACTTTTCTTTCCGACTATAACAATTTCTTTGTGATATATGATAATGTTCTAAAGAATTTAAATGTTTAGTTAAATAGTCATGAAACTATTTTATTGCCATCGGCTACTATTTATGCAAAACACTTATTATTAATATATTATATTCTTGTATTAAATCTTTCAAACTAACAAAAGAGAAATGAAGACTGAATTAAAAATTCAAATACATTCAAACTTACATATAAATATATATATCGACAGAACAGTGAAAAAAGTAAAAAAAATCCATGCTATTGAAAATATGAAAAGAAAGGTTTTCACAAAACTAAAGGCTTTTTAAGTTTAAAAATGATTGAATGTGTTTACTTTTTTTAATATATCATCTTTGATATAGTTTTTACTTTAGTAAAGTTAGCCCATATATGTATGTATGTATATAAAAAGTTCCACAGCTGGTTATAAGCCTCCTCCCTAGAAATTATGTTGGAGCATAGTTTGCTAGGCAACTCCACTGCTGATTGGCGGACTTCACATAAAAAATAACTGTCTTCATTTTTTTTGTCTAATAACTTCTCACTGCAAACGTTATAATTCAACGCTTAAATTCACAATAAACAATTTCATTGGTACCGAATTTCGTTGGGAATCGAACTCATTTTTCGCACGGTGAATTTAAAAGTTTACACACTGAGCTATCACGGTTATTCGCTTACTCACTTAAAATTGGTGTACCAAGTAGACTTCAAGTCTGGTTCGCTCACATCTAGCACTCGTGCATATTCATGGACGTTTCACACACACGCTCGTTGCCTTGCCCACCCTACACGTAATATAGCGAAATGCATATTTAATGAATTCTCTGTCTGTATGAAAGGATTGTAACGCTGTATAAGATAGTTCAATGTGACGCTCGTATCGGGTATTAGATTTTTCAAGTTTGATAGTTTTTTTTTTATTATTGTATGGAGGGTAACAAAAGAGCACACAGTTTTCCTTTTTTGGTAAGCGATTGCTGTGGCCAGTAACCCACATTCACAGTAACAATACAGACACGCTGTCACCAGTAACACGGTTCGCCGGATCCCTATATCAGCACGATGCTGGTAATTTACATTCGTATTCTGTGAGAGCGTCATCCTGAATTGACCCATAGCGTTAATGCGCAGCTAGAAACATACGTGGCTCTACTATTGTCGAACTTAAGTTTTATTAAATATTAATGTCATAATTACGTTTATTGACTTTTTCGAGAACAGTGCTATACAGGCTTGCTTCCACTCCCGGTTGAGACCAATATCTGTCAAAAGTGTAATTTATTGTTTTTTTAAATCCTATGTATTGTTATTAAACCCCTTCTCCGAAAAATTGCTCATACTAATTTCGAGGATTTAATCGAGGTAGTGTTAACTTTTTAATATATCATCTGTGATATAGTTTTTACTTTAGTAAAGTTAGCCCATATATGTATGTATGTATATAAAAGTTCCACAGCTGGTTATAAGCCTCCTCCCTAGAAATTATGTTGGAGCATAGTTTGCTAGGCAACTCCACTGCTGATTGGCGGACTTCACATAAAAAATAACTGTCTTCATTTTTTTTGTCTAATAACTTCTCACTGCAAACGTTATAATTCAACGCTTAAATTCACAATAAACAATTTCATTGGTACCGAATTTCGTTGGGAATCGAACTCATTTTTCGCACGGTGAATTTAAAAGTTAACACACTGAGCTATCACGGTTATTCGCTTACTCACTTAAAATTGGTGTACCAAGTAGACTTCAAGTCTGGTTCGCTCACATCTAGCACTCGTGCATATTCATGGACGTTTCACACACACGCTCGTTGCCTTGCCCACCCTACACGTAATATAGCGAAATGCATATTTAATGAATTCTCTGTCTGTATGAAAGGATTGTAACGCTGTATAAGATAGTTCAATGTGACGCTCGTATCGGGTATTAGATTTTTCAAGTTTGATAGTTTTTTTTTTATTATTGTATGGAGGGTAACAAAAGAGCACACAGTTTTCCTTTTTTGGTAAGCGATTGCTGTGGCCAGTAACCCACATTCACAGTAACAATACAGACACGCTGTCACCAGTAACACGGTTCGCCGGAGCCCTATATCAGCACGATGCTGGTAATTTACATTCGTATTCTGTGAGAGCGTCATCCTGAATTGACCCACAGCGTTAATGCGCAGCAGAAACATACGTGGCTCTACTATTGTCGAACTTAAGTTTTATTAAATATTAATGTCATAATTACGTTCATTGACTTTTTCGAGAACAGTGCTATACAGGCTTGCTTCCACTCCCGGTTGAGACCAATATCTGTCAAAAGTGTAATTTATTGTTTTTTTAAATCCCTATGTATTGTTATTAAACCCCTTCTCCGAAAAAATTGCTCATACTAATTTCGAGGATTTAATCGAGGTAGTGTTAACTTTTTAATAACCTACATTTCGAGTGCTTTAACTGATGGTCATTGAAATGTTTGACGTCCTTGTCCACGAGAGGACAAGCTTTTTTTTATTTATTACATTGAGAGTAACAAACGAGCACACAGTTCACCTGATGGTAAGCGATTCCTGCGGCCCATTACACCTACATTCATTCTTGACAAGGAATCGTAATGCGCAAATGCGTGGTCACTCTTGAGGACTGAGATGGAATGCCTCGTCACCAGTAATAAAGGTCTCCGGATCAACAACACTACTCGTCAGACTGTTTGACGTCCTGATGTCATAGTTGTCATATATAAAATAATCTACAATGTGAGTATCAAATGAAAAAATCTTTACTGTTTATTATTTATAGTTAAACTTCTTATCGTCATCTTCAAACGTTTCCTTAGTATTCATTCTCATTTAATATGGCATGCTGTACCTTTTTCTGTCAATCGTCTCAGCTAACGAATATTATAATTCTAAGAATTAATTAAATAATGTATAACAGAAAAATAAACGTTATTTGCGCAAATTTACCTTCCTTGCAAACCGTACTTTTCAAGTGACAGTTGACAGATTGAGGTTTGAGACTTTCCTATCCTATAAATAAAAAAGATAAAATATAGATTAAATGAAAAAATATTTTAACTTTGTTTAGTACAGTTTCCTACGTACGCATATAAATAATTTCCTCGGCAGTATTCGCAAGAAAAAAGTTGTATTCGAGACCGTAAACTCAAACACAACCATCAATGCGGGTCGAAGAAGGAAACTGGAGTTTCAGTATTACGTTTCCTAATAGAAACTTTTGTAAAGATGACAAGGGAAACTTTTATTTTATATCGTGTGCCCGTTTGAATTTGAATGTTTTTTGCTTCAATTAAACAATGTGATTTATCTTTTCTTTTCAATTATTTTATTGTGCGAAGTTTTTATTTGAGTTTGAAACAAGTCCTTGATATATATATGTATATCCTAATTTTCTTTTTATTTTTTAAAGAATATTAGCAATGCCATAACATTACTAATATTCCTGTTAACCACTCCAATCAAGCTGAAAATACTTGTGCAAAAAATATTCTTCTCTCTTCCAATAAAAATATTTGAACAAACCTTTTTTTTTACAAAATAAATCAATATATAACCAAATCATGCATATGTATACATATAAACCGGTTTAACAGGATTTTACAAATGTTATGCATTTCGTCTGGGAGACCTCATTAAAGATACATTTAGGGAGCTAAAGCGTATTGAGTCTGGGAGTAGCCCCGCAAGACACTTTCGACAATATGGCCTTCTGAATATGTATGAAGACGGCCCGAAACGAGGTATGCTATCTTGGACAAAATGTTCTCAATAAAGTTTACAAAGGTATATATATATATATATATACATATATATATATATATATATATATATATATATATATATATATATAAATATATTAAAAATTCAAATTATATCTTCAATCCAAACACTGTGATAAATCTGTAGAAAAATTCTTCATGTAGTCAATATATATGAGCGATATTGAAGTGCAATCAGCGATTTTTATATATCTATGTATTTAACTTTCACACAAAAAACTACGAAATAGATTTACATGACATTTAGTTCGTAGACTATGAGTGTTGCGTTCAGGCTACATTTGATCCGACTACAGCGATGTATAAAAGGAGTCGTGTACTTAAGTAGTGTTACGAGTACTGACTTCAACTTCTACTCAACTCATAGTCCTGAGATGATTACATCTTGACCTGTAACAAACCTGAATGCCTTACGCCTCATAGGATAACTTACTAGAACAATTGAGTGCTTGTTTATCACTATAAATTCATAAAAAACGTTATGATATTTGCGAGTTTTCATTAGCCGTATATATAAATCTCAATATATAAATATAAAACTCATATATATAAATATATATATTGATTAGAACACTTTTTTATGTACTAGTATAAAGTTTATTAGGCTTTTGGTGTGTATAGTAGTATACCTATATGTTGCAGGGAAATAGTGAAAACAGAGATTTGAGGAAATCCCTAAGGCATATAATCAATTTATGGAAATTGCTAGAATAACAACTCTGTTGGGTGATATCCCTAAAGAATGTAAATAATTTCTAATCCCTTAACTGTTTTAGTGACCTAAATCTAACTTTACCTAATCTAAACCTAATCTAAACCTGACCCAAACCTAACTTAAACCTAACTTTAACCTAACCTAAATCTAACAAAACTTCCAAACTAAACAAACATAACCTAAGTTCACTAAACATATTTTTACATAAATATCCTTTTTTATTTATACCAACATATAATTCACCATTATGAATGAAATCTCACACTACACAAACACACTCGAAAAGTAATCTTTGTGTAACAACCGAATCGTTTACGGGCACGCAAAGGGGTGCAGAAGTTGTCGGCAGTTGGTAACTTCGAAACTCGCTCGCAGGGATTGAGTATATTTGTTTACCTGATAGCAATACTGTGATCGTGGGCTAAAAGTCTTTAGGCTGTACAATATAGCTGTACACGATCGCGTGGTGATGTTGTTTGTGTCTCAAATGGGCCGCAGGAATCACTTACCATCGGGTGAACTGTGTGCCAGTTTGATACTCGCAATCTATTATTAAAAAAAAAACTAATGCGGTGTCTAAGCGTTCGCTTATAGATGCACGGCACGCGAGCAAACTTACTTCGGTTCCCGATGCGAAGAGTCCTTTCCCACAGATAATCTGATAGTATTTTTTTTGTTAAGAATTAAGGCTATATATATATATATATATTTTCAATTATCTCGCGTACCGTGTATTAAAAGCGAGCGCTTAAACATTGAATGGTTGAGACTATATTGAGGCATGGTTGGTGTAAATATTGACATATAAAAAGTAAAAGCAAAGTATTAAAACTTCAAATTATATCTTTAATGTAAACACTATAATAAATCTTTATACAGCTGATGCCTCGCGCTACGTAGGTCCGACTCCTATCCAGGAGGAACAATATTTGTGCATAAAAAATTGTTGGTTTCTCGTCTAAATATGTTGTGTGTGTGTGCCGTGTCCCTGACACTGCATCTCAGCCTTCCTACGATTTTGTTGACTTGAAGGAAAGAATGCTTACGTCACTACAAAATATTCAGTCATCGGGCAACAACCAGAATCTATATCGCCGTGATCGAAATCGATCAGAGATCATAAGCCTTATATACTATATACTATAGAAAAACACTAACTCAATCTACTTTTTTCGTGAACCATCTCCTTGCACAAGCATATAAGCTTAGTTCGAATGGTCAACCGGAATATTCGTTATATTAATAGCATTGCTAACTTTCTTTTAAAAGAAAATACAACTTAAGCACTGAACTACTCTGTACTCGGCGATGAAGGACTTCGTAAAACAACCTGCATGTCTAGGAAAGAGAATAAAAATATCAACACTGGAGCCACGTGGCGTACTATGTTCCAACACTCTCTCTAGAGAGGAAGCTTATGGCCAGCAGTGGGATTTATATAAATAGGTTACTTTACAGTCTCAGACTAAGTTAAACTTTAATAACTTTAAAAACATATATTTCGAATATATTACTCTTTCTGACAAATTAGCCAGGTTAACAGAAGCATAGAGACGCTGCAGCTCTTCCTGCACCATGAATGGGTCTGCTCAACCAGTGACCACCCCCTCTACGAATACCAGCGTGAAATAATAGCATAAGGGTGCTGTGTTTCGTATGCCGAGCCGACCGATACATGTAATAGTTATACTATTTAACTTTGGCGAAGCACGCAGTCACTAAATAATCATATTTCCAACTTAACTTTAATTTTTGTTTTAAAACTACATTTTTTTTAATATTACTATTAGACATTTTTACTGGCAACATCAATACAGGAAAATGAAGTTACAAATACCCACTCGGCGAAATTCTTTGAGGCGTGCACACATCCTTGGGTATGTTTATTCAGGCAGGTGTCCTCAAGAGTTCGGAAGTACTTCTTGTAAACTCAAACCAACTTGAGGAAGTCCTATATTTTATCTCGATCGAGTTTCTAAGCAAATAAAGTGTACTTTCTAAGATTCATTACTACTGACTTTATCCTTTTTATATTATTTTCGTTACATAAGTGGTGACGTAATATATAAGGGGGGTGTGCTCGACACAGTTCACCTGGTAATAAGTGATTACTGTCGCACATGACATTTACATCGATGATCACATTTGCGTTTACGACCCTGAGGGTTGAAATGTAATATCTCGTTACCTGTAATAGGGTCTCCGGTTCACTCACCTTAGGAACACAATAGCCAGTCGTGCTATAACATTAATTTTGCTGGAAACTAGAAAGAACGAAATTCTACTGTCAATTAGAAGATATGGCCATAATCATCTCTGGTTTGAGTGGTAATGTGAATTCAAAACTTTTTATACACCTTTATACAAACTTCAAGAGAATTGTTTAAACCATAAAAGAAACTAAGCTCTAACGTGCCTACAAACTGCGTTAACTGAGGACATTTGGAGCACATCCAAAAGCTAAGTGAAATTAATTGCATTGAACAATCCGAGAACTCACGGGAAACTATAAACGACTATGTAGGATTGTATAATGTTACAAAAAGGTTATTTATGCGACAAACTTAAACGTAAATAATAAAAAATAAATAAATCAATATAATAAATAATCGTTCACTGTAAAGTAGCTTGTATAAACGACACAAAGCACGTTCCTGAACCACTGTATTCACACACTTCTCGAAAACTTGCATAGATCTTCGTCGTGTATATATCTATATAAAAAATCCAGTCTTTGAAATGTTTGTAGCATTCAGCACTTCATTATGAAATAAACAGAACCCGTTAAGGATCACTATTTCTGTCTGTAGGTGTGCAAAGGCCCTTTTTCTCGGAAAGGATTAAACTATCAAGTTGCAGTTGATATTGATATCAAACAATAAGTTCTTTAAGGTCATACTGCTGTAAAAAAATCATGTTTGTAATTAAATTCAGTATAATGATACAGATTTTCCAGCGTATTTTCATACTAAGTAGGACACTCACTCATCGTCAAAACATATAGAGTATTCCCCTATGATTTAAAATCTTGAAACTTGGAACGTAGGAAGGTCTTTTGACGTAAGCGATACATACGAAAATCATTAATATGAAATTATTATGAAACAAAGTTATGAGTTTACTACGTAAGCGTCTGCAAAATATAAGTTTGTTACTCAAACTTAACTAGGGGATACCGATTAGCCGATCCCGTCAGGTACGGCGTCGGGTTTCTTAGAAAATGTAATTAAAAAGTACTTTAATGCTTACTGAACGTTTATTTAAAATAAATATACAAATAATATGTATAAGTAACCATGAAATGTTCATGAACTCCTTTGAAAAGAACATTAGTCAAAAGAAATACAGAACCTTATGCTGCTATTTTACGCTGTAATTCTCTGAGAGCGTGATCTTTCCTCTGAGGAACTTTCCCATTAATATAGTACCTAGAAACTTCCTGGTTCATGACTCTACTACCGTCAATCCAATCTCTTGTAGACCATGATCGGCACAGAGCGCTATATTGTACAAAGCTTCATCTTAAGTTCGTTATGGCAACTCTTTCTGTATCTTGTGAGACGGACAATAAAATAGTAAACGCACTGATTAAGCTTTTCTTTAAATAGAATAGTTGGCATTCAGATAACCAGATCATTGCCACAAATAAAATTCCGCGATACCAAGGTACAGTTCGGCTTATGGACAGTTTAATGTTCATATATTGTCGAGTTTTTTGTTTGTGAATATTGCTGTTGGTCCAGAGACCTTAACAGCTTTATCTAGGTAAACTCGCGAGCGGGAGGCCCGCTGCGTAGGGTAGACAACGACGATGCTGCGAAGCTGGCGCGGAGACTGCTGCTGCACCACCGCTGCTCTCCGGCCGCTGTAGACGAAGAACGTGAACAACAGAGGGGGGGCGATAATACGATCCGAGGACCCCTCAGAAGGTGGTACGAAACCTCCACTCGGATCGCTATCTAAAGGGAGGATACATATTGTAGAACTCACTCGCCCGTCTGCCCCTCTGCAATAAAAAATAGTAAATTCCTGTATTTAACAAGATCAAATAATTTTCTGCTACACGTGTCAACATTAACGAAAGCTCTTTATAATTTTCAGCTCGTGTACACTTAAGCAAACAGAGAGCAAAGTTGGTTCGCTAGCAAGTTTAGGAACTCGTAAGATTACAACTCCGAGGTTGTCTACGTGACTTTACGTTTGTTCGTTTATTCGGGAATGTTTTCGTGGTTTCGGAAAGTTTTTCTTTTACGGAAACGGTTTTGGAGGTTTTTTTTTAAATAATTTCCCGTATCCACGGCGAAGTTTCCACATTGTAAATATAATATTTCTAAAAGCTTGAAGTACGCAAAACCAAATTTTGGACTGTATTCCAACACCTTTTCTATAGGGGAGGCCCCTGTCCAACAGTAGGACCTGTTTTAATCTGTTACTTTTTAATGGCATATTTTTGTATCCTCTAAAGAAACTTAGTAACTTGTAAGGAATCTGTTATGATCTTTTAAGACGCCATCCAAACATTTCACTCGATGGTATCGTGGTGTTAACTGTGCCCCCAGATGGAATGTCTCTTTATATATAATCAGGACTCCAGAACCCCAAAATCAGCTGAATTTATAGTGATCCTCGGGAATCCTTGTGCTGGTTACCCATAAATAAAGCGTTCAGCTGAGTGCCCTAAGCGCTTTTCAACTCGGTGAAGCTGTAAAATAACTCGGACTAACAGTGACCATCGGCCCTAAACAAACAAAAAAAACGTACAATCTATATTATTATTTAACGTCAAGTATGCGGAGAACATAAAACAAAAGCTTTTCTTTAAAAAAAACGTCCTACGGGAACGATACACCGCTGTCCACGTCACTGAGGCTGACACGAAAACTTTGGAAACGAATCCCTTGCAACATAACAGAAATGCCGCTTTGGGCAGATACGTACTCGCATGAGCATATGTCCGGTTGTGTCGGATGAACAATGAAAGCAAATAGAGCTTGAAGTTGTAAGTTAGACTCCGAATGGATTCTAACTTGCAACTTCAAGTTCTGGATTTTTTTATAAAAGAATAATGGCATCGATATAAACTTAGCTATCATTCCCGTTAACCTTTCCTACTAAGCTTCAAATGCTTGCACTAAAAACCCTAAACTAAGAGGCTATTGACGCTTAAAGCTTGTTAACCAGGAGTGTCAACTGTGTAAGTAATACGTACGTACAATTGACCAGTGTTTTTGCATCTTCAGTTTTAAATGAATAATATTAAAAATTAAATAATTATGAACTAATATATTAATGTAAGGAACCCGAATTTTTAACCGGCTTCAAAAATAGAAGAGATACGTGATTCTATGCGTATATTTTCCCGCATACATACACCAATATCTCCAAATTCTCCGAGATCCGATTAGCACGGTCTTTTTTTATTCGAAATCACTCGAGTTTTTTCACAAAAAATTCGATATCATTGGTTGCGTAATGTTTTTCAACAATCGAACCACGTATTAAAAATATAAATGTTTAAATGAAAACATATATTATTGAAGTCTAGATAAGGAAAATCTATTTTCAAGAAAACAAAATCTTACGGTACGAGAAAGTAATTTCAGTGCGGGTAATGTTACCGTGAAATCACTTACGGTACTATAGAATGAATTAAAGACTGGACTAATAAATTTCTGCAGACTATCCCATATTTCACTTTAAAGCAGAGTTCGATGGAAACGGCAACTCTCCGACGCCGTAATCTTAAACGGACCCATCTTGAATGTTCGCAAGTCGTAAATTGTAAGAAAAAGCGTTTCATCGGTTAGGTAACTCATGGAGGTTAGAAATACCCTAATATTTTAATACAGTTGTAGACGACGCCACCTTTTTTTTCTAACAAATTTTATTAGCTATGTGTTTAATTCATTTTACAGTACCGTAAGTGGTTGACGGTTACATTACCCATACCTAATTTACTTTCAATTACCATTATTTAGGTTTTCTTTTATTTAAAATAAATTTTCTCTAGTAAAATCCACGGTGATGTAATCTCTTATCTCGTCGGGCTTTGCAATGTATTTTTTTAAAGTATGCTAACCGTTTTATCAACATTCCCATTAACCAGTCCCACTAAGCTCAATTGCTCGTTCTCAATAGTGCACGATAACAGTCGAATGGTGGAAACGAACCTACGACCTTAAATTTCGCAACCGTACCCTAACGTAAGGCTGTCGGCGCTTATAACTTACTGTATAACTTCACTTACTAAAACGAACAAAACGAGTTGTAACGGTTCGTTGAAAATTACGTGCAGACAGATGAATCGAACATTTGGATCGGTACCAAGAGCTGGTGAAATTAATTGATATTGCATTGTGATATAGAGATCTCCACAGAAACACTTACCGGAAAGCCGTTCGATGGAAGGACATAAATATCCTACCAATGCAAGTTCGGATAACATTTAAGAGGATGAAAATACTCTTATTTTGTTGAATATTATCTATGAAACATTCAAAAATTCCTTATTTATATATTTGTTTTGTTAACGTGTGTATTAAAGAATTTATAGATCATGAAATAAACCAGATCAGACCAGAAAAAAAAAATCACAAACATTAAATTTTTACTTACTTATTAAGTCTTTATTTAAAGCATTAATCTAAAGAAAATTACAGGTTCACAAAAGAATTTATGGCCATCCTACTTAATAGAGCCACTCTTCTACTTTCTTTCTGGCTACAGCATGATACGCAACCGCAGAAAGACCACACCCGGACAATACCATTGTGAAATAACACCATAACGATGCTGTTTGTTCGACTGATGAATGAAGTCTACTGAAGTATATCCTTATTACTGATTACGAGGCCTTCCATCTCAGCCATACACAGCATCTATAGTATGACTCCTCATCGAAGATGAATATGGTGATCAGATAAACCATCAAGTTAAATAACTAAAATTGCAATTAAAAATTTTATCGTTGCTGCCCCCATGTTATACGGACTTGCCACGAATACGGTTCGTTAGCGTCGCGTAAAAATTCTATTTAAAATAATATTATTAAAAAAAATAGATTCGTATTTTAAATATACGTATTTGTTGCCCCGGTCCAAACATAAATTAACTTCCAAGAAATGTATTCACGTTTTCACAGTCGTTTGAATCTACGTAAACAGGGGATGAAGTTGCCGGGATGTTGGTAAGTTTCCTTGAACTCACTCGAAGGGATTACGATGTCAGGTGAGACGCGTACGAATATATTTGTTTGTTTGTTTGTCAAGGTGTTCTCGAGTTGGAAAGAGCCTCTTGAAAACTCTGACTGTGAGTAAGCTAATATTTTATGAGCGAGATATACACTTCACGAAAGTTGACGCTTCTATCAAATAATTACGGAAATTGGATTAAGAAAGGTGTTGAAATATTTTCTTAAATTGTCTTCAATAGTACATGACGGAATGAAACCGTAGGACTTATTGTTTTTTTTTCGAGCACACATTTCACCTGATGCTTCAAGTGATTCCTGCGACCCACGACATCTACATTCATACTTGACGAGGAATCATAACGCAAATGCGTTGTCACCCTTAAAGACTGAGATGGAATGCCTCGTCGCCAGTTATAAAGGTCTCCGGATCCCTACACTCACCAGACGAAAGGCAGCAGCATTATGCTGCTATTTTACGCTGTTATTCTCTGAGGGCGTGGTCCTAACCCGATCGAGCTGACCCATTCATTCTGCATCTAGAAACAAACTGCAATGTAGATCCACCACTGTAAGCAATGTATTGTATTAATCTAGTCCTTTTTTATGACACGGTTAGAAAAATAGCACACAGTTTACATAGTGGTATAGAACTTGGGCCATGACATCCACATTCGTCCTCGATGAGGACTCAAATAGAATATCAAAAATAAAGTCTTCACGGTTCTTTTACTTGAAGACCGTGTTTTATTCTGTAAAAGAAAGTGACACCAAAACCACGTAAATACTATCGTTGTATTTTTTCATTAAAGTTATGATATGTTATGATTTCTTGAGAAACTTATTTGATTGGGTCCTCGAATACGTACACTCACCATGCGAAACACAGCAGCATTATGCTGCTAATTCACTATCTGTCAGCAACGGCGTAGTCCCTCCCCCATCTAGTCTTCATCTATCCTACCCATTTAGATTACAGCTAAAACTGCAGAGTGGCTCTAAAACTATATATCAATGTGTGCATCACCACTTTTTTCTTTAAATAATGCTAGCAGTGTTATTAACTTTACTAACATAACATTCCCGTTAACAACTCATAACTTAGCTTAAATGCTTCTTCTTGGAGATAGTTTAAGACATACAGATAGATAGACGAACGGAAGATCTACTAGAGGCTACCTGAAACATGAAATCTACAAGTTTCATGTTTCAGGTAGTCTCTATCCCAGTAAAAAACAACAAGACATATTCTATATCCCATCGCCGGCACGGACGCGGAATAGTCAGCAAACAAAATTCCCTGACACAAAGGACAGAAGGCCTCTAAAGAACCCCTGTTTGCTCGTGCTAATTGAATTCATTGTAGCTACTTAAACGATGTTTAAAATGGATCGGTATGCATACATTCATTAGCGAGGTTTATCCTTTTATTCTTCTAACCGTACCCTTGGGTTTTATATAAAAGAAAGCGATAATGAAGTTGTAATCGAAAAATTAATTCTAATCTATTATAATTTAAAAGGCATTCTTTTTCTGTCTACCTTTGGATTGACTTGAGAAAGATATGGCGGAAGATAAGCACTGTCAAGGCTGGGACCGCGCAGACGCCTTCCTCTTGTGTTGCGGATGTCCATGGACGGCGGTTGTCACTTACTGTAAGCTGTTTGCTTTTTCCTCCTATTTTATAAAATAAGATAAACAATTGATTAAGGGTATAGAGCGCTAAGTTTCTTGCCTTCAGTGTACCAGGTTTTTCAAACAGTAACACCTACAACGTAAAATTAAACCAATTTCGAATGAATGACGAAATCGAAAACTCGGAAATCGATATATTTTACGATTCAATCAATGATTTAAAAGAGTAAGGTGCTATAAACATTCCAAGCGGCAGCTTAGCGACTGCTATTTGTGAATTTAACTTTTTTTTTTAATTTTATATCAATTTCTATTAGTTAGGGTTAGCTCGACCGGCAAGGACCACGCCTTCACAGAATACCAGTTTGAAGAAGTAACATAATCTAACTAATCTAACTGCGGAATTAATGAGTCAGCTCGATCGGGGAAAGACCACGCCCCCACGAAATACCAGACAGAATACCAGAATATCAGCGTAAGATAGCAGCATAATGCTGCTGTGTTTCGTCTGTTGATTTTAGGGATCCGGAGACCTTTATTACTGGTGACGAGGCATACCATCTCAGTCCTCAAGGGTGACAACGCATCTGCAGTATGATTCCTTGTCAAGAATGAATATAGATGACATAGACCGCAGGAATCACTTGCCATCAGGTGCACTGTGTGCTCGTTTGATACTCTTAATGTAATAAAAAAAAACATAACTCCGCTAGTTTTCGTATAGTATACGTTGACAACTGGTGACCGAGTCACTGGTGACGTAACATTCGTTCCTTGCCAAAGCCATCAAGCATCTAGAACCGTTGGAAATGCTCATGGTTCGTGATTATCACTTACGATCATGGAAACTTTTTGCCCACTTTATGGTACTCGTAAGTCATTCATACGACAGTCATGATATAGAATCAAGACGCCAAAAAGAAAATGGGTCTTCTGTTTTCCTCACTCACCTGAGTGCTAAAGTCTAGCTTTGGAGTTAATTTCTTGTTTAAGACTGGTATATTATACATATATTCTATGATGGTCTTTCCTCTGACAAGCAAACTTATTTGTGCCAACTAGTTTCAATCACCAATTTGTCTCTATTTCTTAAATACTATAACTCGTTATGTGGTCCGATAGATTCACATAAAAGAGTCTCGTTTGTCAGCCTTAGTCATTTTTTTATGGAACAAGTGACTAATGAACCAGCAGCATCTACTGTCATGGGCCACAGGAGTCACTTACCGTCAGGTGAACTGTGTGCTCGTTTGTTATGCTTAATCTAATAAAAAAACGTATTAAATTTAGTTAGGATACAGACCTTGGACCAAACCGTCTCTACATTGCAATTTATCATTATCGTAATACGTTTCTTCACTTATGTACTTGAAGTAACTAAATAATCTGAACTCACAATGTGGGTTATATGTCTCCAGGTCTATATATATACGTCTGCGTCGTCGATATCGGAGACATTCAACTACCTGCAGATAGACCGCCAGCGCTCCAAATCTCCGCTTCAACAGAATGGAACTACCGCCGAAGGTATAGCTTAATTGCCATTAACATCAGCAGCACCATGTGAGTCGCAGGTTACCTGCAGGTGCGCTGCCTTTAAGATTATACGTTGTAGAGCTACACTGCAGTTTGTTTCTAACTGCAGCATGTATGGTTCAGCTCGACAGGGGTAGGACCACGCCCCCACAAAATATCAGCGTGAAATAACAGCATAAATCTGCTGTGTTTCGTATGGTGAATGTCCGGAGACCTTTATTACTGATGACGAGGCGTTCCATCTCAATCCTAAAGGGTGACAACGCATCTGCATTATGATTCCTTGTCAAGGATGAATATTGATGTCATGTGCTGCAGAAATCACTAAACACCAGGTGAGCTGTGAGCTTTCAATTTTCTAAAAAGATTCTTTTCAGAAATTGAATATATATTAATCTATTTTTCTAACTTTTTCTTACCAGCATTTTTAAAGCTCCACGTATGGAGGCAATATAACTTTACAGACTGTCTCAGCCACCGCTCGGAGGGACGGCATAAATTGGCATAAATTGACAGAGAAACAAATGAGAGTGCAATGTTGCATCCCGACTATATGACCAAGTGTATCAAGTTTGCTTGAAGCAATTGCACATATGTAGATCCTTTTTATTGAAGTACTCACCTGGTGGTAAGTGATCACAGGCGTCCATTAACATCTGCAATACCAGAGAAATTGCAAGTGCTTTGCCAGCTTTTGAGAAAAGGATAATTTTTTTATGACGTATTGATTTTTATTCACTTGTTGTCGATCAATAAAATACTTTAAATTAATAGACACAACACAATAAACATACATAACGACCAAACAAACGAGGATCCCGTGATAGGGAAGATCGTCGAGGGTCAAGAGAAGAGATAGAGAGACCGATGGACGTTCGAACCGGAGTAGAAACTTATGGCATAATAAATTTAAAAAAAATTATCTCAAAGTTTCTACTTTTTATTATTTTACGGATTTAGGATCCAATAGTTATACAACACGTTGCTAAGTATACCAATATATTAAACAAATAGCTTTATTTAATGAGCTTCCTTTATTTTTATGTTCAAAAATCACTAAAAAACGAAACTAACTTATACAAAAACTATTCAATAATTTGCAAGAGAAGCACGTACTGACTGAAGATGAAAGATTCTTCGCTATGCAGTGATCTCTAACTTTGTCCCTACAAAAGTTTCGAACAAAAAAATATTATCCGAACAAAATATTTGAGCCAAACAATAAATATATATGTAACAGAAAAATTAATAATAAGAATAAATATTTCCTACCAAACAAATAGACGGCGGCCTACTGAGCGAATCAATTCTTCTCTCGACAAACACTAATGATGGGAAATCAGACAAGATAAGGGAAAATAATCAGTTACCAGCAGGGGTAGCCAAGCATCCTAATAATGCAAGGACATCCCGTCGAACAATTATTATACAGACTTATGCGTATCCTAATAAATTAGACTATTATACGTGTTACGTAGAAGTCCTTCGGTCATACAGTGTTTTTTGGATTACAGGTAATCGCCAGGTGGCATCCATAACTCTCCCATAATAAGTCAGTAGGGGAAGCCTACGTTTAGCAGTTGACGAATGATGTGCTGAGATGATGATGAGCTGTCAATGTGGTGATGAGTGATGGTCCATCTTAATTCATCGTGAGAAATTGAGATATACAGGATATTAGGAGACCGCTTCCGAAAACGAAGACAGACGATAGTGCTAATGACACCTTTGATGATGGGACGGAAAAAAAGTCGATCCTGATTAAAAAATAATCATAGTTTTAAAACATTTTATTAGCATTATTTACGCTCCATCATGTTAGTACAGCTAAATGAAACGATAGTTTCATAAAAATACATTACTTGACTTAAACAAAACCAGCTATGAAACACAAAATCAAAAACACCTGATGCTCGAATGAACGAACGCACGGGCGAAACTAAAAATACTGAACATATAATCAATCCCGCCAAAACAAACCGCTACTTTTGCGGTGGGCCGCGGCCGCCGTTGATGGCACTTTAATCATTTCCGCGTTTTTGATTTCGTGTTTCATTGCTGGTTTTTTTTGATCGATGGATCATTTATGGATTTTTTTTAATCTGGATCGATTTTTTTCCGTCCCATAATTAAAGGTGTCATTAGTACTATCGTCTGTCTTCGTTTTCAGAAGCGGTCTCCTAATACCCAGTATATCAATTATCACTAGAAAGGATAAAGAATAATAAGACCGTCGTGTTACAGGCAACAGTGCTTCCGGTTCTTTCCATCCCCCATACGGAAGACAGAACAACAATATTTTAAAAGGTATTGTGATTATTCTGTTAATGTCCAACTGCTCAGTTTTGACCAGAGGATACACAATACATGTATTTTATATAAGTCCTTGAAACCCCATGATCAATTACAATTCATCCAAAATTGTATACTGATAATTGGTGTGTTGCATTAATATGATTTCCTTCTGAATATTGTCGTGTAGGTCCCACACTAGAGGGAAAACAACTCATACCACTTTCTGATAAGTGGATGAATGCAAGGGCACTCATCGGTCGCTCAAGGTCAAGGCTTAGGGTGGACCAAAGACGTTGTTGTTGAAAGAGGTTCCGTATGGTGACTCTAGGGATCCGGGGACCCAATTACGGATAAGACATTCCATTTCATTCCATCCGTCAAGGAACAACGTATACGTCTCGAATCTTTGTAGAGGTTGGACATATAGATGTTAAGGGCCGCAGTCATCTACCATGTGGTAAACTAAAATATTATTATATATATTAATAGATTATTTATTAATTATAAACTATATATTACAAGACAAAAAAAAATAATTACAAGTTTTTATTTTTCAATATAATCGCTTTTTCAATGTTCTCCCGAAAGTTGGCTCCCCTAGTCCCTAGTCACTGGGGAGATAAGGGTTCATCAATACTGAATCCGGAAGACATTTTCGGAAGTGGACAGCGATTGATATTCGTTTTAATTAAATATTTAGTCAAAACATCTTTTAAGTTCAGCTTATAATAAATGCCTCTTTATCAGCAATTCTTTTACTCAGCAAAGAAAACACAGGAGTGACATATGCTGTCGTATTATGTGATCGTGTGTTCGTAGTAAGGAGAACATCACATTAATATTATTATGTGATATGGCTAGTGACTGCGTCTGTGCTTGAGAAAATGCTTAGGGCAAAAAGAAATATTCAGTGCAGTTAACGTAATCGTATAACACAATAAACAGAAGATATCGATACGTCGTCGATATTTCTGATAATATTTTCTGGTTATTACGAAATGACATCTGGGAAATCCTGCCCAAGGTTATGTTTTGGATATCGAAGCATGTTAGTATTATCGTAAATAGTTCAATGCTTATCCGATGTCGGTCAATATTCGCCAGATACGTGTGATTCTACAACTCGATATCAAGCACATGTTTTGATATGTGTATCAAAGATTCTGTAACAAAATATTATTCTCTTTATACAAAATAAATCTTTAGGTAATAATCGAGATCTTTTCTTCGGCAAAACAGATTTTCAAAACTATTATCCTGTAAGGCTGAAGTTTTTAGAACGCTATGGAATAGAATTCTGGCAAATTATTAGAGCACTGTAATATGGATATATTACAGCGCTCTGTACTAGAGCAAATGATTATAGTATGTACAGTACGATAATCATTTGCTCTAGTACAGAGACACTCTCCCGTCGTCGACTTCCTTCATCCGATGTAATGCAAGTACAATAAAATCTGAGGAAAGTTTAGAATCAGTGTCAGAAACGCGATACATTCAAAAATCCAAAAACTATCATAAATGTAGCTAGATTCTCTAACGACTGCTCAACGTATTCCACCTTAACCGTCAAGCTAGAATTTACGTTTTGCTCTTATTTATGTTTTGCACTATAATCTTCCAACTACGAAGATCATTACTAGTGATGCACTCAGTCCCGATTTATTATCTTAAAATAAACTCAAAATAGACCTTACACCTCAGTTTCCTAAAAGATTGAATGTCTTCATTCCATCTTTATGATAGTTACCCGGATATTTTATTGGCAAAGCTACGACAATGAATAAATCCTTTAAAATATGCTGAACTTATTCTTAAATTCGTAAATGTGTCTCTGCCTACAAATACGCTTTAAACTCTTATGATATTTTAAAATAAAAACTGCAAGTTATCGTACAGTGGTAGAGCTACACTGCAGTTTGTTTCTAGATGCGGAATGAATGGGTCAGCTCGGCCGGGGTAGGACAACGCTCTCACAGAATACCAGCGTAAAATAGCAGTATTGTGCTGCTGTGTTTCGTCCGGTGAGTCTAGTGATTTCCCGAGACCTTTATTACTGGTGACGAGGCATTCCATTTCAATCTACAAAGGTGAGAAGGCATTCGCATTATGATTCCTTGTCAAGGATTAATGTAGATGTCATAGGCCACAGGAATTACATACCATCAGGTGAACTGTGTGCTCGTTATTGCCAAAATCCCCTAAGGTAGGTCTCGGTTCTTTATTATAAAATTATCGGTTATATATAAATTATTATGCTACTTAAAGAAAGAATAATATAAAGAATCCCCTGGGGTGATATTCGGATCTACGCGTTTGCCCCTAGAATATAACGCCTAACGAGCATTTCACAATTATCCTCCATTCACACTAACACGCAGGACGGCAACAAAACTCATAATGCCTTGTACGGGTAACTTTACTATAAAATCACAAACAGTCGGGAAAGTTTTGGAAAACTCGCCCACGTTACTGAGAACTTCAACGTGGGCAGCATCCGCTACGGACCCAAGCTTCGCGCAGGATTGTAACTGTAGACATGTTTAATAACAGATACTTGAAACCGGTTAATTTTTGATGAGATATTTTTATTTTATTACTGCTAGTGAGTGCCAGGGGATGGTTCACAACAAAATTGAATTAAAAAAAATCTAGGAGAGAGAAGAGCAGCGTTATGTTGCTATTCCACGATGGTTTCAGTGAGGACTTGGTCCTTATTCAGTCGGGCCCGCCCGTTCCAGTTGTTTTTTTTTAACTACAAACTAGCTGCTACGTGACCTCAAGTTTCAGACTTCAGTTTAAATCACTTTTGTTGTTGTGATATCGTAGTATTTTGACAGCATACATAATCATCAACACGGCCTGTTCCACAATACTGCAAGTAAGCCGTATAGGCTTACTTGCATTGCCAAAAATACAATCCCGAGTTATCTGCACCCATCAACTGCCCGCAGACTTCATGGTTCGTTATCCCATCTAGTTGTCGTCTTGCACTGCAATACGTGGATTGCCCCTCGAGAACCTTTCTTACTCAACGGTTATTGTATCTACGAGCTATATTGCCGACCCATTATCAGCTTTCTAATTCTTTGAGTTATGTCAGTTAAACTCATAAACAACTTTCATAATTTAGCTGATTCCGGTGGACCCCTGTAGCTACATTTGTGCCATATTCTCAAAATTCGACAAAAAATGTGAAGATTAAATCTTACTATGGAAATTTGCGTTGCGGATGAGTTCCGATCACGAATTAATAATTTTCGAAAAAAAAATTTGAGAATTAATTGATTAATTAATTTATTGATTGTGCAGTTAAGAGTTAGGCAAAAATCGTGATTCCATCTAACTTTACTTTTTAACATCTACTCATAGTATAAGGAACCAATCAATTCTTACTTATTTCTTTTATAAAACTCCCCATTCGGAGTGGTAAAAATAGAAAGAAAAATAGTATATTTTTTAAGATGTATTTATTGCAAAATGTACTGAATATGGAATATGCAAGTTTTTACAAGTAACAGTCGTTGAGCTTCTTAAAATATTATCTGCCTACATTGATAGGTGAAGTCAAGCCAACATTTTAGTTCTTCACTATCGAAAGCAAATAAATTGTCGTGGACCCTTGTTTACGAATTGTGACTCCACTTGGACTACTTTGGGAACTAAGGTTTAGTACTACAACAAAAATATCATAAGGGAGAGTTTATTACCAACTCCATCCAACCACACAGTTTTTAACATGCTGAGCATTATACCAACCGCCATAAAATGAAAACTAAATAAGAAAAGATAACGGCACATTCCTATGATATTATAAAATATATCAACATAACTCACTAAAGAATTTTCTATTAATACCACCTATAAAACCATACTTAAATCGGCCCCTTAATCTCCACTATACAAACGAAAGACAATAAAACTGTCGTTCGTATTCTAAATACAGCCCAAGAATTTCATAAACCATATCGTCGTCTAATAATGTTTTATATAAGCGTCAAAAACCTAATGGTTTAGGAAACGGTCTGAGAAATTTTCGTCATAAGTTCACAACCTAATCTAATATTGTGAACCACCTCTTTTTTTTATATGTGAGAACCCCTCTGATGCGGTGATGATGGAAGGGTTATACCGGGCTACGGCTGACAAAAACCCCATGGTATTCCTCTTGACGCCCTTGGTCGGGACGAGGTCTGGATGCAGATTAGTTTAGCCAAGGCGGACACTCTTCCAACGTATTCTGTACCGTGTCCTTATCGCAACCCTAAAACACACGCTCTCAGCACTATTAGCTAAGAATATATATATAATAGCTAAGAACGAGTGGTTTACAAGAACACTAACTTATTTATTTAAAAATATTTAATCTTTATATAATTAAATTCTAATATTTAATTATATTCTAAAAAAAGCAGTATCTTCAAAATTATTAAACTTATATCGCACTTTTTTCTTCATCTCTGCACTAGAAGAAACTAAAAGTTAATTTTGCTTTTCCATGTACTGGATTAAGTGAAGCAGATACCTCTCCCTTTTTTCATATCATAATATCGTTTTAAATTTTGTAATATAGTGCGCGTTTATATTGATAATATTTGGTCTTTACCTTTGATGATGATATTTTTCAACGTCTCGAAGTATTTTTGCATTCGTTATATATAACACAAGTATATATTTTCGGTATTTGGTTAGATCATTTTTGTATCGCCTCTTAATTAAGATTTGATGAAAAACTGGCGAAATATGTAGTAGAAGTGAATACAATTTGATTCCTTATCGAAGATAGATGGATCGTGTGCAGTGCATAAAAAGTAATATGTAAAGGAATGAAATTTCTACGAAAACGGAGTATTAGGTCTTTACTCCGTTTTCGTAGAAATTGCCGTTCTTCAGTATTGGCCATTTCAAACGAAAAAAAACTTTTGATTGGCTGTGAATCCTAAATTCAAATTAATTTTGTTTTAAAAACATGACATTCTTTGAACAAAGTCAGTGTTTTGTTTATTAATTAGCTTTGTATTTTTGTCATAATGGATACTTTCAAAATTCGTGAATTATGGAATATGAGTTCCGTCGTTGCATCAACGCAGCACAAACGGCACGAAACATCTGTTCACAAACAAAACTTCAATTCCCGAGAGGCTGTACAAAATGCCTTAGAAGAGTTTGTTGCTTCCCGTCCAGCTGTTTTCACAAGAAGAGCATCAATAAACTACCACTGCGTTGTATAAGATGCATCGATTACATGGGTGATTACTTTGAATAACAGAAATAAAAAAGTTTGAAAAAAAATACTGCTACTACACTATTTCATACAAAACGGCAATTTCATAGGTAAAGACCTATTATTTTTATTTACTTAAAATTAAGCGGGCTTACTATGCCTTAATTTTCCACGTAAGCGGGCAACTTCGATTTAATCTCGGGGGATGTAAGCCTGTAACCATATAAGACACATAAATACTGTTCGATCTCTATTAAATTCTCGATTAAATGTATATTTTGACGTGGAAAAGTGTAATGTCCGTTTGTAAATTAAATAGAATATTCCATCCTATGCATACCGGTAAAGGATTCGCCCCTCACATATTACCAAAGAAATAGTATCATAACACTGCTATATTTCATATGGTTAGTGGTCCCCGGTCTAGTTGAGCCATTCATTTTGCAGCTAGAATAAAACAGCTTCGGAGACAATAACAGATAAAGAGTGCATCTCAGTCTACCGGGGTCTTCATCTCATGTCAAGATCTCTATCTTGAAATTTAATCATGGAATATATCAGCCATCTTTGACCGCAGTCATCACTTACTATCAAGTGAACTGTGTGCCTGTTTTCCACTCTTATAAATAAAAAGTCATACACAACTGTCAAATAATCTAGAATTAATACCTCTAAGGTAGCTTTTACTTAAATATGTAGCTAAATTACGCAAACTGTTACAAACTTCTAAAGTAATTTCACACCACACTAATAATTTAGCTGCGAGGCGGCCGTACCTCACGTTAGCGAATATATTGCGATGGAAATAAGGTTTCCCGTACGCTCGCGAATGGATTCATAAACTAAGCGGATAGCTTAAAAGCTCTGCAGTGCTTTAAATGAAAAATACAAAGTTGAACGGTTTAACGTTAAATAACCTCTTACATCTGGGTATGTACTATGACATAAATAGAGCTAGCAATCAGTATTAATATTTATTTTATAAAAACTCAAGGTGACCAACAAACACAGTTCATCAGATAGACACTTAAACCCATTCTTAATAAAGAAACGACCCCCTGACGATTATGGTCCTTATCAGGAATGAATGAAAGGAGCGTCAACATATATTGTTCGGCTGGCTCAATCGGGGAAGAACCACGCCCTCGCAGTAAGTTAGGGTAGGTCAAGTTATATATATAAACAATATATATATATATATATAAATATATATATATATTTATATATATATATAAAAGAACAATAATTACGTATTTGCCAAACAACGTATCTCATCATTTTTCCTCCAAGAAAAACGTCGATATCTGAAAGAGCAAAATCATAAGAATATATGTATTTCCAATGTAATAAATGGACTCCATTCCATCTGATTGAGCGAAATCAATTCTCCAGGACAAAAACTAATGATGGGAACAAAGAGAAGATAAGGGAAAATAATCAGTTCCGCATAATGTTGCCAGGCTTGCGAGTGCTGCTCGGATAATATTTTGCAATAATAAATTAATTTGATTTGTTTCTAGAAATCGAATTATGACATTTTACAGAAAACCAACTGTTTATAGTTTCATATATTGAGAGAAAGAAATGGTGTCCTTATTATGGCAGTCCTTGTTAATGATTAAATTCTTATTACTAAGCCCACAGATTAAGAGGAATTACATACCTAAGATTAAATTTTATTATTAATAATAACCAACATTGTTGGTTATAATAAAATTTATCAATTATGTGTAAATCAATCAACTACAAATTCAATGTATAAAAAAGACAAATTATTTTATAATGGCAACACTGATAATAGCCATCTTAACATTGAAGAGTGAGAGAGTTTCAGAAAAACCATCATACGAACAAGACCTGGCTGTATGGACTAAACTCCTTTGCCTTTCCCATTAGGGATAAATTAATATCATCATCATCATGAAGAGTGAAACGGGTGTATATCCATTTTGAATAGGATCAGTCACTATATGCCAATTTGTCACACTTATTTTCTTCGAATTCAATTACAGCCTTCTTTAACCCCTAATAGACCATTAGACATGACAAGGTAATAAAAAAAATGTTTATACGGACCACTTTATTCTTTTTATTATAACCTGAATGGTTATAATAAAATTAATAAAATTGTCCGTCTTATTAAGTAATAATATTAAAAAATAAACTGTTAAAGCAATATTACGAAAGATTACACACAGAAACAAATTATCTTCCTTAGTATTATCGGCAACTATTGTGGACGGACCAAGTTAGAACGTTGTTTGTTATATAAACTCGATTAAAAACTTGTTCATTTCAAACTTACTGCTTCGCTGGAACTATTTTAGTTGTAACACAGAACGAGCAAATTCTAAATGGAAATCAAATCTGAAATTAAAATCGTGTTCAAAGAAATCACATAAAAAACTTCTAAGGGAATTATTATTGCTTATTTACTTAAATATGGAACACGAACATGCTACCTGGTGAATACTTCATTTACAAAAACTGAAATGTACAGTGAAATATAGCTTTCATGATAAATTTCATGAAACATACAATTTACATCTACACAATTTGGTAAAATTTACATCGAAACTTTTGCAATAAATTATTGAAAATAATTTAAGGTAAAAGGGTACTATTTTATAAGTTGGTTGTATTCACTGCACATTCTGACTAAAGGAGTGTTTGGAACAGTATATGTTATAATGTTTTTTTGTAGTTTTAAACTTGGGGGAATTTTTGGTGGAACATAGTTCTACTGTTTAATTATAAATATAATATCTAGTCAATGTGTTGTTTTAATTCTACTTAAGTGTTTCTCAATACTAACCATATGCACAGGAAGCCACGAGACGGGCTTGCCTAGTTCGGGACAGCTGTTTTTGTTTCTTACTTTTGTCTCTTATTATTATTTAAAATTACCAAGACCCGTGCATTTGGCGTGATGCGTGATCCTACCCTGTTCGAGCTGGCCCATTCATACTGCACATAGAAACGAACGGCAGCGTAGCTCTAGTACAGTTAAATACAAAATAATAAAGAACATTATAAATTTGTTAGTAGGCCAAATGACTTCAATAAATTGTTATTATAACTACATAGTTTCGACCATAATTGAAAAGCGACAGATTTTATCGTATTGTATACCTAATATATACTTTGAGGCTACAAGAAAACAGAAAAGGAAACATTAAAGTGGAAATATGAGGGAATTAATGACAAACATCAACAGAAATAAATAATTCAACTATTAAACGGTAGAATACTATAACAAAGAAATAAAGATAAGCGATTCGATTTAAAATGTATGTATATTTTTCTAAAACTTTTTTTTTGTAATATTCTCACGTGCAGAGGAAAAATGATTTAACCACATACAGCCATGAACGTGATAAAAATTATTTCATTTAATTGGTTCAAACGGTTTGCATAAGGAAATCATGTGAGTATGTTCACTTTATTTCACCTACTTTAACGACAACATAATTTTTTTGTATTCATCTATATCATAGAAAGATAAAGGAACCTGCCTTTACAATAAATATCAAATAATATATAATTTATAAACAAATAACTTACTGATTCTCAAGCAATGTTTGTATAAATAATTATTAATGTGATGTTAATATATATTCCAGAGTTATATGTACAGATAGTTAATGAGTTCAATTAGTTCAATCGTTTATGGATACTGATTATAAATTTAATTTGTATTATTTGATTTGCTTTTACAAATTTTGTGCACTGAAAACTCCGAAGCCGAAATCCGCTTCGATAGTAATTAAAAAAGATTTACAATCCTATGAATTAAAATTTTGAATTACTCACTATTTATTATCTAGCTATAAAAACAAAATTAAATGCTAATTGTAATAGTTTTCTTAAAATGATGAATGAGGATAAATGGAAATTGAATGCTATTGAATAAAAGAAAAAAGTCGAAAAATGATAATGTTTCTCTGAAAAATAATAACACTAATTCCAATTAATAAGCCGTTATCTCATACCGAATATCACATTACGCTGATAACTGAACCACTAAACATGTGGCTTCTAGCTAAACTCTCCACTGGCAGGAGTTTCCAAAACTTGCTCGACTGTTTGCAATTTAGACCAGACAGCACGGCCAAATTTCCACAGGTTTCATCGACTGCCTTCTGCAGTTTCGATTCAAGACCAATATTAATTGCAGCATTTAGAGAACTGCAAGAAAGTTTCTAAGATTTCATTGTTAGATAAGGTAAACAGTAGGAAATTAACCGCCTATAGATTATATTCCGCATTAAAAACGTATGAAAATGGTTAATGCTGTTTAGTACCGTAAATAGCGTAAACGCTTAGGGTACGATCTGTGAAACATAATGTAGATAGGAATTAGTCGTACAATTATCGTGTTGAACCATATTCTAGCACAAGCGTTTAAGCTTTTTAGCGCAGCACTGGGGTGGCAGTATCCCTAAATGTAGATGGCTAAGTTCATCGTTTTGAAGAATTTGGGAATAAATACAAACGGCGCGTTCTTTAACCGTGTTGCCCCACATTTGCCAACTCTTCTGCGATTGGTTTTTTCACGAGACGATAGTCTCAATTCGCTGACTCATGAACTTAACTTGAAATAAATAAGTATTTAATTTAAATACACAAAATAAATAGTTGTGAGTTTGACTTAAAAATCTCCGTCAAACCCCTCCCCTTCCTCATCGAAAATACTTAGCATCTCAAACTTGCCTCACATTTCGCTGCCGACAAGGAACTATGGATCCGTAGGAATATTTGAAATTATTCTCCGGAGTATTTCAGGGGGTAGTGGAATATGCGGGGTAACGCGACCGCGACCTACCGTTCAGCGTTCACGTAGTTACTCGTAACTTTGTGACCTCAATAATGACAGAACGTATAGACTAGTACATGATGTACATGCAGGTTTTCTCAAGATTTTTCCTTCACCACCGCAACATCTTCTGGTTATTAGCATGGGCAAAATATATAACAGTTTATTTATTTATTTATTTTACTTTCACGTACACAAAACAAAAGGAAAATGGAAGTAATATAGGAAATGTATGTACAAAGGCGCAAATTATTTTACAGTTAAATCTCTTCCAGGACAGGTGTTTGACATATTATATTAACAATAAAATAACAATAAATACAGGAATATATTTATTTACAAACACATGCCTATGAATATATAAATAATACTTACAATATATAACGTAAACATAAATATATAAATATAAATATATATTTATGTTTACTTGTTATAATACCATACAATAAAGCTAACATAATATTTCATTATATATTCAACTGGATAAAGATAAGTAGTGTTCCTTCACTAGTTTATTAGTTTTTGTTTAGTAAGTATTTGATAAAATACAGGGGCACTCATTCGTCATACCATTGTTGGAAGAAGGTTCAGATACGACCCGAAAGCCAAGAATTTACGCTGCACTGGTAATCATTAACATCAGCAATAAGATACAAACAGTATGTAAAGTAGTAGTAGTTATAGACCTAAATAATTACAATAGGGACTGTAAAGCACGCGTAACGATTATATAAAAAAGTTGAAATATAAACATAATGAAATCCATTTAAAAATAGTTTGATTCAATATAACACTCATTCTCAGATTACTCACCCTGCTGCCAAGAATTAGGTAATGATCTGGTAATAAAGTTCGTCAACTGCGGTCTACGAGCTTATTAAAGTGTGTGTGCCTTCATTATATATATATAGATTTTGCTGGTTCATTTTACATCAATTAGTTAGAATCAAAACATATGTAGTTTAATATTCAAGACCATCTTCGAGCAATAAATGCAATTTATAAATTGAGTATTTGCTGAAGCAAAAGTACTATTTGTAAAAGAAAAAGAAACTGTTTGTACACAAAAAATAAAATACTTAATAATTATATTTAATAACACGCAAAAAAGAACATTATCTAAATTTTACATATTTATCAAAGCATGTTATAAAAAGATGCCATCTTTGTAATAAATATGAAACCACTCGAATATTTTCTCTATATTTCAGCAGCGTGTTTGTTTAAGTTTGTTGTTTACTTGAACTAGAAGATGGCGTTGTAATGTATAATATTAATAATGGATATGTAAATAACAAAGCATGTCAAATTAGATGAATTAGATTACCCTACTACAATAGATTATTATCGTGTCCCACATTAGGGTACAAATTGGTAATTAATACTTAATTATCAAATTGTCGGCATATCTTAAACATTAATTCAGCGGTTGTGGGGATTTCATAATAAGAAGTTATTATTATCACGCTTTAATCACATTATATATAATTCTATTTTCAAATATTAAGCAATATTATGGAGTGACAGAGACATTTGTTTGATGGAAACAGCAAATTTAACCGTCCATTCATTTACCGTGACTAAAATTATTTCGCTCTGACGTCAATTGATTAGCGACCAGTCATTGATTAATATTAAAACTCCTCATTTGACAATTATTGGTTAGGAAACCTAATTAACCTTAAATTAAATCATGTCTCGTCCGACTCTGAATTGATAATGGCCTTATTTTTTTTTTGAGTAATTGAATGTTAATTGATAAGGACATTCTTGAAGGACAATTTAAAATACAATACTGTCTACACTTCTTCTTGCTATCATTTTATAAAACAGTGTTGCCTCACAACATATTTTATGAATAAAATATCGATGAAACCATGATAATTTTCTATATGAAAACACACACTTCTTGTGTAAGTAGGTTATAGTTCAATGACAAAAACAAAATAACCTACAGTTTCCACATAAATATAATTGAAATAAATAAATATTTTTACTTATTTTAATGATTGATGAAATTGAAATGTATAAATAGTCACTATTAAAATATCTGATGATAAGATTCGGGAATCCTTATTTTAATTCGTTATCGAGGATAGATTTACTGATAACGTGGTAGAGCCATGTTGCAGCTTATTACTAACTACAGAATTAATGGGTCGGCTCGATCCGAGTAAGACCGATAAGTGAAACATATCAGCATAATGCTGCTGTGTTTCGTATGGTGAGTTTAGGGATCTGGAGATCTTTATTACTGGTGACGAGGCATTCCATCTCAGTCCTCAAGGGTGACAACGCACCTGTATTATGATTCCTTGTCAAGGTTGAATATGGATGTCGTGGAAAGCAGGAAACATTAACCTTCAGGTGAACTGTGTGCTCGTTTGTTACTCGCGATGTAATGATAAAAAAAAGATATTGAGTAAAATAGCGCAGTATACCGCATCTGTGTTTCTTATGGTATCCAATAACAGTCAAAAAAGCATTCTGTCTTAATCTCAGTCCTCGGGTGCGACAACTCATGGGCCGCAGTTTCCACTTACCATCAGGCAAGGTGGACATTAGTAACCGCTAATATCACAAAATGAATAAAAATTAAATCTTGGGGATGAATGTAGGTGTTTATGGACTGCGGTCATAACCTACTGTCAGATGAACTGTGTCATCGATTGTCATTATTATAAATATATATATTTATATATAATGTTATCAATCTAGTAAAACAAACGAAACGTAAATTTATGCAAAGAATCCATTAATCCAAGTTTGGATAATGTAAGCAACAATATATCGGAAGTAAATAAAACTCGGAAATTTATGAAAAATTTAAATAAAATTATATATGTATGTACACTCGGCGTCAAAAAAATCGCACCTTTTGAAATTTTGACTTCAAGCGAATAATACTCTTAACTTATTTATTGTACCCTACCAAAATTAATATCATTTGAAAGCACAATTAGTACACTTTAAAAACGCATATCGTTCTTTTCTGTAAAAACAATAATCACGAAACGTTAGGGTCTTTAAAAAAAAAGTGCTGAAAAGCTCATTAGAGGACTCACTACTTGTGCCACCTTGGACACGAATAAAAGGGGGGGTTAAAATTAATTATGGGTCATTAGCTATCCAGACATCACAGAAGTCACACCTGAACAGCTCCAGTAAGAAAAAAACCCTGAAAAATGGATACCACGGCAGAAGAAGCAGCTCAAGAGGTAGTACTACTGCAATCAGGACTACGCCAAGTTGATATTGCTCGACAACTCAACATAAGCCGTTTCCGGGTGAAACGAGTATCCCAGCGGTTCCAGGAGACTGGAGGCTACATCAGGAAGCATGGATCCGGAAGACGACGTTGCACTTCCGACAGAGACGACCGCTATATTGTGTCGACGTCTTTGCGTAACCGATTCTCCAACGCTGTTGAGCTGCAACAGCAGCTCCGAACAGCTAGGAGGACGTCGGTGAGCGTCTCCACAATAAGAAGGCTGCGAGAGAAGAAAATCCAGGCCCGTAGGGCTGCTACTGGTCCTCTAATGAGCTTTTCAGCACTTTTTTTTAAAGACCCTAACGTTTCGTGATTATTGTTTTTACAGAAAAGAACGATACGGGTTTTTAAAGTGTACTAATTGTGCTTTCAAATGATATTAATTTTGGTAGGGTACAATAAATAAGTTAAGAGTATTATTCGCTTGAAGTCAAAATTTCAAAAGGTGCGATTTTTTTGACGCTGAGTCATATTCCTCAGGAACATTGCATCTGCGTCTGGACATTTAGGGGACGAATGTGCCATAGGCCGCAAAAGTCATAAAAATAAAACTTCATTAAAAAATCATGTCATCTACGTTTATTTTTTTTATTACATTGTAAGTAACAAGCGAGCACTCAGTTCACGACGCGGCATTCCACCTCAGGCCTCAAGGGTAACAACGCATCTGCATTACGATTCCTTGTCTAGGATGTATGAAGACGTCATGCCATTAGGTGAATTGTGTGTTAGTTTGTTTCTCTCAATGTAATAAAAAAAAGACGTTGTCACCCTTGAGGACTGAAATGGAATACCTCATCACCAGTATTGAAAATTTCCGGATCCCTACACTCACCAGACGAAACACAGTAGCATTATGCTGCCATTTCTCACTGAAATTCTGTGAGGGCGTGATCCTACCCTGGTCGAGCTACATTTCAAATTATAATATATATATATATATATATATAATATTTCCAGAAAATTAAAATCAAACATAAAACGCTAAACATTTATATCATGTGAATGTCATTTAAATAAAACTCAAACATTTTGGACGATCTTTTTGCGACGACGTCACTAAACATTAACACTAGTCGTATGAAAATTGTTTTTAAATTACTCTAGCGTGTCTCTTGGAAAAAATTATCGAGCACAAGAAGATCACCACCTATCTCCATTAGAATGCGTCATTTGAATCAATTCAAGAAACATTTCTCCCTCGCGCTTCTGCTGGCATATCCTGTTATACTTATTTTATGTGTTGAAAGCTTAATCGTAATATTTATTACGATAAAAAAAAATTACATTTATACTTACGGTTATTAGTAACAATTTTATACATATGATGTATAATATATTTTTTATATAAAAAGTTTTAGGTTATAGAAGAAAATTAAAATTAAGTAATAAAAAACTATTATAGGCATAGGCCCTCTTATAAGTATTGGAACAAATAAAATTTGAGTAGCGGATTGGCGGACTTCATATGTCTAAATATTTTTTTTTTACACTCTTATTACTTTAATCTGTATATATACAAACCAATGACAAAACAATATTTTATGGCAACGCCATCTGGTATGTTTTCTAAAAATTTATATATTATTGTATATTATCGTACAAGCAAAGCCGCGCGCAGACCGTAGTAAGGCAATAATAAAACAAAGTAGTCGCTCGTTACTATGCCGATGCATTATTCAATTAGGTTGATAACACTTAAGACGATTACCGCTAATAAAATTGTAATGTCTTGTTTCCGAGACGAGGCGCGTGGGCCCGAGATGCGACCCCATCCACTCACACTTCTCATGCCGCTCCTGACAAAAACTAGTGATGTTATTTAAACATAAAGCGCATATTGCATCGAATAGCATTTAATAGCGGTAGACGTAAACAGCTAGGTTTCTAGGTGCACCAATAAAGGAGCCGACAACTTTGGTAATGTTTTCAGAACAAAATTTAAATTATATTTACATGAATATATATATATATATATATATATATATATATATATATACCTTCCATGCCTTCGTATAATGCCAGCGTAATATATGCTATATTACAATACAATACATTATAAGAATTATTATATGCATATAACTGCATAACACGGCAGTGTTATTAGTTAAATCTAAATATCTTTCGTACTGGTGATTAAGCCATCTTAGTATCGGGAGACACCTCATGTGCATCGTCGATGTTTGTTTTGAATGGATTTAGATGTCATAGGACGCAGTTGTGTCTTACCATCACTACGTGATCGTTTTTCACTTCCACTATTATTAAAAAAACATCAGTTTCAAGATGCTGTACAATGAATAGCGCTATCTCTGTAGCTCTCATTTCTTGGTCTCATATGACCGATGGTAAGGTAAGGTCATGTGTTTGTTTTTGTATAAAACATAATTCTAAATAAAAAAATTATAAACAATTTAAAGAGAAAATATTGAAAGTTAATAATGGTAATCTGTTTATTTGTAATAGATAAGCAAAACAAAGTTAAACATGAATTAATTAATAATCTTCTTCAAGAAATAAAAACAACCAATATTACTAAAACCTAAATTAATTTTGATATTTCGTATAATTAAGGAGGTAATCTGTTGAATCGGAATTCCTAATATCAAAACCTATATTATTATTTAGTCGGTGCGTAGCCTAAACCCGCGAAATGGGATGACACATTCCGTAATTCGTACAATAAGCCACTACTGCCGCCACCTTCAACCCGTCCCTGCCACTGTGAATAATTATTTATTAATAAAATATAAATAATACTTTAAACGAAATATATTTTCAATTTCATATTAGACTAAAATTACTTTTGAAAGTTTACATATGGTTGTATATATTTTATTTTTATGTATTTTTTTTACATACTCACGAAGAGTATGTAAATGCATTTCTTCTAAACTGAGAGAAATTTATATTTATCGTTTTTGCTTTTTTAATTTATAATATATTTTTGTTTATCTACTTAATTAGAAAAAGAAAAATATTTTAATATTTTAATATCTGTCAACTATAATTAAAAGAACCGTATGATGAACTCGTTTTCTTCTTAACATCGTCATTGTCATTAACCAATAGTAAGCTACTGTTGAACATACCGTTTCTAAATTTAAGTAATGAAAAAAAAAGTTTTTTTTTAAGACGAACCGTTGGAAAAAAGGCAGGAATATCGAAATTCGTGTACAGTAAGGAAATTCTAATATTTCATAATATTTTGAAACGCCTTTATTGTTTATATTTCATATAAAATTATGCAACTATAGTATTACGTGATCTCACACGTGAGTCAGGCGACTGAGTTTTACGTGAAAACAACCGTTACACACAAACCATTCTAGTGTCAGATTGATGATTCGAGTTATTGCGTAATACCTTAAATTTATTGTAAACAATTCAATATTTACAGAATTAATTATTAATGTTTATAATTAACCGTGAAAATAGTAATCTATACGGTAAATGATCAATTATCGCAAAAGCAATATCGATCCCAAAATTATTACACATATATTTATCAGAGAGTAATATACCACTTCTTGATTGCATTAAACTTTTTCTTTTTTATTTTATTATTTGTAATTAATGTAAATCGAAGACAGGAAAAATATTAAACATAAAGCAAATATCTTTTTAAAGCTATAAATAAAGATTTTACACCATTACTCCCTAGGGAATATAATCATAGCTAAACTTATTTTATAAAATTCAACGTTGCATTTTTTTAAATTGCAAAGTCACTTATGAATTTCCGCCCAGTTAAACTTCACGAAGTGTCAATTTTTTATTTTATTTATTACTTTCGTGCCATAAAATCCAATTTACATTATCCTTATCGTGACAATAGCACCCCGCGTAAATTACCGGCCACCCCTACCCAATTAAAAGTTTGTCTTTCAATTACGATTTTCTAAAAAATTCTGTGTCGCACCCATGGGGCGAGGAACGGTTAAGTGTTGGAGTTGTTGGACTTTAATAAAGCGTTTAATTAAACGCGGCGTTACATCGGGTACGACGGGCAGTGTAGTGAGCGCGTGCGTCCCGGCACCATGTTACTCCTGACGATAATCCTCCTCGCGACAGGAGTCACTTCAAGACCATTCAACATCACTCACCTCAAAGTACCTGAAGTCGTGCCACCCGGAATGGCTGAAGTCGAAATTGAATGCCGATACGACGCGAACTTCACCCTCCTAAACTGGTTTAAGGGACCGAACGAGTTCTTCCGATACAAACCAGGCGCTGCACCGAGTACCCGCTCCTTCCCAATTCTTGGCGTTGGGAGGGTCGAGTTAATAGCGTGTGGACCTACATCCTGCAGATTAAAATTGGGCACTCTTACCGAAGAAGCGACAGGGCTGTACAGATGTGATATAGAACGTGACGTCCCACCGTACAAATTCGAAACTCGTACAGCATACATGGAAGTTCATGGCCATGAGCATAGAAGACCAATGCTGGAAGGGCTAGCAGAAGAATACGGAGACGAAGAGAACATACAAGCGTACTGCCGTGGGGCGCCCGATGCTGAAATACGATGGTATATAAACGGACGAGAAGTCGACGAAATGAGGGGATCGGCGTCATTAAAAAGGCGAAGTTCAAGGCTTATTTTTCAAGGAGTTCCACCGATGGTGACAGTGCAGTGTGCCGAGTTCAGATACGGCAAGTTGTCAGGTTCGAAGGAAACGAAAGCCCGGTGGAAAGATCCAGCGCTTAGTCAGAAAGACGAAAGAGCTCAGGAGCAAAGAAATCGTTCACAAATCCTTACCGCTCATCTAGGTGTGATCTTCCTTTTGTGTTTTGTACTATTTTAGTAATTTAGTAATTATACTCTGTTGTGATAGGTTAGTTCCTAACACGAATGTTAGTTAATGAAGGAAGCCAATTATAAGTTCCTGCAAGATGTATTTATATATTTTTGATAAATAGATGTGATTTATATTTGTTGAAGCTACCTTCCAAGATTAATAAAAGTATGTGTAAAGAAAATTTGTGCTTTAAAGTGGCCATGCTTTTTTTTGTATCATTTATGTTTTCGTAACGATTTTGATATCTTAATTTTAATTTTATAAATATAACATTGGTCGTACAAACAATTACGTGATTAGACAGGAACGAAATGAGGAAAATTTATATTTATTAAAAAAATACCATATATTTTTTTCATTTTTCATGAGGGAATATATAATATTTCCTTTTATTTATATAAATTCAGATTTCATTAGGGTTCAGTAACGAGTTTGCCTAGAACAAAATAAAGCCACACACAGCCAATTTATTCCAATATTATATAAACTGAAGAGTTTGTTTGGTTGAACGCGCTAATCTAATCAACTACAATTTTTTTTACTACAGTTTGAATTAAAAAAATATTTTTGTGTTCCATAGTCCATTCATCAAGGAAGGCTATAAAACATCACTTTACTACCAAAAGGAGCGGAGCCTTAATGAAAAATGTTGCAAAAACGGGAAAAATTATTCCTTTTAAGAGCTTCCGTTGCGTGTGCTGCATAAAGTTACGCAAATATCATGTACGTATGTCGGAATTGTTCCCCTTAAAAAGTTCTAAAAAAAATGCGTATGAGTCTAGCTGTATGAGTTAGTATATATATAAATTCCACTATTGGGCATCGGCCTGCGCTCAACTGCTTATTAGTGGACTTCACGTGTCTTCGTAATAATATTGTTTTATATCTTTATATCTTATTTCTCTAACATACAGATTTTCTAACGATGTCATCCTTCACCGCCGAGCACGTGGATGATCAATTTGCCTAATGGTAAGTAATTCCTGTGGCTCCGAACACCCACATTCATCCTCCATACATATATTACACAGATACGTTGATACTCCCTTTAGATAGCGATCCGAGTCGAGGTTTCGTACCTCCATAAGCGGGCCCTCGGATCGTATTATCGCTTCCCTCCGTTGTCCTCGACGTTCTTCGTCCACAGGGGTCGGAGTGCAGCGATGGTGCAGCAGCAGTCTCCGGGCCAGCTTCGCAGCCTCGTCGTTGTCTCCCTACTCAGCGGGCCTCCCGCTCGTTAATCTAGTAAGATAAAGCTGAAGAGGTGTCTGGATCAATAACAATATTCACAAAAAAAAAACGTTGATACTTCTCGGCACTTAGATGAAATGGCTCATGTATAATAGATCTATCAGATCACAGTACTAATCCACTATTGTATGATGGGATTTCGTGAAACCTAGCCGGTCGAACTATTCAGCTACGGCTAGTTTATAGCTACATCGTGGCTATCACAGCTAAAAAATAATCACGGGAGACTCGACGGAGGTGTACGATGGCGTGACAAAAAAAAATCGTAAACAAGGGTCCACGACAATTTATTTGCTTTCGATAGTGAAGAACTAAAATGTAAGTTTGACTTAAACTATCAATGTAGGCAGATAACATTTTAAGAAGCTCAGCGACTGTTACTTGTGAAAACTTGCATATTCCACATTTTTGGTCGAGTATTGAGAATATGGTAGAAATGTGGGTCCACCGGAACCAGCTAAATTTTGAATGTGGTCTATGAGAAAAAAAGTCTGGGAACCTCTGGATTAGAGCGAGACAACAAGTAAACTCTTCATCGTTTGCCACTTTGCTTCCGTCATTTTAAATTAAAAAAAGACATGGGACTGCCGCGATACATCCTTGAGCAGCCGTTTATTATTAGCCACTTATCATTTGTTTAGAACTGTATCTGTGTGGAAACATGAGCAGGTATGCTGACCGGTGAGGGTGAGTCACGCTGTCCTCGATGTTATCCATAACACTTGCCATCATTTATTCTGCTAATGCCGGACATAAAATTCAAAAACCCCGGATATTTTTTGAAACATTTTTTTACTGCGTACACATATTTCAACCCTTTTATATGTTGTTATTATTCCTATAATAAATTGAATGAACATAAGTATAAGTAAAATTTACATAAAATTTATTACAAATTATTGATTATTACCAACGAGACAGGTTTCTCGTGGACGCAAAAAGCGTATCAACTTGAAAATCATTTGACATCCCCTGACACCCTGCAATCGAGAGCAAATCCGGAAAAAGCCGAATGGATGGTAAGCCTATCAGGAACAAACACACTCATACTTTTGTTACTCGTTTATCTTGTGAGAAAGGTTTTGCAACATTTTTCTGACCCACATATTGAACGATGCTTGCGTTTATACCATGTAGCGATACATGCGCAAAGTGCGTAAAGTTGCAATACACTTATTCTTTTTTCAACCCGGCGGAACTATAAAAGCCCTCTGGTTAACAGCGGCCATCAGCCCGAAAAAAAATCATTTTTTGTTTAAAATAATGTTCCCAAAATCCAATTAAATATACTCATTTAAAAACACGTTTGATTAATTGCCTTTGTGATAGCTAAATCGCGGCTCCGTTTTATATGCCTAGCCGAAGAAGAATTAATTCACATTCAATGTTTTCCGGTTTGGATGGTATTTATTACATATCATTTTATCGGAAACTTCCTCCAAGCTTAGCTATTGACGTCACTAAGAAAGGAAACGAATGAATGAAGTGCATCTACTAATGCCTTTGTGTTTGCGCGATTACATACTTAAACTATAAATATCCATGTAGTTGATTATCATCCAGTAAGAACTAATAAATGACACGATATATATTTTGATCAGCATGATATTAAATAAAGAGTCCACTGCTGTAACTTCCTAATTCCGATATTTACCATTTGCAAAGGCCAGTATATACACTAAATGTATTTATAAAATTTCATATTTCTCATGATCCAAATCAGTACAGCACTATGATTCAATTTTCTAGTATTCTGTGAAGGTCCCATCCTCGTCGATCTCTTCGTATATTTAGGTCTTTGTCGCCATGTTTTAAAATTTACTTTCGAAGCCTTAAATTCTTTTTTATCATATAACCTATTCATAAACCCACTCTACAACCATACCTAACATAACCTAAATTTAAAATTGGATATTCATCGTGAAAACATAATAATTTTGAGTCTAATGTAATATTGCAATATGGTTCGTATAACATGGTGCAACTTGTCACAACTCATTAACAATTTGGTGAATCATCTTGAATCGATATTTAATCGATTATTTATAATTTACACACTAAACATTTTCTCACAATCTCTTTTTGAAAACATATGTTACTCCTCGTGTGAACTTCTATTGAAAATGACAATATATCTACTATATTTATTCTCTCGTATTAAATCACTAAGCTCTTCAGGTATTCTAGTATTTTTATCATTAGGTAAATCTGTGGCCTATGTTCAGCAATGGACTATAGATAGACTGTCATGATGATGTTTTGAATATTATCACTATAAAGCCAGTAGTGCGTCCTGGTGCTGCTTTAATTGCACGACATCCGAATAAGTCAAGTTCGATCCCCCACGCCAGTACTAATGAAATTGTCAATTGCAATTTTTTTACTGATGTTAAATTAGCTTAGAGATGAAGGAAAACATCGTAAAGAGACTATATATAAGAAATAAATAATAAAATATTTTTTTGAATATACATATATCAAACCAAAGCGTAGAGAAAAGTAGCGGACTTTATTCTAATATCACTTTGTTGTATCTAGAGACGAGGCCTATGCCCACCGATGGAATTATATAGATAGAGCATTACTTTACTTATTTTAATTACTAATAGTAGAATTTGATCTGATTTGCAATGTTAATTTATTATTTTGGTATCATACATAATGTTAACATAACTTAAATATGGAACAGTATAATAGGTTCATTTTTAAATAACGCTGTTTTTCTCAAGAATGTATCAAATATATATTTTAGAGTCCGTATCAAAAAGAAATTTTTATCATAGCCTAAATACGAGTAACATGATTTATATGCCATCTATATATTCAAGTTTTTGATGAAACCTCTGAAACCTAAACAAAATGAATTATACTTCGAAACGGATGTACATTATAAAAATAACCAAAACTTGTATAATTTATGTTCAAACGAGAAGAGGATTAACAGTTAGGATAAACAGAATAAGAGGATTTTTAATTGAAAAATATATAAGATTTAAAATAGTTTAAATGCTCGGAGTTTTGTAAAGTACTTTTGGAACTTAAATAATTAATAACAATGCGTTTAACATTTTAGCAGTAATAGTCCACGCTGCAGGTTGTTTTAAACTACATTATGAATGGCTTGGCTGGACTGGAAAAGGACCGCACTCTCACAGAATACCAGTTTAATGTTGTTTCTGGCGCTTGTAGAGATCCGGAGACTCTTGTTACTGATAAAGAGGCATTTCAACTTAGTCTTTGGGGATGATCGATTTAACAATGAGATTTCTTATCGAGGTTGAATGTGGGTATCATGTCAAGCCACAGAAATAACTTACCATGTGGTAAATTGTGTGCTAATTTGTTACCCTTTATACAATAGAGAAGATCAACTAAAAATGTCCTGGAAATTTAAAGCATTACCCCTTTCCCCATTTATTATCGCAAAACAGTTATTGTTTAAATAGAATTATGATACATTGACTTAAGAAAATAAATCCATTAGATAGTAAGAAAATTCAATGTATGACTATCGATTCAATCGTAAAATTAAAAAAAAATATTATGGCAACATTGATGACAAAAATGGCGATCTTTAATGACGTAAAAATCCTTCGCCCCTTCGTTTGTACAAAAGTGACAGGCTGACAACGCGCATTGCGCAAAGCAACGGAGTGCGGAGTCGTGTGTGCATGTTACACGGTTAAACATGTTAAAAAGTTTTTCTGAAATTTTAGTTTTATGTTACATTCGGTGCCCAAATTGTTGTATAAGAACTGATGTAATAAACTTTTCTCCTTCTTGATTAAGTGAGAAATATAGTAAAATAATAAATAGTGAATATATTTTTTGTTTGTTGTAAGTCAGCTACGTTCCAAAATCAAGATGCCAAAAGGAAAGAAAAAGGGTAAATACGGTAAGTTTTGTTTTTACCTCATGAACATCATAGGTGAATGTTTTTTATTGTTTGTTTATTGTCACGCTCCCCAAGCAAGGAATTTGCCAAGAATGAGATCACGCGGCGACCTTGTGGTCGTACACAAGTCTGCGCTAATGACAGTCCACGTACATAATTCACATTCGATTATTAATATAACATCGCCTTGAACTAACAAACCATACATTCATCGAGAACTTAAAAGCTTCGCGATATTTCGCGCGTTTTGCAAGCCTTTGACGCAACGGATACTTTCTAGATTTCATAACAACAGATTTTCACACGTGTGTAGTCTTTTGGAGTCGGATGTCAATTCTTGAATAATGACAAATACGATAACGTTGCTAGACATGCTGTTGGGGGCATGATCTGACCTTGATTTAGTAACCGCATTTATAAATTATGTATTTTTTTCTTTCGTATCGTGTGCTAATCGTTTTGTTTCGTGAACGACGATACTGCACATAATAAACAAAATTTGTAGACACTATAATCAAACACTGCCTGTCGTGGCAGAAAAGCTTAAATGGCTTTAAACGTTATAAATATTTTTTAACGTTGTATAAATATTGCGTAACATTGTTTTGGAGTTGGATTGTGTTCAATCCAAGAAAATACAGTAAAATATTTTTTATTTTTTTAATATTTTTATATTACAAGTTGTCAAAAATACTTGTAATAAATATTATCTTTTTGTCATATATATACAATACAAACATATAATAATATAAATATTGTTTAATATATTACAACATTATTAATTATTATGAAAAAAAGGATGAAAGGCCTGCAGTGGCAACCATGGACTAGTATTTTCATCATATGAGGACCCTGACTAATAGGAATGATGACCTATGTATGAGGAATTTGGATGCAGTTGACTCACAATTATTCTTTAAGGCAATCTTGGGGCAGGCATATGTTCCTCACATGTTGTTGATGATTTGTTATTATATATTTGTATATTGCGACATATTATCATTAATATCTACTTTATATTTTACTCTTGGTGAACATATTTTTTTATGTGAAGTAATAAAAGGAAAATATTTTTGTTTCTATACATTTTTTATGTTGATTGTGATGAGAAATCATCTCAGAGTTTTGTATGATTTTTGATTAATTGATACTCTTAATTTTATTTACCACTGGTTTGTATATAATACATTGGGCCTTAAGAACCAATGATAAATCAACCAAAATGTGCGGTAAAATCAAATTAAGGGCTTTATTTTTAATTGTATACAAATATGTATAATATAGGATATAAGTATGTGGAATAAGCTTGGCTGTGCTACATTCCCAGGAGTTTTATAATACATGTAAGCTATCAAAATATTAAAAAAATTAAGTAAAATATTAAATAGCTTTTTTTCTTAACTATATGACTTACTATATAACTTCTTTACTTAATTTAACAGAATATTTTAGTTCAATCTCTCGCAAAGTTAATTGACAAAGTTTTAAGTGAAGTAGTGCCAATTAATATAAACTTATGTACTGTCTACTTTATTCATATCAGTTTTTTTATTTATTTTGGTACTTGTATATCTATATATAAAAATATTTATATCTATTAATATAAATTATATACTTTATATTTTATCCTAATTATTAATTTATATCACAATGCATGCATGAAGAAGATGTGAGATATGGCATAGTTAAAGTTCATATGGAGTGCATTCATACGGAATATATAATTATAATCATAATACATATAGAAATACATTAAATTAAACTAAAACACTCACATGCTAATAGAACAAAATTCAAAAATGTTATATTGATACAGATACAGAGATATATATACTATTTACAAAAGAATGTCAATAACATTCAAACTCAAAAATTCAATGAATTACAGTTGAATTTCATATATATTCTAATTTGAGATATTAAAAAAATATGTTATGTCCAAAGTAATAAATAATTGGCCTTGTGCCTTCTCAACATGTTTATTAACCGGGCTATAATGTTATTCAAAATGATCATACATGATGCAGCAGTAATTCTTAGTTACACATGATTAAAAATGTTGTGTAGATTAGTTTATTTCAATACTGCAATTTTGTGATAGATGGTGGGTGTGATGTGATGATGTTTTAAATATTAAAAATGATAAGATAAAAAGAATAATTTTTATGTTATCTACCTTTAAAGGAATTTTTAAATACAAACATTTTTATTAAATTATCATTTATTTATTTCAATTACATGCTAAAATTACAACAAATATTGAGACACAGTTAGTTTGGAACCAATATGTAAAACCGGACATGTGCATGTGTATTATGTTTTGTAACCTTTTTTTTGGCCACCAATTTGTAGATAGTGGCAATCCCATTGCTATAGAAATTTTGAGATTTCTCCAGCTTTATCATGATGTAAAACCACAACCTTTCTATTGATGGGATTTCTTTCAAAACTGTTTTGTGCTCAACCCCTAACTCTCCAGCTAAGTTGCAACTACTAATATTCAAAATAGGCAACGATTTTACCTGTAACAGGTTGTCGTAATCCATCTGAAACTACCTCCAATATAGAGCTCAAAATCAAGCTATTTAAATATAAATTATTAGTGCCATATATATATATATATATATATATATATATATATATATATTAACTATAAGGAGTCATCATAAGAGGATGATGAGATAAAAAAATATCACAATTTTTTTTTCATAGAAATAGGTGGCTAACAAGCAAGCACTGATGATAAGTGATTACCATTGCCCATGAACATCTGCAACACCAGAGGGGTCACAAATTTAAGAAAGAAGAGAGAAGAGCCGGCCTTTAAGAAAGGTGCAGGCTCATTTCTTGTGGTCCATAAACATCACAAATTTTTACAAACTTGACTAGTTGCTCTTTTTTTCTAAATAAGCCACAAAATGTCCAATAGTTATCCGGTATTGAACTTTATTTGTCAGCTAAATATTCTGACAAAGAGTAGTAAGATTTTTTGATTAGTTTAGACACCTATTATATTTATTATATTGTATATAACCTTTGTTAAATATTTTTTTAATATTTGACACATATATATTGAATGCTAATCATTCAATATATATGTGTTAATTTTGAAATATATTTTATGAGTTTGTAGTTTTAATTGTTTACACTTGTATAGGCATATTCTGTATGTGTTTTAAATATTATTATATTGATAAATGATGTATTTTATTCAACAAACAAATCAGACATCATCAGAGAGAATGCTATATAAGGAACTTTGAAAACAATATATTGTATATTTAGTACTTTAGCTAACAATGCCAAATCTATGTAATAAACATAACAACATTCCAATGCTTGGAACCTAAGACTGTCACTAATATTGTTAAATTGTTTACACATTGTTCAATACAAATGAGCTTGATATACAGAACAACACAAAATACGATACAATCCTTGCAAGGGGTTAAAGTAGAGCAGATTTGGAGCAAGTTTTTTACATGATATAGTGTTGAAAACTTGATTATTTCCGAGTTATTCAAGATTTAATTATTTTAAATATGAACCCTGGTTTTCATGTTAAAATGAACACCAGTAATTAATTTTAAGGGATTTTGTTTATTATTTTGATATGTTCTGATAGACAAATGGCTAAATACTCATTCCTGGCACTGTATGAGTGATATGTAGAATGGTGACAAAAAAGTAATGTTTTAAATGCCTACTATAATAATGGAGACAGGAATTTAGTTGCTAAATATGGAAACAGTTACTAGTTTGCCGCCGTCTCATTAACCTAGACGCAAAACGCCACAAACGGAAATCTCGCCCCAAGCCCTCCTACAACTACACCTACAATGTCACCGGTCAGTTATATTGCAGCACTTGCAACCGGGCATTCAAGAGCAAGTTCGGCTTTGCAAGCCATATCAGGGCTCATGCCCGGAACTAGTTAGGGTCGCCGTCACCGGTCACGGTGTGGACAACTATATAGTTTTGCCATGTCATTTGACATTTTACAATTGCTTTCTTAGTCTTCACTTTCCATATTATTTTCTGTCAGTTGATTTCTTCCTTAAATATAAAATATTCCTAAATGTAAAAATGTGATATATTTATATAATATTAATTTTAGTTAGGTACATTTATTGACCCTATTTATTGATTACAGAACATAAAAGAACGGAACAAGCATACTCGTCAGATGAAGATGCGGGTATAGATATGACCATAGACAACTGCTCGGAGATATCAGGCCAGTCCGACGTGAAGAGCAACCATGAAGATGCAGGTGTGTATTATAAAATAAATAATTTGATGGGATTTATTTAAAGGTTTATTCACTCGACAATTCTACATGCTGGAGACACGCTGCAGTTTGTTGCTAGCTGTAACATGAATGGGTGGCTTAACAAAAGAAAAAACACAACTTCATAGAATACCAGCATAAAATAGCCACAACACTGCTGTGTTTCAACTGGTGACATTGACTGATGAAAGGATTCAAAGACCTTTAGTACTGATGTTGAAGCATTCAATCCTAGTCCTCGGGCACAAAATGCATCTGTGTTATAATTCCTTATTGAAAATTAATAAAGGAATTGGTTACTGGCTTAGTTCGTGGCTGTGTGCTCACACATCACATCTAATATAAAAAAAATTGTTTCACACTAACAATTGCTGACACATATATTATACAGCTACATACTATATCTGTTTGTTTTATTCACTGGTAATGTGCTCAAGGTAGTTTACATTGATTGACAACTTTTATTAACATATATTTGTATATTTTATATGTAGCTATCAATTTATTGTAGAGGTTTTTTTTGTATTGTGTATGTAGTTTATACATTTCCTAGTTATTAATGATGCAAATAATTATTTTTTGTTGTTAAAGATACTAAGAGTTCTATTTGTGTTACTAACATTCCGGTTAACCATTCCAATTAAGCTTAAAATGCTTGTGATTAGCATAGGTAAAATTGACAATCTAAACCTTTGAGTTGAGTGTCATAGTGTCCTTTCCAGAAAATGATGTCCAAGAAAAACTGGAAGAGAAGGTGCTAGAACTGATCGAGGCACTAAACGCTCGAGCTAATGCGGCCAGAGCGGCAGCATTTGTGGCCCTCCACGGGGCCCTACAGCGTCGCCATCTAGCTGGACTACTGGCGAACCATCGAGCTACCTTAGCTGATCACATATCGCGCGCCTTGAGGAGAGGAAAGGATGGTGAACGCCGAGCTTCCGCTAACGTCGCTTCCCTGTTAGCTCTACAGGTATATATTTTCTACTATTCCTTTAAAATATAATGTTATCTATATATATATTATAAGACTCGTAGTTTAGTAAAAAGAGAGGAAAATATATATAAATTCTACTCTTGGGCATAGGCCTTCTCTTTTGAGAGGGTCGTTAGAGCATAGCCCATCACGTGGCGATTGACGGATGACGTCAGACGTGTGAGTGTCAAGCATCTTTAATATAGTTTTTTTTTCACGTAGATTTCGTCACGATATTTTCCTTCATCATTGAACACGTGGTAAATTAGCAATGCGAAACTAAGTGACTAAAATCATTTTTGTCGATTGAAATTCCATTCGTGGATTTAACTGCTCGTGAGTTCTAAAATATAGTGGGCAATTTTGCAAACTAAAAGCGAAATATTTCGAAGGCAGTGAAGTCGCCAAATGTGCAACCAAGCCTGTGTCGGGCTACACTAAAATATCCAATGTAGAGTATGCTGTCTCATCTTCGATATCCCGCCTAGGGGTGAGACCTTTATATAAACATGTGGTTTTATATGCTTTATTAAAGTAGTAATTGTATTATTCCTTCTTATGAAAACTTTCTACAAGTCATTATTTTTATAATATTTATCACCACCGGGTGCCCGCAATAGCTCGTCTCTAATATTAAAGATCTACGAATCCCTATACCTACTAAACGAAACACAGTGGTGTTATACTGCTAATTTATTTACAGTGGCATTGTTTGAGGGCGTGGCCCATCCCCGGTGGAACCAACTCATGTGTGCTGCTGCTGTGTGTTTATAATAATACAGACAGACAAAAAGACACCTGGCACACGAGACCGGCCCACATGCGAGGTGGTATGCCGACCGAAATTAGAACGTGTAGTCTCGACATATAGTTCTCCCTGTCAAGGGAGTCTTGTCTCAATTAGTCTATATATATTTATTATTTTGTATTGTTTATATTCGTTTTATTTTATTTATTTACTAACCAGGCAGTGATAGAAATAAATATCCCCCAATAATAATATACTTCCTAAGGTCAAGAAATAATTATTTCATTTGTTGACCATTTGTAGGTGTTAGTATTAACAGAAATCCCTTATGATCTACCATTACATGCATACAAATTACATTATAAAATACTATATAACTAAGTCATATTAAAGATCACAATTGTTATAATTAAACTTGTATGTCAAATAATTTAAGATAAAATAATTATGCGAATGTGGAAACTTATCAAATTTGTCATCAATGAATTCTTTAATAGCATATTTTTTTAAAACGTATAACAAGGAAATATATGTAGAATAGACTCCAATAGATGAAGCAATGAACTATACTAGTTTGTGGGAAGTCAATGTATTCAAGTGGCTCAGGAGGGGAGGGGGAGGGGTCTGTGTCCGACATTGGCATACGGAATATTGATAATAATGTTAGCACTGTATATCAGAAGATCGAACATAAACTTTAGTATGAATAATTCTATAAGAGACTCCAATTGAATTATATGGTTTTATTTTTTTATTTGTATAACAACTGATATTGTTGTTTAAATTCATCGTCACTATTTAATTGAAAACATGTTTACTGTAAGGAAGATTGAATGTAATAATGGAACTTTTTAAACAACTCCAAAAGGAGGCTCTATATAAAAAAGTTTCTACCTTTTTTTAATCTCTTCCTGAGCGGTTTAGAATTCGACAATAACACATCTAGTCATCATACAAACAGCACAGTAAGGACATACTATAAAAGAAGATTATAAGCTTTATTTATTTACAGATTGGTGACGAGGGTACCGAAGAGTTCATGAAGGAAGTGCGGCCTGCGCTTTTCGCCGCTTGCACTGATAAGTCTGCCTCACTTGAAACAAGAACAGAGGTTAGTCTCATTATTATTTCAAGTGTATATTATATATATTAATAGTATATTTAACTCTAGTAGTATTTAAGTTTAGTGTTTTCCTCATGCATTCCGCTGATTGCTTTTGTTACCAAAAATTTCATATACGTGCATCTTTGTGAGAAGACATTGGCAGAATTATCTCAATGATAGTTGCCATATGTACATAAAAAGAGCCTGCTGGAATATATACATCATCATCATTATGCATGCTCGGGATATATTATATATACTGCAGTTGTGGCCTCCACCAATGTGTTACTTGAAAAACCTTGCAATAGCATGCTGTTCAATTATGAACCAATGAAAAGTTCAGTGAATTATTCCTGAACAAAAGCAAGCAGTTGAATGTCGTCCCAGCAGTTCTGTTCCAGTCTTCCTTCGATTTGGGATTGTTAAAGTGAAGTGTTAAAAGATGTTTAAATTACCCATTGCATGCTGCTGTTTGGTTTTTGGACTGCATTAGTTACTATTGCAGTGTTTACTGATAGCTTGTATATACTATGTAATATATAGATATAGTTTGGCTGTCTCTTTTACCTTCCAGATGGGTAGCGATTACAAACTTTTGCTTTTTTTTATAATAAGGGGTGACAAACTAACACACAGTTCAATTGATAGTAAACGTATATTGCAGCCCATGACATCTACATACATTGTCAACAAAGATTCCTGATGCGCATACTTTAACACCAATGAGGAGATAGTATTCCTTGTTGCCTGTAATTGTACTCCGGATCCGTATTCTGTACGAAATGAAACAACAAACAGTTTCATGCCGTCGTTTCACGTTGGTAAACCACTGTTTTACACAGGTATTCTGGAAAATGTATTCCAACCCAGATCTAGCCAACGTCACGCTACAGGTCTTATAGTAATTGCTGATGATAGTCCGATACCATTAACTACGACTATGGTATCAATTGGCAGAACAATATCATCATTTATTTATGGCAGAGCATTATCACAGTCCTTGCTGACATACTGGGACACTACCAAAGAGAGCAATGTGCCCTAACTCATCAAGTATAAACATATATATCAAGTATAAATAGATATATCAATTTTAAATTTTCCTAAACAGTGCTGTTCATCACTTGCGGTGCTGTGCTACCTCCTGGAAGACGATCTGACGGAAATCATCGAGATAATGCGCATGTACGAGACCATATTCAGTGGCAGCTATCTTAAAGTGAGTTGAAAAATTTATATTATTCGTGTAAATATTTAAAATTAAAACATTACAAAATCACAAATAGTGTTGTGATATATTGTAACTTTTTATGTTATGTACCATAGATAGATTTTATTCAATTAGTTTGACATTAATTATATTTTTTACTTGTCTACTTCCAGGCTAAAAAAATATATAAGTTGGAAAAGAAAAAACTTTGTTTTTCTTATTACATTGAGTGTAAAAAATGAGCACACAGTTCACCTGATGGCAAGTGATTCCTGCCCGTGACATCTGCATTCATCCTTGACAAGGAATCATAATGTAGATGTTACCCTTGAGGACTGAGATGGAATGCCTTGTGACCTGACATAAAGGTCTTCGGATCCCTGCACTCACCAGAGGACACACAGCAGCATTATGCTGCTATTTTAAGCTGGTATTTAAAATTCAACCTCAAAGCCCTACAAACTTTAAACTTCACAGAACTACTAAATATTATAATATTTCAACCCAGCAGTGGGATTTACATAGAAATAACATGTTACTTTACTCACCAGAGTGAAATAAAAGCATAATGCTTGAGTGTTATTAGTGTGAGTGAGATGTTGAAGATCCAGGGACATGATTACAGACAATGAGGCATTCTATATCAATACTCAAGACTGACAATCCATCTTTAATCTTTTTTGAGGATAGACACTCTCCTAATATTAGAAAAACAGTATCTTTCAGTTAACTCTTGTTTGACTGGATTTTTGAAAACAAAAAACTAAGTGCCATCTAAGAACAAGTAACCTAAGTTCAATATTTCTTGTGAATTAATATTTTAAAAGATTATTGAATGCAAAAAAAAAACAAAAAAGTGACCACTACTAAGGTTTATTTCCCAAGTGTTTTGTCCTCACAAAATTTCCCTGTGAACTAAAAACGTATAATGTCGCATTGTTAATAAGAAATAATTCCATATTCAAATATAACAATACAAGTACCAAAGATTTTCCGTCACATGTGAACAAAAAACGTGTTGACTCAAACGTATGACTCACCTGATTCATCGTATCCGACAGTTTTGTTCAAGGTTGATAAAGTTCAATGACCCCATTCGAAATTGTCCACGGGGATAAATATTCCGCTGTGGAAATCTAAGGTGGTTTACTTTGTTATGTTTATAAGGAACTTCACTTCATTTTGGTTGTCTTTTTCAATAATTTATTATAAATGACACATTCTTTCAATGTAGATCATCTATATTTCTGACATTTAAAAAAAAAATTACTATCGAAAAAGAAAAGGGCAAGTGCGCAGATTCGCAATTCTTAAATTGTACAAGACTTTTTCAAAATTATTACAGATAATGTATTGAGCAAAAACGACGATTGACATACAAGCACACATTTCACCTGATTGTAAGTTAATCCTGAGGTCTATGACACCAATATTCCTCCTTGATAATAAATCATTATGCAGATCCAATGCACCCGAAGACTGGAATGAAGATGGAATGTACCATCACTATTAATGCTCCGGAAACCTACACTCACCAGACCTTGTAATAAAATAATATTAACAAAGCATTAAATGTCTTGTATAATTAGACAAATTTTCTTTGTTATCAGGGCGATAGCAGTGTGAAGGTGTCCGGTGCTGCGGTGGAGGAAGGTGCGTGGCACGCTGCCGCGTTGGATGGGTGGGCGCTGCTGCTGTCTCTCGCAGAGCCCGCACACGCCGCTGCGTTGCTCCGTGCACAGCCGCCCGCCCCCCGACGTCTAGTCCAGCTGCTGGCTGCTTGTAGCCTCGAGGTTGGTTCAGATATTTAGCTTGCGGTTGCTAGGTCGTCTAACCATTTACTGACAGAAATGAGAGCAATAACGAAGTATTACATATTTAAAATCAATTAAAATATATGAGATGTTATAGGAGGCTTCCAATCAATAGTTTTTTTGGTAGAAATACAAGCCATTTTCAATACTTAGATTTTTTTTAATTACGTGAATACTAGTACATACACAATATGAGCAATCTCCCACAATCCTGTCAGATCAAAGATGCCACATTGTGTGTAATATGCCCAAAATATAGTAACTGTTATAAACTCGTTGGTCCTATTTACAACCAAGGTACAAAACATGTAGTAATGTGCAATCAATTGTCTTTTTTATATACTGTCCTTTGTTATATAAGGAACAGGAAGATGTCATAAATATTTTTTTTTTTTAAAAAAACCCTCGTCAACCAACAGGTGCGCATGGCGGCCGGCGGGGCGCTGGCCATCGCCCACGAGCGCACCGCGGACGAGAGCAGCAACTGGGACGACGAAGAGCTGCTGCCGCAGCTGGAGCAGCTGGCCCGCGACCCGCACAAGTACAGGGCGAAGCGCGACCGCAAGGTGCAGCGGGCTACTTTCAGAGACATACTCAAGTACTTTGAGGTGAGGGAGTGTTTTAAAGGGAATATTGGGAAACAACTTTAATAGTGGTGCATCTACATTGTAGCTAGTTTCTAGCTGGTTCTGGCGGGTGATAATACATTTGCAACTTAATGTTTGTTGTAGATGGAAATGCATGTCACAGACTAGTTACTACACAATTGCATAAGATTATTATCAAATGAGCTGTCATCATGTGTTACCTCTTATATATATATACAAAAAAAACTAGGTTCATATTCAATATTTTAAACTGGTTAAAAATTTGTAAATGATATATTATATTAAAGCCAATTTATGTGATTGCCGCCTGCCTATGTTCTATTACCATTTTTCGACATGTATGTAATCTATGAGTCAACATAGTATTTTTTTAATTATACTAACATATTTTGCAATTAATATTGGTTGGTCAACCTTCGAAAATATAGTAAATATTCTCTATAACGAAATTAAGTTTAATATTTCAACAAATATTTGTACAATTTTAAGGAATATAGTAATTTGTTTTATTTAATTATTAACTCTATAGCTATCTATATATATATAGTAAATACCCTTAGAAAATTTTGAGCTTCATAAAGGATGGACTTAATGCATTGGCATTCTCTAGAAGTAAACCGATGATCAGTGTTGTGGTAGGTGTAGCAATAATTTATATTATGTTCAAAGTTAATTAAAATATCTATTATTATTAATTTATCTTTTTAAAAAAATTCTTTGTCATTCTCAACTCATTCTAATGGAATTGGTCAAAATGCTGTTTGAATATATAGTAGTACAACATTTATTTGAGTACAAAAAAAATATCTGTCTACATGTAAACAGTAACTAAAGTTAAACTTTAAGCCAGACGCTATTTGTAAACGCCTCCAATCTGCAGCCAACACCTTAGGGAAATGGTTTCGGAAATGGAGGATCGAGGTTAACCCCACCAAAAGTGCAGCCATTTACTTCTCTCGGCGCAACAAAACGCCGCATCTCCAAACTATAGAGTTATTTGATCGTCCAATCCCCTGGGAAAAGACAGTCAAATACTTAGGCGTCACATTAGATGAAAGACTCACCTTCGGTCCGCATGTCAACCGCGTACGGAATCGAGCAGCGTTCGTCCTAGGTCGTTTGCACCCGTTACTTAATAAAAATAGCAAAATGTCCCTGCGTAATAAAATTACACTTTACAAAGCGTGCATCCGACTCTTAATGACATACGCAAGCCCCGTCTTTGCGCATGCCTCCCCGCGTCACATTCACCGACTTCAGGTAATACAAAATCGTTTCATGCGCAAGGCCACCGGTGCGCCGTGGTTCTTGCGTAACGAAAATCTACACATAGATCTTGAGCTGCCGACCATAGCTCAGTACCTGAAGCAGGCTTCTCGCCGATATTTCGACTCTGCCGTCACACACCGAAACCCTTTGATTGTAAGTGCCGCCACTTACAATCCCATCGCGAATCACAGATTCACCCGCGTCCGTAGGAGACCGAGGCACGCCCTCGACGACCCTGACGACGCAACCACCAGGGCCCAAGCCCTTCATAAAACACAACACACAAACATTGCACCCTCATATCGCCCCGCCGACGGCGGGGCGTCGCAAACAAAGTTATTCGCGATACCGCAATGTCACTGGCCGGTTCTCTCCAGTCCATACAGATAGAAGCGTTGCTGGAGTTTCTTGCGCCACTTCTTCTCCAGCGCCCACGCATTCTGAAGTGGTGGTACAGGTAGTTAATAATAATAGTGATATTAATTAAGATAATCCTCTGTCAGAAGCAACTGACCGAGCCGAGTTCAGCCCTCTTGGGCACCCTCGAGTCAGACGCTCTCGCGAAACAGGGTAACGGTCAAGCCGAGGCTCCTCTCCGGGAGCCCTTGCGCTGGTTACCCATATATAGAGGTCTCGACTGAGAGCCATAAGCGCTCGGTCACCTCTCAACCCGGTGAAACTGTAAAGCCCTGGGGCTAACAGCGGCCATCAGCCCGAAAAAAAAAAAAAAAAAAAAAAAAAAACTAAAGTTAAAGGTTTAGAAAAGGTTAAAATCTCAATACCTCGAAAATTGTAACACTTACTTCTGCCTGGTAGGTGACTCGACAACCTGTCTTCCCTTTAAGTTTGTCGTGTTACTTACGAGACACATTGTATGTAATAACAGTAGCGAGCAATAGATTCCATAGACAATGGAGTTATCTTTTAGTATAAATTTATGGTTTTGTTGGTGCAGGAGGACGAGGTGCCGGAGCTGTCGGTCCGCGTGGGCAGCGAATCGGTGACGTGCGACACGTGGGGCTCCCGGGCCGCTTACGGAGCCCTGGCCGCAGCGCTCGGCGCCGGGCTGCGCGCCCTCGCGCCGCACTCGTATCCGCTGCGGCACGCGCTCGGCCTGCCCGCCGTGGCGCCGCTCGCCGCACCGCCGCGACGCCTTGACAAACTGCAACGGGTCAGTACCATATCAGCCCCATCCATGTTGAAATCCTAGGGAAGTGACAATAAGAAACGTTTGAAATAGCACCATAGCGCTGCTATGTTATATATATTTCATTTAGTTGAAGTGATCCGGAGACCTAATAATAAAGGTAATGCATCTTAAATGTTCATTGAGGATGGATGTGAATTTCATGGGCCGCAAACTTCACTTACCATCAAGTGAACGTGCGTTCGTTTGCCACCCCTAATGTTATATAGCAAAAACACATTTTTTATGAGTTAAATCGATATTGCTGTAGGCCTTAATTGCTTCTACAACTTCACTAATAGAAAACTAAATGAACGGAGAGTATATATGTACATGACAACGTTTATATATGTATGTATACATACATTGACAATTTTCATATTTTTGTGTATGTATATGAAAGGGGTTGTTTATTTACCTAAAATGTGATTTATTTGTCGAAGAATAACATGTGCTCTTGTAGCCTTAACTTAAAAATAACGGTGTATTATAGCTTATTTTGGTTATAAATTAGTGTCTGGTCGTTTGTTACATTATGTTAGCTACTAGGGTACATTTTAAAATGAAAATCTTAGTTTTTATTTAGAATTCTTAAATCTTGAATAACTCAGAAATTACCTAGTTCCAGACACATTATCATAGAACCAAACTTGTTGCAAATGTGCTGTACTTTAATCTCTTGTAAGGAATATACAGTAATTCCTGCCACCGTATATATTGATATGTAGGTATTCGGTCTTTCATACTTACTTTTCCTTTTAGTATCCCTTGAGATCTCTGGTCTATGTAACGGTGGGCTGATATAATATAATACACATTAGAGTTACACCGATGTACAATTGTGTGCATTAATTCTTTTATAAATAAATTGTCTTTATAAAGTATTCCTTGCACTTCACAGCACTTGCAGAACAACGCGGCTTGCAAGGCGCGGACCCTGGCGCGCAACAAGAGCCGCGACAAGCGCTCCGCCGCGCTCGCGCTCTGAACATAAAAACTGCGCATACAAACACACACACAAACTGTATATACATAGGTGCTCGTCACATCAATACGGGCGGTTCCGATTGTTTGTTAATAAATAAAGTAATTGTTTGAATATATGGTAACGATAACAATATTAAAACTTAAAAAAAAGCTTCTAAAAAAATAATTAATTATTTTTTTAAACAAATAAGAAAAAAATACTTATAACTGTTTTATTAATAATTATGTGTGTGTTTCTTCTATATATAGTTCTCTGAAGTTATGAAAAAGTGACGTAAATAAAAATTAATTCGTATTCATTATGGAACCAAAGAAATTTTCCTAAATTAGACGGAACTGCCCGTTTTAACGTCACTTCAGTTTTCTTAGTTTGATTGACTTGACATCTTACACATATCTTCGTCATAGGATCACAATATTCTATTCCGCTGATTAAATAAGTAACCACTGCTGTTAATTGGTAGTGGTTTGGTCGCATAGGACTGTTCAGTCTCGGATTTCGTCACATCATATAATAGAATATTGTCATCATAATAAATAAAATATACTTAATTTGATAACAATTGTTATCCCTCTTGTGTTTACAATTAACGATTTTTTTTTAATATATGTATATATATACAATTTTATTGTACAGGCTTTATCATTGTCATTAAGTTCAAAACTTACTCCATAGCTTGTGATTATTGGGCACTATACTTAATCTCACTCAATGCTGCCATTAATTATTGATTGCTTGTATATTTTGCTGCGAATTAATTTTAATGTTTATTTTGTACAATCTCCTTAATTTAGCGCACGTCATAGACAAAAATATATACATGTCAAAACTGACAGCTGTCAATTTCTCAAGAAACGTCATGCTTTTTATTGTTCACGAAACTAGTTTTTTTTTCAAGTTATATGACTGATATAAATCTAAAATAATATCTAATGATTTATATTAATTATGCTTTTAGTATTTATTTAGTTACAGTTTATTAGGTTAATATGTTAAATATTTCTTTTTTCCTTTTTGAATTGACAATTGTTGCCAACTGTATGTTTATTGCTATTTAATTTTAACCTAGCCCAATTTATGAACTAGAAGGTTTTTTGTGAATCAAGTTGCGGAGTAAGAATGTTTTAGTTGATATATAATAGATATTGTTCTGTTTCTTATTGGAATTTGTTCAGCTTGCGTACTTTGTCTCGTGGACAGTGCAATGTTTACGTATACGTTTGATAATGTTTCTCTATGAATATTATTTTGACTTGTATTCGTCACCGAGGCCGCCTCTACTGTACATTAAATAGACTAAATGTGGGATGTTGAAATAATATTTATTATGAGAAGAATGTGTTTTCTTTATTTAATCTCCTTTACCCTCTTCGTTCGTAAAAAATAATTTATAAGTAACATTTACTGAAAAATCTATGGAAAACGTGTATAACTACAAACAATGGAATCTATTCATAACTGAACCAACCTAATTTACTAAAATTATTTGAACAAAATACGGTTCTGACTAAAAATCGGAATATTCCTTCCATTTTATTACTTTAGTAGTTAACCTTCACTCGCAAAGTTTATTTGAGAGATTGCAACATTTTCTTTTTTAATGAGGTCTAGGCCACCATTTACACATCGAGGGGTAATTTCTGTTATAGTCGACGCATTATGAACAGGCTTCGGGTCATAAATCATATTTAACTGTTTGTCTCGCTCGCACTTACAGGTCTTATGGAGAGGTGGTGATGTGCGTAAGAATTGTAGAGGTGCATATCGATAACGGGATAGGTACGATCGATATGCTAAATTATTTTAAGTATTAATAGGAATAATTTTTGGCTATCTGAAAATAAAAGTTTTTAATTTGTAAATAAAATGTTTGTTTCGACGTAATCATAGAGAAACTATATAGATCGTAATGTGGCCCTGAAAAGGGCCCGTTTTTAATTTTTCTAGGGATATTTCTTACTTCTTCAAAAATCCTTATCCGTATCTTCCCCATCTGTGTCATCTTCCTGTAGGTTAATTATCAGAGGTGGTGCTTGATCTCTTAAAATAGCATTCCTTAAGTCCTTATCCTGGAGCTCCTCGGCATGCCTCACACACTTGACCCAGTCTTTTTGAGTAACATTATCAATAGCGTCATGAGAAGTTTTTTTAATAAATCAGAAAACCATGCCGTATATGTATCACCATTCATTTCAGTGTGGTAGTCAGCGTCCTTAGACTCAACGGCTTTGAAACTTAATTTCACGACGTAACGTAACGACCAATCAGGAGTTCAGAGTGCCTATGAAGGTCACGATAACGCATCGACCCCGCGTGCCAAAAGGGGTTGCATTGCGTGCACATTCCTACTGTCAGTGACATTTATTGCCCGACGACTCAGTTTAAAATGCGTCGACTATAGCTAGTTCATATTTGTGAAGTTATTACTAAATGTTAATGAAGAAACATTCATCATGTAAATAAAGTGGAAATTTAATTCCCAAATTCAATGTACCAGAAGTACCAAAGAAATTATTAAAATATACTTGAATAATGTTTTGGTAGTATTTTATTTTTTATTATTTTCATTCATGTCATGATACACCAAAAATTCTTATAAACGGTAGCCCGATATTCCAATTAATAAAAAAAACTATTTTCAGTTATATCTACAATAAACCCAGGGTTTGTTACCTTTTTTAAAGCAATGTGTACCATTATTAAAATTTTAGTAATAAAACAAGAAATAACATATTTCTTCGCAATAACCATCCGTAGGCGCAAACAGTACGATCGGTACTCTTTCCAAGCGGACTTCAACGTCCTACGCACGAGTCAAAATGGTGTTTTATTGTCCCCATGAATGGCTCTTTGATTTAAAATCTAATGTTATTATGAAGTATAGTGGCTCCAGTTTCTTGTTCTTTTAGATAGGTGTGAACTTTTTAGAAATTATTTAAATTTGCTTTGGCATCAATTTGGTAAAAAATAAAATACATTATTACGCGGGATAAGGATGGGAAAGGTAGAAATAAATAATGAAACAATAATTTAAACACATGACTAGCTTTATTTTCGGACATATACCGTCTTCTCACCGGATGTAGCAAACTACCAACTCGTTACCTTACAACATCGGCTGTCAAAACTTCCCTGACTAAAACACCCAAACCTTCGGACTACACCACATCTTAATTGAATTATGCAATAATTTATTTAAGTTGATATATTTTAATAACTTTATATCGACATTGAACAATTACAATTTAAATATGAAATTAACAACGACAATTTAATATTACTGTCAAAGTATTGTCAAGTTTTTAAAAAAAATGCCTGTAGTTTTAATTAATGGTAAATAAATAAAACTGGTTTGTTCAATTTTATCTTTCAGTATGTATATACCATAACGACATATAGCCTCATCAATTGATTTACTCTTAACGCGCAAGCAAACAAAATTTATAGAAATACCCAGCACTGGGATCCAACTCTCACGCGCTGACACAAAACTACTAGAAGAAATGGCATTGACATTTTCAATATTATTATTATTATAAGATAATGTAAGAATGAAACAACAATATATTAAAGTACGAAAATATTTCAAAACACGTTTTTCTTTGCGTGCTCATGGCCGATGTTAGGCTGAAGGCTTTTGCAGTTTCGCCGGGTTAAGAGGTGACCGAGTGCTTATGGCGCTCAGTTCTCGACTGCAAAACACGTAATAGTTAAACATAAGCTGATACTTTAGGTATAGTGACAAATCTTTTTGACACGTCGATCATTTCAACAAAGTCGTGAAATTAAAATAAAATACATAGAGACGTATGAAGTGCAATCCGAATAGTTCCCAATTCATACATTCGATTCCGGTAGTATCTCACCTCACCCAGCCCATCACTAAATAAGCTCGATTTCAAGCTGACAACTGCAGCTAACCGTAACACGACAAATAAAAATGTAACCAAATTATATTTTTAATAAGTAGTGAAATGTACAAATTTATGCGAAAACTCTTGTTTTATAAAACAATTTTGAAAATAAAAATGTGCAGTATTTTTTATAGAAAAGGCAAAGGATCCATCTAAAGAGTTCAAGATAATTTTATGGAATAATCAAAAATAATTTATTCAAGACAAAATCAATTGTTATTAGAGAATAGACACGATGAGTTTTATCTGATATTTGTTATTATGAGTGAACATGACTTAAATTTTGAATTGGAAATGCGAACACAATTGATTTTTTAATAACAAATAAACGATGAAAATCAAGGTTAACCATACTCTTATAATACCCGTAAACGAAATAAAATAAAAATATATATTTGCGTTGAACTGACCGATTAGGAATTGATTGCACAATTTATTAGAAAAGCTTCGTACATACCAAGCTAATAAAGATTATTATACGTTAATAATAATTGCATGTATAAAAACTAACATGTACTATTGATTCTTAATTGAATTAAGCGCTTACTAAACCATCCTCATTTCAGTCTTCCTTCATTCAGGAATTCTACATTCAGGATGGTGTTTTATAGACTCCGGCCGCATTCTTTTACTCCCAGACCTCGTTACTAAATACAGAATGGTCTTTATTAAGCCTCTTTAGACCTAACACTTATTCGTTTATATTTTTAGTGTTACAAAATAAAAATAACTAAATAATGGCAACTTTAGCTACAGTCCGCCAGCTAATGCTCAAGACCCTCAAGACGATATTCTAATATAATTGTACGGTTACATATATTTCCGATTATATAAACATTTACAGTGTGAACGTCACTAAAGCCCTACAATACTTATATGGTATGTCAATTAATAGACTCCGACGCCTTCCTTATACTCTACTGGTACTAACAGTTTCAATTTAATTTCTTCTCTTTTGTATGAAATGTATATTACAAAAAATACGTTATTGATAAAATACTAGAATGTTCTCGAATGAGTTTCTTTAAATAAACAATTTTTTTCGACATCTATAAAACGATTACTATTTTGTTTGTTCAATAAACATAATTTCAGTAGCAACTGTACCGGCGTCCTACTAGTTAGTTTTCATGTTAGAAAATATGATATACGAGATTTGTAATATTGTACAAAGAATAAGAGAATTACTAAATGAAAAAAATACATCGTTAGTTAAGTACGAAGTGTAAGTCAATCATATAAATATACTTAGGGACCCAATGATTCGTTAGGACTATTTCGGCCTCTACAAGGACGTCCAAGATGGAATATAATACATAAAACAACAAAATGGTAGCCTAGCACATTACGAGTCATTTGTCCTATTGATTATTTTATATGACCAGTGATGAATTATGAACAATATAATATAATAATAATACTCCAAGTGAGAATGCTCATGACATGCTAAGTACAAAAGAGACAAACATGTTCTGTCACTGTCATCGCATGCGATTGTTCACTTGCCTCATAAATTGTCATGTGTATTGTTTTAATTTGGTTCTGCCCCTTATGTGGAGGTTTTTTTTTTGTTTTTTTTTCTACGTTCTCCAGCGATATTTTTCGGCGATCGATTTATATTTTTTTTCAGTATTTTTTTTATCAATCTTATGATACAATAATGTTTCAGCCGATATATAATTATAGTAGTAATATATCATAATAGTTTTTTTTTTGTTCTGTAATAAATTTGACTTCAATAGCGAATGCTTAGTTTTTTGTTTACTAAAATTATTTTTGTTTGACGTAAAGTAAGAGTTCGTCTAGATTTTTGCATACGTTTTGCCACTACGTGGAGTTTAGATGTTTATAACTTTTAATTTAAGTGTTGTAGCAACCGAGTGACGTTCACAGTATCATGAGAGACCTTATCCTAGTGCAATTCCTTAAACAATGCAAAAATATGAACGCTCCCGTCGATGCACGGTCGACCAGCACAACCAGCAACACGGTAGTTAAGCCGACCAACTCATAAAATAAATTTATCAAGAGTATACTATTAAAATTCTCGTAGGCACTGGTGATCTGAAAGTTCGGTATCCCTGTCATCAATTTCCATATTTATCTTTTAATAAAATTATATAATACTATGTATATATGTATATATATATATTGTACAGATATTATTCGACTACATATGTCACAAATTGAGAAAACGCATCAGTTTACAATATAGGTACTACTTGATTTTACGTATTTAGTTTATTTAAAAGGAAAGGAGCATAGCAGAGTAACACTACTTTTTATTTTATACCTACCTTAGAGTTATCAACTGAAAAAGGAGACAAAAACGAAATATACGAATAAGAGACAGAGACAGGTAAAGCTTTGAAATAAGCTTTTGAGTAGATAGTTGGGATAAATTCATCTACTTAAAATACATTCACTTAGAAGATAATTGCGCTAAATACTAAAAAAAACATAGACACAAAACCTAATCGACTTGCTATATGAATAAGTAATTTAATGTGCGTTCAGAAATGGTTTTGTAATAAATTTGACTTCAATAGCGAATGCTTAGTTACTGTTTGTTTACTACAATTATTTTTGTTTGACGTAAAGTAAGAGTTCGTCTAGATTTTTGCATACGTTTTGCCACTACGTGGAGTTTAGATGTTTATAACTTTTAATTTAAGTGTTGTAGCAACCGAGTGACGTTCACAGTATCATGAGAGACCTTATCCTAGTGCAATTCCTTAAACAATGCAAAAATATGAACGCTCCCGTCGATGCACGGTCGACCAGCACAACCAGCAACACGGTAGTTAAGCCGACCAACTCATAAAATAAATTTATCAAGAGTATACTATTAAAATTCTCGTAGGCACTGGTGATCTGAAAGTTCGGTATCCCTGTCATCAATTTCCATATTTATCTTTTAATAAAATTATATAATATGCTGTTATGAATGTTTTTCGAATGACATTTTTCTTTTGTCTCGTATAATGGCAAAGATCTTGACTTTCAACGCAATCGAGCGAATCATTATATTCTTATAATATATTATAAAATAAATGGACAGGTCTTTGGTAAAAACCAATCACAACTTCGCGTTACAACTTTTGCTACGAAACACAACCGTAAGGGCGCCGAGAGACGACGCGACATGAGCTATATAGAAGTAAGGCAACAACCAAGGCGGTGCAAACACACATAGCGTTTAATACCGAGTATAAATATATTAACGATAAATACGACAGTTCTTGTAACGAAGTATAGTGGTTAGAAATTATATTAAGCGTAAACACTAACCAATGTAATTACTTATAATTCATGTTTAGTGACAAAAGTATCGAATCAAATTGTCAATGTAATAATGCCTAGTATTATTCAACTTATTTGAATTAAAAGAAAATGTGTGTGTGTGTTTAGAGATATAGGTGAAGAGAGATCCAACATTACAATAAGATTGACGACAGATCTCTCTTATAGGACCGACAACCAAACTCCAACCAGTTGGCTAGGACGGCGCTAAATTACAAGAACTGTCGAACTTTAAACATTTAAAACTATTATAGTATGTGGGAAAGCGTTCACAAGATTGTATCCCTTAGCTAACCTTGAAAAGTATTTAAACACTAAACATCGACACGGCATTTACATCAAGTTGTGAACGAACAGCGAACAATTATTTCTCACAACATATAACAAGACAGCGACTTAGGCCCTTGGTAAGGCGAAACACCAAAACATGGAATACATTTAGAGACGGCGGATAACCATCATGTTGAGAATCCGTTCACACGAGCGTCAATTAACGCCTCACGTAACACCCATGGGGTAAATAAGGAACGATAAATGGAGAAAAAGAGAGAGTCATGGCAGCAGAACGAATGAGTCAGCAAGACAGGTGAAAAGTCACATATTCACGGATATATCTCATCGAATTTGGATATGCAAGAAATACTTACCATCATGTATGATTTAGTTAATGACTATGATTACGAGATAAGATAACTACACAATTTTTTTAGGTCATTGAAATCACATGAGAACGCAATATCTCATCGCTCGTGTAAAGATGCTCTAAAACAACAGAAACCACAACAAATGGAATGGTTACATTTCCCTTTCCTTAATCCTTCTTATATATAACGGGAGACACGATTAATATTACGACAATAAATACATTCCAAAATATCCATACAACGTACAGCACGTTCTATGGATATTCACATTTTCAAAGCTCCGAGACGAAGTTCCGCCGTCATAACACCTATATAATACTATGTATATATGTATATATATATATATATATATTGTACAGATATTAATCGACTACATATGTCACAAATTGAGAAAACGCATCAGTTTACAATGTAGGTACTACTTGATTTTACGTATTTAGTTTATTTAAAAGGAAAGGAGCATAGCAGAGTAACACTACTTTTTATTTTATACCTACCTTAGAGTTATCAACTGAAAAAGGAGACAAAAACGAAAAAAACGAAATATACGAATAAGAGACAGAGACAGGTAAAGCTTTGAAATAAGCTTTTGAGTAGATAGTTGGGATAAATTCATCTACTTAAAATACATTCACTTAGAAGATAATTGCGCTAAATACTAAAAAAAACATAGACACAAAACCTAATCGACTTGCTATATGAATAAGTAATTTAATGTGCGTTCAGAAATGGTTTTGTAATAAATTTTTGACTTCGCACAAAATATAAACACATCAAATATCAAAAATAAATGATGCATTTGAAATGTGCGAGGTTATGTTTTATATGATGTATTTCTTGAGTGGAAAGAAATACTTGCACTTAACATTAAAGACTTCCTCAATATTTTTAAAGTAAAATAATTCTATTATCTGTCGTGAAATAAATGTAGCCATAATAGATTTTTGAACATATAATACGTAGCTTGACGTATACGTAAAATGAGCAAATATAACTTATTTTTGGTGTGTGCATATAATAAGCTATCTATAAATTGCAGTGAATAATAAATTACCGACTTACGCTAAGAAAGGTGTATTTACAATGATATAATTAAATACAATTTTGTTACGAATGAAATTGTTTTGGATATTTTGTCGAAATTTGACGAAATATTATATTCTAAAATGGCAACATCATGCACCATAACTTGGCAATTTTAAATGACAGCACATGTATATTTTATCAAAATGTCAATTGGCACAGTGGCCTTACATCTTAAACTTCCTTTTTAAGAATTACTTGATTACAAGTAATATTATAAGTACTTCTATATGAAATTTTCTGTCAAAAGTACAGATTAATTACCGAGAATAAATATTGATAGTACAGATTATCTGTTTTTCTACCGATTCGGTAGAGTATTGTTGGAATATTTAAGTTTTTGTCATAAATTATTATATCGCTCCACCTTACGTTAATAGAATGATATAACATTTACAGTGAGTAGACATATATTAATATCTTAATATTTACCATCTAAGTGTTGCCAGAGTAATAAGTGAAATTTTGCTAATTGCTTTTGATACCGTAAGTGCAATAATGATCTCGAATGATCCTACATATGTGATTTTAATAGGAAAATGTTTACATATTTAATACATGGCAACACTTACAAGTATAACACATACATAAATATAATATATCGCATGCAATACACTAAACAGACATACATTTGAAATTAGCCAAGGCTACTCTGCTGCGAGTACTCGGAAATCGTCTTTTAGGGTTGTTCTGACTAGACTTAGACAAGCATGTTATATCTCAATATGTATACCAGTTAAACTTTGTTTTTTTACGACGACAACACACGCATGCAACAACGAGTTTGTATGCGCTTCATGTTTAATTCTTGATCGGTTCTTCAGATTTTATAATCTGAAAAAAAAAAAAAACAATTGAAAGTATTATCGGCCTATCTATATAGATCCCACTGTTAAGCACAGACTTCCTCTATAGGGGGGGTCTTGGAGAATAGTCTACTGCGGACTCCACTGCGGATTGGCGTATCACATGTCTTTGGAATTTTACAGTGGTAGAGCTACGCTGCAGAAGGAATGCGTCAGCTCAACCGGGGTAGGACCACACTCTCACAGAATACCAGCGTGAAATAACAGCATAATACTTCTGTGTTTCGTCTGGTGAGTGTAGGGATCCGGAGACCTTTGTTACTGGTGACGTGGCATTCCATCTGACAACGTGGATCTGGTGGAACGTGATCGTGACAACGCATCTGCATTATGATTCCTTATCAAGCATGAACGTAGATGTCACGGGCCGCAGAAATCACTTGCCATCAGGTGAACTGCGTGCTCGTTTGTTACTGTCAATGTAATAAAAATAAATAAATAATATATTTATTTAACATGCACGATTTAATTGATGCTGCCACTGGTGGTCGAACTCGTTTCGCTCAAGTATCGTGAAACAAAGCGAGCGCTTAGACATTGAGCTGTCACTGGTGGCCCTTGTAATTTATGGATATATATTTATATATCCAACGATTCTTTAGGACTCTTTTGCCATTAATTATTTTTCTAGTTTTAAAAATTACTACCTTAAGTGTTTTATACCTAAGACTTTAAAAAAAAAATTAAAATCAACCAAAAAGTTATTGTTAAAAAGACACGTACCATAGACATTCTAGTTAATCTTAATCTTCTTATTTTCCACGAGCTGATCATCGTCATCGTCGTCGTCGTCGGCCCACTCCCATTCCTGATCGTGGTCACCATCCTGGTCGTTATCATGGTCCTGTTCCGGATCCAGCTCTTGCTCCTGATCTTGGTCCATGTCATCTTCTTCACCATCACGAGCTTCTTCCAGTAAATCATCCTCCTCGTCATCCTGGGAATAGTATAGTGTTATCCAATCATTTAGACTCCACAAAAAGCGGTTAATCTGTGCACTCCCGAATCTTTTTAATATGGGCAACCAGCAATAATACATCGATTTTTTTTATGAAATTATATATTTAATCAATCGAAGCATGTACTATTGTTATCTATTGCACTTTCGACATTTTTTTGGTCGTTCATAGATTCCATTGCTGAAAAATTTTTGGGAGAATTAATAAAATCTTTGAAAGTGTTATGGGCTGCCTCACGGAAATTGAGTTTTATCCGTGAAAAATATTGTTCAAGATTTCGAAAAAAGTGGTATTCCGTTGATCTGTTGGAGCAAGGTCCGGAGAGAATGGTGGGAGTCGGAGACATTCTAATCGCAGCTCCTCTTTTCCATCATGGTTTGTAATTGTTGACAATACAGTTCTGCCGTAATCATCTGGTCAGATCTTAGGAAGCTGTAGTGTATGACACCAGCACTGGTCCACCAAACACTCACCAGAATCTTTATCTGAGTCTACTTTTGTTTGGTACAGGATTTGGCCGCTTCTCCTGGGTTCAACCACTGTGATGAGAGTTTCAGATTGTAGTGTAGTATCCAATTTTCATCAGAAGTAACGATTCGATTCAAAATTCCCTCGATATTGTGACGGTTGAGTAATGTAACGCAGCACTCAATGTGTGTTTGTTGGTGTGCTTCACTCAATTCATGCGGCGGTGGTACCCATTTCTCGAGTATTTTCACTTTTCCAATTTGTTTCAAAAGAATATTTTTCCACTCACACCGAAGCATGCCGAGAACTCTGACGTGGTTTAAGGTTTGTTTGAAATCTTCATTCTCCGCTTCGGTCTCCGGCCGCCCACGGGATTTGATTTTGGGAGTCAAAATGTCCAGAACGAAAACGTTGGAAGCAAAATGTGACGTAACGTGCTTTCTTTTACATTAGCATCCCCATTCACGTCATTAATCCTTCGAGCTGTTTCTGCAGCGCTGGTGGAACTCATATTCTTAAATACCGCGATAATTCAATTTTTCATTTTGTTAACAGACTGATGTCAAAGAAAAAATCAAATGGCGCGAAAACAAATGAATAACACTAAATTCGAAACACAAATGCACAAGCCTAAATTTGAAATACATTTGGATTTGGAATGTCTAACCAAACGCCAGATTATTTGAGATCAAAGTGGCCAGTTCGACAAAACGCCAATTTCATATTTAAAGAGGTAATATATATTGGTCATAGTAGACATCCGCAGTAGAAATAAGGTAACCTAAATAGCTCAAGGGATCGACTAGCTGAAGTGGAAATGGACCGGGAAGCGACTGACCTCGGACTGTCGCAGTTGATCGCAATCTATGGGGGAGGCCTATATTCAGCAGTGGAATATTGATAGACTGTCATGATGATGATATATTTATAATATAAGTTTGGACAAATGAGCATACAGTTCACCCGAGTATACCCGAGGAATTAGGCCCATGAATGACGTTAACGTCCATACTTACGTCACGTACGAGGACCGGATTGGACTCATATTACGTTTTGTATTTCAACATCGACGCCATCAGATGATACAAGGTCCAGCACTATATATGCTAACACACTTCTTAGTTAGCAGAAGTTTGAAGCGTCCATAGCCTAATGGTTTAGGATACGGACTGTCAAACCTAATTCACACCATACAAGAAACGTCTATAGACCATTGCCGTGGTGAACCATCGTCCTATAGACAAGCAGCATTACAGTTTAGTTGGTGTGAGTTTACTGGAATGCTAATAGTACTTCAAGCGTTATTTAGAAGTTGTTATTCATGTCGAGATGAGATCGTGTGGTTTTACCGAGGCGCACTGCATGACCGCGATCTGCGGCTGCTTGGAGTGGCTCGCGACGCGGCGCTCGATGAGGTAGGAAACGTACTCGTCGTACAGCAGCCGGATCAGGTGGAACGAGCCGAACGACGCCGCGGAACTGGACATGCACAGAAATATAATATCGATACATTGCTACTAATTTTTACACAGTGTAAACTCTTTATAACGATATTCTTTACAACGATAAACTCTCTATGACGTAGAAAGAGCCCAATTTGGTTGCTTTACCTTAAACATACATATATATATATATATATATATATATATAAGTCTGTATATATGATATATATATCTTGTCTGGCCATAAATACTGTTACATAAAAACTTTTTTTTTCAACTTTTTAATTATTTTGAACTTGGAACACGTAATATTGTTTTAAAAACTTCTTTCGAATTTGCGCTATTTCACATATTTTTTCATTTTAATTATCAAATTACAATATGGAATGGGGTGTTAAAGAAAATAGGATTGCAGTGATCGCCTTGCACAAAGTGGGTATGGAGCTGTCGGTCATATTCCAGACACTTCAAAAGCTTGGTATCAGCCGTATGTTCGTACTATCAACAGATACAACAACACTTCCTCTGTCGAAGACCAGAAAAAATCGAGGTGGCCACGTGCTGTTAGAACTACAAAGGAGAATTCGTCGAAACCCCATTAGTAAGCAAAAAATCTTATCGCGAGAAATGAAGACTCCCGCTAGAACTCTGTCGCGTATTATAAAACAAGACCTGAAGCTCGGTGTTTATCGTCGATGTACAGGACATGCCCTAAATCAATCTTTACTTTTCTGTCACAATACACAGGTGAAAGGCACAAAATTTTTCACGTTTGAAAAATGATAATGATAAAATGTACGCTCACAGTTCTAAAGAAACTGCTCAAGTGGTCGGAAAGGTACAACGTGGTCATCATCCTGCGTCACTGATGGTTTAGTGGGGCGTGTCTTACCAAGGAGTCACAAAACTATATTTTTTGAAAAAAGGAGTGAACTTCAGCCAAAGTGTATCAAGATACAGTCTTGGATCATGTTGTGAAACCTCTTAGCAATACACTTTTAAAAATATACCGTGTACTTTCCAGCAGGACTCTGCGCCTGGTCACAAGGCACGAAGTACCCAAGCCTGGCTTGAAACTAACGTTCCGGACTTTATAAGAGCTGTAGACTGGCCCTCATCTAGCTCTTCAAATTATGGTCAGTTTTAGAGGACATAGCCTGCTCTAAACGACAAATTAAAGGCCTGTATAAAAGTCAAAGGTGGCCATTTCGAATAGAATATATTTTTTTAGTTCTTGCTGAGACTAATAAATATGTAGGTATAAATTTTAATAATATTACATTACTTCATTAAAAAAATGCATTTGAAACAGAACTTATGGCCGGACTAGGTATATATATATATATAAGTCTGTATATATGATATATATATCTTGTCTGGCCATAAATACTGTTACATAAAACCTTTTTTTTTCAACTTTTTAATTATTTTGAACTTGGAACACGTAATATTGTTTTAAAAACTTCTTTCGAATTTGCGCTATTTCACATATTTTTTCATTTTAATTATCAAATTACAATATGGAATGGGGTGTTAAAGAAAATAGGATTGCAGTGATCGCCTTGCACAAAGTGGGTATGGAGCTGTCGGTCATATTCCAGACACTTCAAAAGCTTGGTATCAGCCGTATGTTCGTACTATCAACAGATACAACAACACTTCCTCTGTCGAAGACCAGAAAAAATCGAAGTGGCCACGTGCTGTTAGAACTACAAAGGAGAATTCGTCGAAACCCCATTAGTAAGCAAAAAATCTTATCGCGAGAAATGAAGACTCCCGCTAGAACTCTGTCGCGTATTATAAAACAAGACCTGAAGCTCGGTGTTTATCGTCGATGTACAGGACATGCCCTAAATCAATCTTTACTTTTCTGTCGCAATACACAGGTGAAAGGCACAAAATTTTTAACGTTTGAAAAATGATAATGATAAAATGTACGCTCACAGTTCTAAAGAAACTGCTCAAGTGGTCGGAAAGGTACAACGTGGTCATCATCCTGCGTCACTGATGGTTTGGTGGGGCGTGTCTTACCAAGGAGTCACAAAACTATATTTTTTGAAAAAAGGAGTGAACTTCAGCCAAAGTGTATCAAGATACAGTCTTGGATCATGTTGAGAAACCTCTTAGCAATACACTTTTAAAAATATACCGTGTACTTTCCAGCAGGACTCTGCGCCTGGTCACAAGGCACGAAGTACCCAAGCCTGGCTTGAAACTAACGTTCCGGACTTTATAAGAGCTGTAGACTGGCCCTCATCTAGCTCTTCAAATTATGGTCAGTTTTAGAGGACATAGCCTGCTCTAAACGACAAATTAAAGGCCTGTATAAAAGCCAAAGGTGGCCATTTCGAATAGAATATATTTTTTTTAGTTCTTGCTGAGACTAATAAATATGTAGGTATAAATTTTAATAATATTACATTACTTCATTAAAAAATGCATTTGAAACAGAACTTATGGCCGGACTAGGTATATATATATATATTATAGTAGAAGTACACTGCAGTTTGTTTCTAGCTGCAGAATGAATGGGTTAGCTGGACCGGGGCAAGCCCACGCCCTCACAGAACACCAGCGTGAAATTGCAACACAATGTTGTTGTGTTTCGTCTGCTGAGTGCAGGGATACGGAGACCTTTATTACTGGTGATGAGGCATTCCATCTCAGCCCTCGAGGGTGACAACGCGTCTGCATTATTATAGGGCCGTAGGAATCACTTGCCATCAGGCAAACTGTGTGCTCGTTTCTTACTCTCGATGAAATAAAAAAAAATCGACATGACATCGCGGAGGTCGACATCGGCCAGGAACACACCGTCGACACACATAACTCAGCACGCACATACTGATTGAAGCGTAGTTAGTAAAAGTAACATCCTGTATATAAATACACCTTCTTCAGGCTGATGGCCGCTGTTAGCCCGAGGGCTTTTACAGTTTCAACTGGTTGAGTGGTGACCTCTATTAATGGGTAACCGGCACAAGCTTCGACCGTTACCCTGTTCCGCGACAGCGTCTGACCCGAGGGTGCTCGAGAGGGCCGAACCTCGGCTCGGTCAGTTACTTCTGACCAAGGATTATCTAAAAATTTAATAAATCACCTCCTCTCCAGAAAGTTAGAGCGCAGTCCAACGAGCAGCTTCTTTGCTTGGACATATATATATATACAGGATATTCCTTTCGTCAGCGTTGGTCGCGTCGTCGGCACGCACACGCGCACACTCACCGCAGCGTCAGCTCGCGGATGACGAGTGACGAGCAGAAGGACCAGTCGAGCAGCAGGCGGCGCGCGTGCGACACGTAGTCGCTGCGGCGCTCGTGTGTGGCGAGGGCGTTGCGCACGCAGCTCTCCAGCCACGCCGCCCACTGCTCCAGCGTCGCTCCGCGCCCGAGCGTTGCCTGCGGCACACAACGTACATATGTCCCGCATACATCGCGACCAACTTAAACGGGAACTTAAAATCTCTCGGTCGAGGGAATAAAAAATAACCTTCGTAAAGGTACATATAAACTAAAAAATTATAAATATTTAACTAAAATTCCAAGAATTTTAAAATTGTGTAAAAAAGCTACAAGCAATATTTCATCTAAATATTGCTTCTAGCTATACACACATACCTATTTACACTAACATAGAGCCTTTATTATTTCATAATCACAAGCTTAAGTATAAATATTATGGTTTTATCCAGGGGGAAGATCCTAGTGATCCGTAACACAGACGCCAGACTTTCTAACAGTTAATGTTACGCAAGTATTGTATTTTTTTTTTAAATGCGAGACCTAATAAATATGATGATATGATCTTTAATGTACCTCATACATTGAAAGGTTTTGAGCCCGACCTTAGAAAAAACGGGTTTTTTCTAAATGATTATTTTATTTCTCTACATAGTCCCCAGAATATACACTTTTGCCATCTTGTCTCTAGCTTTAGTATTCTTTTTAAAAAAAAGGATCTTCAATTTCATCAAAATATTCAGTCACAGCTTCTTGTACCTCGATATTCGTCGAAAATTTTCGACCTGCCATGTGTTTTTTTAGATATTTGTGCGATTGATTTTGCCGCAGTATGGACAGAAGCGTCATCTTTGTGGAACAAAACTTTCTTACATAACATACCAGGCAATCTGCAATCATCAATCTCCTGTCATTCAAAATCAGGTCTAATATTTTATTGGTATTTTCGTCTGTGGTAGCCGTCGGCGGCCTACCACTCCTAGGTTCATCTTGCACTGCACCCATCTTTTGACAGTGGCATATGATGGAGCACATTCCTCCAAAGTCTCGTACATATCTTCATAAATTTGTTTTGGCGTTAATCCTTTTTTTTGTAAATATTTTATAACGTAACGATGCTCAAATTTATCCATTTCTGCGGAAACCGCGAACTTCTTTAGTTAAATCGATCACAAATTTTGCAATTTTGACAGAATAAAAACAAAAGAAAGCATATCATAATTAAAAAAGAAATGTCTATTACGTGCCAGTATTATTTTTCTTTTGAATTTAAATGTCAACCTTAGGCTCAAAACTTTTCAATGTGCCTCGTATATACAGATAGATAGACAGTATAGACACCTAGCGTGTGGATTGCAGATGACACTAAATTCAATGCTTGTTGCATCAGACCCACAGCGCATCAAGGCAATCGAGCCGCGATGTTCATAACAATTATACCAATAAATATAGTAATAGCAGGTTTGTATTAAGCACGAAGCAATATATCGGAACGGCTCAAACGTGTGTTACGCGTATTACGCGTACAAAAAATTTGGTTTTATGTTTTTTGTAAAAAATACGAAGAAAACGGGTAATTTATTTTATATTTTTATTCAAATCTAATCTTGCACGCTGGCTGGAATTGCATTGCTACTAACTATTATACTGTAAGTAGTGTCCATACATCGCAGTCAGCCAGCCTGCGATCGGCGAAAATAGAACTCCGCAAAAACATGTTATTATAATAAAATATTACTAATAATGAACACGCTTATACGTAATTTAACTAGAATTAAAACTCTACTTGAAACTATAACGCCAATTGACTACAATAGAGTATCTAGAGCAACAAACTAAGGTTAGTAAATTTGGATTTGGATGGCATCACTGTTTTGATTGGCCAACTTAACTTATTTGACATCCACTCACAGCACAATCAATTAATTAATTAATTAACCTGTCAATTCTCACTTTTTTTTTCGAAAACTATTAATTCGTGATCGGTACTCAGGCGCAACGCAAATTTCCATAGTAAGATCATATCTTCACATTTTTATCTAGTTTTGGGAATATCGTAGAAATGTAGCCGGGGGTAGGGAGTCCACCGGAAACAGCAAAATTTTGAAAGTGGTCTATGAGTAAAAAATCTGGGAACCTCTGATCTAGAGCGTTTATATATTAACATACAGTTATATTGTATATACGAACTTTAATTTATCTACCAACCACCAGCTCCATCACTAAAAATATCCAAGGGATGTGGTTCGGTTGTCGGTTGTCCGTGATATTTATGAAATAATATCCCGATATAAATATTACTTTATGTATAGTACTAAGAGACCATAGAGTTGTGAAGTTTATTTTTAACTTGTAATTTGTCTGAACAAGTTTAAACAAACTAAAAGTTATTATTATATGACAATCAGTGGAAGTTCAGTTGTTATTTCAATCAACTTTCCTTATCCAGACATACTCAGGCCCACCAGCCCTGGGTCCGACTGCCGCACGGAGCACGGCATACCTCACAGTGTGTGCGTAGTTGTACCTTGAAGTCTGCTTCGAGACGATGTGCATTAGAGGTACTGGCGCAGGCGCAGGCCCAGGCAGCCTGCTCACGCACCACGCGGAAGTCCACACGGTTCAGGTCCGACAGCATCTGAGAACAGCGTTATATTCAAACCAACCTCTTTGATCGACCCATACAACAAAAACGAGTGGAGAATTTGAATGTTTTCGTCACGACTAGCGGAGACCATAGACACGAAGTCTATTCGTCTATACTCTCCGATAATCTAAATCCTTGGTTCCCAAAGTGGTCCAGGTGGACCCCTCGGCGTATACGGGAGACTCGACGGGGGTCTACGTTGGCGTGACAAAAAATGGGGGTTCCACAATACGTATGCGGGGTCCACGAAAATCAATTGTCACTTTTTTTTTTCGAAAACTATTAATTCGTGGTTGGAACTCAACGCAAATTACCATAGTAAGATCTAATCTTCACATTTTTTGTCGAGTTTTCGGAATATGACAGAAATGAAGCTGCAGGGAATCCACCGGAACCAGGTAAATTTTGGTCTGTGAGAAAAAATTCTGGGAACCAAAGAGGACATTGTATTATTATTCTTTACTATTACTTATTATACCTTGTGTTGTTTTTTTGGGTATGAGCATATAAGTTTTTTTAATTGTTTTTGGTCCTAAAGGCGTAGACAGCATCACCGAAGTAGACTTAATAAAGACGGTATATAATTAGATAAAGCTGATGGGGATATATAAACAAATCTTATAAACGAAAAGCGTGTGCGCGTGTGGTAGGTGAAGGTTAAGGTACTACCTGCTGTATCTGGTTGTGATTGGTGAGCACGGCGCGCGCGGCCTGCGCGAGGTGGTTGAGCGACGTGTAGCGGCGGAGGGCGGCGGCGAGCGCTGCGGCCGCAGCGGCCTGCGCCTTGGCCGCCAGCACCGGGGCCCCGGTGCTGCCCGAGGACAGCGCGCCTTCGAGTAGCTTCGCGAAGTTGCGTATCGACTGCCCATACAACCCAAAGATAAACGAGAACATTAGTTCGTTTATAAAATGATGACGGTGGCCAGTGTTACCTATACCCGTCGTTTACAAAGATGCGCTCGCCTTGTTTCACCCGAGGACTGGGGTGGAAAGGCCCTCTTCACCTGTAATCGTGACTCCGGTGCCCCACACTGACTGTGGTGACGTGGTCCTCCACTAGGTCGAGGCTATTCATTTGGCAGGTCGAAATTAACTACAGCAAGCCATGGAGACTGACTTTACACGTAATTACGCAGTAATAATGTATTTATATTTTTTATTCGAAGAACATGGCAAAAGCAATTGACATTCCATTTCAATTCCCAACTAAGCTTACACATACGCTTGATTAATGTAAATCTATTGAATTAGGGGAGTATTAAAAAAAAATCAATCGAGCTGATGTTGCCTATGTTGCTATGTTTGGTTTATGTAAGTGTATTAGTTTGGCAGATGTGATCACAGTGAGTTATTTGATTTTTTATTTTTTTGTAAGCTATTAAAGACAATAACTTTATCTTGTCAACTTTCATATTATAATTCTTATTTTAGTATACTGTATGATTTTATTATTATTTATCGTTTTGTTATTTTTTTATTACTTTGTTTTGGTCATTTTATTATTTTTTCATTATAGTATATAAAATGTGCCCGGTCCATCAACACGATATCAGGCTTGTTCGCAAGAATAGTCCTGTCCGTGATGAGCCGGTCCCAGTAGAGCCTGGCGCGTTTATTTTCGAGCACGGATTCCGGCGTGTACTTATAATAAGGCGATGTATCTCCGATAGTTGTTGGTCTTAATAACTTTATTATTATTATTATAGACGCACCGTGCTAACGTTACCTGTGTGAGATGCGAGGGTATGGGGTACAGCACGTCCGGCAGGAGCAGGTCGACGGCGCGCTGGTGCAGCTGCAGCTCGGCCCTGCGCAGCCAGCGGGCAACGTCGCGGCGCGCGCACAGCTTGAGCAGCGCCCGCCGGCACAGCGCCACCGGGCGGCGCCAGAACGCGCGCCGCACCCGCTCCACCGCCCCGATGTCTAGCGCCGCCACCGCCGCCAGGAACTCCGCGCCGTGTTCACTGGTAGATGATAGGTATTCTTTGTTTTAACATAACGTACTTTCTCTCAAACATTCGTATACCCATGAAAAACATAAAGGTAAGCACAGAAGCCTTACGACCCTCCTTCACTATAAAATTGTAATAAAATTTAAATTAATAGTCTATTTACACAAAGCAAGATATTTAATTCTGTAAAACAACATTAACAAACTCATTGCTTTAATTAACGATTTTTTGGTATACGGGTGTTATTTAATGAACATAGTCAATTCCGGGGTGGGAAACAATTCATTAGAATATTAGATGTATAGTTTTGAAAGAGGAATCAGTTCACCTGATGATGTAAATGTTTGAGTTTTAGAAGAACGCGATAATGACGTTGATATCCGAATAATTAAGTCGATTTTCATATCGATGATTTCTGTATTTCCGTCGACGGTGTGAACAATTCTATTTTGTATCAGATGTGAAAAACAAGCACACAGTTCACCTGAAGGTAAGTAAAACTGCAGCTCACGGCATCTACGTCCATCTTCAAACACAGATTCAAGATGGACAAGCACTATCACCACTAAGGATTGAGATGGAATGCCATTCACGATACGAAGCACAGCAGCTCTGCGGTGCTATTTCACGCTGGTACACTGAAGGGGCGTCGTTATCAGCCGAGTCGACGTGTGCATGTTTTTTTTCGTGTGTTGCTGTTGGTCCAGAGACGTCTACAGCTGTATCTAATTAGACTCCGCGGGGTTTATACGCTTATATATTCTTTTTTTGTATGTGCATGTCGAAGATAGAAAAGCTATGACGTGGCACAGTACCGGTGGTGATTGCAGAGGCCGTCGAGCGCGGAGTGCGGCACGTCCGGCGGCAGGGAGTCCACGTGCAGCGCGGGCGGCTCCGGCGCGGACACGCAGCCGAAGTACTGCCGGTGGACCGCGTCGCTGCCCACCGTCTCCACGGACTCGTGGTCGGCCGCGGTTTGCTCCTCCTGCTGGAATTATCATCGCGATCGGAACCCTACCAACGTCTCGATATGTATATGAATTCATTTGTTCGTTTTCAATACTTTCAAATGAATATGCTAGTAATGTTGTGCTATAACGTTACGTGTAACTATGTCATGCTTAATAAAAAATTATGTCTTTAAATAATTCACAGGATATTTTAAAATATATCAACATGTTTTAAAATGTATACATGAACAACATTACTAGAATAGAGAAAGAATATTTTTTTACAAATATATTATTACAGACTTACAAGTTCTAAAGGAAGATTTAGAATTGGTTTTATATTTATTTAACTAACTGTGCTCGCATGTAAGGCGACGCTTTTCTTTCTTCTAAACTTTTAAAGGGGAACTATTCCGTTATCCATGATTTTGCGCAACTTTAACCGTTAACGCAGCACACGCGACGGAAGCTCGCTCAAAAGGAATAATTTTTCCCGTTTTTGCAATATTTTTCATGGATTTACCGCTCCTGTTGGTCGTAGCGTGATGTTACACAGCTTATAACCTTCCTCGATAGATGGACTATCTAACACAAAAAGAATTTTTCAATTAGAGAACCGGTAGTTCCTAAGATTAGCGCGTTCAACCAAACAAACTCGTCAGCTTTATATTAGTATAGATTGGTGACAAACAAACTGGTCAGCTTTATATTAGTATAGATTGGTGACAAACAAACTGGTCAGCTTTATATTAGTATAGATTGGTGACAAACAAACTGGTCAGCTTTATATTAGTATAGATTGGTGACAAACAAACTGGTCAGCTTTATATTAGTATAGATTGGTGACAAACAAACTGGTCAGCTTTATATTAGTATAGATTGGTGACAAACAAACTGGTCAGCTTTATATTAGTATAGATTGGTGACAAACAAACTGGTCAGCTTTATATTAGTATAGATTAGTGACAAACAAACTGGTCAGCTTTATATTAGTATAGATTAGTGACAAGCTCTTTGGTCACTTTGAACGAACACCGCCCCGCGGAATTACCTAATGTATGTAGTTTTGTTTAGAATATAGAAGCGTAGATATTCCACTCGAGTTGGGTTGAAATATATATACTATAGCATACGACTTAGAATCGCCCTTGCGGTAGTTTTGGACTACAGTGATATACTCTCATTATTGTCGGATGACACCCACTGCGCGGGATATAGATGTAGTGACGTATGTGTTCGCCTGAGTAAATACTCTCTCATCAACCCGTCCCCCCAGTCGAACGGAAATGTGTGTTATAAGATATCCCATGGCAACGAAGGCTCTTTCCACACAAGCTCTTACTTGACTCTCTAGAAGTTTTTTGTTTGACAAATTTCAGTCGTTTCATGTTATACAACTATTCAATCCCCCTACTACTTCTTTCTTTCTCTTGCCCATCCCATCACGGGAGTGCCAACGCCTCAAATTCGAATTTTTATGTTACCACACAAACTCGTCCGGCCCTCGAAGTACACGTTCCAGTCGGTGATGGTGATGAGGAGATGACATTGGAGTGACAATCGAACCTGTGCCTCCGAGTGATTCTCCTTAATGACTTGCGAGGGCTCGGCGCCGGGCTTGGCGCGTATACCGTAGTAGTGGTACTTGGAGTTGCCGCGCGTGCCCAGGCGGCGCGTGCGCAGCCCCACGAACACCGAACGGATCAGCTTGCCGAAAGACGCCGCGTTCACCGGCTCCAGGCGGTGCGCCGCACAGTGGCGCAAGTAGTGCGCGTAGAGAGTCGAGCGCGGGAGGGATACGCCTGGAATAATATATACTTTTTTATAACAGATAATATATAGTATTTCTTTCGCGCCTGAAACCATGTCACAATAGGGACCGCGTGACGTCAGCCGAAAGCAGTATCAGCGATCTGCTATACCCAGCACCTGCATGCGAAATCGCTGACCGTTTTCCCTACTCATCAATTCCTTTACATTTCTCTGAAATAGATCCAATTCCCACACGAAAGATCCTAATCCCCACGGCTTCACCGTGAGACAAATTAGTTCAGTCCCAAGATCCATCCGCGACACACGTATTTAGAGATTTCCTAATTAATCGTGTAAATCATTATAATTTTATATTTTAACTAATAAAACAGTGTTTTTCATTTTAAATCTTTTTTTTTAAAAGACATTGAACAATTCCGCCATAACAGATCGAATAGTTCTAATAATTTAGTAATAAACTTACTAAAATCACAATATAATAATCTTAAATTATTATTATATTAATATCAGAATTTCGTACTAAGTGTATTTGTTTTAATGACTTAACTATATGCTGATTACAGGAACCTATTATTATTATTTGAACATATAAAACCAAATGTTCAAATTTACAACTTTTGAATACATTTATTGTAGATGGGTAAACAAATGAAAACTATTATCCCGATTCATCGACTTCACTAATTGTTCGAAGCGTCCGTCAGGTGTATGTGACGTCACCAAAATGGCTGCCGCGCGCATCAATCAACAGGCTACCGATTACAACGTGGAGCAAGTAAAGCGTCCAGCGAGTCGGTGGACACTCGTCTATATTATATCTACGTATATACCCAATACTAAATACTAAGTAATCCTGACACATCCTGCATAAGATGTCGGGAACCGAACTTGTGTTTCCTCGTATACCTATTTAGACCGATCACTTTTTTTTTTGTTGTATTGCTGTTGGTCCAGTGACCTCTTCAATCCGAGGGCCCCTCATAGTGTGGTACGAAACCTCTACTCAGATCCCTATCTAAAGGGAGGACAGGATAACTTTAGAAGCGGCCTAAAACACGATTAAATCGCGTGTAAACCGCTGTACGAGGAAGACGACGTCGCGCTCGCCGGCGAGCGCGGTGTGTCGTGTCTGAATTTACGTGTGTGTTCATGAGAAGTTTGTGTGCGCGTCTGTGACGTTGGTCGGTCCACGGTTAAGCCCCTGCCGCTCGTTGCGGAAGGGGCTTAACTGTGACCATGTTAAAGTTAATATTTGCCGTCAGGTTATCTTCAGGCGTTATTATGGCGAATTTAGGACGTCTTCTTTTTGGAGTTAGAGCGATCACATAAATACATATTTTCCAGGCATTCTTCAATGCCCATATCTGAAATCGTTAAACTCTTGTGAACGCAATAGACACGTTAGATAGTTTTTTAAGATGTTAACAACAAAATGAAAGGGCAAATATTTCTTTTTTCTTATTTATTTATTATTCGCGACTCAGATTTCCTCACAAAATTTTACTTCACTTTTACTAATGGTAATAAAAAAAAATGTCTTGATAAGAATTCCTTGTAGTTTCTTTACTACGCTTCGGCATTAAGGATACATTTAAAAGGATGGTATCAACAAAAAGATAACTTGTATTATTACATATTTTGACAAAGGCATTGATTTAATTTAAAAAAACTCCGCAACATATTTATGCAAATAAGAGTGACACGAGCAAAAGTTCAGGCGTGGGAAATATTTTGTCTATAACTTTGATTTAACTTAAAAAAAGAACCCGCAACATATTCATGCAAAAAAGAGTGACACGAGCAAAAGTTCAGGCAATGGAAATATTTGGACAATGACTTTGACTTAACTTTAAAAAAGAACCCGCAACATAATAGTAAGCGCAAATAAGAGTGACACGCGCAAGATTTAACTTTAAAAAATCCACAACAAATATATGTAAATAAAAATGACACGAGCAAAAGTTCAGGCAATGGAAATATTTTGACCATGGCTTTGATTTAACTTTAAAAAAATCCACAACAAATATATGTAAATAAAAATGACACGAGGAAAAGTTCAGGCAATAGGAATATTTTGACCATGGCTCAGATTTAACTTTAAAATAACCCGCAACAATAATATGTAAATAAGAGTGACACGAGCAAAAGTTCAGGCAATGGGAATATTTTGACCATGGCTTAGATTTAACTTTAAAAAAACGCGTAACAAATATATGCAAATAAAAATTACACGAGCAAAAGTTCAGGCAATGGAAATATTTTGACCATTGATTTAACTTTAAAAAAATCCACAACAAATATATGTAAATAAAAATGACACGAGCAAAAGTTCAAGCAATGGAAATATTTTGACCATGGCTTTGATTTAACTTTAAAAAAATCCATAACAAATATATGTAAATAAAAATGACACGAGGAAAAGTTCAGGCAATAGGAATATTTTGACCATGGCTTAGATTTAACTTTAAAAAAATCCACAACAAATATATGTAAATAAAAATGACACGAGGAAAAGTTCAGGCAATAGGAATATTTTGACCATGGCTTAGATTTAACTTTAAAAAAATCCACAACAAATATATGTAAATAAAAATGACACGAGGAAAAGTTCAGGCAATAGGAATATTTTGACCATGGCTCAGATTTAACTTTAAAATAACCCGCAACAAATATAAGTAAATAAAAATGACACGAGTAAAAGTTCAGGCAATGGAAATATTTTGACCATGGCTTAGATTTAACTTTAAAAAAACCCGTAACAAATATATGCAAATAAAAATGACACGAGCAAAAGTTCAGGCAATGGAAATATTTTGACCATGGCTTTGATTTAACTTTAAAAAAATCCACAACAAATATATGTAAATAAAAATGACACAAGCAAAAGTTCAGGCAATGGAAATATTTTGACCATGGCTTTGATTTAACTTAAAAAATCCACAACAAATATATGTAAATAAAAATGACACGAGGAAAAGTTCAGGCAATAGGAATATTTTGACCATGGCTTAGATTTAACTTTAAAAAAACCCGCAACAAATATATGCAAATAAAAATGAAACGAGCAAAATAGGTAATGAGGTTCCGATTTCGTCACTACTCAATATACGAAACACTGCAGGGTTATAATGATATTTCGCCCTGATATTTTGTGACGGCGTGGTCCTAATACGGTCGACCCGACCATATTATTATCTAACCCTACCTGACCAGTGATGGAAATCTATCAATCCTGTTATACGTATCCAGGAAGCATTGACAGTTTTAATAATAAATAAAAAAAAAACATATCTAGAATGTAGTCGTCCAGGTAATTCTGATCAGTTCAGGAATGCCAAGTCGTAAATCAACAATTTTTTTATATCAATTTACGAAAAGTGTTTTAAACATTACAAGTGCAGTTTTGTATACACTTGTAGCAGTGGATTTTATTTTTTATTACATTTAGAGTACAAACAAGCAGCACACGGTTCACCTGATGGTATGTGATCCCGGCGGCCACTGACATCTACATTCATTCTTGACAAGGAGGATAGTAATAAAGGTCTCCGGATCACTACACTCACCAGACGAAACATAATGCTGCTATTTTAAGACTGGTATTCTGTGAGATCGTAGTTCGTGCATTCTGCATATAGAAATACACTCTAGTGTACCTCTACCACTGTCAAAATTTGGATAAAAATTCCTGACATTAATAATAATTATTATTATTTTGTCGATATTATTATTATTATTAAGAGTATTTTTTTGTTAATTCGTTTGTAAATCTACCAGTGCTTTTAACATCTGTTAACTGGCAACACATAGGCGCCCAGCGGTTGTGACGTACAACAAATACTCCTTATGATATTTTAGTGATTAACTTATACCTTTATTATATCTAAAATTCATAATATATAATTAAGTTAATCATTTTGTAAACAATAATTTCACTTTATTAGTTTGTAATCTGACTTCTAATTAATTTTATATAAAGCGGGTGAGGACGCGCCATTGTGGAGAACGATGTCAGGTCTCGGTCGGAACGGAAGTGTCGTAGCGTTTTGTTAGCTGTATTAATTGTTATTTTAGATCAAAAATCGTAATAAGATTGTAATTAATAGAGCCAGCTCTCGAAAGGCCTTTTGTGCCCACGGGTAGCTGTGTAAGTACACTCCCAGCGGTGCACAATAAGACCGGCACCTCGGTCGCACAATAGGCACACACCTGTCTATACCCGACAGGGAGGACTACACTCCCCGGTATCCCACCGGGACCCCTGATATTAGGTAGACAGGTTCCCTCTTCAACTGCGATGTCGGCGGTTGACAGAGCCATTGCCATCGCAGAGTGGCTCCGGGAAGAGTTCCCGGATATCCATCGCCAATTCGCCGAAAGAGCGATCCCCGCGTCCTCTCGGCCCTTCTTCAGCTTCTTCCCGAAGTGGCATTTAAGTTAGTTAGCTTTTGAATGTCCCTAGTTATCTGTGGTAAAGCTACCGTTTGAGTCGTGGTTCGGCCCTCTCTGGCGCCCTCGAACTGGAATGCTGACGCGACTAGGGTAACCGTCCAAGCCGAGGTTACTCCTCATCGGGGGGAACCTTGGGTCAGGTTACTCATAAATAGAGGTTTAGGCTTAGCGACCTGAGAACTTTGCCACCTCTTAATCCGGTGAAACAGTACAGGCCAGCTTAACCGGCTATATAGTATGTATTAGTACGTCAAAAAAACGCCATTGTGGCGGTATTTTTCGTTCAAGTAATTCCTTGCACAGCGTTACGCTGTCTGAATAAAAAGACCAGACATTCCACAAGACCCGCAAGTGTTAACACATCATTAAAAGGTTTAGTATTATTCCAAAAAAAATTGTAATGATCATGGCAGCGTTGCCCATTTCTGGCGGATTGCAGGCCTTGTGTTGTGGTTACGAGACCCAAAACAATATTTGTGCACAAATTATAAATTTACGAATATAGTTGTACTATATCTCATATTTACCATCAAACTGCTTCTAAACCTGCCTCCTTCATAATGTACACATTACAGGAGAGTACGTACAAAGAATGAAATTTCATAATTCATTTTATAATCCTGTCTAATGAAATATAATAAAACTACATATTTATTGAATGAATTAAACCTGAAAACTATTTAAATAATAAACCAATGAATTAATCAAATGTTATAATTATATCGAAGCATTTTAGTAAAATATATTGAGAAAAATGCCATCGAGGAAAAACGGAAACGCGAACAAAATAGCGGACACCACGCGGGCATCCCTTGTCGGAGTCATGTGGGTAGTTCGTAGATGTTATAATAAATAATATATTGCTTAGAAGGTAGTCAAATGCAATCGTTTGCGGTTGTTGATTTTCATTAAATTCGTATACTACTAATATATTTTTTAAATATTAATGCTGAAAAACTAGCACAAAGTTCACCGGATGGTAAGTCATGACTACAACCCATCTGCACCAATCTTCGACAAAAAATCAATATGCATATGTATACAGTATACGAAAAACAATAGCATTAAACTGGTATTTCACGCACGCATTCTGCGAGGGCGTGGTCCTTCCCGCTCGATACTCTCGACTAGAGTCAAATTTCCGAATAATATTTCATGTCTTGTAGAACTTCGGCAGACGACATTTAGATATACAGGCCAGTATTTCTTATTTTCACTTACGTCATCGTTTCCATTCAAGTCATTTTGAGTAAGTCAACATTTTGAAACTATTGCTCAAACACGTTAATTATTTCGACTTATTGATTGACGGCCACTGAATGATATTGACGATCTCGTTGGCTTAGAGACAGGAAGGTACAGAAAAAAATAACAGAATCACTACAAATTATCGCCTATTGCTGCCTTGCACTGATAAGGAACTTGAATTAAAAAAAATATTCAGAAGCCTTTGCAAGTTTGGATTTTTATTTAACACTATGAACCTTATTTTGACAGAAGTAATGTTAACGGTGGTAGAGGTACACTGCAGTTTATTTCTAGCTGCAGAATGAATGGGTCAGCTCGACCGGGGTAGGACCACGCCCTCACAGGCCTCACACTAGCGTAAAATAGCAGCATGATGCTGCATGTTTGCGACGAGGCATTCCATCTCAGTCCTCGAACAACACATCTGCATTATGATTCCTTGACAAAGATGAATATAGGTGTCATGGGCCGCAGGAATCACTTGGCATCAGGTGAAGTGTGTGCTCGTTTGTTACTCTCAATGACATGAACAAAATTTATAGTGTAAAACGGTTTAAAAGCTACGAGTCAACACAGGTGTTCCTCTTTTTCTCACCTCGTTATTACATTTTTATATTTGCTATCTCTTTTTCACTCACTATAAATGTATTACACTCATTATAATTAGGTGTTGAAATATATCTCCGAATATTTCCTATATTTTTTATCCTTGTCGCACTAAATATTTGTGTCACTGTTGGGATAAACAACAACATAGAGACCGCTAAACAATGTTTATTGAAATTAGTTATAGTTATGACGAAATAGATGCTTACGAGTGGAATGCATTGCTTGAATTTTTACGTTTTTTTAGACGTCAATTATTTGTATTTATACGTAATAACCGTGCGTGTTGCACAACCAACGGGCACCGATTGAGACGAAGTGAGAACAGGCGCCCACTTTATATACTTCAAAAATCCACACACTTTGACCCGTCCATAAATTTTGTACTGGTCGAAACTCGCTCGGAGTCTCGTTAGCGGTTAGAGTTCGTAATGAAGATATCCACTATCGACGTAGCTCTTAAGCAATAGTCATGACTGCCTCTGTCGAAGCGGTTGATGATGAATTAGCACAATGTAGTACATACCCTCTGCGGTCTCGTAATGGTCAAGCAGCCACTGCACGGTGGCGGGGGGCATGCGCGGCGACGGCACAGGCGACTGAGGTGCCTCCTCACCACCAGCACCCACCTCTGCCTGACCATTGAAAGCGTACTCGCCTGCCCACGCGCCCTCCGCAGCGGCCTCCACGCCAACGCCCATGCCCACCCCCACTTCCACATCCACTGTGCCGTTGGCCATGTTGTATACGGGATACGTGCGCAGGGGTTCCCTGTAGGGGAAACAGCAACGTAAATACCGGAAAGTTTTCCCAAATGTCAAGAGTTTTGAGTACACAGTAGGGGGCACGATGTAGATGGAAACTAGCAACAGCTCATTTGGATCTGCGAGGAAGCATGCTTTCACAGATCTTACAAGTGTTACCGTCTAGCGAGAAAATCTATACTGCTGTCGATATCATGGATAAAACAATATGACATTTTTCATCAACATGGTACTTCACGCCATACTGTAAAATTAACTAACGCCCGGCTTCATTCCGGGGATACTTCGATAATGTTAAGATATAAATAGATTTATATCTCGTTTATAAATATATTTATATATGACTCTGTGGTGTAAAATAAAGAAGCCTCGAAAGGCCTTCAATATCCTATTTCTTTTTTTTTTACTACATTGAGAGTAACCATCGAGCGCACTCATTCACCTGATGACAAGTGATTCCTGCGGCCCATGGCGTCTACATTCACCCTTGACAAGAAATCATAGTACAGATGCGTTGTCACACTTGAGGACTGCGATGGAATGTCTCGTCACCAGTAATAAAGGCCCTACACTCACCAGACGAAACAAAGCAGCATTATGTTGCTATTTCACGCCGGTATTCTGTGGTGGTATTCGCCCCAGATCCATGGTAGGACGTTATTGATTTGATCAAGGATCTTAAAAGAATTTCGGAGAATGGAACATTTTAAAACGTAACAATCATCAACAGCAATCACACGCGGTTGGGGCAAACGGTTTAAGTGCATAAGAAATAAAAACTTACACCCTTATAAAATATGTTTTCAACCCGGAGAAAGTTAAACTTAACTCAAAACTAACACTAAACACTAAATTTTATTGCATGGCTTATTATTATGGCTTTGTCCCATGAAAACACAAACTTACATTAAAAGCATAACTTTATACCTAAACGGATGCAATAATTACTATATATACATACCCTGCCGGCCAAAAGTTTAATACCGCACATAAACAACATAATTAATTATTCAGCAATTGTAATAAAATCCGATTTATATAAATAAAAGAAATGGACACCTGCCTATTCTATTGTTAGTATCGAATATTTAAAGAGGTCATTATTTTGTTTACTTTCAAGTTATTGGACAATAAACATCTATTATTTTCAAACAAACTTTCCGACAAACGCTGCGCTAGAGCCAGGTGGTAGAGTCGTAATAATATTTTTATAATGTCTGCATTACTAATTACTTTACTTTTGTTACGTATAAGGTACAATATATAGGTCACAATAATTAGGATAATTTAGCTCCTGAAAGGACGTGTTTCTGACTTATTATTACCCGAGTTTACTTGGGTTTGTTCACAAACTCAATTAGTCTAAACTTTCTACAGTAAAGACGTCATAAAATGTAAAAATCTCGAGAAATTAGCAGTGAAGTGCGTTCTGCCATCGTTGTTTTACATAATGGAGGCAAACCCGAACGTGAGATTGCTTCACAACTGAAGTTATCGAAGACTTGTGTTCATAGCGCAATAACTCGATACAGGGAGACAGGCAGTTTTCAAGATCATCCACGCTCGGGAAGGTCGAGAGCTACCACGTCTAGTGAAGATAATTTCATTGTTGTTACCAGCAAGCGAAATAGATGCTTAACAGCCGCAGAACCAGAAATCCGCGTTGAAGTAAACAAATCCCGAGTTAAACCTTTATCATTGACTACAGTAAAACGGCGACTGAGAGATGCTAAGTTGTATGGTCGCGTTGCCGTTCGAAAAACTCTGCTAAGGCCGCAAAACAAGAAAAAACGGATGCAGTGAGCTCTTGCCCATCGAGATTGTACTGAAGAAGATTTAAAAAAAGTGCTTTGGACTGATGAATCCAAGTTTGAACTATTCGGTTCAAAACGTAGAATTTACGTTCGACGCAGTGCCCAAGAAAAGATGATGTCAAATTGTGTAGTCCCAACAATCAAGCATGGCGGTGGCTCAATTAGTCTGGGGTGGCTTCTCTAGCCAAGGAACTGGCGATTTGATTAAAATTGAAGGAATTTTGAAAAAGGAACCGTACAAAAACATTTTAGAACAAAATGCTGTTTCTTGCCGTGGATTGCGATTAATTGGAGATGGATTCATTTTCCAACCAGATAATGATCCAAAAAATCATAGCTCAAAATTATGTAAAGGATATTTAGAAGAAGCACAAGAGGTGTTAAAAAACATGGTTCGGCCTCCTCAGAGTCCGGATCTCAATCCCATTTAACTTTTGTGGGAATAGCTTGATAGGAACGTCCATAATAGTGGCCCATCCTCGCGAGAAGAAATGTGGAATACTTTATGCGAAATTTAGAACAATATATCACAAGACACCATTTACAAATTGATTGCCCGTATGCCGAGACTTGTGAAAAAAGTCATAAAATGTAAAGGAGGATTTTTTGATGAAAAATCAGTTTAGCTAACTATAGCCTTTTTTTGCATGGACTGTTAATATTTCTTCACGCTTTTAAAGTAAATTGTTTGTCAATCAATGTACTATTAGATGATTAAACAGGCTAATTAAACATTTAATATTTTATTGGAGTTTTACTTTATTTTCCTACTTTAATTAAGGTGGTCTTAAACTTTTGACCTGCAGTGTATATACAATAATTAAGTAAGTCTTTAAGTTGCAATAATTGGTTTGATAATTAACATATTAATCACATCCGATAGTTTTTTAAATTACGAATCGAAGACGAATATTGCTTAACATTTTTTTATGACCGCGAATTAGTTTTATTTGAGCCCCTTAGAACCTCTTTAAAGTGGTAATTTTCTATCATTCGAGAAATCGTTGATAGTTTTAAATATTCTTTTTTTAATTATTTAGGCTTTATAAAGGGGGATATTTTCAACTTTTCCAAGCCTAATCTCAAGTTGAGATAATGAAACAAACTACCGTAAAGTCTAATTCTTCTTGCAAATAATGGTAGCAATGGTATTCGCTTTAAAAAATCAATTCGAATATGATGAATCCAAATCTGAAAGGCTATCAATGAACGGCAGCACAAGCGCGAGGCACTATGAATGGTTAATTTTCTTTAATCATAAAAGAAATGTTATCAATAGTATTCGCTTTAAATAATCCATTTGTATATGTTGAATCCAAATCTAACCGGCTTTTAAAAACATTTTGTTTTAAAGCTAGCAATGGTATTGGCCTAAAAATCCACTCGCATTTGTTTTTAAATTAAAGCTAGAAATGGTATAGGCCCTTAAAATCCACTTGTACATGTTGAACCCAAATCTAACTGACTTTTGATAAATGGCAACAGCACAAGCGCCACTATTTGTATTTTTTTTAAATAAAATGAATACTAGCAATGATACAAGACCTTAAAAATCCACCGGTATATGTTGAACCCAAATCTTGACTTTAAAAAATCTATTCATATGTGTTGAACCCGAATCTCACGGCTCTTTTGATAAAAGGCAGCAGCACAAAGGAAATACTTATGGTAATTTTTCTTTTTTTTTTGCGTTATAACAACAGAAACAAATGTGATTTTCAAATATAGAAATGTAGTTCATTTCTTTTTCTTTAAAAAAAAATTCGCCAAGTATTGCCATAATATCAAGCCAGTAAAAGTATATTCTATGATCATGAATAAATTTATACTAATTAGAACTAAGTGTATGTTTAGCGTTTTTCTTAACTAAATGTATTTGTTTTTATTATAATGGCAATGTTATACATAACATTGCAAGTAAAAAAAAGAAAAAAGAATGATCTCAATATTTGTTAACTCCTCTCTCCATTCCCATTCTCAATTTTTTTTTCTCAAAAGTTGGTCAATTTGATGTTCACGGAAACTTGTAACAAGCCAATAACTAAGTAATATTTAAGACTTACATATGTCCCTGATGACCCTGGGCATATATATCCTGCGTCTCCACATACTGCACGTGATAATTGACGCCATTACCACCTTCACCTGCGAAGACAAGGAAACAGTACAAAGATAAGTGTGAATATAGACTATAAAAAAAACACAGTTCCGGTGTTAGACACGTTAAATAAAATAAAATAAGAACCATGCGAATGTATTATTTCCACATTAAGGCAAAGTGATGTATATAACCCGGGTTAATAAGTTAATTAATCCTAATATATGAAAGAGATAGATATCTGCAATGAATCAATTACTAAACGAAGGTATCATGTTCAACTTGTTAGTCCCGAAACGTAAGTATTTCCACTCCATCGTTATTTTCTATAGCAAAATATTTAGATACTTTTAATGAAATAACAATGTTAGAAAAACTTTGATTTCTGATTATTAAAGATCTAAGATATAAATAAAAAAGATCCGCAAGTCGAAGTCACGTGACTGAAATTGAACAGTTTTCAGTACAGACGCTTAAGTATGTTTAAAAGTTAACGGTTTTAAGTGGTACGGGTGAAGAAAAGTGTCCAAAATGGCTCAGTTCAGAACGCTGAGGGGGGCGAAGCACTCACATGGGTAGTAGGTTCGGTAGCGTGGCACCTCCATGCCGACGGAGATCTCCCGGGCAACTCGTCTCCGGACGCCAGCATCCCTCCCCTTTGCCCGGCACCGCGCACCCCCGCCGCCTACCTCACCCTGGTACCCCACCCCACCTCCAGCTATTGTTGCTATGTATAACAAACACACCCACTTCTGGATGTTTGTTTATATACTCGTTCGCGTGTATTTACGACCCTTAGTAAATATTACATTCTAACGTCATTTATTTCATTTGTTATTAACGAAGAAATGAATATTTATAATGATTACTATGTTTAATTGGTGGTGGCAGTCACCCTTCAGGACTGAGATGGAATGCCTCGTCACCAGTAATAAAGGTCTCCGGATCCCTGCACTTACCAGACGAAACGCATCATGCTGCAAGTTTTTCGCTGGAATTCTGTGAGAGCGTAGTCAAATCCCGGTCGAGCTGACCTATTCATTCTACAGCTAGAAACAAACTGCAGTGCACCTCTACCACTGCAATCTATGCCAACAAACTATATTAACAGTGTGGCGTAAAACAATGTAACAGTGAATCCTTTGTAATTCTTTTGAGTACAATAAAAAAAAAAGAAAGGAAACTTCCTCAATAACATTCGACTCAAAAGGAATATTTAAAAAACAATGTTAGATTTTAAGATTCACTTTCGAGCCTTTCGAACACACGAGCGGCGGGAACATCGCCAATGGACAACCGCAACACCAGAGGAACTGCAGATGCGTTGCCGGCCTTTAAGAAAGGAAATTTATCGCTACAAATATGGCAAGAATTATCGCGAGTTGCCATTGTGAACGCGAAAGTTGGAACCACATGCCGATAATTGCCAGCCGCAGAACAATAGGCTCGCAAATTTCGACGATTCGCGTGTTGATGTCATTGAGTATGTGTACGTCGCGTGGTCCTTACACTGCATCTGTATCTTCCTCTGATCTTATTGCACATCCATTACATCGGGATGAGGAGACGAATGCCTGTGTTTTTTAGCGAATACTAAATTACGGCACTATAATATACAATTAATCATCTAATAATAACCCGAAGTTATCGCCGTAGTCAAAATCGACAATTAGTCAATAATTGTAATTTGGCTACCAATTGTCGTGTAGTGCTTTATTATTATTTCTTATTACATTGAGAGTTACAAACTAGCACACAGTTCACCTGATGGTAAGTGACTCCTGCGGCCTACGACATCTACATTCATCCTTGACAAGGAATCATAATGCAGACCACGAGAGGAGACCACGCACCCTTGAGGACTGAGATGGAATGCCTCGCCTGCACTCACCAGACGAGACACAGCAGAGTTATGCTGCTATTTCACAATTGTATTCTATTGGTGAGGGCGTGGTCCTACCCCGGTCGAGCTGACCCATTCATTATGCAGCTAGAAACCAAGTGCAGTGTAGCTCTACCAGTGTTGCGCCGATATATATGATAGGACAGACCCACACCACAACAAGAGATGTTTGACAATAGTCGAATGTTGGATCCGAACCCATGACCTTTAGTTTCGCAGACCGTACCCTAAACCTAGGCTTAGGCTATTGCCTACTATTTAACCTTAGCCACATGCCAACGTCCTAAAGTCCGATTATATAGCCGAGGATAATATTACGTCAATAATAAGTACGCACATATAAGTAGAGATAGTTACGCAACGCTATAGACGCATGATCTCAAACAGTCTCAAACGACAAAATCAATGTTACTGCACACTACCATGTAATAATACAAACAGACACACACACTCAAGTCGTTTTATATACTTGCGCTATTCGGGGGAACATTGTATATACATAAGTGCGTCCAATAAACCAGACGGCACGTGTCATATCAAAGGTACGCAGCGCAGGTGGACGATCGGATATCACAATGAATATCTCACGGCCCCCTCACAATACACCATTTAGACCCATCCACCTGAATAATCCGATGGGGCATCGACAATTATCTGGTATTATTAAGTTTTTTTTATCATCAATTCGATAGAATGCGATTTTATACCTAAACATAGAGACATATAGAGTTCAAGTTACGTAATGACGTTGTCGTTTTAACAGGTGGAAGATAATCATCAAAAGTGATATGGAGACGTCAAGGGGTGAGATTTTCGATGTATTTTTGTAATTGAAACATGGATGAAGGGCTTCTGGAGTTGCTAAGCCTCTATTTGTAATGCTATCCCTCGTAATAATGAGCGCGATTATAGTCTCCCCATTCGAGTCAGTTAAGACGGTGCACGTTAACAGTGAAAACCTTTTATAGAATCAAATGGACATAATTCTTATAAATCGTGATAAAGATGTCTATATAATATAATAGATGTTTTTGAAATAAACACACCAGTTTCAAGTATCGCGCGTCTAAATGTGGGTACGTAATAAACTAAACTGAAACGCGAGGGCAATAATTGAATAGTGTAACGGAAAATAATTATAATCATATTTTTATGTGTGAATAGTTGATGATTTCATTAAAATCATACATAGATAGCCGCGGTGGCTCAGTGTTTAAATGCTCGCTTTTTTTTAATTCATGGTACGCAAGTAAACAGTTCGATCCCCCGTTGTAGCAAGTGTCGTGGACCCTATGATAGCACAACGATTCTAACCCAAGTTGGACTGGTTTACCGGAATGTTAAAAGCTCTGTTAGCAGAAAAAGAATAATTCGCAGTGGAGTCGTGTGGTCTATGGTTTAACACCCGCTCTAGATAGGAGGCTTATGACCAACAGTGGGCATTTATATATACAGGCCGTAACTTCACTACAGAGACATTACGACGATACTATATGGTATACAAGATAGATCCCTCGATTGGTCGCTCTGTTCGCGCTAATCTCGGACCACCACCAAAGGTATTTAAGCACATATTTTCTTTCTGATACAAAAATATGTACCATTTTTTATGATGTTAAGACGAAGTCAAATCAATTAACCGATTGTAGTTAAGCAAAGTTAAAACTGAAGACAAAGCCGGACGTGGCTTTTAACCGTGCCGTTTCTTAACTTATTTCGTAACCCAAACCACACGCCAAAGTTCTACCGAATATAGTATGGGCGTACACCAAAATATGTGACGCCTCCTTGCGCTTACGCATGCAATTTAAATTTTACTATTGCTTGCACACCCAACTCAAAGATCATATAATTTTTACGGGTACGGTCTGCGAATCTTGAAATCATGGGTTCATCCGTATCCGCCATTCGACTATAGGCGTGAAAAATCTCATAGCCCAAGCATTTCAGCCTAACTGGAATTACTATAGCACTCCCAGCATTCTTTAAAAAATAACCGGTATGCAATTAGTGACCGACATTACTCTGACAGCTGTCATATCGATTAGCTAACTCAATTAAGTTGGCCAACATTCATAATCAAATACCCTTTCGAGCGTAAAGAAAATACTGGCATTAAACTTGTTATATACTCGTAGTTTAGTTTAACAATAGGATCTATGCATTTATTATTCGGAATATTACCCAGGAACACAAGTTAGTACATACCTATGAAGTCATGCTAGTTGTTAAAAACAATATTTTTTTCGCTAGATTACACAATAATTATTAACCATAGATACGAAAATCTATAAAAAATCATGCACCAATGAAATTTAATAATAATACAGTTCCTCTGTCAGTACCAACTTCCCACACATGCAAAGCCGGAAGAACATAAAATTTATTAAAAAAAAAAAACAAATATAAACCACTTGCTTTCCTGGTCGCTGAGCGTCTCCGCCTTCACTTGCGCAGTGTCACCTCCCTTCCATGCGCCCTGCACTGTGCACGCCACAACACAAAACATAAAACTTGTGCACCACACAACTAAATTACCTTACTACATGCATACATATTTACAGCCACTATTATTTTATTGCATTGATTAACATACAAGGAACAATAAAAATTACGTGAAATCTTTTTCTAGTTTTGAAAAATAAGTTTTTTATAAATAACAATAACAATTTAATAAATAATTATGAAAAACCATAATGAGCAAATAAGCGAGACAATATTTTAAACACGTAAATAGGAATAGATATTTTATATCTAACATGAAATTAATGTATATTTATTTGTAGTACTTATATAACCGCCGATACTTGCCTAAGTTCGCTGGACTTAAAAAAAAATACAACGTAAAATTTAATTATATTACGACAACGACAGACACGAAACTTTCACATTTATAATATTATTTTATCCTTTTAATAGGTCTAACTAAACTAGCGTCGCTGCTAAAGTGAATAGAACACGTGGTCGTGTTCATTTTATTTCTTTTTTTTAATATCCACTTTTATTTTTTGTATTGTAGCAATAAAAAAAAAGTAAAACATTGCAACACTAATATCGACTCGGAACATGGCTACGTGATGTAGAAACGACTCACTGGCGACGGCGATGTACGTGTGCTGGGCGTCATTGGAGGGGCTGGAGTGGCCAGAGCTATCGCCGTTTACATCCACCGCAGAGGTGACCTGCGAAGAGTTCCGATTAAACTGGTTTAGTTTTGAGCTTGTTTTTCTGACAAACTAGCACACAGTTCACCAGATGATAAATGATGGCAGTTACTTCTATAGGTCTCTAGGTCTTTGGGTAATGACGCTGCACACTGACAATTGGAGGCCCACAAGCGATAGGTAGACCCAATTCCAATACTACCGTTCTACCACGAAGGTCATGGGTGCGTGAGCATATCATAAAGCCCACGATGTTCGTTGGGCTGCACAAGCTGTAGACAACACAAAGATGCAGGAGGTGGAAAACATTGTTAAACCGTGATGCAGATGTAAACCGGCATGGGTGGGTCGACTCGAATTGGGGAAGAATACGCTTCCGAAGACCAAATTACTGGTAATATCATTCCATCTTTGGTCGGCCACAGGGTTTACATGGCATCGACATTATTGTCGTGATTGATAGGTGTTTAAGTGTCGCCTAGATAAACTTACCATTAGGTGAATTATTTATCATTGTCTTTCTGGTCACATAAAGGCATAATTTAATCTACATCAAAGTCAAATTTCATTTAGGTGAAATATTATACTCTCGCGATTTAGAATCAATAACGCACAGAATTGGATAATTGAGACCGTTGTGTTAAATTTAACTTGCAACAAAAACATTTGACGTATAAATTAAAAAAAATAATACCATCGGTATAAAGGATTTCATGTCTACAGATTAAACATGAGTTTATCTATCAGCCAGTTCCCGATTTATTGCCAAATATATACCAAATATTTATATAGTAATGTTAATATAAATTCTGTTATTCTAAAACAAAACGAAACTCTATGTCGTTAATCATCAATCACACCATCTGCTGTTAGCTCCGCCACTGTAATAATGCTGAATGGGTTGAAACGCATATGACGATAAAACACCATACCTGCTGAATGGCGTGCTGGAGATGAATGGCGTTGGGTAGTTCGGGAATGACGATGAGCTCCTGCACTGCACTCTGTGACGCGGCTTCAGTCCCGGTGGCGGCGCCCTACAATACAGTAACACGGCACAGATAGTTAAATGGGATGACATCAATGGGAAAGACTTATGTCGTTCTCTATGTACTTGAGCTACGCTGCGTCGTCTCGACTGGGTAATAATATATAATCTATATCTATGGATAATCTATAATGAATATCCAACGTCGTCCCACGATTTTTGTATGACTATTAGTCCCAAATTCGGGCAAGTCCCGTTCCTCCAATCGATAGAACATACAGCAAGAAGGTCTAAGGTTAGAGGTACTGCCGTCACTAATTTGCTAATCTGTGCGATTGAATCAATCAATTTGGGCTAGTTAGACCTAGCACGAAGTAATTTTTCTCCAAATAAGTTTATTTATTTAATATATTTAACTTGGGCATCGAATCAAATATTAAGTAAATTACGAAAATTCTCTGCATTGAGAGATTGCGTAAAGTTTCTCCTTTTTTTCTCATTGTGCCTTTTAATCCCGATTGTGATCTCTCCACGATGGTGTAAATATATTCGTAAGTGATTTATCATCGAAGCTCATTCATTGCGTTACTCGACTAAACTATAATATTAAAATTTGGCACCTATTTGAATGGGTGACCGACGGTTGCATTTACAACAGACCACTTTGTACGTTTACAAGCTGTGTTTAAAAGTGTATTCAAGGTTATTGATTTGATATAATAGCCACGTCAGAAGCCTTTGTCCGGCCCCAGAGTTCCAGCACACGGCTTGAGTACTGGGTTATGAGATAAGATGATGAGATATTATAATGAGGGCAGACCTGCGCGGGTGCAGCAAGGCGCGCCGCCATGTCGGGCGAGTCAGGTGGCGAGGACTCCACCAGGACTTCGTCGCCGGCACACTCGAAATCTGAAGAAATATCATGCTTGAAGAACAAAAAGGACAATGTTGATTCATCTAAAAAAATTGAGTGTTGAAAAATATAGTCAAAACATAGTAAAAATAAAAAATAAATGTATAATATTTAAACTATATTATTTAGATATTTTATACACATTGAAAGCATTATCGAATATATAATTAAATTAAAAAAAAATTAAATATATTATATTATTTATATACTATTTTTTATATTATACTTCATAAAAAAAAACAAAATAAAAGGAAACATTAAATAATTAATGTTTATAACAAAAACAAAATGTTCTTTTTCTATTAAGAAAATGTTTTCATTTGTATATGTTTATGTAATCTCCAAACCAATAAATACAAATAAATATAAACTGAATAAAATAATGATTGCATAAAGCTATCCCGGGTAATAGAGATGTTATTGATCTCGGGCTCCGGGGTGCGGAGAGCATCAGGGGAGCGTAACCCGGCAACACCTCATCCCTCCGTTTCCCACCTTCACTCTCAATCGAGACTATATACAACACTCACTTTCTAAATAGAACACATTCTCAAAGCCCATCTCAGACATTTTTACTTTAATTTATACTTGAACACTGCACAGTGATTTTGTACAACAATAACACATTATTGTACCTCCACTGACGTAAACCAACTGGGGTATTGATCAAACGGTTACTATGATACAGATTACTATATATCTTGTTCTCTCTAGTTTCACTTTATAATTTGACTGCGGGCTGAGGTGAGTGGTGTAGCTTTGTGTAGGTGGGGGAGGGCAGGTGGCCCTTCGCGCCTCAGTGACATCACCTGCTGTTAGTGTACAATATGCTTCGTTGAACAACATTACCCTTATATTATTGACAATGTTAACTGCTTTGTTTACTTGCTTATTCATTTTGTATGTGACAGTTAAAAAATGTTTAGTTTTCTTGTAAATTACATCTATATGTTTTATTTTTCTATTCTATAATTAGGCTTTAGATAGTGTTATTTCTATTTCTTGAATTTAATATAAATTTGATAATATTATTAATGTAAATTTTAGTTTCCTCATGTATGTGATAAAAAGTTGGAATGAAATTATTTTTAAATTGTTAAAATTATCAGATATATATAACTTATAATGTAGTGTTAGATATATATAACGTATATATTGTTGAATATCCATAGAAGCATAGATTTTGAAATAGGAATTGTGAAGTTGGTTGCCTAGACAATAAAAAAGAAATGAGAAATTTAACATAATTTTTCTAATCATACCATAATGTTCACAAGTTTGGCGCATTTGTAATCTATTAGGTGGGAAGTGAAAATTCCCCGCCACACGGGATCTCCGTGACTGGCACCGCTGTTACAACCCTCCCGCCTCGACGACGATAAAATTAATACCCAATCGCACATTCGGGATACAAACAGGCGACGCAAGGGGAACCAGGAGGACGCCCTCCGCACACTAGGACGATCGCTCGGTAATCCTAGACTTATCAACGTTCTATTGCGATTATCACAGGTACATTACCTTGTTTTTTCCGCATAAAATTGAGACAATCTGCCAGCCCAACTAAGCTGTCAAATTTCTCACAACACCAATATACTAACACTTTAGTACGAATAGATAGATGTTTAGGAAATATTTAGAGATTACAATGCAATTTTCAAGACTAATTCTTGCAATTTTTATGTAACACGATAATCAGTGTTGTTGTCTGTAGCTACACCCGTTTCCTAGGCTACGGATCCGGGCCAAGTCTGAATTCTAAAAATTAAACTTTGACAGAAGTCAATAGGTGGCGCTGCTGAAACAACAACAACAAGACATCCAATTCTTAGCTCACAAAAACATCAAGAAAACTAAATGGTAAATAATAAAAGTGGGGTGGAATAAAAGGTATTTAGGAATATTCTAGTTTGTTTGAATAATTCTATTTATTAAAAAAAATAGGCTATTTTTTTTATTGCGTTTCTGTGTTTATCTTGAATGTATTATTACAAAAATATTACAACGTAATATTGTAAGCTACACCCGAGTTATACTTAATACTTACAATATTAATGTTTATATATTATAGTTAAAATTTATATTTTCTTCTTAAGTTATAAATAACTTAAGAAGGAAATATAGGAACTTAAAATAAATCATAAAATCTATTATCACCTTCAATATCATTAGCTTCGAAAATTATCACAGGACTATCTATAGCTTCATAAATCATTTTCTTGTCCATCGTATTTCCTGTTTCACTATTCAACTTTGTAAACGTTGCAAAGTTATTCAAATTCATTACAAAAAAAGTACAGTATTTATCTCCTTGGTAATTAATTTATTTATCAAAGTTAAAATCTTTTATTGACATTATTTTATTTTCATAATGAAGAAAACTTAATTGCGTTAAATCTAGATGGCCATTCTCAATTCATTTTTTAAACAAACTCTCAAATATATTTAAAAAAATGTATTGAAACCATATTTATTTTGTTAATTATTAAATAGATCGAAAATAAAGATGTGATTTCAAATTAATGATATGATCTGTTAAAAATGCATTAATCACAAAAGTACGTTCTTTCCACATGCGACGTTGTAGATCAGTCCCCCACAAATACTGTTTGTTCACTTTGAAATCTGTATTATATCATATATACTAAACTTAATTTGTGAGAGAAAATAATAGAAAACCATTATTCATATTTTCCTGTTCTGCTATATATTATACTTAAAGAAACTACGGTAATGTGCAATCTATGCAATGTTAATTATTTAAATATGACGGGGTCTTATCCAATTCTGGTCAAGACATCGATGCCGTTACATCCCTATGTGTCTTCTATCTCGTTTACCATGGAGTTTTCTGAGAAATTGTTTGGCTTAATTTCAACAACTAAATTAAAGCATCATACATCGCGATATAATTTAAAATTTCATCCGTATCATCCTATGACGGTTAGCAATCCAACTCTATGCGCTTTGTTCAGAATTTTTGTCACACACGACTACATATACATACTGAGATCTTCAAGTAGAGCCTAATCTTTAAAGCCTTTCTCAACGGCCAGCAATGCACTTGTTACTTTACTTGTCACTTCTCTGGTGCTGCGGATCTTCATGGGCGGTAGTGATTACTTACCATCAGATGAGCTCCTAGATCATTTGAACCCTATTCTATAAAAAATATATTAGATGATATTGTTGATCGCTCGTATGACAATAAATCGAGACTTACAAAATCTATAATTTGTATGTCACCGATATAGTCTTTTTTTTTTTTGTTTTTAACTTATATGGCAACTATCATTCTGTCAATGGAGTTAGTCTTCTTAAATTCTTCAATCACGGTTAACAAGTTCCGGTTTTTGTACGGTGTCCATAAATGTTTTGGTTTCAAATATGGCAACTACCGGTGTGATTATTCTGCCAGTGTTTAGTTTGAAAGAGGCACGATTTGCATAAGCTGTGTAAATAAGAAATGTTATACATTATTGATGGATTGCACGAATAGCAACATTCCTTGCGTAATTTTACCGATCTATAATATATATAGCAAATAACATTAATGAAAAAAAACTATAATATTTTAGTACTATAATTATTTAAAATACAAATATCATTAATTTAAGTTAAGTTTTGTTTAAAATGTGCAATAAACAAAAAAGCGGTAACGCCAACGACGTGCAACCAAAAAATAGAATCAATTTCTTGGCTCTAAAGCAAAGGTATATAGGACGAGATGATTTATGAATGAAGATTGGTTAGCATTCAAAAACCTCGAACTCCGACATATATACTGGCATACAGACATATATATCCATAATAAATAATATATATACACATGTATCCATAATATCACCATATTACTGCAACGCAATTTAAATTAACCTAGGCCCATGTACAATTCTCGTTTTATTTTATTGGTGTAGCGATAAATATTATTTAGATTACAAATATTTATTATTAGCAAATAGATTACAAATAGTAGCATTAATTTTTGACATGTTAAATTGCTAATGTCACTTAAATGTCACCCCTTGTGTCAAATGCCTTTCATTATCGTAAAGCAGACAGACCAACCATCGTACGAACAAGACCTGGCTGTATGGACTAAAGTCCTTTGCCTTTCCCATTAGGGATAAATTAATATCATCATCATCGATATCGTAAACCTCGTTCCATCGTAAAAATATTGTTTTTGAAACTTGACGGTAATTTTTAATAATCTTTAAAAGGGGACAGTTATAAATTAGTGATGATGAAAATTACTGTGAAAAAGTTGCAAGGAGGCCAATGCGTTTTAGATGTTAGTATAATGTGGATTATTTACATGCCCTTAAAAACCTTTTCTACATTTTTAACGATTCCAAACTATTTTAGGTACTTCCAACTACGTCTATTACTGAAATTAAACAAAATGTTTTTAAGAATATAGGTATTCCGGTGGAAGAGCAAAAATTATTGTTACTTGGAAGGACATTAGCAGACGATAAAGCTGTTGGATTTTATCCCTTAATTAAAGACGGGACAAAGTTAAATCTGGTCGTTAAAAAACCGGAAGGTCTTTATGAAGTGTCCATGAAACTCTTTAAAAAGCAGGGAATGTCTGACAGAGATGCCACAAATACTGCAAACAGGTTACTTAAGATAATTCAAGATAAGTTCGACAAGCTGTCCTTAGATGATATAGATAAGTTAAGTTTGGACTGTTTGATGAACGAGCGTGAACTGAGAGGACTGCCTATAGAAAAAGATGCAGAATGTGAAAACATGTAAACATTGTGATTGTAAGGGCCAATAGCTTATGGTGTGGTTTGGGAAACTTAAGATTGCTGGTTCCACCATTTGGTGGATTAATAGTCAACCATTCAATTATATTTGTGAAAAATCTCATAATACAAGCATTAAAGCTTGGTTGGAATGGTTAATAGGAATGATAGTGATGTTAAAATTGTTACTAGCATTGTTTAATAAAAATCATTGTGACCATATACACACAACTTTATGTATTTATTAAATTAACTAAAATTAAAATATCTATAATTGATGCATACAAAGACATCCAGAAACTTTGTTTCATATCTTTTTTTTATGATTTGAATGTAAATATTTATTAAAGAGTTGTATAAGCTTATTTTTGTTAATATACCATACTAGCACTAATCTGGAGTATCAAGTTACACAGAATTGAATTTTTGGTGCTGTTTAGCAGATTGCGATTAGATATCATACCATCATACAATAGGCCTTTACATTTTAATATGTTTTATCTGTCTCCTACCTTGGCAAAGATCATCATAAAATACCCATACCCCAAAGAGTTTGAAGACACATTAAAAGCGGGAAAGTCATTGACATATTTCAAATAATGAAATTTGAAAATTTTTCAGGGGCAGAAATAGTTTCTCCAAGTGAATGCACTTTTCAACCAATTTATATATTGGTGGATTATTCCCGTGAATGGAATTTTATTATTCACAAGGAGACATGCATATAATACCTATATGGATGCTCCAAAAGAGCATTATTTATAGCCCAATTCCATTCATAAAAAATAATAAGTATTATGGTTGATAACTTTAAAGGGTTTATAAATCTTAAACAGAACTAAATCTTGATGACAATTATTTACAGCAAAATCCAAATTAATCTTTTAGGGCATTCTAATCACATCATATTGAATCCCAAGCCTCTTTTGCTTGTTAGTAAGTCTTTTTTTTTTTGTTCCATGGAGACCTCTACAGCTTTATCTAATTAGACTCGCAAGTGGGAGGCCTGCTGAGTTAGTAAGTCTTACATTTGGAAATTGCTTATAATCTCTTACACAATTTAAATCTCTGAACACTTGAGTGCAAGAGATGTCTTTTGAGGAGGATCAATATCATATACTATTTGGCTAATCATTGAAAATGAACTAATTTAAGAGCATCAATCAAAATCATTTCTTGTATTTTAATTTGCGAATGATCATACATGATTTGATAAATGATAGACTAAAAAATATACAAAAGTTAAAATTGAATGAAAACTAAACATCAGTTATAATAGAAAATATGTTTGAAAGAAATGATGAATTATAAATCTCGTCACTTGGTCACAACAGACAATGAAATGCTTGCTGTAGCTGCTCATACAAACTTGACATTCATTACAAGATAAACAGATTTTATATGCAAAAGTTAGTCTGTGATACATACATAGGTTTGAATCCACCATTCATCTATTGTCATCTCTATATGTCTAGAATGGTAAACCAGAGTATTGCCAAAAATGAGAGCATCCCCATTCTTTTTTACAGCACTCAAAATCTGTACCAGCACTATGCTAGAATAGGAAATCTAAAAAACTGCTGTATTTATTTATTCGTTTCTAATATTCCATTACATAGACAATGTAAACAGATGTCTTATGCTCACAACTTTTTTTTTCGGGCGCTGTTATCCTGAGGGCTTTTACTGTTTCGCCGAATTGAGCAGTGACCGAGCGCTTATTGGCGCTCAGTCAAGACCTCTATTTATGGGTAACCAGCACAAGGGCTCCCAAGAGGGAGCCTCGACTTGGACCGTTACCCAGTGCCGCGAGAACATCTGACTCGAAGGTGCCCGAGAGGGCCGAACCACACCTCGGTCAGTTGCTTCTGACTAAGAACTAACTACATTAATATCACTATGATTATTATTAGCTAGATAGCTAACCACCACTTCGGAATGCGTGGGCGCTGGAGAAGTGCTAGGGTTAATGCTGCTTGATTCCGAACGCGGTGGTTATGCAGACCGAATGTGAGTCTTTCATCTAAAGTGACGCCTAAGTCTTTTCCCAGGGGATTGGACGATCAAATAGCTTTATGATTGGGAGATGCGGCGTTGTTACGCCGAGCGAAGTACATGGCTGAACTTTTGGTGGGGTTAACCTCGATCGCCAAGTTGAGGAAGAGTGCCCCGGTTTTGGTAGCCCCGAAGGAAATTACTAAGAATGTGATCCGTGATGCGGTGCACTTGATGTGTGCATGAGTGTTGGGTGCGACACACGAACTGCTCCTTGATTGGTAGTCCTCGGGACAGCATGAAATCGGCCAAGAAGACATCATTAATATACAGGGAAAATAAATATTTAGTACGAAAAATCTTAAATAAGTAGGAATTTCTTTAGATATTTTTTTTTATTACATTGAGCGTAACAAACGAGCACACAGTTCACCTGATCGAAAGTGATTCCTGCGGCCCATGACATCCACGATCATCCTTGACAAGGAATCATTATGCAGATGTGTTGTCACCCTTGAGGACTGAGATGGAATGTACCGTCACTTAAAGGTCTTCGAATCTCTAAACTCACAAGACGTAACATAGCAGCATTATGCTACTATTTTACGCTGGCATTCTGTAAGGGCGTGCTCCTAACCGGTCGAGCTGACCCCTTCATTACCAAAAAATATTTTACGTGATTGGGTAAAGGTCTTCAAATAAAAAGCACGTGTATCTATCATCATTTATTAATACACCATACACATGTCATAACTACTTATCGTTAAAGTACATTTTGATGGCAAGTTCATACTTACATCGGTTAATTAAATGCATTAATATCATCGAATTAAATCACGTCAATAATAAGAATCATTTATCTACAGTAAAATAGTTAACTTTTCAAGTGGCATTTATGCTGTTATAGTCAGCAAGATTTCCTGCGCCATTTAGTTTCACAGAAATTTGTTGAGCACTCAAATGTACCTCTTCCTTCATTTGTTAAAATGTTATGTACAACACACCGTTAATTGACTCTGTAACCAAACGACCTTGATACTAAGAGTCAAACATTTTCCATACCATTTATCAATTTCATCAGCCACCATTATGGATTAAATTTCAATAGTAATTTTTTTATATGTACACCCGAATGCTGTAACCATAAAAAATATTTTTGGTGATTTAAAAAACGTTTTTTTTTAATATAAAACTTGTGGAAGCACTATTTATTTACTATCCATTGCTTCAAAAACAGTCTTGATTATTGAAATCTATACTCTTGATAGTAAAAAACATTGTCATGACATTTTTCTGTCGTACGAAAATTATAGAATTATATGCATTACTAATATAATATAATCAAGTTTATGATATATATATATATGCTTCCTTGACTATAACAATCTATGAGATTTCTTGAAATATCATACTTGTACGAAATTTTTCACTAAAACAGCGAATTTTTTTTATAAATTAAGGGCTGATAAACAAGTAAACAGTTGATCTGATGGAAAGCTTGATGATATATGTTTAATTGGGTACACAGCCACCGTATGCTGGTATTGTGTTAAACCAGATCCGATGTAAAATTATATAATAGTTTTTAATGATAATTTAGATGAAGACAATGTGTGGAAGATCATTTTTTTTTTAATTTACTCAACAACATTCAGACCATTTATGTTTGGCTGTGGCAGTAAGTATCAGTAGCATTATCTCTGCTGAACAAATGTCGAGAAATCTAACAGACGTTTCACTATCTATCTAATACAATAAATGTAAATAATATCAGACGTCGATATCGTCTCACACATGCAAGTCACAACCATATTTATATACATATAACGTCTATGCCAATATGCACAACTTAGAAATATAAAGAGAAAATTGTGAACCTTAGGTGTCCTAGCCAAATCATGGCTTACACACTGAATTTACATAAAGTTTCATAACCGTTTATAAAACAAAGCTTTAACCAATATAATTTAAATTTAGTTAATAGAGAAAAATGTTTTTTAAATAGTTATATACACGTAATAAGTTGGTTATATTTTATATAAAAAAAATAGTATAATCTTAGTGCTATTCCATTAAGAAATGTCACAATTAACGTAAATTAGATTTTCTAATTTATGTGAGGGCACCTTCTACTGCACGCCTACAATAGGTAAACTTAAAATATCTTGAAAAAGATGTTTATAAAAATAAATATTTAGCGATTGGAAACTTCTTACATATACAAAAAAAGAGATATTCGCGTGTTTTCGAACATCACATATCCTGCGGAGGTACTCTGCAAGCAGGAAAATTTTATATAATACTTGTTATAAAAATATTATATTACGTTATTAATTTAAACGTCACTATCTTATGTGACATTCATTAGAAGTTGTTTGCCAGTCTTTATAAAATCTTTCGTATTCCCAATTTCTCTCGATCGAAATATATTTTAATGACATTATTCATTAATAGTGGGTAAGTAATTTATTTAAATAATTAAGAATTGCAATCATTATAAAATTATAAACTAATGATTTCATCAAATATTTATTGATATACTTAAAATGTTCAGTTAGTAAAACCTAATACTCTCACAATAATTGGTCAAAAAAATAATTTTAACTAATATTATAGTATTCTAGTTTATTCTAATACTGTACAGTCTTAATTAAGAGTTTGTGACAACTATGTTATTATGATTAAAATGTTTCGCCAACGTATTGAATCGTCTTTGTAGATTGTAGTTAATTATAAAAAAATATACATATATTGATGAGAGTCGTATTGGACCTCGGCAATCTTCTGGTTGACAACATACAGGATATATAATAGTGCGCAAACGCATGTCTCTTCGTTACGGAGTTCGATGTAATGCATGTGCAATAAATAACAGAGCAAAACGTTCGGATGCTATGTCACAGATACGAGACCCGCCCCAACCGCAAAACCAACTTCAGTCTTGCACAATTATTCTATAACTATTAAGAATTGAACATAGGAATCGCATCACTGATGCGAGATATTCTGGCACATAGCCGTTAATCAAAAATATGAGATTTACTAAATCTAATATTTATCATACTAATACTATAGTTATACATCAACATGTTAAAATTACAAGGAAAAAATATCATTATCTCATGTCTCTGTCATTACTGAACACTTCTATTGGAAAAAATAAAAAAAATGATGTAGAATATCCTACAAAAAAAATAAAAAAAAATGACAAGACTTGAAGTTCAATAAAGTTTATCAGTTAAATAAGTTTTCAGCATTTAATTTATAAGCCACTCGGCAAACTAGGCTGGAACCCTCAAATGAACCGCAACCCGCCATTATCCCTCCAATTCCCTTATTTTAATGTAAAAATTCTGGGAACTTGAATTTTTAACAACTTTTCGATTGTTGCTAGTAACCTAAAATTCGGACTTATTAAAATGTCTTACCCATTTTATAAGATTGCTGGGTATTTTCATTCTGGTAATTAAATAATAGTTATGTGTGTGCATCAACTTATTTTATTATTTTTAAGTTGAAATGCTTACCTCGGGCACTGGTTACCAGAAAGTGGTCTTGTGTAGGCCATATGATAATATCCTTAGTGTGAAACACTAGCCTATACTAATCCATTAACTTGTGTTCATTCGTTGTTTTGTATTTTCCACATACATACGTATGTCATACACATGATGATATAATCTGAATTCTAACATTGACCTTAAAAAGAACTGATATCAAAATATATTGCAGAGTACCTCACTTCTGTACCTACACCGTGCATTCTTCAAATGTAAGAAATCCATAGACCATAGACCTTATCCATAGTCCTAACTGATTAAGAAGAAAACAGTGAACAAACAACACATCAAATCCATCAACAGCTGAATTAAGTTTGAAAATTATTAAAATTAATCATTCGTCATAACAGTGCATCAACGTAGGCATCCACCATTGATTACCGCTTAGCACTATCCTATATAATAATCACTAACACATATTCGGACGACATAAGAGGAAGTTAGAAGGGGTTACCTCAGTAATGGACAAGTCACTAAGTCACTCTAATGCCATTGTTCGGTACAGGAAGGCAATCAGTATGAATGTGACCAATATCGTTTGACCCAGGAAAAGGCATAACCGACAAAAAAAGAGATATCGAAAGAATTTACTTACATCGCTGACCCCAAACAGACCGTACAGCTTACTGGATCCATTATTTAAGAGCCTGACAGTTAAATCACTTTGTTTCCATCGAAATTTATCTGATTCAAACAAAACATTATAAATTAAATACAAATCTACCTACTATACATCGGCTGTGATGTTTGTTTTCCATTAAAATTTAAAACTAATCTAGAGAATATCAATCAGTCTATAGAAGTTATATAATCAAGGAAGTTCTGAGATATTTTATATAAAGTGCAAGAAATAGTAATGAACAGACACCACGATTGTCTTCAACAACTTACCTTCTATCCTTCATGGAGAGTATATAGACAAAGACTAGTAAAATATTTTCTTACACCATACATATTTGAGCCAACACATTGCCTTCTTGATCACTTACTTCATACGTATATTAACACCGAATCTCCAATTCCACCCTGTATGTATTACAAGGGCATAGCGAAGGAACTTTGTGACGGGTAAAAATAACTTGACTATTCTTTTTACCCTAGCAACATTGGATTTTCGTTTTCTATTTGTTACACTACAATTTATTGGTGGGATGTTATGAACGTAAATCCAGCAAACGTCCTTGCTATGCCCGTTTAAATCTCACTCTGCTTTACTGCCATAATGGAGTCATTCATAGTCACTGTCTTCATCGGAGGAGGACTCGGAATCAGAGCTGTCCGGGTGGTTCTTTGTTATCTCTATACAGTTGTCTACATCTGTCAACCTTTTCAGTGATCGTCCTGGAAATTAAATTCATAATGTATGTCTTGACTCATCACAACAAACAATAAATTTAATGAATAGTTTTTTTTTCTTATAATATTAGGAGTAATACTAAAGACTAATTCTTCATCCTTGATAAGGAATCATAATGCGTATGCGTTGTCACCGTTGAGGGCTCAGGTAGAACGCCTCGTCACCAGTAATAAAGGTCTTCGGATCCCTACACTCACCAGACGAAACACAGCAGCATTATATTGTTACCCCGGTCGAGCTGACCCATTCATTCTAAAGCTAGAAACAATCAGTGCAGCTCTACCACCTGATGGGAAGTGATGACTGTGCCCATGTCAAGATACATCTGCACCCATCCTCATGAAAGATTCAAGTAAGTATTGTCACCATTGAGGACCGATAGAAGTCATCTTACACTCAGCGTAAAATATTTCACACTTGTTATTCTATGAGAGTGTGGTATAAGACTAGAAACTAGTTGCAACATAGCTCTACCATGTAAAGGTAATTATTGCAAAATTATGTTATTAGAGTAATGCTCTGAATACTGACTGCAAACTGCAAAAAAGACAATTTAAAAGTAATGCACTACAAAGATCGAAACTGGATTGGGAATAGAAATAAAATTAAAATGAACTATAATCAAAGTAAACTCTACTTTTGTTTAACAGACTATATTATGAGCTGGTAGCCTAAGTAAGTAACCCCATTAATTTTCTTTTGGTTTATAATTTGCAATTCAATCCAGTCTTTTTGTTTTTTTTTAATTATCCAGTTTATCTCCATTTTATTTATAATCAATGCATTATATTATACTATATTAAAACTTTTTTAAACCAATTTATTATACTTAATTATATTTCAACATTTAACTTAGGTTATATTCTAGTATTCCCCTTTTAATTTCCTTTATTTTGATACCCTACTCAACTACTCTTTGGTTAATTATTTTTTATTAACGTGCCAAAATGCGCCATTTTATTTTTCAAAACCTATCTACGGACACTTGGGTTTTTAGAACAACTATAAAAATACCTTAATTGTCGAAATCCATTCAGCCGTTTGGAAGATACGAGGTAATAAAGAAATTTACAAACATACAAGATACGCGCAAAAAACGTAACCCTCCGTTGGCTGTCGGGTAAAAAGTAAAAGTGAGAATGTTTTTTTTTTCCTGCAATGATCTGGTCCGAAAAGTAAAATATACAAGTGAGTAAAACGAAATAAGATTATATGATATAGGAACAAAACAGATTTCCACAAGAACTTGGGTGCGGGGGTTTTTTTTGGAATCCCTTCATGCCAATGACATCAATACAAAAATTCCTAAATTAAGATGCTTTGTCACTCAGGACGAGGCCGGAATACCTTATGCAATGTAGAAACCAGTACAAACCTGTCAAGGTGGTGAGCAGCCTGTTCTCATTGCCGGGCGGCATGTTGATCGGTCCGAGTTTTTTCGCGAGTTCGCGGGCCCTGTCCGCGCCTGAAACTGAAGTCAAATCACTTTTTCAACACGTTCTTATATATATATATATATATATATATATATATATATATATTTAGATACATGTGCAGGCGTCACTGAACAATTTTTTTTGTCAGTATTGCTGTTGGCCAGCGACCTCTACAGCTTTATCTAATTAGACTAGCGAGCGGGAAATCTATTTCACGCATATTTATTTATTAGGTTACTGTTATTAAAATAAAATTATGTCGATAACGGATTTTATATTTCTTTTAATGTTAACGACTTTGTATAAAGCATTTAACATTTATAATTAGAATTTCTTAATCGAAGTAAAACAATATAAATCGTTGTTAATGTCATTTAGAGGCTTTTAAAGGTCAGCAACGATCTGCTACTTCTCCGGTGTTGCGGATGTTCATGGGCGGCGGTTGATCACTTACCATCAGGAGGGCTGAATGCTCGTCTGCCACCCATTCTATAAAAAAACTTACGACAAAATCCTCAAGTAAAGAAGAAGATGACATAGGTAGCTTAGAATGTTTGTTATGCTGAAACAGCTCGTATGGCAATGAGCTGGCCACTGATACTTTTAATTTTTTTTAATGCACTAATAGTTCGGACACCTAGCTTTTGGGTCTAATGCTAATAATTTAAACAATCCAAGTACTAATTAAAATAAAATTACACTTTTTTCCTTTTGATTCCTTGACAGAATGCATTTTTACAGTGGTAGAGCTGTACTGCAGTTTGTTTCTAGCTGCAGAATTAGGGTCAGCTCGACCGATGTAGGACCACGCCCTCAAAGAATACCGGCGTGAAGTAGCAGCATAATGCTGCTCTGTTGCGTCTGGTGAGTGTAGGGATACGGAGACCGTTATTATTAAGGATGGCAACGCATCTGCAATATGATTCCTTGACGAGGATGAAATATCACTTGCCATCAGGTGAACTGTGTGCTCGTTTGTTAATCACAATATGATAAAAAATATATATATATTATACCTCTTGAACCTTCTTGGCTGTCGTCTTCTGTCATTGCAACACTCTCGGTTCTGTACACACCGGTCACGAGGTCCCACACGAAGAGACACTGTCGGAACAAAATTGTTATAAGATAGCGAATTGCATGAATATATTATATGTATGTACGTATTTTTTAATTTATTTTTTGTGAGTACTGCTGTTCGTCCAGAGACCTCTACAGCTTTATCTAATTAGACTCGCGAGCGGTAGGCCCGCTGGGTAGGGGTTTATACGTAAGAATTAAATATTTTATAAAACTGATGTACTGAATACAAAAAGTTATTGTTCGCAATTGCCCTAAATAAGCGTTGTCGTGCTCTATATAAGGTCATTTACCTAACCTACCCTTATTAGTTAGTCGTCAAACGTCCCCCGGTACACCTATCCTTTATGATTAAACACAAACATTGCCTAAAAATGGAGACATCTATTGAAGAAGTGGTTCAAGCGGTTGCCATATCGGAACAAGGTCAGAGTCAGTGAGTCGAGACTCGTGTCATAATGAGCCAGTCTGCTGTGTCCAGTCTACCGGCGATACCAGGAGATTGGTAGCTTTAACCGAGGAAGCGGATACTGCAGAAGAAGGTGCACATCAGAGAGGGATGACTGATTCATCGTCAGTACTACGGTTAGAGAATTGCGAGGAGTGGCTGTTAGCATCTGGATAGTTAGAAGAAGACGGCTAACCTGACTCCAAAAAGGCTGGCTACTGGAACTACTCTGTTCTCTTCTCAGATGAAAGCTGAGTGTGTCTCCATGGCAACGATATACGACAACGAGTCTACAGAAGACCTAAAGAGCTATTCGCCCAGTACTGCATAAGTGAAAACGTGACTCGCACATTTACAGTACACAAAAGAGCAAATTACAGGCACAGACTTCAGAAGCAAACTTCTTATTTAGTACTTTCGAGATATACATACTCAATATTTTTGTATAATGGCAACGATACATTCAACAAACATTAATAGTTTCGACAAAGAAATATAAAATTTAGTCTTTTCATCGCCTCCAAGCCGTCGCGTTCTAGGCACTTCAACAAATCATGGAGCATGCTCAGTCTCGCTTCGGAGCCGCTCCTCGTGCTTATTGAGTAGAGTATGATGATTAGGTAGTGTACTTATAAGAATACTCTTTTTGTATACACATGCTAATGGTATGCTAATAAATAAGAAGCATCTGCTTGACATTAGCATGCTTTTTTGCTTGCTACGTAGTGATGAAAAAGTACATTTTTTCAGCTGTCAACACTATCTTTGTTTCTTTTTTTTTACATATATAAATAAGTTAGTCGCAAGAATTACTTATATGTGGCGGTGACCCATTATCTCGTTCTTGTGACACTGCCTGTCGATTGTACGCGACAGAGGCATGTTCACACAGTCTATATTTTTCTGCATCGCTCGCTGTCAGCGTGATGTAAAAGTACATTATTTCTATACATATATTATTTTTCCACAAGTATATAAAACCTCTATATACACAAAGCATGTGTATTCTAGCCTTTAGACGGTTAATTAGTAAAGACGTTGTGAAAGTGCTGTGAGTTAGGGTAATGTTAAGGTACCTCGGCTGATCCAGGGTTCCGTAGCACAGCGAGGGTGCCAGGAGTGCGGCCTCCCCTGAGAAGAGCTAAAGCTTTGTGCTGAAGGGCACCTGTACGATCTGCAGGATATCCCGGAGCCCCTCCCAATGCGCTGAGGATGAAACCCTGCCGTTCCCCCAGGCCCTACCTTCCCATGCCTATATTATGAAAATTTCCACCCCGATAATTAAAAAAAAAGAGTACCTCGGCCGCGTACTGCCTTCGATGCGGCAGACAGCCGGCGCTCACGTCCTTGCAGGCGTCGCACTCGGCCGCCGCGCCCGTGTCGTCTCTCGCCCACAGCCACATCGCGCACAACTGTGTGGTTACAATAAAAACTTTCGTGTTTTCATAATCATATTAGCGCATGAGTCTTTAGTACTGCATTGGCAATTAAGTTCCCGCCGTTTTTTATTTTACAAAGCAATTAACAATTAACAAATAATTAATGAAATATGTTTTCTCCAGCGTTGTTTACATCTTTTTCCAATGTAAAAATCACCCGGTTTCGACTTTCGACTCGAAAAATATATCCATCCAAGCTGGAATTTCTGTAGCAGTATCCGTTAAAATGGTATAAAAAAACAAAACATAAATTGCGGTAGAACAAAACATCCTCTTTCGAACTGTGTATTTAAAACATTTTGTAAAAAAACATGTAATAACATGCGGAATGTTAAAATTAAAAAAAAAACAGCGGAAACTTACTAGCGAACCCTATATAAATTTTAGTATTTTTTAAATTTATGATGCGGCCTCAAAAAAAAGCAATCAAAAACAACTACCAACTTGAAGAATAAATTACCGATTGAAAAGTTTAGTAGTAATACGGGTTATTGCCACCAAAAAAAAACAATTTACATTAAAAAAAAGAGATGTTATGTCTAAAGCAAATATTAATCACAATAAGGAGATGCAACAAATGAAGGAAGCAAACGACTCAGCGTATACTGTATGATGGTCACACAGTGCTGATTTTCTCTGTCTCTGATTACCCCATTCTCAGTAGCACGTACAGCGTGAATATAAAATGTAAAAAATGGACAAAAAAATTGTGAATATAAAACTAAAACTAAGTTTGTATGATAAATTAAAATAAAGATACAATTTTTTTTTACATTCACTGGACTAAAGAGAAAATACTTTAAAAAATTTTTACATCATGTTTTTGGGCTGTGTGTGTGGGGGAGGAGGGGGGGGGGCACGGGTAAAATTCAAAAAACACTCATAAAAAGCATTCATCATTTCTGTCCACAACGAAAAATATAAATCATGTATCTTGTTGAAATTCATTGAATATTAAAAAAAAATGCAACACAATACATGATTTTTATTTTTGGTTGTGAACAGAAATGGTGATTTTATTTATTAGTCACCTAACATAAGTACGTACTAAGTGCGAACGCGCCAATTGATTGTGAGTGATTTTTCTGTATATATTAATTAAGTTCCAATAGTATATAAAAATAAATCCAATACTAGTTGAAAAGTATTAAAAAATACATAAATAATACTACAGTCGAACATGATGAATCATCAGATCACTCACCCCTGATAAGCATCCGCTGGAGTGGCAGACGTCAATAACATGGCAGCCCCAGTCGAAGCAGTAGATGAAGCTCATGCCGCGCAGATGGCACAAGCGCCCGCAGACCTCGTTGCAGAGCAGCTCCGTGTCGAGGGAGCGCTGCGTGGCGCGGACAGTGCGGCGCGCAGGGGCGGGGAGGCGCTCCCACGCGCCCGCTCCCACCGCCTGCAGTGGGGCGTAGCGAGCGCCGTGCGCGGTCAGGTGCAACGCCACGTGGTACCCCGACATGCAGTCGTCTGACAAAATTAAAAAAGTCATAGTAGTACTCCGACATGCGAAGAAAGCATTGTCATGATTCTGAGAATCCTTACACAGCGGAGTCCGCTGGTGAGTCTAATTAGATAAAGCTGTAGAAGTCTCTGGACCTACAGCAATAACCGCTCACAAAAAAAAATCTGAGAAACTATATACATAGTTATTTTTTATGGCCGATGGACACTTAGCCCGAGGGCTTTTACAGTTTCCCCGGCTTGAAAGATCGGCGAGCACATAGGACACTCAGCCGAGGCCTTTAACCAGCACAAGGACTCCCGAGAGTGAGTCTCGGCTTGGACCGTTACCCTGGGCGCGAAAGCAACTGACTCGAAGGTGCCCAAGAGGTCCGAACCTCGGCTCGGTCAGTTACTTCTGACGGATTAGCTAAATTAAAACATTATAATTATTATTAACGATATTTTACCACAAGATTGACTGCAGTAGATTTTTATTGAAAGTTAGCAGCTGTCATCGGAAAAGTGTATACTGGATTTGAAGGTTAGGGCGAGGGTATGATTAGTGTGAGATCTTGCCTTAGGGTCTCCCTTGCTTTGCTGATCGTTTTGGCGTAGTGAATAGTGACGAGGGTTCTTGTGGCAGTAAATGTTAAATGACTGTGATTATTTTGCATATTGTTTTTAATAATATTAGTATATTCATATGGGAACAAAAGTAGTATTCACTTGCAAGTGTTACATGCTGCAATTAGTCTGTAGCTGGGATAGAATGGGTGGATTAACTAGACCAGGGAAGCACGATGCCTTCAGCGTGAGTATGAGCATCTTGAGTCTTTATTAAGGATGGCCATGGAAGTCATTGGCCGCAGTCATCACTTACCATCAAGTGAACTGTGTGTTCGTTTGTATATAATAATTAGTAATATTATGGGTAAAATATAATACAACATAGGCATATGTTACTATGACACTCCATCTTCAGACACAAAAGCCTTCGTGGTCTGTATCATCCGTAAAAAAAAATAACCGACAATGATAAAAAAAACAATTATTTAACAGTGCTTTATTAAAATTATAATTCACTGTAGATTTCAAAATTGCTTTTATATCATCAACCAATATATGATCGTGATATAATATGTAAATTTAAATAATGATGGTTAAAACCATATTGACAAAACCTCAACGAGTCAAAAAAGTTGAATAGGAATGAGGATGTTTTGATTTTGAGCCTATAATTAATGTGCAAACAGCTTGAAGTGTAATTAAAAAACCCAGAAAAAAAACCATTATATATATTTGATTATATGTGTGTTATTTTAAAATTGTTACAATGGAAAAGTATAGTTTTTTTTTAAATTTCGCATTTGCATATATCATTTGCACATAATAATAATAATAATATCACGTCAATACTGGCGCCATGACGTACCTTGCAGCACCCGAGTAACATTCTCGGAACGTTACGAGGTGTGCCTGTATTGTATATATGTCAAGTCCATGACTCCTTATCTGAACATGCATTAAATTGTAGTAGGGAAGGGGAAGACAAACTCAGTTGATCTCATCTGGTAACAACCAGAAGACATAGCTATGTCATAATTCTCTATGAGGACATCATCAGCAGGGTATGATTAGCAATAGCAGTTTATAATATTCTTAATAGTAATAGACATTACATGCTATACAAATAGGACAGCATTAGAGCCACTTTGAGGCCAGTTTCAAGCTACAGCATGAGTGGAGAAGGACATCTCCCTCACAGAACACGAGTTTGAAATAGCAACATAACTGCTGTTTTTTATAGTGAGTAGAGAGGTTCCGGGGACCTGATTATGGGTAACAAGGCAATCTATATCAGTCCTCAGGCATGACAGAACATCCAGAGAAACCCCTTTGAGGATGCATGTATATATCCTTGACACATTCATCACTTAGCAACAGGTGAATTGTATGCTTGTTAGCCACTCGTAATAAAATAAGATACATTCTTTACTAAAGCGATTTATCACCACAGCTCACTCTTGAATAAACTTCATGTATTGATTTACTACTGATCTACCACTTTAAACAAAGCTATGTTAATCTGTTATTCAAGCAAAAACAGAGCAGAGCAGAGAATTAGAATTAACTTAAAAAGAAATCTATGTAAGGATTTTATTACCTTCAGAGTCTGTGATGATTGAGGTAATTTCATCATCACTCTCGACGAAGTACCTTGTGAAGAATTTACTGCACTTTGAATTTTCCGAATGTACCAAGTAAGGGTCTTGGGGGCTAACGGGGACATCCGATAAGGTTTTTGATGTATTATCATGTACTGAAATAGTTTTAAGAGAGCCATCATCGAGCATTTCCATAACTCTATACTCCGATTCGCTATTTCTGTCAGATTCCAAGGTAGACAATCCATTTTTGGACTCTGAGATTATTGTTGGAGATGTTGGCCTGTTAATTTGATTATGAGCCCTCAACACTACACTTTCAGTTGTAGGTGATTTTGGCCGCTTACCTTGGCTTTTACTGTTTGATCCTATAAAGTATTTTCTATTACTTCTTAGCACTCTAAATGGGAGAATATTTTCGTTATTGTCCTCTGAAAATTCATATTTCTTATCAGCCAACCTCCTCTTCCGGAATATACTAAGCTTTTCACATTTAGTCTCTGTCTCTTCTACAAATTCATATGCCTTCTCAGCTATTGTTCTATGCGTTTCATTAAAACGCGACATGCTCTCGGCGGGCCGACGCCTGGGCGATTTTAAAGGTGGGCTTATTAATGTTCTGATGGAAGGTGACGGTCCCTCCCATTCCTCTACTAAATTATGCGATATGGATGAAGCCTGGATACATAATTCTTGTCCCGTCATATCTGATAGATGTACAGCTCGTGACATCTGGTATGGTTCAGCTTCAAGGTCTGAGAAGTCGGCTAGGATATTTTGTACAACATTGTTCTGGTATTTCGGAGACTGGAATGCGGCGGATACGTCGGAAGCTGGTGTACTTGGGTTTGTGTCTATTGTGTTAACATCCTCCCTATATAATGAGAATTTATTTTCGTCTGTTGCTTCACTTCGTTCCTGATCAGGTTTGACGAAGTCAATTTCTAATATGTGTATAAAATCTGTGTAGATAATTATTTGATTTGAATATGCCAACTGGACTACGGGCTCATACATACTGGAATCGGATGTGCAGAAAAATTTCGTATGAATGGCAAAATTGTGCTCCAAACATCGTTTTCCCCAATGTAAATCATCTGGAAAAATATATTACATATTTTAAATATTTACTGGAGTAGGACACTATGAAAATGGAGGAGTTTGACAAATACCTTCTTCTCTAGAATATACTGCACATTTCTTACACCCTAAACGTGGTACACCAATAACACTGAGGTAGGATCGTTCAGAACATGAGTCTCTGAAAAGATAAAAATTATTTATATTATTTCATTAATTATAAATATAATAATAAATTATCATCTAACTCAAGGATAGTATAAAGATTAGTATAGTTTAACTATCAGGTTTCATGCATGTTGCATTATTTAAAGTTATGCAGATTTTAGCAGAATTGTTGAAAATAGTTTATTATTAGTATTACATTAAATTATATTATGAAAATTACTTACGCAATACCGTATACTACAAGAACTCCTGGATTATGCTTCCACTGGGCCATGGAAATTGTAACCTTACTGTCAACATAGTCATCACCAAATAATGGGACACTGTGAACGGGCCTCACTACTTTGCCCGGCACCCATGACAGGAAATGGAGCCTGGAAAAAAAACCATTTCTGATCACAATAACCTGTTCCATACAAGTTTTTATAATTCTCTAAACTGTCTTTCAAAAGATTGACCACTCCAGTTTTTTTCTGATCAATTGATTTGATACTAAGAGAGTAGATTGATAGATGAGATGGTTAATCTCAAGTCTCTTGCTTCCTCTTAGTAGAATCAACTTTCTGAACTGGTGGTAATGAAAAACTGGCAATTAGTAATATAATAAATATAATTAGCTTTTCAGTCTACATTTATAAAGTATATTTTGATTTGATTTAATGATCTCTAGGCTGACACAAATAATAGAAAAGACACAACATAAGAGTTGAGAAAATTATTATTATAATTATAATATGGCTACTTTTAAAATTAAAATTTTCAGTAAGGAAAGTTTCTTATATTAATGATATATTGACTGTCAAGGAGAGTTTACTTTGAAGAGATAACCACTGAAGTTGTTTTATTAGGACTAAAATGGAATTCTTTTGAACAAATAAGTGACTGAATTACTCAATAAGGGAAACACTATACTATTATTATTTTATTCTATTCAGTTTTCTCGGACCATGTAGCACAACAAACTTAAAGGGGAAGATATATTGACAGCTTAGAAAAATTGATACACAACATAAAGCTGAACATGTAAGAAGCAAGGTCTGCCCGAAACTAACATTTACTGGTGGAAAATAATAAATCTTACAAAGTTGTCTCAAACACTTTTCATTTCTCTCTGGACCCAATCCTGAATTTCATGAAGACAAAGCCACAGCCAGATGCTAGTTTATAATATAATTTTTACTTAGGTAGAGCTATTCTGAAGTATTAATGAGGTGGCTTAATAGGGGAAGGACCATATTTTTACCAGAATGTGAGACAGATACTAGAGATTCAATTAGTAACAAAGCATTACATCTTAATCATAGAACATAACAATACACATACATATTTATGAGCCATATTCTATACTTACCATTAGGTAAAAAAACTATCATTAAATGGAATAAAAGTATCAGCCTATATATATATAGATCTTACTGCAGAATAAGAGCTAGAGCTGTGGATTGAGAGACTTCACATATCTTCAAAATATTTTTATTTTATGATCTAGACATGAAGGTTTGCACACTATGCTTTCTTTCACCATGAAGGAAATGGTAAACTGGATGTAACCACCAGGAATGTGACTTAATATGATCATGTACCATCAAATTAATACAGTATTTCATATTATTTATTGAAGTAATTATATTGGCAATTGGGGAGTCATCCAACACTGTGGTCTTGGATAACCCCACCAGTTTATTTCCTGTATCTTATAACATACAGATGACTTGGGACCATGCTTTATAATAATAATTAGTAAAGTGTATGTTCAGCAGTGAAATAATGAAAAATACTTCTAAACCTTTGTCACATTTTAAACAACTAAAATTTGTTTCTATATGCATATAGCATATGCATTATAATTAATGGTGGACTATAAAATTATGAAAAGTACATTTTTTATGTCCATTTTATGAAATATGACTTAAAATTAATTCAAATTAACTGAAATCACTTACGTAAATTTTGAACTCTCCCGGAAGTAAACTTGAGTATTGCAACTATACGTAAAACTGAGTAGGAACTGTCCACATTGTGAGAAACCCATAAAAACATGTTCTCTGAGATAAGATATGGGTACTATATCCATAAGGCAGAACCGTAAACGTGGTGGGATTTTTTCGAACATTTTACGGCTCCTTTCATTGGATTTTCTTGAGGTACTCCCAAATGTCTTGAAATAAACGGAAAAATTACAACCTTCATTGATACTTCTAACATTCGATTTGTAAAGCTACTTTGTTTGAATTGTTTGTTCTTCCTTCTAATACAAAACCAAACTTAATGAAATATCCTGATAGCTGTACTATACAAGAAAACTAATTAGTCATTGCGAATATCTTATAAAAACCGGCGCCTGAATAAAATGATAAAAATAAAAAAAATAAGTATATTCTATTGCCTCAAGCAATACAAGTTATAATTTCAAACGTAACTTACCTCCCTATTAAATAATTTGTGTACAATATTGTTGTTAAGTCCTGTGTTGTTCTTGGGAGTATTGTGTATTGGTTTATTGCATTCATTTTCACTAAATGGACAAGAATTTTCAGACTCTTCAGCCAAAGAATCCATGATCGTTTGTTTGACTGGAGTTTTGACAAAATAGTTAATGTTACCAATTATGGTGAGTGATTATAATTTTTGATCAGTGTTGCCAATAATATTAGGAGTAAAATCTGTTTCCGTATCTATTCCGCATGTTTGTTTGGAGAGAAAATTCGAGCCTATAAACTATATAAATACCTGAACTAGCTTAGGCCTCCGGCTCTTTATACGAAATAACTATTGTTTAGATACATACCTTTTTTTTATAATATTATAACTGAAATTATATTTTATATAAAGCATGTCTAATTGGTTTTATTTGGAATAAATAGTTGAATTTTTTATTCTACTTAGTACCCATAAATTTCAAAACCAAAACAAGCAGACTTGCTTAAAATTTATATAGCACGAGCAGATTACTAGAGTATCGCTAGATTATCAATGCTACAGTAATTGTATCAAAAGTGGATTTAATATATGTCTTTGAGCAGGATATACAACCGTTATGTTTTTTTCTAAATACTTTTATACGTTTTGGTCCGAACTTGGAGAAGCAATCAATAGTGTGATTATTCCTTAAAGTTCTTCACAATATATCTGAAGCCTGTATATTTTATTTTAACACTATTTTCGTGAAAAGTAACGGCATATTAAAACTGATCATAATTAGAATGGGCTTATATTACATAATGGCATGGTCGGCAACAATAATGTTGAATGAAAATAGGAACAGAGGTGTATGACGGATGAAAAAATAATATACGAGGAAAGTTGTACCGCAAAAGAAGTTATTAAAAAGTAGGATAGGTGAATTATGTGAATAATAATGTTATCTTCCCTCCAAAACGTAAACTTAGTAATAGTAATATTTGAATAAAAGATTTAAATGAGTTCTAATTATTTTTTGAATCTTAAAAATATATTTGTTTCGAATTACCATCGGCCCATGGCAAGCACTGAATTAACACAATTAAAAATATGGATTTATTTACTGGACACCAATTTTCCTTTCGAACTTCTCATATATATGTCATTATGCCTATATATGCCAATTACACTAGTAACCTTTTTATTTGCAAGCATGTAATGCAATTGTGCAAAAATAAATTGTACAATTAATTTTGAAAACACTAAAAACGAATTTTGTAAAGGTTGTAACTGTGTTAACCTATGGTCTTATGCCAGATCCTTATTATGTCAAATACTGGCAAGCAAGTGTCAAGGAGTTTCAGACTAACCATCATACGAACGAGAGCTGGCTGTATGGACTAAAGTCCTTTGCCTTTCTCATTAGGGATAAACAAATATCATCATCATCAAGCAAGTGTCAAATCTGAAATTTAATTTTCGAGGTGGAACGGTCGGTTTGGATTTAGTTTTTGGTTGCTAATATAAATAATGTATTTCGAAAAATAAGTATACATCTACAATCGTTATATAAGGAAAATAATTGCTTATTATTAAACAATAATGGAACCAATGACTTTAGGAAGTCCGACTCATTCTCCTTCGGGAAGCCCGAATGTGGGATATCTACCTCCTTTTCTGTTGGGTGAAATAAATCCTCCAACAACCCCACGAACTAATAGCTTGTCACCGACGAAAGGCCGTAGCCTGGCTTTTGGTACGTACCTTTGATATATATGGTTTATTTATTGAAAAGGAGTTATTTTTTAGATGCCTACAACATAACACATTATGATAGCTTAAAATATCTTATCTTAAAAGGAACAGCTCAGACTTTATCTTCCGGACCCCCACCCTATATATAGATATCTAGGGTATAGAACCCTGAGGTATGCCTATTTTAACTGGCAATCGAGTGGATCCTGTTGTATTTAAAATTGGTACTCTATCAAGTACATAGAAGGGAAATAGTGTACAGCATTCCTAATACTGTGTTTCTAGCTTTTACAAAAGGGACTGGTGTTCAACACAATCAAATGCTTTGAATAGATCACAAAATAAACCAATAGCATCCTAAAAATGATCCCAGGCATTAACAATATTTTAAGAGTGACACCTACCTGCACCAGACCTCGATACCTACAATGTGTGATGCACAAATATTCTTTATCAGGTGAGAAGTTGAACTATCTGATCTGCAATACAGCAGCTAGATATTTAGACTATCGGACAACATATCTATCATATTGCTGAACTGGTTTAATAGTGGTATGGCTATCAACTTTTAACTTTCTTTCCGTTCCTTTACAAAATAGACACTTTAAGTCAATCGAAACAAGCAAATCTAAAATAATAAAAGTATAATATATTTTATTATTGCATGTTGTACCTTAATAAACCCCTAACAAACAAACAAGGCTTTGGTAATTTTATGGGATCAATTTTAATATACCAAACAACATTATCTTATCAATGAAAAATTTGTCAATAAACAGCATAAGTGTAATATCATTGAAAAAGTTAAGTAATTTCTCTTATCAATGTCTTCTGTTTCAGGTTCACCAACCAGTCCAGGCCAAACATCAACTCCAGACCAGAAAATGTACAGACCTAACACCTCAATGCACCAGCAGGCTTTATACAACCAACAGAATATGTTTGCAAATATCCCTACTTCCCCCAATATATCTTACTCCAGCAAACCTAATGGTCCTCCGATAGAAGATCTCTTTGACACTATAAAAAGCAACGAACAGTCAAACAATAAATCAATGTTTCAAGACTACAGCTTTTTCGGTAATGGTAACCACAATTCATTGATGCAGAATTCGTATGTAAATACATCAATGAATAATCAATCGCTGACATCTCATTGGCAAGATGGATGTCAAGAGCAAGACGAATACTGGATCACTGTATTTGGTTTTCCACCGAATGCTGCCAATACCATACTGGCTAGATTTAGCAACTGTGGTGCTATTTTGGGTAAGAATTTTTAGATTCTGTTATTAATGATCAAATGTTTCTGTTAGTTAATAGTTAGTGATATCAGTTGTGGGTGATAAATTATGCAATCTGTCTGGACAGCAAATATTCACTTACTACTGCTATATATATGTACTTCATGGTTTCCTATAGTGTATTCACTGTCTTGCTGCAGGCCAGGTTATAGATCAAGTTTTTATAGTGATGTTTTTTTTTCTTTTAAAGAATAGGTGGCAAATTAATAAAGTCACCTGATGGTAAGTGGTCACCGCTGCCCATTAATGTTCACAACACCAGAGGAGACGCAGATCAGCTCCCGGCCTTAAACACGTGTAAGTAACAAAACTGAGGTGAGTGTATCACGCTCGCGCGCTTATGTACTGTATTAGTAAATAACTTATATAAACAAAGAAATAGTGCATGAATTATAGTCTCCTAAGGTACATTAAATAGCAAAGTATTATTTATTTTTGTGCATTCAGCATTTAAATACTCAACGAGATGGAGGCTTTTTTTGCATGCAGTATTTATCAACCAAACCAACCCAGGTACCAAACAGGTGTGAATATTTATAAACAAACGCACATTGGCGTGATTGATACAGATATAAAATAAATGTAGTTCATTTTATTTCAATTTAGTATATAATAACTGGTCGATAACGTTAGATACGAGCTCTAGAATCTTTATCGCAGAATAAACTGCTCTGATCTCTCGCGTTTTACAACCGGGCCTACAGGGAGATAGTATACGGACTATAGTTTCATGTAAGTCTATTAGCAGTTATCTCAGAATCCCTAAGAAAACTATTTCGTAAAGTCTTTCACTTATGGTTAGACTGATTCTGAAAGTTTGTATATATCAATTTGCACAGTGGATTTTAAAACTTGCAATTACAAAAATTGTTAACAGATAAGCAATATCCCACGCAAGGCAATTGGGCTCATGTCCGGTACGCAACCCGCGCAGAAAAGGAACGGGCGATGGCGCTCAATGGGCGACAAATTATACCTGGCATTATGGTTGGAGTGGTTGAGTGCAGAGAACCTCCCAGGATGGCAGTATCTCATAGTGGAAGAGCTTCTTCAGAAAGGTATAAATATAATGCATCAATTATGAATGTGGTATTTATAGTATGTACTATAAGGCATGATTGAAATTAATTGTATATTTCTTTAATCTTTTAGGATATGCCTTACATTGAATATGGGATGATATGAATAGGGGTTTAGTCAGTGTCTACATTATTGATTAAATATAACACTTTTTTTATCAATAATGTATGCTCCCTTGTTGATTACAATTTTCTCCCACCATTTTAAATACCTTGTTGGTACAAATCACCCAGTTTGGCCCCGAAAAATTCCATCCAATGCAACCATGATCAAAAAAAAGCAAAAATAAATATATTTTTTACAGTACTAGAGAGATATACAGAGAAAAGAGCTAGAAATCCACATAAATGAACTTGAACAAAAAAAACAAAACAAAGATCCATGTAGAACAAGAAATCCCCTTTGAAACAATCTTAAACATTATGCCAAAAACATATAAGGACATGCGTAATAATTTCATGTATTTACAATACTTGTATATTTTTCAGACATACAACAGCAAGGTCTCTGTGCCCAACACCTATTCCATCCGCACCAGTTCCTCAGCGGTCCAACGGGCTCATATCCAAGGCCCTAGACTATGTATTGGGTTGGTGACATATACTCATCAGTAGATTTCTTGTGAGACATACAAGATCATGTAAACAACCAGTACTAAGAAAATGGCAATGAAACGAACTGATATCAATATGCATTTATATAAGGAATACTTGATAAAATAAATTAAATAAAAATGGCAAGTTTATTAATTTTGTTTATTTTTAAATGTTACATATAAAATCCATTCCAATACAGAGGTCACTTGTTAAAAACTCTTGCAGTTGTTTTTTAAATATATAGTTGCATATAAATGGTCAACTTTGTATGTAAGTAATATTCTATGATTCCAAAAATAATTTTTCTACATTCCACACTAAAAATGTAATGTTTGGATGTTTTAAATAAATTGTAAATATTACGTTCCTATCTTAATAAATATTTTATTGCAAGGATTTTAAATGAACACTATTTGTTTTAAAATCATTTGACATGTATAATTGATTTGCCTATATAAATAATGAAACAATCACAGTATAATCCAGCATTTTGTATTTTTTATAGACTAAGTTATCATAAAGTATTTTTCAGTAATTTTACGGATAAGACGTTTTAACGATTCTTGCCTGCCAATACCATACGTTTTAGAAGATTGATACTTTAGGAAATTCTTTAAAACTGCCCATTTACCCTAAGAGAGATAACAAGTTTATTAAATTTGTTATTTATCTCTATGACTTTGGAATAAAAGATAACGTCATTTTTAATTTATTTATAAAATTTTGAATGGTATTATGACACATCTATTAAAATTGAAAATAAAACAAAAAATTTTTTTACAAGCAGGGTAAGTCAATGAGAAACGATTTCTTTTTATACACTAAGGTGAACGGTGAATGGAATGCTTGTCACCATTCCGTTCACCTGTTGGTAAGTGATAACCTACATACATTCTCAACAAGGATTCAATATGTGTTGCCGCCACCCTGAGGCCTGGGATGGAATGCCCCATTACCAGCTACTAGGTCTGGGTCTCTACACTCAACATATGAAACAGCCGTGCTAAGCTGCTATTTCATGCTTGTATTCTGTAAAAGCGTGATTGGAGAACCAAGCACTGTTAACAAATTAACAATCACATACCTAATATTACATATGCATGGTAAATAGTGCTATGTAAATTAAATTCTTATGAAGACAAATCAATGGTATAACAGACACTAACTCAATTTGTTAGTCGAAAACTCAATAGACCAGTGTTTAGTATATTTTTTTATTTAAGGGAGATTCTTTTATCAAAAATGGGATGGTTTATATTTATTTTGTATATAGAAACCATCTGAATATAATCATAACATATACTTTATCACGTTTTTATTTATCAATATGACTTGGGTACTTCATATCATACATAATATAAACAATAAACTTGATTTCAGTAAAAGGTTATCATACTCCCAAACTAAACAACATTAAATAAATATATACACAGCTTCATAGTAATTGAGAAATCAAGAGTCATTGGAAACATACAACATGGACACTATTACAAAATACTAATAATTATGTTTTTGTCAAAATATGTCAGTCAAACTTGTCCTAAAATTCAAATCAAGTTTTCTTATTATTTAGTACATGAAAGAAAGTTAGCAAACTTTGCTTTTTTATTGCAATACCAACATTCCACATTAACTACTCAAACTAAGCTTAAATGCTTGTACTAGAAGATAGTTCACAATAATCGAATGGTACGAACCTATGAAATTGAGCATTGCAAACCATACTATAAACAGTACGCTGTTGACACTTTCAAGAATAGTAATATAATTTCATTTTCAAGAAAGGTAATTGGGCCTCTTACTTCTGCCACTGACTCATTAAACTGCCAGTGATAGAATGCTGATAATTCTTCCCTGGAAAGCAATTTACTTTTCCCATATCATCTGGTCGAAATCCATGGTTATATCATCTGGTTATTACCACAGGGCATCAACTGTACAAAATATTTTATAGTGCCATAAGCATTTGTGCAAACAGGCACTCCATAGTTGTCCACTAGCGTAAAATGATGCAATACTTGTGCAATAAAATCGGAGGAACTTTTGAATGCAGTGTCAAGGACACGAGACATACATATACAACCAGACCTGACAAATAAGTGATTCACAAATATTGTCCCTCAACTGGGAATTGAATTTAGGAACCGCAATGCAGCAGCCAGCTACACAAACCACTACACCACGCGGCTTTTAAATTATTGTTAATATTTATTATAAAGGTAATTGTGTCAAGTCTGAAAAGATATTTACAATATAAATTAGAGTCAGGGTAAGTACAGAATTAAAAAAAAAAATAACTTTAACTTACGTTAGAATTTTATCAACTACTAGCAACAATCCCAGTATTATTTAATAATATATTGAAGACCCATACATATAATGTTATACATTCTTAATTACTGAACAAAGACAAAGAACTTGTATATATTGAATACTCATGTTCTAGTTTACTACCATTTGAGGTTCTTATGTTGTAAATTAAATATTTACTTCAAAGTTATTAACTGGCGTTAATTAAGAAATAACTATAAACAGAACACAACATCTAATTCAATTGATTTCATACAACATACACTCTGGGATTTTCATTTGTCAGAACATAAATCAAATGTCTATAGTAAAAATGTCATTAAAACACCTATTTATATAATTAATTCACTAAATTTATTCACTTTGGTTGCTCTATAGTTGCATTCGCTAGGTCGGTCATTTTGGGATATTTTACGTTGTGCTTGTCCAGCTCGCTTTGAGACCACAGGATCATCCGCAGGAGGCTGCAGAGTTTTGGGTTTGTGTATTCTTGGTTTTCCATTTTCAATATTGCTGCATTCAGTTCACTTGCAATCTGGTAATTGAAATTTTATTTACATAGTACTAATGAGCGTGATTTATAATATACTAACATATGTCCGCGACTTCGTCTGCATGGACTTCGGAATTGAGTCCAGGAAGAAACAAAAAATGTGCGAAACATTCCATGATCTATTATTCGCAAGCAGATGCTAGAATTAAAACAAATTGATTGAACAGTTGTTAGGCCATGGTAAATGCGCCAGTATAAAAAGTATCATAAGAGTTGATCCCAATTATAAACTATGTGTGCAAAATTTTATTTAAATCTGTTCAGAAATTTTTGCGATCAAGTTAGAAACATACAAACTTTCACACATGACATTAGTAGGATATATTTAAATAATAGATTTTGATTTGTCATTAAATTATATTATTTTACAGATTTAAAATTTTAGTTAGAAACCAAGTTTTTTATTTGTTTCTGGCTGATGGCCACTGTTAGCCCGAGGGCTTTTACAGCTTCACCGGGTTGAAAGGTGACTGTGTGCTCAGCCGAGCCTTTTATTAGTGGATAACCAACAAAAGTGTTCCCGAGAGGGAGCCCCGGTTTGGACCGATGCCCTGTTGCAATATTGTTATTAACGATTTGTACCACCACTTCGGAATGCGTTGTCGAATTTACTGTAGATGTGCCCCATGATGCGGTGCACTTGATGTGTGCATGAGTGTTGGGTGCGAAACACGAAATACTCATTGATAGGTAGCCCACCCTCGGGATAGCATGAATTCCTTGAGGCAGTGAGGATGAATTTTCGTACACCTTACCCAAGGCTTTGAGTAGGCTTAGCGGTCGATAGGCTGATGGGCCAGTTGGATGCTTTGAGGGCGTGAGAATCTCAGTCGTCGTCTACAATCCTATGCAGGTTTGCAGGGACCGGGCCCCGGGGATATTCCCCCACTACCCGAACATCAACTCGACAGATCAAGGCCTGTCGGCATTAGGTGACACAACTCGTGGCACAGGTAGGAGTGTTATGTTTCCGTCTTCACGTCACATACAAAATCCATAAGGGAAAATGCGACGGAAGTAATCACTTATCCTCACGGTCTGGTGTGAGTGTTACCGTCTCAACCTACATTCCCTTAGTCGGGAGACGGTAACAGCAGCTCGCGAGGAAGCGGTCGCCCGTCCGGGGGGCGTGCGTGCAGAGGAGCAATGTTTCGCAAGTGGGGATGTTGACCCGTATCAGCGCGTTCGTACATACGACGCGCGATACGGGTGACGAATTCGGAGACTGACTCTAACTTGATATTAGACGCGATCACATCGTTCCTGACGTAGCGACCCGCTCCCACGATTCTCCTAACAGCCAGGTTCTATTGGGCCTGCAGCCGCTTTCGCTGCGTGGCGGACGTGAGGGGGTACCACGCCGGAGCGGCGTAAGTCAAGCGCGATCGAATGTACGTTTTGTAGATTCCTATCTTAGTTGACGTAGTTAGTTTTGATGACAGTACTGGTCCCAGCATCGCACTCGCGGCCCGCGCAGTTCGAACTGAGTGTTCGACCTGCGGTTCCATGCGCAGCATGCTGTCAATACGGCATCCGAGATATGTCACTCTGGTGTTCCATTCGATCGCTTGTTCGCGGAGCTCGAGCGGGGGGGAATCCCAGTGACGTCGGCTTCCCTCCATGTATTGGGGAAGGTGCCTTTAGAGAAAGCCGCGTTGTAGATTATCACCAGGAGGTGCAGAATGGACATGGGTAGGAGTTTGATCACCTTGTTGGTGATGCCGTCAGGGCCGGGTGTCTTACGTGGTCGCAGGTTTTTAATTATATAGACTCAACTTCGGTGCATGTTACTGGAGTAACGGTATCGCGAGGTGATTCCTTAGTCCTCCGATCCATCTCTCTGTCAACCATTGCAAGGTGAACGGCGCCGATCGGTCGGGTGCTCGATGAGCATTAGAACTAGAGATTTTCAGCCAGACATTCAGCTTTCTCTTCATATAAGAAGGCAAGCGGTTTGTTAGGACCCGCTAAGGAAGGAATTTATCAGGCGGTGCCTCCTTTTAAGGATTTAGGAAGTCGAGGAAATGAGAGTGTAGACGAAATGGAAAGGTTCAATGGTGGACAGGTTGTTATCCCACCGATCGGCCAGTTTCATCCGGTGGGATATGAGTTGTGAGCACGAGTCGCCGCATTCTTGCTCTTTAATTAGGTCCTATGTGTAATTTGGCAGGGTCCATCTGTGGGTCATCCACAAGCAACCTGCCTCTAGTAGCCCTCAACGACAGTCTGGATATGCTAGAAACCAGCTAATCATAAAATAGTTGGCTTTAGTGACTAGTTGGTATTAGGATTATCCTACTACTCTTTGTCAGAATATTTGTCTAACAAATGAGCTTGGATTTAAACTTTGCACTGTATGATACTGAAAAACTCATTGACTTTTTGTAAATACTTATTATTTTTTTAAAAGTAAACTAGTTGAGTTTCTACTCGAAGCAGCTGCATTCTGAAGCGATTTTAGAGATCTAATAATGATCTTGACAATTCAAAAGTGTATTGTATTCAAAAGCCTACTTGAATAAAGCTTTTCTTGATAAGATTTGATTTAATGAACAAGATAAATTGATTTACTTGTATTTAAGTTATTAAGAAAAACTCTACTTTGTCTGGCTTGGTTTACAATATATAATGTGTTGTTTACCTTTTGGCTGTGTGCGGGCAGTAGCAGGTCGGCAAAGGGTGAGGCATGAGGGTCAGGGAAGGCGAGCAGTGCTAGCGAGCGCTCAAGCTCGGCGAGTGCGGCGCGGTCACTGGCGCCTGCCTCAGCCAATGTTGCACTAGCAAATGACAGTGCCTCTTCAGCACGTCCCGCACGTATCAGCTCCAACAGTTGGAGTTGCTATACCATAGTGAATTAGGAAATTATTAAATTATTTACACATTGTTTGTAAATACAGCATGAATGGATCAGTTAATAGTAAAAAAAATTGTCTTTTTTATTTAATACATTATTTTTTGATGATTATCATTGTAAATTATGTTTAAACCATCATAATTAATACCTTGTATAATGGCAAATAAGTTATTATTATTTTCCATTATAAAAGGCCAGTACCAGCCAGGAATACTTAATTCCTTAATTGACCAAATTATTGCAGATTGTAATAAAAGTGCTATAATAAAACAATTTAAAGACAAACCTGCAAGTGGAAGTAGAGATATCTGTCATTATCCAATAGCTCAGGATGTAAGGCATTAACCATTGCAATAGCTTCAGGGATCCGACCACTCTGTACTGCTTCTCGGATCATAATGCGCTCATCTAGTGAACTACACAGTGCAGGCTCCTGTAAGCCTGCCTCCTGTTGGAACTTTATAGCTGCTTCTTTGAATCCTTCTGCAGAGATACATACAATATGTTTGATACATACATTTTTTCAAAAATGAATGCACCAAACTTATTCCTAGGAAACAGTGCGTCTAATATTAATTCTGTTTATTTTATTAATCACTTATGTTATTATGTGATCCTACAGTATTACTATTGGTCAAATTAACATCATTCTGATTTGAGATCTGTTTGCTCATTTGTATTTTTACTTCATCATCATGACAACCTATACCTGTGTAGACCTCCTCCATACATTGCCACATAGCAAGATTCTAAGCCTCCTGTATACATCAGCATCCCTCAATCTTGGATATGTTGTTACTCCTTCTAGTAGGTGGTCATCCTTCACTGCAATTGCTAGTGCAAGGTAACACCACACAAGAGCCCTTCTTCCCGAGTGGTTATCTGTCAGCTCATTGCCACTTCAGCTTGCTAATCCTTTGAACTATGTCAGTCACACTTGTTCTAGTATTATTTTTACTTACACTTAGTAATACTGAGATCATACATTTATTAAGTGTTAAAAGAATGCTTATAGATAAACAAATTTAATAGATAACTTCATAATCATAGAAAACAGTTAGTTCTGAATAGAGCACTATTTTATTATTTGTTGTTATCATCAACAGCCTGCAGCAGTCATGTGCTGGAACTTTCTTCTTTGCCTGATTTTTGGCTTATTGTAAAACTGTTCTGTTGCAAAATATGAATTAACGGTAATAATATTAGTGAACGAAACGTAATGTCCATTAAATTATAAAAATAATAATATTATAAAAATTAAAGGATAATTATATTAATAATTTCAAATACATTGCTATCGTATGTTGTAAATATTTATGTGAAATTTATATAAGTGCTAAGAAAACACAAAAGAACGTCACCTGTTACTAAATAATTCATTATCAACATATTCATGTCCGTCCTCGATATTTGTACGACGTCGGGCTTACTGCGGTCATGATATTTACGTTCTTCCTTGCTATTTCCATTATTAGTAGAATTCTCGAAACTCATTTTTAAATTATGTTTGATATGAAGAATATAATAATGCTATAGATAAATATACACAAATTGTTTGCGATCTGTGGTAATAAGCAATGACAAGAAGAACAAAATTCACTAGTGATGCGCGACCATAAGAGGAAACGGTAACTTCGTACGATTCTTGATTAGGTGTAAATGATTAAGATTTTAGGAATTAGTAAAGAAATATTGTATAAAGTTCATTTTTATTAACTAATCATTCTAAATAATAATGTGGTTTACAACATTTGAACGCTCGGACACAGGGCACTTCGATGGCGGGTACCGACATATTTCGTGTATATGTGAACTTATATTTTGTAGCCTAAATAAGAGAATCGGACGTTTAAGTTCTTTACATCTATACTTTACATTCCAGGGCACGCTCTTCGAGGCGGACAAGTTAAGTTCTTAGAGAACAAGTCTGGTTTCAAGCCCTCAATATTGCGAATTCGTTTTCAAACTTTTACTTATTTCAACTAAGTTCATAACACAATTATGAACTTAGTTATATTTATATACATAATAAACTTGTGATATTAATGTGTATGTATATATATATATATATATATATATATATATATATTCATACAAATTAAAATGACATAATTCACCTGAATATAAATATATCTTAAGTGAATAAACTTGAATTAGAACTTAAGTATGAGTGTCCATTATTGTTTATTTAAAGTTATATTTCAGTGTGTGTAAATACACTGGCAATGTTCCTTCCTTTCTTTCAAGCTAATGGGTAGAAAGTTAAATTAGTAACATATCAAAATTTACTGAAAAAGATTCTTTACAATGGGATAAGTTTGCTCAAATTACAAAGCTGACATTGAACTACCATACGTATCAGAAATTCATGCTTACTTAAGTTCTGAGTATTCACAGGTGCTGGAGGCTGCCTGCATTTGATATATAAATATCTCAATAAAACATATCAATCACGTCGTATCTAACATTAATCCTATGAATACCGATATTTACAAGTATGAATAATAAATAATATTCAAAAAATGTTCCCTCAGAATTAAACTGTGATAGTCGCTGCATATTTGCCCCATAATTCAGAAATCATGCAAGCTCGAAAAAGCGATACAATACGATAGCGCATTCCTCATATCATGTTGTAAATTAATTATTTTTGTTATATTAAATGAGTAAAAATTTTATTATATTTGTTAATATACTCAAGATACATATATTATATTTATTATTACGAACAAATATTTCTAACTACAAAAAAATCGTAATAAAAGTAAAACTGTAGCAGGTATAATTTTTTATAAATAATTGAATATTTTTCAACCATTACTCAAAAGTAATTTGTTGGAAAAAGTCGTGAATAAAATGTTTTACCTGTATATTTGTGTTTGTGTATATACCTGTGTATCAAATTTTATAAATCTTTCTGGCTATGTGAAAGCATAAGAAGTTTTCTTGGAATCACTCATAATTATGATGAAATTCTTTTTCAGTTTCAAAACTTTTAAAAAAAATTAGTTTGATATACGATAGTTATTCTTAAATTCTTTGTCCAAATTTTTCGAATCGTTTAACATATTTATGCCGCGGAAGATAAAAATTGTCTTTCCTCAAAACAGGCTGTTATTAAGCCGCAATTATTTCTACAAATACTCATTTTTAAACTTTTTTTCTTCTCTTCCGTGGCTTTCCAGTCCGTTCACTTGAAGATTTGTGCTTTTGGATAACTCTGCATGTTTTTAAGATGTTCACGTGCCGAAAAACAAATCAAAACTGAACTTAAATGCTAAATATAGCTTTGCTCAATCCGACACAGCCTGCTAATATATACCGTTATAATACATACTTTTATCCCTACCATAGCTCCATAATGACCTTCTACGAATAGTTTATAGTGTCTCGAAGGACTATTAGTCCCTTTGGATACGTACAATAGGTACAATACAAACAATAGATTGAGGGGCTGAGCGCGGGCACTCCGAGCGATCCGGACGCTCGTACCTACCTGCTCGACACATTTGTGCAAAAAAAATCGTTTTTTTGGAAGCTCTAGAGCAGGCTCCCCCCTTACCCTCTCCCCTGATCTCATCCTTTCATTCCGCAAACTTCTTGACCTGCTGTATAACAACGTTATATTTTTTGGAAAACCAAGGTGTAGAAAGAAAGGCAGCGTAATCATCCTATAAGAATTTCATATGCCTTGGTACCTTAATGATTGCTCTGTCTAATATTTAACAGACCAACATTCCATGCTGAAAATGAAAGCAGCACACATTCCTAGATAAGACCATGATGATAATTTCGATGGTTAGTACAGGAATGATGTGATACATCCCAACCCTGATAGCTTTGTAGCGATGGGGTTCTTCGTAGCCGTAGTTTAGTCACCCACGGCAAAGCAGAGGAATCTACACACGGCATATGCCTGGAGTGGACTCACCGTCACATATTAATTCTCAGGGGTGACAACGCATGTGCATCTTGAATAATTGTTAAAAATGGATTTAGGTGTTTATCAGTAGAGCTTTAGAGTACTTTGAACTGTATGCTTGTGTCACAAAACACACGCACTTCTCTTTGACATCAAAGCAGAACAGAAAGAAAATACATTATTATGGGTGTTTAGCTAAATTTATTTTCAGTTCTTAAACGCCGATAACCTAGTAATAAAATGAGCTGTAATACAATTTAAAAAAAAGACCTATCCTATTTTAATTGAATAATGCTTGGTAACAAATTAAATCCTGGTCATATTCAAGAAAAAAGTGTAAATACACAATAATACAAAACAAAATCCCAATTATATGCTCATATTAGCCAGTAGGGCGGAACACCCGCCAAATAATACAGAGAATAACTTAAAAATTTAAATAAAGCTAATTAATCATTGTCTACAAAGCCCTATGTATCAGTTGAGTTAATTTAGAGGAAATTTATATAATATAAGAAGCCGTAGGATAAATATTTGTAGTTGAAAGAGTTTACCAAACATCTGATACACGAGGCAGATTGTCATAACATAACTTACATGTACAATGATCAGTACACAATAGACAAAAAAAAGGGTATAATTTAAAAACTACAACTATATTTCGACAACACTAAAAAGTAACTAAAAAAACATTAAACCAATCAAAATTATGGCTAACTAACATTCAACTCATGAGGACAATGTAATCTTAGCAGGCCACTCTGTGTTAATTTTAATATTTGTGTTATCACTAATTCTCTACATTTCTTCAATATGTCCTTTAGAAAATATACAAAAACAAACACTTGGTTTCACATTGTCTTATACGAATCATTTTTAAGCGGTAGATCCGTTTGAAAGGTGCAGCTATAATTATTCTGGCGCTGCCTTCCATACGTTTCCGGTCCTCAGTCTATCAACACAATTATCCAGCGAATCTTATCTAAAGCATTATAAGCTAATTTATGTTTATGTGGCATGAAAATTGTGGAATTTAGCCATACCAATATTGTCTTATCATCAGAAAGTGTTATAAACGAATGGTGGCCTCGCACTTCACAATATTGATACCAGATAAATTCCAGCAGCAATCACAATATCTTCAATCATTGGGACACTATATTCCCGCATATAATAGTCACATATACCAAAATATGTTTGTCTTGATATATTTGCAGTGTCACTCTTAATAAGTGGCCCTTTCGTTATTAGGACAAATCTGAAAACAAAATAATCATTTAATTATTTTTTATCATATTTGTAACAAAAGATCACATAGCAAACAATCAAACAACATCATCAATAAGAATTCATCATTCCAATGCATCATCTCCAGACTCGTACAGCCACCAAACACAGCAGTGATTGATTGGTGACACATTATGCTGATATTTTAGACTGGTATTTTTTATTCTCTACCATTGCTAATTTATCAGATAATGGTGAATAAATCAATATACTATTTCAATATTTCAAATATACGGGTTATTGGTAACTGGACGTATTCCCGTTAGGGGGTGATAGGGGGTAACTATTTGCGATAATTTTAATGCCCATGTGCATTATGCAAAATTGAACCATTTTTGAGATATCATGTTTTTTTAGCTTTTTTCAAAATAAATTATAAATGCAACATCAAAAATTTATTAAAAAAAAGTATGGTTTAATCTCAGTTTTTCTTCTGATTTATAAAAACGATTATAAACTAAATTAATTTTAACATTTTTTTTTAAATAATACTAAATTGATTATAAACTAGATTAGATCAACAATTATCGGTCCAAATTTAAAAATGCGAGACGATAAACGATATTTCAATATTTTTTTGAGATTTTTTCCACTAAAATGCCATAAAAACAAACAAAACGTTACTTAACGTTAAACACATGGCTTTATTATTTAAAAACATAACAGTTTTCTACTAAAAACTAATTTCCGCCTTTGTGATCATTTTTTTTTCAGATCTTTGAAATAAGTTTGTAGTTGTTATGCATTGTTGGAGTCTGCACAGTCTGAGAAACAAGGTTAGTAGGAATTGATATTATTTTTTTATATATAGCTTTAGATCAAGTGGTTCACAGGAGACTCGACGGGAGTTGACAAAAACATGGGGGTTCACAATTCGTAAAAAGGAGTTGACGAAAATACATTTGCTTTCGATAGTGAAGAACTAAAATGTTGGCTTGACTTCACCAATCAATATAGGCAGATAATATATTAAGAATCTCAGCGACTGCTACTTGAAAAATCTTGCATATTCCTCATTTTTTAAAGAGTTTTGGGAATATGGTAGAAATTTAGCTGCAGAGTTCCACCGGAACCAGCTAAATTTTGAAAGTGGTCTATGAGAAAATAAGTCAGGGAATCTCTGATCAAGAATAAGGAAAGCATAGTCAGTGATGAGAGGTAAACTGCAATGTTAGTAAAATTAATGGCATTTCTCGAACATTCTATTGAAAAAATATGTAACTTAGTGATGACTTGCCATTAGCATTTAATGAGATGTCAACTGTGTATTGGATTGGATTCCTACAAAAAAAGTAACATGATTGTTATGTACTCACAACTAGGAACTAGGTCTTGATGCATGTGGTGCTCTGCATCCATACCGAGGGGCATGCAGGTCGCGGGTGGGGGCCGGCGTTGTACCTGAAATTATATTATTTACAAATACGTAAGTATTGACATGTTCCTTGTTGATCCATATAGCAACTACACAAATTATAGTATATACTATATATAATATATTTATGTTTGCATATCTATATATCTCTCAGTATCTCTTTTTGCAACTCATCATTTCCCTTACCCGTGTGTCATATGCTAAGAGTGCTTAGAACATGTCTTTACCATATAATTATGCATAGTAGTTAATTTGATGATTATGATATCCTCCTGTCCAATTTAGAGAACAGCCATATCTTCCAGATCACATCACCTACTCAGAATATTTTTAGTTCCATAAACATTAGCAGCACAAACACAGAGGGCACTCATTCATCAACTTTTTCCATATTCCGATGTAATGCATTTATATTAAGTTCGGTGGTGGATTCTGATGCAATTTCAACATGGTACCTACACAGTATACCAACAATGATGTACAAATATTGTTACTTGGCTGGGAATTGACTGCAGTAATAAGTATTAAGTAAATAGTACAGTAAGACAATGATTTAATTTGAATTTTATTAATATAGTAGTTTTTTGTGGTGGTTAGAGCTGAATTCAGTTAGGTATGAATTTGTTTTAATACAGTTATCATTGCTAATACTAGCAGAGGCTAAGAAAAACTAAATAAAGTACTATAATCAACAAACACAGTGATAGTGGTCTCCTGGGTTTAATACTCAGCAGAAGAAAAGTATTCAGATCTGGGCATGTTAATTACCTGGTCCAAGTTGAAACGGACAAAGGCTTCATACTGCTCAGCTAACTTATTGCTGAGTACAGATTCGTACTCAGCACGCAATGCTGCCTCCTGATCGCGAAGCATCCTCTCGCAAATCATACGCACCTGCAAATGAAAGGGTATTGTGCAAAATCTTGTTATTGAGAAAGAAAGTATAAATTAGGAGTGATTTAATTCTATAGTTCTAATTTAATTTATCATCTTTCAAGTGGTCACTTTGGCAGCATTTGAAGAAAACAATACATACACATAATAAGCAATTACTGCTGTCCATAAATAACTACAATATCTAAGAGGAATATAGGTCCATGTAATTATTTAAATACTAAGGGGAATGCCTTATAGCAAATAATTGAGTTGGTTCTCAATACCCACCAAAATTAACAGACAAATTATTGATAATCTGTATTTAGTTCTGTTTACATGACCAAACTAAAAGTTGGTTGTTCCTCAGTGGTTGATAGTGACCACTCAGTAAGATCATCATTATAATTCTTCATTGATAAAGGATATATCTATATCCTTGTTTCTCAACCATTATTGTTATATCCCAAGAAGAAGCCAAAATGGTAAGTAAAAAGCCTGGCGCACACACACTACCCCCTTTATTATAAAATTATAATAATGTTTTAATTAATATTTTATTAAACAAAGAATGCTATAAGTTATTTTTTTGATGTTGTTATTACATATTAGTGATGTTTAATTTTATATTAAACTTCCTTAAAATTTTCTTTGATAAACAAATCTTTTGTTTCACTGGTCTTATTTATTGTGCAGCTTGCAATCCCCTTAAAAAACGAATCTATGCCAGGTTGAGAAATGATCAACAAATAAATGTATATTGCATAGTTATTTCTTATTTTTAGTTTTATACATAACAAAAATATGTAACCTGCTTGAATGTGAAAAGGGCACGGTTGTGCACCTTATTATGGGTGCTGTGAACAACGTGCTGCACAGTGCGCGGGGGCGAGGCGTCCCCTTCGCTACCACTGGATGAGGAACAAGATGCCGCGCCCGCAGCTAGACGCAGCTGCCTTCGTCGTTGCAAACGCTTCATCTCATCGCAGATCTCCTGTGCCATGCGCTCTGACAACACAGACAAAAAAATTGTTATAAGTTTCTAAACAAAATTACAAGTTTAAAAATCATAATCCTGTCTTCTGTGTATTAGTATACTGGGTGTCCCGTAAGAAGCACAACTAACTTAAGTGAGACCTTTTTTTTTGTTTTGTAGGTTTGGTCAACTTATCTTCCATTTAAGTTTGTCATGGGACACATTGTATATGTATGGTGCATATGTACTATATGCCCATACAATACCCAACATAATGTAAATGAAGAAATGCATCAACCATTTACCAAAACTAGAACAAAGCTATGCAGTAATGTAAAAATGCTTGTTTTGGACATATTGTTAAATTAAATTTTGTATAAATACAATATAACAATATTTCCAAAAAAATTAGCTCTTGACATACATAGGTTTGCATGTATTGTACATATATATATATTTTAATTTGATGTGTCTGTATTTAACAATGTTGAATCCTTTGTTAAAAATAATTTTATACAAAATGGATGCCTTGAGCTTTGATACATTTAGCTGGCCATAGAAAAAGGGTTTCAGTGTCCTTGGGGAGATTAGCAACTGCTGCTCTAAGCTGTAACAGGCTGCTAATACAGACCACAATTTGTATTCCAATGGGTATCAGATTTTGACTAGACAAGGTTCAGTCTTCAGATCATATGAAGTCCGAAACATTATTCTCAAGACAGGTTTGACTTGACTGTACCTTGAAACTATAAACCAATAAACCATGGACTTCTGGAACAAGTTTTTTTTACAGTGTTAGAATAAAAGAGTGTCTTATTTCTTGCGACAGTATGAATAGTTCAGTTCAACCACACCCTCACAGAATACTCGCTAGAAGGAGAGAAGAATTTGAAAAATGTGAAACGGTTGTTGTGAGTGTGACCCTACACTCACCATACAGGTATACTTTTTTATAAGTATGATATGTGTACTTCGTCAAATATTTTTTATTTTTAACAATATTAAAATGTTCAACATGACTTAGAACCAACAACAATATTTTCACATTAATAACTTGATTTACATTAGATTTCCTAGACAATAAGAAAACTTATTTAAAATTCAAGATTTAATTGTTGATTCTGATTGACCTTTATTAATAATCTATGGGATTAGGTTTCAAACATTTTATAAGACAATATTTCTATAGGATACAAGCACAATATAAGTATCCCATAGTAATAATAATTCAATCATGTACAATAATTGAATAAATTTATGACATTTAATATTAAGACATGGTAAATCTACATTTGATACATAACGGTGTAGGCAAAAGGCTTATAATTGGTTAATAAAAAATAATATTTATTGTCAATTTTTTGATCATATTTTATCTTGTGCTGATGAAATCTTCTATTACACACAGGCAGACAAGGTTACCATTGGTAAAATATGCCCATGTAACTTTCAACCTCATATATAACATATATTACATAAATAATATTTTTTTAATTATATCTGTTTTCATCTTAAACACAACAATTTCATTGTATTATTTAAGTAAAAGAAATTTAAAAGATAAATCTTAATGATAAAAATACATAGCCCAAATTGAGAATCTCTTCTATTTTTTTAAGATATGTTGTTTTATGTAATAATAAAATATTTAATAACTAAGAATTTTTAATTTTTCATTCCACACAGTTTTATGGGACTTCAGCATAACATGATCTATAATCACAATATTTCCCAGTAATTATTAATAGATCTTCTTAAGTCATTAAACAGACTATACTGCAATTAATGTATTGTGACCTAACAAATTAAAAACTATAAAATTATTTTATTTTTGTCCCAGTATTCTTAAAAAGTGTATCCGGTTACACAAGAATGTAAAGAGTGTCTAGTGTTTAAATTTCATAAGTATTGATTTTGAATACGTAACAAATTGACGCATTGAAATGAGGGTATGAAATACTGCAGGATCTACAAATTAATAGCAGCCTCATCAATCTTATAATAATGATACACGTAATACGCTTGTTTTTGATATATGCACTTTTGATCACATATAACGGATTTTATCTATTACAAGTAGCAAAAACTTAAATTTTTTGCTATAATCTCCAGATGAAATGTAAAAGTAGGCAAGCTATGTTCAGGCAAAGCTTGGCCTTTGTCATTTTTTTTCGAAATAGAAAAAACAACAAAGCCAATACGCCCAACGGTCATTACGCATCTGTCGTCTCTCTCTAACACGATAAAAATATTCCTGATATCACAAGAAACAATGGCGATAAATAATACAGCTGACAAAAAACCTTTTGTTTCAACAAAACTTAATTATGACTACATACCTTCATTAATTAGCCGATATTTTCAATAATATTAGAGTTTAGACAAAAATAAACAAACCTGGGGTCAATTTCGCAGGAGCACTAACAGTTTCTCCAAATGTCGAAGGCTTATTTTCAATCAATTTATTTCCTGGACTAGTACTAGAAGTTGCAGCAAATGGGGCACATCTTCGTCTTTTTGCAGGCAACTGTGCCATAGACTCCCAGTCCAAATTTCTTTTGAGAGTAGCGCACGCCATTTTCTTTTTACGCCCAGCGAATGTCGTCTACCTACTCAATTTGGCTTAGATATCTTATGTCACAAACCAAGTGAAACTAAAAATATTATCAAAACTTAACTAAAATTAACACTAGTATTCATATACTAAATTCAGCTTTCCACTATCTAAAGTGATTTATAAAAATATTTTTGATTTAGTTGCAGCTCTATTCTTTCGCTTCCAAATCCGAAACCCGACTTTTGTGACTTTTCAATTTTGACAGTTTTGTTATTACAAAACATTGTACCAACTGTACAAACTCAGTCATTCACAATAGACACACTTTTTTTTTATTGTTCGGTGGATATAGACAAATTTAAAAATATATATATTTTGTAACAGAAATCTGTATATTTATATCGTTGTTCTCATTATTGTTCTCGTAATAATCCAAACAATTGTTTGTATAAAAATCTTTGTTATTTAATTTTTTGTCTAGTGTGTTAGTATACTATGATATCATTGGACTATTTACGAAATTGTATATGTTAATTACTTCTGTATAAACATCATCGCTTACATTAGATACTGAATTTTAAATATTAATTCTAGGCCTGATTTTTTTTTAATATTATACATAATAAGTTAATGAAATGATAGTTTGGCAGTAAGGTGATATTACATTATTAGATAAATAAAATCATGGTTAAAATTAGCCACCTACGCAGGTTACATACAACAACGCACAGAACAATCATACAACGCTCCCAAACCTGAAAACTGCAATACACGAATATTGTTAATCGGCTGGCTAATGAACCCAACTTACTGCACCACGCGGCCGGCCAAGGAAAATTATTTTTTAGAGCCATAAATATCTAGGACGAGAATAGATTAAGTACTTCCCAGGAATTATTAAAAAAAAATTAGACAACATACTTCACAAAAATATTCAGTAAGTTTTAATATGTTGAATTAGTTTAGTTCAATTGGGATTAAAGGAATGATTTTGTATAAAAATACCCGTTTCGATGATCCATGGAGGTGATTAAACCAGCTTGCTAAAACCATCTGCATATTTAAATATAGAAATGTTTTAGGAAAGACCTCACAGTTCATCTGAATGCTAAGTGATAATTCTTTCAACCAACCAAGATTCAGGATTCACATCGTTCTCACTCCTATGTTTTCGGATTTGTTTGATGAAATGCGTACATTCCCGGACGGAACACAGCAGCTTTTTGATACTATATATTCGCTAATATTATGCGAAGGTGACGTAGTATTTACTACTTCCAAGACAAATTCAATGACCTAACTAATCTGTTGTGTGCTTAAATTTGACATAGGATATTCAATTTGATATATGTCAGGGGGAGTTTCAGACAAACCATCATACGAACAAGACCTGGCTGTATGGACTAAAGTCCTTTGCCTTTCCCATTAGGGATAAATTAATATCATCATTGATATATGTCAAACGTCAATTTTAATTTGTTGTCTTTAGATTTACAAGCCGTGAGTCATCAAAGTTTCTAACTTTTCTTAAAAGCCTAAAGAATCATCATTTTATATTGTTATAAAAAATTAAGGGCTTACGCTTGTAATTCTTTTTATACTGTTTTTTGTAAGCCGTCAAACTGGGTAACGAAATGTCATCGTCTGCAATGGAAAGTATCCTTTTCAAGAATATTTAGCTTTTACTTGATCAATTTTTCAATATTTTGTAATCCTTGTCTTTAAAATCTTACAATATTTATTAGTATATATTATAAATGTAAATCAATATTCTAATATGGATATTCATGTTCCCGCATATACATATTGTTTTTTTGCTTTTCAAGCTTTAATCTAATCATTACCTTTGTTTTATGTTGAACAAACAGTAGTAAGTTTTATTTTATTTAATATTTATATATAATTAATAATAAACCGATACAGACATATATCCGATATATCATCTAGAAGTAAATGCTAGAAGTTTTACAACTCAAAGTCTTAAAATTTTCCATTATGATTGTATTCCATCAATTATACACACACGTACCTAGAATTTCAACTTGGAGCTTAAATAAAATGATTTCATAAAATGGTTCTTTAGCATAACAACATAGAACTTATAGGGAATTATAACTGTGGAAATGATTCACTCTTACTTTATTCATTTTGAATCCCTAGTTAATGACACAAGCTTTGCTTATGTCAATATCTAGGAACTGTTCTTGTGATACATGTGCTCTTTAAAATCTTGCATATATATAATAATTTTTCTTTATGTTTTCTATATTGATTATTTCATCATCAAAAACTATAACATCAATTAAAACAAAAAACTAAAAGTATTATACTGAACAATGAAATAATTGTCTATTTACTGGATGGATTAACTAGTATTTTAGGATACATATATTATTTACTAGTATAACCCTAAAGAAATATGAAAATGTTTTGTTACAACCTGTTATTAGTTTCCAGTTTTTCAACCAGTACACCCCATATAAATATTTTTTCATGTCATCAACACCTACTGTTAATTGGCACATAGTCTAAGAATTTCCTAAAGAACTAAAGAATGACTAAAGCTTGATAAAATACCTATAAAAAAATCATAGAAGGATATCAGGATTAGCCGCGTCAGTAAGATGCACTGTACTTGTTCACATCTGCTGCAGTGATGATTACAGATAGTGTTTCATAGAGTAACAATACCATAATGAATACTAGCTTAAAAATCATAACAAAATAGTTGTTTCATTATGATTCCTTATCAAGGATAAATGTGGATGTCATGAGCTATTGGAAACACTTACCATCATGTGGACTATATACTTGTTTGTCATTCTAAACTTGTACTTGGTTAAGTAGTAAAAAACTTTTTGATATGTATGTAAAATCCAAAATATCACTACTTTGTGCCTTTTTGTAGTCTACATTCAGTAGTTAATCGGTGTAGGCATGAAATATATTATTATAAGTCATCAATTAATTTACAATATTAAAGCCAACTAAGTAGCATGTGCTACTAATAATTTTCCTTCATTCAAAGAAATCAGAACACCTGTTTAATTTAAAATTTGCTGTCAAAGAGCTAGAACGTAATTCAAAGAAATGTGAGAAGGAGGAAAAACTTGAGAAGGAGAAAGCAAAGAAGGCTATACAAAAGGGTAACATGGAAGGAGCACGGATACATGCTGAAAATGCGATACGACAGAAAAATCAGGCCCTAAACTACCTTCGGATGTCTGCAAGAGTGGATGCAGTGTCAAGCAGAGTGCAGACTGCACTTACTACAAGAAAGGTGATTTGCAAATATTATTCTTCATTTTTTAAATATGTTAGCTATATGTCTAGCTGCCCGCAGTGGATTGTGATAAATGATATATAACAAATTTTCTCCCAACCCTCAATGGATGACAAAGAAAGTTAACTAAAGAAGCAACCAAAAATAAAAGCTATGGTTTAAAACTTAATTGTAATACTCCTATTGAAAATTAGAACTAAAAAGAAATTATTGTTTCAGCATAAGTGTGCCATTAAACCATTTATTGTCTTGCATTTTTAGGTCACAAATTCGATGGCAGGTGTTGTAAAAGCAATGGATGCGGCAATGAAATCAATGAACCTCGAAAAGATATCTACATTAATGGACAAGTTCGAGAGTCAATTTGAGGACCTCGATGTTCAGTCTTCGTACATGGAGAATGCAATGTCGCAAACAACCACAACCACAGTGCCGCAGGGAGATGTGGAGAAGTTACTGCAACAAGTAGCAGATGAAGCTGGGTATTTATTTATTAAGCACTTAGACATATAGATAATATATAAGATGAGAATTTCGATGGGAAAAGCTATTCCTGGACAGAGGTCACTCCACTTGCCATAATTTTGGGAAAAAGTTAAAATCTAACTAGTTATAATTATGTCTTCTTGACAATTCTGAGCTTGGATAAATTTTCTAATCAACAACATATTTTAATACAGAAGTCTTTGTCAAGAGGATCTAGTGTTGCTAAAACGAATATTCTTGTAAATTTGTTTGTTTGCGAGTCTTGTGGACAGTTCCATGATACTGATACTTCTGCAGAACCAATTCCCAATCTTTCACTGAAATAATATCAAAACTGGCTTTCATTATTCCGGCTAATGGACATACCATTACTCAGGAATTTAGTTATTTTCATTAACCATGCGAAATAACGCAGTGCTAAGCAGCTATTTTGTGAAGTTGTGGCCCTCCCTGGATGAGCTCATCCTTTTATATTATAACTGGTTATAAACTGTAGCATGGCTCTACAATGACAAAAATTAAATACACTTTTGGATATTTTGACGTAATATATGCAGTTTGTTATGTGAAAGTGATCTAAATATACTTCTATACATGTTCTTGTTATTTTTTGTTTTATAGTTTTGTTATAACTAACTCATTTAATGTTTCTTCTTTTTTAGATTGGAATTAAATATGGAACTGCCATCAGGTGTCCCAAGTACATCAATAGGCACAGCAACTGTAGTATCACAGGAGCAGGACGAGTTGACTCAAAGACTGGCCAGGTTAAGGCAGGCCGAGTAATGCCTGCTCTAATTGTACAGAGATATTTATGTTAAGATTATATAGTGCAGGCTTTATATCGTGATGGTTTTTTTAATGAATTATTGTAAAAGAACAGAAATTATATTTGGAAGTAACTGGCTCTAAGCTTACGAAGTGAATGTGATTTCAAACAAAAACCATAAAGTTTTAATATCTAATTGTGTTTGTAATGCCTTATGTGTGCATGCAGTATTGCTTTACATCAAAATAGTATTGTAATGAAAAAGTTCACGAATTATTTTAATAAAAATATGTACTTCTTGAGGCATATTGCAAGTAAAATTTGAGAATAAAACGAAAACCACTCGCAATGCCCAGAAAATTCTAGCTGAAATCAGCTGTTAATTTTGGATTGATATGCACTTAAGAAGTGTAACTTCTAAATCTGTTACATTTCTAAAAAGTTGATTCCAAAATCTGGGTGTACATAAACAGAACAAATCATTTACATGCATGAAGCCTAGTATGTTTTTGTATATGTTGCAGTAACTCTAATTGAATCCCAATAAATCAGTAAATGAGGCAGATCTCAAACAGAGTGGAATCTATATTTAAGACAGCTTTTACACGAAATTACATAGATTATAAACAATATAAATTAAATATATTTCAAGTTAATATTTGTTTTCTTTTAATTTATTTTCCAAGTTCTGCGAAGTATACTTTGAACCATAGAAATATGATAAAATATAAGGAAAGTTTGATATTTGATTATTGCAATTGTAGATGTATGTTAGGTAGTAGGTTTTATGTAATAATATCTAAATAATAGTTTATTCTATGATATAATTTTATAACATGTATATATTATATTCATAGAGCATTAAAAAATGGATACGCTAAAACTAAACCTTTACCTTTCGTAAATTTTATTCAAACATTACCTTTATTTTTTTCCGCGCATTCTTAATAATTCGACGAGACGTGTACGCCGACATTAAAGGATTGTAAATGATATTAATTTTCGATAAAAATAAAACACTAATAATATAGTTGCAAATTGCTTTAAATTGTTTGTTTAGCTTCGAATTATCATCGAATTTTTCATCATATCATTCGAATTACATCTAGTTAGCAATGGTTATTTATGTTTGTTATTCTTGTATGTATAGTTTCTCAAGGTTACATATATATTCAAATTTCATCACAGACTCCATAGATTTATTTGTAAATTACGTAGATCTCAAATTTGGTTTTTAGTGGTGATGAGGCATTCTAATTTAGTCCCTAGAAGAACACTCATTCCCATGATGGTTTCTTATCGCATTATGCACTTATGCACATGCATTATTACATTAATTTAAAGTATACTCTGAGCTCATTTGTCAGCCCTTGCTTGATATCAAAAAAATCTGTGCTTAAATTCAGGCAAGTCGGCTAGGTTTAAAGAAAATCCACTATTAGGAGACATCATTTATACAATTTGAGCCTTGTGATAATTTATTTACTGATATTTCTTTCATTATGTTCTGAAACTAAATGAAAAACAGGATAAGTCTAGAAGACAAGACCAGAGATGGGATTGTTATTTACGTTTTTAACCTTTTTTTTTGAAACTAAAGGTGAACATCATTGTGATGTGATCGTGTGTCACCTTTAGTGATGACTACTGAACAAGGGTTGTCACACCTGAGGACTGAGATGGTATGCCTTGTTACTTGTTATTGACCCTCCGGAGAACGAAACATATGTTTTATGCTTTTATTTCACGTTGATACTTCGTGGACAATGTCGTTCTCCGATCAAGGCAACCCTTTAATTCTGCTAGAGGCAAGCTCCATTCCTGAAATACTTTATAGGTATACATGCTATATAATACTATATAGTTATATATGCCTAGCCTAACTGAATATAGTATATAGTCATAGTCTCCATATATATATAATGTTATATTGATGTTGAATATTAGAATTAACACATTCCTTAGAGTTTTTAAGAACCTGCGCGAGTGGACACTAGTAAAATATTTAAATTACTTGTAAAAATTTTATTCACTATGTCCAGTTAAATTACAACTAAAGCCATGAAAAACATTATTGATTGATACTTATATTATGTATAATTAAGTTTTTAAATGTATAAATATTCAAAGATTTATTTTTTTTACTTTAATTAATTTCATTTAATTCTAACATAGTTATAATTTTAATGCCATCTATAATTTCTGAATCTAACTAAATATATTAAACGAAAGCTTTTTTAAATATTGGGGATGACACCAAGCACACAGTTCACCTGATGGTAAGTGATGACTATGGCTCAAGACATCCGTTCACAACGAAGATACAAGATGCACATAAGAAGTCACCTCCAGGGACTGAGATGGAATGCCTTGATACATGTAATTGGGTGATTAATCCCCGAGTCACTGAAAAATTATCTGGCGCGGTGGGCGTGGCGTTCTATGAGAGCGTGGTCCTTTCGCAGTCACGCCTACCCATTTGTGTTGTAGCGTGGTTGTTGAGCGCCTATATCGCCACGTACTCATTTGATAGACCACACATAGTACTCAAGGATGATTACGTATTTGCATTATGATTCCTTAACAAGAAGAGAATCATTTTCTTTATATTGCAAAGATTTGACACCTGACACAAAAGACCCTAAAATTGATCAAATCCAATAAATATTTTTTTTTCAATTGTAACTTGCTACCTAATTTTAATCATTGTATTTATGTAATAATACATACATTCATAGTATTGTTTCAATACCTCGCTTGAAAATAGTATTTGGGGGACAAGGTAAAGGAATCTATCTCTGTCACCTATATCTGCCATAAAACTGGTTAAACAGGGATAGCCAACAATAAATGTTGAAATGTTAAAATACTTTTATTAATAAAACAAAAATTGAAACAAGCGAAAATTACAAAAAAACGATTCAACATAGAATGTAGAACTAAAACTATTAATACAAAAATCGCTGGTCTAAGTCTATCCTTACAATTTACAGCCGCTATATTATAAACTCGGGTAGTTGCTCTTAATATTGTTAAAATTGTACTGTTCATAAGAAAATCCACTATGTGGCATATAATGCTAAAGTCGACAAATGTTTGAACAAATATAAAAATGTTTCTTACATCAAACACATGTCGGGTATAAGATTTGATGGAGGAGCAATGAAATCTTATAACGGCTACAGTGTTATTAGATTTTAAAAGTATTCGGTCCTGTGTATTGTTCAATATTTCTATATACATACTGTACACAAAATGTGTTCTCAAACATTTTCTTAGGCTTAATAATACTAGAGTACAACTATGAACTATGCATATGGCATTTGTATGACTTAGTGTGAATACTTTGCAGGAACATTTGTTACCATCTTTGGTGTGTTAAGCATTCCCATTATCGGTGGCTTTGAATGATATTTGGTAGAAAATCCATTCTTCGAGGAAGGATGGTACGAAGGCCTTGCTCTTTGTGTATTTAACGGCAGGCGTCAGCTTGACGAGCTCCTGTTCGTATAATTCCAGAGATTCCGGTGAGGTTGCGCCGTTGCCCTGAAATTATTTTTTTTTCATGTAATATTACTAGTAATGCTATTAAAATTCCTATTTGTGTTAAAATTCGGATTACATTGTGTGTACAAAAATACTAAAATTTTTAATCTACTGACTTTTTTTTAATATGTTGTCAGTACTATTACTTAGATTCCTTAAACCACTCTAAATAAGCTTAAAAATGTGCTTGATGGTTCGGGACAATAATCGAATGGTGGATTTGAATCTACAACGCGTCAAGTTTCACAGGCCGTACCATAAAAATCATTATAGTGTTGACAGTTGAAAAAATGGTTATTTAATGTATTAGATATTATAATTCTCCTAGATATCATGCCGTCTAACAGGTCTGTAGAGTGATTTGAATACAGCTGTGTCATGGCTCATCGGTTTTATTCCTAACATTTGTGTTAAAAAAATATTGAGCTGGTGTATTGAAGCTAAGACCAGTCCACACAATTTTTTTACCGCAAGCGATTCCTGTGGCCCATGTCATCTACATTCATCCTGGACAAGGTATCATAATGAAGATGCGTTGTTACCCTTGAGGACTAATAATGTTCTCCGAATCCACTGCACTCAACAGACTAAACACAGCAGCATTATGCTACTATTCTGTGAGGGCGAGGCCCTTCCCCGGTCGAGATGACCCATTCATTCAGCAGCTAGAAACAAACTGCAGTGTAACTCTACCATTTTCAATATGATGATCAGGTTTCACATTGTCTAAAAATTAATAGAACTTTGGGCCATTTTGAATTTTCTAGTCTCAAAGCTTTTCAACCGCGGGAAGTCACTACTGCTACTTCAACTGAATACGCGTAACTCAGAATTTGTCCTAGCCATATATTAATCTTTAGAGAGAGAGAGAATTATATGGAGTGTATATCCCCTTCCTGGAGTATCTTCATGAAACCAAAAGTATCTACAAAAAATATGGAAATTAAGATGGCGCTACTGTCACTAGATAATTGTTTCAATAACAACCAGTCCACTATTTTTTTTTTATTTCATTGAGAGTAACAAACGAGCACACTGTCCACCTGATGGTAAATGATTCTTGCGGCCCATGACATCTACACTGATCCTTGACTAGGAATAATGCTGATGTCACCCTTGAGGACTGAGATGGAATGCCCCGTCACCAGTACTAAAGGTCTCCGGTGCCCTGTACTCACCGGACGAAACACAGCAGCAATATGCTGCTATTTCACGCTGGTGTTGTGTGTGCGTGCGGTGGGACCATGCAGTGGACATTACGAAGATAATAATGATAACTCGTGTTTTTATCATAAATTAGCCATGCTGCGGATCCTAGATGTGTAGCGGAGATACTAGATTGTCCACAATTGAAACAGCACCTAATGAGTTTTGTACTCCCAAGAGTAACAGAACTGTTTGTTTGTCAATAGAATATTACTTACGTATAATAAATATTTCTAGAATACAGATCCCTTCCACACATCATGCTAAAGCAATGTTCAAAAATACCATTATAAAGACTCTTACGAGATTTCACTCTTTATCACCATCGTTAGTTTGAATGGACGTTCAAACACACACACATACACACACTCGCGCACACACGCATACTCACACTCGCGCACACACACATACTCACACTCGCGCACACACACATACACACACTCGCGCACACACATATACTCACACTCGCGCACACACATACACACACTCACGCACACACACATACTCACACTCGCGCACACACACATACTCACACTCGAGCGCACACACACATACTCACACGCGCGCGCACACCACACACACGATTGCTGACGTAGATGAAGTTCCTTAAAAATCTATTTAATTGGTAAAAAATGTCATTGACGTAGTCATGTCTAACAATGTAAATTTAAAAAAAAAAAAAAAAAATGTAAATCTATAATGGCTTGAACATTGCTTAAAGAAATAATAAAAAGTAGTTTTTAATATGATAAGCTATAGATTTTATTAAATAAATAAATAAATAATATTATTTAGTGATACATACATGAGTCATAAACTTGCCGGTGGGCTTGAGGATCTTGAAAGCGGCCTGCAGTATGTTGATCATGAACTCCCACAGCTCGCCAGAGGCCGACTCCGATATGGGTATGTCGGTGAGGTCGCCGAATATGTAGTCCACTTTCTTGCTTTCGTTTATGAACTGGTTGACAGTCAGCATGCAGTCCTCAACCATTATCTGAAAACCAAACGTATTATTAGACTAATAAAATTTCTAGAATTTACGACCTATGCAAGTTTGGAATATTCTTTTAGCTAATTGTAGGTGGTAAACGAGCACCCTATGGTAAGATATATATGATAACCGCTGCCCATTACATTCATTTCGCGTCAATAGCCTAATGGCTTAGGGTACGGTCTGTGAAACTTAAGGTCGTAGGTTCGAATCTGCCATTCGATTATCGTAGAACCATCTCCTAGCACAAGCATTTAAGCTTAGTGGGAGTGGTTAAGGGGATTGTTAGTAATGTTAAGAGCACAACTAGTATTCTTCTTCAAAAAAAAAGTATTTATGCTATGAATTTAATCTGCTCTTGTAATTTATGGCAATACGAAAGAGTAAATGAAAAAAAAAATGTGATGATGAAGTCTTGAAGGTTTTTGTCTACATACCTCGTAGTTAGAACCCTTCCGTGTTTCGAGCACATCCCCACATATGGAGCGAAGGTGTTTGTTGCACGCGTGCATCACCAGCTCGTCGATCTCCAACATCCACACGAACTTCGGCTTCTCTTTCAGCAGCTCGTATAACAGAGCACCATCACCACCACCTGGAATTGATTTTTTTAAGTCACAGTTGCTTTAGTAAATATTGTACATATTGCTGCATGTGCTCTAATGATAAGAGTTCGTAGATATTGACTCACAGGTCTTGTGTTGAATACTCAGCCCAAGATTTGTCTGGGTGTATTGTATAGTATGTCTTACACACTGACACTGAATTTGTACCTGCCTCCGATCTAATTGTACATGATTTTTATTAGGATAAGGGGAAAAGAGGATTTACCGCATTATAATATGGCATTAAGTCCACCTTGCAAAGTCTTTCTAGTCAAAATAAATAATACAATAATATATTGTATATTGACTTTCACTGTTTCCTGCTCTTTCAAATAGAAACAGGGAAAAGTATGTGCAATACTCTTTTAAACTACTACTAAATACTAAACTTACCTAAAATGACAATTTCTTTCCCTTCATAACTCTCTTTCCCTCTTCGCATGAGAGTCTCTGTGTAGATCAAGTCAGCTTCAGATATGTCTGAAAAAATAAAATGTCAGTTTCACATCACCTTTTTAGTCAAATACGATAAATGGCCAAATATTGAAACATCAACAGACTTATTTTACGGATAAAGACTAAAATTACAACAGATACATAAAGTCAGTACAATTTTCACTTTTAGTTTTAACATGTTGGATATATGTATGTCCCGAGTCTCTGACGCATCTCCACCTAAACCTGACCTCCAATCTAACAACAAAGCCATTTATTAATTAATTATTAGTGCCATATATACGTATGTATATATATATTACCTATTAGGAGTCACCATAACAGAATGACAGCTGATTCCACAGATTACAACTGCATAGTAGAAAATTTCGATTACAATTATTACTGGATAACATATACTGACTGCACAGGTTATATTTTAGCACTATAAGCACTTCCATTCTGTGTCAAATTACTTTAACTGTGTGTGTCAATTTATGTGTAGTAAGAATTGAGGAGGGATGCATAGCTAGAGTAGTGATTGCAGTGCCTAGAATCCATGTAGCGGGTTCTCGGATGTAAACTATAACCCGAAATATTTTATTATTCACTGTGGTATTCAGAAATCATGAAAGTGTATTGTAATATATCTAATATGAATATACATGGGGCTAATGCCAATGCATCTTGCAATGAACCTGACATTAACAAGCTTTTTCGTAATTGCTAATTACACTTGCAAGAATCACTTGATATAAGGATGTCATATAAACTGTATTGCTTTTAAAGAAACCGCATTATTGAAGTTTTTAATTAAAAATTAAAATAAGATAAAGTATTAAGTTTTATTTATACTAAATTTTATATTTTAAATATTTATATAACCATTATATATATATAAGAAATAATATTAAGCTTTAATATTTATAAATGGAGGCTTATGACTTGCTATATGGCCATATTTGCTATATATATGCTAGATGCTATATAACACGGTTACTAGACATTTAAAAAATAATATATATTAAAATAAAATATCATGTACTTACTTTGTAAGTCATCCAACACCAACATATTGCCCAGTGACTTTGAGTGCACAATCTGTACCCTTTGGAATGGAGATTGTTCATCAAATAACACATCATCAATATCATATTCCAGGAGTCTTTCATCTGAAACAGCACACATGTCTTATAAGTATTATAATTTATCTTATAGAATTGCTATAATTATTAAGTTGTATGATTTCCTCATGGTACATCTATTTTTTTAATTTATACATTGACATCAATAATGCTTGAGAATGATGGGATAACTTGCAATTAAAAATGTTATAAAAGTCTTTCTGTGGAAAGTACTTGTGATGCTATTACATATTTAGTTTCATATTTTGGTTAATAATAAATGAAAAAATTGAAGATAATATAACATATATATTAATGTTCCTGGTGTAGAATAAAGTATTATTACATTTGATTGAAAAGTTTTAAATACACAATTTTTAGAGGATCAATGCATTACATTAAAACAATTATTTCCAATGCATTGGTTATATAAAAATCTGCTCACTCATAATTGTGTTAAAGTAAGTAAAAACCAAAAATATTTTTTTTGTCTTACCTGATGTAGGATAATACCTGCTAAATAAGCACCTTTTTATTGGAGCGTAAGCTTGCGATTTTATGAAGGTGATGTATTTTTTCAGCTGACTTTCCAATACCCTCGCCGACTATTGAACAAAATCAATAAAAAAGGAATGTGAAACAAATGAAACAAGAATGCGGGTAAATAATCTAACATGCTACTCTCTTATTTTGGATGTTTGGAGCAAGAGAATAAGGTTGAGCGTCTTCTCAAGTATTTGCTGGAAGATTTGTTAGTAGATGACAGGTTAGGACAAATTGTAATGGTCTATAGCATAGATTCCCAACCTTTAAGGACCTTTACCAACCTTTAAAAGATGAAGAAATCCAATGGTTCTTCAGTAATAGTTGATTATATCAAATATTTAAATATCCCGCAGTTGGCCACCATTGGGAACCTATGGTCTATAGAAATATTAAAATGCAAAACATAACCATGCATTCAATCATGCATGTGTTTATGATAGATATGTAAACTGGATCTATGAATAAAATAATATGTAAGAAATTTACAATTTAATATTGGACTTCTTTTATGAATCATATGAAAGTTATAATATATATTACAGTGCAAAGGTAATCTAGATATCATTTTGAATGGAAATGATAAACCTTATAGTTAATAAATATATATGAACTGTGGAAATACATTTAGGATTTAGTTTAAACACAATGATTTATGTTTTCTTACATAAATAATTGTGTTTTTAAATAAAATATGTGTATGAAATCTATATTAAACATATTATGAAATATTGAATTACTTTAAAAGGACATACTTTAATTTAACGAAATTAATAAAATACCCTAGTAAATAAACAAAATAAATAAATATTACTATTTGAATTGTGAGCTACAATTACACAAAAGCATAGATATCTTACTAAATCATATCTGTGTTGCAGCTTAAAAAAATATTCAGAACAAAAATCAACATTGGTGTTATCAAGGATAAAAAAATAAATTGCAAAAAACAGGCTTTTTCTGCTAACCTGAGCTAGTTAGGTAAATGTCAAATTTATAACCCCGTTTGATTGTTGGCAATAATTTGAGTCGGTCGCAGTCCAAAGACACTCTTACCGAACTTTCCAGTAGTTTAGAGCACTAAAACACAAGATTATACGCTCAACCTCAACTCAAGAGTGATGAAATTATTAAAGGTTGAAGAGGAAATAAAAAAAAGTGAAACAATATTGATGTAGCCTGAAAACCTAAAATTTAAATTAGAGATAAAAAGCCTCAATTGTTGAATTAATTTATAATTTCAAACTTATGCATTTATAACCGAATTACATTAGGTGACAAATATGAGCATATACAGCATATGAAGCAAACATTTTTTATAATATTATTCTTATGTTTTGTTACAAAAAGTACACTCAAATGATGGTAATAATTTTTCTGATGATTAATATTTTTTCATCCCCCTCTTTTTTAACTATTTCATACATCATACAAAATATAAAACAAAATGTAAAAACAGTTCCATAAAACATAAATTTAACCTTGATTAATGAAATTATTTAACAGAAAACTTTTCAGAAACTAAAAAAAGTAGGAAGATAAAAAAGCTTTGTCCAAGTGATAATTTATTTAAAAATAATTAATTTATTGATAACATATTTTTAAGATTCATTATTAAAAAATAGAGAACTTTTAATGGTTGGAATATTGTTTTTTGTAGAAAAAAAATAATATTTGGCATGATGAACTGTAGTTATGGTTGTGACACACAATATTAATATGATATTAATTATCCAGTTATATCAACACAAGAGGAAATAGTTGGAAGCAATAGAGGTAATATTAACAGAAATAAGTTCACCTTGAAACTGATTAGTGGCTCCTCATTGTCCTCCTTGTAATATTCTATGTTAACAGTAACTAGGCCTCTGTCAAACAATCTCACTGAAACTGTAGTGCTATTTTTTCCAGTTAATACTTTTAAGGATCCTCCGTCCACTTTTATATCGGCAGCTAATATAAGGCTAGGTATATATTCTTTTAGTACAGTTTCAAGCTGTCCGAATACAGATTTTTGACCACTCTCGTCACCAACACGAGCAGGGTCCACAGAAAAATCTAGCAACAACGTCTGTACCGACATTTTTTTTAGCAAACTGTTATAGATAAATTCGCAAACTTTTGGACGGACGAGACCGGCAAAATTAAAGCTGCAAGCAATGAATTTCTTTTCCAATTTGATAGAAATTTATTTGACATCCCGTTAACGGTGTTGCTTACTACGCGGTCTACTGTCCTTGCTACTCGTAAAAATGGTTAATAGTTAATTCATAATGAATCCTGGTCCCCGGACATCCACTCGACGGATCTCACGTCAATCGGGATTAGGGGCCACAACTAGTGGCTCAGGTGGATGCGTTATGTTCACGTCATTTCATTACATGCTAAAAGGTAAAGGGATAGAAAAAGTAAATAAACACTTATCCTCGAGGCTAAGTTGGGTTCTACCGCCTCGACCTATTATTCCCTTAGTCGGGAGGTAGTAGCAGCCGCTCTGTGCTTGATATTGTTCCCCAAGAACATCAACCTCGCCTTCCAAGGGATAGAGGTGATCTATGAGCTCACTTCCAATCATCGTTCTGCTTCGGTTACAATGTTTCTTACAATGTTTGAGAGCGAGGTCGATCTGAGGACTAAGGAATCACCTCGCGATTCCGTTACTCAAGTTACATGCATGGAAGTTGCTACTATAATTAACAACACGCGACCACGCACCTGGTACCCACGGTATCATCAACAAGGTGATCAAATTCCTACCTATGTCCATTCTACACCTACTGGTGATGATCTACATCGCGGCCACGTCCAGAGACACCTTCCCGAACACTTGGAAGGAAGCCGAAGCAATAGGAATTCTCAATACCTCTAAATCTCCAACTGATTCATCAGCCTATAAGTCCACTCAAAGCCATGAATAAGGTGTATGAAAGGCTCATACTCGCCCGCCTCAAGGACTTTATGCTATCCCGAGCAGTTTGGTTTTCGCACCCAACACTCATGCACCTATTAATTGCACCGTATCACAGAGCATATCCACAGCAAATTTATTCGAGGTAACAAAATCGGGCGCTATTGGCGAAAGCGTTTGATAAGGCTCTTAAACAAAACTTGATGAGCTCGGTGTGCCAGATTGAATCGTACTAACTATACGAGACTTTCTCCGCAATCGAATCTTTTGATACCGCGCCGAGGGAACGCGTTCAGAGATTCACTCCATTCGAGCTGAAGTACAACAAGGCTCCGTTCTAGGTCTCATTCTCTACACACTCTACACCAACGATATACCGCGTGCTCGTGCTGTAGAGCTAGCCCTTTTCGCCGATGACAGCGCCCTTTACGTGTCTGAAATCAAACCAGCCGCTATCTGTAAACGCCTCCAATCTGAAGCCAACGCCTTAGGGAAATGGTTTCGGAAATAGAGGATTGAGGTTGACTCCACCAAAAGTGTACCACCAAAACCATGTACTCTCGGTGTAACAAAACGCATCTCCCAACAATATTGCGATTTGATGGGTAAACCCAGGGAATTGGACGATCAAATAGTTTTTTTTAGAATTTTTAGAATTTTGCACGAGTATTTGACTATCTTTAGATAGTTAGATAGTCAAATACTTAGGCGTCAAATTAAACAAAGACTCACCTATGGTCCGCATGTCAACCGCGTTCGGAATTGGGCAGCGTTCACCCTAGGTCGTTTGCACACATTACTAAATAAAAATAGCTAAATGACCCTGCATATACAACTATACTTTAAAAGCGTGCATCCGACCTATAATAACATACACAAACCCTGTCTTTGCGTTTGCCTCCTCACATCTCATTCATCAACTTCAGGTAATCCAAAATCGCATCATGCCCAAGGCCACTGGGGCGTCGTGGTCGTCTTGCGTAATGAAAATATGCATATAGATCTTGAGCTCCCGACCATAGCTCAGTATCTGATGCAGTCTTCCCGCAGATATTTTGTCCGTCCGTCACAGACCCAAACCCGCTGATTGTGAGTGTCGTCACTTACAATCCCATTATGAATCACAACTTCACCCGCGTCCAAAGGAGACAGAGGCACACCCTTGACGACACCGAAGACGCGACTACCAGAGCCCAAGCTCTGATCAACATCCAACACTGTAACACCCTATTGCCCCCTTGGACAGCTAGGGCCTCACAAACAAAATAATCGCGATATATGTCACAGGCCGGTTTTCAGCAATCAACACATACAGGAGCGTAGCTGGAGTTTCTTGCGCCACTTCTTCTCCAGCGCCTACGCATTCCGTGGTGGTGGTACAGATAGTAAATAATAATAAGGATATTAAATTAGATAATCCGTAGTCAGAAGCAACTGACCAAGTTTAGATTCGGCCATCTCGGGCACTCCCGAGTTAGTCACTCTGGCGCAACAGAGTAACGGTCCAAGTTGAGGCTCCCTTTCGGGAGCCCTTGTGCTACTTACCCACTAAGAGAGGTCTCGGCTGAGCGCTCGGCCACCTTTCAACCCGGTGAAACTAACCCTCGGGCTAACAGTGGCCACAAGGCCGAAAAAATAAGCAGCGGCTCCTAAAAGAGTGGTCCGTGCGGCGGTTGATACGACATCTAAGGCAATAGATGGCACTGGTTTTCCACTCAATCACCTGACCGCGTAATTCGAGGGGGGGAGCGGGGCGGGGGCGGGCGGGTAGCGATGTCTCAGAGTGGTTACCATTTACCATCAGGTAAATGATAACGCTTGCTACCTAATACTAATGTATCAGGAAAGAAAATACATCTTCTATTTCTGTATTACGTACATAACACGAAAATATATTTGTAAAATAACTTAAAAAATGTTTTAAAATATCACTATCATTTTGTCTGTACACAATATTATCTGTTCGTTCGCACGCAAGTGTGATGTAGTAACACCGTACCTGTTTCTGTCTTTTGTAAAAGAACCCAGGCTCAAAAGATTTTTGTGACATGGCTGGAAATAATGCTGAAGAAGTCGAGGTGGGTAGCATGTAAATAAAAATGCTATTACCTATGTAGACTTACTATTGAAGAACAATTTATTAATTTACCTACATTATTTGCAACGATCTACGCTGATGTGGCTCCACCAACTTTCACTTTGCATTTGTTTCATGTTCACTTGATATATTACTTGATATACGTCCTTTTCGTGACCAAAAATTTTAAAAATAATACTTTTTGCAATATTTTGTTTGAACTACATTATAAAATTATAAACATAGTTTTCGTATAGGTTAGGATTATAAAAATATGGCTTGTGTGTTCAAGGGAACTTCTACCTCAGACAGCAAAACTAACACTACTGCGGAGATACCACCAGAATTCTTTATCAAGCACCCACTTCAAAACACATGGAGCCTGTGGTTCTACGACAACGACAGGACTAAAACATGGGAGGAGAACTTAATTGAATTGACCACATTTGATACGGTGGAAGACTTTTGGCGGTAAATATTTAAAACTTACTTTATTTAGGATTTACTTTTAGTAACTGTTCACATGAGCTGACCAAGAGATAAATAATACTCCTGACAAACTCAAAAATTATTACTTAGGAAACACCTTCAACTCTAAATCTATCATGCATGTATGTTGTTTTATTTGTTAAGGTGTTTCTGTTTTTAATGCATAAAAATAGAAAGTAATTAATATATAGGATATCAGTAAAATAATGATGCCAATAATCAATCTAGTATAGTTCAGAATATACACAACTCATCCCTCGTGATGGTTTTTTGTATAAAATGTATATTTGCTATGTTTTAGGACTATATGTCCAAATAAATATTATTTAAATGGACAAGTATATAATATTTTTAATGTAAAGAGCTGATTTTATAATATATATTTAATATGGCAGTATAGTGATATATTCAGTGAACTGAGATCTTATATGTTTTACTTTATAGTAATCATAGATCGTACAGTAAAGTTGCCACCTTATTATAACTCAACAATGCCGGCTCCCAAAATGATGTTTTTTAAACTTGAAATTCTTTTTAAATGTTTAATTCTGACTTTTTAAGTGTTTTATACTTTGCACTAACATTCACAGAGAAGATTGAGATGTTTTAATCTTCCATCATAGTTAACCTGGGATACTTTCAGCTTGAAATTATAAATTTTTGGTTCAACATATGCAAAAAGAGTTAATCATTGTCTTGGGGTATTATTGAGAGTGATATGTTTGCCTTTTGATTAAATGAAATCACAGGATCTCAAGCCATCATTCCTATTGAAATTAGGATGTTTTTAATTTCCTTATGAATCCTATTTGGTAGGAATTAGTGTTCTCTTTGGGATTAGAGTTTTACCAACTCTGTAGGATTGGTGGGAGGATCTAAAGTATGGTGACAATCAAGTCAAGTTGACTGGTGATATGATAGTTTCTATTATTTCCGATAAGGTAACTTAAGTTTAAACTTAATGGTTGCCCAACCAAGAGTGCTGTAATAAAATCGAAACAACTTGAATTTATTTTATTGCTTATGGTGAATCACTAATACTACTACATTTTTTTTAAATTTAATTTAGCTGAGTTGTCATTCTGCAGCGAGAAACAGACTGCAGCATAGTTCTACCACTGTTAAATACATTGATTTTATTACACTTATGGTCTATATAACAAATAATCCTACTATACATGTTTTTATAAATCTGAAGGTTTGGATATTGTTACTCAATCACTTAAAAATGGCTGAACAGATTTAAAATTTAGCATGCGGATAGTTTATCACCTGGATTAATACATGGAATGTTTTTAATCCTGTTAAATGAAAATTTTTATGTTTGCACACAGACAAAGTTGTAGGCAGATGCTAGTACAAAAAAAAATAAAGAAGTCTAATTTGTTTATTTTTTTAATGTGTGTGGTTAAAGTTAATGACAATATAAACATGACATTCTTAGATTTAATAGGGATCAAAATCAACTTAGAAAAGGGTTTCTAAATAACATGTTACTTGTACTACACAGATATAATACAAACTGGTGTATCGAATCTGGGTTGAAAGATTATTTTGGTTAAAATAATCTTTTAGTTGTGGTTTGGTGTCTTCAGAGAAGTTTATCCATATGACAAAGAGGCATTGAGTTAGGCTAGTCTCTATTTGTCCCAATAACATTACCATTTCTTCATATTTCAACTTTGTTGTAACATTAATTATTGGAAGTAGTTGTTTGTCAGATTTTACATGGGCTGCCTATAGACCGCCGTTTCGCTTGGTGGTGTTAATATGCCATTATTGGTGAAAAGTTCTGCTATACCTCTGGCCATATGTTTTTCCCAGCAAACATGTGCCAAAGCTGCTTAACAGTGCTTACGAAGCTGTGCCATTGTTACTATAGATGTGAACAATGCCTGGCAATAAATATTCTTGGCAATAAATGCTTGTGTCGCCCATTGCAACTTGTTGACCACTTACCGTGAGGTGGGTGGGCATGTTCATTTGCCACCTGTTCTATATATATATTAAAAAAAATAGATTGTGGACACATTACAGGTGTAATGCTTATGATGTAGATATTCTGATAAATATAGGCCTTTGAAAAATTATGACCCTGTATTCTAGAGCTCCCGCATAATTTACTTCGCAAAATTGGTTCTATTGTAAATTACTTTAAAATATATTCTTGAATTCTAATACTGTTTTGTGGTATTTTATATATTTACATTTCTATTTGTCTTTGCTTTAATTGTATAGCATAACACCTCTTATCTCGTGGCTGGCTTATCCCAGTACTGAACATGATTCTACTAATCATTTACCGTATGTGTACTTTTCATTTCAAGTGCGCCCTCACAGAATAGCAACATAATGCTGTGTTTAGTCTGGTGAGTGCAGGGATCCAGAGACCTTTATTTACTGTTGACGAGGTATTCCATGTCAGTCCTCAAGCATCTGCATTATGATTCCTTGTCAAGGGTGAATGTAGATGTCATGGGCTGCTGGAATCACCATCAGAACTGTGTGCTTGTTTGTTACTCTCAATGTAATAAAAAAAAACCACTAGTATTCTCTCTTAAGAGTAACAGTACTGGTGATGTATTATATATCTTTATATAGTTGCAGCAATTATTATAATTCAGTCATAGTCTGAAATTTTTCTTTGTATGCACAAGAAATAATGTCTTTTAATTATTGGACCATATATATTTTCACTGTATTAGATTGCTATTTAACTAGTAAAATAAACAATGTTAACGCCACGACACATTCATACTAATCGTAGATCTATCTCGCATACGAATACAGTTCATTCTATTCTAGCCTAACCCTAGAAAGATTGCGTAAAATTTACGCATGCGTTTTCGAAATATTGCTCTCTCTTTCTAAATAGTGCCGTGCCCCGTGCGTTTCGGAGCCACCGTGAAGCGAGCGCGTAAACAATTTTGAAATATGAACGACCAGGTGAGTCAAAAAGACGCATGACTATCCATCAAATGATTATTAAGATTTATTATTATTTTTTTATTTAGTAGTCATTCGTGTTGTTTTTAATTTGTTAGTTGTTGTTCTCTTATTTTTATTTTGTTTTTTATATTTTTGTAGATATCCGAACCCTAAACGTCATCGAAAGTACTGGAAATCATGAAATGATTGTATATCATGAACAAGCTAAAGGTGAAGTGGGCACACACTGGAGCGAATCCTTTGTATCCATAGTCCAGATATTTGTTGGGAATATCTCTTATATGTCACGAAAAGATGCCACTAATTCATTGGAAGATAATTAATGTGAGCCTGTATTGAAGAAATATAACTTATAATATATAATATAACTGTACAATGTCTTTCTTTAAAATAAGACGAAAGACAAATGCATCGTACAATAAATTCGTGCAAAGAAAGTTATATTTCAAGAGTATAGTTATGTGCCAAAGTTATATCTGGCTGATTATTACCATAAATGACCATTATTATTATTATTGTGTGTTGCCAGTGATGACCTATGGATCTGAGACGTTGTCTTTCACTGCTGGCTGTATGGAAAAATAACTCGTCAAAGTAAACTCAGTTACTTAGAAAAGCGCTATTAGTCGGTGTTTCTTTGCGTGATCGAATAAATAAACGTGGACTATATGGCCAGCCCCCAGCTTATAGCACCGATAACCAATGGGGAAGAAAGATTCACGAGTAGAAACCTCGTATTGGTCATCGCAGCGTAGGATGGTGTGTCGACCTAAGCAAGTCTGCGGGAGGTCGATGGATGCAGATGGCTCAGGACCGTACTCTATAGCAGTATGTAGGAGAGGCTCATGTTTAGTAGTGGACTTTTTTTTTAATTTTTTTTTTTAAATAGAATATTAGCAATACTATTAATAAACATTACTAACATTCCGGTTAATCACTCCTACTAAGCTGCAAATGCTTGTGTTAGGAGATGGTTCACGACAATTTTCGAATGGCGGATTCGAACTACAACCTTAAGTTTTGCAGATAAGGTCTGCGAAACTTAAGGTCATAGGTTCGAATCTAAACCCTAAACCATTAGGCTATTGACGCTTCAAAGGACTAGTGATGGGCACCAATGATGATAATTATGTACCTATATAATACTTGATTACTTAAATAATAGATAAAAGAAAAAAATGTCCCTGTTTTGTTCATCACTCATCTCAGTTTTTTTATATAACAAATAAATATAAACATACTATGGTATTTATTATTTCATCCATGTGAAAAAAATATTATTATTACAAGTACAATCGCTATTATTTTTATTTGGTTTATTCAAATCGGCTAGTACAAACTCGAGCTTAAAATTTGCCAACGAGTTTTAACTTATGTCGGGGATAGTAATTTTTAATGTATAAAGTAGATTAAGATTTTTATGTGTCCTATTTCCAGCAGCACTTACGTCTTCTACTAAATTATGAATTATTAGTATATATTAAAGTAAAACCATTAATAATGAATAAATGAAATTTATTATATATTAATGGTTTTACTAACTATAACTGCCCCTACATCTATCTATCATATGGTCAAAGGCCGCTATCAATTTGGAAATTATTTACCAATTTTATATTTACATTTTTGTTTATTCCCCAATGTTATTTTACAAATATTGAAATAATACAATTATAAATTAATAATAAACAACATGTTTATGGGGCATGTGAGTATGAGACAGACTAAAAACTTGATTTTTTTAAAAGAATGATTACTTCGGAATTTTTGAGATTATAATTTTTACAAATACATTTTTTTTCAAACAATTTTTTTTATATTTATAAAGTTATTGGATACCTAGCGGCCAAAAGAAAAGGTGCCTCCCCGCTACTGCGGTAATTGCGGCCTTTACGGTGACGGAACGGACGGAATTAAAAAAAAACAGACGTAAAACTAGAATATATTTCCCATAAAATGAACCAGAATAGATAACGAAAATTTGAAGATATAGCGGAGCTTTGCAAAAAGTCAAAATTTCATTCAATAATCTAAATCGAAATAGTGTAATTATACAGTAATGATTGAATAATAATTTAACATGGTAAAATATGCCTACTTGAAGCATATTTTATATAATTTTGGTATTGGTAGAACTAGCAAAGTTTGGTTTGGAAACATTAGATTATTCTAGAATCGGTAAGTCTAACTTAGAAACTTATACATATATTGCAATACGATTATTTTTCTAGAGATGATTAATGAATATATATTTTTTTAACTCTATTTACCTTATGACATAACCCTGTTCTAATATGAGTTTAAAATAATTACTTAATTTTCTGTACAAGCTACTATAGCTTTACTTTCAATAATATTAGGGTTGACAAACAACCAGAGGGCGTGGTCTTCAACTTAGCTTTATCACTGTTTACATATCACGTACAGGACTGAATATGTGAACTATTTAATATAATATTAACTTGGAACAAAGTCTGTTTTTCCCTTTCATATAAACTAATCATAGAAAATCAAACTTTGGTTGCTACTAATTATTGGATCAGAAATAAAAATGTATACAATTTCGATAATTCTAGATAAGTATATTATGATCTAATGGTGCTACAAGTTAATAAAACTGTATATACACTGCAGGCCAAAAGTTTAAGACCACCTTTATTAAAGTAGGAAAATAAAGTAAAAATCCAATAAAATATTAAATGTTTAATTAACCTGTTTAATTTTCTAATAGAACATAGATTGACAAACAATATACTTTAAAAGCGTAAAGAAATATTAGCAGTCAATGCAAAAAAAACTGATTTTACATTAAAAAAATCCTTTACATTTTAAGACTTTTTTCACAAGTCTCGGCATACGGGCAATCAATTTGTTAATGGTGTTTTGTGATATATTGCTCCAAATTTCGCATAAACCATTCAACATTTCTTCTCGCGAGGATGGGCCACGATTACAGACGATCCTATCAAGATCTTCCCATAAAAGTTCAATGGGATTTTGATCCAGGCTCTGATGAGGCCAAACTATGATTTTTAACACCCCTTGTGCGTCTTTCTCTTCTTAATATCCTCTAAATAATTTTGAGTTATGCTTTGGTTCATTACCTTATTGGAAAATGGATCCATCTCCAATTAATCGCAACCCGGAAGAAACGGCATTTTGTTGTAAAATTTCTTTTCAAAATTCCTTTAATTTTAATCAAATCGCCAGTTCCTTGGCTAGAGAAGCAACCCCAGACCATAATTGAGCCACCACCATGCTTGATGACATGTTGGGACTACTGTTTTGTTCTTAATCTTGTTGTAAATCTTGTAAGTACTGTAGAAACCTGAGGATTAAAAAAAACTTAGATATTTGAAAATACAGTCTATTTTCAAAAACCTACTATTCTTTACAATATAAATCTGGTGATTTTTTCCCTACTTTTGGCAAGAGCATTCTTTCTGCACATTTAAGTCTTAAGCCACTGTCTTAATGTAATCATAATGTATGAAGAAATATATACTTGTTTATATTAATTATACTTGTTAAATCTGCTTGATTCCAGGCTGTACCACCATATCAAACTCCCCTCCGAGCTTCGTCAGGGACATGACTATGCAGTGTTCAAGCAGGGTATCCGGCCCATGTGGGAAGACGATGCCAACAAAATGGGTGGCCGATGGCTTATCAGTCTAGAAAAAAAGCAGCGCAATTCTGATCTGGACCGATTCTGGTTGGATGTGGTTAGTTATGTTACCCAATATAATAGCTTATTAAGTTCCTTCTGCTAGTGCTAGAACCTTACTACAGCAAATTTCTAATTACAACATGAATTGATTGGCTTAACCAGGGAAGAACCACCATACCAATGTGGAATAATAGCATAACACAAGCTACACTGCAGTTTGTTTTTAGCTGTAGAATAAATGGGTCAACTCGACCGGGGTTGGACCACATGCTCACAGAATACTAGGATAAAATAGCAACATAATAGCTCAAAGTAATAAAAAATATGTGTTTCGTATAAAAAAATAAATATATGGTGAGTGTAGAGGTCCAGAGAGTCAATGACAGGGAAAGAGGTTAATATATACATATAAAAGTGACTTGGTATTTGTTGGTAAGCACTTCACTTCACGAGAACTGTTGGACCTGAGTTAGTTTTTTTAAGTATTCGTAATATAATCTGAGAAATAAAAGTTGCTCCGAAAATTAAGAAAAATTGAGGAAAAACTAAAAGTCCTTTTTGGGGGATATTTCAAATTCACAAACGATCTATTTGATATATGTATTTATTGAAATTTGGAGAGGACAATGTCTTTCGGGTCTACTAGTCTATAATAACATATAACATATCCTTATAGTAATAAACAGGTATATTAGTAATGAGGTGGAAGGCAAATATATTGACTATTATAAAATAAAATCTATGATATATTATATTTCAGGTTCTTCTACTAATTGGTGAAAACTTTGAGAATGCTGAAGAAATTTGTGGTGCTGTTGTAAATGTTAGAGCAAAACTTGATAAAATTGGTAAGTAACATTTAAAATTGTTAGGGTCTCTGTTGAATTTAGCATATCTCACCCCAGAGATCCATGCTGCACCAATTGGATAATTAAAATTTTAACTATGGTAGAGGCGGACCTTTGAAGGGACAGAATACTAGCCTGAGATAGCACCTTGACATTGCTGTGTTTTGTGTCTCGCTATGATTTGGGTCCCGATTAGAGTCGAAATGGTATTCCATCTCCACCACCACTTACCATCAGGTGAACTGTGCACTTGTTCCTTTAATATTACTAAAAAAAATCCTTAATAAAAATGAGCCCAAGCAGTGGAGTAAATGCATATTTGATTTTAACTCCAATTGGAACATAGGCTAAAGAAAATGAAAGAAGAGTTGCATGCTTACCATACTGTTGGTGAGTCTAGTGCTGTTAGTTCCTTCGATGTGGATTCCCATCAAAACAACAAAGTAACTATTATTCACAACAATATCAACTCATGTGTGTAAAACTGATGATTTCTTTAAGGTGTTTGGACGGCTGACACTTCGAAGCAACAGGCTAACCTCGAGATCGGTAGAAAAATTAAAGAGCAGCTTGGAATTCACGGAAAAATTGGCTTCCAGTTACACAGAGACACCATGGTCAAACATAGCTCTGCTACTAAGAATCTATATACTGTTTAATTAATATAAATTACATGTTAAATATGCAGCAATGGCATTGGCCGAAAGAGAAATAAACATGTTTTAATGTAATAATTTTCTGCAATCATTCCTTACACACACAAATACTTGATTAGATTCATCTGTAAACTGTTGTGCTCTGTCTTATTGTTTTTTTTAAGCAGGCTTATCTCAAGTATTTGTGTGTGGATTTTACAGTTATCTAACTAATCCCTTTGGCCATTGCTGTTTGGATAGTATAATAAAAATATGTTTATTTAACAGAAGTAGTATTTATGTTGACATATTCATGTTTCCTGGTAAGAGAGCTTGGTTCAACTGACATCTATCATTGACTATTGGTAACAAAAGAATGATGTTTCTACTAAAGCTTTGATGGAGTATGTTTGTTGTAATGGTCACTTAAGTTTTAGTTATGTTTACTCTCCACCATTAAGTCCTCGATAAAGACGACTTCACATTTTCTTTTTTTACAGTCTGAATACTTATTTTAATGTATACAATTTCACATGCTTAAGATCTAAACACACTGCAATTTTGATCCCTCTGACTACAAGTTTCGCCGGCTAATATAATAACGCATTGTTTGAAATTGTTTGTTTGTCTGTAACTTGAAGAATATTTTGGTATTTTGTATAAAAATATACTAAATATAAAATGTTTTTTTATTTTTTCAATCAATTATAAATTAATTTGATATTAACGAACATTATTTGACGACGAATTTTGTCATTTGTTATGTTACACCTAATAATAGAATTAATAATGTATTAAGAGGATTTAAAGCCTTTGTGTATGGCTTAATAATAAAAGCTGAGTGCGGGAAGTTCACTTAAAAATTTATTACATTATTTAACAACTCAAGACTACCTGCTATTTTTATTATCTGTAGCAAAGAAAATGAAACACATGATAGAAGTTACATCCATCAAAGTTTTAATTAAGTACATATTTTATTATTAAGCATACATAATTAAGCCTAATGGTTGGGGTTCGGTCTGCGAAACTTAAGGTTGTATGTTCGAATCTGCTATTCAACTATTGTCGTGAACCATCTCCTAGCATAAGCACTTTCAGCTAAGTTGGAGTGCTTATTCGGAATATTAGTAATGTTAATAGCACGACTAATACTCTTTCAAAATATATATATTTAAAACTTCCCCTGAACTGTTAAAACCCCTTCCCTGAAAGATTAATGTTAATCACATTACTTCTATTCTTATGTGTGACAATAGCCTTATTTTATTGTTTTTCAACTACTTTCAGTGTTCTTTTTCTACTAATATAGTGGATGGCAGACCTAGTTTCTAGCTACAACGTGACTGCCATTCTCCATAGTGGTCTACCATTATATTCAAAGATAACAATGTTCCCCTGTTTTATCATTCATTGCACACTACTATCTATTGATACAAAGATATGAGATACCTCATCTACATATTGAAGAAAATGTCTACCAAAATGTATGAAATAGAGTTTAATAAACGACCAGAATAACACTAGTACATCTACGATATCACTTAGGACTAACTGTCAATAACATGAAGTATGCTAAGGGGGAAACCACGAAATATTCGTCTAATTTTTTGGGTGCACGGTAATGAAAAATAAACCAGTTATGTACGTAATCAGAAGTAGATTTTATAGCGGCATAATCAAAAATATGGAAAGGATAAGGTTAAAATTGATCCTTCAAAAACAACTCCAGCCACTTATAGACAAAGATTTATAACTTAGAGAGATAGATTATATATACTAAAACCTTGAGTCCCAGAAGTGCCGCCAGTTTCATAAATGAAAAACCATTTATTTACTATATAATAAGTTATGGACTATTTTTACTCTTACGTATAAAACGTGCTTAATTAGATTGTGTAAAAATTAACTATATTATGCCATTTCCATTATTTAGTTTATAAAATAGAGTAATTTATCCTAATATTTTTTTTTAGTAATCTTTCACTTAACTTTTATTAATTAATAGAGGCCTTTTCAATTAAAACCTGTGCAGGGTCAAACAAAGCAGAAGTTAAACTAAAATATTCATTCATGTAAGTATATGAAGTTATATATAACATACAAAAAATATAGTAATTAGTTTGTTAACTATTGTTACGAATTACGAATGAACTTCTGTACAAAATTCAATAGCGAGAAAGTACACCGCGCCGTATCATGTTATATACATTATGTTATATTATTTTAAAAACTGACTTTTAAATTTACTAACGATGGTTTTTTTCTACATATTCTATATCTATAACTATAATATACCAGTGCATAGTTAGTATAAAATAATTTAATTAATCATAATGAAACATTAAGCGAGAAATATATTTTAGCTTGCAACATTTTCGGGGAGTACCGTGTAAAAAAGCATTGCGTATAAAAGTTATCGATACATTGTTGAAGACATTATAGTGAGTGCCATTCGTTGGACATGTCTGTCGAGTTAAAAGAAAAAAAGGCAGAAATGGAGGTAAGTTAATTTTTGGTTAATTTTTAGTATATTTTGTACATTATTCTTAGTTCATTTAATAAACAAATTTGAAACTATTAAATCAAACGGTTAACTCTCGTTATCATCGAGTAAACATTATTAGTTACAGTTAATAGCTATTTTTTATATAAAAATTAGGTAACAGTTGCTAAACAGTGCTTTATTCCCTCTAAACTAACTTAAATTATTAGATAAATTTTACTGCTTGCATTAAATAGCAAAATGTTGTTTTATAAATCTCTGCTATTCAATTTTTTTATGTTTTTCTACGTGACTATGGGATAAACGTATCTGTTCGGTCCGTGACACCTGCACATATTACTGAACTCATCTTAATTTCCTCCACTATTCAACATATCACAGAAGTGTTGGGCTGCCATTTACAACAGGTATTTTATAAACTCTTAGTTCTTCCTTTGTCGAGCGGAAATAAAAAAGCTAGTACAAGATTATGGATCAGGAACAAACACAACATAAACACACAAGTACCGCGGTTCCATGTATTATGTTATATCAAAAGTATTTCTTTCATTTGAAATATAGAAAATAAACTCAACAACTTTCAACTGAAGCTTAAGTATCTTATTATATATAAATATAATGACATACCATAAATTATATGATTATAAATCTCAATATTAAAAAATAAACTTTAAAGAATGTTTACAATTTAAAACCTGTCATGAGAGGTGAAAACAATAATTTTAATAATATCTCATGAAAATATATATTTTGAAATAAGTGCAGAAATATTTATTTTAAAAAAAGACATGACATCTAGTCTATACGGCGGAAAACAATACGATGTTTGATGGTTACTTTATTTTGAAACTAGAAGCAGTTCTTGGAATTATATTTTAACGCTTAGAACAGATGAAAATAATTGTTGATTGAAATAGGCACTCCACTTTTATCTAGCTCGTTAGGGCAACCAAGATTGTGCTGATAAGACCGTAGTTTGAACAAAACTGCTGATATACCAGTATTAACAGGGTAAAAGAATAAAAACGATTTTGACTTATTCTATAACAAGTTCTAAACTCTACCTTTATCCTGCATAGATGTATGTGTTTAGTTGCACAAAAAAAAGCTTGTCTTAAGCCGTGTCACAGATAAAAGGTAAAAGTTTTTGGATTCTTGACAAAGCAATCAATATATTCATGGAGGTTATTTAAAATCTTTAGCGAATCCTTAAAACATAAGACGTGTATAATAATTTACTTAAAAGTAGTAAAACTAAATAAAGTTATACAGTTATTTAGTTAAGATTTTTTAGAAATTTAATATTAATGTAAGGAATGAATAATTCGTAGTAAAGTAGTAGGAAAAGGTTAGTTCCGTCGGCTACTTCATGTGTCGAAACTCAAATTGTTGTGCAATTTGGCGGTTTGAGTTGTATTCAATTGTTTTTGGTTAATTTAATTGTAGCATACTTTGGTAAGTCTGCAAGTAAGTAAAAATCAACAATAATAATCGCATAACACCTAAAGATTCAAAAGAAGCTGAATTTTAAGGAAGAGTAAGTAAGAGTAAGTAGTCAAGTATGTTTTTATACATTGTAACAGCTCCCCAATCACCTAAAAAAGAATATATATAAAGGGAATATAACAACCTACACAAAGAGTACCACTGAAGTAATTAGTACTAACATAACTATAAGATAAACTGTATATTTCATTGTTCTACAGAAATGCGTTCACTATCTTTGCACGCCCGGGGTTGTGAAATGCATATTCCGCGCTCATTCGTACTCACGGATCTTATGGCAACGCATAATGATGACTATATGCACTCGTATCGTAATATTACAAAATTGAAATACTACTACACTACATATATATACTACATTTATTTGATCCCTGTATTATCGTGAAATTTTTTTCATTGGTTAAGGATATTTCTGTGCCTTTCACCTGCGTATCGCGACAGAAGGCGTTTTGATCGATCCACTCTTTAATTTTAAAGATTGATTTAGGGCATATATGGGCAACAAGCCCGCGGGCCGGATCCGGCCCGCTGTAAGATATGATCCGGCCCGCGAGTCATGAAAAAAATATTACATTAGGTGCAACTCACGGGAGTGACAATGAGTGAGAGTGAGTCGGCAAACATCAAAGGATTTGATGTTTGCCGCCTCACTCTTTGATAATCGCCGCCACTCGGCTTGCTCGATCAAATTCTTTGAGGTTTGCCGCCTCACGGGCGAAACATCAAAAGATTTATTGCTTCTCAATTATTCTAAACTAGTTTATTCCAGATTATTCCTTCATTTTGCCTATATAAGCCCTATATGGCCCGAACGTTAGTTCAGTTCTATTTGAGCTACCCAGGTGATAGATAACTTGGACAAGCGATATCCTAGCGAACTGCTCGAGCCGTCAACTTGCTTTGTGACTTTGTGTGCATCTTGAGTGGTTACTAACTATAGTTTGTTATTAAGGTTATTGAACGAAAAGTGAACAAAAATGATATCTGGTGAAAAGAAACGAAAAGTAGATACAGAGGGAAAATGGACTGATGAATTATTTTTTATCTTACACAATGGTAAGCCTATTTGTTTGCTGTGTAATGAATCCATTTAAGTAATGAAAGAATTCAATATAAAGAGGCATTACTCAACTAAGCATGCTACGCTGCACTCACTGACAGGACAATTAAGAACAGACAAAATCCAGAAGCTTACCGCAAATTTGGAAAAACAGCAACAAATGTTTCATAAACAAAGAACACAACTTGATAATGTCGTGAAAGCTAGTTTTATAGTTAGCTCAAAATTGGCATCAAAGGCATTAAAACCATTTGCCGAAAGAAAATTTATCAAGGAGAGTATGTTAAAAGTTTGCGGTATTTTGTGTCCAGAAAAGGAAAATGAAGAATTAGTTTGCTAAGACGAACTGTTGTTCGACGTATAGAAATGATGGCTAATGATATAAAAACAACATTGACTGACCGTATGGCTGGTTTTGAATCATTTTCCATAGCATTAGACGAGAGCATCGATTTGTCTGACACAGCTCAACTGGCTATATTTATTCGAGGTGTTGATAAGGAGTTCACTGTTACTGAGGAATTGCTTGCTTTACAGCCGCTAAAAGGAACCACTACAGGAGAGGATATTTTTATTTTTATTGAAGTTCAAAAGGTATTCACAAGTTTTGGCTTGCCCTGGTCAAAATTAATTGGAGTATGCACTGATGGTGCACCTTCTATGGTCGGCTTACGTAAAGGTTTCATCGGAAATTTGAATGAAAAAGCAACAGAGTTAAATGTGCAAAAAGATGATTTGATAGTCCTTCATTGCATTATCCACCAACAGAACTTGTGTTCTAAGTCCATTCGACTTCAGAATGTTATGAATGTGGTAGTAAAAACCATTAATTTTATTCGATCCCTAGGGCTTAACCATCGTCAGTTCAAAGCGTTTTTGGATGAAATATCAGCTGAATATAACAACGTAACATATTATTGTGAAGTCAGATGGCTGAGCAAAAGAAAAATGTTGAAACGGTTTTACGAGCTTAGAAATGAGATAGCAGACTTTATGAAAATAAAAGATAAATCACTATCTGAATTAAGTGACCCAAAATGGATGTGTGACATAGCATTTCTGGTCGATCTTACAGGCTATTTGAATGACTTAAATTTGAAACTTCAAAAACAAGGACAGTTAGAAAATTATTTGTACAGCCATTCCAAAGCGTTTCAGATCAAACTATGCTTGTGGGAGTCACATGCTGTCTGGTAAAAGTTACTATTTCAACACGCTCTCTGCGTATAAAAATATTGCTTATGCTCAATATGCTGAAGAACTCAAGTTACTGTCGGAACAATTTTCGAACATATTTAGCGTCTTCAAAAACATAGAAGACTGTTTCAGTTTATTTGCTACTCCTACAAAATGTAATGTACAAAATGCTCCAATACACTTACAAATGATCGAGATTCAAGAAAACTCACTCCTAAAATCCAAATTAGAAGACGTAGAGTTGTGCGATTTCTACAAAAAATACCTAGAAAAAGAAAATACTCCGCAGCTTAGAAAATTCGCAAGAAGATTGATTTGTGCGTTTGGCAGTACTTATAAATGCGAACAGTTCTTTTCATTGATGAAAGTTAATAAATTAACACATCGTGCAAGACTGACTGACGATTTTTGGAAAATTCTTTACGTCTTTGTATCAGTGGAATTAATCCAAATATCAATGGATTAGTTTTCCATATTCAAGCTCAAGTGTCTCATTGATTTTGGTGTATTTAATATTCGTAGTTTGTAACAATTGCAAATTTAACGATTTAATTATAATGTACCATTTTTTTAAATTTCATTTTGTTTAATAAATTGTACTATAGTAACATTTTCGTATTATTTCATGTCTAATATCTATCGCAAAAAATATTATCACTACTTGCACTAAGTATATACTTTTAAACGCGGCCGCGGAACTTATTTAAACTTCTAAAGTTTGGCCCTCAACATGTAAAAGGTTGCCCATACCTGATTTAGGGTATGTCCTGTACATCGACGATAAGCACCGAGCTTCAGGTCTTGTTTTATAATACGGGACAGAGCCCTAGCGGGAATCTTCATTTCTCGCGATAAGATTTTGCTTCCTAATGGGGTTTCGAAGAATTCTGGCTTTAACAGCATTAACGGCCTTTGTAGTTCTAACAACACGGGGGCGCCCCGATCTTTTCTAGTCTTCAGAAGAGGAAGTGTTGTTGTATCTGTTGATAGTACGATATACGAACATACGGCTGATCAAGTGTCTGGAATATGACCGACAGCTCCACTTTGTGCAAGGCGATCACTGCAATCCTATTTTCTTTAACACCCCATTCCATATTGTAATTTGGTAGTGAACACGAAAAAATATGTGAAATGGCGCAAAATCGAAAGAAGTTTTTAAAATAATATACGTGTTTCAAATTAAATGTAATTAAAAAGTTGAAAAATGGAAAAGTTGTTATGTAACAGTATTTATGGCCAGACTAGTTATATAGTAATGCCAGATGGCATCAAGTCTATATCTGCGCAGTATATTTTATAGTGCCGTAAGCATTTGCACAAACACAGAGGAACTCGCTGGTCGTCCCCTTCCTTAGTCCGATGTAATGCATGTGCAATAAGATCGGAGGAAGGTTCTTATGCAGTGTCGGGAACACTGGACATACATATAACACACTCAGATCCGAAAACCAATAAATTGTGTTGCATAAATATTGTTCTTTGCCTGGAAATCGAATTTAAGACCCACGTTGTAGTAGCCAGGTATTTTATCCACTTCACCACGCGGCTGTCATGACCACCATACTCCTGACAATGGCGTTATATTCTGGTTTTAACCATATGATAGAATATTATATATATATTATCTAGTATTATATATGTATTATATATATATATATATATATATATATATATATATATATATATATATATATATATATATATATATATATATTATCTAGTATTATATATGTATTATATATATATATATATATATATATATATATAATATATCTAGTGTGTAATGTCTTATAAGAAGGGAAGTTAGGGACGCAGTGTCTGTACAACCATGCACACACGACAAGAATGTGAAGTAACTCGACCAATTCCGAAAACCAGAGGCGCCTGATATAGGACTCACTGCACAACAATTAGTTTTTTTTATGTTGCGCCGTTGTGCGCTTTGTTGGTATTTTTTACCAGGCACGACTACTTTGTGGAATCGGTTATAGCGAAAGGTATTTCCATATCGATAAGACTTAGACACCTTCAAGTAAAGAGTGTACACCTATCTCAGAGGGCGTCAACGTGTTAGTAACTACTCTGGTATTGAGGATGCGCACGAGTCGGATAGGATGGTCCTTCCCCGTTTGAGCAGTCTCATTTATGCCACATCTAGACACACGCTGCTGTGTTAATCTACGATTAGAGCTATGTCGCTGAGCTTTTTTTTTTAACTATTTTAATAATCTTAGTCATATGGCGAATGTCTTCCCGTTTCAAAATTAATAGGAATAAAGGTTCTTCAGGGATCGGACGCGTACTAGCCATTGGCACATTATCATTGGTAATTTCTTTTTTAATTAATCCTAGAGAGATAACCTTATTTCATACATAAAAGATGCGTCGTTTCGTCGTACGTCGTACATTCTGTCGATATACTTTTGATACCGTGTTTTAAGTAAGTCTTACTTTCATTGTTATTCAATGTTAAAGTATATCTTTTTATCCATTTGTTTAAGGTCAAGGACGACGCAAAAATGGCAGTAGAAACAATTAAGCATCCTCTAGAAAGCGCATGGAGCCTTTGGTTGTATACGAACGTAAAGAGATCGTGGGACGAGAACCTAGTCGAGTTGACTACGTTTAACACAGTTGAAGACTATTGGTGGTGAGATAAGCCTTGGTGTGCAAGTGCGGTGTTGCGAATGTTTCAGTGGATACTGCGTTTCGGCAAAGGAAGTAATGCATTCTGAGGGGGTACAATAGTGGATTAGTTTTCCAATGGATCCGCCATATTATTATAGTATAGTTATATTAGTATAGTTGGTTGGTTGGGAGCGTTGCACCATCGACGCAGTGATGCGCGTCCGCTCCCTGTCGGAGCAGGCTGTGTCCCGGGGCGGCGTGGCGTTGGCGATAAGCATTGATATCGTCAACGCCTTTAACTCCCTGCCCTGGGACGCGATAGGGGGGGGACTACTGTACACCATGGTGTTCCCCCCTACCTGCACGGCGTGATCGCGGACTACTTGCGCGACAGGTACATCTTGTACATGGACCGAGACGGTACAAGGATCCGGAGGGAGATCCAGTGTGGGGTTCCACAGGGGTCTGTGTTAGGCCCGTTGCTGTGGAATCTCGCCTACGACTCTTCTGCGAGTCGATCTCCCCGCTGGCGTTAATGTCGTCTGCTATGCGGACGACACGTTGGTGGTCGCCAGCGGGGACTCCTTCGAGAGGACCAAGGAGCTCGCCGAGCTTGGGGCGGAAATCGTCGTCGCCAAAGTCCACGAGTTGGGACTGGAGGTAGCGCCTCACAAGACCGAGGCGCTATGGTTCCACAAGCTGCCGCGCAGCAGGAAACCACCCGACTCGTGCGTCCGGTAGATGAGTCTGAAGTCAGAGTGGGGCGGTACATTGAGTACTGGGGCTTCGAAGAGCATTTCGAGCGCCTGATCCCCCGGATCGAGAGGGTAGCGGGTGCTATGCACAGACTGCTGCCCAATCTCGGGGGACGCTGTTGGACCAAAATCTACAGCGTCCAGAGAAGGATGGCCATACGGGTCGTACGAGGATACCGCACGGTATCGTTTGAGGCGGTGACAATCCGAGCTCGCTTTCCACCTCTGGATATACTGGCGAACATGGACGCGAGGGTGTATCACCGGATTCGCGTCCTACGCCAGAGCGGTGGTGGCGAGCCAGAAGAGGCGCTCGAGGCGGTAAAACGGCAGGAACGACGTATCGCATTCGCGACGAGGCGCGCAAGGCTCCGCGAGGAGCAGTATGCGCGCAAACGCGTCGTCGGAGCATTCCTGCCGGTCTTCGAAGCCTGGATGCGGCGACGAGGAGGAAGACACACCTACAGACTTACGCAGGTGATCACTGGGCACGGTTGCTTCGGTGATTACCTATGTAAGATCGGTCGCGAGGCGACGGCGAATTGCTTCCACTGTGGCGGCAACGACCAAGACTCCGCATTGCACACGCTCGCCGCTTGCCCGGCGTGGGAAGCCGAGCGGCGGGTCTTGATCGGTAACATCGGACGGAACCTGTCCCTGCCAGCAGTCGTGTCGGCGATGCTGCACGGGGAATCGGCGTGGAGGGCCGTAGCCTCCTTCTGCGAGACCGTAATGGTCCGAAAGGAGGCTGCCGAGCGGGATAGAGAGAGGACCGATCCTGCTCAGAGACGGGGCCGACGCGGCACTCGCGAGCCTCGTCACGGCCCTCCTACCGGTGGACCCGTGCCGTAAACGGGGCCCTAAGGGTCGCTGACGATCGGAGTGGGGGCTCCGACCGTTTAATATGAGCGACCCCGAGGAGGACGACAGCACGACGTGGTACCGTGTCGTCGTGATAGTTCCGCGAGGGTTCTGGGGGTGCGATCTTCTCGCACGCCCCCGGGACGGGCTATCCCAGCGAAGCGCAGGGGGGTTGCGGTTGTGTTCCTAACGGAGATCCCGCGACCCCTCGCCAGCGTTGGTGGCGACCACCGTGGGGTTTTAGTCGGTGCGAGTCCGACATAACCCGCCCTTGCCTCCGCGTGGGCGGGTATGCGTAGGCATTTACCCACGCTAAAAAAAAAAAATTGAAAAAAAAGGACTAATGTATACAGGCGTACATATAAGGCGACTAAAAGGGGATTACTAGTTCGTGGGCGATCAGAGTGGGGGCTCTCATCGTCTACGATGGGCAAGGATGGGCTGTCGGACACGCACCGACTAAAACCCCATGGTGTTCCTCCCATCATCGCGTATGGCGGAGTTACGGGAATGCTTCCACACACATCCGCGACCCCGCCTGCGCTGGCCGACAAGGCGGCCCCTCCTTCGGGGGGAGGACATTCCCCTTTCCACCCCGCCAGACAAGGCGCACCGGAACACGGACGGTCCTTCCAACTAGGCCTCCTCTGTAGGTGGGAAGCGGACTCCCCCGAGTCCGACCCCAGAGGCCATGGGGGCCAGGAAAGCAATAAGCGATCCCAGCCCCCTGCGGCGGAACTAGTCTACGGCTCTGCCGCCGACCGATGTTCGGCCGCGGAGCACTAGGAGAGCGGCAACGAAACGCCGACAATCCTCTTCCCCTGCGGCCCCACCGAAGCCGCATCATGCGGTGCGACCACCGCTTGAGTTCCGCTTCCGAGGCGAGCTCTTCACGCGTCCACACGGAGCGGCCTCCTCGGGCCGGCCACAGAGCGCCTTAGGCCGGCCATTTGGGTTCCACATTACTTCACCATGGGTGACCAAGCCACGGTTACTAAGCCCCCCCGCCACGACTAGGCGAGAAACTCTTCGTGGAGAGGGGAAGCGAGGCCTACCTTTATGTGCTAAGGCTCAGTGCAGAGGACGTCAGTACGTTCCGTAGAAGGTCCCGCATCCCCTCCCAATGCACTGAGCGGCCACCGAAGAGGTTTTAGTGGTTACGAATCCCTGTCTTCTCCCCAGGAGGGAGAGTATCTTTTGATGAAGCATTCCATCTTATCCCTTAGGTGTCACAACGTACCATGTTGACGGTGATATCTTTGGACCACTGTATCTGTATCACTGTACTTATTAATATTATTAATATTGACACCTCTCTGGGTCTCTCAACTTCTGCACTCAACAAACGAAACACTGTTCACAATTTTACTTTCAGTTTATACCATCACACCAAATCCCCGTCAGAGCTGCCACTGGGGCAAGACTACGCAATATTCAAGAAAGGCATCCGTCCGATGTGGGAGGATCCCGCAAATAAGAAAGGGGGCAGGTGGCTCTTGAGCCTTGATAAGAAACGCGCCTCCGATCTCGACAATGTCTGGTTGTATACGGTTAGTACTTGCAAGGATGGTGTAAACCGTTCCTTTACTTTGGTGAAGGTCTATAAATACTAACACATATAGATCCTAATGCTTGGGAAATTAACGCCTCCTCTCAAAGAGTCCATCTGCAGATGGGTGATCCCATCACCGCCGAGCACTCTGGCCATGGTACTTATATTCGTGATAATGACTAAAAATTGTAATAAATATATTATGTTGAAAAATGTTTTGTTCCGGGATCGAGATTTACTCGTAACTGAGGTTGCACGCTTTTTATGACATTATAATTGAGCGAAAGGACTCCGAACTCATCACGGATCCCTATAATGGTGTTTAGAAGTATCAATCGAAATTCGCAGCATAATGTTGCTATGTTTATTATGGTGAGTTTAAATATCGGGCGACCCATGAGATGCTCTCCATCTGCTTTTGGCTGAACTGGGCTATATTATAAAAAAAACAAGTTAGAACGTTTAAAAGGGATAAAATTTTAAAAATTCTTAGGTTCTTCTACTTATCGGCGAGAATTTTGAACATGGAAACAACATATGCGGGGTTGTCGTTAACGTCCGAGCAAAAAGTAAAGTGGGTGAGTTACTTCCAATCATATTTTTTGGGACAAACGAGCGCACAAACACGCCTTGGTAAGGCAAACTTGACCGCCCGTTCTCTATGTGTTTGATAAGAAATCAAGATTGGATGCATTTTAACCTCTTAAAGCCTAAATGCAGTTTAACCTTTAGAAATTTATAGATATTTTTATTTATTATTTTTATTTTATTACATTGAGAGTAATAAACGAGCTCACAGTTCGCCTGATGGTAAGTGATGCTGCGGTCCCATGATATCTACATTGATCTTTGACAAGGAATCATAATGCAGATTCGTTATCACTGAGATGGAATGCCTAGTCGCCAGTAATTTAGTTCTTCGGCTCCCTGCACTCACCAGACAAAACAGCAGTATTATGGTGCTATTTAACTCTGGTAAAAAAAATTGATCCTTTTTTACTAACCGTAAAGTTTAGCTGATTTTCTATGCTAGCCTCTCTGAAAGCCATCTGTGGGAATTTAATCGGAGTCTTTATTACTAGAGGTGAGGAATTTCACAACGGTAGACATTATGATTCCCCAGGAATCGCTTACAAACAGTTGAACCCGTTTTAGGTCTCTATTAAAAAGATTAGATTCAGTGTAAAGATAGAATTACATTGAAATAAAAAAAAATTAAGATTTTTCAATATAGTTGTTCCAAAGGACACAATCTGCCTATATAAACTACTAAAGAGGTATTTCAATGTAATTAATTATACTTGTAACTCACGCCTATATGAGCTAATATTAAAATAAACGTGAGTTATAAGATACCCATGTCGATTCTACACCTACTGGTGACAATATACGACGCGGCTATGTCCAAAGGCACCTTTTCTCACACCTGGAAGGAAACCGACGTCATAGGGATTCTCAAGCCCTCGAAACATCCAATTAATCCATCAGCCTATCGATCTGTTACACCCGAGCTTTGTAAGGGTTAATGCCGAACCTGCATCCCTCTCAGCGCCGTAAGCAATACCCTAACTCTAACTCCAACATTCATTCTAATGTCAGTCAGTCTAGTTCCATCCTCCAAGCACAGCGGTTGCCTAAAGATAATCTTAATCAAGTGTACTATTGTAAATGTACTATTGTAAAGTGTCGTAATAAACGTGTCTTAAATAAATATCCTTTTTTTAAAAACCCTATTCAATTTCACGGGTTAACATTTGGTGGCAGCGGTGGGATCCGGAAATTCTCAGTGCCTAGGCGCCGCTTTGCAGACTCGCCTCGGATCCTTAATCCAAGAAATAAAAGTGAAAACAAAACATTGTTATAATCCTGTTGCAACGGAAATTCTGCCAAATCCAGGAAAGGATATGCTCATATTGAGGAAGATATCCTAAGCCCCAACCTGCAAGAAAAGATACCTGCTACTTGCATCCTACCCGAAAACAACCAAATTCATTTCGTCGAAACATCGCGTTCATCCGTCTGGGGACTAGAGTGTCGCGCAAGCTGTCTTATCTCTCCGCAATGTCTCCAGCCGTCGCCGTGCTCTTATCGGCTGCCCACACACTATTGATACTGTAAGTCTTTGGTCATTGTTTAGACTAGGTCGAAGATCCATTACATAATTGTTTTTGTAAATTTATATTTTATGATCATTACCTGTGACTTGTTCCTTCAATTTTGTTTCGAAAATTAATTATGCCGAAGGTGGCTAAATTTGAAGAAAGTAAACAATTACAGATCGATATTCCCGTGTTGGAACATATCACAAGTGATACAATTAAATCTCCTATTGGTTCACCTCGTGTTACTAGGAAAACCGCCGCAGCTCTCGCAATGGCAGAAATAGATCTAAACATCTTATTCAAATTCATCAAGCCATATGATGGCAGTAGAGAAACTCTTAACTCATTTCTTGTGAATTGTGACAACGCATTCGAGCTCGCGACAGAGGCCCAGAGGTCTATCCTATTTAAATTTATAATTAGTCAACTAAACGGAAAAGCGGAAGTAGCCTGCTCCATCAAGGAATTCTCATCATGGGACCAACTCAAGGAGTTCTTAGTCACACAACTTAGTGAGCGAAAATATTACTCGCATCTTCTCGCCGATCTTCAGGAGAGTAGACAGGGCCTGCAAGAAAATGTAAGCCAATACTCGTTACGCATGGAGACGTACCTCTCACAGTTACTGACGGAAATTTCATTATCCAATGTAAAAGCCAAAGAATTGCCCGGTCGCACTGCGGCTATGGAGGATCTCGCCCTCCACCAGTTTCTCATGGGGCTTCACCCCCGAATCTCAAATATCGTAAGATGTAGATCTCCTAAGACGTTAAACGAAGCAATTAATTCCGCTATTTCCGAAGAACGCATACAGCAGAACACAGACCGATCAAAAACTAGGTAATAGTAGCAGTAATAAATTCAAGGGCAGCCCTCATAGGCAAAACCATAACTTATCCTTTTCTCCTCAAAAACCTCTTAACGCAACACAAGGAAATTCTAACTTATTTTGTCGCTATTGTAAATCGACCGGACATGAAATATCCGATTGTAAAAGACGAGAATACAACAATAATCGGTTCAAGACCCCACAAAACCAAACTCAACAATCGTATAGACCTAGCCAAGGCCCCTACAGGCCACCCCAACGAATAAATTTCTTCGAACAGCCCGACGAAGAAGTCGGACAGGATGAAGTCGATATCTCTCCCGAACCTTTAAACGACTAGTGGTCTCGCCCATGTTTCGTCCGGGACAACACAAAAACCGACACCTTAAGATATCCAAATCCGAGTGCGACTAACCGACAGGGTAACCAGCCCCAAACTGACAGCCGCAACTCCCTTCATCCAAATCCGAGTGCAACTAACCGACAGGGTAACCAGCCCCAAACTGACAGCCGCAACTCCCTTCATTCAAATCCGAGTGCGACTAACCGACAGGGTAACCAGCCCCAAACTGACAGTCGACACTCCACCGAAATCGACTCCAAAATATATGAAGTCAATCTTGATATTTCTAAAAAAATGCTTCCTCATATCACCCTTGAGTCGCCATCCGCCGATGCCCTATTATCCCTCTTAGTGGACTCAGGAGCAGCAATAAGCCTATTAAAATATTCTTGCTTAAAAAACAACATAAAACTTAACAATGAGCCGATTAAAATTAAAGGTATAGACCCCGGTGAGGAGCCAACGTTGACCGAGGGTCACCTCCAACTCAAGCTTTATGTCCCAGAAACCAAACCAAAAAAATATTTAACTCATAAATTCCACATTATCAAAGATATAGACCTCCCCTATGATGGCATAATAGGCCATGACCTTTTAAGTATATTCCGTTGTAACATAGATTACACACGCGACGTTTTAAAAATAGGAAAAACCGAACTTAAATTATATTTCTCTGACCCCACATACATTATCCCAGCTAGGACAGAAACAATAATAGAGTGCTCTGTATCCAATCCCGAAATTAAAGAGGGAATAGTCCTAGACCAACATTTCTCAGAAGAATTATTGGTAGCAAATTGTATGGTCTCAGTGAAAGCCAACAAACGAGTAAATATATCGGTCGTAAATACGTTGGAGCGACCAATATGCCTTAATTCAAACTTAAACTTAACGCTTAGTCCAATTAACTTTATTAATCCAAATCCTTATAATCCTACATTTCAACCCTTCCAAGGAAGATCTTATCGGACCAACGACGTCCTCAAGTCGCTTAGGACCGAACATCTAAATGACGAAGAAGCCAATGCCCTCACGGAACTTTGTTCTAAATACATTGATATCTTTCATTTACCCGACGACAAATTAACGCATACCTCCGCTATTCGTCATGATATTAAGACCACTCACGATAATCCTATCCAAACAAAGTCCTACAGATTCCCTGAATATCACAAGAAGGAAGTCGAGATCCAAATAAACAAAATGCTCGAACAAGGGATTATTAAACCCTCTTCCTCACCTTGGAGCTCACCGATTTGGGTTATCCCCAAAAAAGCAGACTCACGGGGCCAATTCAAATGGCGAATCGTGATCGATTACCGAAAACTAAATGACGTAACCATAGGAGAAACGTATCCCATCCCTCAGATACCGGAAATCCTTGACCAATTGGGAAAAAGTAAATACTTTTCCACCCTTGATCTAGCTTCCGGTTTCCATCAAATCCTTGTTAATCCTGATGATGCAGAGAAGACTGCATTCTCTGTGCCCAAAGGTCACTTCCAGTTCACTAAAATGCCATTAGGGCTCAAAAATGCACCTTCTACATTCCAAAAATTGATGAATTCTTGTCTGAGAGGCCTCCATGGAAGCAGGTCTTTCGTCTACTTAGACGATATTGTAATATACTCGTATGATTTAGAAACTCACATGAATAACCTAAAGGCCGTTTTCGATATGGTTCGTAATTTCAACTTGAAACTCCAACCCGATAAGTTTAAGGCCACATCATAGGTGAAGACGGCGTCAAACCTAATCCCGATAAAATAAAGGCCGTCTAGGAATTCCCAGTTCCCCAAAATCCTAAGGAGATTAAGTCATTCCTAGGCCTAGTATCTTATTATAGAAGATTCATCCCTAACTCCGCCAAACTGGCTAAACCCCTCATATCTCTATTAAAGAAAGATGCTCCTTTCAATTGGCTCAATGAGCAGCAACTTGGTTTTGAGTCACTAAAATCCAAACTCGTCACTGCTCCAATCCTAACATATCCGGACTTCACACAACCTTTCCTTTGACGTGTGACGCGTAAAAGAATGCGTTGCCATTGTTTTTGGCACTAAAACCTTTAGACCCTTCATCTATGGTCGTCGTTTCAAAATCCTAACAGATCGCAAAACCACTACAGTGGTTATTTAATTGCAAAGACCAGGGATCCCGCTTAATCCGCTGGAGACTAAAATTAGAAGAGTTCGAGTATGATATTCAATATAAAAAGGGAAAAACGAGTGTAAAGGCCGACGCTTTATCCCGCTATTCTGTAAATCCTATTCTTCCCGAGAACTCTCCACCCGCACCGAGACCGGGACCTAATGGACCTTTTACTTACACCACCATCCTTTAACCCCAAGGAAAGCTTGCCTTCTGCAGATCTCCCCAGTCCAAATGTGGAAATATCCTTGCCGCAGCCTTCAGTTCCTCCTGAAACACAAAATAATGAAAGATCCGATCTATCTCAATCCACGTTACAGCCCTCAGCTCTATCTGAAATTCAACCCGATGACGACCCAACACCATCCACTAGTACAAACACAGGTATTCCTGTTGACGACTATCCCTCCTTCCTGAAAACAATTACAGACAAAAATAAATCCTTTAACACTGAAATCGTAGAACACAACGAAATCCTATTAAAATGTCACGCTAAAGTAGTCCTTATCCCTACGTCCATCGATTTAGACGAATCCTTATATCCCAGAAGTTATAGGTGACGCCCAATCCAGCTCTGTCGTTTACAATTCTGAAAAAGAACTTTTTTCATTCCAAAAAATAGAAACCAATAATAAAATATATTATCTACTCTATACAAAAGTACATAACTTTGATGAAGCATCATATCCTGAAATATTCATAACTTTACGAACTATAAGAAATGAACTAGTCGTCTTTGGAGATGCTAAGGAAGTCGGCATCTCCGACCTGAAGAATCCATTCGAAAAACACTCCTTTACAAAAATCTATAATATACTTACTTACCTTTTTCATAATAGTGAAATAAAAATTCACATATACCACAACAACATAATTTACCCAGTACCTAACGAAATAGCTAAAATCCTTCGTGAAAACCACGACATCCCAATAGCAGGACACCTTGGTTCAACCCGCATGTACAGCCGTATAAAGCTACATAGAGCTTATAGAGCTATATAGAGTCTTACGTTAAACAATGCAAGTTATGTCAAGAGAATAAAGCCCTCAGAAAAATTTATCGCGACAATGCAAACCAATGCAAATCACCAGCAGTTCCACTGCGCCTTGCCAACGTATATATTTGGATATCGTAGGACCACTTCCTGGATCAGGAACTGCACAATTAAAATACATACTCACCATTCAAGACGACTTTCCTAGATTTTCATCCGCCTATCCTATTCGTAGCACCACAGCTGAGGAAACAAGTGAGTGTCTACTTTACTATATCTCCATTTTCGGTATTCCAAAAACTATCCTCACCGATCAGGGTACTAACATTACCTCAGATTTATTTAAAAGGACCTGCGAGTTCCTCAAAATTAAAAACCTCTGGTCTTCCTTACCATCCACAAACTCAAGGCGCCTTAGAACGCAGCCATTCAACCTGAAAGGAATATCTCAAATCATATATTAATCCTGACCAAACCAATTGGCCTCGTTATGTGTACACCGCGATGTTGGCGTATAACACTGCCGTGCATTGCACTACAAATTGTACCCCATTCGAACTAATGTTCGGAGTAAAACCATTCCTACCCAATTCCATTTATAACGAACCGTCAGGAACCACATACCCCGAGTACGTGAAAATACTACAAAATAGACTCAAATATTCAAGAGAAAAAGCTCTTGACTTTACCAGGAAATCGAAAGAAACTTCGAAGTCTTATTACGATAACCATAGTCGCCCAGCTCGATACAAAGCCGGAGACTATATTTACCTCAAGAATCACTTAAGAATGCGTAAAGCACTCTCGCCCAGGTGGAAGGGCCCTTACAAGGTCATTAAAATCAACGGTAATAACACGCTCACCTTGTTGATCAATAGGCGTCACGTGACTCATCATTTTGACCAAGTGAAACTAGCCGAAGTTGTTGGAAATAATCTATAAATATAATCGGTGAACCTGAAGCATGAAGGTACACATTAGTAATTATATAGGATAGAAGTCATAGGATAAAATAGAGTACACTTACTTTAGAAACTATTATTTTACAGTTCAGCTCGGGGAGAACCCCAACCGGATTTCATCCAGCCAATCACTACGAGTTCAGGTCTCTATCACGATTATTTAGGAAAACTAAAAATTAACAATGTCCGATTAAAAGTTGTAATACCGGTAGATATTTCTCATTTTGGACCCCATGTTAAAACATCGAAGCAGCTCTAGAAACCACTAGACACTTGTGTCGCCAAACCCGAGTTATTTTGCTCAACCGGTTGAGCAGCCTCCTCCATCAGCCGGACGGCCGGTTATCGAAAGCGACCTCGACTTAGTGTGTCGCTTCGCCGCCGTCTTCAACGGCGCCGACGTCTCAGCCCTAGCAAAAGCCTTAAGGGATTCTAATGGCAAGCCCGAAGTCAGGATTGCCGCCACAATGCGCTACCAACATGTAGTGTCAGCCATCGTCAACTTTCAAGCATAGAGGGCCTTTACAACGGTAGAGTAAAACCGCATTCCCTTAACGTCGCATTTTTAACGCGAACGGTATTAACAATCAACGCGACGAAATATTCAATATAAAAGGGAAAAATAATGTCAATGCCGACGCTTTATCCCGCTATCCTGTAAATCCTATTCTTCCCGAGAACTCTCCACCCGCACTAGACCGGGACCTAATGGACCTTTTACATACACCACCATCATTTAACCCCAAGGAAAGCTCGCCTTCTGCAGATCTCCCCAGTCCAAATGTGGAAATATCCTTGCCGCAGCCTTCAGTTCCTCCTGAAACACAAAATAATGAAAGATCCGATCTACCTCAATCCACGTTACAGTTGAATTTCAGATAGAGCTGAGCTATCTGAAATTCTACCCGATGATGAGCCAACACCATCCACTAGTACAAACACAGGTATTCCTGTTGACGACTATCCCTCCTTCCTGAAAACAATTACAGACAAAAACAAATCCTTTAACACTGAAATCGTAGAACACAACGAAAGCCTATTAAAATGTCATGCTAAAGTAGTCCTTATCCCTACGTCCATCGATTTAGACGAATCCAATCCTTATATCCCATAAGTTATAGGTGACGCCCAATCCAGCTCTGTCGTTTACAATTCTGAAAAAGAACTTTTTTCATTCCAAAAAATAGAAACCAATAATAAAATATATTATCTACTCTATACTAAAGTACATCACTTTGATGAAGCATCATATCCTGAAATATTCATAACTTTACGAACTATAAGAAATGAACTAGTCGTCTTTGGAGATGCTAAGGAAGTCGGCATCTCCGACCTGAAGAATCCATTCGAAAAACACTCCTTTACAAAAATCTATAATATACTTACTTACCTTTTTCATAATAGTGAAATAAAAATTCACATATACCACAACAACATAATTTACCCAGTACCTAACGAAATAGCTAAAATCCTTCGTGAAAACCACAACATCCCAATAGCAGGACACCTTGGTTCAACCCGCATGTACAGCCGTATAAAGCTACATAGAGCTTATAGAGCTATATAGAGTCTTACGTTAAACAATGCAAGTTATGTCAAGAGAATAAAGCCCTCAGAAAAATTAATCGCGACAATGCAATCCAATGCAAATCACCAGCAGTTCCACTGCGCCTTGCCAACGTATATCTTTGGATATCGTAGGACCACTTCCTGGATCAGGAACTGCACAATTAAAATACATACTCACCATTCAAGACGACTTTCCTAGATTTTCATCCGCCTATCCTATTCGTAGCACCACAGCTGAGGAAACAAGTGAGTGTCTACTTTACTATATCTCCATTTTCGGTATTCCAAAAACTATCCTCACCGATCAGGGTACTAACATTACCTCAGATTTATTTAAAAAGACCTGCGAGTTCCTCAAAATTAAAAACCTCTGGTCTTCCTTACCATCCACAAACTCAAGGCGCCTTAGAACGCAGCCATTCAACCTGAAAGGAATATCTCAAATCATATATTAATCCTGACCAAACTAATTGGCCGCGTTATGTGTACACCGCGATGCTTGCGTATAACACTGCCACTACAAATTTTACCCCATTCGAACTAATGTTCGAGTAAAACCATTCCTACCTAATTCCATTTATAACGAACCGTCAGGAACTACATGCCCCGAGTATGTGAAAATGCTACAAAATAGACTAGAGAATCAAATATTCAAGAGAAAAGGCTGTTGACTTTACCAGGGAAATCGAAGGAAACTTCGAAGTCCTGTTACGATAACCATAGTCGCCTCGCTCGACCTTAGGAATCACTTAAGAATGCCTAAAGCACTCTCGCCAGGTGGAAGGACCCTTACAAGGTCATTAAAATCAACGGAAGTAACACACTCACCTTGTTGTTCAATAGGCGTAACGTGACGCATCATTTTGGCCAAGTGAAACCAGCCGAAGTTGTTGGAAATAATCTAAAAATATAATCGGTGAACCTGAAGCATTACACATTAGTAATTTAATATTGTATAGAAGTCATGGGATAAAATAGAGTATACTTACTTTAGAAACTATTATTTTATAGTTCAGCTCGGGGAGAACCCTAACCAGATTTCATCCAGCCGATCACTACGAGTTCAGATCTCTATCACGATTATTTAGGAAAACTAAAAATTAACAATGTCCGATTAAAAGTTGTAATACCGGTAGATATTTCTCATTTTGGACCCCATGTTAAAAACATCGAAGCAGCTCTAGAAACCACTAGACACTTGTGTCGCCAAACCCGAGTTATTTTGCTCAACCGGTTGAGCAGCCTCCTCCATCAGCCGGACGGCCGGTTATCGAAAGCGACCTCGACTTAGTGTGTCGCTTCGCCGCCGTCTTCAACGGCGCCGACGTCTCAGCCCTAGCAAAAGCCTTAAGGGATTCTAATGGCAAGCCCGAAGTCAGGATTGCCGCCACAATGCGCTACCAACATGTAGTGTCAGCCATCGTCAACTTTCAAGCATAGAGGGCCTTTACAACGGTAGAGTAAAACCGCATTCCCTTAACGTCGCATTTTTTAACGCGAACGGTATTAACAATCAACGCGACGAAATCTTCAATTTCGTACGCGATCACCAAGTCGACGTGCTCCTAGTGCAGGAGACATTCCTCAAACCGCACACTCGCAATCCCAACATTGCGAATTATAACATCATTAGGAATGATTGAACTTCTGCCGCTAATGGCGGAACTCTCATTTACTACAAAAAGTCCTTGCACTGCGTGCCCGTCGACACGCCAACCCTCACTTTCCTAGAAGCCTCAGTCTGTCATCTAGCCATGACCGGCCATGCCGACTTCTGGCGACTTCCCAAATCACTAAAAGGGGGCAACGCCCAAACAATGCCTCCCTTAGCGCGTCCTAATAAATCCAATCTCAATCTCCAATGCTCACCGAGCACACTACCGATCGACGCCGCTCACCTTGCAATGGTTGAGAGCGAGGTCGACCGGAGGAGTAAGGAACCACCTCGCGATTCCGTTACCCAAGTCACATGCACCGAAGTTGAGTCCATAATTAAAAACCTGCGACCACGCAAGGCTCCCGGCCCCGACGGCATCACCAACAAGGTGATGAAACTCCTACCCATGTCCATTTTACACCTACTGGTAATAATCTACAACGCGGCCATATCCAAAGGCACCTTCCCGAACACCTGGAAGGAAGCCGACGTCATAGGGATTCTCAAGCCCTCAAAACATCCAACCGATCCATCAGCCTATCGACCCATAAGCCTACTTAAAGTCTTGGGTAAGGTATATGAAAGGCTCATCCTCGCCCGCCTCAAGGACTTCATGCTGTCCCGAGGGCTACCAATCAATGAGCAGTTCGGGTTTCGCACCCAACACTCATGCACACATCAAGTGCACCGCATCACGGAGCACATCCTCAGTAAATTTCTTCAGGGCTACCAAACTGGGGCACTTTTCCTCGACGTGGCGAAAGCTTTCGACAAGGTCTGGCACAACGGGCTCATATACAAACTATATGAGCTCGGTGTGCCAGATCGACTCGTACTTATCATACGAGACTCTCCGAAATCGAACCTTTCGTTACCGCGTCGAGGGAACGCGCCCGAGGTTCAATTCTATTTGTGCCGGAGTACCACAAGGTTCCGTCCTAGGTCCTATTTTGTACACACTCTACACCAACGACATACCGCGCACTCGCGGTGTAGAGCTAGCCCTTTTCGCCGATGACACCGGCCTCTATGTGTCTGGGTTCAAACTAGACGCTATTTGTAGACGCCTCCAATCTGCAGCCAACACCTTAGGGAAATGGTTTCGGAAATGGAGGATCGAGGTTAACCCCACCAAAAGTGCAGCCATGTACTTCTCTCGGCGCAACAAAACGCCGCATCTCCCAACTATAGAGTTATTTGATCGTCCAATCCCCTGGGAACAGACAGTCAAATACTTAGGCGTTACTTTAGATGAAAGACTCAACTTCGGTCCGCATGTCAACCGCGTACGGAATCGAGCAGCGTTCGTCCTAGGTCGTTTGCACCCGTTACTCAATAAAAATAGCAAAATGTCCCTGCGTAATAAAATTACACTATACAAAGCGTGCATCCGATCCATAATGACATACGCAAGCCCCGTCTTTGCGCATGCTTCCCCGCGTCACATTCACCGACTTCAGGTAATACAAAATCGTTTCATGCGCAAGGCCACCGGTGCACCGTGGTTCTTGCGTAATGAAAATCTACACATAGATCTTGAGCTGCCGACCATAGCTCAGTACCTGAAGCAGGCTTCCCGCCGATATTTCGACTCTGCCGTCACACACTCTAACCCCTTGATTGTAAGTGCCGCCACTTACAATCCCATCGCGAATCACAGATTCACCCGCGTCCGAAGGAGACCGAGGCACGCTCTCGATGACCCCGACGACGTGACTACAAGGGCCCAAGCCCTTCATAAAACACAACACACGTACATTGCACCCTCACATCGCCCCCGCCGACGGCGAGGGCGTCACAAACAAGGATATTCGCGATACCGCCATGTCACTGGTCGGTTCTCTCCAGTCCATACAGATAGAAGCGTCGCTGGAGTTTCTTGCGCCACTTCTTCTCCAGCGCCCACGCATTCCGAAGTGGTGGTACATATAGCTAATAATCATAGTGAATTTAAAGAATCCTCTGTCAGAAGCAACTGACCGAGCCGAGGTTCGGCCCTCTCGGGCACCCTCGAGTCAGACGCTCTCGCGAAACAAGGTAACGGTCCAAGCCGAGGCTCCCTCTCGGGAGCCCTTGTGCTGGTTACCTATATATAGAGGTCTCGACTGAGTGCCATTAGCGCTCGGTCACCTCTCAACCCGGTGAAACTGTAAAAGCCCTCAGGCTAACAGTGGCCTTCAGCCCGAAAAAAAAAAAAAACCCGAGTTATAGAGATCGACGAGGAATGCCACAGTCTGTTACAGCCAATGACAGCGAGGTTTCAGGACATGAGTAAAGAGTTTGCCTCCATCTCACATTTAATAGACAATAAAACTAAACGAAGTGCATGGATAGGCGGTATAGGTACTATTATTAAACAAATCTTTGGTTCACTGCACGAAAACGATGGTATAAGATATGATGAAGCGATAAGGTCCTTACAGATTAACGAAAAACAGTTAGCTACATTAATGAAAGAAAATATCTTGGTTACTACCTCGATACTAACAAACTATAATAATACCCTACAAAAAATTAAAATTAATGAAGCTAACCTTAGTGAAGCTATCGACAAGCTCTCTACAAATATTAGAAACATTACTGAAATAATTAATGTACTACAGATTACTATTACTATTATATTACTATTAGACAGTTAGAAACATCTAAACTTACCTTATCTTTTCAATTGGAAGACGTAAATAATGCTATTTTGTTCAATAGCCAAAATATCTTACATCCTGCAATAATAACACCGAGTCAACTACACCAAGAACTTGTCAATAGTTACAGATATCTGCTCAGTGACCTCGAATTGCCTGTAGACTTAGATATTAATTTAATTCAGTACTTTAAGTATTTCTAAATTAGTATGCTATTACGCTAATAATAAGATTTTATTTGTTTTACAAGTGCCGCTAGTAAATATCAAAGAGTATGTATTGTTCCATAGTATTGCACTCCCTACACCTTATAACCCCAAGGAACCAGAAGCATTCAGTCTAATTATACCTAATAACAGATATATAGCAATGACCAAAGACAAATCACAGAATTGTGCCTTCAACGACCTAGATATTTGTAAATCTGTAAGCCCAGGAAATTTCATCTGTGACGTCGAAAACGTGTACTCTACTGACGCTAAACCCACATGTGAAAGTGAACTATTATCGAAAGTTATCAGTGAAAAACCATCACAGTGTGAAACTAAAGTAATACCTGGAAAGTTAGATATATGGAAACCATTGAAGAATAATATGTGGATTTATGTACAATCAGAACCTAATAAAATTTCAATTGACTGTGTTAACTCTAAATTATACGAAACAAATATTGTGGGCTTAGGTATTAGTATCCCCAAAAATTGTATTAGTTACTGTAGAAGCACAACATTGATACCAAAATTTGATATTCTCAATATCACTTCACCTATTAATTATATACCAGATTTTAGTTTAATTAACGATACCTGTTGTAACTTAATGAAATTGAACGATATAATAAATAGTGTTTCTCCTATTCACTTACAAAATATCGATTTAGATGATTTTAATTCTGAAAATAAAAAAGGAGTAAACTTCATTTTGAATGGCTTGGAACCTATCAGTAATCCGCAAAGCCCGCACATCGTGAAATATGGGACACACTATTCAGCACTTATTCTTATTATATTCCTGTTTATTATACTAGGATTAGGATACTTACTTCTTAAGAAAATAATAGTCTGTAAATCCGGCGGCAACCGACCCTTCCTGTTTAAGCTTAACTTAAATAGATTACCATCTCAACCTACCTCAGGTACCGTAGACGTTACAGAGCAACAAGACCCTGAAATAGAATTAACTAGGCCTGTCGCTCCTCTTAGAACTAAAATTTATATCAGAGACTTTGTTTTAACCCCAAAGTCTCCTCTAAAAGGGGAGATGTTACACCCGAGCTTTGTAAGGGTTAATGCCGACCCTGCATCCCTCTCAGCGCCGTAAGCAATACCCTAACTCTAACTCCAACATTCATTCTAATGTCAGTCAGTCTAGTTCCATCCTCCAAGCAGAGAGGTTGCCTAAAGATAATCTTAATCAAGTGTACTATTGTAAATGTACTATTGTAAAGTTCGTAATATACGTGTCTTAAATAAATATCCTTTTTTTAAAAACCCTATTCAATTTCACGGGTTAACAGATCCATAAGCCTACTCAAAGCCTTGGGTAAGGTGTACGAAAGGCTCATCCTCGCCCGCCTCAAGTTCAAGACTTTATGCTGTCCGGAGGTCTCACCCATTAATGAGTTGTTCGGGTTTCGCACCCAACACTCATGCACACATTAAGTGCACCGCATTACGAACCACATTCGCAGTAAATTAATTCGGGCTTACCAAATCAAAGCGCTTTTTTCGATGTACCGAAAGCATTCGACAAGGTCTGGCACAACGGGATCATATACAAACTATATGAGCTCGGTGCGCCAGATCGGCTCGTACTAATCATACGAGACTTTCTCCGCAATCAAACCTTTTGATGCCGCGTTGAATGACCGCGTTGCGAGGTTCTCCCCATTCGAGCCGGAGTATCTCTAGGCTCAGTCCTAGGTCCCATTTTCTTTACATTACACCAACGACATACCGCGCGCTTGCGGTGTGGAGCGAGCCCTTTTCGGCGATGACACCGGCCTCTACTTGTCTGTATTCAAATCAGACGCTATTAAACGCCTCCAATCTGCAGCCAAAACTAGAATGGTTTCGGAAATAGAGGATCGAGGTTAACCCCACCAAAAGTGCAGCCATGTACTTCTCTCGGCGCAACAAAATGCCGGATCTACCAACCATAGAGCTATTTGATCGTCCAATCCGTGTACGGAATCGAGCAGCGTTCGTCCTTGGTCGTTTACACCCGTTACTCAATAAAAGTATAAAATGTCACTGCGTGATAAAATTACACTATACAAAGCATGCATGCTTCCCATAATGACATACGCAAGCACCGTCTTTCCGCATGCCTCCCCGCGTCACATTCACCGGCTTCAGGTTATACAAAATCGTTTCATGTGCAAGACCGGTGCGCCGTGGTTCTTGAATATTCGAAATCTATACTTAGATCTTGAGCTGCCATAGCTCAGTAGGCTTTCCGCAAATATTTCGTCCCTGTCTTACAATCCCGTCGCGAATCACAAATTCACCCGTGTCCGAAGGAGACCGAGGCACGCCCTCGATGTCTCCGACGACGCGACCACCAGGGCCGAAGCCCTTCATAAAAGACACACGTACATTGCACGCTCATACCGCCCCAGCCGACGGCGAGGGCGTCGCGAACATGGTTATACGAACACGATACCGCCATGTCACAGGGCGGTTCTCTCCAGTCAATACAGATGGAATCGTTGCTGGTGTTGCTTGCGCCACTTCTTCTCCAGCGTCCTTGCATTCCGAAGTGGTGGTACAGATAGCTAATAATAATAATATTGATATTAATATAGATAATTCTTAGTCCGAAGCAACTGAGCGAGCCGAGGTTCGGCCCTCGGGCACCCTCGAGTCCCTAGAGTTACTAGTAGAATTGATTACAGGGCCTGTAGAGGTTTATATTGACGGTTTTTATTCTTTCGAGAAACAAAATCGGAAAAACTTTAATACTTTTATACTTCAATGTAAAAGGTCCTATCCCATTTTTCTTTACATTACACCAACGACATACCGCGCGCTTGCGGTGTGGAGCGAGCCCTTTCGGCGATGACACCGGCCTCTAATTGTCTGTATTCAAATCAGACGCTATTAAACGCCTCCAATCTGCAGCCAAAACTCAAATGGTTTCGGAAATAGAGGATCGAGGTTAACCCCACCAAAAGTGCAGCCATGTACTTCTCTCGGCGCAACCGGATGCCGCATGCCGGATCTACTAACCATAGAGCTATTTGATCGTCCAATCCGTGTACGGAATCGAGCAGCGTTCGTCCTTGGTCGTTTACTCAATAAAAATACAAAATGTAAATGTAAATCACTGCGTGATAAAATTACACTATAAAATACGCAAGCACCGTCTTTCCGCATGCCTCCCCGCGTCACATTCACCGGCTTCAGGTTATACAAAATCGTTTCATGCGCAAGACCGGTGCGCCGTGGTTCTTGAATATTCGAAATCTATACTTAGATCTTGAGCTGCCATAGCTCAGTAGGCTTTCCGCAAATATTTCGTCTGCCTTACAATCCCGTCGCGAATCACAAATTCACCCGTGTCCGAAGGAGACCGAGGCACGCCGTCGATGTCTCCGACGACGCGACCACCAGGGCCGAAGCCCTTCATAAAAGACACACGTACATTGCACGCTCATACCGCCCCAGCCGACGGCGAGGGCGTCGCGAACATGGTTATACGAACACGATACCGCCATGTCACAGGGCGGTTCTCTCCAGTCAATACAGATGGAATCGTCGCTGGTGTTTCTTGCGCCACTTCTTCTCCAGCGTCCTCGCATTCCGAAGTGGTGGTACAGATAGCTAATAATAATAATAGTGATATTAATATAGATAATTCTTAGTCCGAAGCAACTGAGCGAGCCGAGGTTCGGCCCTCGGGCACCCTCGAGTCCCTAGAGTTACTAGTAGAATTGATTACAGGGCCTGTAGAAGTTTATATTGACGGTTTTTATTCTTTCGAGAAACAAAATCGGAAAAACTTTAATACTTTTATACTTCAATGTAAAAAGGTCCTAATCCTATTTTTTGTTATAATTTTAGGTGTTTGGGTTAAAAACGTGAAAAATAAAGCGGCAATCATGGAGATTGGTAACCGACTGAAACGGCGACTTCCAATAAACGCAAGGCTTGGGTTTCATGAACATAATTCTGTCAACAATATTTATACTTTATAAAATATGCTAAATATATAAAAATATATATTTTGTTATAAAAAAGATGTGTTATTATTTCATTGACTCAAGTGCCGTGGTAGTCCAGTATTGCTCACTATTAATTTCACGGCACCCGTGAAATACCTAAGTATTATCAGGCTAGTTTTTTTTAAATAATATTAGTGGCAAAGGAGCACACAGTTCACCTGATGGTAAGTGAAGACTGCGGCTCATTTTCATTAATTATTCAGGTTTCACATGCGTTGTTACCCTTATATTCAGGTCCTTGGGACCCTCAGGTTTCTGGAGCTCTATCATTGTAAAATAATAGGTAAGGTTTCAATTCGCTGCCTATTGCATAAAGCGACTAAAAGGGCAGTCTGGTTCCAAGGTGATAAGGGTGGGAGCCTTGATAGACCACTAAAAAGAACTTGAGGAGTTCGGCTATGCGTTATAGATCCGTGTTGTCTTAGCACTGGAAGGGACTGCTACCTTAGGAGACGTGCTTAGGCGCATCGCAGTGGGGCACAGTGTCAAAGATCACGGGTTTGATTCCAGATTTTAACAGTGGTAGAGCAGTTTGTTTCTAAGTGCAGAATGAAGAGGTCAGCTCGACCGATGTAGGACCACGCCCTCGCAAAATACCTGCATGAAATAGCAGCATAACGTTGCTGTGTTTCGTCTTGTGAGTGTAGGGATCCGGAGACCTTTATAACTGGTGACGAGACATTCCATCTCAGTCCTCAAGGGTGGCAACGTATCTGCATTATGATTTCTTGTCAAGGGTGAATGTAGATGCCATGGGCCGCAGGAATCACTTAACACCAGGTGAACTGTGTGTTGTAACTCGCAATGTATTAAAAAAAAGACAAGTACAAGCATTTTTACAAAACAAATTGTATTTTTTTAGTCTGGGTAACACACCCATGTTTGTGTATGTTGCAGACTGCCTCTGGAATTATTGTTTTGTTACATTATTTATTGTTACTGATATTTAACATTAGGAAAGGGTACGATGAGTGAATGCCTCTTGTGTTTACGCAAATTCTTAGCCTACATTAATATTTATTATGCATTTGATATTGTCTTGTAACAAAGCAGATGTCGACACGGTCCAAATGGGCTACAATGTGGGAAGAATAGTTGGGTTAATAGTAAATTAACAAAAATTTAATCAAATTATTTCCTATAACAGTTCGACATGTATATCGTTATTTTCTTCAATGTACAAATGAATTAGATAAAGAAAAATTTTATCGATATGACAACATTTGAATGGACAAAACAAATTATTTTTATTGTAATATTTTTATAAAATGATGCAGGTTTTAGAGTTAGTTTGATTTCTGATTTCAGTTTCTACTCTCTCCTCCACTTTGTTTACGGTTTCCTCTGCGCTGTCCATTCCTTTGTGAAGGTTTTCTGTAAAAAAACACATATGTGTATTAAAAAAAACGAGTGTATTACGTGTGTATTTATTTACGCACGTAAGTTCTTTAGCATAACAAAACAAAAATAATTAAAAATTTTATCTCGTGTACTATTTGTTTGAGAAAGAAAGACATTAAATGCAGTATACGATAACGGATTTATTAAAAAAATTATTAACTGTAAAAGGATTCTAATTGAATTATCATTCACTACCATATATAATTTAAAATCACACACAAATACACATGTATGAATTTTTTTTATCTCCACTGACATAAAACAGGTGTTGATGGTGTATGGTGTAGATTTATATACTATATTTGAATAACTACCTAGAACATAGTTATCAGATATCACCATACGTTCTCCACTCTGGAGAATCCTCCGATAGCTAAGGAACTGGCAACTTAGGTGGCACTATCAGATAGGAACGTGATCAGAGCAGACCGACACGCTCATTGAAGTAAGAGAACCAACTGTAAGAGCCGCATAGGCAAACAGCATCAACATCAACAGAATCTAGAATAAATCAGTTCTCTCTGCACCTTCATGTGGGACAGTAGTCCCAGAGTTTTAATCTTAAAAACTCATCCGCCCGATCGCTCAACATAAGTCGCGCCAAAAGAAGTATTACTTATAACGTCGGTACAATTAAAGAACGTCTCAAAAGATACCAGCGTAAAATAGATATATATAGATAAAGCCGCTTTGTCTCGTCTGGTGGGTGTAGGAATCGTTATTACTGGTGACGAGGCTTTACATCTCAGTTCTCGAGGGTGACAACGCATTTGAATCTTAAATCTCTGTAGAGGATGGATGTAGTTGTCATGGGATGTAGCAAACAGTTACCATTACTTACTGTGTGCTCATATGTCACACTCGGCACAGTAAAAAAAAAGATGAGTCACTTTTTTTTTATTACATTGAGAGAAACAAACGAGCACACACCTTCACAATTCACCCGATGGCAAGTGATTCCTGCGGTCCATAACATCTACATTCATCCTTGATAAGGAATCATAATGCAGATGACCCTTGAGGGCTGAGACGGAATGACTCGTCACCAGTGATAAAGGTCTCCGAATCCCTACACTCACCAGACGAAACACAGCAGCATTATTATTAACTATTATTATTAGCTATTTTAAGCTGGTATAGTGTTAGGTCGTGGGCCTGCCCCGGTCGAGCTGACCCATTCATTCTGTTGCTAGATACAAATTGTAGTGTAGCTCTACTAAGTCTAAAAAGTACTGTAAAACCGTCAATTCGTATTGCACCATATTGATTCCGGGTTGGGAGTCTTCGATTCCCAATCCCCCCATTTGATCATTATTCAATTAATTATCAATATACAATAATGGGCTATAAGCCCACTATTGTATATATGTATTGCTAATTTTTTTATTATTTTCCTTTTAGAATTTCGAACTAGACATAATTTATTGTACTGACTGTCTCAGAACGAGTTCATGAGCTGATAACAACAGATCCTAATGGATAACAAGGTGTGATTATCGTCTTAGCCGTTATGTTTTGATGTTATGTCGATGCATGTGTACGTATGTGTATGTGATCTAATGTAATAATAATAATGAATTATAATGTTGCCACATTATGTTTTTTGCAAAATTCAAAGTTTTTTGTGTCCAATTCTTTGGTAAGATCACTTAAGACACAAATCTAAAAATATTTTGTAATCGGATTTATGAAAAAAAATCGGAAAGACTTCAAGACTTGGCAACATACGAATATGCTAATGTCTAAGTATTGTAGCAAGTATATAGTAAGTATATAGTAATGTATATGTACATATTACTAGATACATACGCGTAAATTTAATTAAAAAAAATTAAACAGTATTTTAGTAAAATGAAATAACAAAAGCCGGAGATTAAAAAAAAATTGGGAGTCCCTTACCTGTAACTTTCTCTTCTATAACTTTTCCTTTACCCATGCAAGAATTTTCCTTATCTCTGATGGATTGGAAGATACGTGCGAATCGCCCTTTTTCTTCAGGCTTATGCACAACCACGTCTGCTTCTTCGTTATTAGCTGTTTCATTATGGGAGTCGATGTGATCTTCACTTCTTACTATTGGCATCACTGCTTGAGTTTTAGCAGTTTTTCCTGCTTGGGGACTAGATTTATCTGAAGCACAAGGAATTGTCTCATTTTCAGACTGTCCCGTTTCACTTTTTTGATCATCATCGCTGTATTTACTTAGATTTGGACTCATCTTGGATATATCTGGTATGTGAAGTAAATCCTGAATGATCGGTGTTTTTGGAGGCGGAGAGTTGTCAATTTCTAAAATTTTATCTGGTATTTCAAGCGATACCTTCTCGTCAACATGTACGGGATCTAATTTTGCTTCTGTCTTATGTATAATATCTTCAACGACTACCATTTTCATCACCGTTTCTTCTTTTAAATCATGAATGATATCGTCAATTTCCTCTTTTGATTTTTCTATTATTTTCTCTTCCTTATCCATAATTTCTTTTGTATCAGCTTCTATAATCGCAGGAGTATCCTCTATTCCAGCATTTATTATTGGAAATATATTTATATCGTCTTTGTTTATGTCGGGAATGTTATGAGAGCTTCCATTTTCATCCAGGTCGTTTATGTTTACAATGTGCGAGCCACTGACATTTGCTTCTAATGAATCTATCGATCCGATTTCCTCGTGATTGTTTCCGTTTACACCATCTGTGTGGGATTCATTGTTGTTAGCATTTGTGACGTCATTGGTTAACATGTCCTCGGTTTTATTATGTCCTGGAATTTTTTGCAAAGGAGGTAGATCGGTTAATGATATTTTTTGTGTCAACTCTGTATTGAATCCGTTGCTTGAAAATATATCGTTTGTACTTTTTGTGGCTGTTAATAGCGTGTGGCATCCACCGCAAGACACGTTGTCGACAACGTAACCATTCATAGCGGTGACCCGTTTGGGTGCGTATTGATTGGGGACTGCCTCGTTCGAGTTATCGGCGTCGCTTTCCTCCTCCAAACACAGTTTGTTGTGCCTCGACTCGCCGCACGTGTAAAATAGACCGTTATCTGTAATGAATTCGCGACGTTGACTAATGAATGCAGAATTTAAGTGTAATATTTCACGGAAAAAATGTATGTATTTATATATATATATATGCTTAAGTTTTAAATCCTATGACTTTTACCTACCAAATTTATTAAATGTATAAAATTTGATATACATTTAATATTATTTTCTCAGCTCCATATATATTGAGTCCTGTTTTAGTGTCATAATTTAAACAGGACAGAGGTATAAGTATAAAATATACGTAAGAGTTTATGTATCTTATAAATGCATTGGCTTGTAGGTACAAAGAAATGCATTTTCTGTCATTAACCTCCGCGCACAGGTGAAGTATCTTGCTTTTCATCTAATGTTTAGTTTCATAATTTAAATTAAATTATACGTATATTAAGCCATATAGGTACATCTTACATGTATTTTGATTGGTTATTACCACCTGTTAAATATGTTTGTGCAAATTGTCTGGCATTAAAAATATTTATCTTGAAATGGCGAAATTAATATTTTTCAGTAATGCTGGCGATAATACTTTTAAATATTTAAAGTAACATATATCAAAGATATAAACCTAAATATAGGAAAAGTAAAAGAGATACTTTCTTTTTTTTTGTGTATGAGTATTGCTGTTAGTCCAGAGAAGAGACCTCTACAGCTTTATCTCATATGCATTGCGAGCGGGAGGTCCGCTGTGTAAGGATAGTAGTCTATTAATGGTTGTTATTTAGAAGTACTTTTTAAGCCTTTTAAAGTATGATAGTATTAACATATTTTAATATATATATATATATATGGCATATATATATATATATATATATATATATATGGCATATATATAGTATATCAGGTAGATAAAAACATAATTTGCATATTATGCAGGTGCGCAACGATTAAATATTCGCCGTTTTTAAACATTTCTATTTGTAATATACCCCTATAGTATTTTTTACTTCATTTAAACTGCATATCGCTTAGTGAGAAATGTAATAGAAATTATTTAAAGCCTTTAATAACAAACGCGATCGCCCATCAGGGGTTGCGACAACCGGGTTGAGAAAATATAGTCTAGTACATACATATGTATGTGATATACACATCATATCATTTACCGTCCGGTGAATATTTTCGTTTCTCGCTCATATTGTAAAAAAACTTACCGGTAACAAAAGCCGTATGCATTGCGCCGCAAGCTACCAGCTTCAGCTGATACCCATCGAACATCTTTTCCATATCTATTTCGGTGGGAGTGGTGACGTGTTCCACTTCCTCCGCCATCCCTAGCTGGCCCTTTTCGTTTGACCCAAATGCTAGAATTTGACTCTCGTCCATAGACAATAGAAACGTGTGATTAGCTCCGCAACAGGCGCTTTTAATTGGTACGTCAATTGGGAGAACCTCTGGTACGTATACGGTGGTTGCTGTGTTGTGGATACCAAGTTTCTGATTCTCATTGTCACCGGTTACAAATACAGCTCCTTTATCTGTAAAGAGTTATGCCATGTCAGTGTCGGCTGCATGGCGTCACCTACACATACGTGATATATCTGATATAAATGTTAAATTAAAAACAAAATATCAATTACATCTCGTTTTAATTAATGTTAATTTAAAGAGACATTCTTGAAGTTTATTTATGAAAAACAACCGTTTACAAATGCGCACCATTCATTTGTTCACACTCATTTAACCCGGAGCTAAAATTTTCAAAAACTCGCTGGAGCATCGCTCTTGGAATAGAGTTGATTTCTTCAGTGATTCTTTGCTTCAAAACATTCAGGTTGGGTGTCAATGGATTGTAAACTTTGCTTTTTAGGTAGCCCCATAGGAAGAAATCAGCAGGTGTTAAATCAGGGCTCCTCGGTGGCCAATTGATGTCTTCTCGGCAAATTATCACTCTGCCAGGTAATACATCGTGAAGACCAGCTAAGTCATGAGAAGTGGCTCCATCTTGCTGGAAAAAGGCATTGCGGTTATAGCCCTTCTGGTTTTGCATTTCTGTAGCCATAAAAGTCCGGATCATATGGTAATATCGGTCAGAATACACGGTCTGAGTTCGACCTCGGTCATCCTCAAAAAAATAAGGACTGAAAATTCCTTGACTTGATATGGCAGCCCAAACAACAACTTTTGGCGAGTGCAAAGTCTAAAGTCTTCTGATGCAGTTCTAACGGATTCTCGGAAGCCCAGTATCTGCAATTTTGTCTATTCACATGACCGTTGATGTGAAAATTCGATTCGTCGGAGAACCAGATGTTATTGAAACTCCTAAAACGGTTTTTCATTGTCCTGCAGAATTCGACTCGTTTATTAGGATCATCAGGCTTCATTTCTTGAACAATAACAATTTTATAGGGGTGAAAATGTAAATCTTTCGAAATAATGCGATGAACCGTAGATTTGTTCAAATTAAGAGAAGCTGCGCGCAATCTCAATGACTGTCGTGGGTCGTCCATAATAGACGTTCGAACGCGATCGACGTTCATGCTCGTTCGTGATGTCTTTTTACGCCCAGACGATTTCTCTGGTATTGTATTCACAGTCTCTTTAAACTTGCACACCCAATGCTTAATTAAATTGACACTTGGCACATGTCTTAAGCTCTTTAAATTAAAATGTGTCCTGTAGAGACGACGAATAACAGTGTAGGAATCGTTGTTTTTATAAAACGCTCTCACGCAAAACGCGCGCTGTAATTCCGTGAAACGATTCATGGCTACTAAACTAAACTAACCGGCCAAGCTTTTGAGTCCACTCCCCCCAATTCAAAAACGAAAATCATTCTGAGACACCCTATATATAATGTCATTATTTTACAGAAAACTAAAACTTAAAACTATCACATGGTTCAGCTGATTTTATATGATGGTTGTGGTCCATGACATACCACATGCATTGTTAATAATTATTAAAATACACATGTTCTCCCCTGAGGACTGATGGAGATGGATGGAGAGACCTCATTACCTGTAATTAAATACTAATTTGAAACACAATAGTGTTATGGTATTTTAAGCTGATATTATGTAATAAATTGTTTTCAAATCTACGAATGTTTGTACTTGATATGTAACGTCAAACCACATCTGTTCACATGCACACGCCGCCCTCGCAAAGTAACCACTGCGCGTATCCGACTGTTGAATTATTTATTATAAATGTATATACCTACGTATATATATCTTCTATTTTTTTTATTTCATTGGCATGTAATTTTTTTTAACGTAGTGGTGAATTAGAGCTCGCTATTGTGTTTTTTTTAAAAAAATTAATGAATCCGAATCTTCCTCCGATCTCATCGTATCCGACTGTTGAATTATTTATTAAAAATTTATAATATTTATGCAAAAAATAGAATCAACCTATGTATTCACAATTATCGTCTGCTTTTTTTATTTCATTGAAATGTAATTATTTTAACGTAGTGGTGAATTAGATCTTGCTATTGTGTTATTTTTTTAATAAATAAATGTATCCGAATATTCCTCTGATCTTATCGGTTTAGTGAAAGAGATGACGAGTAAGTGCGTCTGTATTTGCGTAAACACTACTATAATTACACACTTAATTGACGTGTGTTTATTTTATGCTGATCTTAAGACTCACCTTTAAAATAGATTTTGTTTTAATGTAATCATTCTTTTTATTAACTTTAATTCGGTCCAATGAAAGAGAGTGCTCTCAAATTGGGAAGGAAGCGGAGGTCCGTTCAGTAGTGTATTATTTTTACGTTATATGTTTAAGGTAAAACACGAAAAGATCTTACAGCTCACAGATTTAATTAATTTTATACGTACTTGACTAGGATCACTATCAATAGTTGAAAGAGGAGCAAAATGATCTAAATCATAAAATAGAACTTCTATTAGATGAAGATCACGCAAAAAGCCTTTAGAAACAAGAGACTATTATTGCAATGGAAAAAAATCGACAACTTTATTGGAAGGTTACATTGGCGGAGTCAAAGGTTAGAGGCATCTGTTGATATTTCGTTTTTATCTGACTAACGAGAAGACTTGAAGTATTTAAAAAGAGATATAATACGCAAACCAAATAGTGATGCAATTACTGGTAACGAGACATTAAATCTCATTATCAGAGATGTCAACGCATGTTTTTTCGGGCCGATGGCCGCTGTTAGCCCGAGGGCTTTTACAGTTTCACCGGGTTGAGAGGTGACCGTCACACCTAGTATATTATATAAAAATAGATACCTATATTTGTAAAGCTTACCGGTGATGAAGACGGTGTGATAGTAGCCGCACTCGACGAAGGCGATCCTCTCCATGAACTTGAGCTCTGTGAGGTGGGTGCAGCTACGTGTGCCTTCGCCCAGCCCCAGCTGGCCCTCCGAGTTTGAACCGCAAACGAATACCCGTCCGTCCTCTGGATATGTTAAATTCATTACATAATAGAAAATGATTTGACTGGGAAAAGAGCATAAATCACCATTCCTGTTCACAGCCAACAATGAAAATCATGCACCATGTTGAAATTCATTGAGTATTAAAAAAAATTCAACACAATACATTTTTTTGGGTTGAGAATAGAAATGGTGAGTTTTTTTTATCAGTCACCTAACATAAGTATAAATAAAGGTGTGAACTAGTGACTGTGCGAACGCGCCAATTTATATAATTTTATCAGCAATTCGGATGTGGTTGGAGAGAGCCCAAAAACATGATACATGTTAAAAATCAAGTCAAAGAATACCTGGGTGAAATAGCACCATAACTGGTTTGTTTCATATAGCGAGGGTTAGAGGCCATTTATTAGTAGCCAGGCGTTTCATTTTAGTACTCAAGGACTAGCCACCATTTACTAGTAGCGAGGGATTTAATTTTAGTACTCAAGGGTTAGGAACCATTTACTAGTAGCGAGGCAGTTCATTTTAGTACTCGAGTGTTAGGAATCATTTATTAATAGCGAGGCATTACATTTTAGCATTCAAGGGTTAGGAACCATTTACTAGTAGCGAGTTATTTCATTTTAGCACTCAAGGGTTAGTAACCATTTACCAGTAGCGAGGCATTTCATTTAAGCACTCAAGGTTTAGGAACCATTAACTAGTAGCGAGGCATTTCATTTAAGCACTCAAGGGTTAGGAACCATTTACTAGTAGCGAGTCATTTCATTTTAGCACTCAAGGGTTAGTAACCATTTACCAGTAGCGAGGCATTTCATTTAAGCACTCAAGGTTTAGGAACCATTAATTAGTAGCGAGGCATTTCATTTAAGCACTCGAGGGTTAGGAACCATTTACCAGTAGCGAGGCATTTCATTTTAGTACTCAAGGGTGATAACTTATGTGCCTCTTCAATGTTACTTAAGGGTGAGATTAGGTGTTTATGGTCCGCAGTCACGACTCACCATCATGTGTTCGATTGTCACCCTTCTTCTTATTAAAAATATCAGATGATGCGTAATTACCAGTGAGTATGGCGCTGTGGTTGCTGCCAGCTGACACCTGCTTAACCGGAACGGAGTCCAGCTCCACGTACTGCGGCACGCTACGCGGTTCCGTGTCCCCAGTGCCCAGCTGCCCTTCTTCATTGCACCCCACTGTGTAGATCGCGTTGGTGTCTGGTACATAAAAGAAAATATTCTTTAACTTTAGTTTAACAACAAAACATTTTTAATATTCTCATTTTAATGGTATCACTTTATGGGTGGACTGAACAAACAATCAAAAAATTTTACATAATTATATAATTGTTTACTTGTTTAACACAAGGCGTAAATGAAAAAAATATTTTTAACATCGTTTTACTAGCTGTAGCTAGAACGGGTCAGCTTGAATGGGGAAGGACCACGCTTACACAGAATGCCGGTGTGGAATAGCGTCACATATATCACAGGTGACTATGCATTCCATCTTAGTCCTCAGGAGTGAGGGGTGACATGAGCACGTTTTTTTATTTTTTTTTGTTTACGGCAAGTGATTCCTGCGGCTCATGACATATACATTCATCCTTGACAAGTAATAACAGTGCAGATGCGTTGTCACTATTGAGCACTAAGATAAAGTGCCTCGTCACCAGTAATAAAGGTCTCCGGATACCAGCACCAGACGAAACACAGCAGCATTATGCTGCTATTTTACGCTGGTGTTCTGTGGGGGCATGGTCCTACCCCGGTCGAGCTTACCCATTCATTCTGCAGCAATATACTGCAGCGTAGCTATACCACTATAAAATGCGTCTTGAATCTTTGTTGAGAATAGATGAAGATGGTAATGGTCACCATCAGGTAAACTGTGTGCTCGATTGTCACCCTTAATATAAAAAACAAGGTTATGTATAAATATAAGAACAAAGTATTTTATTAATACTTCCTGAATACAAGTGAATAGTGATGTAGTTTTGATATCCTTTTTTTGCATAGGAATATAAGGAAGCTTGAAGTTCGTGTGATATGGTCAATGATGGTAGTTATCTAAAATGCGGATGCGCATCGTCTGGTATCTCCTATCGTATGCTACCTACCTACTACCCACCTTGCTACCTCTTAATACCTACAACATGCAACAATTATGCTGTTATTTTTCTACTGGAACTAGCTCTGCGTGACTATTCTGTTGGAGCGTAGTGAATTATTAATCGTAACCAATATTGAACCTGTAACGAAGACGGTGTGAGCTCGTCCGCAGGCGACGAACATGGCGCGGTGCGGCTTCAGCCACTTCACACAGCTGGGCCGCGTCACTTCGTCCTTGTGCCCCAAGCCCAGTTGGCCCCAGGCGTTGCCGCCGAACACGAACACACGGCCGTTCTCTGAAGGAGATAATGATAAAAAGAAGCAATGGTCGTCGTTGGATCGAACCTGTCACTCAAATATTGTCGTGAGTCCTAGCATCCTAGCTTAGTGTGAGTGGTTGACGGGAATGTTGGTAACGTTTTGAAAAAAAAAATTATACCTTCAAAAAAGCGTCAATAACCTAATGGTTTAGGATACCTATAGGATATACGTATCTATTCGACTATTGCCATGAACCATCTCCTCAAGATGTTTCCTAAATAAATATTTTTACATTCCAGGAGCAAACTGAAGAAGAGACACGATGAGAAGTCGATAGCAGATTGACAATCGTGGACGTGCTCGTGTTAATTAGTGACACTTTAACGAAGAGGAATTGCAGTTCTTTGATGGTATTCAGCCTTCTGAGGGGCGCCATGAGGGATCGTAATCACCCCCCTCTGTAGTCGTCGACGTTCTTCGTTTACAGGGATCGAAGCTCAACAGTGGTGTAGCCGCTCTTCGTGCCAGAATCGCCGTTGTCTCCCTATTCAGCTAGCGAGTTCGCGAGTCTGTTCCGTTAAAGTTCAAAAGGTAAAAAGACCAACAGCATCACACAGTACTAAAAAAAGATGGTATTCAAGTGCGGTGTGTGCTCGCAAGTGATAAGATTTATTCAATCTAGAGTCTAGTGATCTCTGTCTCCTTTATTATACATACTATAAATAGTATTATTATTTTAAGTACTTTTTCTTTTCTTTTTAGCATTTTAAGCTTAGTTGGAGTGGTTAACCGGAATGCTAGTAATGTTAAACTGCTAGAGATATATAAAAAAAAGGGCTAGCATAATTTGTATATCGAGGGTATAATAGTAACAGTGTTGCCATTGACTGGTGAATAAAAGAAACGGAAGAATTATTGATGGTTGCAATGATAGTTGTTCATGTATCAGCATTATGATTTTTTATTTAGTACGAACGTGGATCTCATGGGGCGCAGGCGTCACATCAGGAGAAAAAAAAATTGATCGGAGAAATAATATGGAGCCCACTAACTGAAGCATCAATAGACTAATTGTTCAGGGGTACGGTCTGCGAAATTTAAGGTCGTAGGTTCCAATCCACCATTCGACAATTGTCGTGAAACATCTCGTAGCACAAGCATTTTTGGGATGGGTAACCGGAATATTAGTAATTTAAATAGCATTGCTAATATTCTTTTAAAAAAAAAAAACTGCTGATGAGGTATTGCATCTTAGTCCTCAAGGATGACAACTTATATGCTTGATTCTTTATGGATTAATACCAGGTGTACTGTGTGCTCGTTTGTCACATAAAATTATTAAAAAAATGGACCGCAAAGTACCTCGTGGTCGTAAAAGTTATTTTTATAGTCAGTGCCAAGACGTTGGTACAGTTATGGTAATTTATGAGAGGCGTTCTTGGGTCATGTAAAAAACTAATTAAAGCGTAACTTTTGACGAAGGTCAAAGTCGTAGTTATGTGTGACAAAGAAATTATTAATCAAGTGATTACGATCTAACCTTTAAGATGCTAGTTTAAAGAAATTTTTGTAGTTTCGCGTGTTTATTAAAAAATATTCTTAACGAGTAAGAATCAGGTTGTTGCTGATAACGTTTACTTGGTCGAGAACTATCAGTTACTATCAGTTACAGTACTAACTAACAGTTATTCGTAGCAGCCTATCAATTACAACTTAGATACATATAGATAGGTATAGAACAGGTAAGTACATACATATATATATATATATATATATATATATATATATATATATATATATATATATATATATATATATATATATATATATATATATATATATATATATATATATATATATATATATATATATATATATATATATATATATATATAGTGGTACATACGGCATGTTAGGTTCTCGAAATATGTGACGTATAGCGAAACTGCGTAATCGACATATTTGGGTTCGATGCTTCAAGGACTTTAAGTTTTATAATTATAATAATAATTTGCTTTATTTGCTACACACCAGATACACAAAAACATAAAAAAACATTAGTCTTCTAAATTGATGAAACGATACAATCCTGGTATCTTTGGAGCGAGTTTTCCGATTTACATTACAAATTGATAAATAAATAAACCGACGGATAAGATTAATTTAGGTGGTGCAAGTACTTAATATAATAACAGCCCTTACTTTCATTTAAAAATATGCTTTTTAAAAGTTAGTGTAAGTTAAAGAAGTAATTCAAAACGACTTAAGTCGAAATGATGTAGGTCGTATTTACACGGAGTAGAGTCAGGCTATAAACTAGATGTGGCATAAATGGATCGACTCAACTCGGGAAAGATCACGCTTTCACAAAATAAGAGTTTTAATTAGCAGCTTACTGCATTTCTGGGCGATGAGAGATAACGTAGATATAATGACTGGTATTGAGGCCCTTTTCTTTTGGTCCTTAGGAGTGAAAACGAACGTACTTGTATAAGGATGTTACTAGTCACAGGGATGATTTATCACAGTATACTGTGTTCGTTGTACCCTAATTTTATAAAAAAAAAACAATATTTTCGCATATCTATGTGTAATGTAATCGGGAAGCAGCTAGCGTATTCCATGTTGTATGTGTCCATATCCAACATGTAGTTTTTGACACTAAACGATCACTAATGGCCGTTTATTATATTTTATTTTATTTATTTATTTAACTTTTATGTACACAAAGCATTTATATAAGGGACGTTTAAGTTTATTGTCATTACAAAGAACACAATAAAATTATAAAGGTATTATATCATTTCGACTACCGAACTCCAACTAAAGAACTACGCCAAAACAAAATTATTTAATCTCGCTCAAATATTTAAATTTAAAACTTGTACTCTTATAACAAATAACAATATTAAATTTAACATAAAATTCCAAAACGGGATAACAAACATAACTTACGTAACAAACACACATTAAAAACAATTACTCCGCGAACTAACTATGGAAATAAAACTATCTTGTTTGAAGGCGTTCAAATGTTCAACACACTGCCGGACAAGAGCAAGAATTGTAACAGTATGAATATTTTCAAAAACAAACTCAAATCACATATTATTATCAAACTATAATAACCGCTTCTCCATTATATTATCTTCAATTATGTTTAATTTAATCCCTGTCAATTTAGATTCTTATAGTTATGCTAGGGTTTGTTTATATTTATATTAATTATGTATTTTAGTGTACCTACGTATTTACTCACCCATATAGTGTTTTTAAATTATTCTCATTGTAAGCGAAACTTTGTGTTTTTTAGAAGAAATAAAGATCTTTAATCTGAAGTAATATAGGAAAGGTATATACAAAGGCGCAGCTTATTTCACAATAAAAATCTCCTCCAGCAGGCCTGGTGTTGGACGTATATCAGGAAAAAAAAAAAAAAACTCAAAAAAAAAAATAACGAAAAATAGTGAAAAAATTTAATTAATATATAAATAATAATAAACTAAATACAACGTTATTATACCGCCATTAAAATTCACGACTTTTCTTTCTTTTGTTCTTTTTCCTTTCTTTCTATATTTTTTCATTATTTAATAATTATTATCATCAGTCTATAATAAGAAATATAAATTAATTCAAGTTAGGTCATTTGACCATTCACAGTAGGAATATTTATTTGTGCCGATCGAAGTAGGTTTAGTGTTAAGAGTAAAGTTGGTGCGGTAAAACAGTAACGAATTTACGGCATATGACGGCGCTGTGCTCATCGCCGCAAGAGATGGCAACGATCGGGTCGTTTTTGATGAAGAAGTGGCTGGGTTCGTTGTCGGCGAAACGGGACTTGCCGAAGGTAAACACTGCTCCAGTATCTGTAAATATAGGAAAAAATCGTCAATATAGGGAAAAACTAAAACTTTATATATAAATTATATAGAAATTATATTATACATAGGAATATTTTATACGTAAAAAGTTGCAATAAAATATCTTTGGTTGTACTGTTTATATCTTGCTGGTTTTGATATCATTATATAGATAACATTTTAAAAACATATTAATTTAAAGTAAAAATGCCTTCCCGCCATTTTTCTATTGTTTTTTTGTCCGCCAAATAAGTGAATCTAACGAAGTAATTGGATACAATTTGAAGTTTTATTTCAAAAAAAGGGAAAATGCGACAAAAACGCGATAACTTTTGTGACGTTAATGGACTCAACGCAGTGTCAGTAAGAGTAGCACAAAATTGGTTCAAGCGTTTTCAGTCCGGAAATTTTAATGTCAAAGATGAAGCTCGCTCTGGTCGACTGTAATACATAAAGTCGATGCCATTTTTGAAAAAGTGGAGCAAGAGCGGAATATTAGTAATTACGACAAAACTGAGGGGCTAGGTGATGACCACAAAATAGTTTTGACCCCTTTGAAAAAGTCTGGATAAACAAAAAGGAAACTTGGGTGCCACACGAGCTCATTAAAAGAAATGAATCGTGTATTTAACGTTATTAAACCAAACCGTTTTTGAAAATATTAATCACTGGTGATGTAAATTGAATTACCTACGACAAGAACGTGCAAAAAAGATAATGGTCAAAGGGCATTCAAGGTCCACAGACTATATCGAATCCTGGATTAACCCGCAATTTCAAACCCGGATTTTGGTGCAGTGTCAAATACACGGGATGTACACACAAAACACTCAGATCTGAAAACGAACGATTTGTAATACATGAATGTTGTTCCTCATCAGGGAATAGTACACAGGACCTACAGCGAAGCACTCTGATCTATACACAACGCGTCCTTCGTTGAAAAACCACTCCATCTAATCATTAAGAGCCATTAAATGATAAACAATTGAAGACATGGTAGAAAAGACTTGTTGAATAGAGGTATATCTCTTACGACCGAAGGTATAATATACAAGTATAAATCCTTTGTCGGTATCGATTAATCTAGTAATCTAGTTGGTGTGATTGCCCGGCTATTGTTTAAAAGAGTAAAAAGAAACGAATGAGTAATTGTGTATATTTATATATATATTACTTATATATCTATTACTTTTATGTAAACTCTCACTGTTTAACCTTTCAGACATGACGTCATTGCGAATGTTCTGTTAGCATAAAATTAACATATACAGGGGAAGGTTTGTGTTACCATCCATGGAATCGGCGCTATTATAGTCCAGTACTTTTAGCGAAAGAATAGAGGAGTTTATTACTTTGGGCGCACGAAATATCCGTTGACCTTGAGTTAACGGTCAACCCTTAATCGGACCTCAGATTGTTATCAAGTTCGAATTATAGTAAGGTTTTCGTTTGCCGAATTACTTAAGAGGCCGATTACTGAAACTATGACTATACTCGTATATTCTGCTATCTAAAATCAAGTATAATTTATGGAAATCGTAACCTCGAAAGGTTTTAAAAGGCTTTTGTTTAAAATAACATATAGCCAATGAAATGTGGAATTATTTTTAAATCCGAGTTAGTTTTGAATTATTCTGCTACCGTATTTTTAATATTCCTCTATTATTCTTTTTTAAATAGGAAAATAAGGGATGTTCAAAAGCCTTTAGTTTATTCAATTGTGTAAAATATAATCAATTTAAAAATTAATCATAAGCATTAAATCCATGCAATTATCAAAAAAATCTATTGTTTAAAAAGTGATATAAATATAATAAAGAAAAAAAGCAGCTTTTACAGCGAAAGAAATGGCGGGGTTATATTAAAAAGAAATAAAATTAATCATTGTAATAGAAAACGTGGCGGGGCAAAACGTGATTAACTCTATATCCGAAAGAGTAACGACTTTTTTTAGACTCTAATAAAACAAAAAGTTACCGATCTAAATATATAAAAGATATTACTTTTAGTTTTAGTTTTTTTTTAAATTAAATAATGACTGTAAAAATTTGCAATTTATGTAATTTCAAATAGTACAAAACTTTTTATGGTATACAAGCCTAGGTTAAATATTTTTTATGTTTATATTATTTTATTTTAATAGAACCACATGTAACTTGATTAGTCTTTGTTGACTATTAAATGGCCATAGGTTGCTAAATACAGATTATTCCACACACAGGTACGAGTACATCATGCTAATTAAAACTAGTTGTACAATAACTTAAAATTAAGAGAAATGAACTATTTGTACAATCTTAAATAACAATTAATATTTTAAATAAACTAAACTAAACTAACTATGAATTAAGAATAGTGACTTCCTTAGATATTATGATCAATTTTGAAATAATTTTATCCTTAAAAGTTTCTAAATGGGCACTAAATAGGTCAATAGACTTTATAATTAGTATTTAAACTTAATATTTTTTTAGTGAGATAATAAAATTTACTTGACTCTGCTTGATAGTTAAGATTTATTATTGTTAATATTATTTTTAAAATCATAGCATACTTTTATGCCAAGTCGGAAAAAAGTAATTTCAACTTTTTGGATCTACATTTCATTGAGAAATGTACTATATAGTATAAAACTATACAATTTTCGCCCCGTTGTAGCTCACAGCTTCAGGTCTGGACATGTTTTATGCAACAAGTTTAGGTTTATGATGAAGAAAGTTAGGTCAACTCATTGTGTAGATTGTGGAGTTTGAGGATTTGTACCATCTAGTGTGTGTAGGGCCGACTAAACTTGTATTAGTTATTTTTTCTTCTTGTTTAATTAGTTTATTGCTACACCTATCTTACACATATCTCTCACCTTGGGTTGACTGGTAGAGTTTGCCTTTGGCATTAAGTCCGCCCTTTGTGAACTTTAAACTTTGTTAAGGTTAATGCAATAAAGAGTAAAAAAATAAATATATAAGCCTAATAAGGTCCCGAAAACTGAATGAAAGGATGTTGACTTGTTTGACGAATAGTTATCACAATGGAATAGTAAAGAGGCAAAGAGTTTATTAAAATTTGTGGCCAATCTTACATGGTTTAGTTTAAGATTAAGATATGATAGGACTGACATGCGAATTGTGCGTCCTTATTAGATTAGAAAAAGAAAACGTTTAAGTTAATACGTACGTAATACCATAGATCCAAAAGACACTGCTGGGCATAAAATCATTTTATTATACTCCATAGTTACTTCTTAGACATGCAGGTTGTCTATACTTATAATTGACAAGATTTATAATTGACAGTTGATCGGTGCCAGCTCCGGAAATCTAGGAGGTTGCTCGCGTATTGTGAAATAACAGTGAGCGTCCGAATACCTAGCTATGTGATTTAGCTATGGTTTTGTGGTAATATTTTTTACACGTGTACCACATCTCGAGTTGAGATAATCTAGAAATCGAATCCTTATATAATAAATAGTTCGACATACATATATCTTATTAATGATTTAATTTTGTCCGAGTCTCAAGAGATTGAGAGTTCTTTGAGCGTAATATTAGACCACATCGTCCATTGTTTTTTAATTAGGGTTCTGCAATCCAGGGTTACAGTTGATAAATAGCGGGTAAGAGGTAAAGGGTCCTTTAAAAGCGAATCTAGCCTATTCGTACCATTTTAACGAAAATTGTGCGGACGGATTATGCGTGCGTCTAGGAAACATATTTTTAACAACCTTGGGACTCGCGTACCTCTAAAATTCTATGCAAACCTTCACACAATACATACTTGTATAAATTTGCTTGAATGTGCTTTACGAAAACATGGGTTACAGTAAATAAAACGTCCTGCATATCACACTCACATTAATTCTCTAAAACTAGTCATAGAGTAATACTTTGGAAGTTATTATACTCGTAAAATCTCTCGCAACTAGTAATGAGGTTTCGAGTTTCTTTCACGAGCTAGGACACAGTTAAACAGTAATAATCTTCATTATTTCAACCCATCACTAGTCCACTGCTAAACATAGGGCTCCCTCACAGAATGCCATAGAGTTACATCCCGAGCCACCTATCCATCGCCTAAAGTGTTTTATTTAAATTTATTATTAATATCATTAATTTAAAAATTATATACGTACAATAGATAATTATCGGTATACCAAAAATCAAATTAGATTTATATGTGCATAGTGCGGCATATAACAATTACATTAATAAGGACATGGAGTCAATGCATATGCGTTGTTCTTCCTGTCGACTAATATTAATTATTCATGTGTTCTATAAAACTTAAACTCGAATTGATATGTTTCAAGACTTTAAAAAAGTGCTTTTGATACGTCCAATTAAATACCGCCAAACTCGGAAGGTAGGTATCTGCCGTTCTCAGGTAGGCGCAGAGCAGACGAGAAATTATTCTGTAATTATTTTCCTTGGGTAATTACTTTCAACATTGGTAAGTAATGTCTAATTCTATGTATTTATATATTATATTATACATTAAATTCTGATGGGATCATATGAACATTTATTTTGGTATTATAAAATAGTTTACATAGTTTAGGGATCTGGAGACCATGTCACGGGTAAGCAACACATTCCAACTCAGTCTCCAGAGGTGATATTGCAGTACTGATCGTCCAGGGTAGCGAATCCGTGGAGGATGGCGGAGCGGTTCCGGGTGTCCGTAGTGAGGGTGTTAGAGGTGGCGTGACCTGCCCTGGGACGTGCTAAGGCTCAGTGCAGAGGGGTACCGTCACGTTTCGTATCACGTTACGTTCTAGGAGCCACTACCAAATGCACTGAAGGTGGATACTGAGAAGGCTTTAGTGGGCTCACTCAGTCTTCTCCTCAGGATGCAGGGTATTTTTTTTAGGTATCCCCCCCGACACTAAAAAAAAGGGGTGACATTGCAAGTGCATCTTAGATTTTAGTTGAAGGATATGTTTATGGACTACACTTATCACTTATCTCACGTATTTTTATATTATATATAATATAATAATATTTTAAATATTTTAAATAGCCAAGATTTTAGATTAAAAAAAATACAATATATAAAAATAAATGGAAAAAAATACATGCACATAATACAATATTTTTTTACGTAAGTAACGACGATGATATACATAATATTATTTGAACAATGGTCGAAATGATTACTTCTATTGTGGACCAAACGCACCTACGTCAATCGTCAACCAAGAAACTAGGTGAAGGTTTATTGTAACTCGTGAAGATATGAATGCCTCTTTGCCATCTTAAGTTAAGATATTTAACCAAAAATACACGCAAATAATCACTGCTTAGTCCCAAATTATGCAAATTAATATTCAGATTATTTGTGTACACGTTGAGTAACACTGACATGAAAAAACATCTAAGTTAAACTGCTTCACAAATACAAATTACTAATACCCTCTTATGGTGCTTAGGCCGTAACATTGATATAACGGAGCAAATGTTACCAGGAGTATTTATGGTATAATAAGTGTGCCATAAATGAAGGAAGTTATTATATTGCACAGCTGCAACTAAATTTTTAGGTCATCTATATTTATAGGTTATTGATGGGATTATTGCTGCATGAGTTTTGTTATACTTGAACAAACCAAAGTACAATAAAAAAAAGTTACACGAGACTGCTAGAACATTAGGACGAAAGAACACGAACTTAGCTGTCTTTAGCAACAATTTAATAATTTAATTGTTATCTTAAACGTAAACCACTATTCATATTAATAAAGACTGTTTGAACTCGGCGTTTACACGAGGAATTTAAGAATTATGGATCAACTTACAATGTTTCTATACGCGACCTAAATGTGTTACCGGAATAACAAAATCAATAAAAATTTAATGGCAATCAATAAAAAAGAATACAACATATAAATTTTATAATACAAAGTATTTCGTACACAGCAAATTTTGAATAACTATGATATGATGTTTCTGAAGAGTACGACGACGGAATAAAATCCAAATTTTGCACTACGTCGTTTATTTGATTTTAATTTTGATAAAGTATTCAATAATCAAAAAATATTTCGAATTTTGATTGAATTATTAATTATTTGGTGCATAAAATATATATTTTTTCATCAAATCTCAATAAAAAACACACCTGGAATATCCTCAGTCATGGTTATTACGTTCGGATACTCGCTAGGCGCTTGCCATTACAATGGAGCGCGCGACCGGCCGCGGGGCGACAACTGACCGTTGCTCACGTGCCACCCTCACCACCACTGCTATTTACATGGAAATATAAGGCTCACCTAGAAAAGTCTCATGGAAAAATCTTTTTGCAGCGCTTTTAACACCCTTTAGCGTAATTGAAAATGGTAAAATGTTTGATTCTTGTTTGTTGTTTATTTTTTTTGTAAATGATGAATGCGGCCCATGATATTAACATGCATCCTCAATAAAGATAAAAGATATTTTGTGATTGTGTGATCTAAAGCAAACATTAGTTATGACTATATTTTTTTATGAGTATGGTCATAAAATCGAAAAATTAAACAAAAAATCATTTGTTTGGATAAGGATATCCTATCCTACAATATCAGTATATCAAAATATTTGTTTCATTTCTAACATCTATAATCTGTTCTAGAAGTAGACGTTTCATGTGTTGTAGTGTAAAACATTTCTCAAGAATTCTAGGGATTATATAATAGATATAATATGAATATACCTGACCTATGTTTATATGCACATTTAAATAAATATCGGTAATAATATAATAATATACATTATAAAAGAAGATGATTCAAACTTTCTATTTTAGTCATGTAAATAAAAGAAACTAGTGGGCAAGTTATAACAAATCTTAGTTGTTTTTCTGTGTATTATTGTATATATTCATGAACAGATAATTCCGTTACTTTGTAGTCATGTTTTACAAATGCAGTGCTGTTGCGTGTTCGCCATGTGCTCACTACTGCACTCCGCCTAAATAGCTGTTGATACAACTATAAAATCCACGCGTCCGCCATTATTGATTATTCTGACCAGGTAGTGCTCCTGTGAAAACTGTGAAGATATCAGAGTAATAAAAATAATGACTTTATTGCATTAAAACATTTTAAAATTATTAACTTTATAATTTACACAATAATCCTGAAGATAATTAGAGATTTGGTAGTATTGATCTCCTAACTAGGTCATTAGATAATCGGTATTTATATTAAAATCAATATCGGATTTGTTTTCCTTCAATTCATATTATAATATGTACATACATACTATATATAATATATACATTTAAGACATTTCATCTCACCCAACAAAGGTAGCGATAGGCGTAGCTATCACTAACAGCTTTATCTAAATTCTTTTTTAACCGGCACCGGGGATCGAACTCGGTTTACTCGCGTAGTATGAATTTTAAAAAAAAAACATCTGTGAAACTCACGGAGTTGAGAAGTTTCAGACCAACCATCATAAGAACAAGACCTGGCTGTATGGACTAAAGTCCTTTGCCTTTCCCATTAGGGATAAATTAATATCATCATCATTATCTAAATATATGCATATAATATAAATGATGTAATATGTGTATTGTGCAGATATGTCGTACACAATACACCGAGTTCAATGTAAAAACTGTAACTTTTAAGGAGAAAACTGATTTCAAGGTCATTATTGATTTTAACGATACAAATAAAACATCCTTCGTCGTAATTCAAAGGCGTATGCACGCCAGTTACTCATCGAACCTTGACCTCGGCCGTACGAAGAGTAGCTACGGATTGGACATTGTAATTCCGAACAGTAATAATGAAAAAAAAGGTAGCTTCAAAATGATATTTTTTAATAGTTACACTGTGATAATCTTTGCAAATTTGCGGGGAAAAATAGGCGTTGAGTAATGACATTGATGGTAATGAATTTTACATAATTTTCTCCATTGCTATCGATAGTTTTATACGATGGTAGTACACCGGGAGCCAATTAATCATCGCGATATTTCGTCGCAGTTTCCGCAGAATGTTGAATCGTTATTTAGGATCAGGTGAATTGAGTGCTCGTTTGTCATCCCTAAAAAAAAAAAAAAGAGGAACGAGCACACGGTTCACGTGATGATTATTAATCATAAACAGCCCTATTATTATCAACCCTGAAGACGGAGTTGGGACTACCTTTCATGTTATCGGGACTCCCCACACTTACCATAAGAATTACAGAATCGTTTCGCTTCTATTTCCCGCTGCTATACTGTGAGGGGTGGCGTAGCTCAAATATAACTGCAACATAGCTCTCACATCGTTTAAATTTTACTTCCAATGGTATTGATATACTCTGGTATTCAATCTCTATATTGTTGGTTGGCTCTATCTTGTATGTATTTTTTCAAATTGTTTTTTTATTTTTAACAGTGGTAGAGCTACTCTTCACAATACAGATTTAATGGGTCAGCTTAACCGGGATACGACCACGCCCTCACAGAATACCAGCGTAAAATAGCAGCATAATGCTGCTGTGTTACGTCTGGTGAGTGTAGGGATCCGGAGACCTATATAACTGGTGAGGAGGCATTCCATCTCAGTCTTCAAGGGTGACAAGGCATCTGCATTATGATTCCTTGTCAAGGATGAATGTAGATGTCATGGGCCGCAAGAATTGCTTGCCATCAGTTGAACTGTGTGCTCGTTTATTACTCTAAACTTATAAAAAAATGATGTAATGGTATTTACACTCTGTAATACATACATACACATATATTTACACTCGGAATAGGATATAAAATCATTTTTACTCTTCATTTACTACGAAACTGAAATAAATGCCATACTTTGAATAATTTAATTCCCATATTTACCAACGTCTTAGGCGGAATCGTTTAAAACACCGCGAAGAAATAACCTGTATGCATATTTAATGAAAACCTTGCGTGGATTGAAGGTCAATGAACCGCTTCGCATGTGAAAATGGAGGGAAAGAAAAAGGTTCGACGGAAGGTTTTTACTCTCTTCTTCTTCGCATTTGTAGACATCTAGATTTACTATCACTGGTGATAACGTAGGTGTCTACGACATGTAGCGATAATTTTACATTGAATTAGAATTTATATTTCGCTTATGGAATAGCGTTGTTGTTCTCTTGGATGATTTTGTTTAATGCGACATCGACCAAGACCTACAACATAGCCTCCTTATCGGTCTATCCCTAGACGTCTATCGTAATAAGGCGAAGGCAAAGACGGATGCAGTGTTTGAGATTCGACAGATTTAATATGCATCTACACTGAAAACCAAAGAACTTAAGAGCTTTTAGACAATCGTAGCCACGTAACAGCTCTGTTCTCTTATTCTGATTCTGTTAAGTCTCTGTTAAGTTCTGGCTGCTATGAATGAGTCGGATTGATTGGGGACCACGTCTTCACAGCTAGATCTGCTATGTTTTATGACTGTGATACGGGGATTTAATTATAGGTAATCATCTCAGAGACCATCACTTACCATCAGATGAATAGTTTGTTCGTTTATTATTCCTAATATTATATAAAAAATAAATTGTAGTATAGTTTAGCTTTGATCCAGAACTAGCACACAACCTATATTCTATCAGATAGCTTATAAAAACATCAAAGGTTTAAAAATGTAAACGTCATAATAATTGAAACATCACTAAATTTATCATGAAACAGAATAATAAATGGACATATTTTAAATTGTCATTAATTATCAAGCCTGTCTTCACCTTGATATGACGTAGAACAATCGATTTTGTTGCTTGTTTGAAGGATGCGTTTTGTTGGTAGGTCGATTTCTCATTGTCAAATGTACCTCAAATTATATCAATAAAATGAAGGTAGGGCTGCCTTTGTGGAATAATCTTTATGACTAATAGAATCTAGCGGCTTGGACATGGAGTTTAGCGGTCGTGCGGTATATCTATTAATGGTTTTCCGGTTCTCGGATTTTCATGTACGTGTATGTTCGTAGTCAGAGTATCTGACTGATGCGTCACGGGTCCTGTGTTTTCTCAGCCGAGAAACAATTGATTTTAAGTTCTTGGCGTGTTATATGTGTTCCGTGTCTTTTACAGCATCTGCACCTTCCTCTAACCTATCTGCACATGCATAACAATAGATTGGCTGCTAAGTCCAGGCGTCTGCCTTAAAAAAATCTCATTATAATCAAATAAAAAAGTTGCTATAGTTTTTATGATATTACGGTTACCAAATGGTTGCACATTTCACCAGATGGTAAGTGATTCTTGCAGCCCTTTGTGCCCACGTTAATGCTCGATCAGAAATCGTTATCATAATACAGATGCGTTCTTTGCGAAGACCAAGATGGAATATCTCTTCGTGCTAAACTATTATTATGATATTTTGATCGTGGTCGTGTCGACCTTTTCCCAGGTCATAAACGCCAGCGTGACTTAACCTCGTAAAAAATATTTAAACCTAAAATCTAGGATATCTAAAGCAATTACAGATTTGTGATAATTCTAGAGGTCAAATGTAGGACTACAAATAGCTGAAAACCTCTATTTTCTTGTTATTTAACTAAATTACCTAAAGGCTTGGACTTGACCTTTAAAATATAATAAAAGAGTTATTACGGGGTGTAAATTTGGCATTATAACGTAAATCACGCAACCATACTCTAAAAGCATTGAGGTAGCGGTAGTCGAATAGAAATTAAAGGACAAATAAAAACAAGTAATATTTTCCTTTGTTCAATCCAAAATCAAAAATTTCCACAAAATTATCCACTCTGTGTATACCAAATTAATTTGTTTTTTTATATCTCTGTCTTTTGTTTTGTAAGATGTAATTTTTGTTTATTTATTATATTGAATAAGGTATGATGAGATGGACGTGATAATTCACAAAAATCCCGAAATAAAGAAAGATAAAAAAACAATTATTTTCAAAAAATATTACTTTCGATTATATTAAGACACTAGTATTTCAAGGTTATCTTGGACAATATATTACATATTTTAATATTAAGGGTGTACACATGAGCACACATTTCATCTTATGTTAAGTAATAACTGCGAACCATTAGATCAGCATGCATCAGCAACAAAGATTCAAGTCGCCTAATATTGCTGCCTTACCTTTTCGCTTATGGTCCCTACAGGGCTTTTACAGCTTCAACGAGTTGAGTTATACAGCCACCACGTCACTATAAAGTGTTATTACTTCTCAGTACTTACTTTTACTTACTCTTACTTATGTTACTTCTCTTTTAAGGTGATAGGGTAACATATAAGCACAAAGTTCTCTTGATGGTCAATATTGCCGCTACCTCAAGTAGTTGTCAAATTTATTAATGTCATGTAGTTGTCAAATTAATAAAAATACCATATTTTCTCCTGTACAACGGTCCACGTCGTGCTGCCTACGTTCATAACAGAGAGGTTGTTGGTTGTTTGGTCCCGGTTGCCATGGCGAAGATATCGTTGCATCTCGGCACGCCGTCGAATTACACGAGCCCAGGCATTGACCCCACGCCGATTTATAGTGGGAGTTCGCATGATTTTTCTAATAATTGAGAGAATAAACATAAAATATGCTTAGGGATATGAAACCCTATTTCGTTGTTCTTCTGTTCTTCGGTATAATTATGACAATAAAGAAGTTTATTTTAGTTATTTATTTAATGGAAAACCTATTGGAAAAGCTATTCTTAGGTAAGTTAGTCAAATTAATGTTTCCACATATTAGTACAAATTGAAACGGACATGTATTCACAAAAGGTAAATAAACAGAAACTGAGTTACATTATTTATATAAACTATGTTTATGTATGTATATGTGTAGGTGTGTATGTATGTATATGTGTAGGTATGTATGTATGTATATGTGTAGGTGTGTATGTATGTATATGTGTAGGTATGTATGTATGTATATGTGTAGGTATGTATGTATGTATATGTGTAGGTGTGTATGTATGTATATGTGTAGGTATGTATGTATGTATATGTGTAGGTGTGTATGTATGTATATGTGTAGGTATGTATGTATGTATATGTGTAGGTGTGTATGTATGTATATGTGTAGGTATGGATGTATGTATATGTGTAGGTGTGTATGTATGTATATGTGTAGGTATGTATGTATGTGTGTACGTCATTATGTAAGTGCGTTGTATAATTTTCCTTTAAACGTAGTCTCGTTGTGAAGGAATATGTAATTTATTTAAAGTATTTATTGTAAATGCTTGTGTGAGTGTTTATTCTTAGGTGGCAAAGTCAATAACAATATGGCTCGTTTTCATTAAATCATCGTCATCACGGCCTATCAAGAGTCCATTGCAGAACATAGGCCCCGCCCAAAGAATACCAGACGAAAAACGGTAGTGTATCGCTGCGGCATCGTACATTGCATACATTTTCATTCATTCATTGGATTGGATTTCATTTCATTGGATGACAATGCGGAAGTTCAGTTATTACTAACCTTCTGAACTATGTAGTCAAATTTCGAGAGCAGTAAATTATGTTTTTAAAAACTAAATAAAACTAAATGCCGATATTGAGGCTTTACTTTAATAAAATAAAAATAGGTGTTGCCGATTTGGAGGCACTAAAATTAATGAATATAAATGTGTTCTTATTTAATAAAGTTGGCTGTATTTGCCTGGGAACACTTGTTCAGTTTTCTCGGAAAAACAATGGTATCGCTGACTGTGCTTTCTCACGGTTGAAGACTGTGAGAAAGGTAGAAATATCTGAATTGCGAAATTGCTGAACAAGCCGTCTCTAGTCTAATACAGATGGGTGAGGGGGATGCATAACTCCTCCCTCCCTAAGAGAGAAATTATCGGAATTTGCTATTGTTGGCCTATTCCGATGATTTCGTACACACTCGTACACTGCTTTTGAAATCTTATCTCTAAACATATAAAATAGAAAAATAGTGAGACTTAACGTTATAATACATGGAACACTATAGACTAAAACACTGAATTTAGAGCCCGTTTCTGTGGTTAAAACACTGTCAAACACTTCACTATTCTTTAACGCATACGACATGAACTTTACGTCATCGAGATTGATTTCGCGCATGTTAAGTGCGCGTGCACTGGATAGGGTTGCATTCGTGTGTAGCGTGGGCAGATTTATGACGGGTATCGGTGGCACAGCTCCCGTCTCCGTGTAGACCCGGTGGTGTCGAATCCGAATTCCTTTAATTTCTAGGTCACAGGGCTCGTCGAGAGTCATAATGTATGTCCCAAACACTGAGTATTTGGTTATATCGTCGCCGCATTGTTTGGTTAATGTAGCCTTTAATTTGGTGAAAAGTATCCAATTGTCAGGGTTTAATTTCTGGACTCTCACGTCTTCAATATGAATAGGATGCTGTTTGCAATATGTAAGGTTGCTAGCGAACTTCATTAGCTGTTCTTCACAAGTTAGCCCTGGTACAGAACTCGATTGTCGTCAGTACACAGGAAATGGTCTCCAGCGGCGAGAGGACGACATGGAGCTACGATCGGCAAGTATTTTACACCTTTGCCAACAGGTAAGGGAATTTAGGAAATACGGCTAGGGTTGTGTTTATAGTCTCAAGGAAAATAGGTAAGGAGTACATTTTAAAATAATTGTATGTGCAATTATCAGTAAGTGGAACTTCCATAATAAACGTGATCTGGTTTTTCTTAATGTAAGATTTAACAAGAATTGCTTGCCATCAGTTGAACTGTGTGCTCGTTTATTACTCTAAACTTATAAAAAAATGATGTAATGGTATTTACACTCTGTAATACATACATACACATATATTTACACTCGGAATAGGATATAAAATCATTTTTTACTCTTCATTTACTACGAAACTGAAATAAATGCCATACTTTGAATAATTTAATTCCCATATTTACCAACGTCTTAGGCGGAATCGTTTAAAACACCGCGAAGAAATAACCTGAATGCATATTTAATGAAAACCTTGCGTGGATTGAAGGTCAATGAACCGCTTCGTATGTGAAAATGGAGGGAAAGAAAAAGGTTCGACGGAAGGTTTTTACTCTCTTCTTCTTCGCATTTGTAGACATCTAGATTTACTATCACTGGTGATAACGTAGGTGTCTACGACATGTAGCGATAATTTTACATTGAATTAGAATTTATATTTCGCTTATGGAATGGCGTTGTTGTTCTCTTGGATGATTTTGTTTAATGCGACATCGACCAAGACCTACAACGTAGCCTCCTTATCGGTCTATCCCTAGACGTCTATCGTAATAAGGCGAAGGCAAAGACGGATGCAGTGTTTGAGATTCGACAGATTTAATATGCATCTACACTGAAAACCAAAGAACTTTAGAGCTTTTAGACAATCGTAGTCACGTAGCAGCTCTGTTCTCTTATTCTGATTCTGTTAAGTCTCTGTTAAGTTCTGGCTGCTATGAATGAGTCGGATTGATTGGGGACCACGTCTTCACAGCTAGATCTGCTACGTTTTATGAGTGTTATACGGGGATTTAATTATAGGTAATCATCTCAGAGACCATCACTTACCATCAGATGAATAGTTTGTTCGTTTATTATTCCTAATATTATATAAAAAATAAATTGTAGTATAGTTTAGCTTTGATCCAGAACTAGCACACAACCTATATTCTATCAGATAGCTTATAAAAACATCAAAGGTTTAGAAATGTAAACGTCATAATAATTGATACATCACTAAATTTAACATGAAACAGAATAATAAATGGACATATTTTAAATTGTCATTAATTATCAAGCCTGTCTTCACCTTGATATGACGTAGAACAATCGATTTTGTTGCTTGTTTGAAGGATGCGTTTTGTTGGTAGGTCGATTTCTCATTGTCAAATGTACAATGACCTCTAATTATATCAATAAAATGAAGGTAGGGCTGCCTTTGTGGAATAATCTTTATGACTAATAGAATCTAGCGGCTTGGACATGGAGTTTAGCGGTCGTGCGGTATATCTATTAATGGTTTTCCGTTTCTCGGGTTTTCATGTACGTGTATGTTCCTAGTCAGAGTATCTGACTGATGCGTCACGGGTGTTATATGTGTTCCGTGTCTTTTACAGCATCTGCACCTTCCTCTAACCTATATGCACATGCATAACAATAGATTGGCTGCTAAGTCCAGGCGTCTGCCTTAAAAAAATCTCATTATAATCAAATAAAAATGTTACTATAGTTTTTATGATATTACGGTTGCCAAATGGTTGCACATTTCACCAGATGGTAAGTGATTCCTGCAGCCCTTTGTGCCCACGTTAATTCTCGATCAGAAATCGATTACAAATCATATTACAGATGCGTCCTTTGCGAAGACCAAGATGGAATATCTCTTCGTGCTAAACTATTATTATGATATTTTGATCGTGGTCGTGTCGACCTTTTCCCAGGTCATAAACGCCAGCGTGACTTAACCACGTAAAAAATATTTTAACCTAAAATCTAGGATATCTAAAGCAATTACAGATTTGTGATAATTCTAGAGGTCAAATGTAGGTAACTACAAATAGCTAAAAACCTCTATTTTCTTGTTATTTAACTAAATTACCTAAAGGCTTGGACTTGACCTTTAAAATATAATAAAAGAGTTATTACGGGGTGTAAATTTGGCGATTTGGCATTATAACGTAAATCACGCAACCATACTCTAAAAGCATTGAGGTAGCGGTAGTCGAATAGAAATTAAAGGACAAATAAAAACAAGTAATATTTTCCTTTGTTCAATCCAAAATCAAAAATGGCCACAAAATTATCCACTCTGTGTATACCAAATTAATTTATTTTTTTATATCTCTGTCTTTTGTTTTGTAATATGTAATTTTTGGTTATTTATTATATTGAATAAGGTATGATGAGATGGACGTGATAATTCACAGTGACAAAAATCCCGAAATAAAGAAAGATAAAAAAAAACAATTATTTTCAAAAAATATTACTTTCGATTATATTAAGACACTAGTATTTCAAGGTTATCTTAGACAATATATTACATATTTTAAAATTAAGGGTGTACACATGAGCACACATTTCATCTTACGTTAAGTAATAACTGCGAACCATTAGATCAGCATGCATCAGCAACAAAGATTCAAGTCGCCTAATATTGCTACCTTACCTTTTCGCTTATGGTCCCTACAGGGCTTTTACAGCTTCAACGAGTTGAGTTATACAGCCACCACGTCACTATAAAGTGTTATTACTTCTCAGTACTTACTTTTACTTACTCTTATTTATGTTACTTCTCTTTTAAGATGATAGGGTGACATATAAGCACAAAGTTCTCTTGATGGTCAATATTGCCGCTACCTCAATTAGTTGTCAAATTTATTAATGTCATGTAGTTGTCAAATTAATAAAAATACCATATTTTCTCCTGTACAACGGTCCACGTCGTGCTGCCTACGTTCATAACAGAGAGGTTGTTGGTTGTTTGGTCCCGGTTGCCATGGCGAAGATATCGTTGCATCTCGGCACGCCGTCGAATTACACGAGCCCAGGCATTGACCCCACGCCGATTTATGTATATGTGTAGGTATGTATGCATGTATATGTGTAGGTATGTATGTATATGTAGGTATGTATGTATGTATATGTAGGTGTGTATGTATGTATATGCGTAGGTATGTATGCATGTATATGTGTAGGTATGTATGCATGTATATGTGTAGGTATGTATGCATGTATATGTGTAGGTATGTATGTATATGCGTAGGTATGTATGTATATGTAGGTATGTATGTACGTATATGTGTAGGTATGTATGTATATGTAGGTATGTATGTATGCATATGTGTAGGTGTGTATGCATGTATATGTGTAGGTATGTATGTATGCATATGTGTAGGTGTGTATGCATGTATATGTGTAGGTATGTATTTATGTATATGTGTAGGTATGTATTTATGTATATGTGTAGGTATGTATGTATATGTAGGTATGTATTTATGTATATGTGTAGGTATGTATGTATATGTAGGTGTGTATGTATGTATGCATATGTGTAGGTATGTATGTATATGCGTAGGTATGTATGTATGTATATGTAGGTATGTATTTATGTATATGTGTAGGTATGTATTTATGTATATGTGTAGGTATGTATTTATGTATATGTGTAGGTATGTATGTATATGTAGGTATGTATTTATGTATATGTGTAGGTGTGTATGTATATGTGTAGGTATGTATGTATACGTGTAGGTATGTATGTATATGCGTAGGTATGTATGCATGTATATGTGTAGGTATGTATGCATGTATATGTGTAGGTATGTATGTATATGCGTAGGTATGTATGTACGTATACGTGTAGGTATGTATGTACGTATACGTGTAGGTATGTATGTACGTATACGTGTAGGTATGTATGTATACGTGTAGGTATGTATGTACGTATATGTGTAGGTGTATGTATGTATACGTGTAGGTATGTATGTACGTATACGTGTAGGTATGTATTTATGTATATGTGTAGGTATGTATTTATGTATATGTGTAGGTGTGTATGTATGTATGCATATGTGTAGGTATGTATTTATGTATATGTGTAGGTATGTATTTATGTATATGTGTAGGTATGTATGTATGTATGTATGTATGTATGTATATGTAGGTATGTATGTATGCATATGTGTAGGTATGTATGTATGCATATGTGTAGGTGTGTATGTATGTATGCATATGTGTAGGTGTGTATGTATGTATGTATGTGTAGGTGTATGTATGTATATGCGTAGGTATGTATGTATGCATATGTGTAGGTGTATGTATGTATACGTGTAGGTATGTATGCATGTATATGTGTAGGTGTGTATGCATGTATATGTGTAGGTATGTATGTATATGTAGGTATGTATGTATGTATATGCGTAGGTATGTATGTATGCATATGTGTAGGTGTGTATGTATGTATATGTAGGTATGTATTTATGTATATGTGTAGGTATGTATGTATATGTGTAGGTATGTATTTATGTATATGTGTAGGTATGTATGTATATGTAGGTATGTATGTATATGTAGGTATGTATGTATGTATATGTAGGTATGTATGTATGTATGTATGTATGCATATGTGTAGGTATGTATGTATGCATATGTGTAGGTATGTATGCATGTATATGTGTAGGCATGTATGTATGTATACGTGTAGGTATGTATGTATGTATGTATGTATATGTGTAGGTGTATGTATGTATATGTGTAGGTATGTATGTATGTATATGTGTAGGTATGTATGTATGTATGTGTAGGTGTGTATGTATGTATATGTGTAGGTGTATGTATGTATATGTGTAGGTATGTATGTATATGTGTAGGTATGTATGTATGTATGTATATGTGTAGGTATGTATGTATGTATATGTGTAGGTATGTATGTATGTATATGTGTAGAGTATGTATGTATGTATGTATGTATATGTGTAGAGTATGTATGTATATGTAGGTATGTATTTATGTATATGTGTAGGCATGTATGTATGTATATGTATATGTGTAGGTATGTATTTATGTATATGTAGGTATGTATGTATGTATATGTAGGTATGTATGTATCTATGTATGTATGTATATGAATATGTGTAGAGTATGTATGTATGTATGTATATGTATATGTGTAGGTATGTATGTATATGTATATGTGTAGGTATGTATGTATGTATGTATGTATATGTAGGTATGTATGTATATGTATATGTGTAGAGTATGTATGTATGTATGTATATGTGTAGGTGTATGTATGTATATGTATATGTGTAGAGTATGTATGTATGTATGTATGTATGTATGTATATGTAGGTATGTATGTATGTATGTATGTATATGTAGGTGTGTATGTATATGTAGGTGTGTATGTATGTATATGTGTAGGTATGTATTTATGTATATGTGTAGAGTATGTATGTATGTATGTATATGTGTAGAGTATGTATGTATGTATGTGTAGGTGTATGTATGTATATGTGTAGAGTATGTATGTATGTATATGTGTAGGTATGTATGTATGTATATGTGTAGGTGTGTATGTATGTATATGTGTAGGTATGTATGTATGTATATGTGTAGGTGTGTATGTATGTATATGTGTAGGTGTGTATGTATGTATATGTGTAGGTATGTATGTATGGGAAAATGTGAATGTGTTCACGTCATTATGTAAGTGCGTTGTATAATTTTCCTTTAAACGTAGTCTCGTTGTGAAGGAATATGTAATCACTTTAAAGTATTTATTGTAAATTCTTGTGTGACTGTTTATTCTTAGGTGGCAAAGTCAATAACAATATGGCTCGTTTTCATTAAATCATCGTCATCACGGCCTATCAAGAGTCCATTGCAGAACATAGGCCCCGCCCAAAGAATACCAGACGAAAAACGGTAGTGTATCGCTGCGGCATCGTACATTGCATACATTTTCGTGATCGATCACGGATGACAATGCGGAAGTTCAGTTATTACTAACCTTCTGAACTATGTACTCCTTTGTCATCCCTTGTCTTAAAAAAATGAATGGATAATGTCTTCTTGGTCGATTACGAACTCGGCGACATCTCTACAACAAGCAGATTTTATTATAGTGCCTATTATAATGCTACTCAAAAAACCCATGGTAAAGCTAAGAGGAACCCAAACGGCCGGCCTAAGGCGCTTTGTGGCCGGCCGGAGGAGGCCGCTCCGGGTGGACTCGTTAAGAACTCGCCTCGGAAGCGTGTCGGGGGACTGCGGGGGCGGAAGTGACGGAGCTAGGCCGTCTTCCCCGCCCTCAGCAGCCGAGGCGGAGTCGCGGAGAGAGAGGAGTGTCGGTGTTTCGTTGCCGCTCTCCCTATCCTCCGCGACTCAAGGGTATCGCACTGCACGATGCAGCTGCTGTGGGGCCGCGGGGGAAGGGGAGTGTCGGTGTTGCGTTGCCACTCTCCCTATCCTCCGCGATTCAAGCGGGGTCGCACTGCACGATGCGGCTGCGGTGGGGCCGCGGGGAAGAGGAGTGTCGGTGTTTCGTTGCCGCTCCCCTGTCCTACGCGGGCGAACAACAAATGATGGAGGAACACTATAAGGTTTTAGTCGGTGCGAGTCCGACATAGCCCATCCTTGCCCCTACGGGGTGGGTATACATTTCCTATGTAAAAAAAAAGGTAGTACGGAGTTTACGTTGACCAATGGTAAACGACTTTATTTGTAAAGGATAAATAGACACATCGTAATACTTTTAAGATTGAAAATTAATCGAATGGATCTATTTACAACAGAAGGTGGGTCAAGTTTGCTAAGGAAATTTACACCTAAAAAGTACAAGTCGTATTGATAAATCAGATATAAATTAAGATATAAAGGGTAATTAATTTTGTTAATAAATCAGTGGTAAAAACGCGATAAAACATTTCTAACGGTACAGAACAGGGTACAAAATATATATCAAATTCGCCACGTTAGGCGTCGAGATTATTGAATGTTTTTTTTTTATGAAATCAGGAGGAATGCTGTTTAACTGATGGTAATTGGTCCTTTCAACTCATGACATCCTCGATAAGAAAGTTTAATATGCGACAAGTCCAAATAACTCACGATAGATTTAATTATCATCAATATTGTCTCTGTTCCTCATTAATCTATTGCTGAACACGGGCCTATCCTGGGAAGCTAATGCCAAGACCAACGAGTCATTTGAATACACCCAATTTCTCTTTTAGATTAGATCTTTTAGATTAGATTTTTATTCGATAGGATGAGTAAATATTCTGTGATGATGGAAGTGGGTAAATAGCCAACTGCAGTTGATGAACTGAGTTGATTGTTTTATGTTATAATTATGTCTTTCTTTCGAATCTTAGTACAATTGTTCATCATTTATTTAACGACGTGGCATTCCATCGTAGACTTATGGAGTAATAACGCATCTTTATTAAAGTTCCTTCGGGAATGTTGTTTGCAAAGATCACTTAAACTGTATTAGTCTTTTATCTCCACGTAATTTTCTAAAAAAAATATCGTTCTCGATCATCGACTGGGCGGGAAAAGCAAAATAGATTGGGTCAGTTATCATTTTTCCAGAGCACATGTGCGTAATGCTAATGACTGATAAAATACTACATATGTAGACCAAATAGTGGCAACTCATGACACACCTGAAAGCTCTGTTTAGTTTAATTAAGCTTCATTTGTGTTGTTTAGCAATTAGCAATATTTAATAATGACTTGGTGGTGGACTAGTGAATTTTTACCTTCTATTAGTTTTTTCGCAGTCAATACAAATCTGAGACCTCCGTGTTTTTTTGTTTAAAGTTAAATCCCAATACAAGTGACAAGGAATAAATTATTTAAAATATTTAGACTCAATCAAATTTTAATTCAATCAAAATTTTAATTCACATATTATGTGATACAATTGTGCTCGAAATGTGGAGTTTAAAAAAGTAAATAGAAACAAGAGTTTTATAAAGCCGACATCTTTCCGCTACTCAATAACAGATGGCGCTGTAAGAATATTTTGTAAATTAAACCCAAATAGTGCTTAGACATTTCTTTATTTACTTAAATTCCAAAAGTATAAGTAAATACTAATAAACAGAAACAAAAATATTTATTTCCTTTCTATATGACACAACATCTAATTGAACATATTTTGTACAAATTTAAGTATTCACATACAAAATAGAAAATGATTTGGACACATGATAATAAATTATATTGTTTGGAGAATTATGATATTTCGTAACTAAAACTATGGAGGTAAGAAAATAATACTATAAACAAATTTTCTTACAAAACGGTGGACGAAGTATTAGAAATCAAATCTTTGTGCAAAGTTACACATTATCACTATACTGTTAATATTTTCAGGATAATCTTAAGGCGCCTTCACATTGATGTCCATTAAACATAGAATTTGCTACATCGTCATATCGACAATCTTAATAATCAAATGCAGCAGAACATTATAACATAGAAAAGAACACTTCCTATGTGATAATTATAATATAATTAACGAAACCATATTTAGAACAATAGTAGAGCAACGCTGCAATTTGTTCGTGGCTGCAGCATGAAAGGACCGAGTAAAGGGAGCATTACTGTTTAAGATTGGTGAATGTAGTATTATTGCTTAACATCGGGGAAAGAGAGTATTATTTTTTAAAATCAGGGAGGGGAGTATTATTGGCTAAGATGGGGGGAAGGGAGTAAAATTGTTTAAGATCGGGGAAGGGTGTATTATTGTTTAAGATCGGGGAAAGGGAGTATTATTGTTTAAGATCGGGAAAGGGAGTATTATTGTTTAGGATCGGGAAAGGGAGTATTATTGTTTAAGATCAGGGAAAGGGAGTATTATTGTTTAGGATCGGGAAAGGGAGTATTATTGTTTAAGATCAGGGAAAGGGAGTATTATTGCTTGAGATCGGGGAAAGGACTAGACAGAGAATACCGGCGAGAAATAGCAGCATAATTCTGCTGTGTTTCGTTTGGTGAGTGTAAGGATCCGGAGAACCTATTATAGGTAATGAGATAGTCCATATCAGTCCTCAACAGTGTCATGGGTGTCAACGTAGATATCATTGGGCGCAGTCATCACTTACCATGAGGTGAACTGTGAACCAGGGTTGACTGGTAGAGAATGCCACTGGGCATTAAATCCACCATTGTAAGGGACAAAAAGAATAAGTAAATATATAATAAAATACTTGTAAGTTTATAGAACTATAAAGATGAATGATCGTTGCAACATACGACATCTACGTTCATGTTGAAGAGTAAAGATAACCCTGACGATTACAATGGAACGTTGGAACCATTCGAAATACAGCAGCAATATTATGCTGGTATATTACGCTGGTTCTGCGAGATATTATATCAGTCAAAATATTACATAATAATATATTATAATGTAATATTTTAGATATTTATATTTCTGTAATAATAAGATGAGAAATGGTATTACGTTTTTGGACAGTGTTTTCTGAAATTTTTCTTTTAAATGGACCAAAGATGCTGTTGTAACTAAATATGGTTTCGTTGTTTAAATGCGAGGACTAAGACGTTAGCACTTAATATATTACTTCATTAAGTTAACCTTAACAACATACAGATTGGAACGTAAAATTAAAATTAATACTTATCAAATTAAGACGAAGCGAAATGCCAATATTGTGTACGACACATTTTAGTTAATTTATACTTTTCTTTTTAATAAATACACTTAAAGCGATGAGAGAATATTAAATATTAATTTGATAGCAATAAGTTTTCAATGTCTTGTAGAGTTTTATTAACACATATGGTTGGTATGTTAAGAAATACTTAATCGTACTTCGAATAAACTTACTGACTAGTTTTTTTTTTTTATAAATACACATTTCAACACATTTTTGCATTCGAAGCTAAGATAAGATTAAGTTTTTACTTATTGTGTATAATTAAAAATGTTCTAGGTCTCACTAGTTCACAATATACTTTTATAAGATATAAGTACTGTTTGAATATAAGTAAATAGTATTAGAAAGTATTTTTTTTTAAATATTCCATAAGTATAATAGGAATTATGTTAGCAATAAACGATGATATATGTAATGACAGCCTAAGACTTAGCACACACGGTTTTAATATTTCATATAAGAGAATATTTAAAAAACTAGCCTAGTTTATAAATATTATAGCGCATAAATAAATAATATCATTGAGAGTTTTGCTCCTGTGGCAGATTAAAAATGGAATAAAATGTTCACAGATACAATAAGTTTGGCTAAATCATAATTGAATCTTAATAAAAAGTATAATATTATAGAACCAATTATTCTGATCGCTCTAGAATAAAAAGGGGAAGCAGAACTATATAGACGTATAAGTAATAATTTTACACATGTAAATATACGTACAATAGTTGAAGCATTTAACTACGACGTTGAAAGAGAGAGACAGCTATAGTATATCTATATCATTCTACAATATCAGAGGCATCATCTATACCCATGGCGGAAGTAAAAGTATAGGAATAGTAAAACGAAGGAAATAAATTCAATACAGATAATATAGCGAAAAATCTCGATAAGAAGAATGGTATTAGCCAGCGCCACGAGCAGGACGAGCGATCGGGACGGGAGCTGGTACTGGCATCATATCAAACTCCTCAACAATTGTTTTCGGGTAAAGCGCGCTGATGTTATTGGCAATTGTGTAGGTCCTAGCGCGAGCGTGGACTATCGCAGGTTGGTTAGCGTTAACAAGCCAGTCTTCCCTATCACGGAGACGTTTGCGACGCTGGATTTGCTTATCTCGCAGATGCTGGAGGCGGGCTAGGTGGCCCTTGATCTGCTGCGGGCTCAAGCCTGTCTGTCCGGAGAGTAGGAGCTCCGAGTTGTAAAGGTAGGACGCCTCCGGGTCGTGACGATTCCATTTGTAACTGGAAATATAAAGTGATATTTGTTATTGGACACCTTATTTTTTTACAACATTAGAGGTAACAAAATAAGTAAACGAAGACTGTGGCCTGGACATCCAAATCTATCCTCAAAATAGATCCAAGCTACGCCATCGTTGAGATGGATTGCCTGTAGTTAGTTATCCGGATCCCCACACATACTTTACGAAACCCAGTTGCTTTTGCTGTTATTCTACCCTGATCGTTTTGCATCTTCCGTCATTTTTGAGGATGAGTCAGATGATGGGTTATCAGGACTCGCAGCTTCGCAGGTGGACCTTTCAAATACGAGTCGGTACATAGATATAAGCTAAACATTCGGATCTCTAGCGCGAGATCATATTGTTTTGTCTTCTAAGTTTGGGTTCAAAACGTAATCACCTGTTTTAATTCTTCAGAAAAGAGGAAGTCTTTAAATCTAGACTCAATGTTTTTTAGAAAATATTTTTTTTGGTATACTATTAATCTTTATTAAGCGTCAATAGCCTAATTGTTTAGACTACGGTCTGCGAAACTTAACGTCGTAGGTTCGAATTCACCATTAGGCTATCGTCATGAATCATTTTCTAGGACAAGCATTTTAAGCATTAAATTGATATATAAATTTCGTATTCATATTATATACAGTAACATATGGAATAGTTCATACGCACCCAGGGTACGGTCTTGTAAGTCGTCTATGAGCATTAGGTCTGGATTTCTTCCTTAACTCATTTGGCCTTACATCGTAAGGTTTCGGATTGTTTCGGATCAGATTCGGTTTGCGTTCGTGGCCCGTCTGCCCGATTTGCAGAGGATTTGAGCGGAAGTCGAAAGATTTCGGGTTGAGTACTGGATTGGTGTTGATGTCATTAGTCCTGGGGTCGTTGTCCTCCCTGCTGACGCTGGGTGCGGTGATCTCGTTGATCTTGCCCATTCGCTGCCAGCGTCGTCGGAGATCTTTTAGTTTGGATTTCGGCACTTTGCGTAGTTTCGTTTGGCAAATATATTGCCTCGCTTCTATGCAGCCGCGTGGTGCCCATCTGTAAAATATTTATGTTAATTAGTCATTTATCCTAAATGTATACTTGAAGACTATGCGTGTCGTGAATTCACGTATTGACAGATTGCATTAGTCTTTAGAGACGGTCATTTTTCTTTATTTTCAGAGGACGCACCGGCGTTTAGATTGAGGTTCATAAACTTTATTAACCACGTAAAGTTAAATGACGCGTGAGTGCAATCAGAAGAGTTAGCCTCTTAAAAGAGGAGTTTCAACATTCTATTACTTCGGCTAAATAACCATTTTTTTTTACATAATGTCATAAATATTACGCATTAATTAGATCATACGTATCCAGTTTATTGTCTGAGCCGTGAACTTTTTTTAGTTTTTTTTACAGTTGGTGTTACTCTCTATCTGTCCTATCGCTCGCTCTATTTCCCCTATATCTAAATGAAGTGAAATAGAACATAACGCTGCTGTGTTTCGTATTAGAGTAAGGATCCAGGGACACAAATACAGGTGACGAGGTATTCCATCTCAGTCCTCAGGAGTGGCAAAGTAAGTGCATCTTGTTGATGATGTCTTGGTTCGCAGTTATCACTTTTTGTTTAGAATACTTGGCAAACGTGTGAGTGATTACCGCCGCCCATGAGTGGCAGATGCGCTGCCGGTATTTACAAAAGGTGCAGGCTCTTCTTGAAGGTCCCTAAGTCATATAGTACCTAATATTATAAAAAAGGTATAACTATCTGTGGTAACACGCTTACTGATACATATAGGTACATGCTTTATTTGTCGCTACTTATAATTCTACATTTATCAATGACCAGCCTGGTCATTCAGTCTCTATTAGTAGCCCTAGTCGATCGACTTGGGCGTCTAGATAAGTGTGAATTAAATGTCAAATCGATTGACTTCAAGATCAATTCATATTCATACAACGATGATTGTTCTCACGACGTCCTATCAATTGATCCTTTGCCTTGAACTGTTCTGCTAGTAGTTCATGTACGATTGTATTGTTTATTGATCTTGTAATGGGGTTTATAGTTTAAAGATAATATTTTAGAATATTAGAATACTGAAATACAAAATTTTGATGGTAAATAAAATTAAGTACTGGTTTAGAACCGTGGTAGCTCACCGTCTAAGCTATCTAAGCTCCGGTTGCTTTAAGTTAACGTCACCGAGTTCAATCTCCAGTTTTAATACTGATTTATCATTTAAGTGCTGGTGAAGGAAAGTATCGTGAGGAAATCGTCATGTTTAAAGTCATTTATCCTAAATGTATACTTGAAGACTATGCGTGTCGTGAATTCACGTATTGACAGATTGCATTAGTCTTTAGAGACGGTCATTTTTCTTTATTTTCAGAGGACGCACCGGCGTTTAGATTGAGGTTCATAATCTTTATTAACCACGTAAAGTTAAATGACGCGTGAGTGCAATCAGAAGAGTTAGCCTCTTAAAAGAGGAGTTTCAACATTCTATTACTTCGGCTAAATAACCATTTTTTTTCTAAATCATGTGATGTCAACCCCATAAACTATACTCTAACACAATCTCTAGAGTCGAGGAATATGATAAGGGAACATTGATGATGTGCTCTTTAACATTTCAACCACGGCGAAAGGTATTACGAACTCTTATTACCAGATGATATAGTGCTCATAATAAGAGAGACACTAACTCGATGGAAAAGTCATTCCCATATGCGATATAAAGCATATGAAGTAAGATCAGAAGAAGCTTCAGAAGCAATGTCAACGAAGGGCATTTTATAAATACCATTAATTTGTTGATCAGATAACCAGAAAATGATGTTCTACAGATATCGTACCCGGTTGCTACTCGACTCCGCAGTCAAAGTTTGCCCTTAGTTCATAAATGTTTTCTAATCATTCAGTCACTGATTCGGACTTTTTAGGACCATATTGATCTAACCTAATGGAATAGAAAAAATATACTAAAGTAATACAATCTCGACTATTTAGATTCTGGTTACATAGTAACGTGAATCCATGTAATTAGACCAAATTACAGGAAGTGTCTGAGCCCAACAGATGGCGGACGCCAGGTCTGTCCTCCGACAGATGGCGGGAAGACCATCTCGTAAAATTCTCAAACTACGTTGCATGACGTGTGAGAAAGGAATATTATACTCTTGGGAATACGCACGCTATATCGCGCATGAAGATTATGGACAAATCTTTTCGGCATAAAAGAGGCGTATGACGAGATATCCACAGACAAAGATGAAGGAGTAAGTAATAAGATTCGGTTAAGTAATCATAAGACCAAAGTACATTACGTTACGTAATTAGTTTTAATTATAAAAAAAATGTAAAAAAGGTGCAGTGATGGTTATTACAATTAGAATATCAGCAGACCGAAGATTTACTACTAGCGCCACTCAAATAGTTTACTTCGGCTAAATAACCATTTTTTTTACATAATGTCATAAATATTACGCATTAATTACATCATACGTATCCAGTTTATTGTCTGAGCCGTGAACTTTTTTACAGTTGGTGTTACTCTCTATCTGTCCTATCGCTCGCTCTATTTCCCCTATATCTATATGAAGTGAAATAGAACATAACGCTGCTGTGTTTCGTATTAGAGTAAGGATCCAGGGACACAAATATAGGTGACGAGGTATTCCATCTCAGTCCTCAGGAGTGGCAAAGTAAGTGCATCTTGTTGATGATGTCTTGGTTCGCAGTTATCACTTTTTGTTTAGAATACTTGGCAAACGTGTGAGTGATTACCGCCGCCCATGAGTGGCAGATGCGCTGCCGGTATTTACAAAAGGTGCAGGCTCTTCTTGAAGGTCCCTAAGTCATATAGTACCTAATATTATAAAAAAGGTATAACTATCTGTGGTAACACGCTTACTGATACATATAGGTACATGCTTTATTTGTCGCTACTTATAATTCTACATTTATCAATGACCAGCCTGGTCATTCAGTCTCTATTAGTAGCCCTAGTCGATCGACTTGGGCGTCTAGATAAGTGTGAATTAAATGTCAAATCGATTGACTTCAAGATCAATTCATATTCATACAACGATGATTGTTCTCACGACGTCCTATCAATTGATCCTTTTGCCTTGAACTGTTCTGCTAGTAGTTCATGTACGATTGTATTGTTTATTGATCTTGTAATGGGGTTTATAGTTTAAAGATAATATTTTAGAATATTAGAATACTGAAATACAAAATTTTGATGGTAAATAAAATTAAGTACTGGTTTAGAACCGTGGTAGCTCACCGTCTAAGCTATCTAAGCTCCGGTTGCTTTAAGTTAACGTCACCGAGTTCAATCTCCAGTTTTAATACTGATTTATCATTTAAGTGCTGGTGAAGGAAAGTATCGTGAGGAAATCGTCATGTTTAAAAACCATTTTGTTTCTAAATCATGTGATGTCAACCCCCATAAACTATACTCTAACACAATCTCTAGAGTCGAGGAATATGATAAGGGAACATTGATGATGTGCTCTTTAACATTTCAACCACGGCGAAAGGTATTACGAACTCTTATTACCAGATGATATAGTGCTCATAATAAGAGAGACACTAACTCGATGGAAAAGTCATTCCCATATGCGATATAAAGCATATGAAGTAAGATCAGAAGAAGCTTCAGAAGCAATGTCAACGAAGGGCATTTTATAAATACCACTAATTTGTTGATCAGATAACCAGAAAATTAGGTTCTACAGATATCGTACCCGGTTGCTACTCGACTGCGCAGTCAAAGTTTGCCCTTAGTTTATAAATGTTTTCTAATCACTCAGTCACTGATTCGGACTTTTTAGGACCATATTGATCTAACCTAATGGAATAGAAAAAATATACTAAAGTAATACAATCTCGACTATTTAGATTCTGGTTACATAGTAACGTGAATCCATGTAATTAGACCAAATTACAGGAAGTGTCAGAGCCCAACAGATGGCGGACGCCAGGTCTGTCCTCCGACAGATGGCGGGAAGACCATCTCGTAAAATTCTCAAACTACGTTGCATGACGTGTGAGAAAGGAATATTATACTCTTGGGAATACGCACGCTATATCGCGCATGAAGATTATGGACAAATCTTTTCGGCATAAAAGAGGCGTATGACGAGATATCCACAGACAAAGATGAAGGAGTAAGTAATAAGATTCGGTTAAATAATCATAAGACCAAAGTACATTACGTTACGTAATTAGTTTTAATTATAAAAAAAATGTAAAAAAGGTGCAGTGATGGTTATTACAATTAGAATATCAGCAGACCGAAGATTTACTACTAGCGCCACTCAAATAGTTTACTTCGGCTAAATGTCCCGACGTATATGAACACACATATACTCTAACTCTTCAATAATTATTGACCACATAATCTTGTCATTACTTTTGCCTTTTCTTCAATTGTATATAATATGCCCTAATATGGATAAATTCTATTGTCAGCTTATGTAGTTTTAGATGACACGGAAGACCAAGATCCCCGCAAGACAGGTTTTCCCTTTAGCGCATGTTTCAAAAAGACATCCTTCTATTTTTGTTTCTCTATAATTTAAATAAAATTTATAAATAACTTATGTACAAATGTTTGTGTCCAATATTTTTATTTTTAGTTCGTTAGTTTATTATTATTAATAAATAAAAAGCTATAAACATATAAAGAAACAAAAATATACAATATAATATAATACATATATAAAGACCAAATAGACGGGAATCCCTCGAAAGGGGAGTCCAAACGGTCGGGGGTTAGGACGAAAGGGAAAGAAACCCTGCAGACTATACGAGCGGTGTCGAGGAGCACCGGCTTCTGCATTTGAGCCCGGAGCTGCCTGTCCCGGAGTCCCAGCCGCCTCAGGCGATTTGAGAGGCTGGTTGGGATTAACCCGTTTGCAGATACGACTATAGGAATAAACTAATATATATATATATATATATATATATATATATATATATATATATATATATATTTATATATATGTTACTTTCAATTATTTAACTAATAAAATATTAAAAAAATATTACATATATTTTCAGTTAAGTCTACTCGTACATGTGTATATAAAATGTCTTTTTATTATTTGTGTAATAAAATCTCGCAACAAACCAAACTGGACGCCCTATCACGAATTATTCTATAATCCTTAAATAAATTTACACGTCACTCCGCCATCTGCGTTAAAGATTTAGGGGTCGGCAGTACAATGGGTCGGCATAATACAATTCCACCGTGGCCAACGCGGCTCGTAAAACTTTTATACGAATTCGTGGTATCGATCTTTGTTTAAGCGTAATCGGTTTCGCCAACCCACGTTCATTATAAATTTTGGTAACGTCTCAAGGCATATGTTAAAGCGTTTTAATATGCTAACCGCGGCAGTATCTTCTGTTTATCACAAGAAACCATCAACAACGCAGAATATTTTATAGTGTCATAATAAGCATTCGTGCAAATACAATGTCACTCATTTGTCGTAGGGATTCTATTCCGTTTATTAAGAAGTATATTACGATCGGAGGAAGGTTGAGATGCAGTGTGAAAGACACGAAACATTTACAGTACACCTAGACTCGATAATCAACAATTTATGATGCATGATTGTTTCTCGGCTGGGAATCGACCTCGGGAACTGTGATCAATAGGCACGTGCTCTTACCAGTACCCGCGGTCGTCATGAAGCGATTTATTGACATGCACAACTAACTTGATAGAGCCATGTAACCGCCTACTGGGGATCGAACTCGGTTTCCCGTGAAAGCAATCGCTTAGACATTAACCTTTTACCACCACCACTAATATCTCATTACAAGAACACGATAAAATATTTACAACAAACCAAAGCGCAATTAATACAACGCTTTCGCCTATGACTTAGACAGTAAGCGTAGTCATTTTAGCGAATGAATTATAGATCGAATTCCGAAGTTTAGGGTTCGCGCAGATCGCCGCCCATAGCTTTCTTCGGTTAACTCCACTGCCACAATAACCCTAACGTCCCCTATGTTGCTTTTATCACGAACTTGACATTTGTTACGTTAATTCGATGGCAATACTTTAGTTACGTGGGTAATGGTGAAACTTTCGCAATAACTGCGCTTAATTGCGAATTTTATAGGATATATTGTTTGCGTTTAGCCTTGTTATAGCTTTTGTATGTATATAGTGCATCTTAATAAGATTAACTATATTATATATTTTTTTTAATAGTAATAATATGGTAAATTCTTCCGAGAAATTCCTGCGAGACATGACACACCTGAGGACGAATGGAATACCTCGACACTAGTAATATGGGTCTCGGGATCTCGAATAATTATACAATTTCTAACATAAATTCAAATCATATTTGTATAACGGATGGAAATTTCAATGTTTTTAATCTTATATTAAAGTAGGATATCTCACGAGATGAAACCTAGGCCTGGATAGGTTTTCAAACTGTTTGTAGGTGGCTCAGAATTGTGCCGAAGAATAGCAGCGTACAAAACCAACTAAGGGATACATGATAATTGAAAGAAAACCAAGTACTTGTATGAAGACATACCCTTTTTCCGTCATTTGAGATATAAATATTTCTAGGTTTTTTATCGATGATAGATTGCGGGCATCTCTAACCATAGAATGATCGATGATTGTGACTACAATGTAATTCATTTTTTTTTCATCTTAAATGTTAAATAAGGCATTTTCTATTAATATAATATATTAAAAACTACAAGTGGAAGTAGGTAGTAACAAGCCGGAACAAGCTAATTCCACGTCTTATTTATTCCGAGAGTTAGAACTAAACTTCCCCTTAACTTCGTGTTTAACAGAGTTTTGTAGTATTCTTGTGCATATTTCTGAACTTCCTTGGCTAATGTAGAAAGAAAGCGGGCCCTCGCATAAAGTTTTATTACAGGATTTTTGGATTTATTGTGTGTGGTATCCATTTTGCTTTCAGTTCGATTGCAGGTAAACTTTGTTTACTTTAGATTTAAATACATTTTATAAATGTGTAATTTTAAATTTAAAACCATAGATAGGATAGTTTGCTATGATAATTTTTCCGTTAAGGAGGGTTTTATTTTTTAGTCACGTTTAACGTTTTCCCCGTCTTCCAAAGATTTGAAAGTAATAAACTATATTTTTTTTTTCTGATGACTATTATTTATTGGTGAAGTTTAGCCTAGACTTGCTTATGCCGAAACACGTCCAAGACGGTCGAGAAAGCACTCAAAGAAGTTCACCTCAAAAAATGACAGGTTATAGTTGTGTATAGACCCCGAGAAAATGGGAAAAGGTCTAGGAGGAAAAGATGATTGTTATATGGCTCACGTCTCCTCACAGATTATCTTATCACACCTACCTAATTGGTATCACAACGTATAGATTAATAAATCTATTATAGATTAATAACCTGTTACCTATTAAAATACCTATGTGTACTTATATATCTAATTCAATCAAGGTTATCAATGTAACAATAACTAAATAGGAAAAACAACAATGTATAAAAAAATCTTATAGATGTCTGTGTTTGTAAGATATTTATGTATGTGGCACAGTGGTACGATGCAACTAGAAGATATTGCAGCCGTCTAAATCATACAAAATGTTGTCAATAGTTGAACAAAGTTAAGGTGTTACCTGTAAAGTAGCTCCGGCATCATAGCGATACAGTTCCATTTCAACTCCTCGGGCGACAGCTTCTTCATTTTCGAGAAGGACTGGTAGTGCATTTGACGCAGCTCTCCGCCCCATTTCCAGCCGCGAGCGCCGTAGTCGTAGATGCCGCCGATCCATCGGCTAGCCTTCTCTAGAAATATAAATTGGTTTAAATTATATTAAATTTAAATATAATAAACAACTGCCATAATAGAACCAATTTATTTCTGGTTGCAGCATAAATTGATCAGCTCGACCGGTGAAGGACCACGTACTTGCAGAATGTCGGCGTAAAGTAATAGCGCTAAGTTGCATACGGATCTGGAGATCCTTATAACTGGCGACGAGGCACGAATACCGAACGGACATCTAGCGACCCACAACGAGCGGTATAGTGTATTCGTGAATCCCATGTACACCATGCTTTACATTTGAATGCAGAAATAGAAGCAGTTGTGTGACACGAATACGAAAGTTTTGCAGGATCATCTCATTTGACGATTACTGAAAATAACGCGTGAAATCAAATCGTACATATATAAAAAGAAGTATTTAAAGTAGATTTTTTTTATAGTATTGAGGGTGAAAACGAGTACACAGTTCATCTGATCGTGTGATTCCTGTGGCCCATGACATTAACATTCATCTTCTATAAGGATTCATAAAGCAGATGCTGTGTCACCCTTAAGAACTGATCTTATTCCTTACAGGCATCTGCATTATGATGAGGATAAATGTGAGATTTCTTAATTATTACATTGTGAGTAACAAACGAGCACACAGTTCACCTGATGGTAAGTAATTCCTGCAACCCATGACATTTACATTCAACAATGGAATGAATGGCAATAGATTCCGTATCTACGAGTATTAACGTAGATGCGTTGTAACCCTTGAGGACTGTGATTAAATGCCTCGTTACCAGTAATAAAGGAAACTGCTGAAAACAGGGTAAAAACCCTGGTATTCTGTGAGGGCGTGGTCCTATCCCGGTCGAGCTGACCCATTCATTCTAGAGCTAGAAACAAACCGTAGTGTAGCTCTACCATTGTTAAATATCCCTGATGATGATGGTGTCCTCTTGCTCCAGGTGATGAAGTCCTCCTGGTCGATTTCGATCCAGGAGATATCCTCTGGTTATTACCGGATGTCATCAACTACGAATAGAACTAGAAATGGTATATTTCGTAGTGCCGTAAATTCAAACAGTTCCCTTCCCTATTCCGATGTAATGCATGCACAATAAGATTGGAGGAAGGTTCGGATGCAGTGTCAAAGACACAAGACACACACAGAAGCGACAATAGCCTAATGGTTTAGGGTGCGGTCTGCGAAACTTAAGGTCGAAGGTTCGAATCCACCATTAGACTATTGTCGTGAAGTCGTGAACCATCTCTTTGCACAAGCATTTTCAGCTTAGTTGAAATGGTTAACCGGAATATTAGTAATATTAATTAAAAAAAAAGCACAACTAGTATTCTTTTTTAAGAAAAAGTGTTCACGCAATGAATTTAATCTGCTCAGTATGAATTTTATTAGCATTACGTTTTTTGAAAAAAATAGTATTACCGTGGTACGTCGGCACAGAGATTCTGGTATAAAATATATTATATTGCTTAAAACATTCAACTGAACACAGAACACGGAGTCACTCAGTAATCATTCCTTTTTCTAGTTCGATACACACATACACATCCAGACTAGACAATCAACATTTTTAGAGTACAAATATTGATCCTCGACTGGCAATTGAAGAGTTCGCAATGCAAACGTCAATTACTCACGAATCGAATGGAAAACTATTAAGTTAGTAACTTGTAGTTTTACGTTTAGAATGAAATTTAGGATTAAAATAATACTAACCAACGTCGTGTTTGTTGAGGTAGTTGCGAAGGTTCCTGTCCTCCCAGCGAGCTGGCACTGAGAGATTGCTTTCACGGTCCTGATGACAAGGAAATTTTATTGATTAAAATTTTAAAAGGCTAAAACACGCTTAGTCGTGATATTTCAACTTAACACGTTTTTTTTTCTTCTTTTTTTATATTAACTATAATGCATTTTATTTTTGTCCTTCATTTTTCTGGATGGTTGAAATACGGGCTTTTAACTCAATTCGGTAACGGAGTATCCGACTTTCTTGTGTATATGTGTGTTGTGTTGGTTATGTTAAGTATAAATAGTACTAAGTCTGAAGCAAATTGTACATTTATAAGTAAATAAAGTTATTTATTATTATTGTATTGTAATAAATGCTTAATATGCGTGAAAAATTTCATTTTATTCCGGAGTCTGATAGTGGGTGAAAGTTGAATTGAAAGATTCTACAGAACAATAGAGATAGTTTATCTATTTTATTGGCACTTTTCTCTTCTTTATAAATTACCTTTCTAGATGTTACATTTTTTTTTAAAAGAATGCTAGCAACGCTTTTAACAATATTAACATCCCGGTTAACTAAGCTGAAAATGCTTGTGCAGTAGGAGTTGGTTCACGTGAATAGTCGAATGGCGGATTCGAATCTCCGACCCTAACTGACGCTTAACTTTACATTCCCATATTGCATAGTATTCGATACTCACAAAAGTCTTTACCTGCCATAAAACCTGATTGGCAAAAGAGAACACCTGATAAGTAATTCATAAGGCCTACATCTGGACATTATACATATACTATCATTCGACCTGTGAAATGTATCGTAATGCATTATCATTTCCGAGGTCTAAAATATTATGACTTAACCAGTAATAGGGCTTTCAGTTTATTTGACTCACAAGTTGTGGAATTTTTATGAGTACAGAGGTTATGCTACTATTTTGTGGTATTATTTAAGCATGGTCGAGTTTATCTATTTTTTCAACAACCTCTTTGTTAAACTAAAGTTGAATTTGTTGTGTATTCGAATAATTAAGTCTTATCTGTGGTCACACCGCTATATCCCGCTATATCTGAACTTACCATTTTTTACGAGATAAGTAAAAGCTGGGACTTGATTGAGGTTTTGTTTAAAAAACGTAATTAAAGTAACTTTCAATTAAGAGTTATTTTTAATTTCTATTAAGATTTTTATAAATGCTGATCATATTTGCATGTGGCATTGAATATCTTATATTCTTCTGAGTTTTTGTTTAGAAAAGAATGTCTAATTAATGAGTATATAAAATTTTCTCCATTTGGTAAAGTCCGACAAGAAATAAGAGTAAATATTATTCAAACATTTAACAACATTATTTACATCTGCTGTTTTTCTTCATAAGAAAAGGGATCGTACAAATGAAAAGTAGATTTCTCGAGACGAAATCGAGTAGAGACGAATGAGAATAATAAATATTTATAATAATAAGTCCTTTTTTAGTGACAACAACTTGTATATAGCTTACCTCATAAATTATTTTAAATATTTTAAACAATATTAGAAGGCTGGCTTATGGAATCCGGCTCTATCTTAGGAACCCGTCTCGCACATACTACTTTGTAGTTACAACGTTGCTCTACTATATCAAATATTTGTAGTTTAGTCATCATTCAAGTATACAAACAGCGCTTGACGTGTCGTATTATCTCTAAACAGCCAAGACTTATTAGATTATAAACCTCATAAATAACTCCGCTATGAGTTATAAAATACGTTTTTTTCAGAAGATAGTGACCGATGTGTGTGATCCTTGGCATGTCAAAATGTTTGATCTCGGTAACCGATGGAATGACACAGCGGCCCAGATATCACAAAATTTTTTTATTTTAGATCAAGATGATTTAAAATAGAAACGTGAATAATTTAAATGTAATCGGGGCAGATTTAAGAAATATTTCTTACTCATTACAACCTATTTATATATCTGTTTCGAAACGTTGCGGGACTTAGTGTAGAATATTTTGGTGGAACATGTTGAAAATTTTTGCACATTTTATATCGAATATTTTCGGTTTTAGTACACTGATAGTTACAAAAAGTACAGAATTCACCTGATGGTAAGTGATTCCTGCGGCCCGTGACATCTATATTCCATCTCAGTCCTCAAGGCTGATAATGAATTTGCATTATGATTCTTTGTCAATGATGATGATTAGAGATGTCATGGGCCGCAGGGATCACTTACCATCAGGTGAACTGTGTGCTCGTTTGTTACTCTCAATGTAATAATAAAAAAAATATAATGGAGGCGTCATACGTCTTCTATGCAAATTTGTTTGTTGGAAGTCGATGGAGGCAGGGGCACAGGATCTATCATGAGGCCTCAATCTATGAGGTGGGTCTTTGTTTGGCAGTGGACTATGGAGAGACTGACGATGAGGGATAAAGGTGAAAATCAATATAAATAATACAACTACATACTTCTTGATAAAACTAGTTTATTACTTAGTAAATACACTACTATACAATGTTTAATTTGATGAAAAAAATCGTTTGATAAAAAGAAAGTTAACAGTTTTTAAAATAGATTCTTATTTCTTTCCCCCAAGATTTCTCATACGTTTTGCATTAATACACGTTTACATATTTTATATAAATATGTGTTACTTGAAACTGAGCTGTATGACGTCCTGATGTCGCTGTTCACCATAGATAGTGCTATTAACTCAATTATTAAAATTTTTTTGGTCCCAATTACCCGAGCTCATAGTATTCTGAGGTCTTGGTCTCGTACGAACCGGGAATTAAATAAAAGACGATTCGCGTGGTGGTGAATACGAGAACGGTATCGTGTTTCAGGCTTGGGTATCTGGGATTAATAAAATTAGATCCTGAAGTCAAAACCACTGCAAGACCTCAAGATGCTATGAACTCCTTCTACGTAGATGGAACCTTTTGGAAATTTGTAATTAAAAACTGATGGTGACTATGACGGTTAACTAGGGTCAGATTTATCATCAGGACCTTCAAAGAACACAGTCCTCCGTAATCATAAGTGGTGTGAAACACTGAAAAATTATAAAATACGTAAAATTTGTTTTATATCAATACTTTTCTAAAATGATATATTTTATGTTTAACAATAACGGATCTAACACATTGTAATGTCTAGACAAAATATGGCGCCGTTCGAAGAACAGAAGTCGAACGTTGACCATAAATTTATACGTTTGAACAATGCTTTATTGTATTTTCTGCGGCGAGTTAAATATTAGCAATATATTATTAGTTCCTTCAGGTCAAAACATGTTATTTTATGTGAAGCGATTACGTGTTTGTGCTGCAAAAAAATAGTAGGGTTATAAAACGTATATAAAAATTTCTTTTAACAATGAGGTTGACAAACTAGCACACAGTTCACGTGTGTTGCCTTTATGTTGCTTTTATGTACACGCTGGTAGTCTGTGAGGGTGTGGTCATCTCCCGGTGGAGACAATCTATTCATGGTACAGCTAGAAATCAACTACAGTGTGGATCTACCATTGTGAACTATCTGCCTGTTTTTGCACAAATTATCGTTATTTGGGAATTGAACCCTAGAATTATGATTTAGCAGTTGATAGTATCTAACATTGAGCTGAGCGATTTTATCAATCGATTCTCCTTGTGTGTGATTCAGAAAGAAGCAATAAATGTACGTCATCGGTTTTCCGGTCTGGGTGTATTGTATGTAAGACCCGTATCTCGAATACTGCATCCGAACCTTACTCCGATCTTATTGATATGTTTACGGCATATTCAACGTAGTTGATATCATCTGGCAATAAGCTGATGATATCACCGCGATCGAAACCAATCAGAAGAACCCGATCATATGCACGACAATATATATATATATATATATATATATATATATATATATATATATATATATATATATACATATATATATATATATATATATATATATATATATATATATATATATATATATATATATATATATATATATATATATATACATATATATATACATATATAGCAATATAACAGGTTGCTAAGGAAGAAACCTACGTTACTATATTGACGTATTCATTACATCTTGTTATGTACGATCAGTTGAGTGGAAAGAATCAGTACTATTTAGCACTATATATTAAGACATAATGCGTTAAAATTCTAAATTATGGCCGTTAACTATAAGGTTGGCAACAAATTTATTGAATCTTATGGATTTGTAATTAGGATTGTTGGAAAGAAGGTGTTTTGTTCTACCGGAATCTATATTTTGTTTTTTGTTCAAGTCGATTTTGTTTTTAACATCTTTCGATCTCTTTCAAACGCTATGCGCGGTGTTTCATTTAATACTTATCCAGAAATGAGATCTTGGTTATGTGAACTTTCCAAGTCGTAATCGGATGAATTCTACCAACGAGGTATTGACAATCTCGTCGAATGGTGGGAGAACGTTGCAAACAACAAGGAAAAAAACACTATCAATTAAAAATGTTATTTTTTATTAAAAATAACATTTTTAATTGATCCAAACAAGGACCAATTATATCACATCTCTGACAATCTCAACTTGCTCAATGCGTAACAATTCCACAGTACCGGGGCTATGTTATCATAAAACAAACTTGACGTGTTATTTTATTGTGTTATAAAACTTTAAATAACTGGGCCATAAACCTAGTTACGGTGCTCTCATTGCATTCTCTGCACAACGAGTCATCCGAACCATCATAATGCATCTACGTGTTAATATAAATAATAAATTTCGTTGACTGTTTTAGTTGTTCTTAGCAGAAAGATGTGTCAAGATTAATAAAACTGCTTTCTTAAAAAGTCTTATCTGAGAAGAGAAATTAGAGACTGTCTTTTTATTCTGTATCGTAATAGGCGAATGTGATACTTTTCAATTATTGGGAAATAACAATATATCATATTAAATGATCAAGTTTCCTGATACTTAAGAAAGATCGCACATGATGGATTTAACTTCTTTACGGTGTAACAAATAATGCTATTCAGTGTAAGAGAATAGAAAAAAAACTGTGGACCCCATAAAGTATTCCTAACATCCATAATTTATATACGGACAAATGTTTCTTTTTATCCACTTGATTTTGGGATAAATAGTTATTTGTGTGTTTATCCCCTTAAAGATGTAATACTCTGTTTAACTAATAGAGAAGTGTAAGATATTACTATCTTCGTTCTTCGTAAGATTAATCTGTTTTCTTTAGCCTATTTAATTTATCAGACGGGATCTATTTAAAATATTGAGAATAATATCATGATTTTATTCGTTGTTTGGAAGCTTCGGCAAAACATAATTATATGTCCAATGATACATAAATCGGTCCACAGTCCAGCGGTTCACTCTATAAATAATCTGCATGCCTGAATGTTATATAAAGAGAGTAATTAAGTATTTTATCAGCTAGTTGACCAGCTAGTGCACTGGGTAGTTCACCAGATATGCTACCAGTTAGTTCAGTACCTATTGTACTAGCTAATTAAATAGCTAGTTCACCCTTTAGTTTACCAGCTAGTTCACCACCTATTGTACTAGCTAGTTAACCAGCTAGTTCTCCACCTATTGCACTAGCTAGTTAAATAGCTAGTTCACTCTTTAGTTAACCAGTTAGTTCAACACCTATTGTACTAGCTAGTTAACCAGCTATTTCACTCTTTAGTCCACCTATTGCACTAGCTAGTTAACCAGCTAGTTCACTCTTTAGTTTACCAGCTAGTTCACCACCTATTGTACTAGCTAGTTAACCAGCTATTTCACTCTTTAGTTTACCAGCTAGTTCACCACCTATTGTACTAGCTTGTTTACCAGCTAGTTCACTCTTTAGTTTACCAGCTAGTTCACCACCTATTGTACTAGCTAGTTAACCAGCTAGTTCACCCTTTAGTTTACCAGCTAGTTCATCACCTATTGTACTAGCTAGTTAACCAGCTAGTTCACCCTTTACTTTACCAGCTAGTTCACCCTTTAGTTTCCAGCTAGTTCACCCTTTAGTTTAGCAGCTGGTTCACCATCTACGGTACTAGCTAGTTAACCAGCTAGTTCAACCTTTAGTTTACCAGCTAGTTTACTACCTATTACACTAGCTAGTAAACCATGTATGGCACTAGTTATTACTGGGATACTATAGTTATTTTAACAGTGTTAGAGCAACGGTACAGCTTGTACAAGATACAGATACAGGGCTATGTGAAACTTCTAACCACTAAAACACACAGGTGCCCCCAGTGCACGTGTACAAGCATGTTATAGGGCAGGGGGATGGGGGCAAGTCTCCCATACCACATGCGCGTGCAACAGCAACTCGAGAACACATGCCGTCATCGATGGGTTCGCTTATCCGGATGATCAGAGCCCCCATCCTGATCATTTGCAAACCCGAAGTCGCCTTGTAAAACAGGCAGGGGGTATCTTAGCCCTATTATATAAGCCCGGGACTAAAGGTATGACTAAGGTGAAGTGAATGGTGAACACCGTAATATTGTAAAAAATATGTTGAAACAAAATTCTATATACATAGTAAATTTAAAAGTCATTATCGTAAAATACTTTACTAAATTATCACAAAAACAAATTTTTGTTCTTTAATAATATATTATATAATACAACAAAAATTTCAAAGCTTATTATTCTTACCTTCTAATGTATACAATTCCGCATTGCTCTTGCGTTAAGATATTTTTGTATTCCAACACACACTATAAATTGTATTCTCAACCTACCTCAATATTAACATTGAGATCACGAGGTAGTTCTCTTGTAAGATAAATGTTTACTAATGTAATGATCAAAATAAACTGAAATGTATGTAACGGGGGAATGAAACTGAATACCATCTTGTTTGTTAAGGTATTTTAACGATTGAGGCTTAGCTCAAAGATAGCTTCGATGATAAATTCATTATGTTTATTTTTGTCAAAAAAATTGTACATATACAGTTAATAATTATATTTTATTAAGGATATGTATATTTCATTTTCCGTCGATTGCTTTTGTTTTTTTCAAACGAGCACACAGTTTACCTGATGGTAGGTGATCCAGTCCACGATATCCATATCTATCCTCAACGAAGATGGAATGTCTCGTTACCTGTAATCGAGTCCCCGTATATCTCTCATCAAACGAAACACAGCAGTGTTATGTGGCTATTTTACGCTGGTATTGCGTGGCCCTTCTCTAATTGTGCTGACTCATTCATGTGACACTAGAAACTAGGCAATAAAAAGACTGTATATCCTGATAACAAATTGAAGATGACGCCACTGTTGGAAACAGTCAGTTATACAGGTTATAATATCGTTAAATGATTGTGCAAGTAGTAAAACCTACCCACATGCACATCCCTATCGTCAAAACGATTCTAAACTTCTGCCGCGGTATAAAAGTTTGATATATCCCGTTAACTGATTCCCTTTTACCCTCAATAATTTTCCGGTTGTCTGTTGTAACGGTCATAAATAGCGATATAACGCTTATAGAGCCGTTAAATGCGATTAGTGTGTTCTTTCAGTATGTGCTAACAAAAAATCGATTAAATTTAATTCATCCTTTGTTTTTAGAATCGCAGAATACGATATGCCTTCAAAATCAAAACCAGTGAAGTAACAATGTAAAACCACAGACATTCCTTACGCACCGCATTAATCCCAATTACGTTACGTTGTGTTCTGTGATGTATCACAGATTAAATAAGTGTTGGAACATTAATCGTTACTTTATTCGACGCTTTAACATCTAAACATAATAAGTTTTAATATTAGGTGTTTACCTATGAAATTACCGTTGTTCAGTATTGGCCATTTCAATCCAAAAAAAGATTTGATTGAAGTTTTAAAAACATTACATTCTTTTTACAAAGCCAGTCTTTTGTTTATTGATTAGCTTTGTATTTTCATTACGTTTGAACATTTTTCGTCACAATGGATACTTTAAAAATTCGTGTAATTATGGAATTTGAGTTCCGTCGTGGTATCAACGCGGCACAAACGGCACGTAACGTCAACAACGATTACGGAGAGAACTTTATAAACCCGTTATTGGTTTGCCCGGTTCCGTTCTGGAAATTTTGTTTTGAAAAATGAACCTCGTGGTCGTCCGGACACTTTGGTCAACAATGATGAATTAAAGGCGATTGTGGAAGCTGATACTCAATCTACAGCCGAGCTAGCAGCAGCTTTTGATGTTAACATCAAAGCAATATTGATCCATTTGCGACAAATTATCAATGTAAAAATGCTTGATAGATGGGTGCCCCACGAAGTTAACGATCGCGCAACGTACACGTTGAGACCTGCCTCGCGCTGCTCAACAGGCACAGAAATAAAAGAACCGAATTGTTACGTGCGACGAAAAGTGGATTCTGTACGACAATCGAAAGCGCTCAGCAAGTTGGTTAGATCCTGGTTCAGCACCAAAGCAATGCCCTAAACAAAAAATGACCTCTAGAAAGTTGATGGTCACTGTTTGGTGGTCTAGTGCTGTGATTCATCATAGTTTTTTTACCAAACGGCATGAGCATTACTGCAGATGTGTAATGTGAAGAACTGAAGACATTGATGGAGAAGCCCGCGCATCTGTAACCAGCTTTGGTCAATCGGTCGTCCCCGCTGCTCCTACACGACAACGCGCGACCCCATACTGCACAACAGACAGTCTCCAAGCTGCAAGAGTTGGGGTTGGAAGCTCTCCCTCATCCACCGTACTCACCAGACCTTGCACCCACCGGTTTTTTTTTCCAAAATATGGACAACTTTTTAGCGGAAAAGAAATTAAATTTCCGAGAGGCAGTACAAAATGCCTTTGAAGAGTTTGTTGCCGCCTCCTGTCCAGCTGATTTTTACAAGAAAAGCCTCAATAAACTACCATTGCGTTGATGCAAAGATGCACTGATTACATGGGTGATTACTTTAATAACAGAAATAAAAAGTTTGAAAAAAAAATACTTTAACTTATTTCATACAGAACGGCAGTTTCATAGGTTAAGACCTATTATAAAACGTCATAATCATGACGACGTCCCCTGGTTGATTTCGAATACATTAATAACCGGATGACATCAATTGCGCAAAATATTATAATGCAATAATCATTCGGTTAAATGCAAAGGCAATACAAAATATTCTGCGCATTTGATGTCATCTAGCAACTAATCTAAACGAAGACACTATCACCATACCATAAAAGTGCGTCTATTCGATATGAAAGCTTCAGATCACTTTTAGCAAATGCTGTTTCATAGAAGTGGGCAGTTTGTTCAACATGACGACATGCACCTGTCGAAAACCGCAAGACCGCTTGGCAACGGATATTTCCGAACGTAAACACGACGTTGCGGCCTACGAGCACTTAGCATGAAACTGCACAGAGCTTTGTGACGTACGCTGTAAATAACGCGAATGTTAACATACACCTAAAGTTTTCGTTAACTATTCGAGCTTTAATTTTATTGTTATGAAAAGTGTTGTTTTTTTTACCATCAAATATTACTATTACGGGAGATTCATTTCTAAAACCGCGTTGGTTGGTCAATAAAATAAAAAATGTAATAAAAGAAATGCATATACAAAACAACATAATATTCATAACTATTGTTTTTATTTATTTAATATTATATTGCAAAAACCTTTAAAAACCATTAAAAAAAGAATAAAATAAAAAATGCAATAAAAGAAATGCACACACAAAACAACATAATATTCATAACTATTGTTTTTGTTTATTTAATATTATGTTGCAAAAACCTTTAAAAACCATTAAAAAAAATGAATAAAATAAAAAATGCAATAAAAGAAATGCACACACAAAACAACATAATATTCATAACTATTGTTTTTGTTTATTTAATATTATATTGCAAAAACCTTTAAAAACCATTAAAAAAAGGGTGCTTATGGCGAACTTAATGCCTTTCGGTATTCCTAACTGGAATCCCTGATCCATTGTATATGGAAACATTGACTGTTTGACGTAACATGGTACATATATATGTATACATTTGTACTGGGAGTCGAACCCGGGTGGCAATCACTGGCCTACGCGGCTGTCTATTATTCGTCTATCATTGATTTATTTGATTTAATTTTATGAAATTTATTAAATTTGATGAAATTTATTTTTGAATAGATAAGATATGACTCGTGTGTAGACACCGGATCCGTACTTCTTTAGATCATTTTGAATATCCATTACATGGGAAGGGAAGGGACGGCGAGTGCGTGTCTCTGTGTTTGGGTAAATTCGTACCGCACTATAACATATCCTGCACCAGAAGATAACACCATGGTCGAAATCGATGATAAGGACATAATGAACTTACAAGTATGATAATTGTCTTTTATCTATATCATATAATTTTATAAAATCTATAAAAATTCTATGAAATCTTCTAATAATTTATTAAACTTTGAATATATTTATTTGGCAAACTATGCTTCCGCCGTTTCTTTTATAATATTTTTTATTTTATGTACAGAATGTATGGGACAGCTTGACCGGGGTAGGACCACGCCCTCACAGAAGACCAGTGTAAAATAGCAGCATAATGGTGCTGTGTTTCGTCTGGTGAGTATTGGGATCCGGAGACCATTATTACTGGTGACGAAACGTTCTATCTCAATCCTCAAGGGTAACAGCGCATCTGCATTATGATTCCTTGTCAAATAATATGTAATAAAAAAGAATTACATTCCGCATGTCATTAATTAGGTATATATTCGTAAGAGAATTAAATCGATTCCTATTATTGATAGAAATTAATTCAAGAAGAAATTTAAATGCACTCGTTGTCGTTACTCATACGTTCATACTTTACATGCAAAAGTCTTAACGCTTCCTACCACATTTATTTTCATGCAACAGCTGCATTGGAAAACTAAAATTCAGTGTTAACCGAGAGGCCCGTTAATTTGCAAGCAGAGTAAACAATCCAATACGCCGTGTGCAAAAATGCCAATACGTTACAATTGTAAATGCCAAACGCATTGTTCAAACATTTAGTTTTTATAGAATATTGTTAAGAGCGGAGTTGTAATTTGTATATAGTTATAAATTGTTTTTTTCTACCTCTTAAAATGTGTTTGGTAAATAGCCAAAATATTTGGTAAATAATCGGATTTTTTTTGAAATAAATCTTAAGGTGTAATAGGATAAAATTATCAGTATTGTGATAATTAATAGTTGTAAAGCCATGACTCAGCTATAAACTAGCTAAAGCATCGCACTACGGAATATATTGCTGTCGTGTGTCATATGGAGGTATCGAAGCATTGTATTTGAGTCCTAATCGATGACAACGTATAGTAAAGTATATTATAACACTTTATTGAGGAAACGGCATGAGCCACAATTATCACTTCCATCAGGTGAACTATGTTGCCATCCATAAGTAAAATAATAGGTTTTGTTTTGTATTAGAAAACAATTCTATTACAAACATAAACAAATAAATATGCATACAATTATTTAGACACCCATATGAGTTTAACCAATGTATATAGGGGCACACGTATAAAGAAATTTCATGGAAATCTCCTCAGAATATACATAATGCCGATATTTTGTTGTTAGGGTATTAAAATTGTAATAAAACAATATATTAACGATTTTAGTAGCGAAAATCTTAAAAGCTTCGTTCACGATAGCTAGTCAGCTATGCCTACAATTTGTATAAATATATATTCCCTTGGATTTTATTGTTATAATAAAAAAGAGCAGCAATGCCGGGTTGCAAGAAATCTAGAAATATAAATTCAAAATAACAACTGACGAAAATTATATTTTAAATTATCATTTATTTGATGAAGTGTGAGGATTGCTTTTGGTTTAGCTGACACGAATGTGAAATGTGCAGCGGTTATTACGAATTCCTACATCTTGGTGATGGCTCTAGTTGTTATCCAGCTCTTTACTTCCGGGCTTATAGAATAGAGTTAAGGTACACCCTGCCTGTCGTAGAACTAAAACGTAGGGAAACGTCGTCTAAAAGTGAATTTCACAGGTTCGCAGGCAATCAGTGTGGGGGCTTTGATTGTCCTGAATAGCGCACCCAGGGAGGATGGCAACGTCCCTCACGTTGGAGGCTAGATACGTCCCTTACGGGACGAGGGGCACCGGTGCGTTCAGTAAGAGATCCCGGAGCCATCCAAAGAGTGTGTTACTGAGGGGGTTTTAATGGGTACAAATCCCATATAGCCCTATCTTTCTCCGATGAGGCTGCATATTTTTTTAAGATTTCCCCGCACGATACTAGAAAAAAGGTGTCATAGTCCGCAGTTATTACTACCTTCAGGTTTACTGTGTGCTCGTTTGTTCTTCTCATATAAAAAAAAAATCATCTGTAACTCTAAGAATACATTCAGTAAAGTCATTTGATGGAAATACTTTAAAGTCCTTGGCCCACTAACAATAGCTTTGTGAGCGGCTCTTTTGCCGCAAGATGCTTTTATGAGCTCATATTTTCGCGAAGTATTCCGAATTAAATATTTTATGGTAGCACGTCTTAAGAAATTTGTTTTTAAAGTTTTATTGGATGCCAAACATTAAAAAACGGTGTAAATTTTTCCGGACGGCCTTGCTCTCTGAATTATGGACGTAGTCGGTAATAATAAAATATTATACGATAACCAATAAATATTTAAAATGGTATAATAAAACTGTTACAGCATCAAATAATAACATAATCAAAATGATACATGACGTGCGAAGATCGTATTTTTGTGCAGAATTTATTATTAGAATGATATATTAATTCAATCATTGTTGACGACTTGAAGTGCCTATCAAACCCTATGAATATTAAAAAAATTATAAAATAAACTATTAGCGTTTTAATTATGGTATTTTTATCAGTGGTACATTTATTTGCAACGTAACATCTCTATTAAATTAAAATAATACTCTATTTATAAAAATAATATAATTGTTTTCGACAGATTAATAAATATAGAAAGAAAGCCAGTAAGAACGATTTATTTGTTTACGTAACGAAATTTATGTGAAATTAGGCCATCATTATGACAAAGTGGGTTATTAATGTCAGAAGGGCGATTCAACGGTATCATTTCGGATAGCTTTATTGTGACACCCAATTAATAAAAGCCGTTTCTTCACTATTAGGTCGTTATTTATAGATTCTATATAAATGGTATAAAAGTAGACCAAGTTCGCTCCCCACTGGAAATTTGATAATAAGACTTAATACAGATTTATAATATGTTTACACATAGTATGTAGATTTTATATTTTGTCGAAAACTCCCTTGTTTAATTAAATATTAAATACAAAAGAAATCTAAAATTAAATAGTGATTTGTTCCAATGAAATGTTTTAGGGCGACTGTATATTCAAATATGACATAATGTGATTCCTCTTGTTAATACGCATTCCGAGATAAACGACACCAACAATTAATCGCGGTACTAGTTCCAGAAGTCTAGCCAAGTTCGTCGTGCATATGTTGGCGTAAGTCCAGTAGTAAATGTGATACACTCGCGTTCTACTGCTCTGTTACACTTCAATATAATTTAGAATTATTTATGCTCCACCAAAAAGTTTTTACTAAAGTTATTTCGTGCTGATTACGCGTGCTTAGTGTGTGTGTGACTCAATAGTTAGTTTGCATCTAAACCAGCTTATATTTTATTCCTAACCTATTCAAAATAGGATTCTAGGTCAGCGTGTATAGTATGGTTAGGGTATACTTCTGGAGGTATTTTTATATCTGATTCATTCACATACCACACCTCTAAGACCTCCCGTATATGATGAAAAATAATTGTGCCTAAGACAATTAATATATATTATATAACAGCATTAGTAATTAAATTATATTTTAATGTAATAATAAGTTTTATTATAAATTATTCTTCATCCGAAGAAGGGGCTTGGCAGATGTAATCTTGGGCCTAGCACGGCTGTTAAAGAAAGAAATAAAATAAGTGTAAGATTAATTTAAAGCTCTTTTAATATTAAGTATGTAAGATTGGTTTGTTTTAAGTGTTTTAATATGTATGATTCTTTGTAAACAATGTTTTGGTTGAGAAATAAATTATTTTTATTATTATTTGGGATATTTTATTTTCCTATCTACGCCTGATAGGTAAATCAATACAATAAATAAATATAATACTAAAAATATATAATAAAACAGATATATATAAAGACCAACCAGACGGGAATCCCTCGACAGGGGAGACCAAATGGTCGAGGTTAGGGCGAAAGGGACAGATATCTGCGCACTATACGGGCGGTGTCGTGAAGCACCGTTATTATTCATTCATAAGTGAACAGTGATGTTAAAAAATACTAGAATTAAAAATAAACTGGAAACAAGTTATCGCCATTACAAAGTTAGTGGATACGCTGAGGGTATTCACATTTTATAATGAGATTCCACGGCCTTTTTTAAAACAATTTAAAACTCCAATTAAAAATGTTAGTATATCATACTATTCTTATTAATCTAGTCATATCCAATCAAAATCTATTTATTCATAGTAATCATACAGAACTATATAAGAAACATAATGCTTGGAATTAGATCAAGTTGATTTTCACGTGGGATACCTTTGTGTAAAAAACACATGTAAACAAATCATTGAAAATAGTAACTGCTGAGTTTTGTACTCGCTCATCTTTGCAGTTTGCATTCCGAGTTGCTAGCTTCATTTATTTGCCGCGGCAAAACTAGTTTTGTACAAGACAAATCACTAGATTAAAATTACTACATTCATTTTAATCACAGTATAGAAAAATGTTTGAAACTTAATGTTGTACTGATAGCCTGCTTTTAATTTAATGTAAAATTTGAAATTTTCTATTTGAAGAAATTTTCAAGAAAGTCCAACTTTGGACTTTTTTTTATAAAACTCTTTAATATTTTAACTGTCTAATCTCATTTTTTTAGTTAAATAATTTAAAGTTAGTTACAAATTATTTTAATATCTACACTAATAACTCTTTCTAGCGGATTCGTATACTAATGCTGTTTGCTCTAGTTTCTCTTTTTTGCTGCACCCACACGATACGTGATGAGTTCTGCATTGAAACATTCATACTTGTTACAGTTGATGCTGTTTACGTTTACCAACCATTGGCTCAAGCGTGGGAAATTAATATTATGCTTTAATTTTCGCACTGATTTCAAAAGTCTCGTGCCAAGTGGGGTTACTAAGACGAACTTTTTGTACACATCCGATGGTATGTGACCATTCACATCCATCCTCGACAAAGATTAAGGATGCACGTGCTTTGCATGCCTGACGACAGATGAAAAATTGAATTAAAAAAGAAAGAAAATGATGCTGTTGAGATGAGTAAATATATAGAGTATGTCGAAATATGGGCAATAATGATTTGAAATCAAAGTCAATATCACTTAATTTTTATTATAAATAATTTGATATACTTTTATATTATTACTTTCTTCATCTTAGACAAAGAACTTTAATAGACAAAGGAGTACAAAAAATATTCAAAATATAGATACATACAGATGCAGTTAATAAAATTCCCGTGTATTTTTTTATAATACAGATTAAATAAACATTATCAATTTTCTGAAGTAGGTGTCACGATTATCTTTATCCTCTAGATCAAACTTGATAAAAATACAACAATTTTATTTCCAATAATCGTGAATTTATTTATGGTCCAAATAGTCAAGGTGAAGTGTTTTGTTATTGAAGTACACGAAGTATTTTCATTAAATTGGATAAACGATACTTAATAGGGTTTTGTTTATATATATTAATTAGTAACTAAAATGATTTCTTTTAAGAGGGACCATTGCAGAAAGAAAATTTATTAACGATTGTTTACGTTTAACAAGGATAATAAATGTAAATATTATATTACTTGTCTTTTGCTACTGTAATTCAATGGGAATATCCAAACCAAAAGGTCATTAAATTTGATTACATATTTCGCATGGCTGGCTAGCAATCTCGAGTTAAAGATCTGTCACTTAATGTTTTCCCTTTAGCGCAGGTGTGCGTAACTCGTGAGGCAAATCTCGTCGTTAACCTAGACTTCGGTATAATGATTTACTCCTTTGAATAGAGAGTGTTGAATTCATAGATCGCACGTTATAAACAACTATAAAATTCACTAAATATATTGGAAACATTAATCAATTATTTCTTTTTTTTTAATTATAAGAATGAAATGATTATATAGTAACTTGCTGTCTGATATTTTAATATTGCTTATAAAAACTATAAACTTTATACATTTAGATATTCAAAAACAACAACAAAAAATAGTCTACAGAAAAAAAAATGTGCTTGTTTAGTAATAAAATTGTATAATAGTTTCTCTTGATTTCATTTATGAAACAATTTTACACTTACGAAGGTAGACTTCACGTTCAATTTGTCGAACTTATAGATATTTTATAATTTACATTTTGTTTTAATGTTAAAAATGTACATAAAACTATGTTTATTTTTACACCAATGCTTATATCACATACATGTCTGACAAGAATCAGTAGATAGTCCTTTATCGATGGCCTCGACCTCATATCGCACTGTCTATTACTTAGTGAGATACGAATCATTTAACTAATAATGTTTGTTGGCGGCAAATTGTTCTCGTTCAACAACGATGGCGTCATATTTGGCGCCATTACGTCGGAACTGTAATAAATGTAAATTCAGCTTTGGTCCCCTTCGATCGACAATGTATTACTACTGTCGATCGGAGTTGGTCTGAGTAAAACTTTCGATTTACTTCGCTATTCAGCCCAACATGGATGTAATTAGGTGGACCAACATCCTGCTCACATCCAAGTTGGGCTCAGCCAGGCCACCTGAAGCGGCTAATTCTGACCGACCCATTGCGAGAGGTCGGCTTTTTGTGTTTCTCTTTTCTTCACTCTGGAGATACCATTAATAAATTATGTAACAGCCCATTAGACCATATAAAATTTTAGTGGGCCCGATGTTTTGAAATTGTTTCGTTACTACTGTCATGGAATACGAAATTTCTTATAACCGCATTGGCTAGGTTTTACACTGGATATGGAAGGTTAAATGGTGGGCGATGGTGACTCATGAGAATCCACTAACCTAACTCATCTCATCAATATCATAAGACTTGGCTAAAGATAATAAGATAAATACAAAAATCTCCTGACTTCTAGCAGATTGTAGGAACTGTCATATTGAATACGTTTGCGTGTAACAATAGTGTTTTAGTTACATGTGAACTTGTATTCCGACTGCCAAACCATATAGTAAGATGAATATTAAGCCGTCACTAAAATAACGCCTTGCTTTAATATGAAAGGAAGACATCATCGTAAAACGTAAAGGCTGTTTGAGTTTGCATAAGCAATTTAAACTTTTTTATTGTTTAATACGAAAAAAGTTTTTAATTGTGCGCTCGTGTAGACGTAAGACAATTTCAAATATAATGAACTTTTAAAAAAATACTGTTGTTTTGCATTTATTTTTACAATGTGTGCTAGGAAAAGTTTATGCCCCGAGGAAGTTTGGCGTCGGGAGATTTATATTTAAGCAAATTCTATCATCTACCTTGTATCAACGAATGTTTAAGGGAACTTCGAATTCTCTTCTTTCGTTGAAATGTTTAATGTTTTTCAAAATAGTTGGGGATAGTTGTGGACAAACAACAAAATAGATACAAATTACAAACAGACTAGTGAATTTCTTTTTTTACAACAAAACTCTAAGATAATGTCATAAAAACGATAAGACCCTTGTGAGTACGTCACCTTGACTCTGTCTCTATATATAAACTTTGAATTCATTGAGCGTTCAAACGATTTCATAGTTAGGTCGCTAAGCTCGTATTTCGACTGTAAGGTGACATCACCTGCCGTCATTCCATGTAATATTATCTTGCGAAATTATGACATAGGGCTAGCGCACACTGTTTTTCTTAGATGGTATATTTCTTAATTTATTTAGTAGGAAATACATTAAATACTTTTGTTTTATAGTAATTCCATAGTTTAGTTGTTATATGTGATTCCTGTATCCCCTGGACTGCTAGATCCATCTACACAATTTCTATCTATTTGTAGTCTTTCTTTAAGTAGTCCAACAATGGTTGGACCAGCAGACGAGTAAAATGGGCGTGAAAAGCATAGATTTCAAACATAAACATGGAATAAAGTATAAACTTGACAAGGTAATAATAATACTAAACGCGAACGAAATGCATTTATGTATGACACGGTAAGAGAAAAAGAGACATAATATTTTTTTCCCAGTCTGCGCCCGATTTGGCGCCCTACTTCATAGATATGGGAATAACCAACAAAATTAAAAATTCGCCACGTACAGATTCATATAATTATTTATATAAATATCCAAATGAGCTTGTATTTAATAGACTTTATAATAATACAGGATTATTGGTAATCTGAAGTATTCCCGTTAGGAGGTGGTAGGGGTGACTATTTGCAATAATTTTAATCCCTATATGCATACCCCCAAATTGAACCATTTTTGAGTTATCATGTTTTTTTAGGTTTTTTCAAAATAAGTAAAAAATGCAACACCAAAAATTTATTAAAAAAACGGTATAAATTTAAATCACATTTTTTCTTCTGATTTATAAAAACTTATTAAACACTGGTTATTCATCAATATTAACAATTATATATAAATAAAAATTATCCGTCTAAATTTAAAAATAATAATAAGTTTTGAATAATAATAAAAATTACCTAACGAGCCGAGGTTCGGCCCTCTCGGGCATATTCGAGTCAATTGCTTCCACGCGCATGGTAACGGTCTAAGCCGAGGCTCCCCCTCGGGAGCCCTTGTGCTAGTTACCCACAAATAAAGGTCTCGGCTGAGTGCCCTAAGCGCTCTACCACCTTTAAAAAGTAAAAGTGAAGAGCTCTCGGGCTAACAGCGGCCATAAGCCATAAAAAGTGCCAGTTTTTGCAGGCGATTTCTAGTGAAGGCATATTTTTCCAGTGGGCTCTAATATTAAGATATCGAATCAAGGATCGAGGATTTATAACGATTTGTATAAAACAATAATGAGAGATGTGTGCGAGGTAGTTTTTTAACGCACATACGTAAGTTGTGAATGTCAATTACATTCCAAGAATTTATTGAGAGTAGACGAAATAGCGATATTAGATGTAAGTTTGCACGGACGTATGTCGTCTTGACATTTGTTACATGGTCTCGCTGTGACATTTGCATTTATTGTGATATCAGCTCTCAACGAGGCACACAGCCCTTATTGTGCAATAGAACATGTTAAAATCATATGTATCCGTCCAATAATTTAGTACAAGCCTCTTTGTAACTAGACATTGGTAGAATTATCAAAATTGTATTTGCCTTACTAAAAAAAGAACTAAGTTCCCCGTGTATTTTTTAAATTTTAACATGTATGTAATTAAATGTTTTCTCAATATGTTTCAAACCATTCGAAAGAGGATGTTATGTTTTATCGGAATCTATGTTTTGTTTTCTCGTTCGAGTTAATATATGTGAATTTCCACATCTTTCGATCTCTTCCATAAGCTATGCGCTTAGTTTAGTTCAATAATAATGAAGAATTTAACTTGGTTCGATGAATTTTCCGAGTCGAAACCTGGTGTTTTGTACTAACGAGGAATTGTAAATCTTGTAAAAGTCGTAAAAAACGACGAACGAACGAACGACGAAAACGTAAAAAACGGGAAGAAGTCGTAAAAAGGATTATACATTATTGATTAATTAGTTGTTAATTTTTATTGAATAATAAAGTATAAAAAATATATGAATACGATGGGAACATAGTTGCCAACCTTTATTATAAGTAAGCTTAACTGGCCGGCCACACCACGTAGATCGATGGGGAAAGGTTAAACGAGGGTTAGTGTTAAACGCCCCCATTAGATTGAGTGACGACCTATGCATGTTTGCGGTAAGTCGATTAATGCAGGCGGCTCATGGTCCTTCGTGATAATTTGTGGAGAAGGTCAAGGTTCAGAAATGGATTAATGGACTAGTGATGATATGTTAAGCCGGAGCTGTTTAGGATCTTAACCATGTTTGTTTTATTCGACTAGCTACGTTCGTTCCGGTTTACTCATAATTTGATAATACACAGATGACATAAGATAAAACAACTGAATTCACAATTTCATCCTCATCATCTCGATGGTTGGCAATCCACCACTGTGTGCTTCACGCAAATTTTCCCACCACACACAACTACTCTGAGGAATCAACTGTCGCCAGCGGTATTTCCGAACCGATACGACTTAGGGATCTTCACCTTCAGATGATGAGAATGAAGCGATAAGTCGATCGATTCATGCTGTAGCAAGAAACTATCGGCAACGTGGCTGTCACTATATTTTCATAATTAGCTCATATTCTGCCATTCACAAATTTGCTAGAATATTTATTTTATTTTATTATTTCTTGATTAATTTATTCCCTAAGATTTTTTTTGAATACGAGTTTTAACAATACAAATAGAAAATAAATGATAAGAAAAGTAAAACAAATAAAGTATGTATTTTTGGTAAATGAGTGAATGCGTGCGTAGAATCTTTATCCTACATTCGGTGTAAGAAATAGTAGTCTAAACAATTTTTTCTTCATCCCACACGACGTAAACAAAGCTCGTTTGAAACGGAAGCACTTGAAGGCTAGAATACACAATGCATTTCTAGGTCTTGAGGTTTCAAAGAAAAATCAACCTGTATTTCATTAAAGAAATATTACTCTCTTTGATTTACCAACGTAGCGCACAAAGGAAACTAAATAAAAAATAATTATGCAAGCAAAACATTTAGCGGTCTTATTTCAAACGCTTTTGTTTATATTTCTGTATAAATCTCGATTGTTTTTGTTGCTTGTGTTTTGAGTACGTGCTAAGTTTTTTAATTAGTATGATCTCCTAGTAATAACCAGATGACATCAGCTGTATAAGGGTCTCTTAAGTTAATACATCTTATAATTTATTGTTCCTGCGAGATACATAAAGATTGGCACTTATAATCTTTTCTAGCTGCAGCATGAATGAGTAGTAACTAAAAACGTACGTATAATACTAGCGTAAAATAGTAGTGTAATGCTGCTGTAAGTAAGGTGAGTGTGGAGATCCAGAAAATGAGAAGAAATCGAGATATTCCATCTTAGTGTTAGGTATCACTTATTTTGTTGTGTTAGTTTGTCACTATCAACATAATAAAAATATCTAAATTTCACTCGCTGCTTCGTAAACCGAAGATGGCATCTAAGTTAACATTGTACACGTTAGGAATGTGTATCGAGTTTTTTATAACCAGCAACTTGCAAATTGTTGAGGCGTTAAGCAAGAAATGTAAATCTGTAATACTAAGAGATATTATATTAAAACTTGCAAGCATCGTGAAGCTGTATGCAGCAGCCACATCTAGACAATATTTGCATAAAATATGCAAATATCATTGAAAACACGGGAAACATTTTTAATTCGTGGACACGTTTAAATATGTTTCCCGTGTTACACAACTACACTTGTCGATTGGTGTCGACATTAGAACAAATCACCCCTTTACATTGTAAAAGGCGACTAAGGGAAACGACACAAAAAATCAGTGGCCACCATTAGATGGCAGAATTCACCTCTAATTTTTAGATCGTGAATACTGAGGACGACGATGGACAGCAGCGTTAAAGATGCAAGGTGCCTAAAAACTGTATAGCCCCTTATAATTCATTCTATTAAGGAAGCCTATGTTCAACAGTGAACTAGTGTTGGGCTGAAATTATGAATTACACTATAAAATTTCAACAGTTTACAACGTTACATAGTATAGCTAAGGAAAGTATTTTTTTTTAGACGGTAAATGAGCGAGCAGCCGATGGTAAATGATCACCGCCGCCCCTGAATATCCGTAACACCAGAGGAGTCGCAAATGTGTTGCCGGCCTTTAAGAAAGGTGTAGGCTCTTTTCTTGAATGTCCCTAAGTCGTATATTACTGGTAGTTCTAAGCAACAGAAGCAATGAAAGTAAAATGATTGTAAGGGAAAAACCATTGCTACGAAAATACCACCACCAAAAATATTTTCTTCAAAAACAATACCTCGTGGCATACATTTGTTTAAATATTTAGAAAAGTTAGCAATGAGGCTGCCACAGAAAACTCTCTAGTACAGGCTCGGACAAAATCAAACTTTTAGTTATGTAAGCGAAGCCCTATATCTTTTAGACTATACTACGAACTTTTTAACGTGGTCGCTTACAGTTAAATGCTGTTCGGTTATTTGAATTGGGTCATGTATCTGAGTCCCTTCTAGAGTGTTCCAAAAAGTTAGACGTCCAGGGCGGTGCTGAGACATTTTGTATTTTTACGCGGTACGGTGCAATACAACGATTCAAAACGAGTTCTTAATGATTACTAGATACTTTTCATATAATTTAAATCGCTAATAAGGAATTATGATGATAATGAATTCCTTGTTTATTTATTGCCGATTGCCGATGGAATTAACTGCTCAAAATATATTATAGTGATGTAAGTACTTGCGCGAACACAGATGCACTCACTCGTCGTCCCCTTCCCTATTCCGATGTAATGTATGTGTAATAAGATCGCAGGATGGTTCGGAAGCTGTGTCAGGGACACGGAACATACATACAACACACACAGACGTGAAAACCATCAATTCTTGATGCACATATATTGTATATGGCTGCACTTTTGGTTGAGTTAACCTCGATCCTCCATTTCCGAAACATTTTTTTGTGTATATAGTCTATACACAAAAAAATCCAACCGTTGCGTTCTATGATTACGTAATAAACGCACGGGATAGCCAATTTAATAAGTTTAACAGCATCATTGCGAGATGATGGACAACCGGCTAATGACAATTTAATGAGCGCCGAGCACACTACAAATGAATAAAGTCGTTAGTATTAATTAATTAACACTAAGCAGGGATCTGACTTATGTGATTTTGATTCAGAGTACAGACTCGTTAATCGGTCGGTATTTGGCTTTTTATGGATGTTTAACCGCCTATGTACATATTCATTCTCTAGAGAGGACGTTAGAGCATAGTTCGCCAACGTTGTTCCACTGCGAATTGACAGACGATATATTTTTTTGCCACCGCTCACTTGGTAAATAAGTTAAACTAATCCACCTTGGTTTGTTCGCGTACCGTGAATAAAACGCGAGAGTATAGTGTTATTTTATTTATTTATTTATTCATTAAAATATAAAATTAATGAGAACATATGCGCGATAATTGCGATCGGATCATGGGACAATCACCATACGACACACACAATAATAATATGCGGATGTTCTGTGATCCTTCCCCTGTCGAGCCCACCCATTCACGTTATAGCTATAAATTAGCTAAAGTGTGGCTTTACTGCTATTAAATACTTTAATTGTGCATTAACCAAAAACAAATTGAACGCCTACATTTTGGTGAAGCTTCAATTCTTTACTGGTTAGCGATTCGATAATTTTGTAACCAGCCTAGATTGTAGGCTGCTAAGCAACGATATCAAACTTATAAGTTCTCTGACTTCCTAATCGATTGCCAAAGTTGAATCAAGAGGCTTAAGAAGTTCTCGATTAAGTTTTACGCATAAACTTGTCAGAGAATACAGGCATGGCAGTTTATATTTATAGTTTTAAATTTTATGAGATATATTTTTAGGGGCCAACAGATAATAATTATATAATATTGCAGGTCGATGTCAATATATTATAGTGCCAGAGCATTTGTGCAAACGCAAATACTCACTGGTCGTCCACTTCCTTATTCCGATGTAATGTGCGTGCAATGAGATCGGAGAAAGATTCCGAGCTAAGGTCAGGAACCCGAGATACACCCAGACCAATAAACTAAAGGACAATATACTCGAATATTATTTTTCGTCTGGGAAATGGACCTCTCGGGCACCCTCGAGTCAGTTGCATTCGCGCCCAGGATAACGGTCTAAGGCGCTTGTGATGGTTACCCATTAATTAAGGTCTCGGCTGAGTGCCCTAAGAACTCAGCCACATTTCAACCGTGTAAAGGCCCTCGGGCAACAGTGGCTATCGACCATAAAAAAAAGCGAACAAGTTTACCACACGGTTATAAACAGATATCGTAATATTATAAATAGGCTATGAAAACATAGACATGATCGGAAAACGTTGTGGCAACCGAGACTAGAACTTTCGGATTTTTAATAAAATTAGAACGGAATATATATGGATGACCTTGTGAAGTTTTGAAGGTCGAAAGAGATGTTAGTATATCGATCTACGACACCAGCTGGTATCATTTGCGCGTCTAGAGAACGTTGAGTGTTGGAGCCATCTGCGACCAACTGTTGTGATGCGTTGCAAAATCTGATTTAATTATGTCGTTGTTACATTAAAGCGAACTGTAATAATTATATTTCTATATTACAAAACAATAACTTAGTTATTTCTGAACGTTGATAATATTTATGTAAACTATCTGATCTATTTAGAGGTCATTGAAACCGAGTTTTAATGTTTTTTTTTTTTTTCATTGAATTACTTTTTTTATGTATATGCGTTCGGTTCGACAATTACAAGACATACTTAGATTTTATTTTGAGTTTCGTTTTAGGTTTTACTTTAAAAGTGATATTTTTTTAGTTAATTAATTTAAGACGGATATTTTTTATAGTATTATTTGTGAGAAACGAGTACACAGGTCGACTGATTGTAAGTGACAGTGGCTTATGATATTTACATCCATATTCAACGAAGATTTAATATACATATGCGTGGTCAACCCTGAGATGGAATGTCTCCTTACCTGCAAATGGGTCTCATGATCCCTACATTCACCAAACGAAACACAGCAGCGTTATGCTGCTATTTTATGAGGACATTCTGGCGTCGACTCGAACCATTAATGTTGCTGCAAGGTATTAGCTAAGGTGTGGCTCTACCGTATGTTTAGAGGTGCGAATTATGACTTATTTTTATAATCGATAGTTGAACACATCGATAACTTGTGGGTACATAATAAAGCCGCATCGCTAGCATATAGAATACACTCATTATTGTAAACTAAAATTTAATTTATACCATTATTTTCAATAAATGGTATGTTGTTGAAGTTCTAGTTAACAAAAATTTACCTTGATCACATTAGATTACAGAAGATGAATGATCAAAATATTTATTATCTTTAAACATTTAAATATTTGACGTTTAATTGTTGAACAAACAAACACGTATGAATATTTAAGGTCAAACAATACGTGTATAATCTATACTAATATTATAACAAAGACGAGGCGATTTTTTTAAAACATTGCTATGCTAATAGATTGCAAACATTCCCGTTAACCACTCCAACTATATTTTAATGAAATGGAAATCGTTCAGAATAGTCTAATGGTGTATATACATACACCATTCTACTATTATCGAATGCCGATTATATAGACCGTACGCAAAGCTATTGCCTTTTATATAAAAAAAATGTAAATTTATTTGTGTCTTGTAACGATTTGACTACCATCATACCAATAGGGTTTTTTCGGAAATTGCAACATATATAACAAAACTATATATCAATAATAGTAGTTCCTCGCTCTTATATTTTGACGGAAATTTAGTTAATTATTATTAGGGATAGGGAAGTTTTATATACCTAATATACTACTTTACATAAGAAATTGGCATTTTGTCGAAATTGCCACTTTGATCTTAAATAATCTGGCGATTGGTTAGGAATTCCATGTATTTAAAATTTAGGCTTGTGTATTTGTATATTGAATTTAGTGATTCATCACAACTAGAGGTCCTATTCATATTGTTACAGGGATAGGTGAATAGAGAAGTCGCAAAAACATTAAGTAAAAAAATTAATAGAAGAATTATAAGTGCAGAACTAATAGTATTACAAGTATTTCCTTTTAGTTCAATAAAATTATTGTCACCTTAAATGCTATTTGCTATCTAACGAACCTTACAGCTCGTAACCATATGAATAGTATCCCCAAAATTGTGTTGACGGCCGTTATCACTTCGCAATGAGGAAGCGATACCATGAAAGCAACTGCGTAACATTCTGAAGTCTTTAGACAACGTAGAGATAAGCAAATCTATTTACATAATCCAACTCATGTATACCTATGTACCTGTTATATTAATAGTGTAGCGCAGTTCATGGCATTGTTTCTCAACCAATTTTTATATAGCCATGAAAATGTGTGGTCAAAGAATACGTTAAAAGCCTTACGACCCGTCCACTATAAAATTATAATATATTTTTGTATTAATAGTTTTTAATAAACGCAAAGTATAAATTAGTTTATTTTAGGTTGTAATTATTATTAATGAAATGGCAATATTTAATTCTATAAACTACATTAAAATGTATTACTTTAAGAAACGAATCTCCTGTATACAGGTCTTATTTATTGAACAGTTTGTGACCCTCTTTAATAACATACGCGACCCCCAGGGACCGTGACCCGGGAGGGACATCGGGAGGTTGAGTAATGATGATTTAAGGTATGGTCTGCGAAACGTAAGTCCAAATATTGTTGTGAATCATTTCCAATTCATTTTTATATATATTCAAATAAATTTTAGTTACGAGTCGTTAACAAGAACGTTAGTAATGATAGCATTTTTTTTTAAATATAACTAACTGGTAGCGACGCCTAGCAGACTTATTGATATCCGATGCGCACGCGTTCGTCATTGGCAATGTAATCGAATATTGAGATCAAGATCACGGCCGTACCAACAGACAATTGCGTAACATATACTCGTAGTATAAGTCTTAAGAGTAAGGCGGAACAGGAAAAAAAAAAAAAGTAAAGTACATATAAAATGGTTGGCAATCCACCACTGTGCGCTTTACGCGACATTCTGCCACGCACAACTACTCTGTGGAATCAGCTGTTGCCAGCGGTATTTCCGAGCCGATATGACTTAGGACCTTCAAGAAAAGAGCCTACACCTTTCGTAATGACCGGCAGCGCATCTGCGTCTCCTCTGGTGTTGCGGATGTCCATAGGCGACGGTAATCACTTACTATCAGGTGAACTGCTTGTTTGTTTGCTACCTATTCTATAAAAAAAATGAAAAGTACTGGACATAAGCCTCCTATGTAGAGAGAGTGTTAGAACTTAGTCCATCGCGCAACTCCATTGCTGATTGGCGATTGATATATCTTAAAAATATTTTTTTTATATTTTTTTAGACGTTCATTACGATATTTTTTTTCACCGCCGGCAAACATAAAGCATAGATACCGACGGAACAAAACGTCCTCTTTCGAATGATTTAAAACATAATGTTAAAAATATTAAATGACACGATAAATGTTGTCAACCTATTGGAATATATATCTAATCCTAGATATTGTGTTATATTTGATACAGTCGTGTAATTGGTAGTCCATGGTTATATTACATGTATGCGATTACAAGATCAAGATCGATCGGTCGAGTATATCTTTCGGCACGAACGTAATAATACTTCTTTTATAACTTGCACCACAAATAAAGCCAAGTTCTTGGCAATTAGAAAACGTTAAAGCGAATTCTCGACGAATAGAAACATTCTTTTTTGTAAGCATAAGGTACAATCGTAAGTAAACAAGCCGTACGCTTGAGTGGACCCAACCATGTTTGTCATGTTGAGTAACCGACGTGGTAGATTGATTGAGAGCCAGACCACTATTATATTATTCTTGTAACGTTTCGTCACGTATGTTTGGTAAATACAACTTCAATCGAAATGTTTAGATAGGAATGTTGTGGCGTATATAGTCAATTAAGGTGTTATGTTAATTGTTGAATTACATAAGCAGAAAAGTTTGTTATTTGATTTATTTATATTGTTAAAATAAAAAATGATGGAATCGAAATAGCTGTGGTTTTTTTTATTGAGGAAGATGAACGGGGGCACAATTCACCTGATGTTAATTCCTGTGGCTAATGACACCTTCATTATTCATGATGCAGATATCACTCTGAAGACTAAGATTGAATACCTGTTTAGTAGTAATAAAGGTCTACGGATTCCTACACTCACTAGACAGCAGCATTATGCCGCTAGTTTATGCTGGTATTCTGTGAAGGCCTGCTTCTTCCCCAGTCGAGCAGAGCCATTTATACAATCACACACACATAACATATATAAACATGGACTTTTCTTGTTTTCTTGTTATGTACCATAGACCTATATTCCATAATTCAGTGGGGTTAGGACTGAATCTCCTAAATACATGTCATTAAATGTATTTAGGAGATTCAGTCAGAAAAAAGTCCTAGTTAGGAGCCAAGTGCTACGCAAGCCTTAAAGTAATTAATGGTTTGATTGTTTATGGTGGTTCTTGTTATTATTATGGGGATATTTATTTTTATATCCACCAGGTTGGTCAATAAAATAAACTAAATAATAGTAATAATTTTATTATTATTATTTAGTTTATTTATTAAATTATTTTATAACTGCATGCGTGTTACATAGGGCTAGGATGTCGGATTAATTCGTTCGTGATTCAGCCGTTTTGTATAAGCTTTTTTGCCTTAGTTATTTGGATTCTAATATAAAAAACTAATGGTTGTAATTATTAGCCATGTATTGTTTTATTTATTTTATGGAATAATAATGGTTAATGAGAAATCATAATTAGAAATATAATTATGGTTACTTGTTTTTACTTTTAGTTAAAAGCCGACGGTAGTTCGGGTTAACTACATCATCAAACACATCAGTTTTCCCGTCACCAGAGTGACTCGTCACATGAGTGTTGTAAGCGCTCGAAACGTGGGGTTAACAGTTATACGTTCGGTACTATATATTGTTAGTACTATATATAGTGAGCTGTGATAATTTAGCGTCCAAGGGCTCGCTTGTTATTCACGCCACCATAAATTTAACACTGGTAGAGGTACACTACAGTTTGTTTCTAGCTACAGAATGAATGGGTCAGCTCGACCGGGGTAGGACCATGCGCTCACAGAATACCAACGCAAAATAGCAGCATAACGCTGCTCTGTTTCGTCTGGTGAGTGCAGGGATCCGAAGACTTTTATTACTGGTGACGAGGCATTCCATCTCGGTCCACAAGGGTAACGTCGCATCTGCATTATGATTCCTTGCCAAGGACGACTGTAGATGTCATGGGCCGCAGGAATCACTTACCATCAGGTGAACTGTGTGCTCGTTTTTTACTCCCAATGTAATAAATAATAAAAATAAGAAATGATGAGTTCGATCCCCGGTGCACAAATGAAATTGTCAATTGCAATTTTACGATGCACTCGGCGGTGATGGAAACATCGTGAGGTGACCTGCGTGTTGTAGATTTACATACAAAACAATGGTAGACGTGTGAAGTCCGCCAATCCGCAGTTGAGCCATGTTACCACATGACTCTAACATGGTCTCTAGATAGGAGGCTATGCCCAACAATGAGATTTATATATAACCTAGCTAGTTGTAATATTTTACTATATATAAGTATAATATAGAACTTTATAATAAATATTTATAGCTTACATTAGCGCATGAAAATATTATGAGAATATTTAAAATATTATGAGAATTTTTTTAAATATTCTATGAACATTACTGCCATTAACGCTTAACAATGAAGCTTAAAACGCTTGTCCTAGGAGATGATTCAAGATAATATGTCACACCCTAACCATTAGGCTATTAACGCTCTAACAATCTCTAACGAACATAATTCCATTATATCCGGGTTTATTTTGATGAATGAAATGTCTTACATAAGCATTATTTATCACTTACATATATATACTTATGTCTTAATTATATTTCACTGTTTAATTAATATCAACAGTTGCGAGAGACAGATAAAAATCCAACATCAATTCGAATGAACAATTTGAAATACGATCGATAAATATAAAATTAAAAGATATATAATTTTTAAAACGATTAACTGTCGCTTGAAATAAGGACCTCGCTATTTGTAAAAACTTAAAGCTTACTAATTAAGCGAACTAGTTCGAGTGAAGTGATAGTTTAGTCTTAAATTTACGGTACGCGAGCAAACAGAGTTCAACTTCCATAGAAATTGTTAGTTGAAATTTTAATCGCGTTAAGATTTACCAAGTGCTAGGTGATGAAAGAAAACATGGTAAGGAAAGTTACATGTTTAAAAATAGTATAATTTTTTTTTCGAAGACGTGTAAAGTCTGAAAATACTTATTGGTGCCGCGTAATGGACTACTCTCTAACACCCTCTCTAGGGAAGAGGCCTTTGCTCAACAGTGTGATTTATTTATATTGGCTTTTTAATTATCTACTACTTTTATAGTATTATTTCTTATTGCAATAAAACCTTCCTAAAAATAGTTTTACTATAATATACAAATAGCCACATGTGCACTTGATCAGATTTTCTTTTTCTCTTCTTGCGTGATAATGACATCGACCGTCAGAGACCGGTTTATTATCACGATATCAGGCTAATTGACAACAATAAACCTGTGCGTGATAAATGACCAGTCCCAAAAGATAGTGATGTGGTGCACTTAGAGATTGATGATGTCTGGTATTGGTAATATGGCTGATCATCTATCTATCAATAAGCTCATATTTAAGGGAAAGTTATTGATGAGAGTCTTGTTCACTTGGTTCTGTCTATGTAAGTATTTCTCGTAAGCAATACGAGATCAACCATATGTTTAATAGACAAATATCTGATTCTATAGTGGTAGAGTTATGCTGCAGTTTCTAGCTGCTCGTTCATATCTGGTGCCGTGAGGGTAAGAATCTACCATGTACCTCTGTATCCTTCCATGTGGTGATACTATCAGAGATATACAAAATCAAAATTTCGCCAGTAAGAGCGGCGTGAGTCCTTTGTCTATTTCGGCATACATAAAAGATCGATACGGAAAAAAATATTTAAACGTAAAAATTCTGTAATCCTAACACCGTTTACAAATATTAAAACAAAATACAGGTGCAATATGTATATACGTTTAAAAGTCCAAAATAGAAGTAGCAATTAACTTTATTAATATGTGTTATTAACCGACTAATACACCTTCTGCAGACCGCGCTACAAAATGATTTACGAGTTCAAAGATTAATGAACCGCATTTGTAGAGTTCAATGATCTATTAGAACACTATATTAGGTCATTTACTTTGTACGATTGTTCTTAAAGTATGATGAGAGTTTTTTTTAATTTGCGATAAGCTAATAAAGTCTGCTTTCTAAGCGCGTCTAAGAATGATCTTTTTTATTATTTTAGTTGACGGTAGGGGAATTCTCCAATATTACCATTATCCAGATACCATTAGTTGTAAGTAGGGTTATGTAAGACTTGCACCCAGTAAAACTCCTCGGTAGCCACTCTTGGTGAATTGGAAGGGGCTCCAGGATTTACTATAGACAGACCTTAACCTTATTCTAATGGCTCGGGTAACGGGTTGATCTAAGCATGGCCTAAATTCCTTATAGTTATTTTCTTCTAAAAAGTGATCTCTCTTTGTCCCATCATTCAAAACGCAGCAATTCCAACTCGCTAATTTACTTTAGTATTCAATGGATAAATTGATTTACTACCTATTGATGCTAAGACGTGGTGCATATTCCATTGGATTTTCTGGAAAATGCAAAAAGAAATTCCTCACTGTACATGACCATATATCATTTTTGTAGACGTCTTTGTATGATTTTGAAGACTCGAAAATTTCTGTTGAGTTAATTTTATTTCGAATATCTAGCCTTAAAAAAAAGGAGTCTGTTTGCTAAGTATATTCATTACTCACCATCTTGGTCTTTCTTGTTAATAACCGGTAATATAATGTACTGTATTGTATGCCTTTGCATATTCTTATCCCATAGCCGCGCATTGGCTTCCTCTTTAGCAAAATCTGTTACGCAGCTTTACTGCGGATTGGTAGATTCCACTTATCTTACAAAGTTTTTATATCTATTTCAAAGATAAGGAAACCCGTCCCTCACGATCTCTGACTTAACTGTCGAACACTTAGTAATTCAGTAGTTAAAATTGCCATTAACAATGTACATTAGTGTGCCGTCATCGGGAATCGAAATCGGTTTGTTCGCATGCCGTGTAATTAAAAGCGAGCGCTTAATCGTTGTGCTATCACGGTATATATCACTATCGATACTAAACTTGTCATTTAATTAACTAAGTACGAAGCGGAGAATGTGCAATCGCGATGTGCAGCCAAATGGGTCACCAGTCAGTTTAACTATTTGGTATTACGAGTAGATCACCTGAAGAATGCGGGGATGATGGGTACGGCGTGCCAATGCCATCGCTCGTTTTGTCCCGCTGGCACTGAGAGTGAGATTTCGCAGAACTTTCTTCCGGTGTAAGTTATAAGATATTGGTTTGTTTTGAATTTGAATGTTGAATGAAAATTTTCACATCGTATGTTTTTGGCGTTTTTTTTCTTTAACATTTTTGGTATTGTCTATATTTTATAACACTGTCAATATCCTTTTAATAATTTCTCGAAAAGTCAATGATTTTTATCTCAATCTATCGTTAGGTAGCCTTTTCAAAAGGTCACCTAAAAGGTGGTCTGGAGTCACTTGTTTCCGTGCCGCAAATCTACATACGTCAGAGCTTTATAATAATAATAATAATAAAACAGTTTATTGCGACAGAAAAAATAAACAAATTTACATAAACAACATTATACACACTTTGGCAAACGGAGGTAACTCAGCTTTTGCTGAAACAGGATTATAGTCCCGAGCAGCGCTGGTTTTCAGTCACTCATAGCCATCCTTAGATGTAATGCGGGAGACGTGAGAATTGTGGGCTTCCCGATGACCATCTAAAGGTTATATTTTACAAAGTGTTTATACGCAACAGAGCAGAGGCAGACAAGAGTGTGTGTCATCTTGTGTGGGTTTGTGTGTATGTGTTTGTGTTAATGTATGTGCAGGTTTGTATATACATATAAACGTGCATATACAGAATATATATATATATATATATATATATATATATATATTCTGCAGGTGTATGTGTGCGATTTTTGTTTTTTCTTTTTTTTTTTCTTTTGGTTATTATTGTTCTGTAAGTACAAAAAAGTTTTACAGATACGATATATTTCCAGTAAGCATATTTCATATTATCTTGTGTGGGATTGTTCAACATAGCTTTTGTTGATATAAGTTTGCCAATCTAGAATCTCCAATTGGTTATATGGTCTATGCCATTTGAATGGCCTATTACTACAGTTAACCCTTTGTTCTGATGGTTACATTTTACTTGCATTCATGAAATGAATATATTTCATCCATATATATTTCAAAAATACATAACCTGTAGAAGAGTTTGATTGAGTTTAAAATAATTGTTTTAGACTGTTATTTTTTTTAATGGTGTGTTTTCACGCTGCAATCTTTTTCTGGTTGCAACATGAATGGGTCAGCTCAACCGGCGTAGGACCCCGCCCTTATAGAATATTAGCATACCATTGCTGTGTTTCTTCTGGTGAATGTAGGGATCCAGATTATTACTGGTGATGAGACATTCCATCCCAGCTGCCAGGTGACGATGCATCTGCATTATGATTCCTTATCGATGATGAATCATTTACCATATGGTAGACTGTGCGCTCATTTATCACCTTAATTTCCACTTGGTTACAATTTTGTTGACTGATATATTTATGTATAACTCACGAAATTGAAAAGCCCTTCTTATCGAGGATAAAAATTTTTTTTTTAATTATACCGTATCTCTTATGGTTTGTCTCACAGCAACAGATGCGCCTCATCGATCGTTCGTTCACATAATTAGTATCGGGACGGTTTCAACTTTTACGTACGATTGAGTAATGCGTTAACAATAAGCGAATACCTTGAAATTCATGCACTAATCCGATCTATAAGAACTATGAAATGCCTTAGAATGGACAACCAGCTATGCACGTGAAGCTAAATAAAATGTTCAAAACATTAATGGGTTTAGAATTAATAAAGAGGTTGGGTTGGTAGAATATTTGTATTTTTTTTTTAAAAAAAATTGGTTGAAATGCCATTAACATTATCAACCATTATGTCTGAGCTTAAAATGCTTGTGCTAGAATAGATGGTTCATGACAATAATCGAATGATGGATCTGAACCTACCACCTTAATTTTCGCAGACCGTACCTTAAACCTGACTGTACCGAAAACCTGCTGTTGACAATTGATGTCATCACGCTACCCCAATTTTTATACCTTTATGTATAAGTCAAATTGACGGTGACGTTACTTTTTATATAAGTTTTACAATAGTTATATAATTGTACATGACTGTACCTCTTTGCTTTTCGTAGATGCCTTTAAATAAGGTAGCCAGCAACACGTCTCAAATCAAAAGAAGCTTTATTTAAGTTGGCTTAAACATAATATTTTTGAGTCGTCAACATCGCTAATATGTCGCTACCGCCACTTTGGAAGGCGGTTAGCGAGAAGAAACAGAAAGAAACTCAACTAGTTTTTATGTGTTGTTAATGTTATAGGTAATCCTTACAAATAAATAATATAAAATAAATTCCTTTAAAATCTGACCACTGTTTACCAAACTTTTGAATCTAAATAAAAAGACGAATCTGTTAACAACTGGACTTTTTAGGAAGGGTGATAAAAACTGATTACATGCACCCTAGTAAAATTTAATAGTTTTTTTTTGTATAACAATCATCTATGTTTAGTATTTAAGTAATATTTGTTTTATTTATTTATTAAAACTTTTTGCACAAACAGTGTACACAGGCGCACTTAACGCCTAAGGCATTATCTCCCAGTCAAACCTTTGGGTTGTACAGAAAGATTGAGTAGGTGCATTTATACATTTTTAAATAAAACAAAGTTAGTGTAAAAAGGATCGCAGTTCAATCGCCTCTGTTATGTGACATCGCATACGTATATGCATACTCCGCCAATATATACGGGAGGAGAAGAAATTGACACAAAAGATATTTTTGCTCTCTCAACTCAGCCTAGAATAGAATAAAAAATAGAATGCTCTAATCTACATTAATGTCTGATGTACTATTATGTTTAAAATATAATGCATACTCACGTGTACAATGAAAGAACAGTTAATACCACGCCTAATACAAAAACAATATTCTTTGCGAACAATGCTTGTGTGTCAATTTTGACGCCTCAATACGACTCGTGTCAGTTGCTACCCCGACATGGACTATTAAATTGTTTGCTTTATTTAATTCACTATATAATGTGCTCTTATCTCAGACGTTGTTTCTTGATTTAGATTTAAAAAATATAGACTTAAAAAAGTTTGCTTCAGGCAGGTTACTTTGTCTATTGTTTTTAATTTTTGTCTGTATGCTGCTTTTTATTTTGGTTAAAGGTCTTTATACTAATATTTTTGTTTTAAATTTCGATGCAATACATACTAGCGCCAGAAGAGTGTGGGCCAATGCGAGTTGCAGCTTAGGAATGTATTGCTGTGTTTATATGCAAGTAACATTTGTTTCGAGGTATCGTTATTTTCAAAAGAGCCGAGAGAGGGGAAAATATGATTATGCGGGATTTCTAAACACATATCATTGGGAGCCCCTCCCAATCATATGTGTTACGGGATCGTCTATGGAACGCATCTGTGAAATATTCAATTTGTCAAAGACGGTTCAAATTTATATGGTACATACCTATAATAGCAACAATTGATCTTATTTTTAAAATCATATTAAATAATACGAATCCTTACTGAACTCTATTATGCAACGAGCGCAATCTGCATTGTGCATGAGATTCATAAATTTATCTGCACTCATTCTCGAATACAAACATCTACACAATGCAATTTGATAAGTCTTTCCACCCAGGCCATCAAATGAAGATTTATATCAATGAACTTGACGCCTACGATGGATTACAGCGAGGGCGATCCACGATGCAAGAATCTAATTATTTCCACTCACACAATTGAGTTACACACATGGTCGGCTTATTTCGATTGTTGTAATAGTTGGAATGCCAGTCAACAAATTCTAGGTCAAACTATTTTGAAAGATTCTATTGTTATATTATGAAATATTTGACATATTATTTCAAACATTATATAATTTTTTAATTCATTATCCTTTTGATCGGCTACGATAATATCTTCCGGTCATTAGTAGATATATAATATATAATAATAAGTGGCAAATTTTTTTAGGGTCATAATCAATTGTTATAACAGGCATTTATTAGTCGTAATCTTTCCTGACATTTTCTTTTAATAACTTAAAATTGGTAGAGAAAAAATCGAGAGAGATCTAAATATTAATAACATTTATTGAATAAAAAGCATTACGTTTTGAAATTTAAAATAAATTTAATATTGGAACGATAAAAATGTAAGGGAAATAATAAAATTATAAGAATATGATTTTCAATAAGGTGTTTCATACATCGATGATATCTAGAACTCTTTTGCAATATTTAATTATAGTCTTAACAATTCACATGAGTTTAAAAAGCTTGTACAAAACAGTTGTATGTAGTAATTTATTTATGGAGAAAACGCTAAGACAGATGGTAATAATTTAATGTTTTCAGTACAGCAAATAGACGGGGTTACTTCAAGGTTTACTATTAATACAAGTTACCAAATTAATATTATAATTTGATATTCTCGTAGTATATCATAATATAAACCTCTTTAGTATACAGTATTAATTAAATACACGAGATTAATTTAGATTCAACGAAAACTAATTGTTTTAGTTCTGGTTTCTTTAACATATATAATTATCGGTGTCCAATACACAAAAGATTTTAATTTATTCTTATTCATATAATAAAAAAAAAAAGTGGTAAAGCCACGCTGCAGTTTGTATATAGCGGCAGCTTAGGATTGCTCATTCGATGAAGAACCACGTCGTCACAGGATACCAGCGTAAAAAGCAACATAACACTTCTATGTTACGTTTGGTGAATGCGGGGATCTGGAGATCCTTGTTACTGGTGAAGAGGTCTTCGATCTTAGTCCTAAGGGGTGGTAAAGCATCTGCATTATGATTCCTTATCGAGTTCGAACATGGATGTCGTGGGCCCCAGAAATCACTTACTATCAAGTGGACTGTGTGCTAGTTTATCACCTTAAATATTATATAATACTTGCATGCAATTTTGCTGGCTGATATATTTTTGAAATTTGAAATTGACGTATAAAATTAACACCTCACAAGTTTGCGCAAAAAATTGGCGAGTATTTAATTTACCGTGAAATTGCGTAAAATTATTAATAGCAACCACTGTGATTCATATCAATGAACTTGACATGTGTTGAGGATTCACTATAAAAAAGAAGAAGCACGTGTTGAAACGGGAAATAAAGAGAGGCCAACGACCTTCACTCCGTTTTTTTCTCGCGGAGAAAGGTTATGCCTGATCCTCTGGACCAGGATTCATAGCTCGGACTCCTACTCAAGACATGCGGCAAGCATACGCTTAATCCCGCTCTCCACCGCATTGGTAGCATTGCAATGTCGGTTCGCGTCTGATCCTCTTCTGGTACTCGCCAAAGCAGTGATACCCCTCTAGAGGAGATAGTGAGCCATAGCTATATATATATATATATATATATATATATATATATATATATATATATATATAGGTAGGTATACTATAGAATGTATTCAAAATACATATTCAACTTTGTAGCATTAACACGGAAATTAATAGAGGCTTATTGTTTGTTGACTTTGTAGAATTGTGATAATAATTTTGGATGATTTCTCATCGTCATTTCATATTATATTATCACTTTACATTTTTCATAGTACATTATTATGGAAGACTTGTCCATACTTATCAACACGCCTACTTCTATACTTACCATACCAATACCGATAACCTAGTGCATCACTGATGTGAGGGTATGTATATGTCTGACTGGTAGAACCACTCTGTAGTACAAACTGCAACAAAGACTGCAAGACTAGAAACAATTCTAATCTTGGATCGACAGGCGCAAAACCACGTCACAGAATATCAGTATAAAGAAGCAGCATAACACTGCTGGTGATAGAGATCCGGAGACCCTTATTATTGTATATTTAGATCAGATGTGACAACGCATCTTTATTATAATTTCTAATAGAGGTTGAATATGGGTCTTATGGGCTCTAGGAATCATTTAATATCCATGAAATTTGTGCTCAAACATAGGTATAAAAAAAGGGATGTGTTCCGCTAGATCAGACATTGAAAAAAAGAGACATAGTAATAAAACAGAATCGCAAAACAGAGAAGAGTTACTAAAGAGTTACTATATAGTTAATAAACAAAAAATATTTTGAATCCTTATGGGCGAATTCAAGTGTCAGACTTTCAGTCCACGAGCCTGGTGGCCAATAAGCATGTGCCCTCCGATTAGAATGTGGGTGGTTTCAAGAGTAGAGTAAATAGGCATTTACTGAGCTAGTGCGCCTTACCATCCAGGACTGCATTTCCACTTAACATCAGGTGGGATCATTGTCAAGCACTTGCTTAGAAAGTATAAAAAAAAAATATGTGCAATATTTTTAAATAGAATATAAAATTTTAAATAAGATCACTAAAATAAGTTATAAAATGGTCTGCAATTTTTAGCAAATTAACAAACAAAGCTATTAGGCAAATAAAACTAAACCTCGTTAGATTGATCCTTATTTATAGCTAAGGAGATTTGTATGTTAGAAGAAATAGCGGGTTTAGTCATTCTTGCAACCCATAAAACTATATATATATTGCATTAAATATGTTCTCGAATTACAAAAGTTATAAATTACATTTTCAATTTTGTCCAGATAAATTGGTTTGAGACGCTAAACATCCGTCTGCTATATTGCGGACCCATTATTTATATTAACCACTGGAATATAAAAAAATGTTTTAATAAGGATTGTGTACAACATCAATTGACCATTTTAAAATTAAGCAATGATTGTCAGCCCAGTGAATCAGCCAAGGGGAATATTTAGAACAAATTATTTTCATTCTGTTAATTGGATTTCTTCAAGTGCTTTTGTTAGTCCAAAGAGCAGTTAATTTCTTTGAAGTACATTTATCTCTCTAATGTGTCGTGTTCTAGTGAAATGTGTTAGTAAACAATTTAAATAAAAAAGGACAATTGTTCTATATTTACGGTAAGTCTTCAACTGTAGTATGAATCAGAGTGGGGGCTCAATTGAAGTTGTTTTCACTTTATTCTTGGATGTGTTACTCAGACGATAAATAAAACACATATACTCTTTAGTACTCTCTGTGCAGTGTTGAGTGAAGAATATCATTTCTATTTTCTTTCTGTCTAAAATAAGATTAAACTATGGGCTTTCAGCTAGAGTAAAATATATAAATAAGATTAGTCAAAAGTTTTATTCTTCACTTCTTACCTACCGTATAAATTAATATGGGATTTTTAACGCTTTAGATACTAATAGGTCATAGAAACAAAATATGATTATTTTAAATATATATATCAGTATATATAGTATATTATATATATGTATATATATATATATATAATATATATATCAGTATATGATATCAATGAAAATAATTTCAACAAATCTAGCTTTAGTCAAACAAAAAACAACATTATTTGCCTTCATTGCGTTCTGAAAAGTGTCTGAAACACAGCGGAGTGGGATTTCAGTGGATTCAGTTTGTTTATTTTTTTTTTTATTACTGGTTATTTATTTTTTTTATTAAACGTCAAAGCAATAGAATCAAGAGGGATTCGGATGTAGTATAAATATTTATAGTTGAAGATTTAAGGATTTTTATAAATATTTTGATAAGGATTCAAAATCATAGATAACCTAAGTAACCCTGGAATTCTTCGTTAAAACCTTATGAAGTGTATTAAAAGAAACACAAACAAAACAATTAGCATAATCGTGCATCTAGATTATTATACTGTTCCAAAATAAACAGTTTAAACTTTTTCCGCTATCACACATTTAATTTGTACAATAAATACAATTTTCTTAATGAACCGTACTCGCGTTGTGGTATTTAAAAAGAAACATAATTACATAATGCCACAGCAGTAAAATAGTTGGAGGACGGTCAAATTACATTCGATCATCTGTAACAAGCATGGCTGGGGTACTTGATCTCGGACGAAAATAATTACCAATTAGTTTTATTTGGCTAACGGTGCTTGTAAACGATAAGCCTAGCCTGAAACAGAACACCCCATCTCTCTCGTACGAACGAGATAAAAGAATTGCGTTGCTATGGTATTAGAAATATAAAAGCTGTCTGTCTTACGGCACAAAGCGGATTTGTTCATATTTTATCCGTTTTTGCCTCTTTTAAACTATAAAAGTCTTTTGATTTAATACAAAATAATAAAATTGACTGACTGAATCAAATTTAATAATTGTCTTTTCGACGGTCCCACAACGCACTGGATTCAATTAAGAGCAATTCCATCTTAGTCCTGGGGGATGACAATGTTATCCTAAATCGTTGTTGAGAATGGATCGTCTTTATGGGTCGCAGAAATAGCTATGCGAACTTTTTTTTTATATAATAATATAAGGAGTGGCTAATGAGCACACAAGGTAGAGTCGAGATAAAGACATCACAAACCTCGGCTAAAAACCGACCATTTTTTTATTTATTTATATAAGCTTTATATACAATGTGTATGTATAAACGCGGACTTAATGCTTTAAGTATTCTTTCCCAGTCATCCTTTGGGTAATAGATATATCTATAGAATAAGAGATGAAATGTAAAGAGAGGTAGGTGTAAAAACTTTGTCGTGATTAAAATACTAATATTTCAAATATTTTATATAAAAAAACATATGCGTAATTATAAAATACATATATAACTAGACATATATAACTAATACAAATATACATACCTATATATGATATACACAAATACACAATTATTTAATATTGAGATGATTCTGCCAATCTGTTGAGGAATAGCTCACCTTAAACGCGTAACGATTTGTATAATTATTATAAATAAATATTATTAATCACCATATCTTAAACACTATGCTGTATGGGCTGGTATATATCTCAGTCGCATAAACAGGTAAGAAGTATTTTATTATATGTATAGATAATTCGTCGTAGGTCGGGCTTTTAATTCACTGGAAACCGAGTTTAATTTGTTTAAGTTTAATTGTTTATTGCAATTTTAAGTTTTGCTTTAACACGCGATAAGCGGTAAAGGAAACATCGTAAGGAAACCAGCATGTCTAAAAATAATAATAAAAAAATACTTCGAAAACATTTGATGACCGCCACGGTGCCTCGCGGTGGACTATGCTCTGACACATGCTCTAGGGAGGACGCCGATACCCAGCTGTGGGATTCACATGTCCAGGCTGTTACTTTAGTTTTATAGATAACACGCAGTATAGTGTTTTTTTGCTATCGTTTGCATTATAAAACTATTTTTCCTAATTAAACGTAAAAGAGGATAGTAAGAAATTGAAATAATAATTCAACACAATCATGCGATGTCTATACCAAGGTTTAGCGGGTCAATGAGGGACATCCCTGTTCAGACGTAATTCTAGTCAAGGTTTATTTACTCAATTGTGACACTTATTTTAATGTAATTCGGTATGTAATTCCGTACACCATTTCCGTTCAGTTCTGTGTACAGAAGTAGGTCGTGACAAATGTTTTTTTGTGTACGCTACACAGCTGCTCATACAGACCGTTTAATGTCTTCATACCTGCGTTGATGATGAATGGAGAGAAAATAAAATTCTTTACAGATAAAATTAACGAATATAATTTTATATTTAGTAATATTAAGTTATTTCACTCGATAGGCAGGATTGAAACTGAATAAAAAGTACAAGATACATATATATTTCGCTTTTGAATATATTATTTTGAATTCAAAGGTCATTAAGCTGAAGTGGTAACGGGCCTGCCATATAACTTGTAGAGAAGATAGCAGATGGGTAAGATATTTTTTCGAGTGGCATCCTCGTATCGGCCATCGCAGGGTAGTACAACCCCTAGTGACAACTTATTCAAGTCAGCGGGAAGTCGATGACTGCAGGTGGTTATACCAGCCACCGACAACAGGGTACGACCGTCCGAGGCTAGGTAGGACCCTTGGATGGCAAGTAGAAATCACCTAGAGAACACTCAAATGGCTCTAATCATCGGTGGCAAGGGAAGACATGGACAGAATATTATTTAGAGAGAAGTGGTAGATAGGAATTTAAGAAAATCCATATAACTAGCTTGCGGATCCCGGATCCACAACAGGGTAATGGTCCAAGCCGAGGCCTTGTGCTGGTTACCCAGTAATAGAGGTCTCGACTGAGCGCCATAAGCGCTCGGTAAATAAAATAAACTGTAAAATCCCTCGGGCTAACAGCGACCATCAGCCCGAACAAAAAAATATCTCGGCTCTGCGAGCCCAGTTCGATGAAGCTATAAGAGCCGCAAAGGCTTACAGCGCCAACGTCAACAAGATCCAGATACAGGTGACACAAGATAATACTCTGTGAAAGTCCGAGAGAAAGGTCATGTTCTGCAGTGGACCATGCAGAACATGGCCTTTCATGGCCCATGCATGATGGATTGGCTTTGCCCATTCTAAATTAGACTTCGTGTTAGACAATGGAAGAGATACAAAAAGAGAAGGATACAATATGTTTAGTGTTTTTAAGAGCTGTTTACGAGACGGAAGAGGTACATTGTATACGACAGATATTGACTATTTACTAAAGCCTTGTTATCAGTTCATTGGCAAGATCTTTTGTATATTCCACAAAGGAATACACGCGTGGGAATTCGGAAATAAAACAAAGCATCTTAAAAATAATAGGTCTACCTATGAAATAGCCGTTTTGTATGAAATACTCGTATGTTAAAGTTTTTTTTTCCGCATGTAATCGATGCATCTTTGCCAACGCAGTGGTAGTTTAGTGATGCCCTTCTTGTTAAAAATCAGCTGGATGGGAGGCAACAAACTCTTCAGAGGCATTTTGTACTGTCTCTCGCGAATTGAATTTATTTCCCGCTAAAAGTTGTCAAAATTATGGAAAAAGTAATAGTCGGTGGGTGCAAGGTCTGGTGAGTGCGGTGGATGACGACCGATTGACCAAAGCTGGATGCAGATGTGCGAGCTTCTCCATCATTGTCCTCAGTTCTACACAGTACACATCTGCAGTAATGCTCATGCCATTTGGTAAAAAACTGTGATGAATCACACCGGCACTAGACCACCAAAAACTGACCATCAACTTTCTGGAGGTCATTTATCGTTGGGGCATTGCTTTAGTTCTGAACCAGGATCTAACTAACTTGCTGGGCGCTTTCGATTGTCGAACTGAATCCACTTTTCGTCGCACGTAATAATTCGGTTCAAAATTCTTTCATTTCTGTGCCTGTGAGCAGCGCGAGGAAGGTCTCAACGCGTACGTTCCGCAGGCGATCATAAAGTTCGTGGGGCACCCATCTATCAAGCTTTTATACCTTGCCAATTTTTCGCAAATGGACCAATATTGTTTTGATGTTAACATCAAAAGCTGCTGCTAGCTCGGCTGTAGATTGCTCGCAAATCATCAGCTTCCACAATCGCCTTTAATTAATCATTGTTGACCAAAGTGTCCGGACAACCACGAGGTTCATTTTTCAACCGGGCAAACCAATAACGGGTTGTGCGTTCGTTTGTAAAGTTCTCTCCGTAAACGTTGTTGATGTTACATGCCGGTTGTGCCGCGTTGATGCCAGTATGGAACACATATTCCATAATTACAACAATTTTTAAAGTATCCATTATGACGAAAATGTTCAAACGTAATGAAAATACAAAGCGAAACAATAAACAAAAGACTGACTTTGTAAAAACAATGTCATGTTTTTTATTAATTTGAATTTAGAATTCACAGCCAATCAAAACTTTTATGGTTTGAAATGGCCAATACTGAAGAACGGCAATTTCATAGGTAAAGACCTAATATATCTGTATATTAAATGTTAAGGATGAACTTTAAAAGTCAATATGATATTAGGTGATATTTATAGTCCAATGTTAACATATTCAAAAACAGATTTAGAAATTTAGACGTTAAAATGATTCTTCCTCATATAGATTAATATATTATACATAATAATTACAAAAGGTTAATATATTAAACACATTTAAGTGCACCTTATAATTTTTATATAAAATATTGTGGTTTAATTTTTTTTTTTCTAAATCTACTGAAGGCTGTAGTATATTATTTTCATATATACAACCATCTGGTCAGCGCATTAATGCTACATTACATATCGTTATATTTTTTTAACTATTATATATGTATTACATAGCACTCATTTAAAGAAAACGTATGTCTCATTTCCATCGCTTTCGTACCGGATGACACAAAATGCAAATAAAGTCGTGCAAATGACTAATGAACCCGATACAATTCCGAGTGCGTTATTTCTTTACGAAATCCATGCACATTAACCAGTACTTAAGTGGTACGTCGTCGAAGATACGAGACAGGAAGTCTTGAGTAATCTCAACAAATGTATTTACACGGAGAAAGTTTTATTTGTTATGTTCGCCTCATTTTCCTTAAAGCCGAGTATTTTTTTTGCTGTTTTTTCGGGTTTTTATAACTGTTGAGACTCACTATAGATGTGGCCCTATGGTTGTATACTATGAATATGGGTCACGTCATTATATTATATTTAAATGTTCGTCCTTACAAAGTTCCCGTACTCGGTGTTTAAGTTTTGGAGCAACCATTGTCTCTCTCTAAACCATATTAGCGATAACTTGTCAGAATACTTTTCTTTCTTACATTTGTATTTATTAAATTTTTCATAAGGTCTTTTAGTATGTAGTCTACTATATAATAATAATATATAGTCTACTTTTAGTATGTCGCGTTCATTATCATCATCTTAGTAATTATCACACATAATAATATTCACTTTCACTTCATCGATGTTGGCTATGATACCATCTGGTTATTGACAGATGATATCGACTACGAAGAAATTTTATAGTACAGTAAATAGTTATTGCGAAATTTGCTTGACCGGATATAAAATAACATAATGTGTGATGTTGATGAACGAGCTCCTAAGTGATGGTAGACGACCCATGATATCTAAATCCATACTAAACAAACATTCAAGATGCACATGCCTTGTTAAACCCGAGGACTGATATGCTGGAATATCCTGTTACCTGTAATTGGGTCCTCGGATCCCATACGAAACACATTAGGGTTACGCTGCTATTTCATCCTGGTATTCGATAAGGGTGTGATCTTTCCCCCATCGAGTCATGTGGCAACTATGTACTATATATCATAGTTTATCGGTGTGCATTAAAGCTTTAGTTTGATTAGGGTATGGGCTTATATAGCCTTCCGAAACTACCTTCTTGTTGAGGTTAGAAACCAATGTGGCACTGATGCTCTTCCTCGCACCTTCTAATGGACTGTACCTGTTATACCTAAAAGTAACCTTTGCTATACTTGATTATTTTATTTCATATATTTGTTATGAAGTTTCATCAATTACAGTTTCTGAATCAGCAGTTTAAGCATTCCATGGTAACATGCATCATTCGTTATAGCATTGGTACGATGTGATAGTTATTTATAACTTTTCTGGGTTATGAGTTTACGTAAACACTACACTAACTATTATTGCACCAATGTGAGTTAATAACGCAATCGCAGACGTGACATGAAATAAGAATAGTATTCCACGCGATTCTAACCAATGGGCGTAGGTAGTTATTCATAATGTAAAATCACGTAGGCAATCCGTTTAATTGTTTTTGTGGTGAACAAACAAGAACACAGTTCACCTGATGATAAGAGTCCTGTGACCCACGACATATTCATCTTCGATAAGGAATCATAATGTTTACATAGCATATGCGTCAGTCCTGAATTCTGAAATCTCTGCGTCCATCGACTGATATAGTACGTATAGATATTCAAGATAAATTGACATCTGAAATTAATTTATTATTGTTTAATCTCTTAAAATATTAATCTCTGCCCAAAATATCTAAGATGTATCTTTTGATATGATCTATCTTAGAATGCTTTTTTGTTAAAATATAAAATATCCTTCATCCGTTTACTAAAATACTAAGAACCACCAATCGGCTAATGTAAGAGCCATGTTTTATATTTCATGCACTTCGTGCTCGATCACCGCATTCATTGCTATTTCCACTAGGGCTACTCACGGCTGACCTTGGGCAATGCAATTGGAATATATCGAGTTGAAGCAACACAATTATAGTAGTTGCTAGCTAGTTACTAAATGTTGCACGTTTCTTCGCAAGTCTAGACAATTGATATCGCTATATAACGCACGTATAGCTTAGATACAGCATGTTCATAAACGTCTACTGTTTGATCTGGCAATGAATATAAAAATTGTAGTAATCTATACAAATTACATTTCAATTTATATCACGTGCTCTGCTATGAAAGAAAACATCATATGAGACACGCGTCTAAGAAAATAATAAAACAAAAATATCTCGAAGACATGTGAAGTCCGCCAATCAGCAGTGGATCCGCATGGTGGACTATGCTCTAACACCCTCTATAGAGAGGAGGCCTATGCCCAGCTGTGGGATTTATATATATAGTATAGGCTATTCATTAGTCTTATATATACGATTATAAATTTAATTTTTTAGCCAAAACGTTTGGTCGTTGCTGTGGTCTTTCTAATGGTGAGTGAAGTTACCTTAAATGCATATCACTTAGGACCTCAGGACAAGATGGGTATGTGTTCGTCTCGATTCCTTATCGAGGATAAACATAGCCATTGGCCACAGTAATCACTAATGATTACTTTAAATTTTTAAGCGACAATAACCTTTATATACTTAATGACGTAAGTTCGTATTTGTATCTTGACTTTTGTCGTTCTCCATCTCCTAGGACCAAGCAATTAATCCGATTTGGAATAATTATAGGGAATGTCAATAATGTTAAAAGCTTTACTAGCATTCATTTTTGAGAGCATTTTGTGCTTTTTGTCACTCAGTTCATATCAAAAAACGCTTATTTATCAATCAAATTCTATTTTAACTTTCTAGACGAGAAGTTGCTAATAGGTATGATTCTGAGTATGAGACTCATCGAGCTAATTATTGTGTTGATTGGGGGAAATATATTTTTTATAACATTTGGTGTGGTATACCAGCACACAGTTCAATTGATGGTAATAGATTGCAACGGACAATGATACTTAAATATATACTCAACAAATATTCGTTGACACCCCCGATTAAGCATTTACACCGTTACCGTTAATCGGCAGCCGGATCCATACATTCACCATGTGTTGTTCTGTGAGAGCCCGTTCCTTCCCCATCGAGGCGACCCATTTATAATACAGCTAAAAACATACTGCAGTGGGGCTCTACCAAACTAAGAGGACAATGGCTTATGAGAATCTTTTTAGAATTCTAGACTGAGATCAAGATGTTCGATGTACATTTTTACAAACCATAGCAGTTCTATTTGTATGGCACAATTACAGTTAAGTACATACAACAAGACAAGAAGCGTAGCAAGTTATGAATGTGCTTGTAAAGTGTCATATTCTTGACTAGGGCTATTGGGATCAATTCAGCGGTAATGACCGCTGAGATCATCGGCATTACCGGTTGGAAAATATTATCACAGCAATTAAGTTTATACGTACTCGCAATTCATTAATGAATCATGTAGCAGTAGGGATTTATACCATTCATGTCATAAAAATTTCTGCATACTTTATTTAATAATTATTACAACATTGTTTGTAAGTCGCACAAGGAATAGTCATCGTATGTTTTATTTATTAACAATATCTTTGTAGAATACTATTTGAACCGAAATGCTTTGGAAGTTAGAAGACATACGCTATAGATAATACTAAACATTAAACAAGCGTGTATGAGAAAATTGGTTCAAATTTTAGTATCACTTAGTATCAGTATATATATATATAATACAAGTAATATAGCAATAAGCCACTATACATTCCGATAGTTTTGTAAAAATAGCTTAATTTATTGATTGACCTATTAGCAATTTAGAACAAGATGTAACTGACTCGTTTATATCAATAAATGTATGTAATTAATTAATTTGTAGTCCATTTTTATAGCTTTCAAACTATAATATATATTTATTACTTTGTTTTGTATTTTATAATCTTCTTTAAAAATTTGTTAATAATTTTTCCATCTGCAGAATGGCTAAAACAATTTGGGGATGGTTTTCAGTGATTTATATTTTACATTACACAGTGACGGTAAATGATTCCTGCGCCACGTCGTGCCCATATTTATTCTCGATAAGTCAATAAAAAATAAAATATAAATCTAATAAAAAATAAAGTAGAGTAATAGGTTATATATGTACATAAGTATATACAAAGACCCCACTGTTTTTTTAGTGTTGTAAAAGGAGCTTCGGAGCTTCTGAGGAAAGCGAGGGTACTTGAGGAGGCATTGGGTTTTCAGGCACGTGCTTGAGACTAAGTGCAGAGTGGCACTGGTGCGTTTCGGAGCCCCTTCTCCCACTGAAGTTTTAATATAAATCCAACATAACCCTATCTTCCTTACAGGACGCAGGAAAACGCTTTGAAATCCTTTACACCTCCCTCAATACTAAAAAGGGCCTATTTTAAAAGAGGGTATTGAAGCAAAGCCTGCCACAAGAGTCACTGAATACTGACGAACTTCGTGTCTTTGAGGAACTGCGGTAGCTTTGTATTTCAAGGCGGTTGATTTTAATTCGCGGTAGACGATCAAATCGAGTGTGATCCACGGTGCCGGACCAATGAAATTTTGAACGAACGAAATACAGCAGCATAATTCTGCTGTGTTTCGTTTGCTGAGTGTAGGAATCCGGAGACCTTCATTACTGGTGACGAGGCATTCCATCTCAGTCCTCAAGGGTGACAACACTTCTGCATTATGATTCCTTGTCAAGGATGAATGTCATGGGCCGCAAAAATCATTTAAGCCATTAGGTGAACTGTGTGCTCTTTTTTTACTATCAAAGTAATAAAAAAAAGAGGCCTCTCGGCAACCCTTGTGCTGGTTACCCATCAAAAATATAGGTCTCGGTTGAATGCTCTAAGCGCTCAGCCACCTTTAAACCTGGTGAATCTGTAAAAGCCCTTGGGCTAGTGGCCATCAGCCATAAGACAAACAAAGGTGGTGATGGAAAATATCGTAAAGTAAACTGCATTTCTAGGAAATAAAAAATATAATATACGCTTTAGTTTTAGAGTTATTTGTGTACTCAAAACTAAATGGCTACTATTCGGTTTTGAGTGCACTATGTCTCGGTCACTAGTATAATGTCACTGCAGTAGCGCCGTCCGCCAGATATATCTTTTATAATTAATTATTTTATTTTAGGCCGTAACCGATGGCGTCACCGTGCTTTTTAACCTATTGTGGGCGGTGATTTAACGATTGGAAGACGCGGTTTATCTTTGTCCGCCATTTTGCAATTTTTAATGGCATAATAGCCTTTTATTTATTTTTTATTTTATGTGGCCAATAACAATTAATGAATAATGTATCTGTAAAAAAAATAACAGGTTAGACAGTAAAACTTTTGACAAAAAATACTTTGACGTACGTTTATATTGTAAATTATATTTTATTAATAAATTCACAAAAATATATTTATTTTAATTAATTAAAAAAAAAAAGCGCGAGCTTTGTATCCCTTTTTGTAAGGTGTGAATAATAAAGTTTGCATAAATAAAAAAATATATTCAGGCAACTATTGTATTGTAGTAAAGCCATATTGCAGCTTGTTTCCAGCTTCAATATGGGAGGGGGGGAGTGCGAGGGTTAGCACCACTGAGGAAGGGTGGATTGGTAAACCCACCCTTCGAGTGCACGAGTATTTGCTTAGATGGAGTAGTTAGTCGGAATGTTAGCAAGATTAATAGCATTATTAAAAAGAAAATATGATCATGTATCGCTTGGTGAATGAGCTGAAGAACCAGTGATGCCATCTCAGTCCTCGGGAATTACAACGAATATGAGTTTTTTTTCTACTTTTTATTTTATTAAGAATCAACAATATCAGTTTGCATTTTACAGTCTTAGTTAATGTTTAATTAATGTTTTAATGTTTTATTGTTTTAATGTTTTAATTAAATTATTTTTAACGTATATATTCCTTGTATTAAATGTGTAAATAATAATAAAAAACAATGTATCAGAAAAGATGAATTATAAATACTTAGGCATTAAATAGGACAACATTTTTTCCTTAAACTTACTCTCTACGTCATTAAAAATATCAATATTACTATTTTTGTAATTTTGAAATGACTTGATCATCACCTGTACGCATACATTTTAATCTTTGTTGAGAATGATTGTCGGCTGTAGTAATCACTTGTGTGCTAATTAATCACCATTAGTTTAATAAAAAGCAAGAATAGTAAGCGCACACGCCTGTATATTTTTTCGTAGTCGTGTGTCCATTTGTCATAATATTTTTGTCCCCATTTTGTTTGTATATAATAAATGATTTCAAATATTGAATATGTGTGTAGCGACGACAGACTGAGTCATTTAAATACGTTTGGTTTGTGAATAAACCCGTCATCGCCTGCTCTAGACACATTGGAAGTTAAATATTGCTGGAACGACAGCTGCATACGAGACGCATCCAGTTGTCATTGGTGTTGCCAAGGGTAAATTTCTCGAGCGCAGTCTGTCATATATTTAAAAAAAATGGTAGCAGTGTTATTAACATTACGAGCATTCCGGTTAACCATCTGAGCTTGAGATTTTTTTTATTACATTCAGAGTGACAAAGAGCACACAATTCACCTGATGGTAATTGACTCCTGTGGCCCATGACATCCCATGGCTGCTATTTCACGCCGGTATTCTGGCGTGATCCTACCCCCGTCGAGCTAACCTATTCATTCTGCAGTTAGAAACAAACTGCAGTGTAGCTTTACCACTGACCTAACCTTAAAACTTTTATTAGTTTTAAGGTTAGGGCCTAATAGTTTATTTGTTTAGTAGTCCACATATTAACATAGGTGAGTATAGCGGCTTTACAATGTGTATGATGTAGACTGATGAAACACGCCAAAACCTGAACGCTTTTTTGAAACATTCACTTAATACCCGTTTAATTTTAAAACTAAATGAATCCGATTATACGAATCAAAAAAGAAAGCAAATTACTTTTTTAAATCTCGTGACAGATCTCGATTTCTTTCACGTGAAACTGGCAACTCTGCTCATTACTTGTCACATTAAATGTCACTTTCACCGCTCTTTGAATGAATGAACGAATGCCGAGTGCGCCACAACACTCGTATGGGAATGTGTCGTTTTAAGATGAAGTGCTAATGATAAAACCTGAAACAGTTTGTTCTTCTAATAGTTCGGATTGGTTTACAGTGTCCGTTAACGTTTGTACGCTTTTGTTTGTTTTATTAAACAGTTTGTTTTGAAATGCCGAGCCTGTGACTCACTGGGCATCATTGTGATGTTATGTGGGAGAGGAGGATGAAAACTAATATGAAAGCAAACAATAACGCCTTAACTTATTTTAACGCGTGAATCCATAAATATTTTCTTTATGAGTTGAAAATGAGCACATAGTTCAACTAATAGGAAGTGATTTCTGCTGATTATTCCAACCACATACATCCTTGATAAGGAATCATAATATAATATATACGAGTATGCTCTACTAAGATGTGTACGTACGTACGATCACCAGTAATAACTTAATTTACCAGACGATATACACAACTGTTTATTTAGTTTTAGGTAATATCTCGGGTTTTGACGACCTATTCCTGCTATATTTTCATTCAATTGCGACATAGCTATGCTATGTACAAAATCTGTACATATTTCTCCGTAATGTTTGTACCTTCATATCATTCACGCATTCGCGATCTTTTGATCTTGTATTTTTAAATGTCTGTACGGTTGTCTGAATCGATTTTGAGACCGATTTATCTTAGTGACGTGAAATCGATTATTTCACAAGTCATAACGTCTGTGAATTCGTTATGATTAAGCACATTTTTGCCGTCTACACGTTTATCTAAGATTGGTATTATCCATCGGTGATCAATTTAAGGTGTTAAATACTTTTGTGTTAGAAAATTAGCATATTAAAATAATTTATGTGGACTTGGATATTTGATATAGAAGTGTAGGCCTTAACGGTTTTGGGTAAATTGGCCGACAGTTTCCTAGTGTCATGTAAAGTTTGAATCCAAAACTGCGTTAGTCTACCCCCAAGATAGAGTTAAGGTGCGCTACAACCCCTGAGCAGTAAAATGGAAAGCTAGTAGCTCTACATTTGTGAGAGTGTGAGAGATTTCACGTTATTATTTTCTATATTTTTTTTCCATTAAAATGACGAAGAAGCACGTAGTTGATTTGATGGAATGTGATCCCCGCGGTCTATGAAGGTATTTGGTGAGGGCGTGGTTCCTCGCATTAAGAAAATAACATGATACTCTGCTTAGCTTTAGGCTGTATCAAAATAACCAATATAAAATTTTTAAAAACATTTTTACCTTTTAAGTGTACTGGATTTTGTGTCTTACAGTATAAATATAAGAGTCGAAATCCGGTACACGTATTAGATTATTCTGTAGTTAGTAATTACATCACGACTTTAGGTTTCTACATTTGAGCTAAACATATATCCTGTTGCTTTATGTACTAAATGTATTAGTACTAAAAGCAATATCGTGTAGTTTTAGTACGCAGATACCATGAATAACGTTTTTTTATGTATTAACTAATAGAGCTTATGTCTCTATATCTCTATGTCATATATTTTTGGGAGACCTGGTCTAATATGCATAAAGCTTGCAAAGGATTATCGATGTTCAGAAATCGGGTATTATTTATATTTGACATTCAAGTATAAAGTGGCTGAATATATTTTATTTTACCGTGACGGTAGGTAAATTTACTAATGATTTATTACAAAGACAAATTCAAATGATATTTTTTAAATGGCAAATATAGTGAAACTATTTTTGACTCATCTTATGAGGCAAGAGAAAAATTGCATATGAAGGCATTGCAAATATTGTTATGTTAAACGTAAATGCAATTTGATTGATCATTGTTGTCTTATTGGTATTTAAATTATCGTCGAAGTAAAACGATCAAGGACATTCAATTGTTAACCACCATTGGACGTCCGTCTAGTAGGCATTTTTAAAGGTTTAAAATTATGTTAGAGAAGTAAAATTTGAGTATTTTATGAACAGAACGATTTCAGTCAGACTATTTGAGACTTGAATAGATCTTCACAGAACATAATCGAAATTAAGGTAAATGGCGTTGTGATGATAACCAGTATGTTTTTGTATACACAGTTCACCTCAAATCAAATTAAAGGAAGCTTTATTCAAGTACGTATATATGAGTATATAATCCTTTTGAATGGTCAAGATTGCTAATAGGACCATCGTTTCGGAAGGCAGCTGCTTGCGAGAAGAAATGGTCAGAAACTCGACTAGTTGCTCCTTCTGGGATATAATATTTACAAGAAAGTCCAGGAGTTGTCCAGTATTGAACCAGAGCTCAAAGCTTAAATCCAGGCATATCTGTCATACAAATATTCCGACAAAGGATTTTAAGATTAGTTGGCAAATCGATAATGTGGAATTTTATTAAATATGCGTATTTATAAATCGCCCAAGAACGAATCTGTTAGTTAAGCGATGACTGCGGCTAATAAACATCTACACCTATCCTTAGCCAATATTCAAGATACACATGTGTTGCTATCCTCAAGGACTATTATGGAATTCCTAGTGTCAATTAGACTAAGGTTCCAGAATGTCTACACTCACCATAAGCACATAAGTACAGCAGCCTTATGATGGAGTAAGGCTGAGAGTGAGAATCTTCCATGATCGTACCAACCCATTCATGATTCTCTAGAAACTAGGTATCACGTGGCTCGGCGACAGTTTTCTTATTTATTAAATTAGTTACTCATGGAATGATATATATATGCTTATTTGTAACTTTAACTTCAGTACTAAAGTCTTTTAGTATAAACTAAAGCAAAACGAAGTGTATTCATACCGACAGTTCCACTTAGCGCTAGGTTTCAATCTCAAAGGAATCATTTAACCTTCGGAATCTGAGATCAAAGCTTTGCCTGAACACACTTGGCAGAGGTATGTAACATTAGGTATTAGATTAAGAATTCAACGTTTTATAAATACATTGTTCCAAGAAATTTGTCGTCACGATTCTTATTATTTTTCTTTGTAATTGTTTACATAAAGGTGTACGCACACCGGCTGATGGTTAAAACGAAAATTAAAGGTTTCTATAAAAATATAATTATTAAATCCTTTTTCATCACCCGGCCAAACCTTCATACTTTTGTAAAACTTAACGTAATTTAACTCTCCAATTGGTTAACTTTTATATTATAGTAAGGAAAGTATTCTTACACAAGGTGAAAAAATATTAAATAAAAAACAAAGTATAAGCCATAAAGGGATAAAAAAGTTATTAATTAATATTTTTTATCTGTTACTACAATACGTGCACTAACGCCCTTACACCTCGTTATTTATAGGTCAGGTTTGATTAACGACTCTATAACGAAACGTAGCATATGTTTATATGTTTCGGAACCGTATTATTTAAATATATGCCATGAGTTGAATTTCTTTGGCGGCCACCATGTGTATCATGGCGCTGGAATAACAAGGCAACAGATTATATAAACATCTGAGCTATGCGGATTGTACGTGCCCACGCACGTCTACGGTGGTCTATTTATTTTTTATCTATTTAAAAAGTTTCAATGGTATGACTGACGTAAGCCGTCGATTCCTTCTCGAGTATCTTTATAAGTACAAATTGTACTTCTATTTGCGCTACATAGGTATGTAAATGATTATTTTTTAGCCCTAGCAAGACCATCGTGATTGTGTTGGCATTTGCTTATTAAAAAAGAAAAGTTTCATATAAATTTATTGTAAAAAACGTTTTGTAATGTTACTTACAATCATAAGATCACAACTCTAAAGGTTATAAAATTTAACATTCCGATTTGTAAACGACTCATTAACCTTTTTCTCATAATTTTTTTCTCTTTGATATTTTTTATCTGATTTTTTTAATATGTCATTTTACAATACTGTATACTTTACATTGAAATTAACGATGATATAGGAAACAACAAATGAGTCGTCCAGTTCGATTTCGACAGATAACCTGCATGGAATATTTTACGTTGTCGTAACACAGAGGCACACACTCGCCATCGTCGCATGTACAATAATATCACAGGAAGGTTTAGTAGCAGTGTCAGGGACACAGAACATACATACATACACACCCAGACCAGAAAACCAACTATTTGTGATGCACAAATATTTTGCTCAGCTGGGAATCGAAGGCAGAACGCGGTCGTCATGATAGTAAGCGTATAAGTGTAACGATATTTATAATGTAGTTTATAATTACTAAAATAATATATATCGTAAGTAGTTTATTGCTTATTTTTATCACTTGAAGCCTTGGTGTCTTCTGGAGCTTATAAACGACGATTTTTTTTATTACATTAAGAGTATATAGTTCACCTGATGGTATATGATTCCTGGGGCCCATGACATCTAGATTCATCCTTTATAAGGAATCGTAACGCAGATGCCTTGTTACCCGTGGCGGTGTTAGGGCGTGGCCCTATCCCGGTCGAGCTGACCCATTCATTCTGCAGATAGAAACAAACTGTAGTGTAGCTCTACCACACTGAAAAAACGATTTATATGACGCTCCCACAGCCGTCGTGTTTATTGTCTTATATGTTGTTTTAGCGACGGTAGAGGTAGACTACAGTTTGAATGGGTCGCCTCGATCTGGGGAAGGAACACGACCTCAGAGAACACCAGTGTAATATAGCAGTTTCACGTTATTGTTAAATGTGTTGAGCGTAGAGATCTGGATTTCCAAATACAGGTAACGAAATATTCCATCTCAATCCGAGGGGCTGACAACGTCATTTCAATTTTTATGAGTCGCAGTCATTACTGCCATCAGGTGAACTATGTTTGTCATTCTATTTCAGACCTCGGGGGTGATTCTTATCAAGAATGAATGTAGATGTCATGGGCCGTAGGAATTATTAGCCATCAGGTGAACTGTGTGCTCGCTCAGTGAAATAAAAAGAAAAAAAAGAAAATTTATATATGTACGATTCGATTTCACGTGTTATTTCCAGTTACCGTGAAATGAGATGGTTTTGCATTACTTACGTATTCGTGTCACATGACTGGATCTATTTCTGTATTCAAATGTAAAGCATGGTGTACATGGGATGCATGAATACACTGTAGCGCTCGTTGTGGGTTGCCAGATGTCCGTTCATTACTCGGCTCGTGAGGAATTCCTGTCTAGCTTGTCGCTTATTAATGTGAAATGGTACTAATATATTTCATTATCTTACGTATCGATTTCATTTATAATTTTTAATTCGTCATTCTGTCCATTATACTCTCATAACTACTTAATTTAAATAAGGTTTTTACACGAAGATTAAATAAATAAATAAAGGTTAAAAATACTTTTTTAAAAAAGATTTTTACGGTAGGGTTTTCTTTACTTTTATAATATTGCAAAAGGCGTAGGTTTGATTTGGTTTTAGAGAGATATTATATCAGATTTCTGACATACTGCTATAAAAGAAATGTATTTAATTACCATTTTAGACTTCTTCAAAGTTATTTTAGACATTCAGAGAGTCACCCTTTAGAAGGGATAGACAACAGGACATGAAATCAAAAAGAAATGAGTGTTGTCCTCATCTATACATATGTCGTAGGTATGGCAACTCCAATTTAATGCAATGCAAAAACGTTGCTGAATAACGGTCCACAGACAGCTGTACAGTTAAATTGGCGCCCGGGGATATTGTCGGAGAACTGGTTCCATATTAGATCACGTCAATGCTCACGCGTGAATCATTTGTTATGGTTGCCATATCATATGCAATATGGATTATTTTTTTATTAATATTAAAAGTAACTGACAAGCATTTAGTTCACCTGATGGTAGGTGATGACTGCTGCCCATGACATTAACATCCATCTTCACTAAAGATTCGAGATGCACATGCATTATTACTCTTGAGTACTCAGATGGAATGTCTTCTTAGCTGTGGAAGGGTCTGAGAATCTTTACAATTACCGAACGAAACAAAGCAGCGTTTTGCTGCCATTTCACAATGGTATTCTGTGAGGGCATGGACCATCCACGCTCCTACGATAAACTGGCTGCAGTCTACTACTAAAGTCTAAGTCTAAAGTTCTTGAAGTATTAGCCTTTCAGTATAATCGCATGATAATTATGTCGAATCACAAACGCCACATCCTCGCGCACAGGCGACTATTGAATTTATTTCGGTATTACTAATTTATTTCGGTATTACTAATTTATTTCGGTATTACTAATTTATTTCGGTATTACTAATTTATTTCGGTATTACTAATTTATTACGGTATTACTAATTTATTTCGGTATTACTAATTTATTTCGGTATTACTAATTTATTTCGGTATTACTAATTTATTTCGGTAGGCCATGTTCATTATTCGATTTTCACCATTTATTCTTACTTTCTTATTACCAGCACCGGTGAGGGAGCTGTTTGCTCGCGTACCATCAATTAAAAGCAAGAGCTTAGACGTTGAGCTGAGAATTCTCTAGAACGGCCTCAATAATTTAAGAACACGATACACTTTCAAATCTCTAGATAAATTTATGTCAATAGAGTCGTTATATTATATATATTATAATATACTAAATAAGGATTAAATGGCGATCGTTTGCGAACCAACAAGTCCGGACCGCCATGTTTTTACATAAACACGTCGCCTGTCAAATAATTTGTGGGGTTTAATGGAGTTGTTCACAGATTATATAGATTTTGTTTTCTGCAAATATTTCCGGTTAACAACATCCATTCGCGGTCAACGATATTATTTGTTATACAAATTGTTGCACTTCGGGTTCGTATCTAGTTGATCAGTGTGTTGTATGTACGTTTGATGTCCCTGATACTGTATCTCAATCTTGAGAGCAGAGGCAGAGGGAAGGGGACAACGAATGAGTGCTTCTGTTTGTGCAAATGCTTTCGGCGCTATAAAATATTCTGTGTAAATCATCTGGCCAGAAGATATCGCTGACATGACATCATATTGTAATTAATTTCTTTACAGATACTAATATATGATAACAAGCAAAATACAATTGAAAGTTCAGAGGCGTACGCGTAACAGCTATGTCAATTCTCGCGTCGTAATGTTAAGGACGTCCACTTAAATTTACAGTTCACAATAAATTCAAATAAAGCCATTGGTGGGTTGACAGCTGAATTAAATGAATGTGTCTGGTGATTCCTGTTTGCTAATAAACACGCAATAATTGTCTTTTTATTCGAAGTTTATATCTTGTGCAAGACATCAATGATCGATTGTCGTTACTTAATTTGCGTTATATTAGACATTTACGTACCTATATATCTCTCAGACCGAAGCAACCTTTTTTTTTATATTGAGGGTGATGAACCACCACACAGTTGACCTGATGTGATTCCTGCGGTCAATGACAACCATAGTCATCCTCGAGGACTGAGATTAAATTCCTTGTCACCAGTAATAGGCCACTTCATCCATACACTTGTCAGTTGAAACACAGTGGCGTTATGTGACAGCTTCATGACTAATTTTAAATAAGTCAGTTATTAATTATTATTTTTTTAGATTTGTCTAAATATTGAAGTGCTTGAACCTTAAAATGAAGCTTTTACGAAACGTATGCAGTTTGCGCACAACTGCTTGACTTTATTGAGCGTAGAATAAGAATTTTAATAATGTACTTTAAATTAAACTGCTATAATTGTTAACGGCGATAGTCGAGTGGTTAAAATGTCGGAGAGCAACCTGATGGACTTGGTTTAAATCATAGTTGGCTTGTTACGAGTATCTTCTGTTTTTGTTTTATTATCCCCATTAATATTTGTATGATAGTACGATTTGTAGGATTTGTTGAGGTCCCAAAAGCCATTGCTTGTAGCCCTTGGCTCATAGATTAGGTAGCCCCTGAGATGTATGTATATATATTACTCCATACAATTCGTCTGAGCATCAACAACCCCCTCAGCGGGTAACAGGCCTCGGGGATATTCCCCCACGAGGGTGAAGATGGAGTAACGACTACCCCAGTTTTAGTTACTAAGATTTACGCGGGTTTGGGGTGTTTATACTTAACTCCAAGACAGGGCGTGTACATAACATGGGCTGAAGATTTTGCTTACTATCAGATGATCGTCAATGGCCTAACGGCTTAGGGTACGGTCTGCGAAACTTAAGGTTGTAGTTTCCAATCCACCATTGCACTATCGCCGTGAACCATCTCCTAGCACAAGCGTTTTCAGCTTCTTTGGAGTGATTAACCGGAATATCAATAATGCATTGCTAATATTATTTAACAAAAAAAAACAGTGTTCTTGTTAGAAGACCGTAATATTAAAAAAAAACCTATCGTTAAACCTACGTTAATTTTTAATACAAATATATAGTGTTATATAATGCCCTTATTCAGCAGGCAGATGTTATTTATTATACGTGCAAATGTAAATAAATCAATTTGTACGGTATAAATAAAACTAATCAAAATTAAATTTATAAACGGTTTGACGTATTAGCATAATCTTGTATATCGTTTGAAGTGTATGATATACAAGGTCCACACTATCTACGTATTTCTAAACATATTCGGATTTTCAATTCTGTATTTTCAGTTACAGTAGATATATCTTTATAATTAATATTAAGTATTTATTTAGGCAAAACTGTAAATAAATAATTTAAAAATAGATTAATGAAAAAAACTTATTATAACACAGGCAGAGCCACGTTGTAGTGTTGTTTGTTTTTGGATATAGCAATCGGCTCGACCTTAGTGAGAATATAAATTATTTATGCCGACAAAGTGGCCCAATTATATATAAAATATAATTAATTAAGTGATAAAATGGGAGGATGTTGTAAATGCAGTGTGGAGGGTAAGGAATACAACATACATAGATAAGAAAATCAAGAATGATGTTAAAATGTTATTTCTCAGCTGGGAATTAAACACAGGACCGAAGCAGCTGGTAGATAGTCTAATCAATACGCCACGTAACCGTCTGTGGCAATACCTTTCATATAAACATAGACCCGCTTTAGAATTTTAATGTGTTTTTAAAAGCGCGTAATCGATATACTGGACACGCACAATGTTACCAGATTGTGAAATTAAACGCAAATAAACTTTTAAAATAGCTATTGGGAATTTTTAAACATGTCCCTTAATTATTTTCCGAAAAAAACCTATATGCAATAAGGCGAGGGATTAAAGTTACATTTTATAGTTTTTATTGTGGTATCAAAAGTTTAACCGAAATGTTAGATATAAACACAAGCATTTTTGGCTTAGTTGGAGTAGTTAACGTTAGTTATAGCCCAGTATTATTAAAAAAAAATACTTTGGTGTCGTGTGATGACGTGGTCCTCCCCAGATCGTACCGAATGATTCATACTGCATCTAGTGCCAACCGCAGCCTAGCTCTATTACAATTGAAACTCTCTCCGCTTTGTTTACATTCAGACTTTTTCATAGCTCAGTACCTGAAGCAGGCTTCTCAAAGATATTTCTACTCTGCTGTCACACACCCAAACCAGCTGATTATAAGTGCCGCCACTTACAATCCCATTGCAAATCATAAATTCACCCGCGTCAGAAGGAGACCGAGGCACGCCCTCGACGACCCCGACGACGCGACCTACGCGAGATAGAAGCGTCGCTGGAGTTACTTGCGCCACTTCTTCACCAGCGCCCACGCATACCGAAGTGGTGGTACAGATAGCCAATAATAATAGTAGTGATATTAATGTAGATAATTCTTAGTCAGAAGCAACTGACCGAGCCAAGGTTGACGCTCTCGCGGAACAGGGTAGCTGTCCAAGCCGAGGCTCCCTCTCGGGTGCCCTTGTGCCGGTTGCCCATATATAGAGGTCTAAACTGAGTGCCATAAGCGCTCGGTCACCTCTCAACCCGGTGAAACTGTAAAAGCCCTCGAGCTAAGAGCGGCCATCAGCCCAAAAAAACATAGACTTTTTGATTGGTATTTATCGAAGTCTTACCTTGCAGGAGAACAAGGCATTCTGCCAAGTGACCTTGTTGTCGCTGAAGAAGTAGCAGCTGTGTCCCAGTCGGATGAACTGTGGGGGGCAAACGTAGGACATCTTCGTCGAGTTCCTATGCCCCTCCACTCCTTTACCTAAAACATACAATTAGATGATACTTTAAATTTAACTCTTTTAAATCTATAATCATTTTATGAAAATATTATTAACATTAAAAACAACTTGAATCAAGTATTGAAGTGTTATCGAACCCAAATGTGGAGTTTTTAGTTTGAATATTAATTAAAAATAAACTGATTGGTTTCTATATCCCGTTTGGAAATTATATGTAAACTAGGGAATATTTAAAAAAAAGGCATCTGTAATGTCGCACGTTAGTAATTTTAAACAGTTTTATAATAAAGATAATAAATTGGTTATACATACGCTGTTTCTATATTGAAAATATTATAAACATTAAAAACAACTTGAATCAAGTATTGAAGTGTTATCGAACCCAAATGTAGAGTTTTTAGTTTGAATATTAATTACAAAATAAACTGGTTGGTTTCTATATCCCGTTTGGAAATTATATGGAAACTAGGGAATATTTTAAAAAAAGTCATCTGTAATATCGCACGTCAGTAATTTTAAACAGTTTTATAATAAAGATAATAAATTGGTTATACATACGCTGTTTCTATATTGAAAATATTATTAACATTAAAAACAACTTGAATCAAGTATTGAAGTGTTATCGAACCCAAATGTAGAGTTTTTAGTTTGAATATTAATTACAAAATAAACTGGTTAGTTTCTATATCAGTTTGGAAATTTTATGGAAACTAGAGAGTATTTAAACAAATAAACGTCTTTAATATCGCACGTCAGTATTTATGAACAATCTCAAATGAACTTAACATCCCAATTGAAAAAGACTGATGAACTATATAAACTAAAATAGTTAACAATTGTCGTTTTAAATTCTGTCATATGAAAGCTTTTATTTAAGGAAGGATTCTTTGTCTTTCTTTCTTCCATCAAGAAAGTTATTGTTTTATATAACTTTAAGCATTGTAACATAGTGTATTGATTATATTGGTGGTCGGTAACAAAACAAAAAATATTTACGTTTTTGTTTGTGTTTATGTTCCTATTTGAGTTTGTGCGTAGACTGCGAGTTTTGAGTTTACAAAATATCCTCAGGGTTTTACAGGAAATATACATATATCTCCGTTCAAACTCACAATGGGTCTTTCGCAGACCTTATATTAATAACTGGCTTAATAATGTGTGTGATTGAATTGTTGTTATAATGTACGTAATTTCGAAATACAGAATCATGACATTGTTTATAACCAACACAAATATTATATTATAATCTCAAAAATATAGTATGACATAATCTAAGAAAATAAAAATAAGAAGTCTGTGTTATAATTCTAGCTATATGTAATCATTAGCCATAAAGAATGTGGGCGACGTCGACCGCGAAATATTTCCGAAACTTGTTCACGTCCAAGGCTGTGCGACGTCTAAACTAGACTTTGTTTGACATTTATTGTTCTACGTACTACTCCGTTCCACAAAATTATACCGAAATACTTTATAAACATAAGTAAAAGCCCAGTCCGATTTCGTCTCTTAACGATCCGCCATATTCTAGTTTTTATTATTGTATTATAATATAATAATAATCCGGACTTCCATTAGTAAAGAACAACCAACGCGCGCTTCTCATGTCACACTTCACCGCAATCCCCGGCGAGTGCGACATTGTACTTTCTAGCGGCCAACACAACTTTCAGTTCATGTCCTGTTTGCTCCTTAATCGATCTATCCCTTCCCCTTTTCTCGATAGCGATCCGAGCCGAAGTTCAAACCTCCTTCTGAGGGGCCTCAGACCGCAATCGTCCCCCTCTGTATTCGTCGACGTTCTTCATTGCAGGGGTCGGTGCTCAGCAGTGGTGCAGCAGCTCTTCATGCCAGCATCGACGTTGTCTTCCTACGCACCGGGCTCCCGCTCGCGAGTCTATTTAGTTGAAGCTGCAGAGTTCTTAAGACCAACAGCATCACACAAAACAAAAAAAAACGATTTCTTACAATATCAGGGGTGATAAATAAGCACAGTACACGTTCTAGTTGTGCGTACATCGAAGTAGACTAAGGAATGCAGTACATATGTACATTGGCCAACTAGGTATCCGAAAAAATAGAGTTAGTAACCTGTCAAGATGACATTCCACCACGCCAGCGATCGCCATCGAAGAAAAGAGGTAAACAAACGATGACGAACCAGAGTTATTATCCTCAGTAATAAGAGATAATTGCAGAAAGCAAGAAAGCGCATTATTTACAATAAAGTAGACAAAGTTGAAATACCTGTAAGAACTACATAACAACAAGAAAGGTTTACATTGTAAACTGAAAATAAATATTAAAATATAATAAAATTTTGTATGTGTATATCATGTTTAAATCATAAATATTGTTTTGACATATAATATCTATATGTCATATATCATATAATATCTATATACATATAACATATATTATGTTTTATGCGCTGAAATATATATATAATATTATTATTATAATGCGAGTGCGTTGTCCTGTAGAGGATTAATATGCCAGGTTCTGCCAGTGGTTTTAGTTTTTCATATTTTGTGTAGCAAAACTTTATTAATATTGATTGACTAGATATATGTGCTGATATATCTTTCGTATTAATTCTAGTATGTATAATTTTTTTTTATGATCTGACATACATCAAGCTTACCTTTAGATCTATTTAAGCCATCGGTGAAAATGTGAGCAAAATTTAATTAAATGGTGAACTAGTTTATGTTACACAAATAAGGGTCGGCACGACCGGAGAAGGACGACAGCGAAATAATATCATAATTAGAGAGCTGTGTTTGGAGTGGAGAGCGTGAATTTAAAATTTAAAGCATGTACACGAGGTTTTCTGTTTATTTTTATTTATATATTATTATTTGTTTCCTTTTTTAAATAATGAAAAATTTTTTTTTGGGCTGATGGCCGCTGTTAGCCCGATTGCTTTTACAGTTTCGCCGGGTTGAGAGGTGAACGAGCGAATAAGACAGTCAGCATTCCCGATAACTTCTCCAATTAAGTGAAAATGCTTGTGCGTGCTGGGAGATGATTCATATTATAATCTAATTGGTGATTCGTTCGAATAGTCGTGGTAGCTCATTGTCTAAGCAAACTGAATTCGATCCCAGGTAAAGTTACACGTGAAGTCCGCCAATCCGCAGAGACCTGGCCTAGAGTGGAGGCTAAGCCCAATTTGTGTTTTTTAGATTCGATCCTACGACGTTGTATTACGCAGCCCGTACACAAAACAATTACGCTATTGGCACTTTTGTATTGATAGTGACAAAGATACAGTCTGAATTTGAAGTTGGATAATTATTGTGTTAAGGATTTATGATACTTCTGTAATCCACTTATTCAATTTATTGGGACTTCAGTAATGACAATATCAGTTATTAGATAAACGGGATTAGCTAGAAACAATGTTGTTAATTAATTTATTGCCGTAAAATTGGTACGCGTTAATAGACTGATGATTGAGTTTTTAAAGCACTGAAGGAATTAAATCGTTGTATATTTTTTATTTATTTAACCTTCATTGTTAACACCTTACAGATAAGGGTAGAAATGGTGGAATACATTGTATTTGCGGTTCGGTTATTAAAAAAAAAATAAAGATATCTAATAATATTCCTAAAACAAAAATACATATATCGCTTTCTCTTTCGTTCAAAAATCATATAACATTTATGATGATATTATTCGTGATTTGAGATGAGTTGCTGGATTGCTTGTTGCTGTATCGAGGGAGACAGGGGACTGCGGAGTTATAATGCTATTTTTTGGTATTCTGTGAGGTCATTGTGCTTCCCCGGTCGAGCCGACCGATTCATGCTACAGCTAGTCACAAATTGCATCGTGGCTCTATCAATGGGTATATATTGACTGTGTGTGTTTAATGACTCGATGATATCATATAATATGGCCATGATTTTTATTCTACACGAATGTACTGTAAATTGTTAGATATTCTGAGTCGACCCACGCTACAGCCAGATCTTAGGTGTAGTGATTATCGTGCCTGGCTGCTGTGTCGAGGGTGTACAGTTTGATCCCTAGCCGTGGAACAATTTATTGCATCACAAATTTGTTGTTGGTTTTAGAGTCTAGGTGTGTTGTATGTGTGTCCTAAAATTGTATCTGAAACTTCTTCCGATTGTATTGCACGTACTTCAGAATAGGGAAGGGAATGGCGTGAGAGTGGCTCTATGTTTGCGCAAATGCTTACGGCACTTTAAAACATTCTGCGCACTTGATGTCACCTAGCAATAACCAGAAGATACCGCCGTGGTCGTAGTCCGTCTTGGAGCATATCATCATCGTATGTAGAATAGTGAAATCATATACACCGTAGTACCCCGAGTACTAAAATTGAATGTTTTTTTCATAAAAATCATATATACGATTTCAATGGCTTGACCATAAACATGTTGACGATTCAAAGGCATTAACGCAAATAAAACCAGGCCAAGATGACCGCCAAATTTTCCGCCCCCTCATGAATACTTAATAAAGTACACTAATAAATTTGTTAATTCATTATATTAACATAAAGTGAATAGGCACTCAAGCAGTCTGCATGATAAACTATGCACTTGCAATGAATAATGTAGTGTCTGTCTGTATATATCGCTAATGTGGTACGTGTGACTACAGTGTCTCATGTTAACGAAGGTTAGACAAGGTTATAGTTATATAATAATGGATTCCCCATCGAGAAAATCCCCAGAACACTCATCTCAACGATGACATAACACTAAATCCTTCAACGTGGAAAATACTAGTTTTTAGAAGAGAGAAGAATATTAACGAAGAATCTTCACAGAATAAGAGCATGAAGCTGCTATGTTTAGTATGGTTAGTGTAGGGATCCGAGGACCTAATTACAGGTAACGAGACATTCCATCTTAGTTCTCAGGGGTGGTAGTCCTCACCATATCGCTTGTCACCTAATATCTAAATATTGATCCATTAGTAAATATTTTTGTAATTTGATCTGGGCCATGTGGCCAAGTTAAAACAGTTGACGGTTGATTTAATATATCAAGCACTAATTAGCCGTATCAACGAAAGTACTCATGAAGTAAACCATGTTAAGATACGCTTTATTGATAAGATTTACATTACGTCTCAAATATTTGCATCACCTGGAGACAGTGGCTTCATCGAGTTCGGTTCCGTGTTTACGTATATATAAGGTCGTATATTTTGATTAACATTGTATTGATAATTTAGAAACAACCTTTTGTAATTGCAGGTAATTTAAAAACGATTTCAAATGAAGATAAAGCCAAGCCTTCGTCAGCTTCCGTGGTGCTGTATATTCCGTCTCCCTGACACTAAATTTGAACCTTCCTCCGATGATGTTGCACTAATATTAAATCAGATTAGGGAACAGAGGAGTTTACTGCACTGTCATATATCTGGCGCTGTCATATATAATGTCATCTTATAATAAATAGGAAAAAGACCAAAGTAAATAAACAAAAGTAGGAAAGTGTAACTTACATTGGGACCAAAAGACTATGAACATTATGGCGGCGATCGCCAACAATCTTCCCCTCCTTTCAAGAGCCTCCATTTTTATTCTTGAACACACTGAAAATAACACTTTCGTATGTCACTTGTGGCTCACTACACTTCACTTCACTTGCTTATGACACGATATGATGTCATATTTTTAAAAACAATCAAACTATTAACTGAATTAGGACATTGTAGCGATCCTAAGACGTGTTGATTGGGATCTGAAACAAGAAAAAAACAATATATATAATGGGTAGTATTGAAAATAACGAGCCATCAACTAGCATAGGCCCGAATAGGTCACCCGGGCAGGACGGCAAGTCGAAGTGGTCTCGAGTTGTCGTAGCACAGCGAGGGTGCTAGGGGAGGCTTGACCTCCACTAGGACGTGTTCAGGCAACGTGCAGAGGGGCACCGGTGCGTTTTAGTGATTTTATTGATATTTTAGAAATACCACATAACCCTGTCTCTTCTCCAGGAGGCAGGGTATTTTTCGAAGAATCCCCGATAATAAATAATAAAAAAGGCCCGAATAGGTTGGTTCGAAAGGGTTACGACGTTGCTTTCCGAAATGCTAACGTAAAATATTGGCTTAGAGGTAGTACTACGTTTTGTCTGGTGAAAGAAAAAAACTGTCGAACTCCATCATAACGACATTCCAATTTCTCAGGTATTACTACGTTAGATGCGTTATACATTATAATTTCTTATCCATATTGAATGTAGATGTTATATGGTATGCAGGTACTACTTACCATCAGGTGTGAGTTACCCTTAATATCAATAAAAAAGGTATAGGAGAGTTACTGAGAGTTATTCACAGTTCTTGGTCTGGTTCGACCATAAAATTATGTTATTTCCTTTTAATGTTGAAGTCTAGTTGTATTGGATTGCGAAATGCATTAACTAAATACATTGCTCATGGTTATTGCTTATAATTATGATATCTGATTTCACTGTTACATGGTTGGTACATAGAAATCAGTTTTTCGTAAAGTCATTCAAGTCACATTAGCGTAAGCGATACTAGATTTGACAAATCAAGAGCATTGCTGTTGGCCACCTTCGACAGGATTAGCGACCACATCATCAGACGCATGGCATCTTTTACAATCTCTAAATATAATTTTATAGTACATATGATTATCCTTAATTTAGTATTGTTTAGAATACTAGAAATTTATTTTGTCCAAAAAAATATTGGATTAGACCAGGGTCTATTTTACTATTGAGGTATAAACTATACGCGCCTGTTAGGACAATGGTAGACACAAGTTTAGACGGTATCCATATTTAATCGGACGCTGAATATAGGCTTCTGAAACCTGATTCTAAGCTTGGCTAATTGGGCATCCTACACTGTGCTTGTTGCCAATTGAGATACATCTACATTCAGCTATGTAAAGTACAACTCTATAACTTAATTATTTACTTTATTCAGTACACATTTTTATTAGTAGAATCTCCATTATCATCCAAATCGAATTAAATCTAGAACCCACGAGTCCAAAATACTAGAATATATTGTAAAACTAGAGTTGTAAATATAATCTGTACTAATAAAATGTCACTATTATCAGAAATTTTTATTCGGTATTACCAGGCCAAAAAGGCGAATGCAAACTCGTGAATCATTCACGTATCCTAAAACAACTACGAAGGAGTAATATAATTTGTTAACCGTTTGCTAGAACAATAATTCATTCTTGGCACGTATTAAGGCTAACTTAGAAAGTTCAGCCGCAAGGAGAAATCTAGATTTGATACATAAAAGTGCTTCAGTACTGGCAATAAAGTTTATTGTATCTAGCTAGATCTATTGATAGATACTATGAATTCTTTATGACAATTTATAAATCGTAAATGTTTGCACTACTATCAATTCAATTCAATTTAAGTATTTTTTTTTAGATGTACACTTGTCTCAATCTGAAAGAGAGGCGCAGTTCTTTTTAAAGATAAATAAATAGAAATCCATGTGGAAATAACAATAAATAAATAGATAAAACTTTTGCGAAGGGTGAATAAACTTTTTAATTTGCTAACTAACATTTATAGATTATTATTCCTTAATAATCAATTGATTTTAATAGAGTTGGTTTATAAAACGTAACAAAATAACGCAAAGCTAGTATTTTACGTCGGGATTGTTTACGTAGAACGTAAATTTAAATTTAACTACGTCTAGGTATAAAAGTACTGGGTCCTATTTAAATAACTTACGTGAGGATAAATGATGTCATAACCTCAGGTCAACTGTGTGATTGTATGCTAACTATAATATTATAAAATAGTAATCTATAAATAAAGGGCAAAAAGTTCCTTTTACTTGTTATCTTTGGTGACAGAGAAGAATTTCTAAATATATATACTATATACTCGTACATTTATTGTTTACTTAATTAATCATAATGGGGAAGAGAGATTCTTGATTGAACCTCGGACTGGTAGTCGTAGAATAAGCCGATGGATTCATTCTGCAGTTAAAACAAACTGCAGTGTAGCTCTACCACTGTCATAACTAGTGTTCTATGGATAGGCTGTGATGATGATGATAATCATAATTTATAACAATAATATTTTTTTTATTATTCTCTGATATATTCAATTTAAAGTAAATGGACTTAATTGTAGCAATAAACATTAGAGGACCTACGAGCAGACCCTGAGCGACACGCTTCAAATTGCAATTTTCTCTACACGCTTCGTAGTACCGCCTTCTATTAGATATAATAACAGTGCGGTAGCCAGCAATTGAACGCACCTTGTCGAGGTGCGTTTCGTAATTAAATATTAAGGCTAACAACTTAATATCATACTTAACTTTATATAAAAAGAAATAATCGTAGGGTTATTGAAAAAAAATAACAATAGTCCGTTAACCTAATAATTTATGGCCATGTGCAAAATATTATACGAAAGCAAAAGCTGTAGGATTATCATGATAACAGGTTGAATCTAGAAGTAAATTTTTAGCCAAGCCTTTGTAAAATTTTATTAGGTCTAGACTACATAATCGTATAAGCGCGTTAAATCAAAATATCCACTTTATGATTCTGTCGGCTATCTGTGTAAATCAGCAGTAGACGCAGTAAAAGCAAACATGTAATGTTTCACGTTTCTTTTCTTTCCGTTATTACTGTGGGCGCGTGAAAAAAGTAGCAGCCTATATGTATAAATCCCACTATTGGGCACGGTGTTAGAGCCTAGTTCACCACATGGCTCCATTGCGGGTTGGCGAACTACACATTCTTCGAAATACTTTTTAATACCTTCACCGTCGAGCTTGTGGTAATTCGACACGGCGCCGAGGATCGAACTCGAATTAAAAGCGAACGTTTTGACACTGAA